>JAYRCH010000574.1:0-1412094 GCA_037179445.1 Phengaris alcon alcon | reverse complement strand
GTTCTTGTCATGCCTGCTGCAGAGATATTGAAAGTGAGAAGAGAGATACTCGGGAGCGTGTTGATGGTGCAGCAATGAGGAGAGCATGCACAGTGCCCGCACAGAGCGGCGCTGGCGTACTGGCAACCAGTGCAGCTTGAAGCGATAGGAAGAAACATGATCGAATTTTCGTAGGTTGAAGATAAATCTTATACAGTTATTGAAAAGACGATCAAGTTTATTTAGTTTATCAGTATTAAGATCGAAACTACACACGTCACCATAGTCGATTATTGGGAAAATAAGGGTCTGCACCAGCAAAGTCTTGACCGGGATAGGAAGGAAATTTTTAAGCCGATAAAGGGATCGCAAGATCCCCGTGACTTTGCAGGAAACGTCAGTAATATGGGTTTGCCAACCGAGAGACGAGTCAATATGTAAACCAAGGTCTTTTACGCTGGAACTAAAAGAAATAACAGACCCATCGTAGATAACAGGTCGAAGAGTGCTTTTGTCCACTTTACACAAGCATCGAGATGTACCTAACAATACAGCCTGACATTTAGTTGGATTTACTGTTAAACCAATTTGTCACACCAGTCTTTTATTGCTCTTAGATCCTGGTTTAACCTTCGATGGCTGTTGGTAACCCCTCCAATCTTGCCTGGATATAAAGTTGTAGGTCATCGGCATACAGATGATACGTACTGCGAAGTCTTTTGGTGATAAGATTTATAAAAATACAGAAAAATAGGGGAGATAAAATACCGCCTTGAGGAACACCAGCATCGAGATTACGCCAATTAGATGACCTATCCGTGCGTACTGACTGCTGACGGCCTCGAAGATAGGAAGAAATCCATGTTAGCGCTTCAGACGAGATCATAAGGCCGGAGAGTACTGCCAGTAGGATATCATGATTGACGTGGTTAAATGCGTTCGAAAAGTCTACTAACACTAAAACGGTAATCATAGAGTTCTCGAAACCAGCTCTGACATCGCCTGTCACTTTTAACAGTGCAGAGGTTGTGCTATGTCCAGGTCTGAAACCGGATTGAAGTGGGGAAAGTAAGTTATTCTGATAAACAAACCTGGACAACTGCTTATGGACGCAGGCTTCGAGAACCTTTGATAAGAAAGGAAGGATGGAAATAGGACGAAAGTGTGAAGGATGAGTGGAGTTGGAGATTTTTGGAAGCGGACGAACGAAGGCTTTGCGCCACAGATTTGGGAATTCTGATGAATCAAGGGAAAAATTGATAATGTGGGTGATGGCAGTCAGGAGTTGGACTTGAATGGTGGTAATCATACGACGACTGATGTCATCACATCCCATGGCTTTTGATACTATAGACTTGATTGTCTTGTCGATCTCGTCTGAAGTAATTGGAGAAAATTGAAATGGACCTATATTAGGACGAGATAGGCTATTTAAATAACCAATGGTCTGGAATTTTGTGTAATCATCTAGTGTTACTGTGGAAGAGAAATGGAGATTTAAGTCGTCAAGACTAATGGCGCAAGGCAGTTCTTGGTGTTCATGCGACTTACCTACACCAATAGTTCCAAGGAACTTCCAAACATTAGGAGGGGATAAAGAAGCTACATTTTCGAAAATATGTCGGCGTTTAGCATTACGTATCATCTGATTGCAACGATTCCTAGCTGATTTAAAGTTGTCCCAATTAGTCACACACCGATTCCTTTTAAATTTTGTAAAGGCACGATCCCTGCGCCTCATCGCATCCCGAATTTCTGTAGACAACCAGGGGGCTGGTAGATGTTTCAGTTTTGTCTTCTTTAGTGGCGCATGAACATCGTATAGTCTAATCAAGTTGTCATTGAAAATTGCGACTTTATCATCAACAGTAGTTGCTTCATATAATGGTTCCCAATTAATTTTAGCTGCGTCGATCTTTAGTTGTTCCATATTAACCCGTCCAAAACAACGATTATAAATGAATCTAGGACAAGGTTTAGGGGGCTTAAGGATGTAGGAAATATAGATGAGGTCATGATGGGAAAAGCCAGGAGCGGGAAGTTGACCATGGGCTTGGACTAAGGAAGGATTGGAGGTAAGGATCAAATCAAGCCAGGTATCTTCGCCAGTGATATTATGATGAGTAGCGGAGAGAGGCAAAAGATGAAGACTGGCGGATTCAATTAAATGGGTGAGTTTTAGGGAACGGGAGCAGGACAGGTTTAGAAGGTCCGTATTAAAATCGCCCATGATGACGTGATGTACATACTCCGAACCCAACGCTTCCAAAACAGGCTCTAAATCAGGAAAATATTCAACAGACGGAGGACAATAAACTACTCCGAGGGCTAATTTTGTACCCTTAACGAGGACCTCAAGGAAAAGATGCTCTGCAGCAGCAGAACTCTCGGATGGAGAGGAAGCTATTATTTTATGAGGAAGATTACTACGTAGATAGATGGCGACACCACCGCCTCGCCGACCCATCCGATCATTGCGGATCAGAACATAGCCAGGCAGGGCGTATGATGCGGAGAGAAGATTAGGTTTGAACCAGCTCTCAGAAATCAGGATGGCATGTACGTTATTCCCAGTAAAGGTCTCAATCATGTCACTGAAGTGACTTGGAACACTTTGCGCATTTATGTGACAGATGTTAAGAACACCATTTTTTTTAGAATTAAAGTTCTGAGATAAAATTTCGCCTAACGTATTACAAACAGAATCAAAACTTTCGTCAGTAGATAAAATACATGATTCATTGGCAGAATAAAAAGACTCTATATCAGACATAGATTTTTCTGTAAAATAAAAATAATATATTAATAATATAAAATAAAATATATATAATACTAATTATGTTATTCCTAGCTCAGAGTTTACAAAAAATATATATATTTTGCACGTCTGTACCACCCGCCAACTAACAAAATATACAATAAATTACATAAAACAACAAAATAAAAGGAATGTAAGAGAAACGTAATATTTTACATAAAAGGAACAGGTTACAAGACTAAACATTAACAAGATCACAAACAAGTTTAAAACTGTGCTATTATTACGTGTAAAAGTTTTGCGTGCGGATTTCCGAACGCACTTTGATAGAGAGCTAAGAAATCTCAAAAACGAGAAAAAAACAAAAAGAAAATGTCATGTGTCAGAGTGACAGATTAAGTTTAGTGTCACTCAAAGACTTGTGTCACTTGTCAAGTATCAGTAACAATTTTTCGAGGCAAATTAATAGGTTAAAAGTAAAATTATTCGTTACCGACAAGTAACACCCTGTTACCCTCCAAAGTAATTAAACAAAAACAAACAAGTATAAAGCACAAATATGAGAAGACAAAAATCAACAACATGTATAGTGTTATTATGAGAGGACAGTGACTACTGACTAACGAGATGAAACATGTAGATAGACAATAGTGGTTAATCTTTAGCTATAGACGGAGTTACCGAAGATACCTTGGGGTATTTCGACATGAGGGGCTGGAGCTCTTCTATGCACAGCACCTTATGACGCTTCCCATCTGCAGTCTTGATGACAATAGTACCGTCCTGTGTCCAGCATTCCCTTACACCGAAATGCAGTCTCGCCTTGCCGAACACTATCTGCCGCGCCCTTGTCAAAAACTCCTTAACTGTAGCAGAAGTACCTTTCAACTTTGTTTTGGCTCTCCATATCGCTGTCTTGGCCTCAAAAGAAGAAAATTTCACAAGTATTGGTCGTGTTTTATTGGGCTCATTGGCTCCCAAGCGATGACACGCCTTAAATGAGCTTGATGGAATGTCCTGAAGACCTAATTTGCTGTTCATTAGACTCACAATAGTGGCTATGCAATTTTCACCATTTTGTTCAGGAATACCAGAGAAAATTAGAGTCTTCCTTCGTGACCTGGACTCAATTGCATCAACAGCCTTTGAGCATTCCGAGATCTGCTTGCGAAGGAGGCTGAGCATTGTGAAGGTTAATTCACGAAACGTGCGGAATTCGTCGGCAACCTTAGCAACAGTATCCTTGGCAGAACCACTTTGCAGCTGAGCATGAAGTTCCTCCATCTTTTTTGTTACAAGTTCCTCAAGACTCTGCTGTGCCTTTACAATTTCATGCAATTGTGACATCGTTGACTGTAGATACTTGCGAATTTTTTGGAGAACACAGATGTAATCTAATGTAAGATGAGTCAGCTGGTGGGTGGTGTCTAGTGTCGATAATAGCACTTCACATAGGGTCCCACAAACGTTTATTGACTATAAAACTGTATGTATTGTGCTCAATTATATAATAATATTTTCACTATATTTGGTTAAACTATTTAAATAATATAATTAGTTATTAAGAATGTCTGTATACTTTTTGCACCTACCCTCTTACTTTATAGCGGTAATCTATTAAACGCATTTAGGTGTGCTAATCGCCGCCGCCCATGTCGTCTACGACGCATCGTGTGTGACTCTGAGTGCTAAATGTGAGTCTTCCTTTTCGCATTCGATCGTGAGCGCGTTTGGCGTTTACTAGGAATTTGTATGTGATTTGACCTAATTGTCGCGTTTACATCTAGGTGGCGCTGTACAAATCACATACAAATTCCTAGTAAACGCCTAACGCGCTCACGATCGAATGCGAAAAGAAAAACTCACACTTAGCACTCTAATGTTGGCGTGACCTGCATGTAGTAGACACTAGTAGCTACCTACTACCTAGTATTTTAACCGACTTCATAAAAGGAGGAGATACTTAATTCAACTGTATTTATATGTTTGTTACCTTAGTAATTTCGACTGGGTGAACTGATTTTGAAAATTCTTTTTTTATTTGAAAGCTGCGGCGCTTCCCGTGTGGTCCTATTTCAATTTGGTCCAGTTCTGTCAATGGCATCCATTAGAAAATCATATAAGTCTTAAATTTTTACTTTGTAAGTCGGTTTTCATTTTTTGTTTTATAAATAATTGTTATAATATCATTAAAAATTAATAATCTACATTGCCACCTAGCTACTTGATCGTCTCGGAATCCCTTAAGCTATAACGCCTTTGGCACAATCGGTAGGTGTAGCTAATACTGGTATAGACTATAGCGTCTGTATCTGCAACACCAGAAGACCTGCGGGTGCTTTGTTGGCCCATATATTTCGGAATTCCCACAAAACTAACTAGTTAGTCCATTTACATTATCCCTCCCCCCCACTCGGCGACCAAGCGTAGTACTTTGATGACCCCCCCCCCCCCCCCCACCAACAAGAAACGTAGTATGGGTATGTTCCCTGCAATGTGTCAAAGTTTTTCCTCTGCGGTCACAATTTTCATTGACAACACTTGACCATATGACTAATCTCACAGTTCATAGCACATGATTCATTACTGCGTCTGCAGCCTGAGTCATGTTGCGTTTGATTAGGTAATTATTTATTCAGATATGTCGTACACCTTGAGATGTGTCGATTAATGTTTTTGTTTAAATTGCCAATCATCATCATAATCACCAGCTTGATATACTTTATTCATGACTCATTGAATGAGCCACAGTCAGTATTTATGTATGTCTAAAACATTTTGATTTTATTAGTAAAGTATTTTAAAAACCAGTAACTATAAATTGTGGCTCATTGGTTAGCGCGTCGGTGCTCGGGAAATGCTAAATATTTTTGTAATACTCGTATAATAAATATTCTTAAATATATTATGTAAAGTATTAAAAATACTTCCCGTTGTCTGGTCACCGTAACACAAGTTCTTCACATACTCACCACGGGGCCCAACTGACGTGGTGTGAAGCGTCCGTATATAGTATTATAAATATTATTATTACTATATGTTAAAGATACTGATAATAGTAATAGTTTAAGACCATAACTCGTGGGCACTTTTTCCGTGCATTCGGCAAAATGGGCAACTATCGAGGGATAATAACCATCAATGAAACAACGCTTTTCAACATGAAGACACGGAGCAAGTGTCAGTTTATTGTATTATCAAGTTATACCAACTTAACAATAACATATTATATACCTACCAAAAAATATACGCAAACTTAGTCGTGATTAGCTACTTTGACTTATATTTCAAAGCTGACGTATGAGTGTATCATTAATAATAATACTAGCTGTTGCTCGCGGCTCCGCCCGCGTAAGTATAGTATCCCTCGGGAACACTACTTTTTCGGGATAAAAAGTAGCCTATGTTTTAATCCAGAGTCTAAACTACTACCATACCGAATTTCATCGAAATCCGTTCAGTAGTTTTTGCGTGAAAGCGTAACAAACATCTACGCTCTCACATTTATAATATTAGTAAGGATTATTTTTAAATAATACCTATTTTTTCGGTAGTTACGAGTACTTATCATAATAACCCAAATTTTACACAAAGTGTAGAAAGTGTATTAAGCAAAATGGTAAAATTCCATTCTGTTTTGCATTTATATTCAAATACAGAAACGAAAATATGAATCGGATTTGCGCGCATTTGAGAGAATTGTTTTTGATATTAGAAGGGAAAATAAGGCCAAGTTAGTTTCTGAAAACACAGTGTAGGGTTCCGTAGCAGCTGTAGATATTCAACCGTTCAACGTTTAAAAAATTGGAATCGAAATGCTAAATCATATCTTTGATAGTGTTAGGCCGTAAATTATGTATTTCTGTATCTAATTATGTATTATATGGTAGAATTGTGAGTTGTTATCTACAACTAAATATAAACTAAATATAGGTACTTAAAACAAGGAATATATAACAATATTTTGTATTTATAAATAAAATCAGAATCTCGGAAACGGCTCCATAAATTTCCATGAAATTTAATAGATATGCAGGGGGTTTTGGGGGTGAAAAATCAATATAGCTCGGTCTTATCCCAGAACCGCGAATTTTTGAGTTTTTATATAATTTTTCCTTCCTATGCCTAATAAGATATGAATCATTTCGCGATTCAATTGTCAATTGCTTTTTGCGTTGTTCGCAAATCGGTGTATCTAGTTCGAGTTCCGGTCAGACTTATATTCTTGTGATTTTATATTTACCTATATCTACCTATATTTTTCCGTAATACTAGAACTCCGAGAAAAGCTCGGCCTCCCAGGTGCTTTCTTTTATACAAAAAACTTAACTCTAATCTTAAAATCTACGTCTCGTGAACTTATTTATAGCGTAGCTTGCTTGCGAGGTCTGAAATGAAAATAAGATAGAATAATATACCTATTATTTTAATTATAACAAAAATGTGTTCACAATAATTATTATTACACAAATTTTCATAGGTAGTTTTTAAAAAATCTCTGCATACCTACCAAACTTCATGGTAATAGTTGCAGTCGTTGCTGAGATTCCGATTATATATATACAAGATTGTCTTGTTTATAGTAAGATGTAATTGCGAATATTTGGAATTTGGATTAATCTTGATACTTTTGTTTCAGAGTCTAATGACGCTGATCAAGTTCGGGTACGCGCTGGTGATCGTGGCCTTCCTGCTGATGATGTGGGCCTCGCTCTCCGGCGTGGGCGCTCTGGAGGTTTGTAGCAACCATTGAGGTTATATTTTGTTTCGATGAAACCACACACGAGTTGGTAAAAAAGTCAATTTTGTCTTCACAGAAGTTACAGTGACAAGAAACGATTACGGTACTTTTCCGATTAATGCAACCTCGATGCGAGACCGCGACTCGCGACCGAGACCGGGTCGCGCGACCCAACTTTGTATGAATTTATATGGAGCATTCCGCGATGGCGTCGCGCGACCAGTGGGCGTGGCCGGAGAACCTGATTCGCTGGGTTGCTGGTTGCGGTCACGGGTCGCGGTTTAGCGACGCAGTCGCGTAGATCGGAGGGCTTTTAGGGTCAGTTCACACCGAAAAGAGACACGACGTGACGCGTCACTGCATTTTTAAGATAGCGAAATTCGAACTCTTGCAATAAAAAGTATATCTTTTTAATTTTGTGTAGTTGATAAAGTTCAATTTTGAATCGCTATCTTAAAAATGCAAATCTGCCTCCTTGCAATCGGTATGACCTGATCTATATTGCAGAATAGATTTAACCGACTAGATTCTGATAATTAATTAAGTCCTGCAATAATACGGTTGTCAGTAACGATCCAGTCCCGATATGTTAAAACTGCTAAATGGTAAATCTCATAAACGTCAAACCTACGTCAAACCCATTTTGATTGGTCCAAACTCCAAAAATCATTTTATCATATAATATAATATTTTCCTATTTCATACTCGTATAATATGGAGAAGGTACTCTTATACTCTAGTCTCCGTGATTTTGTCAAATAAATGCGTACTGATTAAACTGCGGAAAGCAAATGTCAAAAAGACAAATGCCAAACCTCAACTGTCCCAAAACACACCCAAAAGTGGGAGAGTTTAAGTGTGGATACTTTTTACCTCGACATGCCTCGTCTATAATAACCAAAAGGTTCCCTGTATGTTTTCTATAATATCCCAATTACATTGCTTACCCAATAATTATTTCATTATTACACAAATTATAAAACAATTAGTAGGTATTGTTCGTGTAAAGTTCTATTTTGCAACTAACTAGAGGTTACCACAAAATAGCTAACCTATTCCCACGGCACTTTTATGTGCAAACTTTGTCGTTATATTTCTGTCGATATGTGCCTATATGTTTTTTTTAATGAAATATGTGTTAACATCGCCTGATGGTAAGCGATTTTTATCACTGCCCCGTACCCCAATTCTTGTAATTAGCTAACACTTTCATTTTACTTTTATTGAATTATAAATGAATCGTCTTGATATCATAAACTGATTTTTGGCGTTTGGACCAATCAAAACTAGTTTGTCGTTGTATGTGTTGTTTGACAGCGGCTGAGCACGGATAGACATTTCGTTAAAAATGTTACGTGCAATAAATCCAGACAGTGACCAAAATTAATAAACATTATTTGCTACGTATTAAGGTTCAATCACAATAGCAAAACACGTGAAAATTTTGAGGCGACCATTTTTATGGTTTTTCAAACTCAATTTTTAGATAGTCGATATTGTACAGTGGGTATTGGGTTAGTATATTATTAGAAAGGAAGCGGTAAGCGTGCAGGTGCACGGGCGTTTTCTTTCACCGACGTGATCGGCATCTAAAATCTAAACCATTTCATCACATACCAACTTATTTATCGATAGGACCAGACCCGATTCCAAGTCTCTCGACAATGGCTTTCGCCAGCAGAGTGCAGTGTGATCATATTATATTTTCAACTTTTGTTCATACTGGATTTATGTATCTGCGGCAACCAGCAATTGCCTCCTCGTATTGGGAAGAGGGACTTGTCTCTGCAACGACGCTGTGGGTTATTGACGACATTGGATAGCAGATTTATCCAAAATTGCACTGCAATTTTAACTCTTGCCTGAATACTATTCTTCTTACTTACTATATATACTTACTATTATTCTTCTCTTTATTCTCCCAGTTACACGTGGACACGGGCCATCCGCCGTGCCTATTCCAGGCGCTCTGCACGTGTTCCAAGCCCGCGGGCGACCTGGGCATAGTGACGTGCGCGCACGTGCCAATTCTCCGCGTGCCGGCCGCCGTCAACAGCTCGAAGGTCTTCACGCTGCAGCTCACAGACAACAATATTAAGGACCTGGAGCCGCAGTTCTTCCAGGCTACTGGTAGGTTCCACATATCCCCACGGTGACAAGCGGGACTTCCATTTATGTTCTACTAGCTGTTGCCCGCGGCTCCGCCCGCGTAAGTACAAAAACCTACGGGAACACTACGCTACGTCTTTTTCAGGATAAAAAATAGCCTATGTGTTAATACAGAGCTCAAATATAACTCCAACCACGAAACGGATGCACCCGGAACGAACCAACAAATTAATAACGGTCACTGTTGATTAACCAATACAACGTTGCTGTCTTTGTCGGTGCGTTGGAAGTCACTTGACAGACAAAGACAGCAACGTTGTTTAAGTTATCCGTTGTGTAAACATTTTTATTAGTAAGGGGGCTAGTATATAGTAAGTTCAAGTAAGTTGATTAAAATATATTTAAAAAATCCTACTATGTGAAAATCGGTGAGGATGGATGGATGTTTGGGACTCTTTCACGCCATAGGCTACTTTTTATCCCGAAAAATTTTAGTATTCGTGGCATACTGTATATATGCGGGCGGAGGTGCGGACAAGAGCTATTTACCTATATGAACGCCAGATCTTAAGTTTGCATAAACTTTTTTAAACCTTTTAACTTTATAAGAAGATATCTTTGCTCCGTCAACTTAGCCTCATTTTAATAATACAAATTGTCTGTTTCTTCGTGATAAAACTAATAGGATTACTAAGTCGTCTGTAGTAAGCGCTAGCGATTCTTGGATGAAGGCTTAATCCATTTAAGCGCTCGCGCTCGCAAAGTGAATGGTTATACTTCGAATAGTACGCCGAAATTTCGCTGACACAGTATTTTTTCCCGACTACGGCGAAGCCAAAAGGAGTGGTAATGATTTTGGCAGTCTATGTATGTATATAATACGATACGATACGATACGAAACGATACTGATACGATTTTAATGAATGAGATCATTTACCTTTATTAATTTGTTGTATTTTTTAATAATAAAAATATTAGTGCAGATCGCTCCTCCTCTATATAAACGTTAACTGTGCCTAATTTCATACTGCTCCGTTCGCATATTTCATGTAAAACGGAGTGCAAAATTTTTGCTTCACGTATTAACATACCGTTTTTATTGAATCCCACTTCTTATTAAATATTGCAAAATCTGATTTGTTCTAAATTATGACTAGACCCATATTACGTTCTTAGTTGTTACTGGAATTGTTATATTGAGATTCTCGATGTATTTGCCGAAGTAGTTATCGCGCTATTAAAGTTTAGGCTCTGGCCTGCTGCGTTGGAGAACTTAATTAAGTTTAGTTATCGATTTGACAGCTTCATTTACACACGAGTTAAGTGTTAATAAACTGTTCAAGTTTTGCAGTAGTTATAATAAATGGGGCATTTTCCATTGTAGCTCGTTTCAACCAACTGTCCCGTAAACTAACGGTCTCTAAAGCGTTATTTAAGGGATCCTTAGGTAACTGATGAAGTGTATTGTATGTTTTATAAAACAACTCCCCACACCGATTTCGGTGACGGTGGCTGGTTTCATTGAACCAGACTAGTTACGCAAGAGTAACTTTATAGTGCCCTCTCTTCCTTTACTCTCATAACCCAGTGGGACGGATAACCGACACAACTGGCGAGCGATCAGGCGCAGGTCCGACTTTTTACGACCTGCCTTTTGCCTATCCGACGCATGGATCATTTTTTCATGCATGCATTGTCCTAACCAAACTTGGAAACAACATTTTTTGTTGTTCCAATGCGGGAATCGAATCCACGACCTCCGAATCGAGAGCCAAGCTCTAACCTTTAGACCACGTGGGCTGTTGTTGCTTTTAACATTGTATGTTTACCGGATTACTATATAAAAGCATCAGCTGTAAAACCGTACATTTTTAACCACCGACGAAAACAGAGGACTGTTATGAGTTTGACGTGTCAAACTCATAACAGTCCGTCGCGTCGCATCGTAACTTATGAACCGATTTTGATCTAGTTTTTTTTTGTTTGAAAGCTGATATGATCGTGAGTGTTCTTAGCTATAATTCATCATCTCTTCACTCACACTGTCAATTTAATTTTTTTTATTATTAACCCGTCACGAAAAGAGAAGGTTCTTAATTGTAATAAGTTTGAAAGAGAGGGAGGTATACAAGTTTCAATACTACGTGTATATTTTCTTTGTGTAGTGAAAGAGTTCAATTTTCTAATCGCCATCTTAAAAATGCAGCGTCGCGTCGCGTCGCGTCTCGGTGTGAACTGACTAAGCTTCTAACAAATTAAATAGAGGTAGTTACTATGACAAATTTTGCTATATAATAATAAAATAAAAATCTTTAATGTTCTTCTTTGAAGTATCTTGTTTTATTCTTAGCTACCGCGAACGTAAAATCCTACAAAAGGAGCCACCATTCCCCTACACATATTTTAGAATATTAAACATGCGCAACACCAACGGTTTCGAACAACCTTTAGGGTCAATTCACACTGAAACGACAGCGGAGCGGCCAGCAGCATAACTTTCATATAATCTTAAGCTTTATCTTTATTACAATAAAACAGTTTCGCTTGAGACAACCGCCGCCGCTCACAGCCGCCGGCGGTCGCTAGCGGCCGTTTCTTTGTGAATCGGCCCTTAAGCATTAAATGTCTTGATCTAAATATTATTCCCTAGGCATGTACCGACTGGCCATCAATAAGAATCCCCTGGAGAGCATCCATGAGGAGGCGTTCTATGGGCTGGACAACACATTATGGGAGCTGGAGCTACAGGAGGATCGATTGACGGCCGTGCCCAGTAGGGCTCTGAGATACCTGCAGAAACTACGTCTGTTGGATTTGACAGGTGAGGGTTTTTTACAGGAAGATTTGGTTTTTTTAGTTAAAATGGACTAGGAAACGAGTAGAAGGATAGCCTGATGGTAAGCCATTACCTCCGCCCATGGACACTAGCAACACCAGAGGAGTTACTCGGAGGGTCTTCGGTTGAGGACTTTAAAATCCACAGGGCTCCCTTGGGCCTCCGGCAACCTTTATCACTTAGTGAAACACAACGCAAGCATTATTTCACGCTAACTTTCTGTGTGGCCGTTGTAATTATACTTTTGCGCCGGCCCATTCGTGCCGAAGCATGGCTTTCATCAATCAATTTGGTTCTATGAGTTTTATGGGTTGGACAACTCGCTGCACCTGTGTGCTGAGTGCGAGTTTTTGTCGCTGCTCGCCGTTGAGAAGTTAACTACAATTTGTATTCTGTAGGGTAATTATGTAGGGTTCTAAAAATTTTCCTCTGCACTAGGACGCCTCAAAATATTTAAACACAAAGGACCGCAATGACTGCCGACGTGGTTGAACTACGTATTTACACGTGATTACGTGCGCGTGCGCTCGATTCAACGGCGCTGTTAAGCTATTTTTATCTTATGCCTGGTCGAGCGGTAACTTGTTCGATGGTACTTGATAAGTATATAAATTAGTTAACTGACTCGTTAAAACTAGTTTCCATTAGAAGGGCTGTGAGAGCTTTGATTTATGTTAGTTTTTACCGGGTTTTTGATTACTAAATGGTTTCTTCCAATGTATGTAATTAAAGAAGTAGTTATAGAGTGCGTGTTATTTGTAAATTACGTTAAGAAAAATTTCGATGTAAGAATAATTTTGAAATTAAGAAAATAAAAGTCGTAGGCGCGAGAAGTTACGAGCATCTTATGCCTTCACATTTATTATTTTTTTAGCGAGCGCGCCAGAGCACAAGATTGAATGCGTGCGTGCAAAAAATTTAATTTGAGAATGTTTAATTTTGCACGATTTATGTCTCTCGTAACTTTGGTGATTAGTCTTACGTATGTAGGTAAGAGAGCATTTAAAAAGAATGAACTTGGAGTCTTTTTAACACTTTTATAGACTACTAGCTGTCCCGACACACGTTGTTGTCACACCTATAAAATAGTGTTAATATTTTCGCCGGATTTTTTTCAAAAATTTTCCGTTTAAACCTTCCATGAACTTCCACAATTATTTCAAGACCAAAATAAGCCAAATCGGTCCCGCCGTTCTCGAGTTTTAGCGAGGCATTAGAATTGCAATCCATTCTTTATATATTATAAGATAGTTCAGGTAACTAATAAATAAATAATAACAACCTTTTTAAAATTACACACGAGATCTTTAATTAAACGAGTAATAGATTCATTGTATATACGCCAACAAGTTACAAACAGATACTTTAGAACAGATATTTTTATATTGAAGGTAACGAAATAACCGACATATCTGGCGACAACTGGCTGGGTTTGGAGAACACTCTCCAGACCCTCGTCCTGGCCGAGAACTCCATATCCAGCCTACCTCTCGACGCGTTCTCCGGTCTACCGATGCTGGAGACCTTGGATCTCAGGGGCAACCATCTAACGGTCATTGACAGTGGAGTCTTCAGGGACGGGATGAATAGACTTAGCAAGGTGAGTTTTTGGTTTTGCGGCGTATGCGTAACTGAGGTTGAATAAATCTGAGGTTGATGTTTATAAACTATTTTATTAAATATTTTACTAGCTGTCCCGACACACGTTGTTCTGTCCGAACTATGAACTGGAATAAATAAATAACTAGACCCTACCTACTCAACCTACAACTACAACCTACTCCAACATCTACACCTACAACGTACACCTGCATGTACACCTACATGATACATCTACAGTAGTTTCTACGTAATTTTTCCAAAATTTCTCACCGTATAAACCTTCCCTGAACTTCAACAATTATTTAAAGACCAAAATTAGCCAAATCAGTCCAGCCGTTCTCGAGTTGTAGCGAGACATTGGAATTGCAATCCACTTTTAGGGTTCCGTAATACTTAAGGAACCCTTATGGTTTCGCTCTGTCCGTCCGTCTGTCTGTATATCTGTCTGTCTATTCGATCGTCTTGGTCGCGGCATTGTTAATAATAGTATCGCCAAAATAATCTAATAGAAACTCGAAACAAACACATCAACCGGTCAACTGCAAAATTTCTAATCGTTAAATTTTCAACCATACTTAACCATAGACAACATTACGTTTAGCTGTCAGTTGCGTTTTGTTATACCACGTTTTATGTCACGTAACACGTCCCACGGGAACGGGACAAAAGTTTCCAATGCCCATCTCCTGGTTCTAAGCTACCTCTTCACAAATTTTCTGCCAAATCGGTTCTGTCGTTCTTGAGTTATAAATAGTGTAACTAACACTACTTTTTTATATATATAATATATAGATTTTATAAATATCCATCGCAGATTAAACACGAAAGTTACACACCGAACATCTGGGTGTCACCACTACAGCAAATACAAAATCAAAACCAAATACAAATTCACTTTAGTGCTAAACAGAGCGTCGTACCGCTAACTCGTAACACTCGTCGTAGTAAATAGGTTAAAAAACCTCGGAAAAACAAAGATTGCTGAGGGACATTACCAAGGTGTTCGTACTGTACTGTCTGTCTGTCTGTCTGAACCCCAATTCTCGTAATTAACTTACACTTTCATTTTACATTTATTTAATTATAAATTAATCATCTTGATATCATAAACTGATTTTTGGAGTTTGGACAAATCAAAACTGGTTTGTCGTTGGTTTGACGTTTATGTGAATACTATTTTGCACTTTTAACATCGGAACTGGATTGTAACTTAATTAACAGAATCGACCTTCTGATCTCCTAGCAGACTTCTTAAGCTTCTATGTCTATTAATTATTTATTACTATCACTTCAGCTTATCCTGGCCGACAACCAGCTGCAGTACATCCCGTACGAGGAGCTGTCCCCACTGCGCCAGCTGCGGTTCCTGGACCTGGCCAACAATATCATCAGCCAGGTGCCGCCGGCTCATGACCTCAACGGCGTCCGACTCAATCTGGACTGGCTGAAGTAAGTCTTTAAATTCTGAGTCTCGACTGGCTTTTGCCAAAAAATGTGTTGATTCTGTGACCAATAAATATAGGTGTTTTTTCAATCAGTAACCGAATTTTCAGGAGTATTTAGAGGAATATACTCTTGAATATAAGCAACTTTTACAATGGTATCAACTTTCCTACTTGAAAAAAAACAGTTCTTTCCTACAAACTGCTATCTATGCCCTTTTGTAGGAAACAGAAGATTTTTTCAAGCTGATACCATAGTAAAAGTTGCTTATACTCTAGAGTATATTCACTCCTAAGAGTTTGGTCACTGACTGAAAAAACATCCTTGTATAATCATTTCAAAAATGAATTACTTATCTACATCATTTCCATCACAAACCGAGTATAATATAATATTGTTTACATAAAAAACACCCTGAGGCTGATACATCACAATCGCAAAATAATCCTTTACGAAATATAAGTTTGTAAAAAACATATTTACCCTTAACCCGGAGTAAATTACTAAATCACATGGCCGGTCTCCGACAAATCCCCAACCAGTTTACACTGAATAAAATGTGATTGGCCCTTTTGTTGTGAACTTTTACCCATTTTTTTACCCAATTCTTTGAATTATGTAAATTGTGTTTAATACATATATACAAATAAATAAAATTGAAATGTCTGTTTGTGATTTTAAATTAACAGCTTTTAACTAACGGTACTCACAATAAAAATCCATCTTTAAATTTTTTATCTGTCCGTCTGTCTGTCTATCTCTTTGTTCCGCCTAATATCTGAAACGGCGGGACCAATTTTCACGGGACTTTCACTGGCTTATAGCTGATGCTATAAGGAATAACTTAGGCTACTTTTATCTCAGGGTTCCGTTTGAAAAGATAGGGTTCCGTTTACGTTAGTTCTACGCAAACAACGTTGCAGGCACCAGCTAGTATTTAAACAAAAATAAAGCTACAATCATTTTACATGACTTCAGCAACATCTCTCTACAAGAAAGATAACTAAATAGTTACCCCTTAACTATTTTAACTAAATAGTTACCCCTTAACTATTTTGTATTCTGTGAAGTATATAAGGTTGTTCAAAATCAATTCCGGATATTTTGGGCATATAATCTACGGCTTTACATAAGCCGTACATACGTTTATGCCGAAAAATATTAAAAACGTTGAAAATTTTATAAGGCGTTGAGGTCCTTAACCTCACATAAAAAGCTGATTTAAAAGGGAAGCAAAGACTGCCTATATAGCAACAATACAATCAGATGTGTGAGATCAATAACCTTACCAGCGCCGTAAAGAGCGTACTGTAATTTTATTTACTATTGTTTTTTTTTTTAATTATTTTTCTGCCTTAACGTCTTTACATAAGCAGTAGATCGTATGCCCAAAATATATGTAATTGGTTTTGATCAACTTTATATATTAAGTAAAGTATTAAGTAAGTCTTGATAAAAACTGTTACTTCAAGAATATGGTCCTTAAAATATTTCTAGAATATATCTTATAATTGATCACAAAAATATATAAATTATTGTAAAAAAAAGTTAACTGTTTTTTTTTCAGGTTGGATAACAACAACATCAAAATATTGATGCCGGGCTCATTTAAATATTTCAACGTATTGAACCAAACCTCTCTGGACGGAAATCAAATTTATACAATAAGGGTGCGTATACTTTTCTTATATTAAATTAATTTGGGGCTTCTGGGACCAATGGTAATGGTTAAATTATCGCTTCCTTTGTATTCAAGAGGATGCAGGTTCGATTCTAGGTCCGCATGTACCACTGAGATTTTCCTCAAATATATTTTGATAATTGAAACATTGCATTGCATTTGCATGTAGGATTGAAACATCGTAAAATATCGCAAGTAAAATAAATTGAGCGTTTTTGTCCGCTGTTTACAAATGAGTCGACCACAAACCAAAGTAGACACTGTTAGATTGTAAATTTTCAATCACATTTCATTTGCCCTAATTATTTCAATTTAGATCCACTCTGGAGATGATCAATAAATTGTTAATCTTATTGTATATGAATATTCGTTGAAACGAGTTAAAATTACAGTATTTAAATCACCTCATGCAGATATGCGAGTTATGCCGTTGTAATTCAGATGCAATCACACTCACATCTAACCTAATTTTGTCGTTTGTTGCCGTGGTTAATTATTCCATAGTTTAATTCCCCATGTCCTCTTCCGATTATAAAAAAAAAGTAAGGATGAACTTCATAACGTACATTTGACAGAAAAAATCTTTATACAAGGAAAACGCCATCGTACTGATTAACCTGCGTAAAGTTAATGTCAAGATGACAAAATATGTCAAACCTCAACATTCCTAAACAATCCTCAAAACGGGGATTTTTGCCTCGACATGTCGATCATGCGTACTTTTTTAATACAACCGTCAGCCACATTACAATTCTATTACAGGAAGACGCGTTCCGAAACGCCAAAATAAGAGTGCTCTCGCTACGAGATTGCAGCATAAACGACCTGTCCCCTGCGTCGTTCGCCGGGTTGGAGAACAGCCTGCAGAGCCTCGACCTGTCCGAGAACAATCTCACGACCATCTCCAAGTTCATGCTCAACAAACTCGACTCGTTGCGGTTCCTCAACCTTAGAGAAAACAAGGTGAGTAGCGGGGCATGCTAATCGTGCAAGATTTGGTATAAGAAATATATTCCCTTATCTATTATTTATTAGTGATAAGAAATAAAGGATAGTTAATATATGATAGTTAATATATACATTGACACATTGCAAATAGGTTAGTAGCCTAGTTAAATTGCGCCCTAAGGGCCGATTCACACCGAAATGTCAGCGGAGGGGCGATTTAAAACTTTATCAAATAACTATATCAAACTTTATAAAACACAGTTTCGTCTGAGACAACCGCCGCCGCTCAGGACCGCTGATGGCCGCTAGCGACTGTAGCGGCCATCGGCCATAATTGCTAAGGCTGGGACTGTATGATCCGAAATATGGCGGGCACGGGAAAATTCAGAGCGCTGAAAATAGAACTCTGCGCTTATACAATAGAGTTGAAAATGAAAGTGTCGAGCTGTCATATATGACATTGACATTTGTCTCGACACATGTGTGTTTGATTTTCAGCTCTATTGTATTAGCATAGAGTTCTATTTCCAGGGCTCTGTATTATTCCTCGCCTTTCGAGTTCCTTCGGAACTGAAAAATTAAACTTTTACGATCGATCGAATACCACGTAATGTAACTTGCTAGCTAAATCGTAACGTAGTACGTCCGATCATTTACAAGAAACTGCATAAGTAAAAATGTATCGGATCTGCCGATTCTGATGGTCTACGTTAGTATATATGTGTATTATTTTGCCACAACTGCCACTACTACGTTACTTTAAGAATATGACAATGCATAATATTATTCAAAACAAAAATTAGTAAAGCGCGTAAACTGCGCAGAATACACACGCTTAAGTGGTAGTTAGGTTAGTATTTAATTAAAAAAACGCAGATGTTTTATTTTACTTTTGAAATATATACCTTTATAAAGGCTCCAACACAACAATAAAAAATCCAATTTTTCAGTTCCGATAAGTTGCGCATTATAATTTTGATCCATCATTATAATATTATGTCAAGTATCGCAGACAATATCGTTGTTTTGTATTAACGAGAAGACTATTATTATTATTATTATGATATTATTGCTAAATGTATAGCTGTAAGTTTTTCTGTACAAATAAAAAAAAAAAATAATAATAGTCTTCTCGTTATTATTGTTTTAATAGTCGTAAATTGAATAGTATCGACACTAAACAACGGTGTAAATACTTACACATTTATTTAAAGTTTTTTACTTTAGAGCATACCAATATTGTGTTGATTTTTTTGATGATAATATATATCACAACTAATAATAGTAATAAATAATTCCTTGTTCAATAACGATTTAATTTAAAAAAAAAAGCACTCAAAACCCTCAACTTATTTTATTACAGGTCGACACGAATTTACTAGCAACGAATTACCCTTCAGAGTACTCCATACCCTCAATCAACAACTTCCAATACAAGCTCTTCCATCTCGATATCAGTGGCACGTCGTCCCTGGAGATGAGTCTTCAGGACGTCAGGAGGTGAGTAAAAAAAGAAGAAAAAATTAAACTAGTGGACAAGTGGACACAACCTAAAATCTTTTCAATAATAAGGTCCCTGTACATATGTAAATAAAATTTAATATCCTTAGCTAAAAATATTAAAATGCCATGCAAAGGTAATACCTATAATAAGACCACGGTTAAACTAAAATTGAGATATCATAATATTTAAGAATGAAATTCAAATACACAATACAAAAAAAATCAACATTTTATAAACGCCTACGAATTTTGCTCAAAAATTGTAATATTTCTTGTGGCATGTTTTTTGGGACTACTTTGGAACAAATAATTTTTTCATTAAAGTATTTAATAGCAAACATTTTCAAGAAGCTACAAAAATTTATCTATAAATATCGCGTGACAGTTAAAAATCGCTATGCGTCCCCTTAGAGATTTTTAACTGTCACGCGATATATTTTGATGCATAAGTTTTGATGCTTCTTGAAAATGTTTGCTATTAAATACTTTAATGGAAAAATTACTCCCAATAAATATGGTGTACCTACAAAATTTTGTGTGTCAGTGTTCAAGGATTTTATTTTATTACGTCTCATCAGGGTAAGTTGTGTCGATGTGTGCAGTATAAAAATTAAGTGCCTTTTAATATTACTTGTGCAGTATATTTATTTTAATAGACCTTAAGAATGCCTCCCTGACTACGGAATGGCTAGCTCACTTATACCCTAACTCCGTTAAAAATAAAAATATTTACACTACCGATACGTTATACAGTGTTGGTGTCTTTGATACGTTGGAAAAGTCACTTGGCAAACAAAGACAGCAACGTTGTTTATGTTATCCGTTGTGTTAATATTTTAATGTGTAAGGGTATTGTTAGTCTATTAGAAAATAGTTGCCAAAACCCGCTTAAACTCGAAAAGTAACCAATATTCTTGCCTGCCCTGATGCCCCTTAGATTTAATGACTGTGTTTTTTAAATATTTCTAGTATAAGCTTCGTTTAGATTTTAATATTTTGCTTTTTATGATTACTTGACTATTTAGGTGCCCTAGTTTTAGTTTTAAACCTGTTGGTATATAGTTAGTGTTAAATCCCCTTTTATTTTACTTTTAGCTTCGCACGTGTCCTTGCTATTACATTTTCTATTGCAGAGACGAGAACGATACACACTGCGGTAGAGGTGACAAGTAAGTCTGTGTGTGTGTCATTCGACATGATCTGTGGGTTTTTTTTCTTCATAACCTCGATATTCATAACAGATTTTTACAGTATAAAAACAAAGAAAATGTACAAAAGTAAACTAGTAACCAATTACTGTCACTTACGTATGAATTGAATAATGAGACATCTACAGATTCGTGAAAATCCAACAATTGAATGCTTTCTTTAATTTATTCGTCCTAATTTAATTTATTTCGTTAATATAGAATGCTTACTGTAAAAACCTGTTTTTCCTAAAATAATAGTAACTGGTCGTTTCAATTGTGTTGCTTTATTCCATTAAAGAAATGGTTGAGCAAAATAAAATCGTGTCTAAATTGTCTTGTCGCATGCTATAAAAGTTGTGCATATTTTGTCGTGTGTCAATGCATAAAAACTGTAATATATTTATGATAAATTACTAATTCTGAGTATGTTTTAAATTCGTGAGTTAAATTAACAAATTGAACGCCTTTTAATGTTTATTAATAAAAGATTTTAGGTTGTGTATACTCGTGCATCTCATTGGAGCACACATTTTCATACTCATCTTCATCTACACAGATGGTTTGAAAATGAATTAAATCTTTTTGTTCATCAATCAATCTCAATCTTAATTAACAAGAAATAAATTATTTTTTAGAATGCGTTCTCTTCGATATCTAGCCGTCAGCAAGTTGATAAGACGTAGTATAAGCGCAGAAGATTTTCTGGAATTTGGCGTAGATTTAGAGGATCTAAAAATAATTGGTAGCACGATAAATCGGATCGAATCCAGCGCTTTCCAACATGTTCGAACAATCAAAACTTTGGATCTATCCGAAAACCACATCGAGTATATTGATCCTTTCGCGTTTGCTGAGGTAAAGTAACGAACATAACATATAATTTGCTTATAACTTTATATCCTTACAGTTTTCTTGTCATTTTTTTTGTTTACAGCTACATAGCCTAACAGCACTTAAAATGGCAAATGGCTTACATGATTCAGTAAAAGTTTTACCATTCGAACCGTTGAAAGCGCTAATCGAGCTACAATACTTGGATGTAAGCAACAACAGGTTGCAGAATGTTCCAGATACATCATTCCATTTTCTCTACAAATTGAAGACTTTGAATCTACAAGATAATCTCATTGACCACTTCTCTAAAGGCACATTACAGGTATAAATATCATCCGAATTATTTAAATACCACGTCAATGTTTGACGACAAAGTTGGCGATGACAAATGAAGTAGCCATATTTGAACTATCAAAACTACACGAACAATCTAATAACAAGCGCCGCTTAATTTAAACAGTAAAGCGTTGCCTATTAGTGTGGAAGCTTTACAATAAAATATTTTTTTACATGAATAACAAATTATTTATCATTATAGGGAGATATACACAGACAGCTGGAAGGTGTTTACCTGTCGCTAAACAAAATTAGGGTCATTGAACAACACACGTTCGTCAATCTGAAGGAATTGCAAGAGATACATTTGGAAGACAATTTGATTGAGTCTCTATATCGACGATCTTTCACGAGCATGGACAACCTTAAAGTTATAAACCTGAGTGGCAACTCGATATTTGAGATCAGTGAAGAAGCTTTTCAGAATTTGCCGGCATTAAAAGAGTAAGTATTAAAATATAAGGTACATAGTACCTAAAACAATCCTTTTTTTCTGGATGTTAATAAAACCACAAGCTTGATATGCCAACATGCAATAGACTCGCATTGATGACTAAATCCTGACTCACATTGTAGTTAGACATACGGGTCTCTCGTGTTCGACGATGATGATAATCTTATTATTATTATTCCAGGTTGGATATTTCGTTTAATCGTCTAGGAACATTCAAGTTCTCTATATTCGATCAAGTCGGTTCTGCTACGGCGTTGAAAGTGAACGCGTCCTACAATAGAATAGTATCGCTGACTGATTCTAACGCGCCGATGTTTTTCACATCTAACTTTTATGCTCCTAAAGCACAAAGTAAGTGATTATTTCTTATTACTAGTTTTGCTTCTTGCACACACACACACATACTGCTTCTAATTTGTTATGAATTGTATTTAAATATTAATTATGAATAATTTCGAATTAATTGGTGAAGGCTCAGCAATTAACAGCATGGTTTTCATTAATAATGTTTACTTGGTTGTTCTTAAAAGGTTTTGTTGCATGTGAGGTAATACTTTATGTATTGTTGAATATTATTGTATATCTTATAATGACTTTGTCTCTAACAGCATGTTTATTTTTTGTATTTTTCCTGCTAAAGGATTGACCTTCCGAACAGGAGGTCAATATTTCAGCATTGGAACAAATATTTCAACATTGGATACTAAAATGCAACCGGATGAAGGTATCGGATAAAGTATCATACTTTGTATTATTACACACGTAAAGTGACGTAAGTGAAGTTATCCCAATTTACGCCTGGATTATGTGCACTTACGACAATTTACTCGCTTGTTGCAATTATTTGTTTTTATGTTACAATAGATGTGTATTTTGATTTGTTTTGATTTGTAGTATATACTGACACAGATATAGAATCCGAAGATGCCAGTCCATGGAGAATTGAGAGAGGTAGGTACTTTAGATTTTTACATATTTTATAATCAATAATCTTAGCATTATTTTATCTACGTTTAAAAAGTTTATTTTAAGTGCTCAGACCAAAATATTAGATTTGGTTTTTGGATCAAACAATGTAATTTTTAATAATAAATATTTTACATTTCAAAATATATTATTATCAAAGATTGATTTGCTTTTTAACACATACCTTGAGGTAACTATTTTTTTTTTGTATTTTAAGGTCTTGGGACTGTATCAATCAACATAAGAGTATTGGACTTCTCGCGTAACAACATATCCTACATAGCTCCATATTACTTCAGGTAGATCTTTAATTTTAATACGCTCCACATAATATTAATAAAAAAATGATCACTCTACAAAAAATATTCAATACTCACTTTAAAGATTCTAACTATGTTGTAGTTCAAAATTCATTTACACCACTAGACAACGAAAGGATAAACAAAATGCGTAAGGCTAAGCGAGGACTGTGACGTACCGCGCGTGTAGGCGAGGCAATGCCGCATTTTGTGAACATTTTACTAATTATTTAGATTTCCAGTTTGTATTCACCTACAACAGACGGCCGTGTCCACAATACAGACACCCTATGTACGTACTAGCTTTTGCCCGCGGCTCCACCCGCATAAAGGCAGTATCCCGCAGGAAGACTGTACTTTTTCGGGATAAATGTAGCCTATGTGTTAATCCAAAACCATCTAAACATCATACACATAAATCCTCACAAACTTTCACATTTATAATAGTAGTTGGATGCATTTAATTATTTTGCATTTTCCAGGCATGCGGACCTCACTCTATCCGAGCTGTATCTCTCTCACAACCAGATCCGCAACATCACTCGCGAGGTGTTCGGCTCGATGCTCATGTTGCAGTTCCTGGACCTGTCGCATAACCAGATCTACCATATGGAGTACGACTGCTTCAAAAAAGTCAGGAATTTGCAGGTCAGAAAATCTATGGATTAATAACTTTTAACTTGTGATAATTGCCAGATTGACTATGTAAAATTTTTGTCTTTGTCAATTCACATAAAGTTAGAAAGTGACAAAACTCTAGAAAGCTATCAGGCACGTACAGTAAAAAGGTGACCAAAATTAGTAAGCTATCGGACACTTATAAAAAAGATATTGTAAAACAGACCCAGATTGCTGAACCCTCAAACGTTTCTTAAAGCTAGAGGGCTCCTAAATTAAAGTATGTCTCTGTCTCTATTTAACAGCATAAATGGGACTGAATGTGACTTGGTAGCCTCTTCATTTATGAAGCAATTGAGAATTCAGCCGTTAGCGTCTCAGATGAAACTTATACACAGTCATGAGAAATTGTTTTGTTTTATTATTACTTGTAAACTGGCGCGGCAACGCTTTATTTCGCCACGTCATCTGCAACATACTACTTATATCCCTTACTATTTTTCAGATAATTAACCTATCCCACAACAACTTGATGACCTGCCGGTGGAAGTGTTCCACGACATGCACGGTCTCACCTTCGTGGACCTGTCGCATAATTACATCAGGAACTTGGCGAGTAATCTGATTCCCTCCCCGGCTTTGGAGAGGTAATGATAATGTGATACTTAGTTTTTAGTTGTGGCACGTTTTTTTCTCCCAATCTTATCAAAAGTCGCTCAACAGCTTTTGCGTAAAAGAATAACAAACATATACTTATCTATAGTGCATACCTCCGTACAAACTATCGCGTTTGTAATATTTGGCATAGACGTCATATGTTATAGACGAAACATGTGGAGGCAAAAAGTGTATACACCTCCTAACATTGGGTTGCTTGGGGCCATTTAGGGTTGTCATTTGTCATCTTGACATTTACTTTCCGCAGTTTATTCTGTCTTCTGAAATCATGATGGCGCGGCGTAACTTTTTCTTGTATGAAGATTTTTTCCGTCAAATTTACCTACGTCATAGCCCATCCTTGATTTTGAAATGTTTTGATGTTTAGTAAAATGTGCGATTACACTTCTTTCAGGCTAGACTTATCTGACAACGAGTTGTCGAGAATACCTACGAATGCAATGTCTCCGGCAGCAGCCATAAACCTAGTTGAATTGGACCTAAGTGGAAACTCAATTCCAGCTATATCTATTGCTGACTTAGTTCAGACGTTCAGAGTGAGTATTGTACCATAAACATGTGTGTGTGTGTGTGTATGTGTGAGTGTTTGATCTTTGTTGTGTGCGCGTTTGATGAGCACTTAATGCTAATATGATATTTTCGTGTAAGTTTTGCTACCATTGTTTTTGTGCACAAACAATAATTGTGTTTTGTATTTAGAAATTGGTGGTAATGTGAAAGTTGAGACATTTAACACAAATAAGACACGTTCTATGTACATTGAACAAGCCAATTTTATGCCTTTGTAAAAAATATGCACCTAGTATATTTGTGACATGGAATTAAGATACTCTTTTATTTTAACTACAGAAAATAAACAACCGTTTTACATTTAATCTTCCGCATAATTTGCACGCAGATTGTATAATAATAGTGACACAAATTTTTTGAAGCTTTTCATACGAATGACCGTGTTTCTTCTTAATGTAGGCTTAATAAGGAAGACAAAACATGACAATTATTTTAAGTGAGATAACTTTCGCTCGCACGTACTAACGGCCACTCAGCAATTACAATATAACCCGCACTCAAGTAGTAAGCTCGTGTGTAAGCTCACTTTGTCTTATCTAGCCTGACGGCGAGTACTGCCCGAGGACACCGACTACAACGACGACTATATGTACCACACGGTGCGGAGAGACCACACGCGAGTGTTCCATCAGAAGAAACAGTACCCACAGAACATACTGTATAAGGTACACATTGGCTTTAAGTTAAAAAAAAATGTAGGAAGAATTTGCTAAGAAGATGGAAGGACGTTGCAACTAAAACTTTCCAACATAACATATCTGTTTGCAACTAGAAATTACAACAATTGTTATTGAAATAGTATCTACTAGATTAATGGGAATTCTTAAAAGTTTAAGGAAGCCCGTAAAACATTTTGTGTATTCAATTTTAATGATCGTAAAAGGATTAAAAACCCCACAATTTATATTGTACATTTTTAGTTTTGTTACATTTTTTTTTTAAGATTAACCTTTATTTTTATTTAACAAGGTTAGATAGAGTAAGAGAAACTGTATGTGTAAAACTAGTATAATTTCCCCTAAGCCACTTTTGTTCCCCTATTTAAGTATATATTATGTAGTATTATGTATTAAGTATGTATATATTATAAATGGAATAAAAATATCCAGAACTTTTGTATGGTAAACTTTACATCTCACTTTTTCAGTCTCTGGCCTGGTTGGATCTCTCGGACAACCATCTCGTAAGAGTCGAAGTTGGCGCTTTCACCGCTCTACCTAGACTCCGTTGGTTGAATCTAAGTAAAAACCTACCGTTTAGCAACGATCGCAACATATTCAAGGGCCTCGAAAGAAGACTGTCGCATTTAGGTCTACAGAACGTCAGTCTTACTAATGTAAGTACTTTTTCTTTCTTGATGTGATAATTTTTACTCAAGATTTTTTGTTATTACATGAAACGGGGACAAGTATATTATAATAGCGAACGTTGACACTTTTATTACAATCTTTGGGATAAAGTTTTCAGTTTTGTGTTGGGTAGCTGTGGTAAAGTTGGCCGCATGTAAATTTGCTTTATTACCTACTACATCAATATTATTTTAATCCTCTAACATTAGAATATATAGAATATCGGGTGTTGTCATCTTGGTTTCTACTTTCTTTATTGCTGTACTAGCTTTTGACGGCTTCGCCTGCGTGGAATGATGTTCGTGGAGAAAAAACTTCTTCAGCAAATAACTCTACTCACTGCAATATACTTCCGTATACAATATTGAAAATTTTAGGGATTCGTATCCAATGGGTAAAAACGGGACCTATCACCTTGAGGCGACGTGCAAAACCCATTGATATATATATTTTGCGCTTGAATATAAATTTTACGATACCTTCTTATATATTATTCTTATATAAGATATTAATTTAAACTGTATGGTTTAAAGGGTTATTAAAACGTATTTAATTTGATTAGGCTCATATTGTATCCGTCTAAATAGCTTCTATGGGTGAACTGGGTACGGGCAGCTAGGTTTATTAAGTAAACCGCTATGTCCCTACATATTAAATCTGTAATATCTTCGAAATTTTCATTTAAATTATATACTATAAAGGGCCATATTGATTTATATTAAATGCACAATGTATTTAAGGTACTTAATTGGACAAGCTGAATTGCTTGAAATCGCTTTGTAAATAAGCCATTAACTTTCGTAAAAAGTAAAGGATAAAAAATGGTTATTATGGGTTATCCCTAAGAGATAGACATATCCCAGTGAACACATGACTGACGTTGACATTATAGTGACGTCAAATATAGGTCACACAGAGGTCCACAGGTCACAACAAATTACAACGTAGGTATGACATAATTGTGACTATGTTTGATGACTTTCGTTTGATGTCATGTTGTATGACATCACTATGACCTCATATTGACATGAACTTGACTTCTATAGGATGCCCTTTGTATGACTTAACTGTTACATATATATTATATACTATTTTCATCAAAATACGTCATATTAGAGTCACAATTTTATGTATCATTTATGTAATCATTAAGTCATATGATTACATAAGATACATGTCAGGTTCCTGACGTAAAACTAATATGATAATACCATATTTATCTCACCTCATTAATAAAATAGTGACTTCGTGTGAACTACATAACGAGTTAAATGCGGTCTTCATCAACATACAGACTGTTTATGCGTTAGATTTTAAGTTAATTTTCTTAAGGAACTTTGGTTCTTATATGGCATACTAGATGGCGCTGATTTGCCGCTAGATCACGCTATAGGTAAAGCGAACCTATTTGCATAAGATGTTTATGAGGGCCTTACTAATGTAGTTTTGGATTGTAAACCAATCAATAATAAAGTGATAATTATAACTTACTTGGTGTTTTAGTGAAAACGAGCAGTAATTTAATATAGTGGAGTGATTATGTGTTAAGTGTGAACACAGACTTAGACTTTAAATGCTTTAAACGTGCATAATACTGTCATACCCACGTAAAGACACGGGCAAAAACTAGTAGGCGTTCTTGTAAAAACAAGAAATTATTATTTTTATTATTTATATTATTTTCAAATTAAATCACATCGAAGTCAATCCGAGATCACATGAAGGTAATATTTACGGTAAAAAAAATAATATATAGTCATATTTACGTCAGAGTTTTACGTAAAAGTTTGACGTCAAGAGGTATGAAATAATGACTCACATATGATCTATAAGTGACTTATATCTTACGTAAATCATGACATGACATGATGTCATTCTGATGTAAATTTTACGTAAATGTGTTTACTGGGATACCATCGCGGACTTTTTGTAGACCTTTTTAAGGTGTACAATACTGTAGTACATTATTTTGATCTATCTCGTAGGGTTCAGCCAGCGTTTGCAATGTAAGCGCAAAAAATGTGTTTATTTACGTTAATTTAACCTAAAATTATCAGTATTTCTCTACTAACGGGTGTCCCAATAAGAGTGCCCGATTTAAATTTGGCGCACTTTTTTTCTGAGCAAGTGGCAGCTCTGAAACTTGATAGCTGTCATCTATGATTGTTTCGATTATTAAATATGGAGCGTTACACAAAATAACAACGCGTTATCATTGTGAAAACCCATTACAAAAATGGGGAAAGCTACGCTGAAACCGCTCGCAAACTTCGCGTAATTTTCTGTCGTGAAAGTGCACCAAATGTGTCAACAATTCGAAGAGTGATCATAAATTTGAGGAAACTGGGTGGATTATGGAAGGCAAGTCTCCTGTGCGTCGGCGTACCGGTCGGTCTCTCGAAAACATCGCTGCTGTAAACGAGAGTGTCGCCGAAAACCCGGGAACATCAAACCGCACCATGATAACAGAGTTCTTGTGGCCCCAATTGGAAGGACTGGACCTGGACGACATGTGGTTCCAACAGGATGGCGCGACCTGCCACACCGCCCATGAAACAATTAATTTATTGGAGGAAGAATTTTTGGACCGAATAATCTCCCGAAATTCCGATGTCAACTGGCCACCGAGATCTTGCAATATAACGCCTTGCGATTTTTTTCTTTTAGGGTTTTGTTAAATCTCAGGTCTATGTGAATAAACCACGAACAATTCCCGAGCTAAAGGCCGAGATCCAACGCGTCATCGGTGAGATAGAGCCGCCACTCTGTGAAAAAGTCATCGAAAATTTCATGAAAAGAGCAAGGGTCTGCCGCCAGAGCCGTGGGGTCCATATGCAGGATATTCTATTCCATACTTAACGGAACATGTGTACTTTACAACGCAATAAAAATATCACCTCTCGCTCAAACAAATGTGTTTTTTCTTAAATTAAATCGGGTACTCTTATTAGGACACCTTTATATTATGCATGTTATATACATATAAACCTTCCTCTTGAATCACTCTATATATTAAAAAAACCCGCATCAAAATTTGTTGCGTAGGTTTAAATATCTAAGCATACATAGGGACAGACAAAAAAAGCGACTGTTATAAACTATGTAGTGATATTCAAAATATGAATTCATTGTTTGACAATATCCTAATATTTACAGGTACCTGCATTACCTCTGCCGAAACTAAAAGTTTGGACCTGTCTTACAACAATCTGCATTCCTTGGCCACAGAGGTGACCGCTAATTTGACTAGGCTTAGAAAATTGGATCTCTCATACAACGACTTGACTAGTGTTCCAGTGGTAAGTGTCTATACATGATTTGAACATAATTAGGATCCGTAGTAACGGAATATTAAATACTAGATGTTTGAAACTGTACATTTTTCCGCGGTTACAAGTAGCCTATATCCTACCCCGTAATCTACTCTATATCTGTGCCAAATTCATCAAAATCGATCCAGTAGTTTTGGAGCATATTTATTGCAAACAAACAAACATACAAATTTTTCCTGCTTATAATAATATTATAAAGCCATCGATATGTCTGTACTAATAAAGACATATCGGTGGCAACACAATAGATACAGATATCTGCATTTTTGCGAAAATACTTTTTTTAAATAGCTCAAATCAAGGCTGTGTACTGTGTACAATTTAAATTATTTCTTTTTTTTTAATAAGCCATGCAGGCACTTGAATAAAATCATCTAAATTCGAATTTTTGAAAAACGACACTATAGAAACTAACATTTGAATTTGTCCGCATTTACTGTAGTGGAAAAACATGTATCTGACGAGAGACACGTAAATAAAGTTAAGTGAATCTTTTTTGACGTGATAAAGATTATATTATATTTCGATGGAGCCGGCTGCATGCACGAAAAAACATGACTCATGCGGCGTTACCTCGCTCTGAGGCGTTCCATTTAAGGCTTGAAGTGCAAGCGAGAGCGCGGAATCTGTCTCTCTCCTACTTGAGTGAGCGATCCATCAGTGTTTTCTTATGACGTTGTCACGTTCAACTATCGTCAGTAAACCGACTTTACAGACAACCGATTTTTTTTTATATCAAAGTAAATTAAGACGTCTCCAAAATTTTGCAAAAATTTGAAAAGCAATATAATATTGCAAAACTAATTTTACTTATACAAAATATGTTCTGTGATAGAGAGATATATTATTAGAGAATAAATATTGAATCAATCTTTCAGGCTACACACTCACTGAGCGAGCTGCGTTGGCTGTCGCTATCGGGGAACCCCATCACCGCGCTCATGAACACCAGCCTGTACGGCGTGTCGCCGCGTCTCGAGTACCTGGACGTCACCAGGCTGCGGCTGAGTATTCTGGAGGTATAGAAGACCATTACGCTCTATACAAGTTTGGGTCCAGATATCAAAGTGCCATTTTACAAAAGTAATTGTTTCAACATTGTATGGGCCAGTCAATCTGAACATTTTTGGTATGGCAACTAATCTCTAGGATAAATAGTTTTTTTTTTTAAAGTAACAGGGTAAAAGTTTCAAGCGAACTCGGTAAGCGACTTCCTCATTAGAGTTAGGTTATCAGCTCGTCTTGTTTAGTACAATTTAATCTCTATCGATATGTTCTAATTAAAGGTTTTTTTATAGCATGGTGCATTCAGCAAACTATTCGGCTTGAGAACACTTAAGATTTCCGTAAGCGGCAACGTCCGTGATTTCAATTTCCCAAGAATCTTGGCAAATAACGAAGGCTTAGAGAACCTGTATATAGACGTGCAAAACTCACAGATTGACCTGGGCAATGAGATGGCAGGAGACATGCCTTCTAAAGTCAATAATATCACAATTACTGGAAGACCGTTCAAATTCTTGTCGGAGAGGTTTTTCCGGGTAAGTAATATATTACAATTATTCGATGGCAGCAAAGTACGGATCTACATAATTTTTTGATAGTTGTTCACACATCGCCAGCCATGTTTAATAAACCAATATAGTTAAACTGTAGTAATAATTCTCAAGATGTTCAAAATGTGTCCATTATTTTTAAACAGTTTTCTCCCGTTTTTTATCAAATTTTGGAACTTTACGTACTGTCGTCATAAGGTGCTATCTTTTATTTTCCATGCCAGTAAAACGGACAAATTCAAATGTACTTTTCCACTGCGAAATATTAAATTCCAATTAGGTATATATTTCTCAAATATATTTCTTTAATTAAAGTGTGTAATTTTATCCATTAAATCGATATTAAAAACAATTGTAGATAGCCTTTATATATTTTCAAGAAGTTCTTTGGGTCTTTTATTAAACTATAGTAAAGCTTTAGTAAATTTAGTACCTATAAAAATCTACATTACATTCTATACCTCAGTAATCTCAGCATAAAATAAAGTTCCAACTACCGTTAAAAGTTCTTTAAAAGATTTTCTAATCTCACTTTTCAGTTGTGTTTCCATCATCATAATCATCATCCCCATTTAGTCTCTCAATATTTTCAAAATCCCAAACATTATACATATTTTTAAGCCTTTTAAATATTTAAGCCATTGCAGTCTCAAATGTTGTCTATTTATTTATATTTATTTTAGGGAATCACCTCGCGAAATCTTCGGATAACGGTTTACAACACAACCATAGAAGAGATAGAAAACGAAGTGTTCTGGCGGTCGGGGCGGGTCAAGAACTTAACCTTGGACCTCCGCGGCAACTACTTTCTGAGAATACCGAACCCCGGAAGGAGCCCGTGGCCCGGGGTGCCGAACTCCCTATTCCTCCAGGACGTGCTGGTTGCTGGCAACCCGCTGGTGTGCGATTGCCGGGTTGGGTAAGTGTACTGAACTGTATGCATAAACTTAAATTGTTTTTTAAAATTTCTATATAGGTTATTACATAACACCTTCTGAATTGTCCTTCAACATATTAATAATAATAATAATATCACAGTTGGATCCAAGCGTGGGACCGCAAGCGGCGGCAGTACCTGTGCGAGAGCCCTTCCGCGTGCGTGGCGACGCGTGACGACGTGCGCATCGCCACGTGCCCCTCGCACTACAACCGGACCTTCAACGATGTGAGTGTGTCCTGTAGCTAGATGAATTGACTTCTTTAGTGCTGCCGGTGTCATTATTTTATTTCTGCGATATCGACCTTTTTTACTTACTTAGGCATCACAAACTGAACGTTTGTATTTTTTTTCAGGTTTTACTCAGAGACTTAGAATGCGCTTGGAACAAAGGCTTCTCAGTGGATTCAAACTCATTAATTGTTATAGGCATGATGGCCTTAGCGCACTTTTACATTTGAACATCGTAACTCGATTCGAAGTCGCGCGTGGAAAACGAGTGAGGGTAAATGTACTGTACCTGTTATGTGGCCTAACTCGAACTCGAAGTGATAACGAGTGTTTAGTCAAAAGCCCGATATATGTGATTTATCATAAACTGAAAGCAGATTTGTGATCTCAGATAATGTTACCGTATTCGTCATAGAATAGTTTCCTTGGATGTAAATAGCATTTTATTGCCTTAGTTTTAAGGCACCTTTCACAATGCAGTGATAACGCAGCTGACGCAAACGCAATGCTATTGCTGACAACTCCTAAAATATATTCGAACTTAAACCACAATCGAACTCGTAATCGAAGCTGTGGAACTGTTGTCCGAATGGTGCCTTTAAATATGTGCTTAAGTTGGACGGTGTGTCAATAAATAAAAGACTTTGGTGTGTAATCATAAAGAAGTTGCCATACTTAAAGCCCAAAAAATTTTTTTTTGACGTACTCAATCGCAAGGCGTACTTCAAATCGTTCCTGTTGGCACGTTATGTACCAAATGGATTTTGTGTCGTGGAAGTGCTCTTAACGATCAAATACGAGTACATTACGTAGACTGCATTCATTCGAATGATGTGTTCGTCCATTATAAGATATTTATATGTGTGGGCTTAATTATATTTAAGTCGTATCATTTATAGTTAGACCTATAGATTATATTTAGATGTTCTAGAGATTTCTGTATTTGAACTATTCTTATCTTTACTAATAATTCAGATACGTATTTACGAAAATTCTATTTTTGTTTTCCGATTTCAAAGTCTATCTTGTTCACGTTTATCATATTTTATCGATTAGCTCAACTCATTTGTACGCGCGGCGTGGTGTGTAGTGTGTATAGTTCTTTAGTTTTCACGAGCTAACGCTTGCTGCCACAAAATGAACCTTACTGTTATAGACTTAACGCACATATTGCGCCGCCCGCTCAAATGTACTATTACTACTAGCTATCTACCTTGATGTTTATGTAGTTGTTGCATGTCTCTACAATATGTCTTCGTAGATTTATCTAAATTATAACAGGGACTGAAATGTATGTAAGGTTTTATTCTTGGCAGTTAATATTAAAGTTTTATTCATAATAGACATCGGTGGGTTTGATAATATTGTGCCTTTTGTATTCTTCAAAGTACAAAACAATGTTTTGGAAAATAAATTATGTCATTTCCTCTCTATCTTCTTAAGGCGCTTACTCACTATACTCTGTCGACGCGCGTTTCTGAGCTTATCATTTAAATAAGGAAAAATGTAACATAATTTAAAACTCCTATTTATGATTTTAATTTTGATAGTCATTCCCACCGATCAATATTTAGTTTAGATTTTTTCTAATAAATGTTGCTAGAACTTAGCAATTTTAACTCCATAGCTGAGGCATCTTACACGTAGCTTGCTTTTAAGTGTGAATCAAAGGAATACCTCTACTTCAGTGGTCCATTTGACGTCAGGCCTACTTGTTGACTCGTGTTTTCAATACCATATATGGATTTATATAATTTTAAAACAAAAACTTTAAGCATGATTTTAAATAGACACGTAAATGTATGTAAATAATTTCATTGTTTTAAATGTTAAACTACATAACTTTATTAGAAAATTTCATCACGTTTGACATTTAACTACGATTTTGATTGCAAATTTTTCAATAAATACTTTTTTTTTTCAATTGTATAGTAGACAAAGTCAAAGTCAATTTTTTTTATTCAAAATAGGTATTTTATACACTTTCTGAACGTCGGTCTACATGATGCCTACCACCGGTTCGGGAAGAGAAAGACCGGGCGAGAAGAACTTCTTCTTCTCTTCTCTTAAAAGACTTTTCTCTCTCCTTCTCTTAAAAGACTTCTCACATCTCCCTAGCGCATGCTTTTTACGAAAGCCGTCAAAAACGTGATGGATTTTAATACGAATGATTTGCCTTCATCTACACAGTTCCTACCATTGGTATTGAAAACGGCGTTTGTTACGACAGTGAATATATTTTGTGATATATATAAATCTTTATCCTTCTATTTTTGATAAGTCTACTACGAGTATTGCAGTAAATGGGAATTGTATAGCAGATTTAACGATAAGTGAATACGGGATGTAAGTTAAAAATAGGATTCTGATAAGATATGTCAATTTTTAAATAAAAAAAATGATTTTAGTTGTTTTTATTATTGATTTTGTTTTAAACAACATGTACAAATCATAAAAAATATTTAAAAAATATTTTTTTATTTTACAAATTTTATGAAAGCTTTGTTTTTGTAGGAATTATCTAAGTCTAGTTTTGTTAAGATTCCAAAGGCATGTTATAGATTTTGTTTGTTCTATTGTTATATTTTACTACTTTAGTATACAAAACTCTTAAACTCGATATACTAGTTTCAAAATAGAATGAAGTAAATTCCATTTGAAATACAGCTACTTCTTGTATTACTTACTTTTTAATGAATTAGTTTTAATTATCTTAAACAATTAATCTCATTCAATGAATTGTATATCAGCTTGTATAATTTAGAATATCGCGTCTAATCATTACAAATTTCATATTATTTTATATAAAATCAATATTAGTTTTAAGCAATAAATCTATATAAGTTTTAAAAGTAATATAAAGATACTATTATGTCTTTCTTATTTACACAACAAAGATTTTATTGTGATAGGACATAGCTAGTGCCAATGAGTAGTTTAAAATTATCAAATAATAAAATATTTTAATTTTTTAAATATCAATGTAATGTTTCGATTGAATATTTCAAATTTATTAATTGTTTTTTTTTCATTATTCTGAATATCTACGCAAATATTGCTGTATTACTTGCAAGTCGAAGTTGGTACATGCAATGAAGCAAGAAAGCGAAAACGAAAACGAAAACTAAAGTGATTTTAAATTTAAGTTTTTTAATGGGTTGCATTTAAAATAAAAATACAGTTTTATTTTATGATCGTGCGTAAACATTCAATCGAATCTCTATGCTAATTTAATAACATTACTATCTGTAAATAATGTAAGGTGAGGTGAGGTGGCTGGCGGCTTTTGTATGTTGTGCGACGGAGTTCGGCGTGTTATGTCTTCACTACTTATACAACTCTAAATAGTGTGAATTTAACATTCAATAATTATAGATTATCAATAAATTATTGCGTTCAATCTCTTTCTCTGCTGGCCCTACTTTCCCTTAACTGTAGATAACTAGCAAACCAACCACATTAATAATAAATATTTATTTGAATTAAAAAAAAAGTCCAAATTGGTAGCCTTACTTCTGAATCAGTTTCTTCCAAGCAACCAATATTTATTGTGCACAATAAAACTTGAAAGTCACTGCGTTTCGGCGGGGTCTGTAAAGGGTCTCTTATAGATAATAATCTTTTAGCAGATATGTATTCAGGCTTGTCTGCAATGCTTTTAATAAAGTTAATACTCAGCTTAATATAGCTTACAAAACCTGATTAAAAAATAAAATGCATAATATGTATCTTCTTTCTTATAAATAAAAATGTATTGCAATTACAACGTCTCGCTAAAACTCGAGAACGGCTTGACCGAATCGGTTAATTTTGGTCTTGAAATAATTGTGGAAGTTCACGGAAGGTTTAAACGGTGAGAGATATTGGAACAACCGTGGAGAAAATACTGAAAACGACGATTGAATATTTCCATACATAGGCTCGCTCCACATTAGGCGTGTGCGCGCCGCGAGCACGCTGCGTGAGCGTCGCGTGTTGCCGCCGTGTGGCGTGTGTGCAGCACGCTCGCGGCACGCACTCGGCGCTCGCAGTGGCCGCCTTGTGACTGACGACTGAAAGGAGGGGTAACATTATGGGGTTAGAACGCGACGCGAGCGCCGCGTGCGCTTGCCACACACGCCGCAGAGCAGCAAAACGCGACACTGACACAGCGCGCTCGTGGCGCGTGCGCTACTCACACGCCCAAGGAACGCGCACGCCTAATGTGGGGTCAGCCTAACTGTTCAATGTGTGCAATTTGTCACTTGACTGTCAAATAATTACCTTTAGCACATATACAAAATATATACACACGAACAGAGGAACACCTTTCATAGAACGATCAAAATTTTGTCAGGGTTGTCACAGAAGATGGGGGTAAATTAAACTAAGTCTAGCGTCAGTATACGGTTATTGAGAAAGTCTGATTGTTACACACCACAACCCGGAAACGAACTTGCATGATCACGCGTGTGACTTTAGGGGTCTATTCACTAGGTCACGGACGCTTTTATAATAAAGCAAAACATCGCCTAGAAAATTAAATATTAACTTACCTATTATTATTCTTAGGATAGGTAAAATAAGATTTTATTTATTCTAGTATTGTTCATACACACAGTACAATACTTAACCATTTTTTTGTTTGATATTATTTTTATTTAATATTCTAATATTATAAAGTTTTAACATTCATTGGACAGAAATTTATATCAAAAAATTGTTATTTGTCGTCATGACAACCAACAACACAATATCACAATTTTCGATCTCATATGACATAAAAACTCAAACACGAAATTTTTAAATTTAGACGTCCCTAATCCCTTCGACGGCGCACAATCTTGACGGATTTTTTAAACTATTGCCGTGTACGCGATAGGAGAATTGTGCACACGACGTATGCAATCTAATAGTAGATGTAGTGAACTGTGAAGTAGTGCAGTCTAATCGACAGTTCACTATGTTATATGTAGATGTTTATCTGGTCCTATGTCTTTAATCTGTTTCTATAGGCACGTTCGGTTTACCTGTTTGGTTATTTATTTATTCCATTTTTCATATTTCCAGTTCGTAGTGAAGACAGAATAATGTGTGTCGGGACAGCTAGTATGCAATGATTGTTAGAGTTTCTAAATCCTATCAGAATTGAGGAAAACAATTTTTGTATCCTACAATCACATTTTATCCGAGATATATTTTGAAAGTAATATACTTACATGAGCATCAGCTAAATATTTATAGCATTTAGATGGGGACAATCATTCGGTACCATTACATAACCATTCCCGCGCGGTGGGGCGGATATTGCGCGGCGCCCCGCCAAGCCCCGTTGCGGTGAATGGTGATGAGTTTCTCGATTTTTCGATGTATCATCATCATCAACAACATTGTCATTTGTTTTCTTTTATCTTTTGGTGTAACAGGTTGCGATTTTCGTTGCCAAAAAAAGAGTTTGCAGAGTAGCTCCCTTCTGCTTAGGTATGTAAATACCTAAGGTCGGTGGACCATGGAAGGCCACTGTAACGAGTAAACGCTTTTTATTCGTTTATTTGCTGGATAAATTATAGAAAAAAATACTTATTAGGTAATACCACAGATTACTAAATATTTACTACGTGTAATACTTTGTTTTATTGTGTACCTTAATTAAATATACTATTTTTAACACATTACACAGCATTGAACACTATTAATTAAACTTAAATTTTATCAAGCTCTTCCAAATGGCCTTGCAAGGAACAGGGCTCCAAACAAGGCCACTATTATAGATCAGTCGTTCAACTTAAAAATAGAGTTGCAACAATTAATATATCCACTTTTAATAAAACTACATAATATGCTCTCTCATTGAAATAAAAATTAAACGCTATATAGATTTTTATTAACAGACTTTTTGTATGTTCAAGGTCTGTGGACCAATTTTAAAAGTTCTTTTTTTGATGTATAGGGTATAATTCGAAATTGATCCTTTATACATCAAAGTGGTGAACCTGATGATGGGATCCATGAGTAATCGAGGGAACTCCTCGAAATTTATATCGACACATATGGTTATTTCGACGTTCGTAACGTTCGACGTAGTAATGGAAGATAGTAGTCCAAGCACATGCTACCAAAAAATAAGATTTTGCACCAAGGTATACCCTGGATACAAAAGCATTGAACAGAACTCCTCAGTTTTTAAAGATACGCGTTTGGAATTTTCGGCATTATTTGAAGAACTGCAAGCATATGCCACTATGTAACTTATACACAATACCTATAATAATATTAATAATATAATAGTGAAGCGTCCATAGTATTATTATTATTATACACAATACCTAATGGAAGCTTGGCGCGTATTCAATTCAATCGGTAGTTTATTTTAAACGTTCTAAAAATGTTTGTTTAAATTATATTTAAACAAAAAATTAAATCGACTTCCAAAGTAAAAATACACAAAAAAGTATGAAATAAATCCTATATTCTAAATATTTCCCCTTTTAAAATGCGGCCAAAATTTTAACTATTTCTCTACTCAATCTTCTTATTTTTGAAGTTGGTACCAGCAAAGGACACATATGTAAGTTTCGAACATATATAGTTTTATAGTACTTAAAAATTTAATAAATAAAAAAAAATATTATTTATTAAATTTTTAAGAATTTTTATTAGAACTTGGGAATAAAAAGTTATGAATCTCGGAATATCAGAGAATTGATGTACAAAATACTTATCTGTGGCAATCGTTGTCATCGTATATTCTCTATAGTCTATGGTTATCATGCTGTAAATTGTCAATTTGGGGCGTGAAAGCTCCATCTAGAAGAGTGGCCAAGTAGATAGGTTCGTTTTAATTGGAGTATAAAGTTATTTTCTTTTTCTATAGCTCAGCAGTTTCGTACTAGTTTTATAAACAAAATGTTACTTGGGGTGAAAATAGATCCCTCTATACTGTTTATATTTAAATACTAAGAAAAATAATGATTATGTTTTTGGTTTTCATAACGTGAAAGCGACATCTATCATTTATCTGTTAGCATATTTCGTTTCCGAACAAACTAGATAATAATTTCAATACGTAATTAACACTGCAAATAACAATAGATATCGCTTTTCCGCAATCCGCCACAAGAGCAATATATATTGAACAATAAGTTATGTTATATTGAATCAATTATCTTTTATCCCCCGAGTTTGATGTATAATATTATTGCTTTTTTTGTTCCTATGTTCATAAAGTACAACTTACAATAAAAACTTTTTGTAGCCACGTATTTTAATTACCAGGCAGTAAATGTATGGCGACTTGCCGATCTCCTTTGAACGTGAGTTCTATAAGATAATGTAGGATATTGTTTGGGCTGGTACCGACTTTAAAATTAAGAAGATTGAGTTGAGAAATTCTTAAAATTTTAGCCGCATTTAAAAGGGAAATTATTTAGAAAATAAGGTTTATTTCATACTTTTTGTGTATTTTTTTACGTTGGAAGTTGGTTTAAATTTTTCTTTACAAATAATAATTATCTATAAAATACTCAACGAACATTATTTGAATACCATAGCATTACTAATAATATACTTAGTATAAATGGAAATTATTTATTAATAGCAGTAATGAGTATTATTTTGATATCAAATAACTTGCTAATGAGTTTGATAATTAAGTTTTTTGTTTTTTTTTTACCTAAAATGGCCGTACTAAGGGGTCCGTTCTTTGTAAGGCCAAAATGTTCCTAAGCAACAAAATTATCATGTTTATTTTTCTGTTTTTCAATTTAAAAAACTAAAAGTGTATCTATCAAAATAAAATATGTTACAAGAAACTATTAGATAGTAAGTAATATTTTCTTGTGTTTACTTATTTTAAAAATTTATTACCTTACTAGCTGCTACCTTACAGCTTGGCTCCACCCGCAAACCTAAATACAGTATCCCACAGGAAAACTATAATTTTTCGGGATAAAATGTCTAAACTACTACCATATCAAAATATGTTCAGTCGTTTTTGCGTGAAAAAGTAACAAACAACCAACCATCCATCCATCCATACATCCATCCGCACAAACCTATACATTTGTTATTAGTAGGTTAACCAAAAATGTAGTCAAGTAAAAGAAGTATAGTTTTTTCTTTTTATTTTATATCTAGTTAGAAACTATTGTTGGATAAGAACATTTGAAAAAAGTTCACCGTTCCTTCACCTGTTCTGTCGCGAGTAAAAATTGATGGTTTTTTGGGTTTTTTGCTGCTACTAGTATCTTCAGACGCACACAGAGGTGCGTGTACTAACAGTGTTTCTAGAGTGATCTACGCACACATGTTTAAAAGGTAGCATAAATCCATTCGTTGTGTACGTTACATCTGGCTATTATTTTTATACTCTGAGATAATTAGTATTTGATGTAAATTCAATAAAATATAATTTTAGCAATCTTCTAAATGTTCCATTGAACAATATCACGTAGGACAATAACTAGGTTTCCGGGACTTCGGCGCGGTAATTCTGTATTAAATTAGACATTCAAAGGGATTCGTTAGGGCAACATGGCTTATTAAGTTACATAGATTGCGAGCAGACCCTTGACAATAATAATTAGCCGTATTTTATTTAGGTTTTTTTCTTTCCCTACAATTTAGCAGTAAGCGTCAGTTCAAATCGAGACGCGACGTGGCGCTGCATTTCAGATGGCGATTCAAAATTGAACTTTATTCACTACACGAGAAGATAGACGTTTCAAGAAGGCTGACAATAAAGATGATCCATGCGTTGGATGGGCATGTGAAAAGCCGGTCCTGCTCCTGAACCTCAGTTCTCGTACTTAAAGTAGACTTTCATTTTACTTTGATTGTATTTTATGTGAAGCGACATGTTGTTACTGATTTTGTGACGTTTGGACCAATCAGGAGGCGTTAGACGCTGCTTTAACGTTTACGAGAATATCGGTTTGACAGGTTGTCTGAGGACAGACAGACTTGATTGTAATTGTTAAAAATTTTAGGTTTTATTTTGACCCTCTGATCTCTTACCAGTCATGTCGGTCGTCCGTCCCACTAGGTTACGAGAGTAAAGGAAAAGAGAGTGCACTTGTGTATTGCGCACACACTTGGGCACTATAAAATTACTCCTACCTGGTTTCATTAAACCACCGTTACCGAAATCGGCGTGACAGGCATTAACTATGCTTTCAATACGCATTAAGAAATACATTCTTCAAAGCCAAAATCAAATAACCAAAGTTATTATCATATTAATACGTGAAGCAAAAACTTTCAGTACAGTTTTACGAGAATCGTTCAACCGGAGGAGTATGAAATTTGGCCTGTAAATTAATGTTTATGTGAAGGAAGGTGTGCAGAAAGCTAATCTTTGTGTTACACGTTGAGGTTTGTCAATCTGTCACAAAACATATATTTTTTTAATTGTTACTATCTAAGAGGCAAAAGAACTCTTCAAAAGTTCATAGTTAAAAATTACCTAAGTATATGAATTATTATGGGTGAATATTAAATAGACCTCCAGTTTATTTAATTCGCACAGAAAGTTTGGGTGTCTGGCGCTCGAAATAACTAAATTGTTTGCTATTTAATATCTAAAACTGTATTGATACAACATATATTACATATTTTACAGATTGAAATATATTTACTTAACATAAAGCACAAATTCTGTCGTCGAAACACCGCCTTCGTACCAGAGGCCGCATTGTACAGTCAGAGACAATCCATGAGAAAAGTCAGATATCTGTATAGCGATCAGCGGTGAATCATCCTTCAAGTCCAGAGGAAACTGCTTACCGTCAAACCCTGGAGGGTCGGGATAGTATGTTATAGTATTTATATGCTCTTGGTCGACACCATTCAAGCCAGTGCAGTACAACCAAAGCTTCTCTTTATCTTTTTGCATCCAGTTTTTGACAGCACTAGGTACATTCTCAGCATTCGACATGTTCAAAGGTTTCGCGGACCATTTCAGCTGTTTATTTATCTTTATTATAATACATGGCTTATCTCCGTAACCGTAGGGATGTACCCCGCACGGTCCGAGGGCCTCTGTGTCCCTTTTTCGTCTTCTAGCTAGGAGACTGTTGATGGAATTGACGTATTTATCGTAGCTCTCCGGTTTCTGAGCGTACCATATCAGAGGCTCGCTATGGAAGGAGGTCGGGGTTGATGACAGGCCAATACCACGGTCCAGATATGTGGCCAGGCTAGATTTGCTGCTGACACCATCACTGGCGTCTTGTACCAACAATAACGAACAATAAAGGAATATCATAGTATAAGTAGCTAGGAATATAAAATACATCAACGAATATCCGACGATCATGAACCAACTTTTACATGTTCTGCCACAGAATAGCTTTCCTTCTTTATTGTAGAAGTATCTGAGCAATCTCATTCGCCAAGAGTCCTGTTTGGGCTTAAACCTTAGTCCACTCACTCTGGATGTAGCTGGTAAGTTTTCTTTCCTCTTCCACATATTGGGGGATCAACCAAACTTCAACCACTTTTATATTTGGTCTGAGATCGTGGGCTCAGCACATTGATTTGTAATTATTTCAGTAGTTAATAACATTTCATAGAGAATTTTGACTTGTGTATTGGCATAGAGAATATCTCGTTGGTTACCAATCTATGCTGCGAATACGCGATGCTACGAAAATGTTACGGTAAAACTTTAATGGAGTTTTGAAAATAGTTTTCTGCTTTGTTTATAGTACGAACTATAAATATTAGGTCTTTACCTATGAAATTTCCGTTTTGTATGAAAAAATGTAAACGAATTTTTTTCACGTATTTTGTATTTGTATTAATCGAATTAATCACCCATGCAATCAAATATCAATGCATCTTTGCCAACGCAGTGGCAGTTTATTGATGCCCTTCTTAAAGAAATCAGCTGGACGGAAGGTAACAAATTCTTCCAAGGCATTTTGTACTGCCTTTTGGGTATTGAATTTTTTACCCGCCAAGAAGTTATCCAAATTCTGGAAAAAGTAGTTGTCTGTAGGCGCAAGGTCTGGTGAGTAGGGCGGATGACGGAGAGCTTCCAACCCCAGTTCTTGTAACTTGGAGACCGTCTGCTGTGCAGTATGAGGTCGCGCGTTGTCGTGCAGGAGCAGCGAAGACGAGCGATTGACCAATGCTGGTTGGAGATGTGCCAGCTTCTCCATCAATGTGTTCAGTTCTTCACAGTACACATCTGCGGAACGCTCACCCCATTAGGTAAGAAGCTGTGATGAATCACAGCGGCGCTAGACCACCACACAGTGACCATCACTTTTCTAGGGGTAAGTTTTCGTTTAGGGCATTGTTTAGGTGCTGAACCAGGATCCAAGTCAACTTGCTGAGCGCTTGCGGTTATCAAACAGAATCCATTTTTCATCGCAGGTAACAATTCTGTTCAAAATTCCTTCATTTGTGTGTCTGTTGAGCAGTGCAAGGCACGTCTCGACGCGTACTTCGCGCTGGCGATCATTGAGTTTATGGGGCACCCATTTGTCAAGCTTTTTTACCTTGCCAATTTGACGCAAATGGACCAATATTGTTTTGACGCTAACGTCGAAAGCTGCTGCTAATTCAGCCGTAGATAGTGTATCATCAGCTTCCACAATCGCTTTTAATTCGTCATTGGCGACCAAAGTCTTCGGACGACCGCGAGGTTCATTTTTCATGTCGAAATTTCCAGAACGGAAGCGAGCAAACCAATAACAGGTGGTGCATTGGTTTGTAGTGCTAGCTCCGTAAACGTCGTTGATGTTGCGTGCCGCTTGTGCCGCGTCGCTGCCACGACGGTACTCATATTCCATAATAAAAAGTATCCATGATGACGAAAAAGATTGAAATGCGATGAAAATGTAACACTAATCAATAAACAAATGACTACTTTTCGAAAAAGAATTTCATGTTCTTAAAATAAAATTAATTTGAAATTAGAATTCTTAGCCAAACAAAAATTATTTTGATTTGAAATGGCCAGTACTGCAGAACGGCAATTTCATAGGTAAAGACCTATTATTAATATTAGCTGAACCAGCGCTTTGACAACCGTAAAGGTTAGAATTATATTCCAGACACGAAAGGAACACTAAGGTCAATAGATTTTTGTACTTTGGTTGTAATTTTGGTGTTTTTAGGGTTCCGTACCCTATGGGTAAATAAGGTGAAATTAGCAAATTAGTGGGTACCTTACAGCTAATTTCAAAATAAGTTTAATGATATCAATTTCAACTAATTGAAATCAGCTGTATAAGGTTAGTGACCTTTTCAGCGCCGTAAACTCATATATACTTTTTTTCCCGTCTAAACTTCTTTTCATAGGCAGTAAATAATTTGATTTTAGAAACGATATATTATAGTAAAATGTTAATAAGAATCTTAGTTAAATGTTAATAATAACCTGTGAGAAGGAGACTCTTCTCGCGCGCCGGGCCCCTGAAAAGGGCCTTGGCCGGGGAACCAATGCCAGGGGCTAAAGCCCCTCTAATTAGGGTGGGAAGACGCGCCCAGTACGAGTACTGGCGCATTTAGTCTGCTTTTAGGGGAAGACCCCCCGCGGTGGGGCAAATTAGCGATGGGAATGTCGAAATGCCAACCAGGCACGACCAGGACCGGCGGTCGGCTCCAAACGGCGCGTGGGGGTCCCGACCCGGGGACCGAGAAACGTGTTTGGGTCCACTCCCTCACGCGCCGCGTTTACCGGACCGTGGAATCAAGCGACCTGGGGAAAGGGTGAGAAAGTAAACTTCCGGGTCCCGACTTTTAGTGTCGGGAGGGAAGGTGCACCAAGGAGGCGACGGGGTGGCAAGAAGGCTGCCACTCCGTTAGGCCCCAGGCGAGTATTAGACGATTTACACCGGCATCTGGTTTGCCGGCGTAAGGAAAGGTATGTGGGGATGCGATCCCGCGATCGGTGGTGGCGCACTTGCGCCAAGGCGCATCAAGTGCGCTTGGGTGTGGCGCATCAGTGCGCCGGATCTCCTCCTCTTCGGGGGTGGCGGGGCGGGCTGCGTGGCTCCGCTGCGTCCTCTAGTGGGACGGCATCCCTGGGCAGGCGGTGGCGGTCGGGCGGGCGGGCATGCCACGGCGCCAGGTCGGTCAGCTCGACCAGGCGCGAGGCATCCGCTCGCGCGAACAGTTTCGCGGAGAGCTGGGCCACAAAGGCCTCCACGCTCTCCACCCTGAGGTCCCTCGCTATGGTGGAATTGCGGACGTAGCACGGTGCGTCCGCGATGCGGCGCAGTACCCGGTTTTGGGCCCTCTGCAACAACCCTTTCTGGGGTGCAGAGAGCAAGTGGTGCCACGCGGGTGCCGCGTACGTAAGGCGGGACCATACGTACGTCTTGTAGAGGGCGATGCGCATCCTCAGGGGGATCTGCGGGGACGCGTAGGCTGGACGCAGCTGGGCTACCGCCGATTTCGCCTTCGCCACCGCCGATGAGCACTGGGCAGCCATGGATAAGCGGCGGTCAATGATGACCCCGAGGTATTTCGCCGTCTTACCCCATGGGATTGCGGCGTCTCCGATCTTCAGAGGAGCCGGAAAACCTGTTCTCGTAGAGACGGCGAGCGCCTGGGACTTACCTGCATTTACAGATACTCTCCATTTGCTCAGCCAGTCCAGCGTCCCTTGAAGTTTTTTGACGGCGTGGTCCCTGCTTAGCGAGCTGGCGATGTAGGCTGTATCGTCAGCGTACAGCGCCGCGGTGGTGCCAGGGTGTGTAGGCACGTCGCTGGCGTAGAGTTTGTACAGCCCTGGGGAGAGTACACTACCTTGAGGTACGCCAGCGGTGATGGGGCGCTCGGCGGAGAAGGCTCCGTCTACGCGCACCTTGAAGGACCTGCCGGAGAGGAAAGAGGCCACAAGCCTTACCATAGGGGGAGGTACGTTGGCTCGAATGAGCTTGCAGAGCAGGCCCTCATGCCAGAAACTATCGAACGCCATATCCATCCGGGAAAACGGCGACCGAGGCTTCCTTCTTATTTGCCGCAACGGAAAGGTGGTGGATCACGCGTACCAGCTGGAGGGTGGTACTCAGCTGGGATCTGAAACCAAATGATGATGAATTGTTAATAATAGTGAACATGCAAAGATATACATACCATCGACTCGTACTTCAAGTTCAATGCACATAAAGCGGGCAAGTACGACGAACATATTATCGACACATTACTGCAAGTAGGTCATGTTGTCCCAGCTTACGGGCGCGGGCATATAAAAGGCTATTATTACGCTAAGCGATTATCCTGCGATAAATATGCCTGCTATTAGGTACCCGAAATACTGCACATTTTGATGATAATTAGGAACACTTTTTACTAATTATAACAAATTTTCATAAAAAAATTCGGTAAAAAATATTATTATAAAATTTAAGTAATCATCAAAAACAGGGGCATCTAACAAATGAACGCTGAATAATTTGCGGAGAAATGTACTATCGAACAAGTTCCCGCTGGACCAGGCATAAGATGAAAATTGCTTAACAGCATACTTTAACTACGCTTACTGCAGGCTTGTGGACACTTCCTTTGTTTTAAAATATTATGAGGCGTACTAGAAGAATTTTTATAAACTGGTCGAGTAGGAACTTTATCGATATTGGTTCATAATACGATGCTACGTTAAATTAATATAAACGATATAAAACATGTAAACATATTTTTCTTTAAACGTTTTGAAAATAAGATCTTATATTTATATCGTGACTGTAATTATTAAGTAAAGTTGAATAAGCATCAATACAACATACTGGCTATTCAAACTGCCTTTAAGAGCTATTTTGACTTGAATAAGTTGATGGAATTAATTGGAAAGCCCTGAACATAATTAAGCGCTATAAATGTTTACAAGGGATATTAGTCCTCTTGCTGTAAAACTTTACGAGCGAAATTAGTTTTTGCATTCTAGATTTTCAAATCACTTCTTATTTAGGGTATCTACTTATAATGTTAACCTAATATTTGTCCAAGGCTGTAAGAGACAAAAGTACTTGTAATAAAATTCATTTCAACCTTTCAATCATTAAAAAAACATTAGGTGCTAGAGTCATTTTATCCCTGTTGCTGCGAGAGCCTAATTTTTTTTTTAATTATATGAATTTAGCAGTTGCCCGCGACTCCACCTGCGTAAATATATCCCTCGGGAACACTGTACTTTTTCACGTTAAAAAGTAGCCTATGTTTTAATCCAGAGCCTAAACAAATACTATACCAAATTTAATCGAAATCCCATTCAGTAGTTTTGCATGAAAGAGTAACAAACATCCATCCATCCTCACTTTTACATTTAAAATATTACATAAGTAGGATTAAGCGATGAAAGTGATGATAGTCATGATGACAGTGATGAAAGTGACGATAGTCATGATAGTGATGTTAGTGATGTTAGTGATGATAGTGATTATAGTAGTGTTAGTGATTGTAATGATTATAGTGATGGCTAGCTGATGCTTACAACTTCGTTTGCTTGGAACTAATGGAAACGCAACCCTATTTTTAAACGGAACCCTAAGAAAAAAGTAATCTAAGTTACTCCCTATAACATCAGCTATCTGCCAGTGAAGGTCCCGTGAATATTGGTCCAGCCGTTAAAAATAATATTTGATTGTAAATACCGTATATATACTTGCATATGGATTTGGTTTAAAGCTGTTAATTTAAAATTACAAACAGACACTTCAATTTTATTTATTTGTATAGATAGATAGTGATGATGAACATAATGCATGTATGTGCTCTCACGAACGTACACAGCCGCCGCGGTAAGTAACACTTCCATCACATTACACGCAGTGCATTACACGTAGCATGCAAATATTCAACAGGGTTCCATACGAGACCCTTCCTGGCTCAGAGCATAAATCATGAAAATATTTTTCGTGTAACCAAAATAAGTTTTTAAAAGAACATCTCACCCATTTCCTATATTATGGACGGTAATGTGTAAGGCAGTATGGACGCGAATTAACTATTTTATCAATACTGTTCGTGTGGTAAATAATGATTTCAAATAATATGATCTGCAATTTTAAATGTAATCGACATTTAAAATTGTTTGACTCGTCACTTGGGTAGATATATATGTAAATATATAGGAAATCATGTAAAAATTTTAAATTCAGTTTTGAACTACGTTTCAATAACCCAAAATAAATAAAACGCTGTCTGAAATTATCAGCTTTTTCCATTAACTGTTATGCACGAAACGTTTTAATCAATTGCATGTTTAAAAGTAATTAGTACGAAATAACTGCATGAAAATTCAGAAGCTATTTAAACTTCCATGAGCTGTGGTTGCATACTCAATTTAAGATATTTAAAAAGTGTTGTTTCATCATTATGTCTATAGTAAAAAGATTGAGAGATAAGTTACAATATTTCGGAGATATGAGTAACCTACACGGAGTGGGGCATGTATTGTCTACATCCCATATACCCGCCAGCAAAAGGTAATTCGCTGCATAATACTACGCTAAGGGAACGTACCCATAGGCATAATACTACGTGATCCATTTTTATTAATTTTTAACCTATCCTGGTAACCATCCGTAGTATATGTCGAGACCCCGGAATCCCCCCCTTCTTCTTTTCACCGCGTAGTAGTAATGGCCGTCGCGCGAGATTTTCCTAGAAGATGTTGACTACGTGACAAACACCAAAGCCCCCTCCCCCCACCCGATGACCAAGCATAATTTGAAGACTAAACAGGTCACCTAGTGTGGGTATTTTCCTTAAGATATGTTCTCTTAATCTATGAAATTAAAGAGCATAATAATAGATATTTTGAACTGATTGTTTTTAAATAGCATTCAGGAAAATTAAATTGAACTTACTAATTTTAGATGACCTCTCATTTTTGATCTCTCAACGATGCGTCTATTCATAGATCTACTTATTCTCAACTAAATGCCTCTATTTGTGGCTTCGGCACTTGGTTAAAATCAGCTAGCTAATATTAGCTAAATTTCATTTTTACCTGATCGCCGAAGAAAAGCGATCAACAGACTTACTTTAAATTAGAATGGGTAAAGCACTAGAACTCAATTTGTAGATGTTTCTGACCACAAGAAATCTCCAATAATAAAGTAACAAATTCTTAGATATTTCTGGGCAGCGGTCCTCCTGGCGTGCTGCATGGGAGCCGGTACGATCCTCAAATCCTCCCTGGACCTGTTCACCACGGATGCAGCGTCATACTCAGTACTCACCGACTACCTGGCCTGGGACACCCCTTTCCCGGCTGTTACGGTGTGTGAGCAGTCCGATACTGGTAGAGCCAGGGTTTACTTGAATCAGTAAGTTTCATATTAGCATCATATATAAATACGACATTTGAGGCTCAGTGGTTAGCGCGTTGGCGCTAAAGCCGGAGATCGCGGGTTCGAATCCCGCCGTGGGAACAAAATTTTTTCTATGTTCCTGGGTCATGGATGTGTATTAAATATGTGTACTTCCCGTTGTCTGGTACTTGTAACACAAGTTCATCGGATCCATAGCACGGGGCCAGATTGACGTGGTGTGAAACGTCCATAAATATTATTATAATAATTGAAACGTGAAGCCAAACTTTAAGTACAATTATACAAGAGTTGTGCGAATGGAGGAGTATAATGAAATTTGGCACAGTCTATGTTTTTGTGGAGGACGGTGTGCAGAAAGCTAATATTCTAAAAAAGCTTAGAAATACATACAATTAATCAAAATAACATCAATTAATCAAAACTCACACTACCATGCGTGCGTATAATAACAGTAGGTTTGGCAAAGGTTTGACACAAATGTCAATCTTTCCACGTCCTTCTTTTCGCATTGCATAGACAATCACTTACATATTTTTATTGCGTATCTAAGAGGCAAAAGAACCGTGAAAAGTTGGAACTTTGGAAAAAATTAACATACAATTAAATAAGGTTGAATTTCGACCGCAGGGCGACCTCTAGTTACAATAATATCGCTATAGCTTGTTGCACTTAACGCTGAAAGTAAGAATTGTAATTTTTGTAATAATTATTGTAATGAAAAGGTTTCATAGTCTCGTTATGGCCACTGTTTTAATTTGACACAAGCTTTTGACCTGAAACTCCGTCATTGTTGTCCTTCTTATTGTCCTTCTTATTCTTCTTCTTCTTTTGGCATAGCCTCCCCTGTAATAGTATTATACTTTTTAATTTTGTGTGTGTTTGTGTTGTGAGAGTGTGTGTAATAATATATTATCGTATAGAATTGTTAATTGTATATCCGTTGTCTGATTGCCATAACACAAGTCTTAACTTAGCGCGGGATTAGATTGATGTGATGTACCTGGGCTGATTGATAACTGGCCGAAACGACGAACTTAAAAAAATGATACGCAAAAAAGGAATATTACATTATATTCTAGCATCTTTTTGAAAATAGAACGCAAAATTTGAATTTAATCGAACTGATGAAATTTGTTTGAGAGGACGTAGAACTTTCTCTGTCGTAAATTTTCTTAACAATGGAAAGAAACGAAATTCGTGCGGTGATAAAGTATTACGTTTTAAAATAGAAAACAGCAACCCAGATTAAAACCAAGCTAGACAGTCTTTTAGGTAATTCTGCTCCTGCAATGAGTACAATTCACTCCTTGGTAACTGATTTTAAACGTCTGGTCTGGCCGTCCAAATGAAGTCACGAATCCGGACATGATCAAAAAATTCACAAAATTGTATTGAATGATCGGCGCTTAAAGTTGCGAGAGATAGCAGAGATGGTGAGCATTTCATCTGAACGCGTTTTTAATATTTTGCACCAACATTTTGGAATGAAAAAGCTTTGCGCGCGATGGGTGCCGCGTTTGCTCACTGTAGATCAAAAGCAACGTCGAGTGGACGATTCATCGGAGTGTTTGGCGCTGTTTAACCGAGATCCTAATGAGTTTTTGCGTAACAGTCGATGAAACCTGGATACATCATTATATTCCCGAGACAAAAGAACAATCTAAGCAGTGGACTGAGAGCGGAAAACCTGCGCCGAAGAAAGCAAAAACGGTTTTGTCGGCCGGCAAAGTGATGGCGACGATGATTAGTGGATTATCTGCAAAAAGGAAAAACAATAAATGGAGAGTACTACGCAAGCTTGCTGCAAATAATATTAGTGGATTATCTGCAAAAAGGAAAAACAATAAATGGAGAGTACTACGCAAGCTTGCTGCAAAAATTAAGTGAAGAAATCCAGAAGAAACGACCACATTTGGGCAAGAAAAAAATTTTGTTCCACCATGACAATGCACCTGCACACACGTCAATGGTTGCAGTCGCCAAACTCCATGAATTACGGTTCGAATTGCTACCGCATCCACCCTATTTCCCGGATCTGGCCCCGTGCGACTTCCACTTATTCCCAAACCTGAAGAAATGGTTAGGTGGCCAGAGATTTTCATCAAATGAAGAAGTCATTGTTGCCGTGGACGAGTATTTTGAGGGGTTGGAGAAAACATTTTATCAAACTGGTGTAACGGCATTGGAGAAGCGCTGGACTAAATGCATCGAGGTAGAAGGAAACTACGTTGAGAAATAAATTTATTTTATATAGATTTTTGAAGTTTTTCTTTGTCGTTTCGGAAATTTATCATTCAGCCCTCGTATATAACATGTTTATTCTATTGTATATTATTATGTGTATTTAATAAAGAATTTTGATTTTAACACAGGTCTTTTTTGCTTATTGAAATGATATAATTTCAGCGCAATGTGAAGACCTTACGCAGCAAAACTCACCTATCACCAATAAAGGCTAGATGACTGAATTTCTTTTATTGCATATTTAAATGAAGTACTCTTAAGTATGTGTAAGTTCTCAGAGGAAACAGTATTATAAAAATCAATATTTTGATAGTTACAGCGGGGTACAGCGATTTTTTTACAAAGATAAGCAAGTCTCCATACAAAAGTTGTACCTGACTGTGACGTCACGATTAGGTAAAAGTGTATGTAATATAAAGCCGCAGGAACATAGTTGCTAAGATCTATTAAATTTGTGCGTTTAAGTTCATATGTAGTTACTATAGTGAAAGTTTTTGTATATTATGATTATATGATTCCCGCGGCTCACCCGCGTAAATATATTATAGGGTGTCCCATGGGAATACTGTACTTTGTTAGCCTATGTTTTAATCCACAGCCTAAGCTACTACCATACCAAATTTCATCAAAATCCGTTCAGTAATTTTTGCGTGAAAGAGTTACAAACATCCACCCATCCATCCATCCTCACATTTATAATAATAATAAAGATGACCTTAGAAAATATTTCCTAAATAAGGCTAACACAAGTGAATTACATAATGCCATTATAAATATTCCCCACTCTGGTACACCTCTACACCTTAACAATAATCTATTTGATCCATGACAAAAAATATCAAAAGACAACGATAAAATAATTAAATGGCAAGGTAATGCACTATATGGTAAATTCCCACATTAGTTACAAGACCATATAGATCAAGATGCATCCTTCAGCTGGCTAACAAAAGGCAATATATATAGTGAGACAGAAGGCTTCATCATAGCAATACAGGATCAAATAATCAAAACGTAACTACTCTAAATATATCCTTAAAGAAAATATAGAAACTGACAAATGCAGATTATGCCATCAAACCACATTAAACAATTGACCTTATCACCGACGAGTACATAGCGCTCTAGCCAGTATCGAATACACACACCGTCATCACAACATAGCTAAGCATATACACCGATTACTCGCAGTGAAATACAATCTCATAGACACATACACACGCTTATTATAAATACATACCCAGCAGCGTCCCCGAAAATAACACTGCAAAACTCTACTGGGATCGCGACATTATCACAGACGGACATAACCCTCACTATAAAACTAGAGAAGACAACATATCTCATAGACATCGCCGTCCCGAACACCAACAACCTGAAACAAAAACACAATGAAAAAACGCAGAAATACGTTCCCCTCGCAGAAGAAATCAAGCAGACGTGGCGTTAAAATACCGTCAAAATAGTCCCTATTATCATCTCCTCAATCGGTGTCATCCCCAAAAACCTAATTGCTGCACTTAAAACATTAGATCTTAAAAAAAAATACATACTTACATACAAATGCAGAAATCTACTGTCATTGACCTGTTCCATCCAATCCATCATCATTATCATGAATCAGGATACTTGGCAAAAGCCCGTAACTGAGTCATTCATCCGGAAAATATCTGCGACTACAGTTGGTTTTATAATAATAATATCTATAAATAATAATAATAATGATATTATCTATATATAATATCGTAAATCTATGTATGTAATTAATCTTATTTTGTCGAATAAATGTTTTATTATTATTATTATAAACGCTTCGCACCACGTCGATCTGGCCCCGTGGTAAATTCTCGAAGAACTTGTGTTGCGGGTGGGTACTAGACAACAGAAATAATATTTAATACTTTCTATATTATACACATATTTAAGATTTGTATAATATTACTAGCTTTTGCCCGCAGCTTCGCCCGCGTATTCGTGTTCGTGGCAAAAAACTCCTTTAGCATTAGCTATATACCTGAAATATATTAATAGCACAGAGTAAAAAATTATAAGAAATTTTCACTTTTTTTTTGTTTCACTTAAAAGATAGACAGACATATCTATGCCATCGCGAACTTTTTGTAGACACCATGGTACCGCTTGTAGACACATGGTTCAAAAATATGAAGATTGAGTAGAGAAATAGTTTAAGTTTTAGCCGAATTAAAAGGAGAATTATTTGGAAAATAAGTTTTATTTCATACTTTTTTGGGCACTTTTACTTTGGAAGTCGGTTTTCATTTTTTGTTTAAAAATAATATTTTCTTCCCTTTTTAGTTATATTTATTATTATTAACACATTTTAAGAAAGTTATAAATACAAAAAAAGTCTCCAGTATTTTCACTCTCTCGGAAAAACAAACTCAAGTGATTTATTTCCGGTTTTCTGAGAGACCGTGGTATTTCCCTAAATAAGCATTACCGACCTGTGGACCAAATAAACAATCACTAGTGAAGATAATGATCACACACTATATTATTAAATCATTATTATTATTTATTGTAGTAAGTAGTCGGCTGAAAAAACGTAACAGTCAGCATTAAAGATAATTAAATATAATATAATTTTGGCTATTGTAAAATTTCAAATACATTGATATCGGTGTAATAAACTATGAGGAGTACCTATGTCGCCATAACAATATGTTGGTGTATCGTAAGAAGATGGTGGTGATTATATGATGATGATTACTGTAAGTGGCATATGCTTGCAGTTCCTTAAACAATACCGAAATTTTTAAACGTGTATCTTTAAACACTAAGGAGTTCTTTTGGATCTAGGGTACGGTACACCTTGGCACAAAATTTTACTTACTATAAAAGTCGAAATTACTATAAATTGTACTACTTGTTACTATATTTGTGGAGTTTATTATAAACAGCCGAATGTATAACCGCCTCCTTTTTGGAAGTCGGTTAGTTAAATTTTAAGTGAATAGGAGTAAACAAAACGAATTAGTGAAAACCGCATTCAAATCGGTTAAGCCTTTGACTTCGTACACGCAAAAACGAATATCGCGGAAACCGGTCATTTTTCCGCAATATGTGTAAATCCAGAGTCTAAACTACTACTATATAAAATTTCATCAAAATCCGTTCGGTACATTCTGAGATTAGCGCGCACAAACGTACAAACAGATAAACAGACAAACAGACAAGAATTCTAAAAATCATTGTTTTGGGCTTAATGTCGTTTGTAAAGTCCCCCGTTGTAATAGTTCCCAATGTCGTAATAGATTTTCTTATATATCTTCCATGTACAGCGACCAGTTGCTTTTTCATTATATGTCTATATACACATCCAGGACTCAGGAACACGAGAAAACTTTTTGTTTCTTCGGCGGGATTTGAAACCGCGACCCCGGCTTGAGCCGTTCAACCACTGAGCCACAGAGGTCATCAATAATATGTATTAGTAGTTTTTTTTTTCTCTTTACTAATTTTTTAGATGTATCTAATTACTAAACTACACATAAAATAATATCTTTTTTTAAACTTTTCAATTACTTATACCTCAATATTTCCGAGTACATAAATTAAACTTAATATTTTACATGTGCTAGTATCTACAATTCTTCTAGAACAAATCTGCCATCCACCCTACTACCGTTCTACAAAGAGGTCGGGTTCTGGAACGTCAACTACTGCCGACTGTGCAATATGTGTAAAATGAACGAGACATGTGTTGAAGGCTTCGTCGAAGGCATTAGAAGGATCAGGCTCAAGTGTACAGAACTGCTGTCTGAATGCTGGTTCGGCGGAGTTCACTTCAAGTGCTGTGATAAGTATGTATGGGTCTTGTTTTTCTGTCAACAGAGTTATTGTTGTACCTCGTTTTGTAAATCAAATAGGTACGCCTTAAGCCGCCGTACCCACGAGAGTTTAACTGTACTGTATGTGTTATGTTATGCTATGTAATAGAACTCTGTGTTGATACAATAGAGCTGAAAATATAAGTGTCAAGTGTCAAATGTCAGATTTGTCAACTCTACACGACTTTCTGCTCTATTGTATCAGCGCACAGTTCTATGTACAGTGCGGTTTTTCCGTCGCGACCACTAAAAACGCTCGTGAGAACGTAGCTTAAATCAGTAAAAGCTTCATTCTGATCCTGAACAAGTATCTGTTTATAAACTTGCATTCTTCGCTCGATTAAAGTGCGGTAGCGGAACGCGTACAATTCCGTATATTGCTATCGTTTACACATGTACGCGATAGATCGTGATAGCAATATATTCGTGCGCGAGTAAAAGAGACAAGTAGCTATTAGTATATGTACGAAATTCTACGTGCTCAAATGTTTTTGTAATTCATTCAACCCGTCAAATGTGAGCTGCACACCAGGTGTGCACTAACTTTGATAGCGGTGAGTGTCAAATGCACACCTGTGCATAAGCGAAGAGCTCTCATTGGGCGTCCATTTGACCGTCCGAGGTGATCTTTATTTACTTTATGCTTTGTTATTTTGTATCTGTGTATTCTTAATTTTGAAATCCTCATGCTATGCAAGTTACCTCAGAACAAAATTTAAAAAAAAATGAAGGTGAAATAAAATTATTTCTTTTTACGCGCCATTTTGAAACATTGCTGAATTTACAGTGCGTACGTCAGTAATTAAATAGCAGCAGGTCTAAAATAGCATAAAGTGTATTCTAGAAGTTGCTCTTACAGTAACTTCTAACAATTTATTATTGTTGGCTTAGTTTTTTTTGTTGGCTTTTCGAAAAGTACAAATCTGAAAGGTGAGATCGATACGAACATTAAAAATGCTCTATACAAAAAATGACAAATGATGTTGTGGGAATAAGTGGAAGTCCGAAAGCGAGATCTCCGACCAAGCGAGATGTTGTAAGCATTTCAGACCAGGCTGCGGTGCGTTGAGGCTGGTGGTCGAGGTACCCGATGAGGCTGAAGCTGGCTGGCGTGGTGCATGACGGGGCGGCGAGTGATGATGATGATGTCCAGAAGGAGGCGTGTTCTGAGGGTCACCAATGTGGGATATGGTGGAAGTCCCAAAGGGAGATCTCCGACCGAGCGAGGTGGTATGCTCGGTCAGGACGAAGCCCACTTTTAAGCATTTTAGATGTTGTGTATATAGCACTGAACTGTGAAAACTTCGATAGTGCGATTCAGGATCGTGGCGCTAATTGGTCCGCCACAATGTCACTGGTCACAACCGCAGTGGTGAATGTAAGGAAATTAATACAAAATTGATTTAAATAACTTAACTACTTCGTTTATGTGTAAAATTATTTTAAGTTAAAAAATATCACATAACATAATGGTAATTTTCTTTTTTCGATTGTAGAAAAAAATAGTCGTGTTTTTTGCCTTTTTAGTCTTGAAACTTTTTAATTTAGAAACTGGTTACTGTGCTTTTTGCATTTTTTGATCTATCCATTTGCAGTTATTTCCAATCATATATTACAATACGTAATCACCTGCTCAAACCACACTGTCTGGTTTTTTGCGATACAAATTTTACGTTTCTAACAAATACTTATAGATAGGTTATTGAAACGGGAAGTTATTGATGTGCCTCGTTTGAGGCTAAGTGTGCCTCACACATCAACTTTACGTATTGTCTAAGGGTCATACAACCCAATATGTACACTATAACCCAATATCTAAACTAATATTATAAAGAGGAAAGATTTGATTGTTTTTTGGTTTATTCGCATTGAATAGAATCTGAAACTACTCTGATTTTGATGGTATTTGGCACAGATAAATATTAGACCGCGGGGAAGCACTACGACTAGTTTTTATCGCTACCTTTTATCGCAGCAAAATGTACGGTTTTGTACACATGTAGTTGCGGACAGCTTATTCAATAAGTTCTCGATAAGTGTTGATAAAAGGAGGACTCAAATGCACTCAATTCTTGTCCAACAACTATTATTACATTCAAACATATTATTTCTAATATTATCCTAGCAAATGCTTCTAGAACTTTCCACAAGTTCTATCAGAAATAAATTCCTTAAATAATATCATAATATTTAAAAAGACCCCACAGTTCTTAACTAATTAGCAAAAAATATCACACTTAATAATAATCAATTTACTATGGGTACAATTTATATTTTCAGTACCTACTTCTGGTATTACGAGTATAATCCTATAATTTCTGGTTTAATTTTATAAGCAAAAAGTTCCGATTTGGCGATGTTTGTTTTCTATCATAATATTATCCTTCATAAGTTATTTTCCTTAGTTGTGTTACGACCAGTTGCTAGAGGACGTCGTTTTCCGAAAATTGGGTCAAGTTAATGCTAACCAAAAATTGGTTATATTATGTACGTCGTCATATTAATAGAGATATTTCTTATCAACCAAACACAATAGTATAAATAATAATCACTTTTTGTTAGGCTAGTCATCTGCAAATTTTTTTTTATTACAAAAATTAATTACGCGGGAGAGCCACGCTTCGGCATGAATGGGCCGGCTCGACCGGGTAAATACCACGGCCTTATAGAAAACGTGAAATAAACGCTTGCGTTGTGTTTCGCCGAGTGAGGGTACCGGATGCCCAAAAAAATATTAGGGATATACTTCGTAGCGTTGCTACGATGCGTCGCAGCGCTGCTACGGTTCTTTTGACGTGATAACGTCTTATAAATCGATGGATCCGGCTGCACGCACGAAAAAACATGACTCATGCGTTACCTGTTACCCGTTATCGTTACCAAGTACCGTTACCAAGTACTTTACCTCATTATTATTATTATTGTTGTTGTTATTGTTGTTGAAGTTGTCACGTTCAACTATCGTCAGTAAACGGACTTTACAGACAACCGGTATGTTTTTTTTGAAACCACTTTAAGTGTCAATTCAAACCGAAACGAAACTATACACGACATGACTCGTCATTTTTTAAGATACCTTTTCAAAATTGAACTTTATTCATTACACAAGACGATACACGTTTCATTGTAAGAGTTTGATTGTGAATGGCAACTCGCTGCGCAGCGCATGAGCAGTGAATGACTGATGTCATATGAATCGTGTATATTTTTGTGCAGTGAATAAAGTTCCAATTTGAATAGCTATCTTAAAAATTCAGCGAAGCGTAGCGTCGCGTATTGTTGCGGTGTGAACTGACCCTAAAACGCTGTTGTAACGACTAATAATATACATTACTAACGTAACAACGATGATTTATATCTGGCAGGCGAATCACGAAATAGATAAAATAAATTTATATTTTAGGCCCTTTAGTCATCAGTCAGGATGCATTCGATAATTTCGACGGCGAAGTTCGAAAACAAAATCTATGAGATTTGACATAAGGCATCCCAAGCGACATGTCACTTAGCGATGACTTATGTCAAATCCCATACATTTATGATTTCTAACTTCGCCGTCGAAATTATCGAATGCATCTTGACCAAAGGCCCAGTTTGTTGGCTAATTAATCATCACTCTCACCTATTATCGAGACACAGTTTTCTATGCAATGTGAGGAATATTATGCTCTAGTATACGACGCCACTGTTTCAGTGATCGCTTGTAGCAGCAAAAAGTTTTTTTTTTTTAAGGTTCCATAAAATACAAACGGAGTACGGCACGTGTTTCGTGTTCAACTCCGCGCTCATAAACTCAACTCTGCACACCGTGAACCGGCGCGTCGGGCTGCCAAGTCTCGTGTTCTCGGCTAAGGAACTTGTGGGGGTGAGTTACATCATTACCTAACCGGCAGTTAACTGTAAAATATAAAATAAACTAACTTTTAACTAACAATAAAACAAGTTAACTCTGTTGGGTTGAGTATTGTTCCATTTCGATTACACAAGTGTGGTCTAAACATATAGATTGTTTGTCCTACAAGTGTGAGAGTTTGTGAGGATGGCTGGATTTTTGTGGCTCTTTCACGCAAAAACTACGTAACGGAATTTCATGAAAATTTATATGGTAGTAGTTTAGGCTTTTCATAACAACATTGGCTACATTTCATCCCGAAAAGGTAGAGTGTTCTCGTGGGATATTTGTCGCGCGGGTAAAATTGTGCTATCTATGGTAGAACTACGTAATTAGTTCGTGTCTACTTAGGGCTTAAATGATATTTTCGATTTTAATTAATATTTTCTACTCATAAATCCTGTTAGTTGGTAGCTAGCTAGTAGCTACGTAACATTTAGGCTGATCACCTGATTGTCCGATGGGCATGTAAAAAGTCGGACCTGCGCCTGATCTCTCGCCAGTCGTGTCGGTTATCCGTCCCACTGGGCTACGAGGGTAAAAGGAGGAGAGAGTGCTCTTGTGTACTGCGCACACACTTGGGCACTATAAAATAACTCCTGTGTAGCTGGCCTGGTTTCAATGAAACCGGCCACCGTCATCGAAAATCGGTGTGGGGAGCTATTATTAACATTCACCAAACAAAACTGACTTTAGAATTGTTCCGATGAATCTAATCACAAAATCCTTATTTTAGATAAGGATCCATCCCCCCGAGGACACCGTGTCAGCCACTATGGAGAACGTATTGGGCCGCGCCGCCTCGCTGCCTCTGGTCACGAACTTTGTCGCCATGTTGAAGGTAGGTTTCAACAGTCTCCGTGTTTGGTTAGGGCAATGCAGGCTGATCACCCGATTGTCTGACAAGACAGATGATCCATGCGTCGAGTGGGCATGCAATAAGTTGGTCCTGTGCCTCTCGCCAGTTGTGTCGGTTTTCGCGATTTCAATGAATCCGGCGACCGGTCCCGAAATCGGTCGGGAGCTATTATTATTATTAAGTTTTTTCTATAATATCACGATCTCATAACATATATTTGCAAGAAAACGTGGTCACGTAGCAATATTACGTATATCTGTGACAAAATTAACGTTTTGCGCGAGAGAATATAGGAAAAGCCTAACCAAGAACATGTTAGGACGTGTCTAAGGAGGGTTCCGTAATTCCATCAACATAGGTTTTTTTCATGTAACTTCAAATGTTATTCCATTCAAAAGTTTGTTAGTCCAATTTCGGTCAAAATAATTTTCCTAAAGAGTATTTAGCGTGAGCTGTCATTAGAGGCAGTTAAGTTTCTATCTCTTATAAATATATATAGAGTTTATAAATGCTAGGGAAGGGAAACTCGTAAACCACGAAACCAAAAATAAATTCAACGGGCCACACGTTAGGGAGAATGAGAAAAATCATAACTACCTACTTCATATAATTATGTAGGAACTACCGCCACCCCTAAAATATAAAATTATTATTATTTTATGATGTCAAAGTCAAATCTATACGCAAACTCGTCACATTGAATTTCATCAATTTATGTCTGTCCGCCCTTGCAAACAGAAGTTAATCATCATCTAGTGGATAAAGTCACTGCTATTGGCCACTGCAATTGAGCTCCATAGGGCGGTATAGCCACAGACTAAAAAAGTGGAACAATACAAGATAAACATTTCAATACAAGCTTTCGATTAGATTACACTACTACAAGCATACGGTGTGTCCACGATTGTGTGGAAAAATTATGGGCCGTTCAAGGGGACGTCAAAATTTACAAATTTGGATGCTTCTCTATACGTAAGTATGTATACTTTCTACTATGTGGTATAGCTCCTTGATATAGCCAGGTGAGCAATGGCTGAGGGTGATGACCATGATATCCAACTAGTTACAAGGATGTAGATTATGCCACTAGGATCAACACGGACTGACGGGTAGAGCAAAACTATAGGAATTCCTTGTAGTCCTACGGAACTCTAAAATGGTTATTTTTATTATGTAGATTTAAGTGATATTGATATTACTCTGTAGGTGTATATAGATGTCGACGTAGGACCATGATAAATTTCGAGTTGCGATACGAATATCTTGCTTGCCTACACGTTATGTATCTTGCTATAATTAATCCCTAATTATATACAGCTAGGGCAATTATTTAGGCAAGTAATCAGTCAATAATTACGTTCAACTTACGATCTTAATTAATATTCTTAATTTTAATAATATTAATAGTTTATTTTCTGTCCACAATAATTGATATATTATAATTTTAACATTTATAATATTGTGTACAGACTTTGTGGGGTGACTGGAGTCTTAAACCAAGCAGTTTTTGCTTGTATTTCAAGACACCTTTAGCAAATATGAAAAGTTAACAAAAATTGCAATACTTATTTAATACAATTTAAGAAAACTTTAAATTTAATTGTAACATATTATATTACATATTATAAGAAATTATATGTGTGTGTATGCGTAAAATATGTATAATATAAATGTATATTAATTTTATTTTAGTGTATTATATTTTCAGTTTCAGTATAATCGAGGTTCATAAGCCATTGTGTTACAGCTTCTTTACATTTTAATTACTGCGATAGTAACATGTGCTATTATATACTCGTAGTATTCAGAATTTAGACAAACATTAGCTAACTAGCCTTTTCCTGCGACTTTGTTCGCATAGAACGATATCTCTCCCACGATAACATTTTACAAATTAGGTAGCTGATGTTATAATGATGATATAATAAAGATTTGTTTATTTGTTTGCATAGAATAGGCTCCGAAACTACTGTACCAATTTTGTCGAAACTTGGCAGAGATGTAGACCAAACCACGGGGAGACTACTTCAGGAGGACATAGACTACTTTTTATCGCAGCAAAATGTACGGCTCCCGCGAGATTTTCTTTAGCGCGCACAAAGTCGCGATCAACGTCTAGTCTCAAATATTTATTAATATCCCTCTGATTATCTCGAAGTTTTTTTTATACAACTGATAGCAAAAATAAGAACCTAATCGAATCTTAAATATTTTAAACTAGCTGTTGCCCGCGGCTCCGCCCGCATAAATATAGTATCCCTCGGGGACACTGTACTTTTTCGGGATAAAGTGTAGCCTATGTTTTAATCCAGAGTCTACACTACTACCATAACAAATTTCATCAAAATCCGTTCAGCAGTTTTTGCGTGAAAGAGTAACAAGCATCCATCCATAATCACAAACTTTCACATTTATAATATTAGTAGGATGTAAAAGTTTGTGAAGACGTTTGTTACGCTAAATTCGTTGATCGGATTTGAGTGTGGACCCATCCGGATTCATTGGCTCCATTTATCCGTGAAAATGCACGGTTTCCGTGACAAAGAGTTATTTTATGGTTTGAACGGAGTCCCCGGCGAAATCTATCTAGTTTATATTAAACTATTTTAATCAGAAGCCCAACTCTCGTAACTATTTGGTTATCTTGATCCTGTTTCGGTCCGCACGGTGTCGCATTCACACGCGTGTCTAACGCGCGTGAGACAGCGCGCGGACCGAAACAGCATTATGATCACAAATAGTTACGGGAATTGGGATTCAGGTAGAACAAACAGTAAACGACGCGTCAGTGAAAACCATCGCCGCAGCAGCTCGCGGTTGTCTCTTCGCCCACGAGACCCCTGGGTTTGAGGACTGGCCCTTCAGGAGGTATACCTACAGCAGCTGCCTACTGTTCTGTAGAGGACGGGCGCAGAATAGTTACTGCAACTGCACACATCACTTTCTGGCTGATATTGGTAAGTTTGGAAGTAGTAGTTTCCTATGTGGGAATGATTTTATGAGATTTGTGGTAAATATAGACAGATGGAAATATTTGCACACACAATAAAAACATAACAGTTCTACTTCTATTATAAATGTGAAAGTTTGTGAGGATGGATGGATGGATGGATGTTTGTTACTCTGCGCAAAAACTACTAAACGGATTTTGATTAACTTTGGTATGGTTATATATATGTTAATCCAGCTTAAGCACTGGATTAACATATAGGCTAATTTTTATCCCGAAAAAGTACAGTGTTCCCGTGGGATACTGCATTTACGTGAGCGGAGCGGCGGGCAAAAGCTAGTTTATAATAATGTAGATGAAACTGTACATAAGAAACAAAATTATTTTTTAAAACATCGTTTCTCAAGCGTAGGGTCGCGACCCTTGGGGGGTCGAGATTGTTTTTAAAGGAGGTCACAGTCTGTTGAAAAATAATAAATACAAACAACACAAAAGATTCGTTCGAAAATTCGAACCAGTGAAGGCTAATACAACGTATAGCTAATAAAAATAGCGCGCTATGTACATATTGTTATTATAAGTTTATAGAGACGGGGTCGCAAGTCTTTTTACTTAACTTTTTGGCCTTTCTGTGGGTCGCCACATAAAAATGGTTGAGAAATGATGTTTTAAAGTAAACACCGAATGTCAAGCAGTGACCAAGTTGATGATGATGAATTATAGCTAAGAACACTTTCGATCTTGTCAGCTTTCAAACAAAAAAAATTAGATCCAAGTCAGTTCATAAGTTTGGGAGCTACGATGCAACGGGCAGACTCACACTGACAGACACGTCAAAGTACGGCTTTAGGTTTTCTTCCTTTATAAATAGAATTACTTACAATTGTTCTTCACGATCCATTTTTCACGTGTACATTTCACAGAAGTACAATACAAGATTTTCAAGCAAAATTTATCTTTATGAAATCTGGGAATTGATTAGACATATTTCCGTTGTCAGTGAAAATTCCGGCGTGCGATGTCGGAGGGCTGGCATGCCTGTATCAAAACAAAGGTAAGTGGTAAGGAATTTTAATAAAAAATCAGATTTATTTTAAGGATTTTAAAAAGGAAAGTTGTAATTTCTTGATAGAATTAAATTCTGCAAGCTCTTTGTTACTTAAAGCTCGTTTTGTATAAAGTGAAAGGCATATTTTTGAAAGTTTTACTTTTAAAGTAAAAACGTAGTACTTTTTAAGTTTTTTTAATTGCTCCATCATTTGCTGAAGCCTGAAACTAAATGAATCTATCTTACTACTATTAGAAATGTAAAAGTTTGTGAGGATGGATGAATGTTTGGATGGATGTATGGAAGTTTGTTACTGTTTCACGCAAAAACTACTGAACGGATTTTGATAAAAATTGGTATGATAACAGTTTATACTCTAGATTAACACATAGGCTACTTTTTATCCCGAAAAAGTACAAATTTCCCATGCGATGCCGTATTTACGCGGGCGAGCCGCGGGCAAAAGCTAATATTTTTACACATGGCAGTGAACACTGAGCTTCGGTTTAAGGTCTGTCTGTCCCGTTCTAACAAATAATGCCAGAGAGAGATCAAATCCGTGATTAGAGATGAGCGCGTTTAAAGAAATGTGGTGAAATCAGCGATAAACACATTTATTTTATTAGTGTCTATTTGTTTGTTTTGGCCTACAAACACAAACATAATTACTAAGGTTATCAAAACATTTTCAACACAACAATTACTTGACGGTTCATCTATTATGCTAGCCATACACGTAACGGTTTACCTGACAGGTTTGCCTGTACAAGTAAACTACGTATATTGTACAATTACTGGCAGGTTTGCATAGAGTAAGTATCCTGCTATCAAGCTTTCCTGACAGATATAACGTTTCAGGAAAAATAGCTAGCTTTAACATTCGCGTTTCTTATAAATAATAGTGTCTAAATAGATCAGATGAGCGACGAGCCAAGTGTTCTAAGGTAGCCAATAGCCATACAGGGTTTACCTGCTCAGTTATACCCATCAGGTAAGCCTGAGCTGATACTGTATGGAAACCTGCACAGTTGTACAACATACACGCTCCGTTTTATCTGACGTGCAGATACAGGCAAACCTGTCAGGTATAGCGTTACGTGTATGGCTAGCATTATACTGTTTAACCTTAAATAGTTGCAGAATTCTATTCGCGGCACATTTCTACTGTTGTTCTAGAATTTACGAGAATTAACGATTCACAGATCACATCCTCAAGTTCAAATGCAGCTGCCCAATGGCTTGTGACGACATCCAATATAAAGTGGTGCATGTGTTTTTTGAGTAAGTAGGTACTAACTTAATAACTCCTCCACATCGATTTCAGTGACGGTAGCCAGTTTCATTCAAACCAGGCCAGTTACGCAGGAGTAATTTTATAGTGCCCAAGTGTGTGCGCAGTACACAAGAGCACTCTCTCTTCCTTTACTCTCATAACCCAGTGGAACGAATAACCGACACGACTGGCGAGAGATCAGGCCCAGGTCCGACTTTTTACATGCCCATCCGACGCATGGATCATCTTTCTTGTCAGACAATAGCATTAGCAACTTCCTTGGCATTTTACATTTTCTTATTTATTTCTATTTTGTCATTACATTATTCTTTCTATCATATTTTACATTTCTCTTTTATACATATTGACATTATTTTCTAGTGCATTTATTTATTTATTTCTATTTTTACGTTACTTCGCATTACATTCATTATAGGCAATTTCTATTCTTCTTCCACACTTATTTATATTATTTCTATACAATGCTTAGTTTCCAGTTTCAGTCTAAATACAGTCTCCTCGTCTATTCCTTCAGGTCGAAGTGTCCGTCCCGACAATTTGTATGCTCAGGATTCATACTCATATGGATCCTTTGCATACTTTGTGAGACTCCATGGCGCGCGCATACGCTAATAGTGGTGGTATGCTATGTATGTATGGTATGTATGTATAGGTATCGATATAATGCTCTCGGCTACGGTGCCATGCTACAGATTTTTTTAACCCTGATTCTCTTAAGGTAGCCTTCCCATCTGTGCGACCGCGACGCGCGACTGTGGCCCGCGACCGACACCGGGTCGCGTCACCCGCTGCTTAGTATGAATTTATATTATGGAACTTATAATATCATTGTATGAAGCACTCAATAAATCCGCAACAGCATCGCGCGACCGTTGGGAGTGGCCAGAGAACCTGATTCGCTAGTTCGCTGGTCGCGTTGGGTCGCGATTTCGCGTCGCGGTCGCTTCGATTGGAATGTCACCTTTACGAATAGAAGCTCCGAGCGCTCTCTACGGTTTGTCGAGTGGCGTGGAGTGGATTTTTTTATAATTGAAGTATCTCCATTCTCCACTCTACGTTATATTTAGTACAATTAATTAGTTCTCCTTCTAGCCGCGTTGCGAAGGCTCCGTCGCAGGTGTCTGAGGTGACCAGAGCCCGGGTGCGGCTGGCGCAGTTACCCACGTTACGGGTGAGAAGGTTCGCGATACGAGATAAACTAGGACTTGCAGGTAAGCGTCGGCGAAACGCGACGCGACGCGGCATTTTTAAAATACCTATTCAAAATTGAACTTTATAAGATACACGAAGACAAGAAGATACACGTTTCATTGTAGGAGTGCGAAAGTCAGGTTGCACCGTGCTGTACAGCGCATATGCACCGATGATTGATGTCATATAAGACGTGCATCTTTTAGTGTAGTGAATAAAGTTCAGTTTTGAATCGCCATCTTTAAAATGCCGCGTAGAGTTACGTATTGTCGCGGTGTGAACTGACCCTAGGAATATGTTGTGGAAAATTTATTGGTTGTGGAAAATTAACTTTCATAATGTCTTGCTACATGTACAGTGCGCTGTACTGTGCGCCCCCCATGTTTCGGAACCCGACGGAATCTGAAGTAAAAATCAAAGTTTCAACTCCTATTAGTTCGTGTAGTGGGTCAACGCCCGTTAAGAAAAGATGATTAAAATAATTTTTGTTTTTTACAGTGGATATAGGCGGTGTCGGCGGTGTGTTCTTCGGCGCTTCACTACTAAGTGTTATAGAAATAGTTTATTTATTTTGTTTGCGTAGAAATTAAATATTCTTCTAAGAATTTTCATCTCTAAATTGACTTTATAGATACGGCTTTTAAAATTAATTAACTAGATTCTGGAGGCACTGTAATGATAAACCCGAATATATTTCTTTAAAGTAAATTGAATGTCTTAGTTAATACGGGAATTGGGGTTTAGGACTTATCGCATTTATACAAAATCCGGATAACAATAAAGTATTACGACGACCTCTGTGGCTCAGTGGTTAGCGCGTCGGCGCTTAAGCCGGAGGTCGCGGGTTCGAATCCCGCCGAAGGGACAAAAATTTTTTGTGTTCCTGGGCCTTGGATGTCTGTTAAATATATGTATAGAATAATTAAAATCTTAAATATGTGTATAATATTAAAGTATTAAATACCGTTGTCCGGTACCTGTGATACAAGTTCTTCGGATAGACTTCGGAGGAGCAGATTAACGTGCTGTGGAACGTCCATAGATCATATTATTGTTAACGCGACAAATAACGCTATTTCCCATAACATTACAACATACTCAAATAACTGTAATTTATTTCCCACTGAACGCAATGTCTTTAAGCTCTTTGGTAAGCAATAAAATCGTTTCTATTTTATGATTCATACTTTTGGCGATATAAAATTTTCGTTATTTGTCGAATTGATTAAAACCCGTTCCCGGTTGGAATAGAGCATGGATTTGCGCGGGGTGAAGCTCCCTCGCCCCTAAAGGGGGTAAACGCAAATTGCTGCTCCGGGATAAAATAAAGGGCACTCGTAAAAAGTGTCTGCAATTTGGATAGGTCCCTATATTATAAGGCCACAACCACACCCTTTGGAGATCAGCATCAATGATTTGAATCTGGAAACCTTTACACGCCTTGCTGCGATAAATTTAATTATTGGTTGATCAAACAATATCCTGTCATGTTATGTAATATTTTTTATCTTTTGCTTTTTGCTTTTGGTGCATAAATGTATTAATATTTTGCTGTATTAAATATTTATACAGTTAAATTATTTATTTTTACACTTTTTACGCTATTTATCTGTTTCTCTGTCTGTAATCTGTAATGTTGCCCTAGTATCTGTATAACCTACGATGTTGCCAGTCGAATAGACCGCACGCGACTGCGAGCCCAAGGGCGCTTACTTGCGTTTTACGCATACGTCAGTTATAAATACATTTTGACTGTTCACGCTTAATCTACGGTTTACTAATATCTTCGCTTGACTACCACAAATCGTACTACTTTTATACCTACCTACCAGTGGCGAAGGGTGGTTTTACTTCAGAAGGAACTCCCAGGTCGCTAGACATGAGTTGTGCAAGTTTTTTTTAAATTTAGCACCATATTGTGTATGATAGTCAAGGTCGTTAAAGGCGTGTAGAGTTGTGTCGTGTCCGAGAGAAATCGTAAATACTTAGGTAATAGGTAACTATGTATAAGAATAAATAGGTGCTTAAAAATAAAACGTTTTTCTGTGTTTAATTAACTATAATCATTATATTAAAATAATTCCACGATACTACCGCCTATTAAATAATAATATTTAATATTATGATCGTATATTATTATGATAACTACAAATTACATATAATAGTAGGTACGTATCCAACTTTCCGCTTCCCGTAAAAGTCAATTTATTCAAACGATTTATCACCAACAATAAACACAACACAAGTGTCAAGTAGTCTCACATTCAATATTCACATATAAGTACATAAACACGTATTAACTCAAACTTTAAGACGAATTATATTTATCACTTCTCACTGCTCAATATAATATCAAAAAGAATAGTTTAACAATAATTATTATTAACGTAATAACATGATTTTACATCCAAGGACGCGCGGCTGAGGTACCGCCGAGCCACTTTTCAAAATTCAATTGTCTCATGATGCACGTGATATTATCTAATAACGGCTCCTCATTGGCTAAAGCTACAAAATTGCGGGTTAATGTCACAGAAAAATAGCCCTTAGTTACTTCGAACTGTCATCGGACAAATAATATTAATAAATAATATTGTTCTTTAGTTGGCCAGCCGGCTATTAAAAAAAGTTTGAATTTCAACTTTATTGTTAAAAAAATAAGGCTCCTATGATCTCCCCTAACTTCAAATATTTCGATATTTCTAACAAAATAAGGTTCCTATGATCTCCTATACCACCGAATATTTCGGCATATAGGTTTGAATTTCAACTTAATGTCTAACGAAATAAGGTTATCGGCCTATAAAGAGATCTGTGATACCAATATTTGTGTCAAAGTTGCAAACTGCAGCGCATAGATGTCGCTTGAGTCGGTCTACATCGCGCTATCGCTTGGCCCACAACACATTCCCACCACTGAAACTCCTGTGTAGCCAGGATCGACAGCGGTAATCAACCACAAAATCCTTTGGATATGATCTGAAGGGTGCCCGAGGAACATGCTAAATCTGTCTTGGGACCCGCAACTAAAATAATCAGAAAAATGGTAGGAGGAGTAGGAAGTATTCCAGTTTCCCTCCCTAAGCAAAGCGGGAGACAGGCAAATTGTAATGACCAGAAATGTCTTATCTAGAAAGTGAAGCACCACGAGAGTAATATAAGTTATTAGGCCTAGTTAACTAAATAGATGTTATGTATTAAGTAATAATATTAGGTGACATTGGCAATGGCATTGTTATATTGGATTGTTTACAATAGTACTTATGGCAAAATCGTTTGAACGCACGGAAATTCCTCGCGCTACCTACGAGATCATCGTAATAGACGACCCTAGAAACACAATGTATGCTGTTCAACATTTAAATTATTTCGTCATGCTAGAGATCACATTCCCAGAGTATGTGATGCGCAGTTTGTTCATATGGACTGCTTCGGTCGAACACTCGCAAAGCGAAGACGTAACTAATTTAAATCCATAAAGTTTAGCTTTAAAATTACCGTGACCGGTCAGAAACGGAGAGACGAAGTGATCAATTTCTATCCAGTGCTTAGAAAGTCGTTCGCAAACCGATGGGAAGAAATTATAAAGGTGACGCTCTTTGATCGTGTTGTCCCACCGGTCCTGCCACTCGGAAATAAGATTTTGTATTGAAATATGTAACGGTTGGAATAATCTACTAATTATATTTCTGTTTTTTATGATTAGAAATTTACATAAGACATTAACGCGAGACGTTGACTTTGTAAAAGTTTACGACGAGCCGCGCCTATTGTGGCCCTATCTGCCCAGGCGGGTGAGCCGTAGCATATGCTACCTAGGTACTGTTACGGGGTGGTTCAGGATTTGGTTTAAAAAAAAAAAACTATTTTAATTGACACACGAAAATATATTATAAAAGAACTTAGAGAAAGACCTGCACCCGACGGAAGTCCAATTCAATCTGACTAAAAACACTATGTTTTATTAAACGGAATTAATATAGGTTTCCTATTGCATTAGCAATAATACAATGAAACTCAGCAATTTTACTATACATATGAACTCATGCAACTTGCGATATAACAACCCCCCCGTTAAGATCGATCATCATATCTCAAAGTGATAAGAGATTACGCTAAGATTAACGCGAGAGATTGGACTTTCGTTTGGAGTATACAAGAAAACAGCTAAATTACAAAAATATTTTATTTACTAAAATTTATTCAAAATACTTAATTAACACAAATATTATTAGGATTTCTTAAGATATAGTTATTACATTTATCGTATATTATAAAAATAATTACCAATTATTATTATTGAGAATTAATGTATAATATAAAGGCCACATGTCGACGCGCTATCGCTTGTTCGACCTGACTTGTATAAGATATTATTGTTTTCCATTTCCAGTTTTGGCTGGAGATCTTCATGAGGTAATCTGAAAGGGAAGCCGATAAGAATGGAGTTCTTTAGACCCTTCGCCACTGCTACGTACTATTATAAATCCTACTAATATTATAAATGTGAAAGTTTGTGAGGATGGAAGGATGGATGGATACTTTATATCGCGGTATAAAATCGTACAGTTTCCGTGGGATTTCCTTTTGCGCACACGAAGTCGCGGGCAACATCTAGTGACATGTAACACGAAGTAATCTGCACAGACACTAAACACAGAAATAAATTAATTCAATAGATCCATTACTCGTGCAATATTCTGCGTGTGTATAAATATCCTGTCATTACAAAAGACATTAGCAGTTTTATGATCGTGAGGTGAGGCTGGAGCAGTAAAGTGAGGATTACTGAATACAGCAATGAGTATAAAATGTGGAACGGTGTGTATAAGGATTTCAAATCCTGATCCTGATCCTGAATCAACTAGATGATTTGGGCTTAGAAAAGTATGGTGTAATGGAAGACACCTACTTTATATATTAAATATTTCACAATATTTTAGAAAATACACATTATTACTGATAATTTTTTTAAACTTAGAATGGGTATCGTAACTTATCCTTAAAATATAGACATATCTATGCCATCGCGGACTTTTTTGTAGACCTATAAAAGGGAAACGATCCCACCATACGTTGTTTTGTTATTTATCTCCAAGGGGTTAGGCGTTTTCGATAACAGTTCCCAGACGGCTTGATTTTTTCCGACACCTTCAACAATTATCGTCATAAATCAAACAATTTCTTCAAAACCTTAAGAAATTATTATCGACCTAAACCTTCCTAAGGAACCACTCTGTCGGTAAATGTAAACGGCATGAAAATCCATTCAGTAGTTTTTGAGATTATCGCGAACATACGGACAGACTCGGCGGGGCACATATGTCCGTCTCCTAGTTCAAAGCTACCTCCCCACCAATTTTCAACCAAATCGGTTCAGCCGTTCTTGAGTTATAAATAGTGTAACTAACACGACTTTCTTTTATATATATAGATAGATATCTACATTAAAAATTATTTACATTCATCCAGGTCCAAAATGGCCACATTAGGTTAGTCGTATGTATTGAAGATAATGCTCTTACAGTAACTTCTGACAATTCTCTTATTGACATTATGGACGTACGAAATGTTGTTTGATAGGTTCCTGAGTATGGAATGAGATATCTCTAGACATTTTTTGTGCAATAAATCCAGACAGTGACCAAATAAAATAAACCTTATTGCCACGCATTAAGATTCATTTGTACGTACAAATTCAAAACACGTAAAAATTTTGGGTGAAGAGGTTCTGAAAAAATGTTTTTGCTGCACTAAAAATCATAATATTTTTAACCGATTTTTAGTTATAGAAGTACTTACTCTATTTGTTGCAATTGTTAGTTTTAAGGATTTTTTTTTTAGGATTGGGTTTCATTTGGTCGCAAAATCGACCGAAAAACAGCCAATTAATGTCAAATTTGTAAACGCGCCCATAACGCAATTCTTATGTGTGCCAATTTACGCATTTCTATTAAAAACTAAAAATTTATGAATTTCTCTATTGACGATTTATCAGACAGGTATCGTAAATATTTTATATCTGAAATTAAACAAATTATGAATGCTGTACGAAACACCAGATATTGTATTTTTAGACCTGCTGATCATGTTTAAATTAGCTGTATCATGTACCTATTGTAAGCTTGCACGCTCTAATATAGATTTAATTGAAATATAGATTTTGGCCTAGATTTTTAACGTTATTTTTATTTTGCTGCCTTCTCCCGTCATAAGTCATAACACAATTACAATTCCCTCAAATGTACAATTCCACCATTAGAATAAAGCTTAGAGCATCCAACCAAAAAAGTCGTGAATTTACTTGTAGCATTCCATAAAGCCGTCCAGAAAACAATGATAAACTAGCACACATATAAAATTGATAAACTAGTCCAAACGTGCCCTTATATCACCCTAACCAGCCTTAACTAGATACACTTACAGAAGTACAGTTTCAGTTGTCACCGGGATTCCGTGAGGGAAGAACGTATACCGGGATTCCGTGAGGGGAGAACTAATGGCGGGTTCGTGAAGTTTGTGCGATTGAGTTAAATATGTGGCGTGTGTGGGGTTGTTTAGTCAAATAAATGCCTGGTAAGAGCATTTTAACTGTGAAATTCATATAAATATTATTTCTATCATTGAATTTAGATACTATTATTTTTAATTTATTTTAGTTATGTACTGTATTTTTTTTTAATTTTCCAATTAGGTATAAGAATCTCAGTAATTACTATAATGAGGTCATTGCAATGAATACACTTCATTTCAAAATACGATTCCTAGGTGCTCCGCTGTTGTTATATTCTATTGATTTTAAGTACTGATAAAAATCCTCTTAAAAAATCTCTCAAAACAAGCGTTTCACAAAATGTAATAAAATTCCTGCTATAAACTATACCTGCTATAATAATCATTATTAGGTGTTGTTATGTACTTTGATTTTCATGGACTTAAGAGACTCCTAGTATTTCTGCATAACACTAACGAGCTGAAGCTCCTTAGCTGCTGTAAAATAAGTACAGTAATAATAATTAACAGCATTATTTGCGCGCGGCTTCGACCGCGTGAAATTAGGTTTTAAACTTTCATCCCCTATTTCACCCATCTAGGTGGTGAATTTTAGAAAATGCTGAAATACGTAACTCATTTTTTTACGTACTCAATTCATACGAAATTTTATGCAAATGTGTCCAAATAATAAAAAGTTTCACACTAACTTAAATCTCCTATTTTACCCCCTTGGGGGTTGAATTTCGAAAAATCCTTCCTTAGTGGATGCCTACGTCATATGAGAAATACGTGCGCAAAATTTGAAATTTCTAGCCTTAAGGGTTTGGCCTGTTTGTTGATACATCAGTCTTTTTTTTTTTTCTTTTTTTTTTTCGAACGGGTCTATGCTAAGGGTCGGGTTAAGACCGCTGTAGCTAAGTCGGACTATAACTAGCCTGGTGGCTAGTTTGTTTGGTGGTAGACGATGGGAGGGTTTGACCCTCCCTAACATCACCCGGGTGATGTTCAAACCGGATATTGGGGACAGCTACGGATTAGAAGCTATTATTATGACAGGGGAGACGCGGGTCTCTCCTGCTGAGGGGTCCGACCCCTTCCTCACTCGCTGATGAGTGAGGTTGCTCGCGCGCGGTAGCAGAGACTAGCGGCGTGCGAGTTAACGCGATAGAGGAGCTCTCGATTTGGTCGATATCGGTACTGAGAGGGCCGTCCCTCTCCCCTTCCGCGTACGGTCAGGATGACTCGCGCGCGTAAGTCCTAATGTCGATGAGGTTCGCGGTATTGGTAGAGCTCTCTATATCAATATCGCGGTCGCGGACACTATTTAGGAGTGTACCTAGACTACTGGGATGCGAACTCGAACTCGGGTTCGGGTCCGGTCCCGTGTTAGGGTCGGTCTGTACGTCTGTACGTGTTGTCGTGTCGGATGTGGGACCTCGGGGTAGGCGCCGGCGTCGACCCCGGTGCGATGCTAGCGTCGCGGGTGCGTATGATTTGTGTTTACGTAACTGTACACAGTACGTTACGTATTTTGTGATCGGGTCAACGGGATCGGCTAAGATATGCTTAGGCCGTTTGTGCGGGTGTCGGAAAGTCTGTGCGTCGTGGTTATAGTCCAGTGCCTTATTGATAAGGGGGTTTGGGTGATTTTTGCCTTTATCAAAGAATCTCTCTACGAGTTCCTTGATATAGGCTTTAATAGTGACTAGTTCGCAGTCCCTATGCAAGTCGATGTTACGCATGTACCAGGGGGCGCCTGTTGCCATGCGTAGAAACCGGTTCTGGACTCTTTGCAAGCGGTCCATTTGAGACTCGCTTATCTGTGCGAAAGAGACGCACGCATAAGTGAGTATCGTTCTGATGCAAACCTTATACAATGTAAGCTTATGTCTTAAGGACATTTTGCTTCGCGAATTAAGTAGCGGATATAATTTGTAGAGTACAAATTTCGCTTTACGTAATGTGTTACTGATGTGACTCGAAAACGTCATCGACTTGCCTAGTACTACGCCTAAATATTTGACCTGAGAGACCTCAGGGATAATGTTGCCGTGCAGGCTAATAGGGCTCATTACTTTACGGGGGCAATTACGCCTCGCTGTCTTATTACCATTGAATTGAATGGCGTGACTTTTATCGGGATTGACTTCTATTCTCCACTTGGAGAACCAATTACCGAGAGCGGTAACTGACTCCTGGAGGACTTTAGACGCGGTACGGGCTCGTGTGTTTGAATAATAAAGGGCTGTGTCGTCCGCGAACATAGCTAATTGCACCTTAGCGTGTTTGGGGATGTCACTAGTGTACAGGTTATATAGGGAGGGGGAGAGGACCGAGCCCTGCGGTACTCCCGCCTCCATATATCTTGGCGACGACAGTGCGCCTTCTACGCGGAAATGAAATTTACGATTTTTTAAAAAGTTACTAATTAGTAGAACGAGATAATCGGGTATTTCCATTTGATAGAGTTTGTATAACAGTCCGTTATGCCAAATTTTATCAAAAGCTTTTGCAATGTCAAAGAATACGGCGCATGTCGTCTTCCTGTCGTTTTTGCTAGATAATATGTACTCCGTTAAGCGGTGTACTTGAGCGGGACAGCTGTGCAACTCGCGGAAGGCAAACTGCTCGTCTGGAAGGAGTTTTTTGTCGGTTATGACGTCATTAAGGCGCCTTTTAATAACTCTTTCGTAGACTTTACCTAGGGAGCTAATGAGACTTATTGGACGGTAGCTACCAGGCACCTTCCGGGGTTTCCCCGGTTTGTGGATACCTATGACAATAGCTACTTTCCAAATGTCTGGAAATGAACATCCTACTAAGAGGGCGTTAAAGATGTTCACTAGTAGTTGAATTAGCTCGGATGGTAACATTTTAAGTGTTTTGTTTGAAATACCGTCGAGGCCTGGGGCCTTTTTGGCATTCATACACTTAATAATGTCACTGACCTCCTCCGAGTCCACCATCCTCACCCTGTCTACATCAGGTGGCCTCGAGAGTCGGCTGTTGACCTCGCTATTTACTAAGCTAAGGTGCACGGGATCAATCGGGAGAGTACTCGGCCGGCACTGTTGTTCAAAATTATCAGCTAGGCACTCGGCCTTATCAATGTCTTCGAATGCAGGAGGACGGTTAGGTCTGTCTAACGGAGGCATATCGCTCTCCGTGTTGTTTTTGAGGGCCTTCGCGAGTGGCCAGTACGCCACGTGAGACGGTTCTAAATCACTGAGAAGTCGATCCCAACTCTCGGCTTTGTGTTGTTTGATTTTAAACTTAACTTCCCTCTCGTAGTGACGGAGGGCTTTCCTCCACTCTTCCGACGGGTAGCGATCATATGTGCGCTTAGCCGCATTTCGGAGTCTGATGGACTCCTTTATGTCCTCAGGGAGGGGCCAACGGCCCTTGGGGGTCGTTGGCACCTCCCTAGATGAGTTCTCTATGGTCGCTACCAGGTGATCGGTCAAGTGGGAGGCGGCCTCTATGGCTGTCTCTTTACTATCTATAATATCGGGGATTTTGTCTAAGTGGCTAGAATGAAGGACTTTAATGTTCTCCGCTAGTGATTTATAATCTATTATCTTCCTAGTACTAGAATTATTGGGGTTAAGACTACCGAGTGTAATCATAACCGGTCTGTGGTCTGAGTTAAGCTCGTGGAGAGTCTCAATATTGATATTGAGAGAAACATTTTTAACTAAGGCTATGTCTATCGTACTAGGATCGCGTATGACACCATTGATGTTTTCGTTGGTGTCATAGCGAGTGGGGTCGGTTGGAGCTAATAGTGCAAAATTTAAAGTGTCGGTTAAACTACAAAGGATGGTGCCGTTTCTATTGTTATGAACATTGCCCCACTCGGTGTGTTTGCAATTAAAGTCGCCGGCAATGATGACAGCGTTACCTAAATTGAATAGCGCCTGTAGGTCGCTTGAATGGAGTTCTTTGTTGCACGCTAAGTACGCGCTTACTATAACAATGGGTCCGTGACCGGACATACTAATGTGGCAAACAGATGTTTCTAAAGTTAACAATGGCGGTGGCTCTAGGGGAATACAATGTAGTGATTTTTTATAGTAGATAAGAGTACCTCCGAGTCGGGATCGAGTTCTATCGTTTCTGACTATTTTGTAGTTAGCTATTTTAGGGCTCCTCATGCTAGGTTTTAAAAATGTCTCCTGCACTAGAAGAATATCGACATTTTGGCTGCTTACAAAATCGCGAATTTCGCTAATGTTATTCCTAATGCCGTTCGTATTGAACGACACTACGCGTAACGAGTGCGGCTTTGTCCTTCCCGAGGGCTCCATTAATTACCGTTTGTGGAGAGGGCCTTGATCTGACGGATCAAGACCTGATGGTCTGACAAAGCTTGGATGCGGTCTGTGGCCGATCCTTTTAGCTTTGTCGCTAAAATAGAAAGCTCCATCGGGTCAATAGGCCCGATGTTACTTAAGAACTGCTGGACGAAAGAGAGGTCTGCAGTGAAGCTGGGAGTCGGAGGGGGCGTGGCCTTAGGCGCTACGGGCGCGGAGGGCATGGCCTTACTGGGGAGAGCGGGGGAAACCGCTAACTCCGAACTACGTGTCTGCGCGGGCTTGAACCATGCAGATTGGGAGGGTAGGGGGGCAGCGACGAATCTCTGTTTGGGGGGGGCACTTTTTGTCTGCGGTGCACTGCGCTTTTTTACTTTGGGTGCTTTTTTGCACCCTCTATAATTGGCGGGGTGTCCTTTAGACTTACAGAGAACACAGCTGGGGGGTTCGGACTCCTCAGCTGGGCTCTTTCGGAGACAGTCAGAGGTGCCGTGGTCACCGAGGCACTTGACGCAACGCGGCCTAGCTTGGCAATTCCGTGCCGAGTGCCCGTAAAGTTGGCATCGGTGGCACTGGCCAGGGATGCCCCTTTTACGGGGGGGCTCGACGCGGATGCCCGTAATATGACAGATGGCTCGGATATTGAAGATATCCTTGCCCTCTGGTGTAAGAGGGAGGGTTACTAGTACCATATTGTACTCGTGCTTTTTGACAGGATGGTACATCCGATGTACCTCTAAGGCGGGAAAACCTTGGGACTGGATGTCCATGAGTACCTCTTTTGTGGAGAGGCACTTATCGACTCCTGTAATGACGACGCGCAGAAGGCGCTCGTCTTCAAGGGCGTACGTATGGTAGCCTATGTTCTTTGCGCGTAGGAACGCGGTGAGGAGGCGGTGGTCCTCCGACGACTTAACCTGCACTTTGATCCCTATGGGGGTCGTGTGCGCAGAAGAGTATCGAAGCTTTTGCTCGTTTATTGCCGCAGAAATTATATTCCATTTGGCCTTCTCCTGTATGATTACAGGAGGAGGCATTTTTGGCGTACGGACGGCCTGAGGGGCCTGGGAGGCCTGAGAGGCCTGAGATGCCGGAAGGGCCTGGGAGGCCGGAGGGGCCTTGGTGGCCAGAGGGGCCTGGGTGGCCAGAGGGGCCTGGGAGGCCGGAGGGGCCGTTGAGGTAACAGGGGTCGCGGAGCCATGAGCCTGCACGGTTTTCCTATTTTTTCGGACCGATTTGGTCGGGGAAGATAGGACTGGAGAGGCGGTGCCCTCTGGGCGCTTCCTCTTCTTCGTCTTCTTATATTTGACGGTAGTGAACTCGCCTTGTTCACTACGGTCGGATTCTTGCTCTGAGCAAGACATCTCTGAAGGAGATGATAAGGGCTCTGTTTCGGCCGGAATTAGCGGGGCGTCGCAATCGGGCGACGCCGGTGAGTCTGCTTCGTGCAAGCGTTCCCACTTGGACGCGACATCTGGGACTTCTAGTTTCAAAAACTCCAGGAACTTTCTAATTATATCAGACATAATTAGGAAGTTTATCCCGGGATTGGGATTCTACTCTCTAATTAATATTGGGGATACAGCCCCTCCCGGCGACCGGGAGGGGAGGTGTGTAGTGAGGAAAACTCCTCGTGTAGTGTGCCTAACCGTGTCACGGTACTTACAATTGTTCCTTGGGCGGCTGGAACTCACTCACTCACTAACGTTGCGCTAAACACTAGGGCGCTAGTGTTCGCGAACGAGACGCGGCGGAGCGCGAGCAGAAGGCTCGCGCTAAGAACGAGACGGACGATGCGACCGGTTCACGCTCGTCCTAACGCGGCGATAACTTCGCGGCGGGTGTGCGAGCAGAAGGCTCGCACTAAAGAGCGAGACGGACGATGCGAGCGGTCGCACGAATCGTCCGGTAGGCGGCGATCGCGGCGCGGCGCGAGACACGGTACGGCACGGGTCGGACGGCAAAGGCGGTTGGGTGGCGCCTTGTCTCTTCACTCTTGAGTCTTGCCTCTTGAAGCTTGACTCTTGAGTCTTCGGTCTTCCTGTCTTCTTTCTTCTTGTGGTGCACTATTGTGAGCAAAGTCAACGCGACTGAGCGAGAGCGCAATATGAGAGCGCGGGACGACGGCAACGATCGTAACGAGCGGAGCTGTTCATCGGACGGTGTCCGAGAGCAGAATGATGATACATCAGTCTTTTTTTTTTTTTTTTCGAACGGGTCTATGCTAAGGGTCGGGTTAAGACCGCTGTAGCTAAGTCGGACTATAACTAGCCTGGTGGCTAGTTTGTTTGGTGGTAGACGATGGGAGGGTTTGACCCTCCCTAACATCACCCGGGTGATGTTCAAACCGGATATTGGGGACAGCTACGGATTAGAAGCTATTATTTTGACAGGGGAGACGCGGGTCTCTCCTGCTGAGGGGTCCGACCCCTTCCTCACTCGCTGATGAGTGAGGTTGCTCGCGCGCGGTAGCAGAGACTAGCGGCGTGCGAGTTATCGCGATAGAGGAGCTCTCGATTTGGTCGATATCGGTACTGAGAGGGCCGTCCCTCTCCCCTTCCGCGTACGGTCGGGATGACTCGCGCGCGTAAGTCCTAATGTCGATGAGGTTCGCGGTATTGGTAGAGCTCTCTATATCAATATCGCGGTCGCGGACACTATTTAGGAGTGTACCTAGACTACTGGGATGCGAACTCGAACTCGGGTTCGGGTCCGGTCCCGTGTTAGGGTCGGTCTGTACGTCTGTACGTGTTGTCGTGTCGGATGTGGGACCTCGGGGTAGGCGCCGGCGTCGACCCCGGTGCGATGCTAGCGTCGCGGGTGCGTGTGATTTGTGTTTACGTAACTGTACACAGTACGTTACGTATTTTGTGATCGGGTCAACGGGATCGGCTAAGATATGCTTAGGCCGTTTGTGCGGGTGTCGGAAAGTCAGTGCGTCGTGGTTGTAGTCCAGTGCCTTTTTTATAAGGGGGTTTGGGTGGTTTTTGCCTTTATCAAAGAATCTCTCTACGAGTTCCTTGATATAGGCTTTAATAGTGACTAGTTCGCAGTCCCTATGCAAGTCGATGTTACGCATGTACCAGGGGGCGCCTGTTGCCATTCGTAGAAACCGGTTCTGGACTCTTTGCAAGCGGTCCATTTGAGACTCGCTTATCTGTGCGAAAGAGACGCACGCATAAGTGAGTATCGTTCTGATGCAAACCTTATACAATGTAAGCTTATGTCTTAAGGACATTTTGCTTCGCGAATTAAGTAGCGGATATAATTTGTAGAGTACAAATTTCGCTTTACGTAGTGTGTTACTGATGTGACTCGAAAACGTCATCGACTTGCCTAGTACTACGCCTAAATATTTGACCTGAGAGACCTCAGGGATAATGTTGCCGTGCAGGCTAATAGGGCTCATTACTTTACGGGGGCAATTACGCCCCGCTGTCTTATTACCATTGAATTGAATGGCGTGACTTTTATCGGGATTGACTTCTATTCTCCACTTTGAGAACCAATTACCGAGAGCGGTAACTGACTCCTGGAGGACTTTAGACGCGGTACGGGCTCGTGTGTTTGAATAATATAGGGCTGTGTCGTCCGCGAACATAGCTAATTGCACCTTAGCGTGTTTGGGGATGTCACTAGTGTACAGGTTATATAGAGAGGGCGAGAGGACCGAGCCCTGCGGTACTCCCGCCTCCATATATCTTGGCGACGACAGTGCGCCTTCTACGCGGAAATGAAATTTACGATTTTTTAAAAAGTTACTAATTAGTAAGACGAGATAATCGGGTATTTCCATTTGATAGAGTTTGTATAACAGTCCGTTATGCCAAATTTTATCAAAAGCTTTTGCAATGTCAAAGAATACGTCGCATGTCGTCTTCCTGTCGTTTTTGCTAGATAATATGTACTCCGTTAAGCGGTGTACTTGAGCGGGACAGCTGTGCATTTCGCGGAAGGCGAACTGCTCGTCTGGAAGGAGTTTTTTGTCGGTTATGACGTCATTAAGGCGCCTTTTAATAACTCTTTCGTAGACTTTACCTAGGGAGCTAATGAGACTTATTGGACGGTAGCTACCAGGCACCTTCCGGGGTTTCCCCGGTTTGTGGATACCTATGACAATAGCTACTTTCCAAATGTCTGGAAATGAACATCCTACTAAGAGGGCATTAAAGATGTTCACTAGGAGTTGAATTAGCTCGGACGGTAACATTTTAAGTGTTTTGTTTGAAATACCGTCGAGGCCTGGGGCCTTTTTGGCATTCATACAATTAATAATGTCACTGATCTCCTCCGAGTCCACCATCCTCACCCTGTCTACATCAGGTGGCCTCGAGAGTCGGCTGTTGACCTCGCTATTTACTAAGCTAAGGTGCACGGGATCAATCGGGAGAGTACTCGGCCGGCACTGTTGTTCGAAATTATCAGCTAGGCACTCGGCCTTGTCAATGTCTTCGAATGCAGGAGGACGGTTAGGTCTATCTAGCTGAGGCATGTCGCTCTCCGTGTTGTTTTTGAGGGCCTTCGCGAGTGGCCAGTACGCCACGTGAGACGGTTCTAAATCACTGAGAAGTCGATCCCAACTCTCGGCTTTGTGCTGTTTGATTTTAAACTTAACTTCCCTCTCGTAGTGACGGAGGGCTTTCCTCCACTCTTCCGACGGGTAGCGATCATATGTGCGCTTAGCCGCATTTCGGAGTCTGATGGACTCCCTTATGTCCTCAGGGAGGGGCCAACGGCCCTTGGGGGTCGTTGGCACCTCCCTAGATGAGTTCTCTATGGTCGCTACTAGGTGATCGGTCAAGTGGGAGGCGGCCTCTATGGCTGTCTCTTTACTATCTATAATATCGGGGATTTTGTCTAAGTGGCTAGAATGAAGGACTTTAATGTTCTCCGCTAGTGATTTATAATCTATTATCTTCCTAGTACTAGAATTATTGGGGTTAAGACTACCAAGTGTAATCATAACCGGTCTGTGGTCTGAGTTAAGCTCGTGGAGAGTCTCAATATTGATATTGAGAGAAACATTTTTAACTAAGGCTATGTCTATCGTACTAGGATCGCGTATGACACCGTTGATGTTTTCATTGGTGTCATAGCGAGTGGGGTCGGTGGGGGCTAATAGTGCAAAATTTAAAGTGTCGGTTAAATTACAAAGGATGGTGCCGTTTCTATTGTTATGAACATTGCCCCACTCGGTGTGTTTGCAATTAAAGTCGCCGGCAATGATGACAGCGTTACCTAAATTGAATAGCGCCTGTAGGTCGCTTGAATGGAGTTCTTTGTTGCACGCTAAGTACGCGCTTACTATAACAATGGGTCCGTGACCGGACATACTAATGTGGCAAACAGATGTTTCTAAAGTTAACAATGGCGGTGGCTCTAGGGGAATACAATGTAGTGATTTTTTATAGTAGATAAGAGTACCTCCGAGTCGGGATCGAGTTCTATCGTTTCTGACTATTTTGTAGTTAGCTATTTTAGGGCTCCTCATGCTAGGTTTTAAAAATGTCTCCTGCACTAGAAGAATATCGACATTTTGGCTGCTTACAAAATCGCGAAATTCGCTAATGTTATTCCTAATGCCGTTCGTATTGAACGACACTACGCGTAACGAGTGCGGCTTTGTCCTTCCCGAGGGCTCCATTAATTACCGTTTGTGGAGAGGGCCTTGATCTGACGGATCAAGACCTGATGGTCTGACAAAGCTTGGATGCGGTCTGTGGCCGATCCTTTTAGCTTTGTCGCTAAAATAGAAAGCTCCATCGGGTCAATAGGCCCGATGTTACTTAAGAACTGCTGGACGAAAGAGAGGTCTGCAGTGAAGCTGGGAGTCGGAGGGGGCGTGGCCTTAGGCGCTACGGGCGCGGAGGGCATGGCCTTACTGGGGAGAGCGGGGGAAACCGCTAACTCCGAACTACGTGTCTGCGCGGGCTTGAACCATGCAGATTGGGAGGGTAGGGGGGCAGCGACGAATCTCTGTTTGGGGGGGGCACTTTTTGTCTGCGGTGCACTGCGCTTTTTTACTTTGGGTGCTTTTTTGCACCCTCTATAATTGGCGGGGTGTCCTTTAGACTTACAGAGAACACAGCTGGGGGGTTCGGACTCCTCAGCTGGGCTCTTACGGAGACAGTCAGAGGTGCCGTGGTCACCGAGGCACTTGACGCAACGCGGCCTAGCTTGGCAATTCCGTGCCGAGTGCCCGTAAAGTTGGCATCGGTGGCACTGGCCAGGGATGCCCCTTTTACGGGGGGGCTCGACGCGGATGCCCGTAATATGACAGATGGCTCGGATATTGAAGATATCCTTGCCCTCTGGTGTAAGAGGGAGGGTTACTAGTACCATATTGTACTCGTGTTTTTTAATAGGGTGGTACATGCGATGTACCTCTAAGGCGGGAAAACCTTGGGACTGGATGTCCATGAGTACCTCTTTTGTGGAGAGGCACTTATCGACTCCTGTAATGACGACGCGCAGAAGGCGCTCGTCTTCAAGGGCATACGTATGGTAGCCTATGTTCTTTGCGCGTAAGAACGCGGTGAGGAGGCGGTGGTCCTCCGACGATTTAACCTGCACTTTGATCCCTATGGGGGTCGTGTGCGCAGAAGAGTATCGAAGCTTTTGCTCGTTTATTGCCGCAGAAATTATATTCCATTTGGCCTTCTCCTGTATGATTACAGGAGGAGGCATTTTTGGCGTACGGACGGCCTGAGGGGCCTGGGAGGCCTGAGGGGCCTGGGAGGCCTGAGGGGCCAGGGAGGCCTGAGATGCCGGAAGGGCCTGGGAGGCCAGCGGAGCCTGGGTGGCCAGAGGGGCCTGGGAGGCCAGAGGGGCCGTTGAGGTAACGGGGGTCGCGGAGCCATGAGCCTGCACGGTTTTCCTATTTTTGCGGACCGATTTGGTCGGGGAAGATAAGACTGGAGAGGAGGTGCCTTCTGGGCGCTTCCTCTTCTTCGTCTTCTTATATCTGACGGTAGTGAACTCGCCTTGTTCACTACGGTCGGTTTCTTGCTCTGAGCAAGACATCTCTGAAGGAGATGATAAGGCCTCTGTTTCGGCCGGGATTAGCGGGGCGTCGCAATCGGGCGACGCCGGTGAGTCTGCTTCATGGGCGCTCGCGAAGCGTTCCCATTTCTTAGCGGCATCAGGGAATTCGTTCTGAAGGAACGTCAGGAACTTCCTGATTAAGGCGTCGGCCATAATTAGGAAGTTTTATCCTGGTTGTGAAAAGAAATTCTGCTCTCTAATTAATATTGGGGGATACAGCCCCTCCCGGCGACCGGGAGGGGAGGTGTGTAGTGAGGAAAACTCCTCGTGTAGTGTGCCTAACCGTGTCACGGTACTTACAATTGTTCCTTGGGCGGCTGGAACTCACTCACACACTAACGTTGCGCTAACACTAGGGCGCTAGTGTTCGCGAACGAGACGCGGCGGAGCGCGAGCAGAAGGCTCGCGCTAAGAACGAGACGGACGATGCGACCGGTCGCACGCTCGTTCTAACGCGGCGATAACTTCGCGGCGGGTGTGCGAGCAGAAGGCTCGCACTAAAAAGCGAGACGGACGATGCGAGCGGTCGCACGAATCGTCCGGTAGGCGGCGATCGCGGCGCGGCGCGAGACACGGTACGGCACGGGTCGGGCGGCAAAGGCGGTTGGGTGGCGCCTTGTCTCTTCACTCTTGAGTCTTGCCTCTTGAAGCTTGACTCTTGAGTCTTCTGTCTTCCTGTCTTCTTTCTTCCAGTGGTGCACTATTGTGAGCAATGACACACGGATAGAGCGAGAGCGCAAATAGAGAGCGCGGGACGACGGCAACGATCGTAGCGAGCGGAGCTGTTCATCGGACGGTGTCCGAGAGCAGAATAGATACATCAGTCAATCTTTTTTCTTTCGAACGGGTCTATGCTAAGGGTCGGGTTAAGACCGCTGTAGCTAAGTCGGACTATAACTAGCCTGGTGGCTAGTTTGTTTGGTGGTAGACGATGGGAGGGTTTGACCCTCCCTAACATCACCCGGGTGATGTTCAAACCGGATATTGGGGACAGCTACGGATTAGAAGTTATTTTTTGACAGGGGAGACGCGGGTCTCTCCTGCTGAGGGGTCCGACCCCTTCCTCACTCGCTGATGAGTGAGGTTGCTCGCGCGCGGTAGCAGAGACTAGCGGCGTGCGAGTTATCGCGATAGAGGAGCTCTTGATTTGGTCGATATCGGTACTGAGAGGGCCGTCCCTCTCCCCTTCCGCGTACGGTCGGGATGACTCGCGCGCGTAAGTCCTAATGTCGATGAGGTTCGCGGTATTGGTAGAGCTCTCTATATCAATATCGCGGTCGCGGACACTATTTAGGAGTGTACCTAGACTACTGGGATGCGAACTCGAACTCGGGTTCGGGTCCGGTCCCGTGTTAGGGTCGGTCTGTACGTCTGTACGTATTGTCGTGTCGGATGTGGGACCTCGGGGTAGGCGCCGGCGTCGACCCCGGTGCAATGCTAGCGACGCGGGTGCGTGTGATTTGTGTTTACGTAACTGTACACAGTACGTTACGTATTTTGTGATCGGGTCAACGGGATCGGCTAAGATATGCTTAGGCCGTTTGTGCGGGTGTCGGAAAGTCAGTGCGTCGTGGTTGTAGTCCAGTGCCTTTTTTATAAGGGGGTTTGGGTGGTTTTTGCCTTTATCAAAGAATCTCTCTACGAGTTCCTTGATATAGGCTTTAATGGTGACTAGTTCGCAGTCCCTATGCAAGTCGATGTTACGCATGTACCAGGGGGCGCCTGTTGCCATGCGTAGAAACCGGTTCTGGACTCTTTGCAAGCGGTCCATTTGAGACTCGCTTATCTGTGCGAAGGAGACGCACGCATAAGTGAGTATCGTTCTGATGCAAACCTTATACAATGTAAGCTTATGTCTTAAGGACATTTTGCTTCGCGAATTAAGTAGCGGATATAATTTGTAGAGTACAAATTTCGCTTTACGCAGTGTGTTACTGATGTGACTCGAAAACGTCATCGACTTGCCTAGTACTACGCCTAAATATTTGACCTGAGAGACCTCAGGGATAATGTTGCCGTGCAGGCTAATAGGGCTCATTACTTTACGGGGGCACTTACGCCCCGCTGATTTATTACCATTGAATTGAATGGCGTGACTTTTATCGGGATTGACTTCTATTCTCCACTTGGAGAACCAATTACCGAGGGCGGTAACTGACTCCTGGAGGACTTTAGACGCGGTACGGGCTCGTGTGTTTGAATAATAAAGGGCTGTGTCGTCCGCGAACATAGCTAATTGCACCTTAGCGTGTTTGGGGATGTCACTAGTGTACAGGTTATATAGGGAGGGCGAGAGGACCGAGCCCTGCGGTACTCCCGCCTCCATATATCTTGGCGACGACAGTGCGCCTTCTACGCGGAAATGAAATTTACGATTTTTTAAAAAGTTACTAATTAGTAAGACGAGATAATCGGGTATTTCCATTTGATAGAGTTTGTATAACAGTCCGTTATGCCAAATTTTATCAAAAGCTTTTGCAATGTCAAAGAATACGGCGCATGTCGTCTTCCTGTCGTTTTTGCTAGATAATATGTACTCCGTTAAGCGGTGTACTTGAGCGGGACAGCTGTGCATTTCGCGGAAGGCGAACTGCTCGTCTGGAAGGAGTTTTTTGTCGGTTATGACGTCATTAAGGCGCCTTTTAATAACTCTTTCGTAGACTTTACCTAGGGAGCTAATGAGACTTATTGGACGGTAGCTACCAGGCACCTTCCGGGGTTTCCCCGGTTTGTGGATACCTATGACAATAGCTACTTTCCAAATGTCTGGAAATGAACATCCTACTAAGAGGGCGTTAAAGATGTTCACTAGGAGTTGAATTAGCTCGGACGGTAACATTTTAAGTGTTTTGTTTGAAATACCGTCGAGGCCTGGGGCCTTTTTGGCATTCATACACTTAATAATGTCACTGACCTCCTCCGAGTCCACCATCCTCACCCTGTCTACGTCAGGTGGCCTCGAGAGTCGGCTGTTGACCTCGCTATTAACTAAGCTAAGGTGCACGGGATCAATCGGGAGAGTACTCGGCCGGCACTGTTGTTCGAAATTATCAGCTAGGCACTCGGCCTTGTCAATGTCTTCGAATGCAGGAGGACGGTTAGGTCTATCTAACGGAGGCATGTCGCTCTCCGTGTTGTTTTTGAGGGCCTTCGCGAGTGGCCAGTACGCCACGTGAGACGGTTCTAAATCACTGAGAAGTCGATCCCAACTCTCGGCTTTGTGCTGTTTGATTTTAAACTTAACTTCCCTCTCGTAGTGACGGAGGGCTTTCCTCCACTCTTCCGACGGGTAGCGATCATATGTGCGCTTAGCCGCATTTCGGAGTCTGATGGACTCCCTTATGTCCTCAGGGAGGGGCCAACGGCCCTTGGGGGTCGTTGGCACCTCCCTAGATGAGTTCTCTATGGTCGCTACCAGGTGGTCGGTCAAGTGGGAGGCGGCCTCTATGGCTGTCTCTTTACTATCTATAATATCGGGGATTTTGTCTAAGTGGCTAGAATGAAGGACTTTAATGTTCTCCGCTAGTGATTTATAATCTATTATCTTCCTAGTACTAGAATTATTGGGGTTAAGACTACCGAGTGTAATCATAACCGGTCTGTGGTCTGAGTTAAGCTCGTGGAGAGTCTCAATATTGATATTGAGAGAAACATTTTTAACTAAGGCTATGTCTATCGTACTAGGATCGCGTATGACACCGTTGATGTTTTCATTGGTGTCATAGCGAGTGGGGTCGGTGGGGGCTAATAGTGCAAAATTTAAAGTGTCGGTTAAATTACAAAGGATGGTGCCGTTTCTATTGTTATGAACATTGCCCCACTCGGTGTGTTTGCAATTAAAGTCGCCGGCAATGATGACAGCGTTACCTAAATTGAATAGCGCCTGTAGGTCGCTTGAATGGAGTTCTTTGTTGCACGCTAAGTACGCGCTTACTATAACAATGGGTCCGTGACCGGACATACTAATATGGCAAACAGATGTTTCTAAAGTTAACAATGACGGTGGCTCTAGTGGAATACAATGTAGTGATTTTTTATAGTAGATAAGAGTACCTCCGAGTCGGGATCGAGTTCTATCGTTTCTGACTATTTTGTAGTTAGCTATTTTAGGGCTCCTCATGCTAGGTTTTAAGAAAGTCTCCTGCACTAGAAGAATATCGACATTTTGGCTGCTTACAAAATCGCGAATTTCGCTAATGTTATTCCTAATGCCGTTCGTATTGAACGACACTACGCGTAACGAGTGCGGCTTTGTCCTTCCCGAGGGCTCCATTAATTACCGTTTGTGGAGAGGGCCTTGATCTGACGGATCAAGACCTGATGGTCTGACAAAGCTTGGATGCGGTCTGTGGCCGAACCTTTTAGCTTTGTCGCTAAAATAGAAAGCTCCATCGGGTCAATAGGCCCGATGTTGCTTAAAAACTGCTGGACGAAAGAGAGGTCTGCAGTGAAGCTGGGAGTCGGAGGGGGCGTGGCCTTAGGCGCTACGGGCGCGGAGGGCATGGCCTTACTGGGGAGAGCGGGGAAAACCGCTAGCTCCGAACTACGTTTCTGCGCGGGCTTGAACCATGCAGATTGGGAGGGTAGGGGGGCAGCGACGAATCTCTGTTTGGGGGGGGCACTTTTAGTCTGCGGTGCACTACGCTTTTTTACTTTGGGTGCTTTTTTGCACCCTCTATAATTGGCGGGGTGTCCTTTAGACTTACAGAGAACACAGCTGGGGGGTTCGGACTCCTCAGCTGGGCTCTTACGGAGACAGTCAGAGGTGCCGTGGTCACCGAGGCACTTAACGCAACGCGGCCTAGCTTGGCAATTCCGTGCCGAGTGCCCGTAAAGTTGGCATCGGTGGCACTGGCCAGGGATGCCCCTTTTACGGGGGGGCTCGACGCGGATGCCCGTAATATGACAGACGGCTCGGATATTGAAGGTATCCTTGCCCTCTGGTGTAAGAGGGAGGGTTACTAGTACCATATTGTACTCGTGTTTTTTAATTGGGTGGTACATGCGATGTACCTCTAAGGCGGGAAAACCTTGGGACTGGATGTCCATGAGTACCTCTTTTGTGGAGAGGCACTTATCGACTCCTGTAATGACGACGCGCAGAAGGCGCTCGTCTTCAAGGGCATAGGTATGGTAGCCTATGTTCTTTGCGCGTAAGAACGCGGTGAGGAGGCGGTGGTCCTCCGACGATTTTACCTGCACTTTGATCCCTATGGGGGTCGTGTGCGCAGAAGAGTATCGAAGCTTTTGCTCGTTTATTGCCGCAGAAATTATATTCCATTTGGCCTTCTCCTGTATGATTACAGGAGGAGGCATTTTTGGCGTACGGACGGCCTGAGGGGCCTGGGAGGCCTGAGGGGCCTGGGAGGCCTGAGGGGCCAGGGAGGCCTGAGATGCCGGAAGGGCCTGGGAGGCCAGCGGAGCCTGGGTGGCCAGAGGGGCCTGGGAGGCCAGAGGGGCCGTTGAGGTAACGGTGGTCGCGGAGCCATGAGCCTGCACGGTTTTCCTATTTTTGCGGACCGATTTGGTCGGGGAAGATAAGACTGGAGAGGAGGTGCCTTCTGGGCGCTTCCTCTTCTTCGTCTTCTTGTATCTGACGGTAGTGAACTCGCCTTGTTCACTACGGTCGGTTTCTTGCTCTGAGCAAGACATCTCTGAAGGAGATGATAAGGCCTCTGTTTCGGCCGGGATTAGCGGGGCGTCGCAATCGGGCGACGCCGGTGAGTCTGCGTCATGGGCGCTCGCGAAGCGTTCCCATTTCTTAGCGGCATCTGGGAATTCGTTCTGAAGGAACGTCAGGAACTTCCTGATTAAGGCGTCGGCCATAATTAGGAAGTTTTATCCTGGTTGTGAAAGGAAATTCTGCTCTCTAATTAATATTGGGGGATACAGCCCCTCCCGGCGACCGGGAGGGGAGGTGTGTAGTGAGGAAAACTCCTCGTGTAGTGTGCCTAACCGTGTCACGGTACTTACAATTGTTCCTTGGGCGGCTGGAACTCACTCACACACTAACGTTGCGCTAAACACTAGGGCGCTAGTGTTCGCGAACGAGACGCGGCGGAGCGCGAGCAGAAGGCTCGCGCTAAGAACGAGAGGACGATGCGACCGGTCGCACGCTCGTCCTAACGCGGCGATAACTTCGCGGCGGGTGTGCGAGCAGAAGGCTCGCACTAAAAAGCGAGACGGACGATGCGAGCGGTCGCACGAATCGTCCGGTAGGCGGCGATCGCGGCGCGGCGCGAGACACGGTACGGCACGGGTCGGGCGGCAAAGGCGGTTGGGTGGCGCCTTGTCTCTTCACTCTTGAGTCTTGCCTCTTGAAGCTTGACTCTTGAGTCTTCTGTCGTCCTGTCTTCTTTCTTCCAGTGGTGCACTATTGTGAGCAATGACACTCGGATAGAGCGAGAGCGCAAATAGAGAGCGCGGGACGACGGCAACGATCGTAGCGAGCGGAGCTGTTCATCGGACGGTGTCCGAGAGCAGAATGATCAGTCATGAGAGAAGGAGACTCTTCTCACTCGACGCCGGGCCCCTGAAAAGGGCCTTGGGCGGATACCAAACCCAGGGGCATAGCCCCTCTATTTGGGGTGGAGATGACGCGCCCAGTACGAATACTGGGCGCATGAGTCATTGAGTTTTGGGGGAAGACCCCCCGCGGCAGAACGCGGGGAAAACCCATGGTAGGGCAGCCGACAACAGCAAGGGAGTGACGACATGCCAATCCAGGCCCGACCGAGACCAACGGTCGGCTCCAAACGGCGCGTGGGGGTCCCGACCCGGGGGCCGAGAAACGTGTTTGGGTCCACTCCCTCACGCACCGTGTTTACCGGACCGCGGAACGAACAACCTGGGGAAAAGGGGGAAAGTTGTTTAAAAACTTCCAGGCCCCGACCTTTTATGTCGGGGGGGAAGATACGCCCCGGGGACGACGGGGTGGCAATAGGGCTGTCACTCGTCAGGCCCCGGACGCGGTGTGGACGTGATTCGCCGGCATCTGGTTTGCCGGCGAAGGGAGAAAAGGTGGGGGGGGGATTTCAATCCCGTAATGGTGGTGGCGCGGTTGCGCCAGAGAGCGCCAAATGCGCTAGGTGCGGCGCATCAGTGCGCCTGGGCTCCTCCTCTTCGGGGGCGGTGGGGCGGGCTACGTGGCTCCGCTGGGTCCTCCGGAGGGACGGCATCTCTCGGCAGGCGGTGGCGGTCGGGCGGGCGGGCATGCCACGGCGCCAGGTCGGTAAGTTCGACCAAGCGCGAGGCATCCGCCCGCGCGAACAGCTTGGCAGAGAGCTGGGCCACAAAGGCCTCCACGCTCTCCACCCTGAGGTCCTTGGCGATAGTAGCGTTGCGGACGTACCATGGTGCGCCCGCAATTCGGCGCAGCACCCGGTTTTGGGCTCTCTGCAGCAACCCTTTCTGGGGTGCGGAGAGCAGGTGGTGCCACGCGGGTGCCGCGTACGTCAGGCGGGACCGAACGTACGTCCGGAAGAGGGCTATGCGCATCCTGAGGGGGATCTGCGGGGACGCGTAGGCCGGGCGCAGCAGCGCAATCGCCGCGTTCGCCTTCGCCACCGCCGATGAGCACTGGGGGGCCATGGAGAGTCGGCGGTCCAGCGTGACCCCGAGATACTTTGCTGTTCTCCCCCACGGGATCACAGCATCACCAATCTTCAGAGGCGCCGGAAATGAGCACCTCGTGCTGACGGCGAGCGCCTGGGACTTACCTGCGTTAACAGAGAGTCGCCATTTGCTCAGCCAGTCAGGGAGGAGATCCAGCGTCCTCTGAATCTTGATGGCAGCATGCTCGGTGGTCAGCGAGGAGGAGAAGTACGCCGTGTCGTCGGCGTACAACGCCACGGAGGTGCCCCGGTCCGCGGGCACATCGCTGGCGTAGAAGTTATAGAGTCCTGGTGAGAGGACGCTACCTTGGGGGACGCCTGCGGCGATGGGACGCTCGTTGGAGAGGACTCCGTCGACGCGAACCCTGAAGGTCCTGCCAGAAAGGAAGGATGCCACTAACCTTACCAGGGGGGGAGGTACGTTGGCCCGGATGAGCTTGCAGAGCAGACCCTCATGCCAGACACTGTCGAACGCCTTCTCCATGTCTAGAAAAACGGCTACCGACGATTCTTTTTTGTTAGCCGCAACGGATAGGTGGTGTATAACACGTACCAACTGGAGGGTGGTACTCAGGTTGGACCTGAACCCGAACTGTTCCTCACGAGGAGGGAGGTAAGGGGAAAGGTGTTTCAGAAGGAGGAGTTCAAAAACTTTTGAAAGGGTGGAAAGGAGGGTAATGGGCCGGTAGCCCTCAGCCTTCCTTAAGTTTTTGTGGGCTTTGGGGATGGTTACTACCAGACCCATTTTCCAGGGGGAGGGGAAGTGACCGGTCCTGACAATGCCGTTATAGAGGCGAGTCAGGGCGGCCACCGTCCTGAAGGGAAGGTGGCGGAGAGCGGAGTTAGGAATTCCATCTGCACCGGGGGCCTTTTTCGGTTTGAGGCACCGGAGGGTCTTTTGGACCTCCCTCGGTGAGAAGGAGAAATCTGGGGGGGAGGAGGGGGAAAGAAGGAAAACCTTTACCTCCTCAGAGACCGCTCGGGCGTGTTCCGTTGCGGTCGTCGGCAGCGGTGAGAATTGGCGCTCTAGGTGCTCGGCATGAATGTCTGCTCTATCCTCTGCACGGTACCTGAGGTTGCCATCTGGATGCAACAGGGGGCACACGGGGGCTGTGACACCAGTAAGGCTGCGGCAAAAGCGGTGAAGGGAGGGCCAGTCCTCGCCCGCCTCCAGGATGCGTCGAGTCCAATCCGCAGCGTTCAGGTCCTGAAGGGCAGTTCTTACCTGCGATGTGAGGCGGTTGAGCTGCGTCTTCAGGGTGGGGCAGCGGCTGAGCTGCCATCTTCGGCGCAGGCGCTTCTTCTCGCCTATTAGGTCGGCGATGTGCCGGGGGAGAGTGGGCCGCTTGGAATGGCGGTGAGTAGGCGTCTGGGTCGCCGCGTCCATCGCGGCTGCAATTGCCTCGGTGATCTGCAGAGTCATCAATTCGACGTTCTCTGCAGAGTCAACCGGGAAATTGGGGGTGCTCTCGTGGAGCCGCGAGGCGAAGACGTCCCAGTCACGGACTGGGCGGGGGGGAAGAGGGGGGACGCTTGCGGGAGCGGCGCGTATAGTGGCCAAGACTGGGAGGTGGTCAGAGCCGTGGGCCACATCGAGGACCTCTTGATGGAGGTCACCCGGGAGTCGGTGAGCTATTGCCACGTCAAGGACGTCCGGAGAGTATCGGGGAGTCTCGGGGTAATGGGTGGGGTAGTACGTCCCCACTACCGAGTACCCGACTCGCTCAGAGTCGGCGAACAGTCGGTTCCCGTCCGAATTGGGAGCGCGGGATCCCCATCCGGGGTGCTTGCAATTTAGATCTCCGGCAATCACAGTCGGCTCTTCTGATAGGAGCCTATGGATGTCGGAGATATCTAAACGCGACCCCGGAGGTTTGTAGCTCGCGTAGATGCGCGTGCGGTGTGACCCGAGGAGCACCTCCACTCCAAGGGCGTACAGCGATGAAACTGGCGGGGGGGGAGGAGTTGATGCAGAATCCTCCTGCCGACCAGGATGGCGAGGCCTCTGCATACCCGCTCACCCCCCGGGAAGTCCTGGCGATATACGAGATAGCCGGGGGCACTGAAACGGTCCCGAGGGGACAGGAGGGTTTCGCTTAGTAAGGCGACGTCCACCTCATACTCCCGGAGGAGGAGGCGGATTGGGGCCACCTTACCGCGGACCCCCCGGACGTTCCAGTGAACAACCTTTAGATGGGATGGGGCGTGGGAAGCCATTTAGATATAAGGGAGGCAAAGAGGGTCGCCCCCTCAGGGAGGGCCTTCAGGAGGGTCTGTAGGATTTCTTCCCCGGCCAGGATTCTGTTAAAGACATCCATGGCTAGGGAAAGCAGGGCTTGTAAAAGCTGGGCCGTGGTCCTAGGGGACTCTCGGCGGCGGGAAGAAGGGGGGGCACGAGGGGGCAAAATGGCGGTAGTAACCGCCGGGTTTGCAGGCTCGGTAGAGAGCTCTGTCACCTCTGGTTTGGTGACCGGCGGGACAGTGCGTTTGGTGCGCGCAGGACGCGGGGGGCGTGGGGTGCGCTGCGGTAGGGGAGGGGCCAATAGGATGGCCTCATCAGCCGGCGGGGCTGTAACAACAGGGGGAAGGGGGAGGGCGAGGGGCTCGTACTCCGAGTCCGTGGCGGCATTCGATGTCGTGCCGGATTTGGCCCTCTTTTTAGTCCGGGTCCGAGTTCGTTTCCGCTGCTTCCGGGCTGAGGAGGGGGGGGCGGTGGATGCAGCGGGACGCGGGGTGGGGTCATTTGCCTCCGCCATTAGAGAAGTGGCGGAGGGTGGCGGCGGGGGGACCTCTCTTTCGGAGATAGTAGGGGCGTCACTCACCTGGTTGGTGCGCACCCGTTTCGTGGTCCGGGTTGTGCGGGTAGCAGAACCCGCGTGACGGTTCCGAGACTCCCTGATGAAGATCGGGCAGTTGCGGCTGTTTGCGGGGTGGGGCCCCTTGCAGTTAACGCAAGTGGGCGGGTCCGTAAGCGGTCGGGGGCAGTCGGCGGCGGCGTGCTCTTCGCCGCATCTGACACACGCCGGCTTCCGGTGGCAGTTCCGGCTAGAGTGCCGAAACTGCTGACAGCGGTGGCACTGGGCAGGGCCTTTCTTTCCACGCCAGGCTTCCACCCTGATGTCCGGCATATTTAAAATCTCTCTCACCTGGTAGATGCCTGGTACCAGGTTCGGGGTGTGCTTCAGCAGGGCAAAGTAGGAGCAACCAGGACGGTCCCTTCTGGCAAGTATGCGGGACACGTGCTCGACTACGAAGCCCTTGGTGGAGAGATCCGCTGCTATCTCCTCGGTGGGCGTATTAATCGGGAGGCCGTGTATGCCTACCTTTAGTCCTCGATCCTGGGGTAGCGCGTACGAGTACCAGCTGACCTGGGCGGACTTGCTCAGGTCAGACAGGTACCGCTGCACACACCTATATTCGTTCTCACTATGTGGGGAGAACTTTACCCCCAGTCCTAGCGGCTTCGCGTTCGGCGGGTGCCCCAGGAGGTCCCTGAGGCGGCGGAAGTGGCCGATCCAGTCGTCCAGTTTCTCCACTATAAGTGGGGGGCATCTGGGGGCTGCTTTCGGCGGCAGTGGAGCCACTTTAGCTGCGGGAGAGGCGGTTGTTACCGTGGTAGCCTCCATCGGCGAGGGGGCCCTCGAGGTGGAGGCCACAGGAGATCCGGTCGGTGCGGGGGCAGTGGTCGCTGCGGCGTAGGTAGCCGGGCGATCGGCGCGCTTTGCAGGCGGCGAGACGTCTGAAGACGTCTCCTGACGCTGCCGTTTTGTTACCTGCACGGGAGGGGCAGGGGGCGGTGGCATGATGCTCGACGAAGGGGCCGGTACCGGGGCCTTCGGAGCAGGAGCACTTACCCCTCTGCGGTCTTCTTCCGGCGGGGAGGCCGGCGAGGCGGGGGGGGCAGGCTGTGGACTCGCTGCAGGTGGTGCAGGCGGGGGGCGCGGGGCGCTCACCTCCGCAGTGCGGCGCAAGGGGCGCGGCGGAGAGGCCGGACCCTTATCGGCTGGGCGGGTCGGGGGCCCGGACTCGCGGCGGGTCGCCGTCGGAAGGCATTGGGGCGGGGGGGTGTCAGCACACCCCCGCGAGAATGCCGAGGACGGCCCGGGGCGAGCGGTATCCGTTCCGCTCAAGCTGGGCTCGGCGGCGGAAAGGTACGCGCGCTCAGACGTGCGCGAGCTGGACCTCGAAGAGGGTCCGCTGCGCGACGCGACAGAGCTGGCGCGAGAGTGGCTGGGGCGGTCGCGGCTGTGTGGCCGCGAACCACGGTCGGCCATGGTTGAAGTACGGTATGTACAGGTGTACTATACGTACGTGGACGCAACAAACACAATGTCAATGTCACATAGTTGTACACGAACAGAAATGCACATGTACACGGAACAGTTAAAAGTAAAAGGTACTCACAAAAAATCACGATACACTAAACACTAAACACACAACACGTATTCAGTGTCTAAGTAGTCACAAAAGTGTACGTACTTGCACGGTAAAACTAGAAAGGCTGACTCTCCGTGACCCGACGTTGGAAACAAGTTCCCAACGGGAGGCCAAGGGCAGTGCAACCCTTCGGCAAGGCGGCAATCCGCTCGTTATTCTAACGAATGACGAGTGGATTGACGATCGCGAGTGGGGTATAACGGCACTGCACTTAGGGGCGGGTCGACACGAGCGTGGAGTGAGCGAGTCACTCGACACGATTCCGAGCGAGACGGCACTACCGCGGAGTGAGCGAGTCACTACGACGCGGATAGAACGGGACGACACGAAAACGCGGAGTGAGCAGGAACGCACTAGCACACACGAGAGACAGGACGATCCTGGTCTGATCAGTCAATCAGCTTTGGCTTTTATATATATATAGATTGAGACTTTCAAGTCACAATATTACGCCTATTTCACACTCTTATTGGTGGCGAAAAAATTTCCCTAGTGGCGGATTACGGAACTATCCTATGACTGATATTTCCATCTGGCTGTATAGTAAAATAGCGATAACAGTAAAATAACTGATTTTATTTTTACTTTGAAATTATTCCTTAAAATTGTGTCATTATTTCATTGTTGAACATCTACGAAGTGGTAAAAATACTAAAAAACCACTTCGTCAGGGTGGACAGTATATACGTATTTTAAAAGTGGAATGTTATTGTGTGTTGTTGTAAATGAACGAAAATTTGAGGAAGTTAGAGGTGCTTAGACATTATTTATTTTTATTTATTGAATTTTAAGAAGGCTTACAGACTTTTTGGCATTTGACTAATTAAAAGCCATCTCTTTTTCCCATTAGAATGTCGTAAGAAGAATAAGAAACGATATAAAATGTCTCCTCCGCCTGCTAATAGCCGGGCATCTATACTACCTTACTTTTTTAAATTTATTTATTTACTTTATACTCCTCGCAACTTACAGACGCCTGGGCATTGATAATGGTTTTCTACGAGCTAGTTACGGTAACACGAGAACATTATTAAGTTCAGCCATTTTCTCCACACTGAAGCTGTTACGTGAAAAACCCTCTTTTGCAGACTTCTTTACAACAGTAAAGAAAAGAGTTTAAGACTCAGTTAATTATAACAGCCTGTTTTTTAATTGTTAACTTATAACCATATGGAATAATAGACTGTTGCTTAGTTCAAAAATAATTTAATTAGGCCTTCTTGCGCAGATCAGGGGTTCATTAAGTTAACCCTGCGTTAAATATAATTTTATTTCTCTCATTCTTCGTATTAATGGAAGAGAGGCATGATTTTTTAACCCAGGGTTAACCAGGGTTAAAACCCAGATCTGCGCAAGTGGGCCTTACTGGAGTAGGTACTGAAAGTAATATTTATTAAAAGGGAAGCCGATAGGATTCGTGGTGTATATATACACCTCTGAGGTTAATCATTTGTTATTAAACTAACAGAAACAAATAAGCGAAACTCTATTTAACAAAATATAAACAGGCAAATGTGCGTCGGACTCGCGCACGAATGGTTCTGTACAAAGGGTTCCGTTTTTATACTTTGGGTATGGAACCCTAAAAAGGTTTTGGCTTATAAATGTAACATGCTGATATAATACCTACTAGATACAATAGGCATGTTGCCTAAAATTATTTTTTTCACCTATTCGATGTTAATGACAACTAAATAACAACATGTTAAAACAATCTAGAACCCATTTTCGTACAATGTAAACATACAAACAATTTAAATTTACAATATGAAAGAGAGCGATATATCGTGACGGGTAATGACAAATGTATGGCGGTTGCAACTTGTGGCCTAACAAATAATTTTGCGAGAAAGAGATGGGCAATATTTTTTATTTGCTTATCATTTTTCATCGCGTCAATCTAAATACCTATTAATTTTAGATTTATGTATCTTTAATATTTTTTTTTTTATAAAAATGTGATATTCCACACTAGTCAGCAACATAACTATAGTCTAAACTGAAAAATATAATTGGTAAGTAGACTACATGTAAAATATTTAGTTTAATTTATATACTCAGACATATTGAAGTACTACAACTTGGTAAACATAAAAAAATATAATTTTGGTGTGTAGTTTAGTAATTAGATACATCTAAAACAACAAAATTTTTTGCTAAATTAGTAAAAAAACCTACATCATTGGTTTACATACATCATCATATTATACAAAAACTTCATTAATATGGTAAGTATGACCTTTCAACTTAAACGCACAAAGGACACTGGTGAATCCTGCCCGATTTTCCATCAAGAGCGGCCAAGTTTCAAACATATGTGGTTTTCTAGTACTTAAAAAGTTATTGTATAAAAAAATATAGGTATCTATTATATTTTTAGGACTTGAGGATAAAAAGTTATGAATCTCCGAATATCAGAGAATTCATGTGCAAATACGTACTCATGTGTGGTAATCGTTATCATTATATCTGTATAGTCTATGGTTATCATGCTGTAAATTGTCAACTTGAGGCGTAAAAGCTCCATCTAGTGGCCCAATAGATAGATTAATTTTTTTATTGGAGTACAAAGTTATTTTCTTTTTCTATAGTTCAACAGTTAAGTACTAAATGTTACTTGCGGTGTGAAATAGATCCCTTTATGCTATTTATATTTATACCAAGAAAAGTAATTACTTATTATGTTTATGGTTTTCGTAACGTGAAAGCGACACCTTTTATTTATCTGTTAACATATTGCGCTTCAAAACAAACTAGTTATTAATTTCATTACATGATTACACATATGATCACAACTAAAAGATGTCGCGTTTCCGCAAACCGCCACTAGGGCAATTTACTGAACAATAGGCTTAGGTTATATTTAATAAATTATATTTTATCCCCCGAGTTTGATGTATAATATTATTGCTTTTTTTGTTCCTATGTTAGTAAAGTACAACTTACAATAAATATTTTATGTGGCCACGTATTTTAATTACCAGGCAGTAAATGTATGGCGACTTGCCGATCTCCTTTTGGAGATCTAATATAGGAGATATTTACAAAAATGTTCCTGCGACCTTATATTTTATACACTTTTACCTAATAGTGACGTCACAAGTCAGGGCAATACTTTGTAAACAAATCACCTATACTGTTTAATCTGAGAACTTATTCTTATTTAAGAGTAGGTGCTATTAATTTATGCAATAAATCAGTCTATTATAATCGGCTTACGTTAGGTAATATTTCAATACAAACAAAGCCAATCTCTAAAGCTAGTTATGAGCAGTGCAACCGACGTCCTAATTAACTCTTTCCCGAATTAATATTCAACAACAAAGGGTAGATAGGCTTTTGTCGATAACAGGATATCTTTGATAACAGGTGTAAAGGTGTCATTTGCCATTTATTGACAGGGATTTGTTTTACTCTGTCGCACGTCCTACTACTTATTATAAATGTGAAAGTTTGTGAGGATGGATGGATGGATGGACGTTTGTCACTCTTTCACGCAAAAACTACTACACGGATTTCGATGAAACAACCCCCCAGAGTGGTTTAATAAGTCCTCCGCATCCCGCGTCCAGCCCCCCCCCCCCCCCCCCCGGGAATTTCTAAACTATAAGAGATAAAAACTTGTAAGTTTCCATGCCGATAGATCATGCTAAAAACACCTCAGCAAATTTATTTTGAGCGAAATCGGACAATAGCTTTTGAAGTAATTCATAGAAAACCTTATGCGCGTCAAAAGTTACGGAACTCTCCTTAGACATGGCCTGACATGCTCTTGGTTACGTTAGGTTATTATATTATACACCCACCGCATACGTTTATAGTATTGTGGGATAGTGACAACTGGCAGCCCCAAAACCAGATCTCCGACCGAGAAAGGTGGTATGCTCGGTGAGACCTAAGCCCACTTACATATAAGCATTTCAGATGTTGTATAATTGTATATATGTATATAGGGCCGAACTGTGAAAATTTCGATAGCGCGATGCAGGATCGTGGCGCTAATTGGTCCGCAACCGTCTGCTCAGATCCAATTTAATCTACACTTACACAAGTATACAATAGAACCCTATAAAATGCTACAAATTTAACTGTCACTTATTTACCTACTGAACGATAATGTTAATTTCGTCGAATTTCATCTTTTTGTTTTTTCATCTCTTTCTTTTCTTTTTCCACCTGCTTCTTTACGCCGCGCTTAGTAATTAATTACACTGGTCAGCAAGAAAAAAAAATTCTCTCCTTTATATTTTCATGCATGATAACATCGTAGTAGGTGTTGGAGCACCGGAATTTAACAATCAAATATATACCTACAGCACATATATTTTCATTTCTTTTCATCAGATCCATCGATTTCCATACAAATTTATTTTCTCTCATAATATAAAATACGTAGACTACACCTATAATATAAACTTTGTGCACAAGTTCCAAAAATATTTAGAAATAAAGAACCAATAATTGAAAGACACGTTTTCATTTAACTATTGTAAAGCTACAGCGAATACTCAAGCGCATTTAAGTACAACAATAAAAATATCTTTAGGCACTTTCCTTCTTTCTCTAACGACTCGACAAAATTTATTTTGTATCTATGGACTGTTTATGATTTTAATGCTTAAAGCGAATTAAAATATGTATATTTAACGATATAGGTAGAATTTAAAAAAACCCATTATTTGTTATGGAATTGTTTGTATTTTGGAAAATGAAGTCATAATATCACAAAATCTAGATGTGATAAAAAGAATTGGTCAATTGGAACAGATTCAGAGCATTAAAATCTTCATATTTAAAACATAAATTTTAGAAGGAGAATTTCGTTGCACACCAGTGTTATTAATTGAGTCATAACAGAGTATCGATCACAGAGCTGAGTGCGAGTTTTTGTCACCGTGAAGCAGTTAGCTGTTACAATTTGTATGGCATCGATTTAGTAACCAATGTTTGCTACTTGTTGTTCTTTGTTTCGATGCCATACAAATTGTAATTAACTTCTTCACGGCGAACAGCGACAAAAACTCGCACTCAGCGCACTGAGTCGGTCGCGGCAACCCAAAACGTTTATCGGGGCGACTAGTACTTCGCCCGTCTGTGCCGAAACCGTTATATTGTAGGAGGAAGAGAGTCGTAAAGTTGTTTTCTATACACATTACTGATATCGCAAATCATATACAACCTTACTATACTACTTACCATCAGAAAGGCTTGTGCTCGTTTCAAAGTGTCAACTTCATTATCATACATATCGATGTTTGAGACGAGATTTATAATGCTTTTATTTTATTTTGTGCCTTTGTTCGATGCTTTGATGTGTTCTATTTTATCATGTTCCGTGTGAACATGCCTTTCGGTTTTCCGACAAAATAGTGCGCTCCAATTGAATTAGGTATAGGAAATTCAATGCAGGAAGTCATTTTCGTACCAAAACTTAATTGGTATTCTCTTTGATTCTCGTAACGTTTTCGATTAATTATGATCTGATTTCTGAATTTCGTTTTCAAAAAAAAAAACGTACCTACAGCCAAGCCAAGGAGATTGAATATTTGGCAGATTGACATATTCGTACATGTTAAATAACTCGTATTTCTATGACCTAAACGTAGTGCGATGACAACATCATTACTAAATGAATAAGGGTCAGTTCACACCGCAACGATAGGTGCGCGACGCGGCGCTTCATTTTTAAAATAGCCATTCAAAATTGAACATTATTCACTACACACAAAGATACACATATCATATGAAGTCCCTCGAACACTGCACAAACGCTGTGCAGCGCGGTGCAACTTCTTTGTAAATTTAACACATAATATGCACAAATACAAAACAACTCTTTACTTGACATTGGAACTCTTACAATTAAAATATGTGTATTTTCTTGTGTAACGAATAAAGTCCATGTTTGTATAGCTATCTTAAAAATGCAGCTCCCCGTCACGTACCGATTCGTTTCGGTCTGAATTGATCCTGAGTTATAAATACTTCTTCTTCTTTTCCTCCATTAGGTAGTATATTCCTTGGCCAAATGTACTGAAAAGCTAACTTTAAAACTCTACAAAAACCTAAACTTAATTAAAGCTTCCTTACTTAGCCGCTTCATCCCTTTTTATCTACATTTGTTATTTCAGTTCTGCGGATAACATATTCTGAGGAGACTTGAGTGAGGAATTTACATGAAATCCGGTACCAGGAGCGCAGAGAGCCCGAGAAAAATTGTATATAGTTTATCATAACAATTTTGTTCGACCGCAATTGTGTTGGCTTTCACATTTGTCATGCTGGGGGATGAAAGGACACAAAGTGGAAGAGATAACAAACGTGTTACGTGCTTGTATGTTATTTAAAAGCGCTTTAAAATCTTTTGTAACTAACATTGTTTTAAATATAAATTATATGGGAATCGTATAGGTGAGATAGTAGACAGACAAGTCCTAAATCTTTATATAAACGTAAGAAACACATAAATACCTTTTATGACTTGTGTTGGCCGGAGGAATCAAATTAGGTAAATAAGGGCAGGGCACATACACGCATAGGAGTCTATTTTTAGGCGTTTTTACTTATTAAATTAATAATAAAACAGTCACGAAGGCAAATTGGGTCGCTAGTCGTTTCACACCGCGAGGATTCGAACCCCGCGGTGTAAATCGCCTCAGCACTGTATCTGAATGGGACGATTCACTCCGCTTAAAAATTTAGGTGTGATATTTTTTAGAAAGGTCGATTCGGACCACAGTTTGAAATATTCGTATCAAAATATTTAAACTCTATAAGTTTTTTAAACAGGTGAGTAGAAAAGTGATCTATGAAAAAAAGCCAAATAATAATTATTATATTAACTGAGTTCGAATCACCACATTCCGAATTTCCGAACAACGCAAAAATTAACCAAACAGCCAATCGGACGCAATCGGAAAACATACCCATACATCTTAAAAATGCGCAGTTTCCCAGAGATGAAACCGAGCTAGACCGATTTTTCTCCCCCAAAACTCCCTACATATTATATTTTATGTAAATACGTGCATCTGTTGCCGAGATTACGATTATATATATACATATACAAGATTTTCTCGTTTAAAGTTAAAGTAAAATTATAATAATGAAATTCGATAGCAATGAAAAATTAGGGGATAGTCTATGTCGAATTCCGGGAGTGCATAATATGTAACTTATTTGAAACTCGCCTCGAAAAAGTTTGCTTTGACGAGTGAGTAGAATACTATAAGCCTAAGGAGTAGGTTCTCTGGTAATCCAGCAGCAGTTCAACATAACATATTAAGTGCATAAATTAGATGTTATGTTTGCTTAATAACATTCACAAGCAAAACAAATTAACCACGTTTTCTTAAATAAATTTTATCAATTACGTCTTGTATCCTTTTATACAATATCTAACGGATTCTAATAATACTATAATAGATATATACATTAAAAGCGGAAAAATAATTATTAGCAACAAACTTTCAAAGCAAAAACTAAGAGAAATAGTTACAATTATAGCCAAATTTAAACGGGGAATTATTTAGAAAATAAGAATTATTTCATACTATTTTCTGCATTTTAATTTTATTTAAATATTAATTTTTCCCTTTTTAGTTATATTTATTATATTAACACATTTTAAGAAAGTTATAAATACAAAAAAGCCTCCGCTATTCTCATTCTTTCGGCAAAACAAACTTAAGCGTTATTTTATGCCGATTTCCTGAGAGGCCGAGGTATTTCCTCAAATAAGCGTTACTGATCTGGTTATGCTGGTTGAATAAGCATTAGTTGTGGATCTTACTATTTATATAGTGATGTTAATGGATGTAGCAGTAAGCATTAAATATAATATTATAACGATTATGATGATCATGAATATAATTTTGGCAATAGCAAAATTTCAAAGATATTGAAACCTATCCTGACAGCAAATTTGAAATTTCTAAGTCTGCTAGAAGTATGCTTTGAATTATGTTTACTCTCCCTATCTCCATACCTCCATATTTTACAATATTTTCATTATTTCTTTGTTACAAACGATAATATGGGGACACAAAAAAGCCGCGAAATGCTTACGGCCCCTGGCCGTTCTATTAGATAAAAAACAATATTTTTAGAACTCACGTTAAAATTGGCTCGTACCGATTTTGAAATTGTGAAAATTGAGTAGAGAAATAGTAAAATGTCTTAAATTTTAATAAAAGTTTCTTTATAATTTTTAGCGCATTTTTAAGAATATGTATTATTGTTTTTGCTTTGAAGTCGGTTTTCATTTATTTGCATAAAAATAAAATTACTTATTTGAGAGTGTTGTGTAGTAAAAATTTAAAAAGTTACATATTAAAGGATACGTAGGTACTTACATACTTTAACTTATAACTTATTTTGTGTATATAAGATTTATATACAGGGTCTGTCGTAAATAATGGATAACCCGTAAACTGGAGTTGGTCCGGATGTGAAACTGTAAGAAAATCGTATTTTCTTGCCAGGGTTTCTAACCATATGAAAATGGCGTAGCATTTTATACTTTTTTATAAATTGCGCTACTTTTTTCGTTCATTCCGTTGCCATTTCATCAAATTTAGGTATTTCTGTGTGATTTTTTTAGTATTATACTCCTGAAGACGTGTATTATTTAATTTTAATACAATTGTATGTGTTTTTAACGTAAACAATTTTCAAAATCATCTTTTTATGCTTTTTTAAACTATTTTTTTGTTAATGTCAACTTTGATCATTTACTGTGAAAAAAAAAGTATGACTGCCCATTATCTTAATAAATTGTCTAGTATGTGTAGTTTCTAAAAAAGCATTACAATGTGTACTTTACTAGCAATATTAAGTTACAGGAGCGAGATCAATATCAAGGTCAGAATTCAAAATTTTTAAGTATTGTTATAAAAGGTTATAAAACTTCGTCATAATGATCTTATTCTACCAAAATTCTTTACACAAACGTTATTGGGCCACTGATTAGGATTCTTAGAAGAAAAACAGGTTGTTTTTAGTAAAAAAATATATTTATTTTATCAATAACTTAAACTAAATGCTCGAAATGACCTCCGCCGGCAGCAATACAAGCTCTACATCGCCTAATAAAAGATCTTTTAATCCGACGCGCATAGCCAGCTTCTGCGATTTTACTTGCTGCTACTTGAATGCGCGTACGCAACTCTTCCACAGAACTTATTGCTTCCTTGTACACTACTTCCTTAATGCAGCCCCAGTAAAAAAAGTCCAACGGATTAAGGTCTGGCGAACGTGGAGGCCATAAAATTGGACCCAATCGCCCTTATCCATCTATCTGGATATGTATTATTTAAATGTTCCCTTATACGAACAGCGTAATGTGCTGGACATCCATCATTTGAAGCCACATCTCGTTTCTTATCTCCTGTGGAACGTCTTGCAGTAATCCAGGTAAAGTATTTATTAGAAAATCCAAATACATATCCACATTTAATATTGCCGGCAACTCAAATGGACCAATGATTTGTCCGTTAATAATGCCAGTCCATAAATTTATTTTAAACTGATACTGCGATCTGTCTTCACGTATCAATCTTGGGTTTTCAAGTTGCCAGCTGTGTAAATTGTGGAGGTTCAAAAACCATCTTTTCGACACGTTGTTCCATAAAATTTTAGTAAAATAACTTGGGTCTTCTCTCATCTTTCGCAGCATTGTGCGACAAAATGTTACTCTCGCAGCAGCGTCCCTTGGCATTAGTGTTTGAATCCTTTGATAATGAAAGGGATATAATTCATGCCTTTTTAAAATTCTGTGCACGGATTTTTGAGGTATCCCGGTACGCCGTGAAATAACACGTCTTATGGACGTACCAGGGTCTTCAGCGACTATTTCCCGTACTTCGGCTGCATTGTGTCGTTGAGGTCGTCCTTCACTGGCCCCGCCTATGCCGGTCCCAGGAAATTGTCCTTCCATAAATGCATTGTGCACTCTAATGAAGACACGGTAATCAGGATGTCGAGCATTTGGATATTTTTCACGGTAAACACTTGCTGCTCTGGTAGCGTTGCCATTACATAAACCATAAATGTAATGCATGTTTGTGTATTCAGCCGACGTGTATTGCTGAGGCATGATGCAAAAACTTCTAAACAACAAATCCAATCGATAGCACAAAACAATGTCCGTAAATGAGAGCTAAGTCGTCAGTATCACCAGGTTCACAAGTCCAAATCACAAGGCAAATCAAAGTCCGATATCCGTCCGCAGCAACAAATTGACGAAAGAAACGAAAACAAGAGCACATTCGATAGTCAAAATCACACTGAGATGTGTACACTCTACAATCAGGAGCGCGCCCTAAAGGCAAAAACATGCTAACCTTTTCACACACCGTGAGTTTGAAAGGGACAGTGTGCATCTGCCTAGTAACAATGACCATCAATCGCCCTTTTCACGCATAGAGGCCCATTGTATTGCTGTCTTTGTTAGTTTTTTACCTGATGATCCTTTTTTCGAATAAACTTGTCGCAACATGTTTATCGCATGAAACATTTAGAGCACAACAATTTTAAATTTGAACACTTTTATTACCATGTATTAAAATTTATTATTATTACCATGGAGTTATGATATTTTTCTTACTAAAACAACCAGTTGTTCTTCTGAAAATCCTTATTAGTGGCCCAATAACGTCTGTGTAAAGAATTTTGGTAGAATAAGATCATTATGACGAAGTTTTATAACCTTTTATAACAATACTTAAAAAGTTTGAATTCTGACCTTGATATTGATCTCGCTCCTGTAACTTAATATTGCTAGTAAAGTACACATTGTAATACCTTTTTAGAAACTACACATACTAGAAAATTTATTAAGATAATGGGCAGCTATAGCGCATTACTTTTTTTTTCACAGTAAATGATCAAAGTTGACATTAAGGAAAAAAATAGTTTAAAACAGCATAAAAAGATGATTTTGAAAATTGTTTACGTTAAAAACACCTAAAATTGTATTAAAATTAAATAATACACGTCTTCAGGAGTATAATACTAAAAAAATCACACAGAAATACCTAAATTTGATGAAATGGCAACGGAATGAATGAAAAAAGGAGCGAAATTTATAAAAAAGTATAAAATGCTACGCCATTTTCATATGGTTAGAAACCTTGGCAAGAAAATACGATTTTCTTACAGTTTCACATCCAGATCAACTCCGGTTTACGGGTTATCCATTATTTACGACAGACACTGTATATATGCTTATTTTGTACTTTTATGCTATTTTGTGCATGGTTGTACTATGCATATTTTACCGTCTAAATGTTCGGTTCTAAATAGTCGGTTCGAATCGACCCATTCTAAAACGTCTTGGTCGATTCGAACCGCGAACCGACCGCGATGTGCGACCGAATCGACCCATTCAGAAACAGCGCTGGGGCGATTCAGACCGCGGTGTTTGCGGTGTGAAACGACTAACGGCCCAGCAAATTTTCAAAGAAATGAAAATGGATTTTTTATTACAAATTGATTACAAATTTTGGACAAATAAAGACATTGCTCCGAGTGTTATCCGAAACGATATTGGATGCGTGATTTTGCGTGATCTTGCGTGATTTTTCTCGGTATCGTATCGGATACCGATACGATTCCGAGAAAAATCACGCAAGTAAAATGACGTATCCGGTATCAGATATCGGGCCGGATAATGTGAAAAAAACATGTTTCATACCTAAAATTCATACATTTTACTTGCCCTTGGCTATCGGATATTGGCAATTGGCGTCCAATAAGCTAAACGCTTTAAGTGACTCTCAAGAAATAGAAAAAAGTCGTCGACAAAACAAGTGAAAGTTTTAGCAAGGAATAATCATATATTTTCATGGTGAACTATTTCCATGGCCCTGCGGCGACTTCATTACGCCTAATGAAGCCAATAAACTGATATTGCCATCATTTTATGATTAAACCAGCAAATAGGTCCACTAGCTGTCGTTCGCGGCTTTTCTCATGCAAGGAAAACTTTTTTATGAGTGTAGTAAATGAGACTGGCGAATATTATGGAAACAAGTACGTTTAATAGCTGGCTTACTAACATGTAGAAATGGGCATAATATTTATATTGCTACTTACGATTACTTGGTAGAAAAATGCCGCAAAAACATCAATTTTTATTTTCTATGGATTATATCTATGGACGCTTTCAAGCCACATAAATCTAGTCCCGTGGTAAGTTCTCGAAGAACTTGTGTTAGTGGTACAAGACAACGGAAATATATTTAATACTTCATTTGTACTATACATATATTTAAGATTTCTATTATATTATGCAGATATTTAAATACACATCTAGACCCAGGAACATAGAACTTTTTTGTTCCTTTGAACAAATAAGTTTTATGTTCCTTTAGAACCTGCGACCTCCGGCTTGAGCACTGACATGCTCAACCACTGAGCCAGTGAAGTCGTCTTTTCCTAGGGTTAAAAGTCTTAAATCTTATAGGGACGCCGTTAAAGAATCTTAAGCTACCATCCAATTCCGACATTAGTAAAGCATTACTTGCTCCCTAAAGTTTGGTATATCATTAAAGTCTTAGTTTTCTCTTCGTCAATACAATTCTTTTGTCCTTAGTTATCCACGCGGCGGCGATGTGGTCGCGCAAGCAGTCGGTGTGCAGCGCGGTCAGCGCCGCCTCCAGAGCCGACGACCTGGAAGCGCCACTACCCACGGGACAGCAGGTCTACCCCTTCGCGATCGCGCTGCGAGTGAGGGTGCTACAGGTAATAGGGTACATTACTACATGTAAAATATTGAGTTGAATTGATATATTGAGAAATATTGACGTACCTACGTATTAGAACTTGATAAAAAAAAAAAAAAAAAATTATGTGTAGCTTAGTACTATAAAAAATTAATACTAAAAAAAGAAGACTTATCTACAAATATGGCTATCACTAAAAATATCTATAAATAGAAAAACTTCTCCAGGTCGTCCCCATCTGGCAGAGTACCTAGCAAACAAATGCTATCGAGCATTGCCTCGTTGGATAGCAATAGCTCTCCGTTGTGCCTGGAAGTTCCCGGCTCTCTTATGTGCGCCCGGACCCCATGCGCCTAGAGTTTCCACCCCAAATAGTTCAAATATAAGGTTCTCATACTTGCGCCGCTTGAGGTTCTCTGCTTGGTTTGCAGCCGCGCCCGCACAATTCTAGGTGCCTTGGACATGGGACGGAGCAAGAGTTTCGACACAGATAGTGTCCCATACAAGAGCCCGTCCCACACTCCAAGGAACCAAGGTCATTCCATCAGGTCTCCTGCCATCGTCGCGCGCCAGACCTGAGGGCTCCAGTCTACTGGAGTCTACTTGTCACCGCCGGTGTGCCAGCTCTAGCTGGCACACCGGCGGTGACAAGAGCCCGACGAATGGAGATCATTCATGCCGGGATATGCGTCCAGCACTTCGTGAGCAGTACAGCCCGTGTTGACCGTGGCTGTCTACATTCGCGCCGCAAACACACTGATGAGGGACGACATGGGGCAACAAGAGGCAGAGCAGTAGCTAGCCGAAATATATTGCGGCCCAGAAAAGATAGTAATTAGATACATCTAAAAAGTAGAAAAAAAGTTTTTTTTTGGCTAAATTAGTATACAAAATATCATTAGTTTACTTACATCATATACAAAAACATTCATTATAGTAAGTATGAACTTTAACGCACAAATATCGGAGATATTTACAAATATGTTCTTGCGGCGCCCTCATATTTCATACATACCTAGGCGTGACGTCGGAGTTAGGTACGACTTTAGTATGGAGCGTTTACACGAGACTTGCGAAATTTTGTAAACAAATCGCTGTACCTTGGAAAATATACTTTACTTTTGACTTTTGATATACTGTTTCTTCTGAGATGTTACTGATATTTAAGATTACTATTCATTTATGCAATAAAAAAATCAGTCACCTAGCATAATTATTTTAAAGTGAACTAAAAAACTAAATTACACCAAGTGGTTACTAGCGAAAAAACAGTAGGTTTACTTTTCACTACACCGTGAAAAGAAGTGATGAAGAGGATTGTTTAAAGAGTTTATGAGTTTATTTTATAGCCCTTAGTAATAGCACAGATTAAAGAAAAGGGAATAGATAAACAGCTAAATAGTGAGCTCTCGATTTGATTGCACTCCTACATTCAACATGCATAGATAGAGTGATTCAAGATGAAGGTTTACATGTATATAACCTGCATAATATAGTAGAGAAATATTGATAATTTTGGAGGTTTCTAATGTCGTAAATAAGACATTTTTTTGCGCTTACATTGCAAACGCTGGCAGAACCCTACGAGATAGATCAAAATAATGTACTACAGTATTGTACACCTTAAAAAGGTCTAAAAAAAATCCGCGGTGGTGTATGTCTATCTCCTAGGGATAACCCACAATAACCATTTATTATTCTTTACTTTTTACGAGAAATAATGGCTTATTTACGAAGCGATTTTAAGCAATACAGCATTAATCCTTATCCAATTAAGTACCTTAAATACATTGTGCATTTAATATAGATCAATATGGCGTGTGGCGTGCTACAGCGTGTAATTGAAAAGAATATTTTCGAAGATATTACAGATTTAAATTTTTTTACATAAAGAACAGCATTTGTTGTATGTATTTACATTTTACTATGTTATTAAACTAACGTTTTGTTCATAGTTAGTAAGTAAAGTTATAATATCTAAATTGAGCATTTAATGATAGATGCACCGGTGTATGGACAAACCTTGCAGGTTTTTGTGCTTTTAAAATTTGTTAAAAAAAAACGTTTTTGTGCATTTTCACTTTAGGAAAAAAACATGCAGGGATCAGGCGTTATAAATCTATAGCAGGGACATAGCGGTTGCAGTGCGGCGGTGCCACCGTCCGCCGGCCGGCACGAAACCCTAAAAACCATGTTCAATATTGTATCCAGAAGTATATTGCAGAGAGTAGAGTTATTTGCTGAAGAAGTTTTTTCTCCAAGAACATTATTCCACGCGTGCGAAGCCCAGGGGCCTTTAGTCAAGATGCATTCGATAATTTCGACAGCGAAATTCGAAAACAAAATGTATAGGATTTGACTTAAAACATCGCAAGCGACATGTCACTTAGCGATGACTGACATGTCAAATCCCATACATTTTTTATTTCGAACTTCGCCGTCGAAATTATAGAAAGCATCTTGACTAAAGGCCCTTTTCTCTCGATTCTCGATGATCCGGATAGATAACATCCGATCTCCGACTTTCAGTTGCTGCAAAGAATGCTATTGACTTTTAAAGAGATTTATTGGAATTACCTATGAGTGTTGTTGAACATAGATGGCAATGTATTACTCTCTGTTATTTTGTTCATGAAAATGTTAAATTAAAATGTCATAAACAACATTAAAAAAAATTATGTAACCCCCGAATTGTCAAGCAGTGAGCGACCTGATGATTGTGAAATATAGCTAAGAACACTCTCGATCATGCATCTTTCAAACAAGAAAACTAGATCAAAATCTGTTCATCTCTTTGGGAGCTACGATGACACGTACATGCCCACACTCACAGACACACAGACACGGCACGTTAAACTTGTAACAACCCTCTGTTTTCTTCGGGGGTTAAAAAGTAACTAAACTAGTAAGATATTATTATCTACAACCTTATACTTTAAACAAGCAATTCTTGTATATATATATGTATTTATAATCTGAATCTCGGAAACGGCTGCAACAATTTCCATGAAATTCAAGAGTTATATTATAACATGGGTTTTGGGGATAAAAAATCGATCTAGCTAGGTATTATTACAAATTATTGAGATTTTTTTCTTTGGCTCTGTTGTACGAGTTATTTCGCTCTTTAATTGTCAAAGCGTGTGGGTCAGGCTTAACGTATGAGTTGTACTTTTTGCGTTATTGGAATATTGGTGTATCGGGTTCGAGTCCCGGTTAGACTAATATTTTTGTTCCATACCATACCTAAAGGGTAAAAACGGGAATCTATTACTGAGACTTCGCTGTCTGTCTGTCCGTCTGTCACCAGGCTGTATCTCCTTAACCGTGACAGCTAGACAGTTGAAATTTTCACAGATGACGTATTTCTATTACCGCTATAGCAACACGTACTAAAAACAGAATAAAATAAATATTTAAGGGTCCCATACGAATCCCAAAGTCCCATATGAATTTTAGCAGTTTTGTACGGAAACCTTCGTGCTCGAGTCCGATTAAAAAAACGGTCAAGTGCGAGACTTGGCCGTTTTTTTAATACCTATCGTCATCTGTTAATACGAGGGTAAAATTTCCGTACTACTGATACGAGGATAAAATTTCCGTACTACTGATACGAGGATAAAATTTCCGTACTACTGATACGAGGATAAAATTTCCATACTACTGATACGAGGATAAAATTTCCGTACTACTGATACGAGGATAAATTTTTTTTTATCCTTTTTTAAAGTTTTTAGTCTAATACAAAACATCATCGTTATCAATATGGTATTACACACAAGTACAAGCGAAATGTTTAAGTAGGTAACTTACCTGTAACCTGTAACCTGTGTCTAAAAGGCAACCGTTATACATTAACACACATGACACAGCTCAAACTATTGAACGGGTTGCGCTGAAAATTGTCACGCGTAATAAATAGGGCATAATATTTTGTCAAGCATATATAAGGATCTATGAATCGGGAATTCTAGACTTTGATGTTATTATGAAATTAATAAAAACTGGCCAAGTGCGAGTCGGACTCGCGTACGAAGGGTTCCGTAGGTACAAAACGGCAAAAAACACGTTTATTATTCACGTTTCTGCTTAAATATTTATTTTATTCTGTTTTTAATATTTATTGTTATAGCGGCAACGGAAATACATAATCTGTGAAAATTTCAACTGTCTAGCCATCACGGTTCATGGGATAAAGACTGGTGACAGACAGACAGCCAGACAGACAGACAGACAGCGAAGTCTTAGTAACAGAGTCCTGCTTTTACCCTTTAGGGGTACGGAACCCTAAAAACAATATTTTATGCCAACGAAGCAGGAGCTAGCAAAGCTAAAGTGCGGTCGCGGAACACATAGAATTTCGTACATTGACTCATCACGACTTGTCTCTTTCACTCGCGCACGAATATATTGCTATCACGATAACACAGATTCCCAATTCTCGTATATAAATTAGACTTTCAATGAAATATAAATAAATCGTCTTGATATCTTATACTAATTTTTGCAGTTAGGTCCAATCAAAACGCGTTAAACGTTGGTTTGATGTTTATGAGAATACCATTTTGCTATTTTAAAATATCGAGACAGCATCGAAGCTGTATTGTTAATTAACAGAATCGATCTAAGGTACGCGATAGGAGAGAGATGAGTCAAATGTGCGAAATTCCACGTGTTTCGCGACCGCACTTTAGTTCAAAGCTTTTAGGTCCTTTAAACGTTCGTCCCGAAAGGCCTATTAGGGCTATAGAAGCGACATTTCATTACTATCAGGTACAGAATGATGAATACAAAGGATTTGTGCCAGATTAATGGCCAATTTCTCTTAGCCGGGTAATAAAGATATTCAATTCAATTCATTTATTTGCTGTAAAAGTGGTAAGTACAATAGATGGTATAAAATTTATAGGCTCTGACACTTTTAGCTACATATAGATAGCATGCAAACATTTATAAGATTAATTTAAATTATGAAGCTTCTAGAATACTAACATTATTATACAAATATTCTATTCCAATTATCTCATTTTACTTTACACTAATAATTACATGTCAAGACTTTTAAGAGGTTAACTAACAAAAACAAAAAAAAAACATAAAGAAAAACACAGAAAATCATACATTTTTCATCACACATTTAGAATAATAATAACAATCGCAAAAATATGTAGGAGAAGTACCACCTCTGTCAGGATCGGCCATAACGGTTTTACGTGGGTATTTGGGCAGTACAAAGTACAAGAAAAGTGCAAAACTTAAAATCACTTTGTTTTAATGATAATTTAAGTAATTTACAAAAATCAAGATACGTTCCCATAGAAAAACTGTAATTATATCAATAACTTTAAATAAAATCACTAAGATTGCGTGGAACAAGAGCGATTCGTCGGTCACCCGGCGTGACTGCCGTTCTGATAAGAAGTGCTGGTTTCCCGCGCACTTCAATTTCTACGGCAGCTCACCCCACTAACACAACGCTTCGCAAGACCGGAAGTTCAAAAATGATTAAGTTACAGGAAGTAGTTAAATTATACGTAAAAAAAATAATTAAATTATAACTTCCGGTTAGATGTAGAAGTTCTATAGATGGCTAGAAGTGCGCCGTCAAATAATAGTTAGTACATTATGTCGTAATAGTAATCGAGTAGATAATAATATTTATTAAAGCAGTATTAAATGTAAAATAAAGTCATTTTATCATCATCTTAAATGTCAATTCAATAAGTTTTATTAAATAATTACAATAATACATGTCAGGATTGTTTAAGATATGATTTAAATGAGTAACAAACAAAAAAATAAAAATATACAGAAAACATACAAACCACCATAAAATAATAATCATGTACAATGGCCCTTAATGTCAAGTTAAATAAAAAGTCAGCCAAAGATTACATATTAAAGTACTAAATGTCATATAAAATCATTACTTCATGTCAATGGTTTAATTAATAATATTAAGACAAGTAGCTATCGATTGTTATTTTTTAGGTAAAATAATTCCTTTACCGAGTAGAAGATTTTTAGTTTTAACCATTTCATTATTTCCTTTTTAAATTTATTATACGGTAGTGTTTTTATATGACATGGAATAGAATTATATGCTTTTATACACATAGCATAATATTGTTTCTGATACAATGCATTTTTCGGGATGACGTCAAGCACTAGTCTGTCAGGATTTCTCTTATTCCTAGGGTATACGTCACATGCCTTTTTAAAAGATTTATAATTTATTTGTACATAATTCACTAGTTCGTAAATGTACATGCTCGGTAAATTCATTATATTTAGTTTTTGAAAAAGTGGTTTACAGGACTCATGCGGCGGCTTACCAGAAATAGCTCTTATACATTTTTTCTGCGCAATGAAAGCTTTGTTAACATCCGTGGAATTACCCCACAGTAATAGGCCGTACCTTAGAATTGATGTCACATATCCATGATAGGCTGATCGGATTGTATACATCGATGCAACTTGTTTAAGTTTTCCAAGTACAAATACAAATCTGTTTATTTTACTACAGACTGATTCTATATGGGCTTTCCAGTTCAAGTTCTCATCATCAATGTACAGACCAAGAAACTTGGTATGTGTGACCTTTTCAATGCTCTCATTTTCATACGTAATTTTATCACAGATGCCTGGTTGAGTCCTATAATTTTTAAATTCAATAAAGTTAGTTTTAGTCCAATTTATATTTAAATTATTATTAGTCATCCAGATGATTACATTTTTGATTAAATTATATATGTCAATATCAGTGTTATTATTATCATTTTTTATGAGTATAGATGTCATCTGCAAAAAGGGTGGAATTATAATTCGTAATGTCAGGAAAATCGTTGATATAGAATAAGAACAGGAGTGGACCGAGAACACTGCCTTGGGGTACTCCTACTCTATTGACTCTGCATTTAGATCTCACGGCGGTTAAAATATTTATTTTAGTAATAGTCATAACTTCGGTATATTGTTCTCTATTAAATAAATATGATTCTATCCAGTTCAAAGCAGGACCTCTGATACCCAGGTTACTCAATTTCCTTAGCAGCACATTGTGGGACACGAAGTCAAAAGCCCTTGACATACCAAAAAAGATGCAGATGGTTGACTTTACATCATTTAAATATTGAACAATATTCCGTACTAATGTAGATACTGCTGTGGTAGTGCTTTTATTACTTTGGAAGCCGAACTGTTGTTGTTTAATTATGTTATGTTTTTCTACGAACTTTATAAGTCGCTTATACATAATCCTTTCAAATATTTTAGATAAAATGGGTATAAGCGTTATAGGACGGTAATTTTTTAATAACGATTTATCTCCTTTTTTAAATAAAGGTTTGACTACTGATAATTTGAATAGCTCTGGAAATGTGCCCGTTTCCAAAGAAAGATTTATTAAATGGGTAATTATAGGAGTTAATTCATTTCTGCAGTATTTTATAACCTTAGTAGATACACCGTCATATCCTTCATACTTTGTATTTTTAAGTGAATCAATTATACTTTTAATTTCGGAGTAACAACATGGAGTCAAAAAAATTGAATTTTGAATATAAGTATTATTAGTATTAGGTAAAATAATTTTATTTGGTTTATTTGTCAAGTTAATTAAATAATTATTGAATTCATTAGCAATGTCAGTGGGATTACATATTATATTGTCATTATGTTCATTTTTAATTTCTTTAATAATGTCAAAATTATTTAATTTATCAGTAACTTGGCTATTTATAATTTTCCAAGATGCTCTACATTTGTTTATCGCGGTTGCTAGTAAATTGTTGTTAAATATTTTTGAGAGAGTTGAGGCTTTTCCGTAATATTTTAGAGTATATTTGATATTTTGATTAATTTTTAAAGTTTTATTTTTAATATATATAAGTATATCTCAGATTTCTTTTGGTTTTTTGGTTTTGCAGCTTGTTTTAATACCGTTTGTTAACCATACGGGTTTTTTATACTTCGTTCTGCTAATTCTTTTAGAGGGGAAAGACAATGTATAGAAAATAATAAAATCATCATAAAAATAGTCTAATTCTATATTTATATTATCATTAGTTCTGAAAACGTCACTGAACGATAGACAGCTAAGACAGTAGCGGAACTTTTCCAGATTTTCTTGACAATAATCTTTTACATAAACGTAGTATTTCTCTGGTACATTCTCTTTATAATTGACTGGAATGTGTAGCATTTGAGCTGTGCTATGATCAGAGAGTTGCAGTTCATGCAAAGACCCTGAAGCATTTTTCACATTGCTTATTATGTGGTATATACAAGAAAGTTGTCTGGTGGGCTCTGTTATATGAGAGATGAGATTATAATTCAATAAAAGAGATTTTAATTTGTCTGTGGAGTTAGAGGCTTTTAGAGTATCTATGTTTAAATCACCAGCTATAATTATTTTCTGTTTGCGATACTTTGCAAGACTAAATAACATTGTGTCTAATTTATCTAGAAATATATTCACGTCTGAATTTGGTACTCTATATAAACAAATTACAATTGAATTGCAGGCTGGAACTTCAATTCCGCAGCATTCAAATATTTTATCTGACCCAAAATTACTTTATACATGCGTCGATTCCTTGAATAGCATACCATTTTTTACGATTATGCATACACCACCTCTATTTTTGTTATTAGATCTACAGTAGCTAGAGACAATGCGATACCCATTAAATTTTACATTTTGCACGGTAACCGAGTTTTAAAATGTTTCTGTAAAGCAGAGAATGTCGGGTTGCTGGTTTGTATCTTCAAATTCCGAAATGACGACATTGATGAGATCTTGTTTTGAAAGAAGATTTTTTTTTTGCTATATTTTGGTGTAACAATCTTATTGATTGCGACTCTTTTTTTGTAAAGTTATTAGAAGTTTCTTTGTTCCTTGAACTATTTTCTTTTATGTTATTGCACGTATTATTTACTGTAGTTTTGGAAATGAAAAAACTGATTTGTAATGTTCTTGTCGCTAATAAATGGGAAATAATATGGTATTGTTCCATTTAATGGCAAGACTGGTTAAACTGACGATGAGTCCTGTAGTTTGTTATGATGCGTATTTTTGTGCATGGAGTAATTTTTCCAGTCATAAATTTTAACATGTTTGTTAGTAAAATGTTTACGCATACGATAATTTTCATCATAGTCAAGTTGATTAATTACATAATTAATACATCGGCAATAAATATTAGGGTTATAATAGTAAGAGTTCTTTACATACAACATTTTATAAACTTCTATGAATTTGCTTTTGGAATAGGCTTTTGGATATGCCATACGACAGATATGGGCTATCCGAGATTAGCATTTGACGAATGATTCCCATATTCTATAGAATAGAAATGGATTGCAGTAGTAAGGCAGATAGAATTGTTGTATTTCTATTCCTTTTCTACATTAATAATAATATCAAATAATTATTATTTAATATTATCTATGGACATTGGACACTTCGCACCAGATCCATCTGGCCCCGTACTATGTTCTAGAAGATACGGGGATTAGACAACTGGAAGTATATTTAATACCTTCAGAATATACATATATTTAATATTTTAATTATATTATACACATATTTAATACACACCCATGACCCAGGACCACAGTAAAGCTTTATGTTCCTTCGGCGGGATTCGTACCCGCGACCCCCGGTATGAGCCCCAACTCGCTCAACCACTGATCCAAAGAGGTCGTCATGTTACAAGATAGCCTAACCTGGTCGATATAAAAGTTCAGATTTAAAGGCGTCGTAAAACTATTCTGGTAAGATCTATGCTCAAAGTCAATGTTCGTTTCGTTAGATCCACGCATCAAAGGAATGTCTATACTTTGTAATGAAATACGCGGTCTTTAATAATTTTACATGCCCTTCACGTTTCATGTCCAGGAAAATTTACGCTAGAATTTGATGATTCGACACGTTATATTCAATTGTTACCACAATAAAGGTTCACACCTTCGTACGATATAGCGGAATCTGCGACGCATTCAAGTTAGCCCGATGTCCACAGATTTGTTAATACTAGAGGACGACCAGCGGTCGCCCATAATAATTCATCTAATTTTAAAGTTTGAACTTAATAAGGGTATTTTGCCTCTACGCTATAAAAAAAATGTAAATGTGATACATTGACAAACGTCAACGTGTAACAAAATTTTATCTAGGAGCTTTGCCGGGGAGTTCAATGGGTAACGTTGTGGAATTTGTAATATTTCATAAATTTGTGTTGTCTCGGTTCTTAATCCTTACTAATATTATAAATGTGAAAGCTTGGATGTTTGTTACGCTTTCACGCAAAAACTACTGAACGGATTTCGATGAAATTCGGTATCGTAGTAGTTTAGACTCTGGATTAAAACATAGGCTACTTTTTATCCCGAAAAAGTAGTGTTCCCGAGGGATACTATACTTACGCGGGCGGAGCCGCGAGCAACAGCTAGTGTGTAATATTGGTAGAATATTAACCATTGAATATTCGTTAACGTGCACAAGTGTGGGCAAGTTGTACAACTTCTAAAAACGTGCTATTTTGTGTTTCCCGCCAAAACTCCCTAGGAACTTTCAGTAAAGCTTTCTACCACTTTACTGAATCGACTGACATGACTCATGGACTGTACTGACTATATATTTGGACTTTGACTAGACTTTAGACTTGACGATATAGGAATACGGTGTTGAAAATTGAAACGAAAGTTCTATTTCCCGCCTTTTTAACTTGACACTGGCCATAAGCCGATGCCATATATAAATAATAAAAAAAAAAAATTATCTATTCTATCAAACGCCCAGTAGTGTAAGTAAATAATCTGTGGTAGTGGCTGTTGTTTTTTTTTATTTATTTATTTAACAATTTATTGCACACAGGAAACATTCAAATGATGATGATGATATCGAGAAGGAGGCATAGGTTCTGTCGAGAGTCACTAATGTGGGATATATGGTGGCAAGCCCCAAATCTCTCAAATTCTCAGATTCAAATCAAAGGATCTCCCCACTTGTATGAATTTCAGATATCGTATATATTATAGTGCCGATATTAGAAAACTTCGATAGCGCGATTCATGATTGTGGCGCTAATTGGTCCGCCACATATCTATACTAGATTATAAATAAAATATAATATGTACACATTTGATCGTGTAGTATGTGTATACACGATCAAAATAATGAATATAAAATACAATACCTAGATGATACTTTAAGTGATATATTAATATGCCTGTAATAGAAGTTATTAGTTGATGCTTTTTTTATTAATTTATGTAAGTATTTCTTAGCATGATTCAAGAAAATATTAGCTTTCTGTTTACACCTTTCTCCACATAAACTTTAACTTGCCAAATACCCCTCTCTTTAATTTCATTCGCTGCACTTTTCATTGCATGAGTTCTAATTTCGAACTGTAATGGGCTGCGTAGCGCGGCGCCGCTCGTGCAATGAAACGTGTATCTTCTTGTGTAGTTAATAAAGTTGCATTTTGAATAGCTATCTTAAAAATGCAGCTCAGCCTCGTCGTAAATAAGTAAAAGGTAAACAATGATTAATTTATACATGAGGAGGCATAATTTTAGTATATTTTTATGTACTCTTACCGAACTGAAAATATCTATTGCTACTACTTCATCCGCGATAAAAAAATCCCACCTACATTTTGGTCAACAATAAAAGATTGGCCAAGTTCAGAACTGGCACACAGCGCGGCGCGGCGGTGTTGTAAAAAGAACTCTCGTCTATTTTATAAATAGACGAGATATGCCGAGGCAAAAAATGTCACACTGAAACTGCCCTACTTTTGGGGTTGTTTGGGGCAGTCGAAATTTGACATTTGTAATCTTGACCGCATCGCAATTCAGTCGCATTTAATTGACAAATCTTCTGAAATCAAGATGGGGTAACTTTTTATTGTAAGAAGATATTTTCTGTCGAATGTACATCTATGTATTGTAAATCGCTAGGGTGATAAAAGTTTGATATGAGAACAATGATTTTAAACTAAGGATGGGCTATGACGTAGATTTGACAGCAAATCTTCATACAAGAAAAAGTTACGCCATTTTGATTTCACCATACCTCAAATGTCAAAATGGCCCCAAACCCTAAAAGTGCGGTCCATTTAAGTGAGGACAGTGTCAACGTGCCTCGTCTATAATATATACGTCTATAGTGATAGCTGCATCTGTTACAGATAGTGTGCGGTATCAGCGGTCTGGTGGTGGGCGCGGTGGGCTGGCTGGAGGAGCGGCGCAGCCCCGCGCTGGGGCTGGGCGTGCCCGCGGGCGCCGTCACCGTGCTCGCCGCCGGTAAGGTACTTCTTCCTTCTACTTCCGCAACACGGTGATTTTTTTAAGCATCGGAATAAAAATAGGACATGTTTTGTATAATGCAATAGAATGTATTTGTGTTTATAGCTCAAGTATTTGAAAGTTGGACAATCTTAAAATAGCATTAATTTAGGTACCTACGCTCGTTTATAAAAAGTACTCAACTCGTCTGGGCGGGCGACGGGGTGCCGCACGCTACCTATTGGATCGCTCGCCGCGTCAAAGCGACCTATTATTATATATATTATATATATATGATAATATGTCACTTTGTAAATTCAACCTGTTTACTATTATTTCCAAAAAATTTTTTGTTTAATTTCGTTGCGGGTCCCAAGAGATATTTAGCATGTCCCTCGGGCACCCCTGAGATCATATTATGAAAGGGTTTTTGCGGTTGGTTGCCGCTGTCGATCCTGATGATGTTTGACGATGAAGTTCACAAGGGTAACCGACTCCAAAAAAGGCCATAAACATTCGGTGGTATATACGTTTTTTTGTCTTTAAATTTTTATGCACACTTTAAATTTCCATATACAAAATTCTTAATACATGTACAAAAAAGCAATAGAGTATTGTTAGCGTTCAAATTGAACTATCTAGCTTTGATATTTCCATTCGCTTTACAAGCGTTTTTCGTGTTATGTGCGGCATCGCTGTTTTTTACATTTTCGATTGCACTTAAACTACATTCGGATTTGAAGTACTAACAGAATTGCAGCTAAAATAATAGACATATATATTATAGACGAGGCATATCGAGGCAAAAACTGCCCACACTCAAAAGACCCCACTTTTGGGGTTGTTTGAGGCCATTTTAGCAATTTAATTAATATTATATCTAGCAATATCCCGCTAAAAAACACTGTGGGTATTTTTTAGCGGGATATTTTGCTAGATATAATTCTGAGTGTAAAGAGAGTGCTTATGCGTAAGCAGTGTGGGAGGAGGGAGGTGTTTTACGCATGCTTGCTTCACACATTTGCTTGCAGGTTGTGCCATTTTGACATTAGAGGTATGATGAAATCAAGACGGAGTAAATTTTTCTTGTATAAAGATTTTTTCAGTAAAATGTACGTCATAGCCTATCTTTACTTTTAAAATCATTGGCTAAAATAATAAAACGCTACAGCGCGATCGTCGAAAACTGCAGATGGTCTAATACTATTTTTTTAAACTTCTGTGTACACAACACAATATTTCCCTGAATTCCATTGACGATATACGAGTAGGTATCGGTCTAGACGACAATCCTACACGAGTTCGCTCAGAAATTGCGAACGCTGAGCTCACAAACGACAGCAGCAGAAATTGAAAGATCCCGAACTACCATCACTATGTAATCCTAAATTGAAGCTCTCTGGGATATTTGCAGCCTGGCTAGCTAGCTATAATTTTCAATGGTTAACAATTTTATGAAATACACCAGTAAATAAAGTTGAAGCCCGTCTTTATAACAGGGACAGAAATGGCTTTTAAATGCATTTGAAATGGCATCGTAAAATAAAACTATCCGGATTTTATTGAGTTGGTACGTTCTAATATTGTAAAGATTTGATAAAAAGTAAAAAAAAGTATGTAGCAGTCTGCAGGAGAAATTCTAATCAATTTTGCAGCAGATGGAACGCCAGTCACAGATTTTGCGAAAGAAATGTGACAGATTTGATAAATGAGAAATATGGTTGGGGAACGTACTTATACTACCTACGTGACTAAATTTTACCCATTTTTACCCCCTCCTTTTTAACTTGGTGGTAAAAAAGCAGGGTGGTACTTCGGAAGTACTATAAGTTTAAAAAATATTTTTTGCAAACTGAAAGTAAAAAAAAATGTAGCACATAGTTAGGGCGTCATACTCACGGTCCGGCCTGCACATCCAACACGATGATATCAATAATTATAGTTCAGTATCTAAAGGGTAAAAACGGGACCCTATTACTTCGCAGTTTGTCCGTCCATCTGTCACCAGGCATCTCATGAACCGTGATAGCTAGAGAGTTTAAATTTTCACAGAAAGTATTTATAGTACTTATTATCTGACTCGCACTTGGCCGGGTTTTTTCTTAATACCTGAAAATCCGGCAAAAAATCAATATCTTCAGCATTGCTTGGCAGCATACCCGGGCAATAATGGTTTCTACGGTCTGCCTCTTTTCCATAAATTGTATATAAGTTCTAAAACATATTATTACTATTGGACGTGATGTTTTACGCGAAATAAAGTAACATTAATTGAAATGAATGTCTGCGAACAGCTTTTGAAGGCTTAAGCAACAAAAAGGGCTTTCAGCGAGCTTGGTCTTGTGTGGTTACAGAAACTTTTTCTTCTTAAATCGCGTTGAAGTAAAATCCTCTTTTATTTGATTTGTATTCACAGAATAACCTAAAAATGTTGTCTTGAACATTTCTGGAAAACAACACCACATATTAAGTGTATTTATTTACCTTTACGCCAGTCATTTGGTGGTTTTAGGTACCTGGAAAGTTTTCCGGGAGTTTTAAAAATTGGTAATCTTCTATATTTTGATGTGCTCTTTTCAAATTTTAACTTTTCCACTTCGCAACTTGGCCGCTACGGCCACCATCTTGAAATGATGATGTATTACAAATATATACAAGAGAAAGTTCCCTAGCAATGTTTTTATAAAATCAAAAGTTTTGGTGTACAAGTGGCGTAAGTGTTACTTTTTTGTAAGTGTTTTCACGGAAAAAGTAATTTCCATAATTTTCTTCATTTTGATCCACGAGTTATAATGTCTACACTTTACGCAAATGTCAGGGTTATTAAGATATGAACTGACGATTATAATTACATCTAGAGCTAGTGTCAGATCACAGTGAGATGAGACGCCGCGACTCGCACTTTTTGAGTTACCTTCTATTAATTATTATAAATACCGAATATCAGTGGCCAACTAACTAAGGGTCAGCTCTCACCGAGACGGAGGAAGCGCGCACTTTTTAAGGTATCGATTTAAATTTGAACTTTATTTACTACACAAAAAGATAAGCACACGTTTCATTGCGAGAGACACCACACTGCGCAGCGCCGCGCCGCTCGTGTATTTTATTATGTAGTTTTACAATTTTAAATCGATATCTTAACAAGTGCGCGTCGCGTCGCATCTCGGTGGGACTGACCCTTAGTTAGTCACTGATATTCGGTACTTATAATAGTAGTAGTATAGTACCTATAGGCACTCCGTTCCGATTTAATGAAATCTAAATGTATACAATAAATTAAATTCGATTCCAAAAATGTGTCATTGTGATAATAAGTGACATATTAATTGGAAGCATTATAGCCTATATTAAGTTTTATCAGCTAGATTACATTTAATCGGAACTGAAACCCAATTCTTGTAATTAACATACACTTTCGTTTTTATTTATTGAATAGGCTACTTGACCCTTTTTTTTGTGCTTGTCCTAAATCATTAATAATAAAAAAATAATACAATATTATTTTAAACCCATAAAAACTCACAAAATTTTATTTAAAAATACACTTTTACAAAACAGCTGAAAACGCCTCCCGCCATGTTTGTCGATAGATAATATGTGCTCTGACGTCATACTAATAGTAAACAATCACTTGACAGCTCAGTTATCTATGCACGATTGACAAGTGACGTTTATTTGTTTAGTATTACTATGACGTCACATCATGGCTGATCGCACAATGCAAAGCTGATAATAGTGTTTTCGTCAGTGGAAATTAAAAAAAAAACACATTTGAAGTTTATTTATCTATGTTGTTCTTATATTTCATGATTTCACTATTACGTTTTCCTACGCCAAGTACTAAAAGAAAAACTTGTTCAATGTATGAAATTAAGTATCGGTCAAGTAGCCTATTTACTATTATAAATGAATCGTCTTGATATTACAAACTGATTTTTGGAGTTTGGATCAATCAAAACGGGTTTGACGTTAGTTTGACGTTTACGAGAATATCATTTTGCAGTTTTAGCATATCAGGAATTGAACGTAACTATATTATTACATAATTTTATTTGCAGAATCGATTTTCTGAGTATAGGTTATAGTATTTAGTAATCACGGAAGATTATATTAATATTAAGATTATCTGAAGATTATATTAGTAAATCTTATATTAATATTATATAATTAGATTTTTTTGTAAATCTGAACTTCTATACTAATATATTAAAGAGGAAACATTTTATTGTTTGTATGTTTGTTTGCATTGAATAGTATCCGTAACTACTGGACAGATTTTTATCAAATTTGGCACAGATATAGAGTAAACCACTGGGGAGGATATAAGATACTTTTTATCGCAGCAAAATATACGGTTCCCGCAGGATTCCCATTCGCGTGCACAAAGTCTCGGGCAAGAACTAGTTTTTAATAATACAAGGAGAAAACATCCCCACTGGTATGATATATTCTCATAAAGTTATATCCTCCGGCTCGATTCGCCTAAAAGGGAAATATATCATTCCCACGAGAGCCATACATTTTGTCGGCATAAAGGATTGCCTGTATGATAATCTAGATTCTAGACTATAAACTATCCGAGTGCAGTCAAGCCCTTTCAGTGGCATTACTCAAATATTAGGTTGAAATTGCCGTTTTGTACGAAAAAATTTAAACGAATTTTTTAAATGTTTTTTTTTATTTGTATTAATCGAAGTAATCACCCATGCAATCAATGCATCTTTGCCAACGCAGTGGCAGTTTATTGATGCTCTTCTTAAAGAAATCAGCTGGACGGGAGGCAACAAATTCTTCAATGGCATTTTGTACTGCCTATCGGGTATTGAATTTTTTTCCAGCCATGAAGTTATCCAAATTCTGTAAAAAAGTAGTAGTCTGTAGGCGCAAGGTCTGGTGAGTAGGGCGGATGACGGAGAGCTTCCAACCCCAGTTCTTGCAACTTGGAGACCGTCTGCTGTGCTGTATGAGGTCGCGCGTTGTCGTGCAGGAGCAGCGGAGACGAGCGATTGACCAATGCTGGTTGGAGATGTGCCAGCTTCTTCATCATTGTGTTCAGTTCTTCACAGTACACATCTGCAGTTAATGCTCACCCTGTTTGGTAAGATGCTGTGATGAATCACACCGGCGCTAGACCACCAAACAGTGACCATCACTTTTCTAGGGGTAAGTTTTCGTTTAGGGCATTGTTTAGGTGCTGAACCAGGATCCAACCAACTTGCTAAGCGCTTGCGGTTATCAAACAGAATCCATTTTTCATCGCAGGTAACAATGCGGTTCAAAATTCCTTCACTTGTGTGTCTGTTGAGCAGTGCAAGGCACGTCTCGACGCGTACTTCGCGCTGGCAATCATTGAGTTCGTGGGGCACCCATTTGTCAAGCTTTTTTACCTTGCCAATTTGGCGCAAATGGACCAATATTGTTTTCACGCTAACGTCGAAAGCTGCTGCTAATTCAGCCGTAGATTGTGTATCATCAGCTTCCACAATCGCCTTTAAATCGTTATTGTCGACCAAAGTCTTCGGACGACCGCGAGATTCATTTTTCAGGTCGAAATTTCCAGAACGGAAGCGAGCAAACCAATAACAGGTGGTGCGTTGGTTTGTAGTGTTAGCTCCGTAAACGTCGTTGATGTTGCGTGCCGCGTTGCTGCCACGACGGTACTCATATTCCATAATAACTCGAATTTTTAACGTATCCATGATGACGAAAAAGATTGAAATGCGATGATAATGTAACACTAATCAATAAACAAATGACTACTTTTGGAAAAAGAATTCCATGTTTTTAAAATAAAATTAATTTGAAATTAGAATTCTTAGCCAAACAAAAAATATTTTGATTTGAAATGGCCCGTACTGAAGAACGGCAATTCTATAGGTAAAGACCTCTTCTAAACTTTTGCAAATAGTAATCTGGATTACATATGATATTAATATATATCCGCCATCTGAATACGTATATGTATTAAGATGGCGCGACGAGCTGGACGCACACCAGCCAGGCTGGCCAGTGGTGGCGCAGAACAGAGAGACCTGGAAGACACTGGGGAGGCCCAAAGGCCCACTGCTGTGCAAACACGGCAGTGGGAGTGTTTAGGCTATTTAAAAAAATTATATATTATTGTTCCAAACAATTACGGATATTTTGGGCAAATAATCTACTGCCTATGTTAAAACGTTAAGGCATATAATAAAAAGAGAGAAAAAAAATTGTCCATATTAACAGCTGGTTCACCTTCGTATCAAAGCCCTAGCCTGTAGATACAATAGGTTGGGATTTGGATGAGGGTCTTCAAAAGGTAAGCAGTAAGTGAAGCCGATAGGAATGGAGTTACCTATAGGAACACCACGCCACTGCATTCTAATATTATAAAGAGGAAACATATTTTGTTTATTTTTATGTTCTTTATTGTATGTTATAGGCTCCGAAACTACCGGACCGATTTGGATAAAATTTGGCACAGATATTGAGTAGACTACGGGGGAGGACATAGGCTACTTTTTATCGCGGTTCCATCAGGCGTTGACGTCTTTAACCTCACAGAAACTACTGACTTAATGGGGAAACAAAGACTTTGCCTAAATAACTACAATACAATTAGATTTGTGTGGTCGATGCGTCGTAAAGAGCGTAGGTACTGTAATTACAATACAGCCAGCAAAAAAATTATAAAAATAGTTTACTTAGCTCTATGTCGGTCATTGTTATCATATTGCATAAGCACCTGGGATGGAGCGATTAAATCCCATATGATGATGCTTCTGAAAGTTGGCTGGCAACGTCCGTTCTTGTAAGTTGTACCCCACAGTAACCTTGTTTAAAACATGCAACGTCCTGACTGTGCGACAATTATATACAGGGTCTGTCGTAAATAATGGATAACCCGTAAACTGGAGTTGGTCCGGATGTGTTACTGTAAGAAAGTCGTATTTTCTTGCCAGGGTTTCTAACCATATGAAAATGGCGTAGCATTTTATACTTTTTTAAGAATTGCGCTACTTTTTTCGTTCATTCCGTTGCCATTTCATCAAATTTAGGTATTTCTGTATGATTTTTTTAGTATTATACTCCTGAAGACGTGTATTATTTAATTTTAATACAATTTTATTTATATTATATTATCCCTCAACTTCTCAAACAGTTGGATGATACCATAAGACAAACGCTCTCCACTATTTTGAATACAAATTTCGATGACCGCGCGTGGACTCAGGCAACGCTTCCAGTTAGGTTCGGTGGCCTGGGTGTTCGAAAGCCCTCTGACATATCGCTTCCGGCCTTCTTGTTCTCAGTCCACGCGAATCATAGTCTTATCTCCAAAATACTACATCACCCATCCTACTCCAATACAGTTACCTTTCTGGACGAGGCCAAGGACGCCTGGTGCGTAACTAGTGTTTGTAACGAATTGCCTGACAATACTTTTTCCCAAAGGCTCTGGGACGAGCCACTCTGCAGACTGGTACGGAATAATCTTCTTAATACGTCCTCCAGTCATGTGGAGCAGGCTCGCCTCTTAGCTGCGGAGAAGTGGGAGTCGGGCCTTTGGCTACAAGCATTACCGTCACCCAATACGGGCACATTGCTGGATCGAACAGCTTTCCGGTTAGCTACTTCCCTGCGTCTTGGCACCCCCCACGTCGTCCCCCATCGCTGTGTTTGTGGTGCAAATGTGGACAGCCTCGGACACCACGGGCTGTCCTGTCAACGAAGCGCCGGCCGCATCTCCCGACATCACTGTCTGAACGATCTCATCCGTCGGGCTCTTGTCACCGCCGGAGTGCCAGCTGTGCTGGCCCTCTGGTTTGGCGCGCGACGATGGCAAGAGACCAGACGGTATGACCCTGGTCCCTTGGAGAGTGGGACGGGCTCTTGTATGGGACGCTACTTGCGTCGATACACTTGCTCCGTCCCATGTCCAGGGCACCTCGAGTTCTGCAGGTGCGGCCGCCAATCAGGCGGAAAACCTCAAGCGGCGCAAATATGAGAACCTTAGTGGGAATCTCATATTTGAACCGTTTGGGGTTGAAACCTTAGGTACATGGGGTCTGGGTGCGCACAAACTTTTCGGAGAAATCTCCAAAAAACTCATTGAGGCCACCCGAGACCCCAGAGCCGGCACCTACCTGGCCCAGAGAATAAGTATCGCAATCCAACGAGGAAACTCTTTGAGCCTTCTAGGTACTCTGCCTGGTGGGGATGACCTGGGAGATTTCTTTTTTTTGTAGCATTTTAAGTTTTGGAGTAGTTATTTTTTTTTTTAGTACTTACCTACTTTTATGGTACAATTGATTTTGTTATCATAACTGATAAAATGTATATCATATTGTAGTATTAGTGAGTTTAATAAACGTATGCACTCATAAAATAAAAAAAAGTTACTAAAAGGTAATTTCTCAAAAAATTTATTTTATTTATTATATTTATATATTTATTATATTTATATTTCAAAATCATCTTTTTGTGCTTTTTTTTAAACTATCCAATTTTATGGCCTCCACGTTCGCCAGACCTTAACCCGTTGGACTTTTTTTACTGGGGCTGCATTAAGGAAGTAGTGTACAAGGAAGCAATAAGTTCTGTGGAAGAGTTGCGTACGCGCATTCAAGTAGCAGCAAGTAAAATAGCAGAAGCCGGCTATGCGCGTCGGATTTAAAGATCTTTTATTAGGCGATGTAGAGCTTGTATTGCTGCATTTCGAGCATTTAGTTTAAGTTATTGTAAATTTTTAGTAAATAAATATATTTTTTTACTAAAAACAACCTGTTGTTCTTCTGACAATCCTTATTAGTGGCCCAATAACATTTGTGTAAAGAATTTTGGTAGAATAAGATCATTATGACGAAGTTTTATAACCTTTTATAACAATACTTAAAAATTTTGAATTCTGACCTTGATATTGATCTCGCTCCTGTAACTTAATATTGCTAGTAAAGTACACATTGTAATACTTTTTTAGAAACTACACATACTAGAAAATTGATTAAGATAATGGGCAGCTATAGCGCCATACTTCTTTTTTTCACAGTAAATGATCAAAGTTGACATTAAGAAAAAAATAGTTTAAAAAAAAGCATAAAAAGATGATTTTGAAAATTATTTACGTTAAAAACACCTAAAATTGTACTAAAATTAAATAATAAACATCTTCAGGAGTAAAATACTTAAAAAATCACACAGAAATACCTAAATTTGATGAAATGGCAACGGAATGAACGAAAAAAGTAGCGCAATTTATAAAAAAGTATAAAATGCTACGCCATTTTCATATGGTTAGAAAACCTGGCAAGAAAATACGATTTTCTTACAGATTCACATCCGGACCAACTCCAGTTTACGGAATATCCATTATTTACGACAGACCCTGTATACTGCACTCCACTTTAAAAACCCACCGCCGGGTACAATTTGACCCAACGCTGATCGATGGTACTAAACGACGAAATAGTATATGTCAAGTAAACAAAGTCAAGACATCATTTGCTCAGAGGTTATTCTATTATAAAGGCTATTACACACACACACACACACACAAATTAATAATTTTATTATATCGCTACTGGCTATTATTGTAATACATTTGATTTCTTTGCGTAGACGTTTATTGAATTATTGTATTTGTAATGCATTTTGTAATGTATTTTATAATTGTAATGAGAGGGAGAGAGCCTGGGGATCTGTAAACCACCTAGACAGGTACCCACCTAGTATCGACCCCAGTCTCTCACATGTTTATTAGCTACTTACCTTGTGTTGTACTTTTCTGTATGTGCTAAGTGATTGTGAGAGAAATAACTATTATTATTATTATTATTAATTTTATTCAGTAGGTACATTTTCTTCCAATTTTTTCAATTATTTTTCGCCTAAAAGTTTTTCGTAGGCCATCATCATAATATTATGCTAAAAAATAGCCGATTTCGAACAACCTCAACCTATTCCTAACTAAAAATATCTGTGAAAGTAACTGGTATATCTATATATGTATATGTCGCAGGTATTTAGTCAAAGACGTTATATTATAATTTCACTAGTGAAATTTTAATTACACTAACCTAACCTAACCTAACCTAACCTAATTTCATACGTTATATTATAATTTCCCACTAGTGAAATTATAATATAACGTCTTTGACTAAATACCTGCGACATATATATAAAAGGCAAAGCTGAATGACTGATGTATCAACGCACAGGCCAAAACTTTAAGGCTAGAAATTTGAAATTTTGCACACGTATTTCTCATATGACGTAGGCATTCACTAAGGATGGATTTTTCAAAATTTAACGCCCAAGGGGGTAAAATAGGTAATAAAAGTTTATGTGAAACTTTTTATTCCTTCGACTTATTTGCATGATATTTCGTAAGAATTGAGTACGAACAAAATTTTAACGTAATTCAGCGTTTTTTTTTTAAATTTAGCTCCTAGGTGGGTGAAAAGGGGATGAAAGTTCAAAACCTAATTTCACGTGGGCGAAGCCGCGGGTAATTAGTACTAGTGAACTAATACAGGCTTATCGCCGCATTATGAACAGGTAAATCCTTAAACTCATTACAAGTTATTCCGAAAAGTTTCGTTGTTCGCGACTTGTTTGGCAGTGCATCAGTGGCGTGCTATAACTCTATATCGGCTTTACTTACCACTTATCTTTTGAGGACCCTCATCCAAATCTCTAACTATTACATAGGCTAGGGCTTCCCCATGAAGGAGAACCAGCCTTGGCCACTGATGTGTATTCAATATGACCGGGTAGTGTACCATTTAGTTAGACATCAACATTGACGTTTGCGGTTTGCCCCTCAGCCACGTCAGTCTACTTCAGTCGCGGGTTCGGCGGCTGGCGGTCGGCGCGGGCCAGTGCGCCGCGGCCCTGGGGCGCCCCGTGGCGGGCCCTGGGTCCGTCGCCCTGCGCCGCCCTGCCCCTGACACTGTTGTGGAGCACAGCCATATCTGCGCACATCGTCATGCTGGCCTTCTGCATTAGATCTCTATTGAATATTGGGTAAATTTGTTATTTTTTTAATGACATAAGATAACTAAATATTGGTATTTACAAAACTCAAATTTAGACCTCTGTGTCAATAACACAGTTTAGAATGATAATCTAGTACTTTAACTTTTTTTTTCTCGCCCTTTCTACACTAAAAAGCCTGATGTAAGTGATCACAAATGTTGATCGATGCGTAACACCAACGGTGTAATACCAAATAAGTATTTTCGTGGTCTTATAAACTTCCATAAACCCTTGGACTCCGGTACGCTCACTTACTTGACGAAACAAAGGTCTAACATTATTTGCAGCACGATATATGTGAAATCGTTGTTTTGGTAGAGCCGGACCATCTGTGCCGAGGTCTGGTTATTAAATGCTGTATTTTAATTATTATTTTCTTTTGTAGATACAAGCTACAAACCAATAGATATTTGTTAGATTAAGTTTACTTTTATTTGGCTTTTTTATACATCCATCTTATAACACTAACGGCTGAATACTGAATCGCTAATCAAAATTAACAGCCCTCCTATTTACAGGCTATCGCTGTCTCTGTTGGCCGATATGACCAGGAGAGCATGTGATTTGAGCGTCGCTTTATGTGACTATGGTCTCAATATTCGACGGTTTAGTAGAGAGCAGTAGAACAAATATTTAAGCATTGTATAATATTTTTAATTTTACCTTACGTAGTATGCTATTTACGGATTTGTACTGCAAAACACTGTGACTCATATTCTGCGAATGTTTGGGCTACAGACATATATTTCCCTATATATTTACATTAAACGATTTCTTGACCAAAATGTTTTAATCAAAATCTTTTTCTCCTAGAAAATATTAAAAACACGTCTATTACGTGTTATTTATTATTTATAAATAACCGTAATAGACTTAAATATATATTAGTTATTTTTCCCACGTCCGAGGATAAATATTTGCCCAAACGGATAATAAGTTTAAACTATTGAACTACGTGCATCTAAAAATCAATGTCTATTAGTAATTTTAAATAGAAACTCTTCCCTCTATATTGTTTGTTCTCACCCTATTAATTAGTTGCTACTATTGCCCAAATCCGAATTTATATTATAATAAGCTCACAGCTGGCTGACACCGCGCCCGCGCCTTGCCGAAACTTTGGCGAAGTTATCTTAATATTAACACGTCAGCCAAATATAGTAACAATTTTGTGTACAACTACGTCCAACGCGTGTAAGCAACAACCAACGTCAAGACTTCTATTCTTTTTGGTGTGTTAGGGTCAGCTCACGTCTTCTCACGTCGAAACGAGACGTTACGTTGCAATAGTGCGAATGTCTTTGCGGCGCCGCTCTTGCAATGAAACGTGTATATTCTTATGTACTGAATAAAGTTCAATTTTTAATCGCCATTTTAAAAACTACAACGCCGCGTCGCGTATGGTCTTGTTTCGGTGTGAGCAGTCGCCTTTTTAATTATGATAGCGATTGGACTCACAAGACAGGGTTTCTTCTTAATCTACCTTCGTTAAGGCTGTTGCATTAGGCGTACCTACCGATAGATACACGAAAGTGCCACCGCTCGGTCGGCCATGTTGATGACGTCACATTTCAGATGCGGCAGCACAACATGCGTGGGCGTGGCGGGCGCGCAGCTGGCGGTGTCGCTGACGACGCTGGCCGCCATCGTGTTCCTGCTGCAGCTGGACCTGCGGTTCGACTCCGCCTACTCGCCCCCAAGGTCGTCGGACGCGCAGATCACTGCTGTGTCTATGGTGAGTTACCCGCAAATTACTAATATGGTTAAAAGGATCGTCAGTGTTAGAGAGCCTTCACACTGGCGGTTTTCCAGCGTAGGCGCTTGGTCACGTATGCGTGAAGCAGTCGCCGCGACAACGAAAGCCTACGTCAGGAAAACGATTATGTGAATGCGTCCGGAAGTAGTAAGTTTGTATGTCAGGAAAAACTAACAATATTGTAATTTTTGAGCACTGCATAACACCAAACAGTGACAGGAAACTAGAAGTTTGTAGTATACGTACAAATATACCTTTTAGGTTTTGTTATTTGAACACACCAAGTATATAATTATTTTATTAAATGACACAGTTTAACAGCTTTGTTACATAAATCTCTACTGATTTCTATTGAACTGAATCAACCACTATGTTGAAAAGGAAATTAAATACTACTCGATACCAGTGATATGCAATATTATATATATATAAAGATTAATGAGGCGGAAGGTAAAGAGGAAATGTTCATGCAGCCGCGCACTCTGGCCCCGCTCGGGTACGTAAAGTGATTTTACATTAATATTTTACTACTCTGATCTTATACTCTGATTTATTGATGTGAAATGCAGTGCAGGTAAAATAGTCTAGCAAGATGAGGGTAATAAAAAACTATTTTTTCAGATGATTTGTAAGCGCCACTACACACGCGCCGCAGTGCTGCGCGCCGCAGTGCTGCGACAAAAAATTACATACAAATCCTGTGCAGCGATGCCGCTGGAGCTGCGTCGCGTGGGTCGCTTTGCACCGAAACGAGACGATACGCGTCGCGGCGCTGCATTTTTAAAATATCTACTCAAAATTGAACTTTATCTCTAACTCACTAAGTACATCAAAAGACACATGTTTCATATGACATCAGTCATATACTGCGCATGCGCTGTGCAGCGCGGTGCAACTTGATATTTGAACTCCTACAATGAAACATGTATCTTCTTGTGCAATGAATAAAGTTCAATTTTGAATAGCTATATTAAAAATGCAGTGATGCGTCGCGTATCATCTCGTTTCGGTGAGATTGACCCTAAGCGTGTTCAGGAATAATTTAGATTTTGCGCATCTACTAGGCGTTCTACGAGCGTTCATTTTGAAACTTATATCTACAGAACTTTGACTCACATATCAAAAATGGTATCTCGTCTGTAAACTTTTTCAGTTTCAGCAGCTAGTTTAATTAAAAATTTACCAGAACTACGCAGAAACTGTTTAGCGCCTTTCAAATTGCGCATTTCAATTCAATTTCTAATGTATTTTACAATAATTATTATAAGTTATGTATTACTTAGGTATGGTAGGTACTGCGGATAGTATGAGCCCTACGTATCACTTGCAAACACCAAAGCGTGATTATTACAAGAGGATTGAAAAGATTCTATATATAACGTGATATTCTTCGCACTATCTCAGGATTACCCGCTCCGAGGAAAGAAGGCTTAAGGGGAAAATAAGTAATATTAGTTGTTATATTTCGTGGATTATGGATCAGAACATTCTACGAACACCTTTGGAAAAAGCTTTTGAAGAAAAAAAGAAAAATTTAATGCTCACTTTTGAGTAAGCATTACATTTTCCAAAGAGATTTTGACAGAAACTGTATGGACTTTATGTTTGTAGTATGTTTGTAGAAACTGTATGGACTTTATAGGTATGATACCTACGTACTTACATAAAATTTATAAGTCCGTCTCATTGCATATTTCCTGCTATTTCAAGATAATATATTTTGTAACCATGGTATAATTAAATGGTGATAATAAATAATTCTCACGGAACCCATGACTATCCCACTGAACCCTTGATTTCCGCAGAGCCCACTTTGGGAATGCCTGGTCTACGCTCTACAACAACAAATTATACATCAAATCGGTAAAGAAATGAAGTTGTGGGAATAGGTGGCAAGCCCCAAAGGGAGATCTCCGACCGAGCGAGGTGCTATGCTCGGTCAGGCCGAAGCCCACTTGTAGTGGATGTACGTCTTCTCGTGCCGGGCCCTGAAAAGGGCCTTGGGCGGGGGAGCCGAAACCAAGGACATTGCCCTTCTATTTGGGGTGGGGATGACGCGCCCAGTACGAGTACTGGGCGCATTGCATCAGTTTTTAGGGGAAGACCCCCCGCGGCAGAACGCGGGGGAAACCCATGGGGGAGCAAGTCAACAAATGGGAGTGTCGATCGCCAAAACCGGGCACGACCAGGACCAGCGGTCGGCTCCAAACGGCGCGTGGGGGTCCCGACCGGAGGCCGAGAAACATGTTTGGGTCCACTCCCTCACGCGCCGCGTTTGCCGGACCGTGGACACGAGCAACCTGAGAAAAGGGTGTGAATATACTTCCGGGCCCCGACATTTTGTGCCGGGGGGGAAGGTGCGCCAAGGAGGTGACGGGGTGGCAAGAGGGCTGCCACTCCGACAGGCCCCAGACGTGTATTAGAAAGTTGCACCGGTAGATTTTAATTTTCTACCGGTGCAGGGGAAGGAGGGAGGGCTGCAATCCAGCGGTGGATGTAGCGCTATGACATGCGCCTCGGCGGGGCGCACATCATTGCGCCAGGACTCCTCCTCTTCGAGGGCGGGGTGGCGCGTCATTGCGCCTGGACTCCTCCTCTTCGAGGGCGGGGTGGCACATCATTGCGCCTGAGCTCCTCCTCTTCGGGGGCGATGAGGCGGGCGGCGGGGCTCCGCTGTGTCTGCCGGAGGGACAGCGTCCCTCGGCAGGATGTGGCGGTCGGGCAGGCGGGCGTGCCACGGCGCCAGGTCGGTCAGCTCGACCAGGCGCGAGGCATCCGCTCGCGCGAACATGTTTGTGGCGAGCCGGGCCACAAAGGCCTCCACACTCTCCATCCTAAGATCCCTCTCAATAGTGGAGTTGCGGACGTACCATGGGGCGCCCGCGATGTAGCGCAGCACCCGGTTCTGGGCTCTCTGCAACGACCTTTTCTGGGGTGCAGAGAGCAAATGGTGCCACGCAGGTGCTGCGTAGGTGAGGCGGGGCCTAATGTATGTCTTGAACAAGGCCGTCCGCATGTTGAGGGGGATCTGAGGAGATGAGAAGGCGGGGCGCAATAGCGCAGTGGCCGATTTGGCCTTTGCCACGGCCGACTGACGCTGGGCGACCATGGAGACACGGCGGTCTATGACGACTCCTAGATACTTCACCGTTCTCCGTTCACCGTTCAATGGTATTTCGGCGTCTCCGATCTTCAGAGGAGCTGGGAACCCCCTTCTCGCGGTGACGGCGAGCGCTTGGGACTTATCTGCGTTCACAGACAGTCGCCAGTTGCTCTGCCAGTCAGGGAGAAGGTCCAGTGTCCTCTGAAGCTTCAAAGCGGCGTGATCGGGGTTCAACGAACTGGCTATAAACGCCGTGTCGTCGGCGTATAACGCTGCGGTGGTGCCAGGGTCTTTGGGGACGTCACTGGCATAAAAATTATACAGCCCCGGAGAGAGCACGCTGCCTTGAGGTACACCGGCGGTGATGGGGCGCTCTCCGGAGAAGACTCCGCCTACACGTACCTTGAAGGTGTGACCGGAGAGGTAAGATGCCACCAGCCTTGCCAGGGGAGATGGGACGTTGGCTCGGATGAGCTTGAAGAGCAGACCTTAATGCCAAACACAGTCGAACGCCTTCTCCATATCGAGGAAGACTGCGACCGAAGCTTCCTTCTTGTTCGCCGCAACGGATAGATGGTGTATAACTCTTAATAGTTGGAGAGTGGTGCTGAGCTCCGACCTAAACCCGAATTGGTCCTCACGAGGCGGGAGGTAGGGAGCAAGGTGTTTAAGGAGGAGGAGTTCAAAATTTTTGGAGAGGGTTGAGAGGAGGGTTATGGGGCGGTAGCCCTCTGCCCTTCTCAAGTTCTTATGGGATTTTGTGATGTTTGTAATTAACCCCAACTTCCAGGGGGTGGGGAAGTGGCCGGTCCTTACGATTCCATTATACAGGCGGGTAAGGGCGGCCACCGTCCTGAATGGGAGGTGTCGAAGGGCAGAGTTGGGAATTCCGTCTGCTCCGGGGGTCTGCTTAGGTTTGAGGCGCGTGATGACTTTCTGAACCTCCCTCGGAGAGAAGGAGAAGGAAGGGGGGGAGGAGGGAGATAGTAGGAACACCTTTACCTCCTCGGAGACCATACGGGCGTGGTCCGTTGCGGTCGTTGACAGCGGCGCGAATTGGCGCTCGAGGTGTTCAGCATGAATTTCTGCTCTGTCCTCTGCACGGTTACCTTAAGTTACCATTGGAGTGGAGCAGGGGGTAAACGGGGGCAGTGGCTCTGTTAAGGCTGCGGCAAAAGCGGTGTAAAGAGGGCCAGTCCTCTCCCGCCTCCTGGATGCGTCGGGTCCAGTTTTCCGCATATCCTCTAAAAACGGGAATGCAAGGAGCTCAAATTTGGAGTCCGTGGCTGCCGTAGAAGTGGCTCCGGACTTGGGGCCCTTCTTCTTCGTTCTCTTTCTCGTTCTCTGTTTCCGCACTGAGGGGGCGGGGACAGTGGAGGACGAGGGACGAGGGGTGGGGTCATTAGCCTCGGCCATAACAGATGTGGCCGTAGGCGGTTGTGGGGGGACCTCTTTTTCGGTAATAGGTGGATTCAGTGCTTGCAATAGCTGGGTGGGCCCCCTTGCAATTAATGCAGGTGGGCTGTTCGGTGGTCGGGCGGGAGCAGTCAGTTGCGAAATGCTCTTCGCAACACCTGACGCACGCCAGCCTACGGTGGTAGTTCCGGCTGGAATGCCGGAACTGCTGACAGCGGTGACATTGGGCGGGGCCGTCCTTACCGCGCCAGGCTTCCACTCTAATGCCTGGCATATTGAGCAGTTCCGTCATCTGGTAAATCCCGGGGATCAGGTTCGGGGTGCGCTTTAGCAGCACGAAGTAAGAACACCCGGGGCGATCCTTCCTGGTTAGGATCCGGGACACGTGCTCTACTTCAAAGCCCTTCCTACTAAGTGCGGCGGCTATTGCGTCAGTGGGTGTATTGACCGGCAGGCCGTGGATACCTACCTTGAGTCCACGGTCCTGCGGGAGCGCGTAGGAGAACCACACGACACGTTCCGTGCATGCGTCGTGGTAGTTTTTTTTTTTTTTTTTTTCTTCTTCCCCCAACCATTAGCCGGGACAATTTTTTGCTTTATTTTTTAGTTACAGTGTGTATTTTATTTTCTAATTACAGCTTTGTTTGTTACATTTACATTTCTATTGCTGTCATATTTTACATTTATCTTTTATACTTATTACATTATTTCTATTTATTCTATTTATACAGTTATATCTTTTAATATCTTGCTTATATATATTCTATATTTTTACTATTACATTTTCCTATTTATCATCACATTTTACATTCTTCTTCCGCACTTATTTACATTATTTCTATATTATGCTTAGTTATCAGTTACAGTCTCAATTTGTCTCCTCGTCTATTCATTCAGGTCGAAGTGTCCGCCCCGACAATTCGTATGCTCAGGATTCGTACTCATATGAATCCTTTGCATCCTTTGTGAGACTCCATGGCGCGCGCATACACTAATAGTGCCAGTTTTCGGTTGCTATGGCTATATATGCTATCTTATGTCACCATAATCATAGATATGCCCAGCTTCCCCCCAACAGTGTCGCACCGTCTACTTATTTTATGTATAATTGGTGTTATTAAAATGCAGTTTAACATACATCCAATTTACTCCAGACAGTGCTGGCACTATTGGTCCTCTGGACTATACGCGACTGTTGCGCGCGCCATTGCGTCCCACTTCTGCCGGACCGGGCACTCCGCACTGGACGCATTGTGTTCAATGTTTTTATTGCCGGCCTTTTCGCAATTTATACAGCGTGGTTTGCTGCCAGACCTACGGTCCCCGCACTGCGACTGATGGTGTGCCCCGGAGCAATGGCTGCACCTCTCCTCGGCGGTACTGCAGAATCGCTTCCCATGTCCGTACCCTAAACAGCTCGAGCACAGTATTAGGGGGGACTGGTCAGCGACCCGAACGCGCTGCATATCTATATATAGATGACCCGCCTTGGTGAAGCACATCCACATCCCCGGTGACACAGTCATCACCACGTGCTCGGTGCCATCGTCTTTTCCCTGCTTCCTATATCTAACCTTCATCCTATCCTCTTCCCCGTCCAGGATGTGCCCCATGAGGTGCTCATTTTGCGTTCTTACGGCTTCATAGATGTCTTTATCTGTGTTTGACTTGAGCACCCCATACAGCACAATCTGCGGATCCTTATTTTCTATGCTCTGTACTTCAAGTTTCCCTCCAGTTTTCTCTATTTTATCTTTAACCCTATTTCTATCTTTTCTATTTCTAATACCTATAATGACTCCAATCAGCTCAGCCGCTCAATCTGGGCTCGGTGGCGGTCAGGTATGCGCGCTCAGACGTGCGCGAGCTGGACCTCGAAGAGGTGGAGCTGCGCGACAATCCAGAGCCGGCGCGAGAATGGCTGGGACGGTCGCGGCTATGCGGCTGCGAACCACAGTCAGCCATGGTTGTAGTACGATTGTACTAATGTACTATACGTACGTGGACATGTCACAGTAGAGTCACATAATATTTACACACACGAGACACAATGTACATGTATAAAAGAAAGTTAATAATAAAAGTACTCACACAATAACACGATATAACTAAACACAGAACACGTATTTAGTGTCTAAGTAGTCACAACAGTGTACGTACTTGCACGGGCTAAAACTTTGAGAGGCTGGCTCCCCGTGACCCAACGTTGGAACGAGTTCCAACGGGAGGCCAAAGGAATGGCAACTCCTCAGCAAGGCGGCAATCCACTCTTTATTGTAACGAATAAGGAGTGAATTGACGATCGCTATACGGAGATTGAGAGGCACTGCACTTTAGAGCGGGTCGGCACGAACGTGGAGTGAGCGAGACACTACGACACGCTGTAGGAGACAGGACGATCCCCACTTGTAGTAATTTCAGGTGTTGTATATATACCGCCGATCTTAGAAAACTTTGATAGCGCGATTCAGGATTGCGGCACTAATTGGTCCGCCACATCACTCCCCCCCGAAGACCGGAGGTCGAATCTTGAGTCTTCTGCTTGAGTCGCCAGTGCCAGAGAGTCCCAGTGAGTCGGAACTGTGCTGCTGCTGCACGGGCTCCAGTAAGTCGGAGTGCTGGCATGCGGGGCCGATGCTACGTGCTGACCAGGAGATCTGTGCTCTGCTTGCTGACCGGTCGTTATAGTGAGAGTGCCCCTTGAAGCCAATGAGGGTTCGACCAGGTCGCGGTGCATTGAGGCTGGTGGTCGAGGAACCCGATGAGGCTGAAAGCTGGCTGGCGTGGTACGGAGAGGGGGGGGGGGAGATTGATGATGATGATGTCCAAAAGGAGACGTGTTCTGTCGAGGGTCACCAATGTGGGAATAGGTGGCAAGCCCCAAAGGGAGATCTCCGACCGAGCGAGGTGCTATGCTCGGTCAGGCCGAAGCCCACTTGTAGTAATTTCAGGTGTTGTATAATATATACCGCCGATCTTAGAAAACTTCGATAGCGCGATTCAGGATTGTGGCACTAATTGGTCCGCCACAAAGTAAATGGATCCGACAGCAGACAATTACGAAATGCTTAGAGATGGAGTGAATACGCTCGTAATTAAATGAGGCAATCTCACTTCGAACTTTGCTCAAAGTTTGAGGAAATGTGATCTCGCTTACTCAAGTGTAGACTTGCGATGGATCGTTGCGATCATACTCATATCATACAACAAAGTGGTTTCTGGTCGTAAACGATTTACTAGGTCGTATACGATATAGTAAACGATCTAGTACAAAAACTTAAAGTATAGGAGCCAGCAAAGTTATCGAGAGATAATTTTAGAACAGGTGATCTTACCAACTTACAATACTACTACTGTAAATGTGAAAGTTTGTGAGGACGATAGATTGATGGCCGTCGTAGTTTTGCTTTCGACAAACCAGTTTAATCGTAAGGATCCATCGCAAGTCAACGGCCCCTTCAATTGACGTTTGCTTTGACTTGTTATGGGGAATGAGAATAGATTTGTGAGGATAAGGATCAGAAGAAACTCTCCCTTAAAATATATTCTTATTATTTGATAAACTAAAATAAAATCTTCTCATTTTGGAATTTGAAGAGAAATTAATACTTTGAAACCTGGGTATGTACAGTCGCGGGCACCCAAACTTTTGCATCTAATTGCCATAGTAATTTGAGTTCAAAATGTAGTACAACGAGTTGGTCCTCAACCGTACAGTCGCCGACAAGCCCGGTGTGCCACTTTTGAACCTTATTTTCGCAGCTAATCAAAATGTGGCACGCCGCGCCGCACCGGGTTTATTGGCGTCAGTATACCTACTCCGTTCCGATTCAATATAATCTAAATGAAAACAAAAACATGAAATTCTACCAAACTAAAGTGTCATTGTATTACTTTATTGCGCGGTGCATACCCAAGTGACATTTAATTTGAATTTTTTTGGGGTACCTCCACTACGTGTAAAGTGGGGATGATATTTTTTCTCGCGTCTACCCCATAGTGTGGAGTATTTATTTTCAAATCATTAAGAGCATTGCTATGACGATTTTTTGATTATAATAAGTAAAGATGTAAAATATTGGTAAAATAGTACGGAACCTTACGTGCGTGAGTCTGACTCGCGCTTCACTTTTACTTTTAGGTTACATTGAATCGGAACGGAGCATACATACTTCATACGTTGGAGCACCCGTGAGGGTGCTTTGAATTGCCAGCTGCGGAAAAGTCGTGGGTAAATATAGGACGAACGAGTACCTAATTCGGCTTAAAGTCAACATCAGGTATGTTAATGTTACTTTGTTTTAATTGAGTTTAGGTCGCTTTGTGCACTATCAGGAAAAATCCCGACAGTGCACAAAGCGACATAAAGAAATTTACAGCAAAGTAACATAAAACAGCTTGTTGAATGAACGAGAAAAAACAACTATTCTAAGGACATGAACTGTGAGATATGAATTGATCCATTTTCCATTGGACAGTATCCAGCAGGCTATAATAGACTTAACTAAAAGAGTGATATAGTTCACCATTATCAAAAGATATATACACATCTTATCCTTAATAAAAGGATCACGGAGGTCACTAATAAAAGTGACCCCTTTTTCGCACCTATAACAGGCTGTCGCATGAGTGAGCTGTTCTGGCTATCAATAAGCCAGCTACTCTACTACAGTGCCAAGTGCCAGAACTCAGGTCTCTCCCCAATGTGAGGACTGAGGAGGATTAAGCTACCACGATAGACTATTGCGGTTGGTAGCTAACTATTAATTAACCTTTATTAACCTTTGTTACAGGTCCCTCTTACCTCCATAGCACTCAACAGCGGCGGCGAGGGACCAGAGGACAGCCCTCTCAGTAAAGACAAGGACCTGCCAGACCAGCCCACCTGATGCTAAGTGTAAAGTACCCTTATTCATAATACTTCACGAGCCTATAGTATTAAATTAAATTGTTTTGTGTGTCTTAACGAACAAATGTCTAAGCAACAAATATATGAATTTACGGTACAAGCCACGTCCTTGATATTGTATTTACTTGATACTTGATATAGCAACTTATCAAATATAGGCTATTGAATATTATGAATAAGGTAAGTAGGTAATTTATAATAATATTCTATACAATATGTAACACTGTAAATACAATTGTCCTAAGCTTAACGTTTTGGTATTTGAAATTATCTTGTAACTATAATAATAATAGAAGCATTCGAATTCAATCTAAATTGATTTAAATTAGCGGTTGAAGGCTGGGCCTATATGCTCCGGAATCCGGGACCGCGCCGGTGAGAATTCAGACCACTGAAAATAGAACACTGACCTAATACAATAGAGCTAAAAATGAATGTTTCGATTGTCGAGCTGTCATATATGACATTGATTCGACACTCATGTGTTCGATTTTCAACTGTATTGTATTAGCGCAGAGTTCTATTTTCAGTGCTCTGAATTCTCGCCGGCGTTCCGGATTCCGGAGCATATAGTCCCAGCCTAAGTTGGCTCTACTTTCTTCAGTTTACAGCTGTACCTAATACTTAATATTTATATATATACAAAAGGTATATAAAAAAATTACATAAATAATATTTACTATTAGGTAGGTACTATGTTTTATTGCTGATAACTATTTTTTTATATATTTTAGTGGTTCATCAATATTAAGTTGTATCTCCGTAAATAATAAAGAATATGCGCGACCACATTTTGTTGCTTGTATCATTTTATTTGCATTTATTTTACATTTAGGCTTTATCATAAAACTACAAAAGAAGCAGACAACAAAACCTTGCCATTCTTACAGTGCCTACCAAGAAGTATTTTTTCATTGGAAAACAAAAATACTAGTTGTTGAATAATAATAATATCATTTCAATTAAAGTAATTGATTGGAACAATATGTGAGTTACATAACAATATTATCAACAACTTATTTATTTGCATCTTTGAACGAGTATATTAAGAAACTCTGTATTTATTTGAAAAGAGCTTGAATTTAATAAATTACCAAGAGAAAAATATTTTAATGTGTTCATTGGAACGAGCGCCGAGCTCCTACGATTTGCTGGCAAATTCACATTTTCAAATATTTATACCTAAGTCTGAAAGTCTTCAGAGAATAAATTTGTATTTCGTTACTTGTTCATATGAAAATTGTTGTTTTATAGCATAGCAATAAAGGACATCGGGAATTTTATTATGGAACAAGGCGGAACAACGAAGGAACAAACCCACGGCGACCAAAGATAAAATTAGGTTCGATGTAAGCGTATCCTACGGCTGAACCCAATTCTCGTAATTAACTTACACTTTCATTTCACTTTTATTGAATGACAAATTAATCGTCTTGATATCATAAACTGCTTTTTTAGTTTGGGCCAATCAAAACGCGTTTGTCGTTGTTTTGACGTTTATGAGAATACCATTTTGCAATTTTTAATATATCGGGACTGGATTGTAACTTTATTATTGCAGAATTTAATTAGCAGAATCGACCTTCTGGATTACAACTGCATAGATTGCATATCTGCAGGAGGTGGGGTAAAATCATTCCAACGAATATTTACATAAAATATGATTAACAATTTATAATTTATCTCCACTTCTTCATGTATTGAATTAAAATAAAAAAGGCATTTGGTGTTAATGACCCGCTTTTAAAAAATGGTCACGACTTTTTTAAAAAGCGGGTCCATAACCCCAATGCCTTTTTTTCTCTCAACCTGGTATATTAACGACCTCTGTGGCTCAGAAGTTAGCGGTGCTTTAGCCGGTGGTCGCGGGTTCGAATCCCGCGAAGGGAATTAAAAGTTTTCAATGTTGCTAGGTCATGGATGTGTATTAAATATGTATAATAAAAATCTTAAATATATGTATAGTACAAAAAGTGTTAAATATCGTCCAGTTGTCCGGTACCTGTAACACGAGTTCTTCGGATACTTAGCGGGGGTCAGACGGACGCTACCTCGATGTGAATTCTATATATTATTATTTTTATTCATCGAGAATTTATAAGGGTTGTCAACTTTATATTTTATATTCAGCTTTACAAACGGTTGGTCCGAGGCGGCGGGGCTGAAAATGTGCTGGACCGCGCGGCGAGCCGGCACTAATGCGATGTCCACATCAGGATTAGGTGCGGGTGTGAGCAAATATAATAGGATACCTTTAACATTGTACTTATAATTTTATCAAAAGCTAGGTTGTAGGGGACTGTATTATTCCACAGGGTTTCAACCGCCGGCTCAGATTTGACTCGAAGATAGCAAGGTTACACCGATTTGGGCAGAGCCGGGGCGATAATAAAAACACTATTTGAGGAGAACGATTTTCACTTTTTTCGTTTTGCTTACCTGGCTCATGGCAATGCCGTATAGAGAGCTCCGCCCGTACGCCTCATTCGGGCCGATTTGCCATCTCACTTTTACCTCTCTATACGGCTATTTTCCATAATTTTCCCTATTTTTCATGAGCCAGGTGAAGCAAAACGCGTGGTGTGAAATTCTTTATTGCCATGACCATATACATATATCCTTATATACTAGGGATCTTATTCTATAAAAAAGATATTTACAACTTAAAGCTTACCATATAAGAAATGTTCTACACTTTTACCATTATTTTCTTAATAACTACTTAACCCTTTATTATATAATCTTAATCGTTACGCTGTAGCGTAACAAACATACATAATACCTAACGTGTACGTTAGGTATTATGTTTTTTCATATAAATCAAAAGAAGCTTCGTTAAAATTCGCTTTAGTTAAAAATATATAAGCAAAATAACCTGCACTTGATAAAACACCATTTAACACGACTTTTACACACTGATGCCATATAAATCTATGCATATAGTCACTGAGTATTCACTATTATAGTTTTATGTACTGTTTTAAATTACGCGCTTATCGTTCACATTTAAATTCACTCATGTTTTACGTTACGAGGCCGCTGTCCTTAACATAGTTGTTACCTATGACTATGATTAAGCAAAAGGGCATCAAGGGCAAAAAAGTAAGCGCATGAACGGTTCCCCCGTTCATACGCTTAAAATGGCCTGTGTGTCAATCCAGATTATAAACTAAGTATATTTTGTGTGTTTATGCAAATCTGTTGAAAGGTTAATGCTTAAGAATACACATAGTAGATGTGTATTCTCAAGTAAACTTTTTGCATTTCGCATCAAATCACATCAATGCCAAATGACCTTGCGTACCTTAGACCAGGGTTCTTAAACCTATTAATTAAATTAAATTGTTTTATTGTACATTTAACTGTGAAGTGGAAATAAAGCTATAATAATAATAATAGATAATGACGGCAGAATAGCTCGCAGATGGCAGAATAGCTCGCCGATGGCAGAATAGCTCGCCGATGGCAGAATAGCTCGCCAATGGCAGAATAGCTTGCCGACGGCAGAATAGCTCGCAGATGACAGAATTTTTTCCTACTTACTTGACACTCACACAATTGACACAATAGCTTTATAAATTATAGCCTATGTGTTATTCTGATGTGTAGGTAAGCTATAGATTGTAAAGCTTCATTAAAATCCATTTAGTTAGTTATTTTGTGAAAGAGTAACAAACATCCATACTTTCTTACAAACTTTTGCGCTTATAACATTAGTAAGTAAGGGTAAATAGTTTGCTACTACTTTTCCGAAGTAACTATTATGTAATCTGTGACACTTGTCTTATGAAACGAGTTAAACTAATATAACATATTTAAGTCCTTCATAATTTAAGTTTCCCAGACTTTAATAAACTTTTGTTTCTAACTTAAACTTTTTTCAGAATTCAATTCAGCTGGAGCTTACCTTTCAAATAAATCTGAAAGAATCTTTTCGCAATTTAGGTTTGTAACACGGATTTTCTTTTCGAAAATATATTACCTGGCGAAAGTTTACGTAAAGATTTTAACGTTTGGACCCCTTTGATTTTCTAGATGGATAAAATTTATGGTTTTCAATGACAACGAACGTTTTGCCTTGAGCAAAATTAGTCAGAGGAATCTATTTATTATACTTAGGAGGGCGGGTCAATAAGTCCGTGACTTTTGGAATAAAACACAGATTTTTTGATAAATAAATCATTTTATTTTTCAACGTAGTCCCCCTTGAGCTCTATACACTTTGTCCAACGCTTCTCCAATTTTTTTATCCCTTCCAAAAAATATGATTTGTCGAGGTCCTCAAAATAGGCCTTTGTTTGCGAGATGACTTCATCATTGGAGTCAAATCTTTTTCCACCGAGCCATTTTTTCAGGTTTGGGAACAAGAAGTAGTCACTCGGAGCCAAATCTGGAGAATAGGGTGGATGTGGGAGCAATTCATAGCCCAATTCATGGATTTTTGCCATGGCAACTGCACATGTGTGCACCCTTGCATTGTCTTGGTGAAAAAGAACTTTTTTCTTGGCCAAATGAGGTCGGTTTTTTTTCAAATCCTCATTGAAGCGGTCCAATAAGTTGGCATAATATTCCCCATTAATTGTTCTTCCCTTTTGAAGATAGTCAATGTGGATTATCCCACGTGCATCCCAAAAAACAGTCGCCATAACTTTATTGGCTGGCAAACCCACCTTGGCCTTCTTTGGCGCCGATTCACCCTTAGAAACCCACTGTTTTGACTGTTGTTTGGTCTCTGGTGTGTTGTGATGGATCCATGTTTCGTCCACGGTTACAAAACGGCGCAAAAACTCCTCCATATTGTGATTAAACAACGCCAAACCTTCCTGTGAAGTTGTTACACGATTGGGTTTGTGGTCGACTGTGAGCAAACGCGGCACCCATCTTGCGGAAAGCTTTCTCATGCCCAAGTGATCATTCAAAATTGAAACCGCTGAGCCATGCGAGATGCCTATGGCTTCCACAATATCTTGCACTTCCAATCTTCGGTCGGCCAACACCATATCGTGAATTTTTTCGATTGTTTCGGGTGTAGAGACCTCAACTGGGCGTCCAGGACGTTCGGCATCTTCAGTGCTTGTACGGCCACAACGAAATTCAGTAAACCACTTTTTTACCATTGAAATCGATGGTGCAGAGTCCCATAGTATTTATCAAGCTTAGCCTTGGTCTCGGTAATGGTTTTTTTTCGCAAAAAATAATGCTTAATAAGCACACGAAATTCACTTTTTTCCATGTTTCCTTAAGTTACTGGATAGTCTGATAAAGATAGCTGTAAAACACAAACTAACTGACGCAGCAAGTTCAAATTTTGATAGGAGTCAACTGACAGATGCCTGTTGACAGGAGTAGTGTTGCTTTTTCAGTAAGGAGGTTAGAAATTCAAAAAGTCACGGACTTATTGACCCGCCCTCGTATTTCTAATAAATTAGAATCTGATTTAATACATTTTTAAATTCATTTACTAAAGTCCGTCCGCTAAATACGCGGACATTAGCACTCTAATATGCCTTTTTGGATCGTGCCCACAAAAGACTACTGACCCGCTCGCACAGTAGCATCGACTGGCAACATAAAAGTAAGACACACTAGGCGGCAGCGGAGCGATGCGACTCGATCCTACTAGTAATACCGTAATGGAGTGCCGCGGCGCGTAGTTCCGCTGCCGCGTAACGCATTGTCTCATACTCATACAAAGAATATTTGGCCGTATCGCGTCGCGTACGCTGCCGCGTAGTTACGCCTAGTGCGGTCCCACCTTTACTATTAAAAATACTGTAATCATTATCGCCCTTATGAATCAAAGAACACAATTAGCCTAAGCGCGCACTAGCGGCTACATAAATGTATGCATTGTATCCTCTGTGCGCACACTTGGCCGCACGCGCCCATCGGCCGCCGCGGCCAATGGGATTGTGACTTAACCTGCGGCCAATGGGATTGTGACTTAAACCTGCGGCCGCTGACCGCCGCGACCACTGGGATTCGAAGAATTGTAGAGTTGTGCGCCAGCCGCCAATGTGCGCACACTAGCCGCCGGGCAGACGTGTTACTTGTTTACAGAGTGTTCAAATTACATCATAATGTCTGTAGTGTTTCTACAGTTAATAGAAGGGATGATAAATGATCAAACCCAACGAGTGCTGTTTGTACACTGATTTATTAATTAATACAATCGAACAATGTGGAATGTATATGCTGACACAGCATACTTGTACTTTGTACATCCTGGAACTCAGGGAAAAAAAATAATGTTGTCTACATGTAAATCACTAAAACTTAATGACCATAAAATGTTCAACTTAAACCACTTGAGTCAATGTTAAATTAATCACTAATTTCACTATCACTAATTTTGGGAACCGACAATCGCACAGATTTACACTTTTCACTTTTGTTCACACAAAACTGCGTACTGGTGCTCCGAGGAGCCACCCCCGATGATATTAATGGCTGCTGCGTTGTAGCCAGTTGCGAGAGTTCCACGTTGGTGGCCTCCACGGCCCGCAGAACCACCGGCGCGGTTCTAACTACTCCTGGAGATACTCTGAACTGCTGTTTGCTTATCTTACGAGCACGACGGATGGCGTAAATGCACCCCGCTAGGATTATCAGTAGCAGCGTAATGTAAATAGCAGTATAGTGGTGTACATCGTGTACGCTGACGGGAGAGTAAACCACATCAGCTTCCTGTTTTATGTTCTCTAATTGCATCTTCATCTCATTCCAAGTATGGCTGTGGTTGTCCGGTATGAAATTTGCAGGTAGAGTTAAATTTAAAATATGATTTGGGATAGAAAATTCTTGTATTGTGACTATGTTAGGGTTTGTAGATAGTTTTGTAAGATAATTAGTGTGTCCGTAAATTGTTACGAGTTTACTCTTTATGTCCATGAGTCCATTTCCTTGTAGGTTAATCATTACCATTGTATCCGAGCAGAAAAGTCGCACTAGGCAATTCTCGCAGCACGAGAATAACCACCTGTTATTAGCAAGTAATTTGATCCATCACTCTTCGCACTTAATTGTTTTAGTTGTACATAATGTTTTATTGTTTGTATGTATGTTACAAAAGGAACGACTTATTTGTTGCTCATATATAGGTTTATCGAAGGCACATAAAACTTTTCCCGGCGATAAATGCATGCAAAAATGAGTGTCTTCTTCAGATAATAAGATAAATATTTCCTTTTGTAAATTAAAAGCTATGTAAGATGTAATTGTTTCTATGATATAACTATTCCAAGGTATATTGTATATTTTGTGTAATTCGAATGATTCCTTAGCAATTAAAGGTATTTTTATCTCTATGACTAAGAAAGACCTTCCGACTTTTGAGCTTATCTTCATGACCATAATTATATATATATATATATATATATATATATATATATATATATATATATATATATATATATATATATATATATATATATATATATATATATATATATATATATATATATATATATATATATACTATACTATACTATATATATTCATAATTCCTGTATATTTTCTTCATTTATCGGTAAAGTTATGTCATCTTTTAATTGACTTGACTTGTTCTAAAGGTATTAAATGTGGGTCCAAGTGACCATGAGATAAATCAGTTACTGTTTCGATTAGATTATTGATTGTTGCGGAGCGGAGTTTTTTTTAGAAGAAGGCGTCTTCTAGGCGCGCCGGGCCCTTGAAAGGGGCCTTGGGCGCGAAAACATGATCAGGGGCTATGCCCCTCTGCATGTGGAGTTCCAGAGACACACCCAGTACGAATACTGGGTGCAAAGACGTCAGTTTTTAGGGAAGACCCCCCGCGGCAGAACGCGGGGGAAACCCGAGGTGGCAAGGGAAATGAAGATAGCGAGGGCCGTGGGCGGCCAAGACCTGCGGTCGACTCCGACGACGCGTGGGGTCCTGGTCCGGGGACCAGGAAGCGTGTATGGTTCCACTCCCACACGCGCCGCTTTTGTCGACCACGGACACAACCGACCAGGGAAATGGAGGGGGGGGGGGGGAAAGGTATTTCCCGAGCCCCAGACTTTTTATGTCGGGGGGGAAGGGGCTGCCACGGGGCTGACGTGTGGGCAATAGGGCTGCCCCACGTCATACTCCGGGCGCACAAAAGAAGTATTTGCGCCGGTTTGAGCCGGCGCGGGGTTAAGGGGGCGGGGGCATCGATCCAACGGTGCATATTCGGAGGCGCACCGCGCATGGGGGCGTCTCGGCCGCATGGCTCCGGGATGCTCCCTGCGTCTGGTGTCGACAGGGCGGTGGCTGTGGGCGAGCAGACATGTCACGCAGCGGGTCAGTTGACCGGGTACGCGGCTACCGCTCGCTCAGAGATAGGTGATCCTGTAACTAAAAGAATACATTAACGCGTTCAAGGAGCGCGGGGGGGGGGGGGGGGGCGGTGCATAACACGCGTGAGTCCCGAGTCCGGTACACGCAGCTCGGATCTCCGGCAGTCGCAGTCGGCTCCTATGATAGGAGCTTCTGGATGCCGGAGATATCCAGGCGCGGGTCCGAGCTAGGGTCTGGGGAGCCAAACTTTTATTAGGGCTGCGATGGTGGGGGCGCCTTTTAGGAGGGCCTGTATGATTGCTTGGAGGATCTCCTCCCCGGCCTGAACCTTCTGAACTAGGTCCATGACCAGGGAGAGGAGGGTCTGCAGCAGCTCTGCTGTGGATAGGGGGGCCTCGCTTTCCCCCGACCCTGGGGGCAGCAGAGGGAATACCGGAGTCTGTGGATACGGAGCGACCACGTGATTTGCGGGCTCCGGGACGATCCTATCTTCCACGACTGTGATAGCCGAGGAGGTAGCACTGGATGTGCGCGAGGAGCGCTGGAAGCGCGGGGGGCGCGGAGTGCGCGGGGAGCGCAAGGCGCGCGGGGAGCGCTGCGAGTCCCGCATGAGGTCAGGCTGCAGTGGAGCGAGCTCAAGTGGCTCCAGCTCCACATTGATGCTGTCTGAGAAAGAAACGGTATCACAGGGGGCGGTCACAGGAGAAGCGGCATCTTTCCTCCTGGTTTTCGGCTTCTTTGCTCTCCGTGCGGGGGAGATAGAGGCCGAGGGGGCAACGACTCTGGGGATGCAGTCGTTCGCCTCCGCCATCAAGGAAGTTGAAGTTGGCGGAGGAGGTGGGGCCTCCCGCACGGGGGAAGGCAGGTCGGGTTTGGCGCAGGGGGGGGGGGGGGGGGAGGGGGGAGCGTTTTCTGGTCGCTTCCTTGCCTCCCTGCGGAACATTGGGCAGTCCCTGCTGTTTCCAGGGTGAGCCCCACTGCAGTTTGCGCAGAAGGGCGGCTCGGTGGAGGGGCGGGAGCAATCCCGCGCGGAGTGTTTGCCGGCACACCGTGCACAGACTACCACTCGGTGGCAGTTCTGGCTGGAGTGGCCGAACCGGAGACATCGATGGCACTGGGCCGGGCCGCCGCGGCCCCGCCAGGCTTCGATGTATATACCCGGCATATACAGAAGTTCAGTGACCTTGTATATACCGGGGACGACGTCAGGGGCCCTGACGATGCGGGCGAAATAGATGCATCCGCCGGGTTCGGATCTCGCCGGGACTTCGGACACGTACTCCGCCACGTATCCTAGTTCGGCGAGTCCGGCTTTGATATGCTCGGTGTTAGTGGCAGAAGGTAGGCCTCTAATTCCTACCTTAATAGCCCTGTCTTGCGGTAGGGAGAAGGAAAACCAGGAGGCCTGTCCCTGCTTTTCCAGGTCCGTGAGGTACGATTTTGTGACCCGGTATTCATATTCGCTTCGGGGCGTGAAGCGAATACCCGAGCCACTTTTTTTGGCATTTGGTGTGTGCCCCAGAATGTCCCGGAGGCGCCGGAAATGGCGCACCCAGTCGTCGATTTTCTCGACGACCAGGGGCGGGTAGCGAGATGTGTTGGGGGGTGGCGACATTTTTGCCGGCACAGGTGTGGGGGCAGAGAGTCGGTAGGTGTCGGTAGGTACTGTAGGTACCTGTAAGGTGGTGGCACTCACCTCGGCGTAGGTAGGCTGGCGGCCGGTGTACCTGGCCGTCGGTGGTGTAGACAGGTCAATGAGTGGTGGCGGAAAAATAGGCGCGCGGTGGCGGTACTCGCACGGCTTGCTTGTGCGGGGATCTGTGGCTGCACAGGGTGCAGCACGGCAGTTGTCGCACGGCTGTGGAGCCGGCGAGGCATCAGGCGATCGCGGGGTGCTCGCGGTGTGCTGGTGTGAGCCGTGCGGCTGAATAGCCAGCGCGGCATGATGGTGTCGCGGCTGGGTAGCCAGCGAGGGGCGGGCTGAGCCCGCGGTGTCGCGGGGTGTATCCGCTATAAGGACGCTGTGGTGTCCAGGGTGTGCAGCAGGGTAGCGAGAGTCGCTCGTCTGCGCAGAGCGGCGCGATGTGCGCCGGGTTTTGGCCGAACCCTGTTCGGCTGTGCGGGATAGGGGCCCAGACTCGCCGCAGGCCGCCATCGGAAGGCATTGGGGCGGGGGGGTACCAGTACACCCCCGCGAGAATGCCGAGGGCGACCCGGGGCGGGCGGTGTCCTGTCCGCACAAGCTAGGCTCGGCGAGCGGGCGGTAGTGCGTGCGGTCCTGGATTGAGCGTGAGCTAGACCTCGACGAGGCCAGGCTGCACGACGACTCGGAGTCCGCACAGGAGTCTAGGTATTCGCGGCTATATAGCCGCGGGTCGTGTTTCGTCATGCTCAACACGAGTGGAGCACAACATACAACACACAAGTCACACAAACAGTTACACTGACGGCAACAAGTGTACGTCTTCTAACACAAAGGTATTCACGGGACAAACGAAACACTAAGTGCACGCACACGAGGACGGTACACACACTTAGGGGGGCTGTCTCCTCGTGACCCAACGCTGAGCCGAAACTCAACGGGAGGCCAAGAGCAGGGCAACTCCCCAGCAAGGCGCAAATCCACAACTTATTCTAATGAATAAGGTGTGAATTTGCGGTCGCTATCAGGAGTTTATAGGCACTGCACTAAAAGGGTCGGCACGTTCGCGGAGTGAGCGCGACACTCGACGCGTTTCCGAGCGAGACGGCACTACCGCGGAGTGAGCGAATCACTACTACGCGGATAGAGCGGGACGACACGAAAACGCGGATTGAGCGAGACACTCGACGCGTTTGGAGCGAGACGACACTAACGCGGAGTGAGCGAGTCACTACTACGCAGTTAGAGCGAGACGGCACGAAACGCGGAGCGAGACACTAACACACGCGACTAGGAGACAGGACGATCCGGAGCGGAGTTGATTTTGACACGGAGAGGCTTATTTGCGAGCTCGAGACTAGAAGGGTGTTGTGGGACATGTTATATGGGACATATGACGCACAAATTAAAAGGATATTGTGGGAAGAGATCACAGAAATATTTACTAGTGCTTAATCTGGTTTTTTCGCTTCATACTTGCAAGGTAAACCATTACAGCTATTTCCTCGACGTCCATTTCGAAGCACTCTGGACTCGGTCGCAGTTCTGGCTGCATGCTTGGTCGCGACACTAGCGGCCTGGTCGCAATACTGGCCGCTTACGTGGTGTTTACTTTTTTATTAAAATAAGTAATTTCTTAAAAATCCTTAGACGGATAAAAGCATGTTATAGTCGTCATAATAATTTCAACATGGCGGGTTTTATAGTCGCATAAAAATATAAAATTTTATACCGAAGATAAAAGCGCATTTCACGACTGACCACTGCATCTCGTGAAATTAGATTTATCTCAAGGACACATTCACAATAACGGGAGGTTTAATGCAGGGAATTCTCACAAAAAGTCACAGCATCATAAATTAGAATTCAGATTAGAGAAAAAAATCCTTTGATTTACTTATTTTTATTACGTTCCATTAAAAAAGAGAATAGTTTTTATCTAAAATATAATAATATAAAAAAATATAGTTTAAAAAATCTAAAAAAACACGTTTTTATAGAAAATCTAACTAAAAAATAAAAATAAAATTTAATAAATTTGGATTAAGAATAGTGTAAATCAAAAATAAATGTTTATTATTGTAAAAAAGCGTGGGCTGCAGTGTCTTCACCTGTACGTTTGTTTGTATGTAATCGACTCCAGTGGATTTGATTTTTATACCCTTCAAACGGTCAGATTTCGTTTAAAGTGATTTTTAAGATATTATCAAAGAGAAGATCCTTCTCATATCTGCCAATAAAATGTTTATAACTATTGACACTATGCACCCACGCTTTTTTACAATAATAAACATTTATTTTTCATTTACACTATTCTAAATCTAAATTTATTAAATTTTATTTTTAATTTTTTAGTTACATTTTTTTATAAAATGGCGTGGTTTTTAATTTTTTTTTAACTATAATTTATTTTTGCTTTTTAGTAAATTAGTACGATTTTCCAAAGAGTAAGCCTGGAACTGCACGCATGCGTAGTTCGCGCACTAGTTCTATCTCTCTTACTCTCATGCAATGGATGCGGAAAGAAATTGATGAATCCTGGCGAATTTAATCAGGATAATCGGATATTTTAATCGAATTATTGCATTGTCATCGGTCTTTGACAGGTGTGCAAAGCTTGAATTAAATCTGATCTGATGAAATGAATTAGTCAGTCACAAACAAACAAACAAGCAAGCAAGCAAGCAATCATACAGGTGAAACTAATAAAAGCGTTATAAAAATAATAATTCATTGTGATTTATTTCAGAATAAATTTTTACACCTGATTAAAATTAACATAATATGAGTTGAAGTCTGAGCCTTCAAAACTATGTATAGTTGACAAGTTGCATTGGCGTAGTAGTCCTAGTGTTGTTAGAAGAAGGCGTCTTCTAACCGCCGCCGGGCCCTTGAAAGGGGCCTTGAGCGGATAAACATGGTCAGGGGCTATGCCCCTCTACATGTGAAATTCCTTTTTTTTTTAATTTTTAATGAGGACACGCCCAGTACGAATACTGGGCGCAAGACGTCAGTTTTAGGGGAAGACCCCCCCGCGGCAGAACGCGGGGGAAACCCGAGGAAGCTAGGAGGAAGAAAAGCGACGGCCGAGGGCGGCCAAGACCAGCAGTCGACTCCGGCGGAGCATGTGGGTCCCGGTCCGGGAACCAAGGAAACGCGTATGGTGCCGCTCCCACACACTCCGCATTTGTCGGACTGCGGACACAAACCGACCTGGGGAAAAGGTAGGGGGAAAAATATTTGTCCCGGACCCCAGACTTTTGATGTCGGGGGGGAAAAACACGCTACGGTGCCGACAGAGTGGCATTAGGGCTGCCACACGTCAGACACCGGGCGGGTGCAAGAAGTGTGCGCCAGTATTTTAATTACTGGCGCGGGGGAAGGGTCAGGGGGGAGACAATCCAACGGTGGACGGGGTGGTAGAGCGCGCTATCGCGCCGAGGCTCCTCCTCTTCGGGGGCGGGGCGGCAGGCGAGGCTCTGCGGGGTCCCCAGCTCTGATGGCGTCACGGGGCAGCAGTCTGCGGTCAGGCGGGCGGGCGTGCCAAGGCGCCAGGTCGGCAAGCTCGACCAGGTCCGAGGCATCAGCTCGCTCGAAGAGAGTGGTGGCGAGCCTGCGAACAAAGTCTTCCACGCTCGTTATGCGGAGGTCCCTATTTATAGTGGCGTTAGTCCTAGTGAGGTACCTCCGTCGTGAAGTGCAGAATTTGCGAGCTCGAGACTAGAAGGGTGTTGTGGGACATGTTATATGGGACATATGACGCACAAATTAAAAGGATATTGTGGGAAGAGATCACAGAAATATTTACTAGTGCTTAATCTGGTTTTTTCGCTTCATACTTGCAAGGTAAACCATTACAGCTATTTCCTCGACGTCCATTTCGAAGCATTCTGGACTCGGTCGCAGTTCTGGCTGCATGCTTGGTCGCGACACTAGCGGCCTGGTCGCAATACTGGCCGCTTACGTGGTGTTTACTTTTTTATTAAAATAAGTAATTTCTTAAAAATCCTTAGACGGATAAAAGCATGTTATAGTCGTCATAATAATTTCAACATGGCGGGTTTTATAGTCGCATAAAAATATAAAATTTTATACCGAAGATAAAAGCGCATTTCACGACTGACCACTGCGTCTCGTGAAATTAGATTTATCTCAAGGACACATTCACAATAACGGGAGGTTTAATGCAGGGAATTCTCAAAAAAAGTCACAGCATCATAAATTAGAATTCAGATTAGAGAAAAAAATCCTTTGATTTACTTATTTTTATTACGTTCCATTAAAAAAAGAGAATAGTTTTTATCTAAAATATAATAATATAAAAAAATATAGTTTAAATAAACTAAAAAAACACGTTTTTATAGAAAATCTAACTAAAAAATAAAAATAAAATTTAATAAATTTGGATTAAGAATAGTGTAAATCAAAAATAAATGTTTATTATTGTAAAAAAGCGTGGGCTGCAGTGTCTTCACCTGTACGTTTGTTTGTATGTAATCGACTCCAGTGGATTTGATTTTTATACCCTTCAAACGGTCAGATTTCGTTTAAAGTGATTTTTAAGATATTATCAAAGAGAAGATCCTTCTCATATCTGCCAATAAAATGTTTATAACTATTTACACTATGCACCCCACGCTTTTTTACAATAATAAACATTTATTTTTCATTTACACTATTCTAAATCTAAATTTATTAAATTTTATTTTTAATTTTTTAGTTACATTTTTTTATAAAAGCGTGGTTTTTAATTTTTTTTTAACTATAATTTATTTTTGCTTTTTAGTAAATTAGTACGATTTGCCAAAGAGTAAGCCTGGAACTGCACGCATGCGTAGTTCGCGCACTAGTTCTATCTCTCTTACTCTCATGCAATGGATGCGGAAAGAAATTGATGAATCCTGGCGAATTTAATCAGGATAATCGGATATTTTAATCGAATTATTGCATTGTCATCGGTCTTTGACAGGTGTGCAAAGCTTGAATTAAATCTGATCTGATGAAATGAATGAGTCGGTCACAAACAAACAAACAAGCAAGCAAGCAAGCAATCATACAGGTGAAACTAATAAAAGCGTTATAAAAATAATAATTCATTGTGATTTATTTCAGAATAAATTTTTACACCTGATTAAAATTAACATAATATGAGTTGAAGTCTGAGCCTTCAAAACTATGTATAGTTGACAAGTTGCATTGGCGTAGTAGTCCTAGTGAGGTACCTCCGTCGTGAAGTGCAGAATTTCGTCATGAAACAGACGTAGACCGGACGTCGACACTGCAGCATGCACGCACACCCGGACGAGCACCGGGTCACGTTGACCGGGCAGTACGGGGGCGGCGCCGCTCCCGGGCACGGGGCCACGCACACCGGGCGGTCACACACGATCTCTGAAACATGCATGCATGTGTTAGGGGCCCCGTACACGGTCCGGTTTTCCTTCAGTTCGGCCTGAACGGATGCAAAATCGTATCGTATGTGTGCAATTTCGAGATCGCATCAGTCGGCCGGATGGACTGAAGTGATTCGCTTCAGTGTTGCCAACTCTGTTTTCGCGAAACTACTAAACTCGCATCGTTTTTTACGAAAAATTACTAAAAGAGTATCGATAACTATAAAAAAGCTACTAAACTTAGAAATACCTAGAAAACAACAAAAAACCACTGCATTTTCAGTTTTAATATATTAAAAATATGATAATTTTTCCGTAAAATAAAAAAAATATAAATTAGGAAATATTACGTAATACAGAAATTAAATAGGTAGTTTTTAGGTTTTTTCAGACGCGTGCTACTATGTGATATTATGATGAGGTGTCATAATAGCACATAGTAGCACGCCATTTTGCATATTATGATTACTATCTGGCTATTTTCTACAAAACCACTACCAACAACTAAATTCCTACTAAAGAGGGAATAAAATACTAAATTTAGTAGTAAAACTTTGTAAAGCAACAGATAGCAACATTAATTCTGACCTATACGGATGGTCTGAATGGTAATAAAATTGGACTGAACGGTAATAAAATTTGAGTGTAAAATAAAATCGGTCAAGTGCGAGTCGGCAAGAACAAAACAGTACAAAACAGAAAAAATCACGTTTGTTGTATGGGAACCTCAAATTTTTATTTTATTCTGTTTTTAGTATTTGTTGTTATAACGGCAATAGAAATACCTACATCAGTTGTAAAAATTTCAACTGACGAGCTATCACGGTATAAGTATAAGGTTAAGATACAGAATGGTGACAGACGGACGGACAGCAAAGTCTCAGTAATCCTCCTCCTCCTCCCTTTTTTACCCTTTGAGTACGGAACCCTAAAAATGGCAAACGTGGTCTAAACTCTAAAGAATATTTATTAGAGTTCATTGAAGTATTTGAAACTTTAGAGCCACTATGGTTGATAAAATGTAAAGCTTATAAACATAGAGAAATGATTTCTATAACATATTTCTATAACAATTATTACTGTAAAATTTGATGGCACAATAATTAGGTTTCGTCGATAGCATGACTTCAGTTGCAGCAAAATACAATTAATAAATAAAATAATAACCTAACCGAGAGCATGTAACGACATTTCTAAGGAGGGTTCCGTAACTATCAACACGCAATAGGTTTTCTTTGAATTTCTTCGAAAGTTATTGTCATTAAGTTATTACAGAAGCTTGGAGAGCGGACACACAGACAGACAGACGGACGGACAGGGCGAAACTATAAGGGTTCCGTATCCGAAGCTCGCGGCAAACCAGATGCGATTTTCCGTGTATGTGCTCGAATCCGTTCAGGCCGAACCTTCGATTAAAACGCCTAGAAACCGGGTACGCGCATGAAAAGTGAAGCAAATCATACTGAGCCATATCGGCTCAGTTTGTTTGAACGACCCGTTGTCAAGCGCATACTTCTCCGACTATTAAAAACATTATGACGGTTTGTGTCGTTATAGGGTGTCACAATGCATCGGAAAACAATTAAAAGAGCTTAGTACATAACATTAATTCATATGTAAGTACTACGAGTACAACTTGACTTGTATTAAGCCAAATATTTAAAACATTTTAAAATAAAATCACATTTTGTCGCCATCTTGCTGCCCTGTTGTGAATTGTGAAAATGTTACTAGTGTATTTCCAAATTTTCATGGCTAACTAATGGTTGCAACTAAGACAAAGATTTTAATATTTTCTGATTTTTTTAAACTATAAATTTAAAGTATTTTCAGTATTAAGATAATACTTCATATATTCCTTAATTTAAATAATAAAACCAGTTTAATATAAATATTGTTTACAAATCGTGTTTAGATGGTTTAAAATGAAATATAAGTTATATTTTTACATCTCACGATATTAAAAAAAAACAAACACAATAATTCCAATTTTAAGAGCAACATTTTCCGTGGAAATTGTCCCTAAAAACTGTACACACTCCACAACATTAAAGTTTTGTGTGCGTGTCGGTATGTAATGCTTACGCCTACATCTATCTGTTGCTTGCTTCACTTTGTACGATGCGTTCGTTTGAAGACTATCTAGGCGTTTAATCTAAGGGCCGAACTGACGTCAGTTTGGTCGGATGCGATTTTTTCCGTGTATGTGCTCGAATCTGTTCAGGCCGAACTGACGTCAGTCTTAACTGAAACGATTGGCCTCTCGTCTGTGGCGGCCTTTAGGCACACCCCACACAGGTGGCCACCTGGACAACTGGATGAGTACCGGGTGACGTTAGCCGGGCAGTACGGGGGCGGTGCTGCTCCCGGGCACGGGGCCACGCAAAATGGCCGGTCGCATAACACCTCTGAAACATGCACGCATGCGGCATGAGGTAGGTGCTGCACTATGCACGCACACCCGGGTCACACACGACTGCATGTGCACTGTACCATCCATACACGGTAACAGAAGGCCCCGGCGCATAGGTGGGCAAGTACGTTTGAAATTTATGTTCGTACTTGATGTTTTTTTTTCCTCCCCCTAACATGATCAGGGCTTTTTGTTTTCGTATTTTCTTTGTCTCTTTCTTAATTCTTTTTCTCTTTTTTATTTCTTTGTTTTTTCTCTTTATTTTGTTACATCATTTCTTGTTGCTACGTACATGTCCAGGTTTATTTTCGGTTTTACAATTTTTCAGTGATGCAATCCTTTTGTCAGGTTTTTCACATGTAGTACATTATTTTGTCTAAATCCATTTTCATCAGTACAAGTGATTTCTTTAAATTTTCTTATTATAATATCAATAAAAAAGATGTCCAATTAAAAATATACATTAAAATAATTCCAATATAAATATTCCTGTTTTATAAATTCCAGTATAAAATTTCAATAATAATTAATAGCATTCAATAAATGTCAATAAAACAATAAAACAAATAAGATAAAAATAAAAATACAGCACAACGTTCAACTAACCTAATATCACAATAAAAACCTACCGCTAAAGGAACCTAACATTAATTATTGTCACAGTTTAAAATATCACAATTATTCTTATTAACTACACCCACAATCCTCTTACAGAACGAGAGGAAGATGGGATATCTTCTTTCCCCCCAGGATGGCAGGCAGATTCTCACCCGTCACCGATGTGCCCAATTTTTGCTCAATATCCGTATCTATTGCTAGCAAAAATGGGGCACTCGAATAACAGGTGAGGAACTGTCTCCTCAACTCCTGGCTGACACAGGCACGACGGATCCTCTTTCAGCTTGAATCTATGCAAGTAGAAGGCGAATCCGCCGTGTCCGGTCAGGATCTGTGTGGTGTGGTGTGTTATGTCTATCTTTTTAACTATCTTGTATGCAGCAGCAGCGCTTGGGAAGAAGAGCTTCGTAACTCCGGCCGTCCCTCCTACTTCATATCTCCTATCCCATTCCTCAATCTTATCCTCTCTTAAGATACGCTTGACGAATGAAACAGAACACAGATCGTAGTCAGGTTTCCTTTTCAATCGCAGCGCGGCCTCCTTGGCTAATTCGTCAACCCTCTCATTCCCTCTCAATCCTGCGTGCGCCTTAATCCAAAACAGTGAGACCTCCCGCCTCTGCGATGCAGCTTTTCGGAGGGCCGCCCTTGTTTGCACTGCCAGGGGATGAGGGGAACTAAGATTGACTGCCTGGAGAGCAGATCTGAAATCGCTAAGGATACCGACCTTCGCCATTCCACTCTTGCAGGCTATACTTACTGCTCTTTGGAGCGCTAGAAGCTCGGCTTGGTAGACGGTGCAATACGGCGGCAATGCAAGCTTGACGGCCTTCGTCTCGGCGTCACCCTTCTATACGGAGAGTGCGGCTCCGACTCGACCCTCAATCTTGCTGCCATCCGTATAGATCCTATGGACGTGGCTGTTAACCACGTCTGCATACGAGTCCTCATCTATCAACCTGAACCTCAGCTCTACTTGCTCTGCCGGATGTGGGTCCTCAATCGCCGCAGCCATTCGCTCCACCTCCCTGTCTCCTAGCACCGGGTGTGGTACTCCCTTATTGATCTCACAAAGCTTCGATGCTTCGAGTATTCTGAGATCAAGAGGCAGTATCCCAGCCAACAGCATTGCAGAGTTCAGGGAGACGGTTCGATATGCTCTGCATATCTTTTGGGCAAAACCCCGTTGAACGGTGTTGAGCCTAGTTGGACCCCCATCTTTTCCACGGTGGGTGCCCACGCTGCTGATGCATACAAGATAGTTGGTTCCACTACCGCGGTATATATAGTTTTAACTATCTGGGGGCTAAGCCCCCACATGCTACGCGAGCTGCTCTAGCTAACTGCTTATAACGCGTGATTGCCTTTTTACAGACGTCTCCAACGTGTTCGTTGAACGTGAGGTTGCTGTCTACATTAACTTGATGTACTTGATGTTGCCTGCGACCTCGTATGCGCAAAAAATGTAATCCCGCAGGAAACGTACATTTTACCACGATAAACCTATCTCCTTCCCTGGGGAATAATGGGGGAGGCCTTTTAATCTATATCTGTGCCAAATATCATCAAAATCGGTCCAGTAGTTTCGGAGCCTATTCAATGCAAAGAAACATACAAACAAACTTTTGCTCTTTATACTATTATATAGTAAGTATGGATGTAAGCGATACAATTATATATCTTAACGACTCATTTTTTTAAATGCTCCATTTCCTACAGTTACTAGTTAGCCAAACGGCAAACGGTAAGTTCTTTACCAAGAAGGCAATATTCGTATTTATCTATTAAGATGTCTCGATTTTCCTTCCTAATATCAATACATTACAGTCAGCAAAAGTAAGACAAACAATAACAGAAGATGGAACTGGAATAAATGAATATTAAGTGTATAAACCTTCTTATCAGTAAGCAATATCGTAAGACGCAAGTCATCATAATATTGTGTTCTTAGGAAGATATTCAGAAACACGCTCCGAAGCTTTAAGCTTTTCCACGAAATGGTTTTACTCGTGTTTCGTTCGATCGATACCTTATGCCGTAGACGTAGATAACATAATATTGTTTCTTGCCTACTTTAATGTTTACTATTATATTGTAGTGCCTAAGCACACTTTGCCAAAGTACGCTACCGAAGTTTCCGAAGTTTCGTAGATGTTTTAACCTTTACCGAAGGTTTTCGGCTAATAACAATATCAGAGGACTACCATAATCAAATGATACATGTTTCATATGACATCAGGCATCTTCTTGTGTAATGAATAAAGTTCAATTATGAATAGCTATCTTAAAAAAGCAGTGCCTTGTCGTGTATCGTTTCGTTTCGGTAAGATAGATGTTAAAAATAAGAAGAAAAAACATTAAGACCGATTTAGATTAAGACGGCTTATTCTCGAAAATTACGCGACTTAAATTCGCTTTGTGATATCGTATAATGTTTTGCTTTTAACCGAAGTGGCCTATCACATCGAATCTGGGTGTATCCTCGATTAGTTTCCAGTAAAGTTACAATATCGACAGAGTCCTTGCTCGTCCAGTTTCTAAACTTTTTCCTTTAAACTAGGAGGTCTAGGACGCACGCTAAGTTAATATTTTTAAAGGTACAGCGATTTGTATACAAAATTTCGCAAGTCTCGTACTCTCCATACTAAGTCGTACCTAGCTGTGACGTCACGCCTAGGTTAAGGTGTATATAAATATATAAAAAAATAACTTTATTGTACCTTTTAGATATATCTAATTACTAAACTACACATAAAATAATATTTTTTTTACATTTACCAAGCAAATGCCTCAATATTTCTGAGTATATTAATGAGAGTAAATATTTTAGATGTAGAAGAAGGCGTCTTCTAACCGCCGCCGGGCCCTTGAAAGGGGCATTGGGCGGGTAAACATGGTCAGGGGCTATGCCCCTCTACATGTGGAATTCTTTTTTTATTTTTTATTTTTCAAGATGACACGCCCAGTACGAATACTAGGCGCAAGACGTCAGTTTTGTGGGAAGACCCCCCGCGACAGAACGCGGGGTAAACCCGAGGAGGCTAGGAAGAAAAGACAGCGACGGCCGAGGACGGCCAAGACCAGCAGTCGACTCCGGCGGAGCGTGTGGGTCCCGGTCCGGGGACCAAGGAAACGCGTGTGGTGCCGCTCCCACACGCTCCGCATTTGTCGGACTGCGGACACAAACCGACCTGGGAAAAAGGTAGGGGGAAAGATTTGTCCCGAACCCCAGACTTTTGATGTCGGGGGGGAAAGACACGCTGCGATGCCGACAGAGTGGCATTAGGGCTGCCACACGTCGGACACCGGGCGAGTGCGAGAAGAATGCGCCAGTATTTTAATTACTGGCGCGGGGGTAGGGTGCAGGGATGAGACAATCCAACGGTGGGCGGGGCGGCAAGCGGGGCTCTGCGGGGTCCCCAGCTCTGATGGCGTCGCGGGGCAGCAGTCTACGGTCAGGCGGGCGGGCGTGCCAAGGCGCCAGGTCGGCAAGCTCGACCAGGTCCGAGGCATCAGCTCGCTCGAAGAGGGTGGTGGCGAGCCTGCGAACAAATGCTTCCACGCTCTTTATGCGGAGGTCCCTATTTATTGTGGCGTTGCTCACGTACCTCGGTGCTCCGACGATGCGGCGCAGCACGCGATTCTGCGTTTGCTGCATCTTCTTTTGGTAGGAAGCAGCGAGCAGGTGGTGCCACGCAGGAGCCGCGTACGTGAGGCGCGAACGGATGTAGGTTTTATACAGGGCCAGCCTCATATTGAGCGGGACCTGGAGAGCTGCATAGATCGGCGACAGTTTGGCTACTGCGGCTCTGGCGCTAGCAACCGCGGAGTTGCACTGGGGGTACATGGTCAGCCGCCGATCTATAATGACGCCTAAGTATTTAGCGGTCTTACCCCATGGTATCTCCTTCTCTCCTATCTTCAGGGCGGGCGGGTATCCCCTCTTGCGGGTAACGGCGAGCGCCTGCGACTTACCGGGGTTGACGGCGAGTCGCCATTTGCTCAGCCATGCCGGGAGGAGGTCGAGGGTCCTCTGGAGTTTCACGGCTGCGTGTGCTAGGTTTTGGGAGGTGCAGATGAAAGCGGTGTCGTCAGCATACAACGCCGCGGTGGTGCCAACGTCAGTGGGCACGTCGCTGGCGTAGAAGTTGTAGAGGCTGGGCGACAACACTCCACCTTGCGGGACACCTGCGGTGATGGGGCGTTTCTCCGAGAGGACCCCGTCGACCCTGACCCTGAAGGTCCGGCCCGAAAGATACGAGGAGAGGAGTCTTACCATGTGGCTGGGGACGTTTACCTGCAGGAATTTGTGGAGGAGGCCTTCGTGCCACACGCTGTCAAAGGCCTTCTCCATGTCCAGGAAGACTGCCACTCCAGAGGCTTTCCTGTTGGTGGCATCCGTGAGGAGGTACACCACGCGAACCAGCTGGAGGGTTGTGCTAAGTTGGGAGCGAAACCCAAACTGTTCCCGCCGAGGAGGGAGAAAGGGGGAGAGATGTTTAAGGAACAGGATTTCGAAAGATTTGGAAAGGGTAGAGAGGAGGGTTATTGGACGATAACCCTCCGCCCGTCTAAGGTTTTTATGTGGCTTGGGGATTGTAATGATGAGCCCCATTTTCCAGGTCTTTGGGAAGTGGCCAGTCCTCACTATGCCGTTAAAGAGGCGAGCAAGGGCAGCCACTGTCCTGAATGGTAGGTGGCGCAAGGCTGAATTTGTAACCCCGTCAGCACCGGGGGCCTTGCGGGTCTTCAGACAGGAGAGGGTTTTTTTGACCTCTCTGGGTGAAATGGAAAAACTTGGTCGTTCAAGAGGGGAGGGGGGGGAATCAAGGAACTTTTCTTACCTCCTCGGATACCCTCGCAACATGTTCGGTCGCCGACGTCGGTAGGGGCGAAAACTGCCGCTCCAGGTGGTCAGCATGGATCTCGGCACGGTCCTCAGCTCGGTACCTAGGATTTCCGTCTGGGTGGATCAGAGGTCTTGTGGGGACGGTGGCGCCGGTGAGACTGCGGCATGTACGGTGCAGGGAGGTCCAGTTCTCACCTGCATTCGTGATGCGCCGCGTCCACAAGGCCGCGTTGTGGTCCTGCAGTGCCTGCTTCACCTCTGCGGTGAGGCGGTTCAGCTCATTCTTCAGTCGGGGTCATCTATTTAGCTGCCAACGCCGCCGTAGCTTCTTCTTTTTGGAGATCAGCTCGGCTATGTGGCGTGGCAGCGGAGATCTTTTTGGGTGGGGACTGGGCGACTGCTGGGTGGCCGGAACCTCTTGCTGGAAGTCTCCAGGGAGGCGGTGGGTTATGGCAATGTCCAGAACATCGGGAGTATAAGTGGGACACTCGGGGTAATGCGTGGGGGCATAAGAGCCCACCACGGAATATCCGGCGCGCTCGGAATCCGCGAACAGGCGGTTTCCGTCTGCGTTTGACGTGCGTGAGCCCCAACCCGGGTGCTTACAGTTTAGATCTCCGGCAATCACAGTGGGATCCTCTGATAGGAGCCCGTGGATGTCGGAGATATCTAAACGCGAACCCGGGTGCTTGTAACACGCATAAATGCGCGTCCGGTGTGAGCCGAGCATCAACTCTACGCCGAGAGCGTAGAGCGAGGTCACAGAGGGAGCGGGGAGGAGTTGGTGGAGCAGTCGTCTGCCAACAAGGACGGCGAGGCCTCGACACACATTTCTACCTCCCAGATAATCCTGACGGTAGGTATGAAAACCCGGGATGGACAGGCGGTCCTGGGGAGACAAATGGGTCTCGCTGAGTAAGGCAACATCTACTTCGTACGTTTGTAGAAGGTAGCGAAGTAGTGCTGCCTTACCTCGGACCCCCCGGGCATTCCAATGGACAATGCTTAGTTTTGCGGGTTGGGCAGCCATTTGGAAACTAATTTAGAAACTAAGGAGGCACCTTCGGGGAGGGCCTGCAAGAGAGTGGTAAAAATGTCCTCCCCGGCTTGAATTTTTCTATAAATGTTCATGGCCAGGGAGAACAGGGACTGGAGGAGTTCAGCAGTGGAGGTAGGGGCCTCTCTGCGGGCGTGGCGTTGGGGACGCGGCGCGCCTGTAGAGGGCTGTGCAGTGGCAGCCGCGGGGTCCGAGGGTGCCGTAGCCACCTCGACAACTTCGATAGCACTAGTGGCCATCTGTGAAGCGCTAGAAGCACGTGGAGTACGTGGGGGCCGTGGAGCGCGCTGGGGCTTCGGAGGTGCCGCCAGACTAGGAATGGACTGAGGCAAAGGGAGCGCGAGCGGCTCGTATTCGGAGTCGGTGGCAGCGGCAGAAGAGGTGGCCGTTTTCCTCCTTTTCCGCGGCTTCCTCTTCCTCTTAGGGGGTTGTGTGGAGGGGCCGGTTTCAGTGGCAGGAACAACCCGCGGAGTGGGGTCATTTGCCTCGGCCATAAGTGAGGTGGCAGTGGGCGGGGGGGCGGGACCTCTTACTCCGGGATGGGCGGGTCTCGAGTGCGGGGGGGGTCCAGTGCGGGCTACAGTGCCTGCGCGTTTGTTCTTCGCCTCTTGGCGGAACACAGGGCAGTGTCGGCTGTTCGCAAGGTGAGCCCCCTTGCAGTTAGCGCAAGTGGGCTCCTCAGAGAGGGGGCGGGGGCAGTCCTGCGCGCGGTGCTCTTCGGCACATCGCACGCATGCCAGCCTGCGGTGGCAATTCTGGCTCGAGTGCCTGAATTGCTGACAGCGGTGGCATTGGGCGGAGCTCTTCCTGCCCCTCCAGGCTTCTATCCTAATGCCCGGCATATTTAGGATCTCATTAATCTTATATATGCCGGGTACGACATCCGGGGCCCTGGTGATAAGGGCAAAGAAAATGCATCCCGGTTTGTCAGGTCTCGCCGACACCTTCGATACGTACTCCGCTACGTACCCGAGCTCGGCGAGTCCAGCCGTGATGTCGTCTGGGCTGGTGCTATTGGGTAGGCCTCTGATACCTACCTTGATAGCTCGTTCTTGTGGCAGGGAATACGAGAACCAGCTGATGTGCTCGGTCTTCTCGAGTTCAGTAAGGTATCTCTGTATGGCCCTGTATTCCCCCTCGCTGTTTTAGATGTAGTCATCATCCTTATTATTTAAACACGAAGTGCCCGCAACGACTGAGACGTGGTTGAGCTACGTATTTACATGTATGTGTGCGTGCGTACGATACAACGGCGCTGTTATACGATTTTCATCTTATGCCTGGTCGAGTGGCAACTTATTCGACAGTTTATTTCTTACTAGATTTAACCCGCGACTCCGCCCGCGTTAATACAGCACACCGTATTTTTTCGCGATAAGAAAGTAGCATATGTTATAATTCCAGAGCTCAAACTACTACCATAGTAAATGTCATCACAATCCGTTTAGTAGTTTTTACGTGAAAGAGTAACAAACATATATCCATCTATCCTCACAAACTTTCACATTTATAATAGTAGTAGGATATTTATTTTGAGGGCTATACCCAACACAACCAAATAAACTCCTAAAATAATAAGCCCCAAATCCATTAGGACTGAGTTGGCGGACGACACGTCTCGTCGATAACTCACCCGGGTACAAAAACTTACCTTAGACTCACAGAATTAGTATTCTAAACTCGGGTCGAGTATATAAGACCCAGCTACAAGATTCGTCTCCGTAATACTAATCTATATACAAATCTAAAACGAAGAAAATAGATTTTACCGAAGACAGAAGACCTATAATAGTGTGGTTGCTATTTTTATTAATTGTATGTACTTGTAAGCATTGTTTTAAATAAATTAAATAAAAAAATATTTTTATGTTAAACGGTTTTATTGATGAGAATATTGGTGCGATCTGGTAGCTAGGACTTACCGAATTATTTTTTAGCTTTTAGTACATTACCTACATTATTTTTATTGTAATAAAACCGTTTAACATAAAAATATTTTTTATTTAGTTTATATTCAAGTTTTTAGTTGTTGTTTCAGAATGAGCTCTATTCTACTAATCAAGCCCTTTCATTTGATACCCATATAGAGGTTGTTGTAAAGTAATATGTAATCCGCCATTTTGTATCGGCGGCCATTTTGGATTTACAGTCATATTTTTTTATTATTATTGTATTGTCATCAATATTAAGAGTAGGTTCCAAATATCAGATCGATCTGGTGTCAGGAAGGGGGTAAAATTCAAATTACTAAATTTTACCCAAACAAATAAATAAATAAACTGACCAAGCTAAATAAAACCGTTTAAAAATATTAGCACACCAGCATATGTAGAGGACCACATAAACTTTAATCTACCGGCCAAATTTCATACTCTTCCTGTTGCACAATTCTCGTAAAACTGTACAGAAAGTTTTTAATTCACTTATTTTTAGTATAATAATTATGCTGATTTGCTCTGCTTTAATATTTGGACATTTATGGGTAGGTACATAATATTATATTATAATTATCATGCATTATCCATGTAACTTATTTCATCTAGCAGATATCCCAGTATTAACGTAATAGCTTTCTGTCAGACTTTTACATTTATATTTGCTCCCAATGTCTTAAAAATTCAAAAGATTTTATTTGAATGCTGAGTCCTAAACAGAAGTCGCTTCATGAGCTGATGAAGAAGGGTTATTATTGTACCTCCTCTCTCCTGCTCCGAGTAATCTTCCAGCACTGGATACCAGCCCTGGTGGCCGTAGCTTGGACGCCACTGAGCAGAGAGCACCGCCAGCAAGAGAAAAACGAACGACAATTTTGAATACATGCTTGTTAAATACTTGTATTGTATGAAAAAATACTATATAATTATAATTTATAAAAATGAAGTTAAAAAAAATTACAAAAATATGAAAGAAAAAGTAATAGAGAATAGAGCTAGATGAGAAATCCGAAGAGCGTCACATTACGAGATAACGATATTCGATATCGCGCGGGATAATGTGAGAGGCAGCTGTGTGTTTTATATCAGATTAATACCTATAGCATATTATAATTATTATACCCGGCTATTAGTAAGAGATGAAATATATATCGTACCTTATCCCACATGCTAATACTTATTAACAGAGCAATAACGTCGTAATTTTTTATTTGTAAAAAAGGACACCAAAAAATCACAAACCTCGGTACAGCCTTAGAAAATAAGGAAAATATATTGATTTGCTTACACTTTCACAATTGATGTTTTGTGAAACTGTGGAGTGTGGGCACTATAAACTAAAATTTTGATTTTAGATTATAGTGCCCCTTCCATTTTATTCCTCTTTATATTGACCTGTCTTTGTTACATGATAATATATTGGCGCGATATCCGATATCGGGATTAATCAACTTGAAAACGTTCCTATGCCCACGTAGGAGCGTTTTCCGGCCCGATATTAGCCATCGTATCGCGTAATATACAAACTCTGGAAGAATTTTATAGTTCTGAGATCCGAGGTCCGCCTGGCTATGAAGTCAGGTATAAGTTTATACACTTACTGATTAATGTAGTATAATTAGTGTGTACAATGAACTATTTTTTTATGATCCTTGTACATCAACACCATGGTTCCCTGGAAGCAAGCCCAGAATATATTTTTTGCACTAAATGTACACACAGTATACTATATTTTCTTTTAGATAAAATCGCTAAGGCCATAATGAGGGTTATTAATATTTTTGCTGCCGCTAGGGGGCAGACCCAACTAGCACAAAGCGTCACCTGGTGGTGTAAGACGTAAGTGGTGACAGAATAAGAATTTTCTGTCACCAGGCGGCGCTCGGTAGCGCGGCGGTCCTTGTCGTGTCAAAAAGCTGTCAGATGTCACGAATTAAAAACCCTCATTATATACGTATTACGTAGCCATGTCGTAGACGGCGACCGTTGTAGCTGCTCTACGCGCTACGAATATTTTGATATTTATGATATGAGTTTGATATTTTATCTGCCGCTAGGGGGCAGACCCAACGCACACAAAGCGTCATCTGGAGGTGTAAGTGGTATCAAAAACGGTCAATAAGAATTTTCGATTATTTTTCTGTCACCAGGCGGCGCTTGGCGCTTGGTCTCTGCTGTCAGATGTCACGAATTTTATAAACCCTCATTGGCGTAACGCGTAGCACGTAGCTACGAAATAACAATTTCTCTAAAGGAAATTCATCAACATCAATGAATTCTTTACAATCTCTCTCCACACTCCACACATCCACACTGGATAGTGTCCAATACAGATATTTGAATTGTTTCAGATATTGCGGAGCGTCGAATAAATATATTGAATCGAATATAGGAAATGGGAATGGAATAATAATTATGTCATTTGAATCACAGCGAAATGAATTTACATAACTAACTAACAATTAACATAACTCCATTAAAATTCCCAAATTAAAACTGAATTATTAAATTACATGTATCGCTTTCACGGTACTAATTTTAGTACTTATTATATTAAACCAAATGTTATTATTATTATTATATATACAAAAACAATTTTATTGATCTTCGTGGCCACATAATCTAAAGTGAATCTTCTGTGTGTTGCATAATAAAGTAGTTATGAAAAGTATATAATGTCAATGTCTTATTGACAGTATATGTCACATGCGAAACCTATTGAGATAGATTATTTTAGTTAGCCAGAAGGCTATGTATAGTGTAGACGTATATGTGTTGAGCATCTCTCTCATATAAAGAAGATTAATACGAGTATAAGTGTTGCTGTTTGTTGCTGTATCCATTGTTATGACCACTCAAACGTAAGAAGGACTTGCTAGAACCAAGACGGCGAGTACAACACTGTGCTAATATTAGTGATGATTAACTAATAAAAAAATGGTTGTCTGTTATGTCGGTAACTTTAAGTGATTACGTCATCACAAGCCAAACGCTCAAGCCGATCGTGTCTCTCTATCGCTTGCACGCTCAACTCGGGCGGAACGTGACAATCAGGTGGAAAGTGACAATTTTTCGTGCGTGCAGCCGGTGTTCATCGATTTATAAGACGTTATCACGTCAAAAATTATAATAATTGAAAAAAATTTACACAGCCAACGCTATTATACTTCAATATAATTATTATATTATGTACCTACACGTTTAATTGAAATACTTACCTAACATTCACTTGTAACTTGTAAATAATGTAAATAACTTTGCCTCAGGGCTTAGGAATTTTTAATAATGCTGTATCGAAATTCATGTTTTAGTATATATAGGCTAGAGTAAACTGATATTTTCTCAAACTTCTGCTTGAGGGCAATAGCGATACAACTGCTTTAATATTAATTTTTACCCTACTTTCAGTGCAATTTTTAACCATAGGTTACATTAAGTAACACAGAGTAACAACAAACCAAAAGCGAGACTATAAGGGTTTTCCTTGTAGTTTCGCTTTTGCTCTTTCTTTCTTTCGCTCTGTCCGTACTTATTGAAACAAGAAATCGATTCAAAAAATCCTCATAATAATATAAACTTTATGAAAACGTGTAGTATTCGCGTCAGTTACGCGAATACCTACTGCGTGTGTGTACGGGTATTTCTTCGAAAATCTATTCTTCGTCTCATTAGCCTGGTCAAATTTTAATTTTACTTTGAGGTCTGTAACACACGTTTAAAAGAAAATAGAAACACCCAAAAAAATATTTTTGCATGAGGAACCCGTTTTTATACAGTAGATTTCAAAATATCGACGTCCTAATATTTTGTGGCCCGGCTAATGAGAATTTCATACCGGCTAATGATGAGAAGAACAGATAATCATATTCTCACAACAACAATAATAATATGTTTAAATGAATAATTTCACTGAAAAATCAGCTATCATATATACTCGTATCAGCTATAATCAGCTACCTAGTCAGTCAGATCTAGTATTGACTTAGTTTGTAAACTTTGTAAATAGCAATAGGTAATTATGGCACTCTCAGGTTATAAATCAGTATTAGGTCAGTCTTGATTACTGGTCCTTTAGTCAAGATGCATTCGATAATTTCGACGGCGAATTTTATGTTAATTTTCTCTAACTTTTATTCAATATTTTAAATTTACTATAGGAAACCTTAGAGCTAGATTGTATATAGTTAAAACGGATCACAAGAAGGCCAATTAAAAGTGATCACAAATAGCAATAAGGTATCTATAGTAAGAAAGAATAATGTGAGACAACAAACAAATAGCAAACAAAAATTTATAAATTACAAACAAAATTCAAAAATACTATACACAATTAGTAAATACTATAATATAATATTTCTTACTTTTGTAAGTGATTAGGAAATATGGTTAAAAAAGTGGTCATTAAAGTTTTTTTTTTTTTGTAGTTAGCTTATGGTAGTAAAAAATAAGTCGAGTTCGATGCTCCGAGACGCTTCGTTGTATTCTCTACTTGATCTTAGAACATACGACTACGACATACGACAACTACAGTTGCGACTACCTATCGTCAGATGTATACGAGATACATCTGACGATAGGTAGTCGCAACGGAACGTAAAGTAACTGATATTGTCGAATTGAAACTGATGGAACGCTAAAATAGATTTTTTCGGTGAGATCTGGACAGTCAACGATGCCATTAAATAATTTAAAGAGAAAAACTATGTGGGCTATTTTTCTGCGCTCAAATAGTGGAAGAATATGGAATTTTTGACATCGTTTTAGGTAATTTGGTGATAGGTTTTGGACTTAAATTGGGCTAGTCTTAAAAAATCTGAATCTTCTCTATACGCTCAATATACGTTAGGTAATTAGGATTCCAAATTCCATTTTCGCCTTTAGTTTGTGGCATTGTTTTTACCTTCTTCTGATATCTGTAATAATAAAATAATATAAAAAATAAATATCTGTCTTAAGAATAGTGAAACGCATGTGACGTCTGCCAACATATCCTGCCGCCAAAGCCAAGCCACCCGCCCTTTTGGTTACCCCCCCACCAAGGCAATCAGCCGGTGGGGATGGGGATATTTAAGCGCTCAGCCATGCCATATCTGATTACTTTTGCGTCATTAATAAATACTGAGTGGAAACTCTGCCTAATTTTTATTTTAACTGCTTCAATATTGAACAAGCATGATTTAATAAGTAAGATATACGAGCTGAAACATCTTAGGAAAGCAAAAAAATAAAGGTTTATTGTTAATACAAGGAACCCTTATATACCCGTAGTACTCTACGGAACCCGAGAATTACACAAAAAGTGCTCTTTTCATGCTAAAAAGGGGAAAAGTAATATATTTTATAATTAGCCAGGTCTTTGACCAGGTTAATGAGACATAGGCAAATAAGAATTATGCCTATAACCATACATAACTCATTATACATAACATATTATTATTTTGACACATAAATCTATAGACTATAATCCATAAGCATCACAGAAAACGCATATTGAAGTTTTTGATAGTAAAATAAGCTTCACAGAGTAGACAGTTTAACCCTTAACTATCTAGTATGCTTTTGTAACGTAACTGACCAGTAGTGTGTCCAACAGACACTGATAATATAACATTAACATAAATGTAAGGTATGATGAAAGAAAAAAAGTTATTTTGAATGAAAAATACAGTATATTGTATTTCAGTAAGGTATTTTTTACACAAAATATTATTTGTAATATCCGTAAGTAAATATACTTACAGATATTACAAATTATAATTTATCAAGATGTTATGAACCTAGTATTTTTATCATCGAATTTTAAGAATCGTAATAAAGGCGCAATTATTATATTTTTCTGTAGCTAAAAATATTAGATTGTCAAAGATTGGGTCCCAGTTTATTGACGCCTTTAGTCAATAAAAGATCTAGTAATGCTTGCATTCGATTCTGTCAGTTGGTTTCCATCGAATTTGTACAACTCTAAGCCCTTCAGTGTTGGTATATTTCACTATTATTTACGAGGGCTGCACTAAAAGTATCGGGAATGGCATATTTCCACTGTTCCTGTCATATTAAAATCTTTTTAATTTAAAACTCCTTGGTTTTAAAAATCGAATACCGTTTATTTATTTAAAAAAAGATTCTCGGTCTTGTCACAAGGTCTTGTCAAACTTGTTTAGTCGTTGAGAAAATGGAATTGACTCGAGAAAATTGTAGAGCGATGATTTATTATGACTTTCGAAGTGGTTTAACACAAAAACAGTGTGTTGACCGGATGATTTCTGCATTTGGTGATGAAGCCCCATCCAAAACCACAATTTATCGCTGGTTTGCTGAATTTCAACGTGGACGTGTCAATCTCAGTGATGAGCCCGTCAAGGTCGTCCAAAAACTGCAGTCACCCAAGAAAACGTTGATGCTGTGCGTAAGCTGATTGAGGAAGATCGACATGTGACATACCGCGAAATTCAGGCAACTTTAGACATTGGCATGAGTCAAATACAAATAATCTTGCATGAACAATTAGGTGTAAAAAATTTGTTTTCCCTATGGATACCGCATTTGCTCTGTGAAGAGCAAAAAGCGGCTCGCGTTACTTGGTGCGTCAAAACTCTCGAAAGATTCCACGCAGGATCCTCAAATGCTGTATACAACATCGTATCAGGTGACGAATCCTGGATATACGCGTACGAACCCGAAACAAAAAACCAGTCACGAGTTTGGGTGTTCGAAAATGAGTTAAAGGCAACAAAAATTGTTCGTTCACGGAGTGTTGCAAAAAAAATGGTGGCCACGCTTGTCTCCAAAACCGGCCATGTTGCGACTATTCCTCTTGAGGGACAAAGAACGGTTAATTCAGAATGGTATGCTAACATTTGTTTGCCACCGGTCGTTTCTGAACTCCGTAAAGAGAACTGCAACCGCCGCATCATCCTCCATCACGACAATGCGAGTTCTCACACCGCGCACAGAACAAAAGAGTTTTTAGAGCAAGAAATTATAGAATTATTAGACCATCCGCCGTACAGCCCCGACCTAAGCCCTAATAATTTCTATACTTTCCCTAAAATAAAGAATAAATTGCGTGGTCAGAGATTTTCATCACCTGAAGAAGCTGTGGACGCCTACAAAACGGCCATTTTGGAGACCCCAACTTCCGAATGGAATGGTTGCTTCAATGATTTGTTCCATCGTATGGAAAAATGTGTCAAATTTCGCGGAGAATACTTCGAAAAGCAATAAATACATTTTTAAATAGTAATGTTGTGTCACTTCCTTGATTCCCGAAATTTTCAGTGCCGCCCTCGTATAATACGTGATCGTCGAAAAAAGGACTGAAACTGTCTATCGGATCTGTTAGGTATAGGCTGCCCCTTATGAAAACCTTATAAATACCACCACGAATTGTGTTGTGTCGAGGCGTTTGACTTTGCCTGTCAGGTTCTGATTTCCGAATTGTTCCATCTCTTTCTTTATAAGTATCATTCTTGTAATGTCACATCATCACTGTCACTCCATAATTGATCATCATCGTTTTCAGATGCTAGTTCTATCACATTACTTTCACTCTGAGAACAGCTGTCAACAGCAAAATTCTCATTATCACTATCGGGCTCACGCACAAAAATGTTTTCATCGTCACTTTAGCAAGGGCACGTTGAATTACACTGTGTTAGTTGCCTTTTTTTAATTATTTGAATAAAAACGAATACAGAATATGACTATGACAAAAATATTTAGTCACTGATATGTGATACGATTATAAAGACATCGATTGTAACACAAACAAAGGTCTGGCAGTCAATATTACAGAAGATTAAAGATAAATATAAATAAAAAAAACAATCTACCTTCAAACAAAATGTTATTGTGTCGGTTGGACACCTGTGAGTTGATAAGGGTTAATGATAATACTACCCAAACCAAACACAGGCTAATGATATATTTACCTTCGTAACACCGGGATCGAAATCAATCAGCGGCATGTCCGCCTGGTAGTTTCTTCGTTGCACGAGTAGCTTGCTCAATGCTCACTCGCGGTAAACCATACTCTCATTGTTAATACCAAACCAGTTATGGTCAAGCACAACTTTTACCAGGCTAATTATTATTTTATACCGGAAACTTCTTCTTTACTTATTTATAAACACGCTAATTTAGGTACGCCCAATGCGTTTATTTTTATAAGAGGGAAACGAATGTCCTTAAAATTATAATTTACATAGATTTATCAAAGAGAAAATGCGATATAGACGATTTTGTTGCAGAAAATGGCAAACGGACGCCCCAGGCTAATGATAAGAACGGACTTTAAAAAAATAGGTTGTACCTAATAAGGGACAAAGCTCAACTAAATAAAAAAAAAATTGCGTTTTATTTCCTGGTTACAGAAATAAATCCACGGACATCGAAAATTTCGTCTCCGGAGAAATGCCCTTACGCGACGTAACATAATATTTTTTGTCATTTACCTACTTAATATTGTTCAAAATGTACAATTTCTTTACAGCAAAACCATTCGCTAATAGCGCTTGACAATTTTGGTTTTTCTATGGAAATGACTGCTGACGATATATGAAAAACAACAATTGCCGAGGACTATTAACAACATGGTCGCGTATAATAAATTACTTTCACAATTTATGAATCCGGACAACCCTATCTATAAAAACCCAATGTTGCCCACATACCTCCCGCTTTATCCAAGTTTGGTCCCAACTGACCTCATTCTTAACCCAACCCGTGACCACACCCCGTAGTCCGACCCATTTCACCCCCATTTGGTGCTTAAATCTGCCTCAGAGAGATTTTGTTCAATTATTGAAAAAAAGAATACATCAAATCACTTAACAGAGTGCCGAGTGCGAGTATCTCAAAAGTGATCGAATAACTTTACCATCGCGATAATCGAATAAACTTTTTACTTAACGAGTGTCGAGAATGTGCGAGTGTGAGTCACCATTCAGCCAAACCACTCGATTGGCTGAATGGTGACTCACCGACGGTTTGCGTTTACTCACCGTGAATGGTGAGCATTTGTTTCGTCGAGTGAATAATTAACCATTTACAGTGCTAAGTGTGAGTTTTTCTTTTCGCATTCGATCGTGATCGCGTTTGACGTTTACTAGGAATTTGTATGTGATTTGACCTAGTTATCGCGTTTACAACTAGGTGGCGCTGTACAAATCACATACAAAGTCCTTGTAAACGCCACACGCGCTCACGATCGAATGCGAAAAGAAAAACACACACTTAGCACTGAGTGATTATAACCAAAGAAGTAGTGTTTTGAACTTATACGGATTACTACCAAACAAAACATTCTTGTTTGTTTTTTTTTTTTTAGATCACGTCTGTCTTGAGAATTTTGAGATTATTCAGTGTTAATGAAGAATTAATGGTGTCGTTTATGGAGAAGTAAGTACAAAATAACATAGGTCAGTTAACATAAATATTCAAGGGGGCCTCCCATAGCCATACAACAAACATGTTTGTTTGCCGTTATGTACGGAACCCTTCGTGCGCGAGTACAACTCGCACTTGGCCGGTTTATTTTAAGCATATTTAGGGTACTGTCATCAAAATACCGGAAAATAGCGAGTCCGACAGGACCACCAAGGGTTCCGTACAAAGTAAATACGTAGTGAGGAATCGAGTCTCACAGTTTACTTTACTTTATAAGTTAACATGACTGTCTCACCCAAAAATCATTTTTTGACATTTTGTCTGTCTGTCTATCTGTCTGTTAGTTCCGGCTAATCTTTGAAACAGCTGGACCAATTTTAACCAGATTTTCACTGGCAGTTAACTGATGTTAAAGCAGTAAATTAGGCGTCGGTTAACTTGCGGATGGTTTAAATTGAGCACGTTATACGTCTTGCGTGCACGAAGTAGCCTACTTCGTGAACGCAAAAGTTAATCTAGCGAAAACCGTACATTTTTCCGCGATAAAGAGCATCTGTAATTTCCCGTGGTCTACTCTATATCTCTACATAATTTCATCAAAGTCGGTCCAGTAGTTTCGGAGCCCATTCATATATCAAAAATTATTCAAATCATGACTGATTTTACGTATAATTAAATTCCAAATATAAAAGGTCTTTACCTATGAAATTGCCGTTCTGCAGTACTGGCCATTTCAAATCAAAATAATTTTTGTTTGGCTAAGAATTCTAATTTCAAATTACCTAATTTTATTTTAAAAACATGGAATTCTTTTTCCAAAAGTAGTCATTTGTTTATTGATTAGTGTTACATTTTCATCGCATTTCAATCTTTTTCGTCATCATGGATACGTTAAAAATTCGAGTAATTATGGAATATGAGTACCGTCGTGACAGCAACGCGGCACAAGCGGCACGCAACATCAACGACGTTTACGTAGCTTACACTACAAACCAACGCACCACCTGTTATTGGTTTGCTCGCTTCCGTTCTGGAAATTTCGACCTAAAAAATGAACGTCACGGTCGTCCGAAGACTTTGGTCGACAATGACGAATTATAATATTACGTAACTGTGTATCATGCAACCAGTAAGTAGTAAAGTCTGATGATTGTATAATGAAAATCATAAATACTTTATTTAATATTATTATAGTTTTTACTTTGTTTTAATGACCGTGCTAACGACTTCCTCTCCGTCGCATTATTTAAAAGGTTAGGCTAATATTTAAAATGGCCTCTCGAGCGTCGGACTGTAGAAATAAAAAAAAACCATTGCGCGTCGGAACGATGTTGGAACGATTCAACGATCTTAAATATACAAAGATGCCCCACGAACGCTCGAAGTGTATCCCCTTTTTACAAGTGCTAAAAACGCGAGTTAGCACTTGTGTCTCGCAGTGACGCGCAAGCTATCCGACCGGCAACATGCCAAAGTGCTTGGTGAAAAAATGCAAAAAACAATACATCAAACATCCTAAAAAAACATTTTATATATATTTAGTAACTAGAATAAATTCCCTATATGATGATGTAACTAGAATTTTGAAAAATTAAACGAATTAAAGCAATCTTGATGTCAACACAAAATAATTGAATTTTTTTCCCAATTCTTAGTTTCAAAACTCAATAAAAACCATATTTATGTTTTATATACTAAAGTTTGTGTTAATTACATACTGTGGATATATTATTTAATAACAAAACAGCCAAAATAAATAATAAAAAAATTTGACCACCTTAAGCGTCGTGCGGCGCTATACGCTATATTTTTAGTGTTGGTTTTTCAAGCCAAATTATGGCGAAAACACGCCATATGACACGCATACCAAAGTTATTACCTGTATTGAATTAGTTAAAGATATGTTTTAATAAAGATTTATATAAAAAGTTTTGAGATCTTTAAATATAATTAACGTACCTAGATACACAATATCAAATATTGCAAATGACAACTGATGACATAAAACCGCCTACCCTGCCGTTCCAGTCTGTGGATTGCGACGCTTGACGGCGATGTTTTTCCATACCTCCCGCTGGCATGCGACGCTCAAGTGGCACATCTTCAAAAAACGTGCTATTTTGTGTTCCTCTAAAACTCCGTAGGAACTTTCAGTAAATCTTTACTGAATCGACTAACTTGACTCATTTACTACACTGACTATTTATTTGGACTTTGACTAGACTTTAGACTTGACGATATAGGAATACGGTGTTGAAAATTGAAACAAAAGTTCTATTTCCCGCCATTTTAACTTGACACTGGCAAATGGTTATAAGCCGATGCCATATTTATATTTTAAAAAAAACTATGAGTTAGACATATCATAGACATAATAATTAATATCTTAGTAGGTTTTAGTAATAGTTTAGTAAATAATAAATATCATCTATTGTATTTAAACTAGGTGCCAAGCCTTCAGTAGTATTACTCACAGACTACTTAGAAGAACTAACGTTGTATTACTTATCATCTATGGCCAAGCCTCTCCTGTGAGCTGTCATCTGATGACTTGTGTTTATTTATATATTATCGTAAAAAACTAATTTTGTTATTAATTCACCTTTCGATAACAATAATAATTAAGTATAAAAACACAATATATGTTCGTGCTACGTTGGCATATAATGTTACTGGAACATGAAATTAATAAAAAACGCAAAGCTTTGGCACAATCCTCAAAGCAGGACACAGCGCCTAAACTCATAAAACCTAAACTTAAAATGCTTCCTAAATACAAAAGGCCACCGAAACTCAAAAAACTTACTATTGACCCATTTGACGAGCTTTCGGACTCGAAATTTATTGAAACTTATGGTCTAAGAAAAGAATCGGTAAAGGATCTTATTGAAGAACTAAAAGCTTACATCCCAAATCCACGCAGAAGTGACGGAATCCCGGTACAAACAAAGGTGACAAACTTTATTATTCTTTACCCAATCTCATTTAATATAAGCATATGATGCTGCATACAGTCCATACTGAGGAGCGTCGATTATCCGAACATCGATAAGCGGAACGACCGCTTAAGGCGGCCTGACAAGGACGTGCCTACTTCCTCTTATGGGTATTTTTTTGTGTTATTAGTTAATTTAATTTACTACAACTCTATGATTATCAATTTAACATGAGTTCTGCTAAATGAAACATTCCCTTTTGTCATTAAAGATAACTAATACTAAGAATTTGAGTAGGTTTTTTAATTTGCGTCCACATAAAGTATGTCAAAGCTTATGCACTTTGTTTATCCGAACAAATATGTTATCCGAACACCTATGTTCTACTGTATTTAAATTCTAAAATAATGTTGCAGGTTTTAATAGCTCTGTCTTTTTATGTGTCTGGATTATACCAGAAGAATTTAGGAGGGAATGCTCTCCTACATACATCACAGACGACTGTCAGCAGATCAGTGGGGCAAGTCACTGAGGCATTAAACAATATACTTTTAAATCATATAAAGTGGCCGAGTCAAGTCACAGAAAGAGATGCTATAAAAGCCAGGTAATTGTGCAATAAAAGCTGGGTACCTATGCAATAAACCCTATTAAATAAAGATTGAGACGGAAGATATGAATATACCAATTCTAAATATTTTTAGGTTCAATGAAAAATTTGCATTACCTGGTGTATTAGGATGTATAGATGGTATGCATGTGGCAATACTCAAACCTCATGCACAGGAAGAAAAGTTTCATAACAAACAAGGATATCATTCACTCAATGTTATGATTGTAAGTTACATGTATCATATGTAAATTATAAATAATTACACTGGCATGCATGTGCCTAATTTATTTTATAAAACCTTGTCTTAAGTACTTAGTATAATGTAAATTTATTTTCTCAATGATCCCTCTGATCTAGACTGGCAATATTTCAACGGTCTCTACATACAAATGGTTTTTGAAAAAACAATTTTTTAATATTTATTTAATTTTATATTTTTTAGTTTATCCAACACACACTTGGTTGATTTAAAGCAAAAATGTGCCTATTAGAATGCATTGATGACAAATTTGTATGAATGATTTAATTATAAAATGGTTGTAATTATTCCTGATTAAATTTAAATAGATGACATTGTATAGGTATCTTTTTGAAATCTTTTAATTTCCTTTATTTGGATACCCTTCTTTTAGGTTTGGGTTTGAACTACTTACGATTCGGCGCCAAAGTTCGCCTTTTTGTATTTTTTCTATGAACTAGCTATCTAAGGACACTTAGGTTTTTGATACAAATCTAACAATACCTTAATTGTCTAAATCTATCCAGCCGTTTGAAAGATACGTGGGAATAAAGGAATTTACAAAGAATACATACAAGATACGCGCGAAAAACATAACTTTTGTAATGTAAGTCGGGTAAAAATAGCACTCTCATTTACAAAAGTAATCCCTTTACAGATAAGTGATGCGGACCTTAATATTTTATGTGTTGATCCAAGCAATCCAGGCTCAGTTGACCACTCAAAAGTATGGGAGAACCATCTACTCTGCCCACACATGAACCAACTTGCTGACAGTGGGGAAGAGACATATCTTTTAGGTATTGTTGAGGATCCTACTGAAAGCTTGTGTATATTTTTTAACCTAGGCTTATGCCCGGTTTTTGAGGTGAATTTGACAATGAGTTATTACATTTGCGTTATCCAATCAAAAGTGCTATTAAATAGATAACTTATGTCAAATTCACCTCAGAAACGCATCAAACATACAATGATATTTAGATTATCTAGAATAAACTAGAGTATATATAGTTTTTCTTTATCTCTAGTGGATAAATAGTTTTTGTCTTTTCTATTCCTAGTATTAAATTCTATTCCTAATATTATTTGCATTGTTTTAGGTGATAATGAGTATCAAATTAGCAAGACGTTATTAACTCCAGTAGCAAAATATACTGAAGGGTCCTCTGAGCAACAATTAAACTTGAAGCACATGACTGCACACAACACAGTGAAGACCTGTATTAATATATTGAAAGCACGGTTTAGGTAATAAACATAATTTTGTGAAAATCTTACACCACAGAAAACCACTTTCTAAACGGTTAAAATGTGTGTCCAATAAAATTAAAAATATTATTTTTTCACAGTAAGTTACAATATACAAATACAATCTATGTCACTATAATTTTTTTAGGTGTTTGCTCTCCGGTCATCCCTTACATTATGACCCAGTAACCGCTGGTAAAATTGTTAACGCTTGTTGCATATTGCACAATATTGCAGTGGCAACAGACACACCTTTACCCCACCAGTCATTAAATGATCTGAAGAGTGATCTTCTATTGCAACAGGTATGTTTTTTTTATTTCTAGATGTATGATGTAATGGTGTACTATCAGATTTAAATACGAGTCGATTGACCCATAGATGTACCAAAAATATTGTAATGTGCTTTCATGTTAGGAATGTAAGTTTCTGACGACCTCTGTGGCACAATGGTTATGCATGTCTGTGCTCAAGCCGGGGTCACGGTATATGCTCTCATAAGCATGTCTATTCTATTAATTTATTTGTTTTGTTACCAACTCGTATACAGGTGTCCCGTAAATCGACGTCAAGCCGTAAACCCGTGATAGGCCAAGTTACAATAGTTATCAGAAAAATTTAAAAAATATATCCAAGTAATGTGTCTCAAAAAATACAAAGCTTTTAAAAAAAATCGAAAAATTCGACATCTTGTGGTGGTTTTTTAGTTCCCGGCACTACAAATTTCTACTTTTTTTGTAAATTTTTTTTGTATGTAATCCTGAATAATGCTTTAGTAAACTGGTGCCTAAAATTTAAATCAAACGACTCCGACTTGAAAGGAAATGAGGCTTTTTGCCCAAAACAATGATTCGAATTTAATAGTTTGCTCGACTTTAATTGACTGTACTGGAAAAAAAATGTACTACGCTTGTTTGGCAGGTAATTTTAAAAGTTGGCGCAGTTAATAAGGATTCCAAAATGGTATGACACTTGCTAGATTGTTTCTTAAATTTTGGACAATATTGACTTTGTTAAGGAAGTCAGTTTTCGACAATTTTTTCTTACTTACTTAAAAGGATTCAAGTGTACCTTGTACACCTTTCTGGATATTCATTATCCAAATAATCTCGCACTGAACGGGCATAGTGCGCCGGGCAGCCGTCTTGCTGGAACCACATGTCTCTGTAAATGTGCAGAGGTACGTCTTCCAATAAATTTGGTAAATGATTTCTTAAAAAGTCCAAATAAATGTTGGCGACATTCTCCAGGTCTCTGGCAGTTCAAAAGTTCCGATGATTCTCCCGTTAAGAATCCCGGCCCACATGTTTATTTTGAATCAATACTGGGATCTATCCTCTCTCATCAAATGTGGATTATCTACATGCCACTCGTGTAAGTTGTGTAGATTCATGTACCCATCTTTTTTAAAAGTGGACTCATCGGACCATAAAATTTTGTCTATAAATCGTGGATCTTCCCGGTGTCTTTGTAACATCGTTTCACAAAACGTAACTAAATATTGTAACTTGGCCTATCACGGGTTTACGGCTTGAGGTCGATTTACGGGATATCCTGTAGATGCATGTAGTATTTTAGTTATTAAATTGTTTATTTCAGATGGAAGAATATTTCAGAAAACCTAAAATCTCCTGGAATGAACTTGGCCAGGATAGTATGGACCAGGATTTCATTGACGACCAAATATCCCAAGATAGCTTGGACCGGAATGAAGACCAAAAGCCCAAACTGACAGTAATACAACAGTTGTGGAAGAATAATGAATAATATAATGTATTCTAGGTATGTTTTGTTTCATTTTCGACGTTTATTTTTGCATCTGCCACTATTTTTAAATGAACTTGCAATAAATAAATAAAAAATATTGTAGGATAGACATTATGTTTGTAACTAACTCTAAGCGAACAAAGTCAATGTTAAAGAAGAAAGTCAATGTTAAAAGGAATCTATTGTGGGCAGTTTTAAAAAAGACAATGTTTTATAATCTCATGTTTATTTCATATTATAAAGCGGATCTTTTATAATCTGTACAACTTCGGCTTGATGCAGTTTACTGACGCCAACCGCTGTCGTGGCCAGCTCCGGTCTTCCAGAGTAGTTAATCTGCAAGTGGATTTTAATGGCATAACTTCTGGTTTACTTATTAGGATTCATTTTAGAAATTTCACAGCAAAAAGTAACTTTTTGAAATAAAATATTTAATGCGACATGTCGCTATCTATGTCTTTGGCAATTTAACAAGTGGAGTGTTGCAAAGTAAAACATCGGCAGTATCGAAATGATACTTCACAATGAGGATCAGTCATGTTTTTGTGGGGTATGCAGACCTACGGCGACAAAAAAAACAGTAAATACTGTTCAGAAATTATTTGAATCGAAACAAAAATGACGAAGATACAGCTATTTTAGTGCATTAGTTCCAATATCGCGCCCGAGAATGAAGCTAGTCGCTGGGACATCATCTTTCTTCGTCACCTCCCCTCTAAACACAACCAAAATATTTAACGTAAACAAAAACAATGCACGCGAGGCACAAGCGTCAAGAATCGGAGAATGAATACTTATTATGCAATACCTATAAAGTATGATCAAGTACATCAAGCCGTTGTCGCACGGATCGCGACAGATGACATCATCGTAACCAATTCAGCGGAAGCGCGCGTTTCAAACTAGCCGTTCAAAAAAACTAATAAATCCACCATTTCCACCATTTTAATAATTTAAAAAAATAAAATGCTTAGTAAGTTAAAATACACATACGATGTACTTAGTAAAAATCAGATTTGCTACTAAGTGATTGATCCTCATTCACATCTACAAGGCGCCCGAGATGAAGATTGATTTTTATGAAAATTGATTAAAGTAAGTATTGCTTAGGACGTTTCGATACATGGTTTTAACTTTTATCGTTACTTAAATCACTATTATTTTTAAAATTCCTAACTTACCTTTCTACCTAGTAAGTTCTCAAACCGTGGTTTAATAAACGTCCACGGTCCCATGTTTCTGTGTTCTTCTTGGCTCCATATGAATTCTAAAATATACAAGAAAACCATCAGAATATATCAGCGGATCCGTCTGCTCGTCCTGTTGCCCGCGGCTCCGACCGCGTGAATACAGTATTCCACAGCAACGCTACATTTTTGGGAAAAAGTAGCGTATATTATTTGCCCGTGGTCTACTCTATGACTGTGCCGAATGTTATCAAAATCGGCCCAGTAGTTTCGGAGCAAACAAACAAATTAACAAATCTTTCCTCTTTATAATTTTAGTATAGAAAAAACTTCAGTACTAACTTCTAGCATTCTTATATTTATCCAGCTCTCTCTGTAGGCACACCAGGGGGAAGGGTACCAGCGCCTCCAGCCGCAATATGGCCACGTCCTCGACCTGGCCGCTCACTCGCTCGCGATGCAGGTCGTAGTAGTGCTTGCCGCTGACTAGGATCACGCGCTTGACCTTGAGCGGGTCCGCCGGCTTGTCACCTAAAAGCCAACAAAAATCTTATCTGACCTTACAGTTGACGGTCGAGGAAATTAAATCTACACATCTAGCAGTTTGAAATACTTTTAAGCAGTTTCAAATTATGTGAACGATGAAACTGTTAAGCATTTATTTCCGTGACACTACGTAGAGACGCGCCATGTTGTTTGTACTGATACAAGGTAAGTGACTTTTTATTCCGTCTGATTAAAAATGTTATGTACAATAGGATTTAAATACAAAAGCATTTGTGTCAAAGCTGAAGTATTTGAAAGTTAAAAAAGATCATGAACTCAGGTCAACCTACTGCGCCGGCGGAGTTGCGGTTGATCACATGTTTCCCGTGACTCCGCCAATAGCGGTAAGAGGAGCACCATGGGGTTTTAGTGGGTAACCCCGGGTGCGACCCCTCACCACGCACCCGGGTGAGTCCCACATACCCCGGCGGCCCTCCCCAGTTCGCCGGGGATGCATAAAGCATTTCCCCATGAGAAAGAAAAAAAGGTCAATCTACTGCGCGGGCGACGCGAACGAGGCATCGCGTCTTGCGCCACGCGCCTCTCGCTCCAATCACTCGCTAAGTCTAATTATTATACTAATTATACTAATTAATTATATAAAAATTAATATTATACTAATTATTTGTAATTTTACAAATAATGCATTAATAATAATAATACAGTAATACATTTTTTTAAATACTTTTTTAAATTCATAAATTAGTAAATAGAGTTAAGGCGTGTAGATTTAGAAGTTTGGTAGAGTCAGAAGCTTGGTTTTACATGAGGTCTAATAGAAATTTGACAGTGCCAGTCATATGGTATCGTCTTGGCATCACTTTACATGAAAATGTTTTTGGTGGGATTTCGCTTCTTTTTGAAAGTTGTAATGACATTTTTTTTATTTTATTTTATTGTTACTATTTATAACAATTTTCAGACCTCTAGAGTAAAAATTTGCGTCTCTTACAAATTTTCATCCCCCATTTTATGGGGTGGGAGGATAAAAGTTCCAAGTTTGCCAATTTTTATGTTGTATTAATAGCCCTATAGTTTTGTTGATCATCAGTAAGTCTGTGGCGAAATTAACCAATCATCAATTAAGTATTATTAAGTATTATTATTAAAATATTATTAAAATAAAATTTAATATAAGACCTATGCAATCAAAAGTTTACATGTTTAATTAGTCTGCTACTGGGAACATAACCTGGAAATTTCGTTTATCTGGTATAATCCAAACCCAAAAGTTATAAGGGTGTCCAAAAAATCAACGAAACGCTTCGAGAAAAGGTGGTCTAGTAGTGCCCTTGCGCTTCGCTTAGCTCGTCTTGTCGGGGGCACTGCCGTGCCCCCAGATTTTTACTCAGACGGAATATAAAAGTCACCCAGTATAGACCAGTTGGTCCTTAAAAGGTTAATATAAATTATTTAGGTAGTTATCTTTCCCAATAAATTAGTTACTTAATTCTAATTAAAAATTAACAACCCTTTACAATCTTGGCTTAAACTACTAACTAAATAGCACTTTACAGTTTTCGTTATGAGCTGAGTTTCAAAATTACGAGGACCCTTGTAATAACTAATAAAGCTCAGGGGGCCAAGCAGGAACATTTGGCAGCGGCGTAAACGTAACGATATCGAATGAAATTTGTATGGGCGCTGTCATAGTTTTGACAAATTTTCATACAAATCTCATTTGATAACGTTACGCTAACGCTGTCACGTATTCCTGCTAGGCTCACAGTTAGCCTTAGTTAACGTGCTCAACAGTTTATTTGGGGTTAATACTGTAAAATATGGTTTAATCGGCAACTTGATCAAATGTTATTCATTATTATTATTATGCAACTGTATCGACATTAAAAATATAACTGTCAATAAAATAATTAATTGTTTGCCAAGGTAAATAAATATAAACTGTGGAAGAAAAATTCAACGAGAATGGGGACTAAATTCAAACTTGTATCTATGACTTAGTTTAGCATAGGTACGCTGCACTGTGGCACAGATTACTAAACAGTTACTAGACTGCAGTGGCGAAGGCTGGTTCTCCTTCATATGGAAGCCCTAGTCTGTATAAAAGGTAGAAATTTGGACGAGGGTCTTCAAAAGGTAAGTGCTAAGTGAAGTGATAGGAATGGACTTATAGGAACCCCCACGCCACTGCTCGACTGTAGCAGTCGGTTGTCTTTGAAAGTCCATCAATCGCATCCGTTGTTTAAAACATTTCCCACGAGAAAGATCTATTTATTTCTGCGCCAACGCCCCATGGGGGAACATTTAAAACATCGTGAAATCTTACCGAGCACCGGTTGGAAGTGCGTGCCCGGCGCGAATTCCGACAGCGGCGACGTCGCGTCGGGAGACCGCAGGATGATCTTCGGCGACGCCACGATCAGGGGCTTCCTGTAGTTTCGCACTACCTGCAAACGTATTACTGAGCTTGAGAGTTGAGAAGGTCAACAAAGAGTTTCCTTTTGATACATTTTTTTTTTATAAAATGAACCAAGAACCAGACGGATCGCCTGACGGTAAGCGATTACCGCCACCTCAACCGCAACACCAGAGGACACTTGTTACTCCTCTGGTGGTGCGCACTTGCGTTCGTGGTCCTTAAAATTCCCAACCGGAGACCCAAGGGGGTCTCCGGTAACTTCATTCACTCGGCGAAACATAACCAAGCGTTATTTCACGTCGGTTTTCTGTGAGGCTGTGGTATTTTTTCGGTCAAGCCGGCCCGGTCGTGCCGAAACATGGCTATCCCACGTAAACCTAACCAAGAGCATGTCGGGACATGGCTTAGGAGGATTCCGTAACTATCAACGCGCAGTAGGTTTTTTTTTTTTAATTATGTACTTCAAAAGTTATGGTCCGATTTCGCTTAAAATAATTTTCCTAAAGAGATTTTAGCACGACCTGCTCAGCATGGAAAATTACATTAAGTTTGTACCTCTTATAGTTTAGAAATGCCAGGGGGGCCAACTTAAATAAGTACGTACCACTTTGGAGGTCGATTAGTGGAGCTAAACTTGGCATGTATGGTTAGAGGAGGAGACTCTTCTCACGCGCCGGGCCTCTGAAAAGGGCCTTGGGCGGGGAACCAATGCCAGGGGCTAGAGACCCTCTAATTGGGATGGGATGACGCGCCCAGTACGAGTACTGGGCGCATTTAGTCATATTTTTTTTGGGAAGACCCCCCGCGGCAGAACGCGGGGAAAACTCCGACTTTTTGTGTCGGGGGGGAAGGTACGCCACGGTGACGACGGGACGGCAATAGGGCTGCCACTCGTCAGGCACCGGACGAAAAAGACGAGTTTCACCGGCATCTGGTTTGCCGGTGAAAGGAAAGGTAGGGGGGATGCAATCCCACGATGTGAGTGTGGCGCAGCTGCACCAGGGCGCAGCATTGCGCCAGGGGGGCACATCAATGCGCCATGACTCCTCTTCGGGGGCGGCTGGGAGGGCTGCGTGGCTCCGCTGGGTCCTCTGGTGGGACGGCATCTCTTGGCAGGCGGTGGCGGTCGGGCGGGCGGGCATGCCACGGCGCCAGGTCGGTCAGCTCGACCAGGCGCGAGACATCCGCTCGCGCGAACAGTTTCGCGGAGAGCTGGTCCACAAAGGCCTCCACGCTATCCACCCTGAGGTCCCTCGCTATGGTGGAGTTGCGGAAGTACCACGGTGCGTCCGCGATGCGGCGCAGCACCCGGTTTTGGGATCTCTGCAACAACCCTTTCTGGGGTGCAGAGAGCAAGTGGTGCCACGCGGGTGCCGCGTACGTAAGGCGGGACCGTACTTACGCCTTGTAGAGGGCGATGCGCATCCTCAGGGGGATCTGCAGGGACGCGTAGGCCGGACGCAGCTGGGCTACCGCCGAGTTCGCCCTCGCCACCGCCGATGAGCACTGGGCGGCCATGGTTAAACGGCGGTCAATAATGACCCCGAGGTACTTCGCCGTCTTACCACATGGGATTGTGGCGTCTCCGATCTTCAGAGGAGCCGGAAAACCTGTTCGCGTAGAGACGGCGAGCGCCTGGGACTTACCTGCATTTACAGATAGTCTCCATTTGCTCAGCCAGTCCGGGAGAAGGTCCAGCGTCCTCTGAAGTTTTATGACGGCGTGGTCCCTATTTAGCGAGCTGGCGATGTAGGCTGTATCATCAACGTACAGCGCCGCGGTGGTACCAGGATGTGTAGGCACGTCGCTGGCGTAGAGGTTGTACAGCCCTGGGGAGAGCACACTACCTTGTGGTACGCCAGCGGTGATGGGGCGCTCGCCGGAGAGGGCTCCGTCAACGCGCACCTTAAAGGTCCTGCCGGAGAGAAAAGAGGCCACAAGCCTTACCATAGGGGGAGGTACGTTGGCTCGAATGAGATTACAGAGCAGGCACTCATGCCAGACACTGTCGAACGCCTTTTCCATATCCAGGAAAACGGCGACCGAGGCTTCCTTCTTATTTGCCGCAACGGAAAGGTGGTGGATCACGTGTACCAGCTGGAGGGTGGTACTCAGCTGGGACCTAAAACCAAATTGTTCCTCACGAGGAGGGAGGTAGGGGGCAAGGTGTTTGAGGAAGAGGATTTCAAAGACCTTGGATAGGGTTGATAGGAGGGTTATGGGCCGGTAGCCCTCGGCCATCCTCAGGTTTTTGTGAGGCTTGGGGACGGTTAGCATGTATGAAACCTCGACTTTATATTTTAACAATACCTATTCATCGATACCCGATGGGTTTGAATGAGAAAAGAATCATCCCAGTTCACATGTATGGGGAGCCAGCACTAAAATATTAAATAATTATTTTATCACGCCAAGAATGAAATCTATACGCAATCTATAACCGATATAATAACAGAAATTAGAATGCCGAAGAGACAGACAAACGGACCGGCAGAGCGAAACTATAATAGTCAAGAAACCATTACTAGTTCTCCCTAACCCAAAAAAAACGTCTCTCTAAAAAAGTTAAAAAAAGGACAGTCTCAATACCTATCCAGAATCACGCCGAGAAGTGGTAATAAGAAACGTGAATAAAGCTATAAATAAGACAGTGCCCCGCGACGAGAAAGATAAGGCATTTTCGCCCGGTTGCAGAGACGATATTTTGTAGGTGGACACTTCTTGCCGCGACTCTGGATGCCGTATTACCTGTCTCCTTAGCAGATGGAAGTACTGCGCGGGCGTGGTGGGATTGGCGACGTTCATGGAGACCTCTTCGGAGTCGGGGCTGGTCTCGGAGCTGTCGGTGAGCTGGAGGAACCGCTCGATGCGGCAGGAGGAGTGCTCGGATGCGGCGCCGTCGTACCCGTGTGGGAGAAGCATTACAAGACCGTTGCTGCGCATCCATTTTGCTGTGGAAATAATATAATAATAGCTAATCTTCTATATTCTCCGTGACCTAGTGGATAGACCGTTTGATTCGCACTCGAGAGAGTGCGGGTTCGATTCCTAGGTTGTGGCGTGTATCGATGATACTTTTTCAGATCTCAAGTATATTATAGGCACGCTCTAACGGTGTAGGTAAACATCGTTAGGAAACCGGGTTTTGTAACGATGTTTTCCTATCCCAATACGTCTGGGGTCAACCCCAGAAGTATTGACCGTTCATTCCTCTGGACAAGGCTGACTGTGTTGTGAGAATGACTTATGTGCTTGGGAAACCATACGTCATTAAAACCCCCTGTCCCAGGCACTACAGTATTTCAAGAGTGGTGACTTCGCTCGGAGATCTGTAGCTATAAATCATCCAATAACGGATAAAAAGGCCTAAGTTTAATCTTCTAGAATATACTTAAATAATTAAGGTCCTTACTTATATTATATTAAAGGTATAATTGCTTTTGTTATAAGGTATCCCCCATGGGCAGATATTTTTAATATTAGGCTACTCATCTGTTTAAAATTATTGACCATAAGAATATTTTCACAAACCCAAAAAAGTTTTCGAGATATCGCAACTATTTAAATAATTTTTACCTGTTTATTGTTGCCACTGCTCGTTATAGAGTACATACGAAGTGTTAAGACTTTCGAAACTTGCACACATCTTGTAGAATGCTCATGGCTTTTAACGCGACCCGACACATTCTAATGCAATTAACGTTAGTTACATGCCGAGTGGCGGTTAAGCTCTAGTGGGTAATGTAGTTAATCTTGTACTCAGGACCTATTATTAAGATTGAATTTAAACTCAAAGAGAAATATTGCAGAAATAATATTAAATTCATACGATAAGGCCGTCTTTGTTGCCAACGCTCGGCAGCTGTTATTGTGAAAAGGAAAGATCTTAGACAATTTAGAGAGGGAAAGATTTTTGTATGGAGCCCATTTCCGCCTCTGTGGCACATATCACTATCAAATGAAAGGGCTATTTTTATTAAATTGTATTTTTATTTGATATATGTGTGCTATAGTGCCATGGTAATGGAAACGTTCCGCCCCTTCTAACAAAATAATTTTCTTAAAAACCTCAGCTCAAGTCAGTATAATACTGACTATTAAAATTAAAGCCTTACTTTCTCCCGAAGCGATGTAGGTGTCCACTATAATCTGAGCCCCGTTGTAGAAGTCCCCGAACTGCGCCTCCCATATCACCAGATTGTTGGGGTTGTCGAAGGCCATGCCGTACTCGAAACCTAATACTGCTTCCTCTGAGAGTATGGAGTTCGCCACCTGATAGACATATCACTACATAGTATATGTCGCTTTTTCTGTCTGTCCCTATGTATGCTTAGATCTTTAAAACTACGCAACGGATTTTGATGCTGGGTTTTTAATAGATAGATTTATTCGAGAGGAAGGATTATATGTGCATAATACGAGTATATAGAGAAACACTGATAATTTTAGAGATTTCTAATGTGATGTAAATAAACACATTTTTGCGCTTACATTGCAAACGCTGGCTGAACCCTACGAGACAGATCAAAATAATATACTACAGTATTGTACATCTTAAGAAGGTCTACAAAAAAGTCCGCGATGGTATATGTCTATCTCTTAAGGATAACCCACAATGCCCATTTTTTATTCTTTACTTTTACGAGAAATAATGGCTTATTTATGAAGCGATTTTAAGGAATACAGCATTAATCCTTATCCAATAAAGTACCTTAAATACATTGTGCATTTCATATTGATCAATATGGCCCCTCAGACCGAATAAGAATTCTATGGCCCTTTACAGCATGTAATTTAAATGAATGTTTTCGAAGATATTATAAATTTAAAATGCAGGGACATAGCGGTTGGACCGGACGAGGGGGCCGGTGGCGTGAGCCTTTAAATAGCGCGTCGAAGGCCGCGCTTCGCCCTATAGCACTTTATGATTTGGAGCTCTCTAGCGAGGAAAATAACAATACTTAATAAAACTAGCTGCCCGTGCCCAGTTCATGCTTATTATTAATTATGGTATTTTCAGAACCTTTTTATTACAGTATGATCCTTATCTAATTAAATACGTTACTTTAAGCATTTATATACATTATAGTAGCCCTTTAAACCATACAGTTAAAACTTTAAATTAATATCTTATATTTAGAAAATATCGTAAAATTTATATTTAATTTTATAAAATTTATTTTAGCGAAAAATATGTAATATCAAGCGGTCTCGCACGTCGCGTCGAGGTGATAGAGTCCCGTTTTTACCCATTGGGTACGAAACCCTAAAAAACATTTTCAACATTGTATACAATATTTCAATATACTTCATATTGCAGTGAGTAGAGTTATTTGCTGAAGAAGTTTTTTCTCCAAGAACACTATTCCACGTGGTCGAAGCCAAAAGTAAAGCTAATTCGAGTTATCATTTACTCCTGCGCTGTATCTCCACAATCCGATAAGTGATATGATGATGCCTAAGTATGACATAATATGACATGAGGAGTTTTTATATACACAAATGGATGCCTACAGATCCTTGTAGGTGTCGAAAATTTTCTAATGAAAGGCCAGCAAACTTCTGTTGCAGGTTTCTGTGATATACCTTTTTTTCGCAATGGCTGACACTTCTTAGCCCAATTGGCTTACTTAATACTAAGTTCTTTCCTCCTTCCTTCCCTTCCTTCCCTTCCATTTATTGCAAATAAAACGCACGGTATTATTTGCAATAAAAGGGTACATAATACTTTACCTCCAAGAACCCCTTCTGCTCCTCGTGCATGTGGTTCAGCGGGATATGTATTCTCTCCGTCTGCTGGTCTACCAACATGGCGTGGCGGTGGGAGAAGGTGCCTCTGCCCACGTCCTCGCCAGACAGTCTTACATGACGACCCTCAAGGAGAAGGGAGCCTGAGGATCATGCAAAGGAATGGATTTATTACGATCAGAAATATATTGCTGTGGAAAAGGCCTATGTTGCGGACTAATAAGCACCATTATCCTGAATCGCGATATCGAAGTTTTCACAGTTCGGCCCTAATATAAGCATACAACATCAGAAATCCTTCTGGGACTGGGATTCGGCCTGACCGAGCATACAACTAGCTCGGTCGGAGATCTCCCTTTGGGGCTACCACCACCATTCCCACACATAGTTTACAATGGTAAAGCTAGGATTCAAATATTTTTTAATTCAAATAAGACGGCTCGATCGATGTGACGGCTTCACCGAAAACTTGCTAGAAGCCCGAGTAGAATGATGATTTTAAAGGGAGTAAAAATACCAAAAGCCCTTCTTATGTTATCCGTATAATTTTTTTTGTACTTATTTTTTACATTAATATTAAAGTTAGGTACTCACTACTCAGTGCAAATAACTCAACTTTTAGGACTTTAAGATCAGTTCACACCGAAAGAGGACGCAACGCGGCGCTGATTTTTAAGATAGCGATTCAAAATTGAACTTGATTTACTACACAAGAAGATACACGTTTCATTTTACGAGCGGCGCCGCGCTATGCAGCTTAGTCCATTTCGAAATTTGAACTCTTACAATGAAACGTGTACCTTCTTGTGTAGTGAATAAAGTTCTATTTTGGATCGGTATCTTAAAAATGCAGCATAGTGTCTCGGTGTGAACTGACGTTTAGACTGAATGAAGTAGGTGAAGAAAGACTTACCAAAAGCAAGAGCTTCAGCAGTAGACCAGTCCAGAGCAGTTCCCTCCGACAGCTTGTTCAGTCTATTACGAATGTGAGTCTTCGCCAGGTGAGAATGGACTTTCTAGAAATAATTGACCTTTTAGTATCCGTTGGTTTATCGGCTATGTATGTACCATCAGGGAATCTAATTCATGAGCAGGTAGAGTGATCTCATAATTTATTTGTATTACAATGACGGCATGCAGGCACAATATTAATATATACCTAATACGAACAAATTTTGAAAACAGTCAACCTGGTAACTAGGTTACCTGGTAACAGTCAACTAGTTACTATCAGGGAATCCAATTCTTAAGCAGTTGGTGCTTAAGAATTGGATTCCCTGATAGTACCTAGTCCAATTTCTTTCTAAATTATTAATATTATTAGAAGTGTTCGTTGTTGTCTTATGTATGAACTATCGAAAATCATCACACTAATGTAAAAGTTTGTATGTGTGGCTGATTTGCAAAATTGCGAAGCTCAAGAAGACTGCAAAAGAAGATAAATCAAAAACAAAAAAAGTTGTCAAAAAAAAGAACATACGTATGAAACCAAAATCTTACAAGAGAAAATTTTTACAAGAAAGTTCTTCAGAGAATGAAGATGAAGAGCACCTTTGCGATGATGACAGTGATGACGACATGAATGTGGACAATGAAAATTATAACTAATGTATTATTTGTGAAGAATTTGGATAAAATAACGAGATGTGGTATCGCTGCATCATCTGCGGATTGTGGGCTCATGCTATATGTTAAGGGTGGGATTCGCCAAACGGATACATCTGTGATTTATGTGTTCAAAAATAAAATATTTCTATTTCTGATTTGTCTTACCTCTTAATAGTTATTGTCTTATGTTATAATAGTTGAAGTTGTTTGACATCTAAGACTTTATTATGTTTATTAAATTGAAAAAGGCTAATCGTACATACAAAAGATTGATGCTAATTTGTGATTGTAGACTCTACTTTTATTGTATTGTATTTAAATGTATCTTACTTGTTATATTCGAAAAAAACATGTTAGAGCGTCATTACCCGGACCCTGAGCGGCATTACCCAATGTCAGGTGCAAGGCCGCTCAAACATGTTTTTTTATAATGTTTTCCTACTACCAGTAAGTCAAAGATATATGCCTATGTTGATAAATCGTAGATTACTCGATAATTAAAGACTTTGTTACTTTTCTTAATTATTTTTTTTAATAGTTTAAAAAATACACCATGTTTGCCTTAAGTGAACGCCATTCATATATTTTTTTCCTACCATAATTTCGACAAAAAAATGATGTAATTCTAGATTTTTCCATTTAGCCTGAGTTGAGAAACGAGCGGTGATCAGAGCTGAGGATCAGATGACACCATTAATTATATCGCGCTTGTCCGCCACAAATGAAAATAACAGGACCGTATTTTAAAAAGTTGTCGTTTTTAAATTGGACAAGACGTATCTAATGCGACGAAAGACCGTCTATTGCCATTTTGCCTAGATGTCGTGCCGATAGAAATGAGCTTATTTTTGAAGCAATTGATGTTTACAAAGCATGTATATAACAAAGCCCAAGCTAGAACTTGAATATTGTAAAACTACATTGTTAATATCCCTCGGCAATTATCGTATTTCTATAGCAATGACAGACTATGTATAAAAACGACGATTCTCTAAAGACATTAATAACGTGATATACGTAAAGAATAATTCATTCATTAATATATATAATAGTAATTATAATGCGACAATCTGACGTTAATGCGGTATTCCCGGAGGAAATGGCATCGAAAACTACATTTGCAATGTGTAATGAACCGTAGACAATAAATTACGTTCACAGTTCACATTCCCATCTCGAATGATTGATTTGGTTATTTTATTAGCTAATTTATCTTTAGTATTTGAAAAGTGATATATATGATGTTATTATATAGTAATTAGTACCTAACATAAAAGCTTTGGTTTAATTTAATTTGAAAAATCATCATCATCAACCACTATTTACACTGTCCGTCCTCACTAAGTACCTACTAGATCACCATACATCGCTTGTCTCGTATGCAAGAAGGAACACCTAACGGTTCCAGCTAACTACTTAATTGTGTAGTAATTACAAGTTAGTTAATAAACTTAGGTACCACAAGCGCTATTAGTAACATACATACCTACAGCCTACTCGTTACTTCTGTTTAATTTTAAGGGTTCCTTGCCCAAAGGGTAAAAACGGGACCCTATTACTGAGACTTCGCTGTCCCAAGCGCACGGTGTCTGTCTGTCACCAGGCTGTACCTCCTTAACCGTCATAGCTAGATAGTTTAAATTTCCGCAGATTATGTATTTCTGATGCCGATTTAACAACAAATACTAAAAACGCAATAAAATAAAAATTCAAGTTGGGCTCCCATACAAAAAATGTGTTTTCTTGCCGTTTTGTACGGAACCATTCGTGCTTGGCTTGGCCTGTTTTTGGCCGGGTTTTTTTTCTTAATTTAATGTTTTTATTTCATCTTTTCAATACAGCCCTGGAAATCACTGTCTCAAGTCGGTTATCTTGGTAAATTGAATCACAATAATTAGGATCAAGCACTCATTTCATTTTCAACCTCACAGAGCTTCTAAATTATTCAACCTCAAGTCTTAACATAAATCCTCATTTTCCACAGCAATCAATTAAAGCGGTCGAAAACGAAAAAAAAAAATAGAAACTTATGCCAACTGCAAAAATTAAAACTTTTGCCTACTTCCATTTAATAACATTTCATCTTGTATATGACAATGTTTACTAAACTAAATTAGAAAAGGACCTTGAAAATATTTATTTTGGAACCCACGGCGAACAAAGATCAAGTAGTAAAACTATTCCTTCTGTAGTGATACTCACGAAGTCACTAGGCAGGTTAATTGACGCGACTCCTATGCTCTTCAGCGTGGTGAGGTCCACACCAGTGTCCCATGTCTCAACCGCGGCCGGCGCGCTTGACATGGACGACCATTGCTCTGAGAAGTAGTCCGCCTAGGGAGAAAGAAAGAAATATAAATTAAAGATAATAAAGAATGTCTTCAAAACAGTAATAGATATTTTAGGAGCGTAATCAGTAATCAATTCTCGTTCCAAAAATATAACATGTTTACACAGTTTAAATTTTGACCAGATTATCCTATAAAATACTCAAATTCTATTCATAACCGCGCGTCCGTACTTCGCGGCGCGACTTTCAAAGCCGGCGAGTTGTACGGCAGTGTGTGGGTGTTCATGCATAGTGCGAGTTGTCAGGAAATGTTAATCATGTTATTTTTCTTTAATGTATTTAATTTTTTTAGTTATGCATGCTGTCATCTATATATACAGGATGTCCCGTAAATCGACGTCAAGCCGTAAACCCGTGATAGGCCAAGTTACAATAGTTATCAGAAAAATTTAAAAAAAAATCCAAGTAATGTGTCTCAAAAAATACAAAGCTTTTAAAAAAATTGAAAAATCGACATCTTGTGGTGGTTTTTTAGTTCCCGGCACTACAAATTTCTACTTTTTTTGTAATTTTTTTTTGTATGTAATCCTGAATAATGCTTTAGTAAACTGGTGCCTAAGATTTAAATCAAACGACTCCGACTTGAAAGGAAATAAGGATTTTTTCCCAAAACAATGATTCGAATTTAATAGTTTGCTCGACTTTAACTGACTGTACTGGAAAAAAAATGTACTACGCTTGTTTGGCAGGTAATTTTAAAAGTTGGCGCAGTTAATAAGGATTCCAAAATGGTATGACACTTGCTAGATTGTTTCTTAAACTTTGGACAATATTGATTTTTGTAAAGGAAGTCAGTTTTCGACAATTTTTTCTTACTTACTTAAAATGATTCAAGTGTACCCAGGACTTTCTTCTAAGTGATATTCTGATTTGGATGAGACGGAGAGAAACATTCAACGAGTGTAAGAGAGACAGATATTGACGCCACAAGTACGCAAGACGGGTAGACACAATGCTACTAGTGTGAGCGAGACAATGTCGCTATTGTCTATGTTCCCGACGTACAGCACACAAAATACAATAGATCAGTACGTTACTCTACTTCGTTTACTGCGCACACCGTATTCGTTCGTCTTGATTTCGTACATACCACGTTTTGCTTTGTTTATGATTCGATCTCGATTGCTTGTGATTTGGATTTGGACTGTTTAGTTTCTCTTTCAACGACCTTTGCTTTCTCCTGGACTATCGTTGATCGTGTGATTGTGTAGTACCACCATGTCGGTGTACACCGCACAGGAATATGGCAACATGCATCTCATTTATGGTGAATGCCGATGCAATGCTAGTGCTGCAGCTAGGCTTTACCGCCAAAGATACCCAAACGCTGCTCGTCATCCCGATCATCGAGTTTTTGTGAATGTGCACCGTTCACTCTCAGAGGAACGATTCCCAAGCCAAGTACACAGTGAAGGAAGAAGTCGCTTGCCTTACGATGACATCGTACTACAAGCAGTCGCAGAAGATCCAAGTACTTCAGTACGACAAATCGAAGAAAGCACAGGAATGCCCAAAAGTGTAGCCCATCGAATCATGAAAAGTCATGAGCTCCACCCATACCACGTCACGCGAGTACAAACTTTACTACCCCGGGACTATCTCCCAAGAGTTACGTTTTGTGAAACGATGTTACAAAGACACCGGGAAGATCCACGATTCATAGACAAAATTTTATGGTCCGATGAGTCCACTTTTAAAAAAGATGGGTACATGAATCTACACAACTTACACGAGTGGCATGTAGATTATTCACATTTGATGGGAGAGGATAGATCCCAGTATCGATTCAAAATAAACATGTGGACCGGAATTCTAAACGGGAGAATCATCGGACCTTTTGAACTGCCAGAGACCTTGAATGGCGACATTTATTTGGACTTTTTAAGAAGTCATTTACCAAATTTATTGGAAGACGTACCTCTGCACATTTACAGAGACATGTGGTTGGCCCGGCGCACTATGCCCGTTCAGTGCGAGATTATTTAGATAATGAATATCCAGAAAGGTGGATAGGGCGGTCTGGTACCATTTCGTGGCCAGCCCGTTCACCTGATTTAAATCCGCTAGATTTTTTTTACTGGGGAGCTGTGAAAGGAAAATTGTATACAAAGCCAATTGAAAATGAAGTTGAACTACGACGACAATTAACGCAAGCAGCTGAATTAGTTAATAACGGCAGATTTGCTCGTCTGATAAAGCGGTCTTTTTTAAAAAGATGTCGAGCTTGCATTTATGCTGGTGGGAGGCAGTTTGAACATTTGTTATAATGTAATAAAATATTTTAGACTCCAAAAATTTGTTTCAATTAAAAGCTTCCTAAAAACACCTTTCCTAAAGTTAAAAGTAATGAGACACTATGGCCCCCGTGGCCCGGGATATTCTTTTACTTCTTGGATTTTGTCTCTCTTACACTCGTTGAATGTTTCTCTCCGTCTTATCCAAATCAGAATATCACTTACAAGAAAGTTCTGGGTACACTTGAATCCTTTTAAGTAAGTAAGAAAAAATTGTCGAAAACTGACTTCCTTTACAAAAACCAATATTGTCCAAAATTTAAGAAACAATCTAGCAAGTGTCATACCATTTTGGAGTCCTTATTAACTGCGCCAAATTTTAAAATAACCTGCCAAACAAGCGTAGTACATTTTTTTTCCAGTACAGTCAGTTAAAGTCGAGCAAACTATTAAATTCGAATCATTGTTTTGGGCAAAAAGCCTCATTTCCTTTCAAGTCGGAGTCGTTTGATTTAAATTTTAGGCACCAGTTTACTAAAGCATTATTCAGGATTACATACAAAAAAAATTACAAAAAAAGTAGAAATTTGTAGTGCCGGGAACTAAAAAACCACCAGAAGATGTCGATTTTTCGATTTTTTTTAAAAGCTTTGTATTTTTGAGACACATTACTTGGATTTTTTTAAAAATTTTCTGATAACTATTGTATCTTGGCCTATCACGGGTTTACGGCTTGACGTCGATTTACGGGACATTCTGTATAAAAGAAAGTCGTGTTAGTTACACTATTTATAACTCAAGAACGGCTGAACTGATTTGGCTGAAAATATGTGGGGAGGTTAGAATCAGGAGACGGACATAGGATAACAAAACCCAACTGACATGGAATAACAAAAACGCGACTGACAGCTAAACGTAATGTTGTCTATGGTTGAAAATTTGACAATTAGAAATTTTGAAGTTGACCGGTTGATGTGTTTGTTTCGAGTTTCTATTAGCATAATGTGCCGATAATAACAATAACAATGACGCGACCAAGACGATCGAATATGTCAAAAAAAAGCTTCTGTAATTATGAATATATACTGACAGACATACAGACAGACGAACGGACAGAGCGAAACTATAAGGGTTCCTTAAGTATTACGGAACCCTAAAATGGATGTTCAGGGAAGGTTTAAACTGTTGAAAAATTGCGGAGAAAATACTGTAGATGTAAGTGTACATGTAGGTGTAGGTTGTAGGTGTAGATGTTGGAGTAGGTTGTAGGTGTATGTAAAGTTATTTATTTATTCCAGTTCATAGTTGAGACAGAACAACGTGTGTCGGGACAGCTAGTTACTTATATAATATTGTAGCTGAATGTTGGTTTAAATATTTCATTCGGTTAAAACACACCCTGTATTTACCTCTGGCTTGTAAGTCTTCACCGCCTCATACTGTTGTTGTAAATACTGTGTGTAGTTTGTGCCGATGTCGGCAATTTCGCCCTCCGTGACGACGTCTTCCGAGACCAGCTTGTTAGCGTACATGTCGGGTATGGTCCTAGGGAATACTACATTCACATTATCAGCACATAACCATGGTTAATATTAATTTGCCGCATTTTCACTCGCATAAATGCAGGGTTACGTCGGACCTGGTTTCATTTTGTGAATTTTGGAAAATCCCTTATTATCCCTTAAAATGCCTTAGCAGATGCCTGTCTAACCAATAAATAAGTCTGCATACGCTTTCCCAGCGTCATCCGTTTGGTGAATCGAGCGTTAAATATATCAGTTAGTAATGATAATATGCCTGAGGCAATATTATCTGACGCGCGGCTGCCGCGCTGCAATTGCTATAAGTGTAAGTAAACTAAACTTACTTTCTACTGTGTATGACCTTGTACACGAGGGGGTTGGTGAAAGTGGGGTCGTCCATCTCGTTGTGCCCCCAGCGGCGGAAGCAGTTGTAGTCTATGAACACGTCCTTGCGAAACTTGCGCTGGTACTCGAAGGCTATGCGGGTCGCTTTTACCACGAGCTGCCATAATATACCATAATGAATAATAGCTCTAATAAGAAGGATGCAAGTGATGGAGAAATCAGGCAGCGCTACCAATTACATGTAGACAATTTTAAAGATATATGTAGGAGTCCCGCCAGGCTACTCTTGATCAGCAAATCCCAACGAATGAAATTTGAGAGCACTATTATTTATGGTCTATTCGTGTTAGGAAGGTAGTGAATTATGTGTACAAATATTAAAATTGTCCCATGACGCATCAGATTTGTTTACATTAAGCAAATTAAGTAAGCTATTTTGACATAATATGCACGCACGTTTCACTGCCCGGCCTCTTACGCGAATAGACTACATTTGCTTGCCTCTGGATGATCGCCGTTGACGTGTATGACCGGCACGGAGATGGACTTGGCGAGGTCGGTGACGTAGCGGCACGTGCGACTGCGGTGCGCGGGCAGCGTGAAGCCGATCTGGAAACAACATTAAAATATATAGTACTAGAGTAACCGAGCTTTTACTAGGAGTTCTGATAAATTTAAAGTAAAAAAAATCACAAAAATATTCATCTAACCGGGATTCGAACCCCACCACATTCCGTATTTTCGAACAAAGCAAAAATTATACAAAAACCAAACTGCCAATCCGACTGATGTAATAGAGTCAAAATTATTGATATATTGTTGCACTAAGTAAGAAAAAGTTTCGCAGGAGCCAAGGCCAAGGCCAAAGCCAAGGCCAAGTTAGATTGATTTTTCGCCCCCAAAACTCCCTGCATACTTAATTTCATGGTAATACTTGTAGCCGTTTTCGAGAAACCGATTATTTATATATACAAGATTGTCTCGTTTAAAAAATGAGATACAGTTACAGCACGACCATGCTCCTAATGGCCATTGGTTACCATCGTATTTCCATGAAAATGACAGACGATGTATGAAAAACGACGATTCCCGAATGACATCAAAAACATGATTTCACTGTACGGACCTTCATATTTTCGTCCAGAACTGATGATACCCTGAGGATATGTATTCTTCTATTAGAAAAAGGTAGATTTGTCTGACATGGGCTTGATACTATGGCGTTACATAGGACCCGCAAGAAATAGCACTTGTCTTCCATTTCGTCGAGCTTAGAGAGTGAGTGGTCAGAAGACCAAAAAAGACTAGTAACGCACTTTTTCTCCCATCCAAATTCTGACGGTACCACTACATTGCTTCGATGATCAATGATGGTGCAGACGTTACATACCTGATTGTTGATGACCACATGAATGGAGCCACCGACGTGGTAGTGGGGCACTTGCGACAGCATCAACTGCTCCTGGTTTATGCCCTGGCCGGTAAACGCCGCATCACCATGAATCTGTTGGGCAAATGTCCAATTTAAAATAAATTTGTAAAAATACTTTTTAAATGATTGGAATAACCCATAATTTCAAAACCAAGGATGGGCTATGACGTACATTTGTCAGAAAAAAATCTTCATATAAGAAAAAGTAACGCCATCTTGATTTTAGAAGATTTTGTCAAATTTATGCGCACTGAATAGACTGCGGAAAGCATATGTCAAGATGACAAATGTCAAACCTCAACTACCCCAAACAACCCCAAAAGTGGGGCAGTTTAAGTGTGGACAATTTTGCCTCGACATGCCTCGTCTGTAACATACTTATATGTCATAAGTTATATGTCATAAGACGGAAAAACATATCATAAGACGGTATCCTATTTCTCACCTGTACATTTAGCACTTTATCCCCAAACCTTGACGACTGGTCATCGGAGTAGTCTCCCTCTTTTATCTGAAGCTGCTTGGATCTCGCCTTACCCATCGACACGGGATTACCGGCCTAGAAAAATGCAGCTAATTAAATATCATCATCAGCTCAATTCGCATATGATTATCAAAATATTGATGTAATGTTTCTTACTTCTAAATGCGAAGGGTTGTTTATCATGGACAATCTCACTTTCTTTCCATCTACCGTAATATATGTGGAGGCATCTGAAATTAATAAGATCTTTATAATTTAAAACCTATTTTAAAGAAGAAAAAAAACATTTTTTCTTTGTAATCTAAAAAACCGCCTGCTAGAGTTAAATTAATAATAATTATATCTATGGACGCTTCACACCACGTCAATCTGATCCCGTAGACAACGGGAATATATTTAATACTTATATATTATACGCAAATTTAAGATTTTTATTAAATTATACACTGTATATTTAATACACATCCATGACCCAGGAACACGTTAGAACTTTTTGTTCCTTCGGCGGGATTCGAACCCGCGACCCTTGAGCACCAACACGCTCAACCACTGAGCCATAGAGGTCCTCAAATTCAATTCAAATTCAAATTCATTTATTTTTGCGTATGTGTGTTACAATAATAGGTCTTATAATATTTGATGTTAGGTTCAGCACATAGGCCTCTATGGGCATGCAAAATTAACAATAAAAAATAATTATTACAGTCTACATTCTACAGCAATTAATATATTATTAATAACCATCACACTCATAAAATTTATAATTATGTCAAATTTTCAATCGAATAAATTAGGTAAACATTAAAATGATGTCATGCAATTACCAATAGGTTATAAAAGTATTACAGTCAACAATAATTAATATAATATAGTAAAATTAATTCATTAATATTATTCAAAATTAGTATGTATAAAATGTCATTATTAAATTAAAATGTCAGTGTAAATAGGTAGTAAATTTCTCCATAAAAATATTTAAAACATGTCATAGTACGTAATAAATTTAGAATAATATTATTATAACAATAGTAAATTGATTTTTATGCTTATAACAAGTCAGCGATCAACATTCGATACATATCATGTTTAAAATTTACATTCATAACCAATTAATTAGTCACGAAAGAGATCTTCGACAGTATAGAAGCATTTATCGACTAAATACTTTTTTAATACATTTTTAAATCTTTGAATGCTGTCTATTTCTTTAAGACTCTGCGGTAGTTTATTATATATTTTAGTTGTCATACCAAAAACATTTTTTCGAATTAGGGTGGTTTTTGATCCAACACAACATAATTTGTCAGCTGGTCTTTTTGTGTTGAAACGCTCAAACAAATGTAGGTTTGATCGCACAAATAATGCTACTTCGTATATGTACAAACACGGAAAGGTAAGAAGTTTATATTTTTTAAAATACGGCTGACAACTCTCAGTTGTACGTATATTGGCTATAATTCTGATACATTTCTTTTTCGCCTTAAATATATCTTCACGCATGGTGGAGTTACCCCAGAATATGATACCATAACGAAGAGTAGAGACTACGAAACCATTGTAGGCCATTAACAAACCTTTTTCATTAACCTTTTTTGAGGTAGTATTTAGAGCATAAGAAAATTGATTTACTTTTCTACATACATGTTCTGAATGTTTTATCCATTTAAGATCTTTTTCGATATATATACCTAGAAATTTTGTAACTCCAATATCTTCAATTTTATCCCCATTATATTTGATATTTAATGTCTTTAATAGTGGCTTTCTTTGCTGGAATTTCATTATTTGTGTTTTCTTTAGATTTATGAGTAAGTTATTAGATTTCAACCAATTTATAATGTCAATTAAACTTTTATTTATGTCATTTTCGAATTAATAATTTTATTTATGTCTACGAATAGAGTCATGGGGTACTTTATGCAGCGAGAGAAATCATTTATGTATATCAGAAATAAAAGAGGCCCCAGAACACTACCCTGGGGAACGCCATATTCTAATTTTCGTGGTTTTGAGGTGTATGTAAGCTCTGTTTTTGTTTTTGTACATATTCTTGTAATTTGAGTAATTTGGGTTCTATTTGTAAGGAAGGATTTTATCAAATTAAGGATACTTCCTCTTACCCCATATATATTCAATTTTTCTATTAGTATATCATGTCTTACGCAGTCAAAGGCTTTAGAGATATCCATAAATAGAGCTGTCACTGGTATAGATTTGTCCATATTTAAGACTATTTTGTTTAAGAAATTGTAAATAGCTAAATTAATAGATAAATCCTTTCTGAATCCCTTTTGTTCTTCAGCAAATAGATCAAATTTTTCAAAATATTATGAATACAAAGTTTTATATATAATTTTTCCTATAATTTTCGAGAAAACGAAAATAATAGCAATTGGACGGTAACACGTTACATCCTCTTTTTCGCCTTTTTTAAATAGAGGTTTGATAATGGCTGTTTTGAGTTCAGTAGGAAATGTGCCATCCTCTACACAAAGGTTGATAATATAACTAAGCGGTGATGCTATTACTTCAGCCACATTTTTTACTACCGGGGTAGATATGTCGTCAATACCGACACTTGTTGTATTTTTTAATGAATTTATTGTTGATTTAATGTCAAGAGGTGCTACATAATTGAAAAATAAAGAATTAAAGTGCTTACATGTCAAGGTATGTCTATAGTTTAAAATGTCATTATTATTTAAATTTTTCACGTGGTCAATAAAATAATTATTAAATGTTTGTGCTATATTTTTAGGGTCTGATATAATTACTCCATTGCTAGTTTTAATATGTTTTATTTGGTCTTTAGGAAGGTTATTTTTATGCCTATTAATGATGTTCCAGGTTGCTTTTGACTTATTTTTCGACGTATTGATGTAATAGAGGTTTTGCGCTTTTTGTGTCAAATTAATTATCCTCTTAAGTTTTTTTGTGTAAGTTTGATAAATGTTTTTGTTATAAGCACTCGGATCTTTTCGGTATAGCCATAATAACTTGCGTTTTCTTTTACAGCATAGTTTAATTCCCTTAGTGATCCACTTGTGTTTTTTATTAGTTGAAATTCTGAGTCGAATAACAGGAAAACAAAGATCATAGAATAGCTTAAACTCATTAAAAAAGATACTGAAAGCTTGATTACCCGTCGTGCTTGTATAAACATCTTTGAATTTTAAGCTTTCTAGATAATATTTAAATTTTGTTAAGTTTTCATGTGAAAAATCACGTTTGTGTTTGTACCAGTATTTTAAAGTGCATGCTGCTTTTACCGAGAAAGAGATTATCTGAGCATTGTGGTCTGAGAGCCCAAGGTCTAAGTTGAGGCTCTTCCTTCTATGCAATAGGTAGTTTCCAGTTTCAGGACCTCTAAACAGATTACTTACTTAGTAATTTTATGTTATTCAATTCATGCGCTGTTATTCTAAGTTAACCACCAGTAAATTATTGTTTTTAGGGTTTTTAAAAGCTTAGTCCTTCCGAAACAAATACTTAATGAAGTGAAAACTTTACTCACTGAAATGTAGAGCAATATCACACGCCGACTTAGCCTCAGGCGGGAACTCCCGCTGGCCTGTGAACTTGTGGAAGATCTTGACGGGGGGACAGTGGAGGAGACCCGTCAGCACGTTCAGCTTGCCGCGGTGTGCCATGATCAGCGTTATGTATTCCATTTGCTCTGGAAGTTAGAAATGTTATTTGAAGTTTGTTCCTATTTCTTGTACTGCTTGAAAAAGGAAACTTTTTCAACCAGTTTATGAACCACTTTAGCGCGTATTCCACTAAAAATAAAGCTAATTAGAATTTTGTCAGTCAGACGCCATACTTTTACCGGTTGAGGATGCTTATTAGGATCCTAAGTTAAGTACTATTTCACTTGACTGAATTTAGTTACTGATTCATATATGACGTCTCAATTTAATAAGGCGGAAACGCGCTTTATATGAAAGGAAAAAATTTCAAATATTACGTTTTGTACAAATTTGTTTTGTTCAATAAAATTGTTGTTGAAAAATATAAAAATATTAAAGTGTACATAGGTACTTATGGCTAGTTTTGGTGTGCTGAACGTGCTTTGTTATGCAATTTGCATGTTCTAAAATTTCATTTACGATGAAACTTTTCATAACAATAATCCATTTACCAAGCACACCAAAACTAGCCACAAGTACCTATGTGTACTTTAATATTTTTATATTTTTCAACAACAGTTTTATTGAAAACAATATTCATTTTGAAGGTATTGATAAATGATTTTGTTTCACACCAGCGGCCGCGCGCACATCAATCAAATAGTTTCCCAACAAAATTCCCAATTGTTTTATGGAATAATGGCCAAAAAATTACACTTATCTAGTGTTATAGGTAAATTGATTATAAGCTTTTTTTATTTAAAGAACCTTTTTTTTTAAATGAAGTACCTAACCTCGGTTAGATCGACTTTAAGATTGTTTCGACTAAAAAGTTCTTAAAGTAGTAACGGTAGGAAACGAAGAGAAGTAGAATTTAATAGCTTGTGGCCGTTTCATTGTATTGCGACATTGATATTTTGATATCAAACGAGGCAAACGAGCGAATAGCCTGATAATGCAATTACTATCGCCAACCCACCATCAGAGTTATCATAAGCACATTACTAGCCTTACTTAATCCTACTACTATTATAAATGTTAAAGTTTGTATGGATGGATGGATGGATGGATGCATGTTCGTTACTCTTTCACGCAAAAACTAATAGACGGATTTTGATGAAATTTGGTATAGTAGTAGTTTAAGCTCCGGAATTACACATAGGCAACTTTTACAGTAATGCCGTGAAATATACAGTAAAATAGTACAGTGTTGCCGTGGGATACTGTATTTACGCGGGCGGAGCCGCAGGCAAAAGATAATACCTACATATAACATAAAATGTATAATTAATCATCAAATTTTTGACATGGTGTCTATCAGTATAGGTTGAAATTGATATTATATACACTACCTAGGCAATATTTGCACGCTTAAATCAAATTGTACCATATTCAATGCAAATAAAGATGTACCTTTATATAAAATGTTTTATTTTTAAGTAATGTTTGTTTTAATTATAAAAAAAGATATTATGATTATAAAACTTAAAAAGTTACCAGCAGTAGTCAGTCTAAACAGCGTAGAGTAGAAAGCCAGCATGGACTCCGCGCCCTCCCCGCTGTATCTCTTCACAGCTGGGAACTTGGCCGTCATGAATTTGTCCCACGCCTGGGATTGCAGGAGATCCTTCAGGATCTCCCTCTGTCGCTCCTTGTCGATGACGTCATTGCCGCTCTCTATGCGCTGCGCGAACCATTCCCTCTCCGCGTCTGACTGGATAGAAAATTATATGTGCCCAACAGATTCACGGTGATGCGGCGTTCACCGGCCAGGGCATAATCCAGGGTTATTGAGAAGCAGAGGAGCCTAAGCCCCAATTTCACCAACGTATTGAAACGACGTTTAACGGTATGTTTAGGTCGGTCTGTCTGTCCCGTTCCAACATTGAATGAGAGAGGGAGATCAAATCAGAGTTAGATAAGCGCGTTTAAAGGTGTTTGGGTAAATCGGGGCTAAGTTAGCCTAAGTCTAAGCCTTAATCCAAAATTTTTTTGTACGATAAGTAAGTACTGATATAATAAGTACAAAAATTAGCAAAGAGCTAAAACATATAAGCTCTTTAATAAAGTATTTATCTTGAAAATATAGAGCTCACATAAAATAGATTGAAAGATTTACCAATATTATAAGAGGATGACTTTTAAATTATTTAAGAATATTATATTTTGTCGGTACCACGTAGTTAATAGTTATCATAATTATTAACTTAACGTGCGAGTGAACTTATTATGCTTCGGCACGAATGCGCTGGCTCGGCCGGAGAAATACCACGGCCTCACAGAAAACCGGTGTGAAATAACGCTTGCGTTGTATTTCGCCGAGTGAGTGAGGTTACCAGAGGCCCACGGGCCCAATGGGGATTTGGGATTTTCAGGACCAGGAACTCAAGAGCGCAACACCAGAGTATCACTTGTAATCCGGTCGAGCCAGTCCATTTGTGCCGAAGCATGGTTATCCCAAGTTAATTTAATTATGATAACTACCTACCTATTAAGTATAATGTTTATGAATTTAAAGGTCACCCTGTTATTAGTAAAGCTTTCAATCTAGTTTACGCTAGCTCTGTTGCGAATAAGATACATTAACAATTTTGACATATTGAATAGTGCAGAATAGCTATTAGCCTAGTTCGTAGCGGCCTCGCTGTTTGTAAATTTTGCTTAACTTTTTAATTAAGCCCAAAAATGCAGAGAAATATTTTCATAAAATGCGCGAAGGCACTTGTTTTGAGCTCTTGGATTGAACTACAAATGAAATAATAAAATGAGAATGTTATCTCCTATATAGTCGTATAGTTCGTAGCGGCCTTAGAATTTTGAAATATCTTTGATTTAATATAGAAAAAAATCTTATTCTAAGCCAAAAAAACTTCGAAAATAGCTATGAGTTAACTTGTGAATTACTCCTATTAAGCCAAATTTATTCCAGAACAATTGTTACTTCATGAGGAATAAAGATTTTATAATTTTAAAGCATGAATTTATAAACCTATTTCAATAAAAACGATAAATACAACTGCAAAATTACTACAAATTGCGTAATGTCGGGAACGCTTCAAATACCTTAACTCGCATAGTGCAGATTTGTAATAGGGCTCTTAAGTAGAGACTACCTAATAAATGTTATGTTCTTTACGTCACAACTCACAAGTCACATGTTATCGAAGGATCTCAAAGGAAGGATACAAACCTCCAAATAAGAAAATTCGTATGAAATGGGTCCACAGTATATTTTCTCTAGCTCTTCAACTAATTTGTTAGTGGTCTCCTGTCCTTTGTACCCATACAGTAGCCTCAGATCCACCTTGTCTTGTGCGGTTAGGCCGTATCTCGATATGCTAAGTTCTTTGATGTTTCTGAAAGGAAAAGAGAAGGTTCAAAATATTGTATTAACTTCATAAAGTAATAGCTAGGGAGGTAGTGGCAATTTAGCTATATGATTTCAGCGTCGTTGATATAAAGACGTGATGTATGTAAATTGATGATGATCATTTTGTACTGCTCATTATAGGCTGGGGCTATATGATCCGGGATCCGGCGGGCCCGGGAAAATCCAGAGCATTTTTAAATAGAACTCTGCGCTAATACAATAGATCTGTTAATCGAACATACAAGTGTCGAGTCAAATGTCAATGTCGTATATGACAGCTCGACAATTCGATTTTCAACTTTTTTGTATTAGCGCAGGGATCTATTTTCAGTGCTCTAAATTTTCCCGGGACTGCCGGATCATAGTATAGTCCCAGCCTTAGTGTTCGATTTTCATTTCTATTGTATTAGCACTGAGTTCCATTTTCAATACTTAGAATTTTTTCCGGGCCCGCCGGATTCATGATCATATAGTCCCAGCACTCCCAGTCTTACCTGTTCCGATGCTTGTACTCCACACTGTCGATGGTGGCCCGCAGATGGCCGTACGTCCGGTACGCGTCCACTAGCCGCTGCCCCCGGCAGTTCTCGTACCGGCGAGATAGTACCTCCTCTGGTAAATCTAGTTAAATGGTTATTGTAAGTAATTGAATTATGGTATAGACTTTAAGCGAACAGAAGCATCGCCTGATGATAAGCAATTACCACCGCCCATGGTCACCGTGGGCTACAATAGTAGCTGACAATATTTTTTCTGCAATAAGATCGGAAGACGAACTGACCGATCGCCTGATGGTAATTACCGCCGACCATGGACATAAGATGAGAGGAGTTAAATATAAGTGCCATCCCAGTCTATAAGGGCCCTCAACCCAACAACTACAGCTGTTATACACTTATTAATAACATATTTTATCTAGTATCGACACTAATATTATAAAGAGGAAAGATTTGTTTGTTTGTTTGTTTGTTTGCAAAAGAATGGGCCACAAAGGTACTGGACCGATTTTGATGAAATTTGGCACATATATAGATAAGAGCTCGGGGAAGGACATAGGCTACTTTTTAACCCCCGACAAAAGAGGGGTGTTATAATAAGTTTGACGTGGAATCTTAGATCCTAAACGAAAGGTCCAATTTACATGCGTTTTTTTTTGTTTGAAAGCTGATGTGATCGAGGTGTTTCTTAGCTACATCAGCTCACTGCTTGGCAAATCGGAGGTTACTTAAAATGTTTAATTTCGTTTATGTCTACTAAAATGTAAGGTTCCTGCGGGATTTCCTTTTGGGCGCACGAAGTCGCGGGTAACATCTAGTAATCTGTAACCTACACTTTCACTCAACCCCGCCTTCCGGTGTCCACAAAATACTAACTAGGTAGGTACTCTCAATTTATTAAATAATCAATTTCGTCTTTGTATTTTTTTGACATTTGTACGTTAGATAGGTTATTGAAACCGGCCGTAAAGCATGAACAGGGGACTTATGCCCGATTTCAATAACCCATATATCTATAACTATTTGTTAAAAAAGTCGTCATACACTAGATAGGTTATTGCAACCGGCCGTAAAGCATGAACAGGGGACTTATGCCCGATTTCAATAACCCATATATCTATAACTATTTGTTAAAAAAGTCGTCATACACTAGATAGGTTATTGCAACCGGCCGTAAAGCATGAACAGGGGACTTATGCCCGATTTCAATAACCCATATATCTATAACTATTTGTTAAAAAAGTCGTCATACACTAGATAGGTTATTGCAACCGGCCGTAAAGCATGAACAGGGGACTTATGCCCGATTTCAATAACCCATATATCTATAACTATTTGTTAAAAAAGTCGTCATACACTAGATAGGTTATTGCAACCGGCCGTAAAGCATGAACAGGGGACTTATGCCCGATTTCAATAACCCATATATCTATAACTATTTGTTAAAAAAGTCGTCATACACTAGATAGGTTATTGCAACCGGCCGTAAAGCATGAACAGGGGACTTATGCCCGATTTCAATAACCCATATATCTATAAATATTTGTTAAAAAAGTCGTTATACACTTGATAGGTTATTGCAACCGGCCGTAAAGCATGAACAGGGGACTTATCCCCGATTTCAATAACCCATATATCTATAACTATTTGTTAAAAAAGTCGTCATACACTAGATAGGTTATTGCAACCGGCCGTAAAGCATGAACAGGGGACTTATGCCCGATTTCAATAACCCATATATCTATAACTATTTGTTAAAAAAGTCGTCATACACTAGATAGGTTATTGCAACCGGCCGTAAAGCATGAACAGGGGACTTATGCCCGATTTCAATAACCCATATATCTATAACTATTTGTTAAAAAAGTCGTCATACACTAGATAGGTTATTGCAACCGGCCGTAAAGCATGAACAGGGGACTTATGCCCGATTTCAATAACCCATATATCTATAACTATTTGTTAAAAGAGTCGTCATACACTAGATAGGTTATTGCAACCGGCCGTAAAGCATGAACAGGGGACTTATGCCCGATTTCAATAACCCATATATCTATAACTATTTGTTAAAAAAGTCGTCATACACTAGATACGTTATTGCAACCGGCCGTAAAGCATGAACAGGGGACTTATGCCCGATTTCAATAACCCATATATCTATAACTATTTGTTAAAAAAGTCGTCATACACTAGATAGGTTATTGCAACCGGCCGTAAAGCATGAACAGGGGACTTATGCCCGATTTCAATAACCCATATATCTATAACTATTTGTTAAAAAAGTCGTCATACACTAGATAGGTTATTGCAACCGGCCGTAAAGCATGAACAGGGGACTTATGCCCGATTTCAATAACCCATATATCTATAACTATTTGTTAAAAAAGTCGTCATACACTAGATAGGTTATTGCAACCGGCCGTAAAGCATGAACAGGGGACTTATGCCCGATTTCAATAACCCATATATCTATAACTATTTGTTAAAAAAGTCGTCATACACTAGATAGGTTATTGCAACCGGCCGTAAAGCATGAACAGGGGACTTATGCCCGATTTCAATAACCCATATATCTATAACTATTTGTTAAAAAAGTCGTCATACACTAGATAGGTTATTGCAACCGGCCGTAAAGCATGAACAGGGGACTTATGCCCGATTTCAATAACCCATATATCTATAACTATTTGTTAAAAAAGTCGTCATACACTAGATAGGTTATTGCAACCGGCCGTAAAGCATGAACAGGGGACTTATGCCCGATTTCAATAACCCATATATCTATAACTATTTGTTAAAAAAGTCGTCATACACTAGATAGGTTATTGCAACCGGCCGTAAAGCATGAACAGGGGACTTATGCCCGATTTCAATAACCCATATATCTATAACTATTTGTTAAAAAAGTCGTCATTCACAAATTTGACGTTTCTAACAAATAGTTACGGGTAGATAGGTTATTGAAACGGGCCGTTGGATGTTTTGTTAACTTTATTGTTGTCGGTTACAGATGTCTATTGAAATAAATTCGCATAATAAAATGAAAGCGGTTTACTTTTACGCCTTTTCCGATAAACCTAATCCCGCAAAGAAGTTTTCCTTACAAGTTACAACCTATAAAACGTTTCATTTAGTTTTTAAGGCTCTGTTTTTATGTTTCCTAACAAAGTTTTCCATAACAATCTTTCCCCTCTCTGAAATGTATTACAGATTACTTACCCACAGTATTCCACGGGAATACTGTACTTTTTCGTACTTTGTAATAAGGAGCCTGTTTTAATGCAGAGCCTAAACTGCTCCTATACCAAATTTCATCGAAATCAGTTCAGTAGTTTTGCGTGAAAGAGTAACAAACATCCATCAGATCCATGCATGTATCCATGTATCCTCACAAACTTTCACATTTTTAACAGTAGTAGGACATTACAAATGAATGATAGTAACCTATCACTAAGTTTATACTAAAAATGTATGTAATTTCCCTACATTTATATCATAATTATATTCGTTATTATCACAATCTTGATAACATCATCGGAACTTCACAATCACAACTCTAAGTTCAAGAAGTTCAAGAGATAAGACAGATGTATTGTACTTACCTATTTGTTTTTGTTGAAGGGCCTTTTCAGAAGTATTGACACAGAAGAGATGTTTATGTCTACTGTGGTATTAGTACAATATTTATCCTATTAATATTATAAATGTGAAAGTTTGCGAGGATGTATGGATGGATGGATGTTTGTTACTCTTTCACGCAAAAACTACTGAACTGATTTCGATGAATTCACCTAGTGTTTTTTTATCCAAATTTTCCATAATTTTCTGCCTTGTCTTTTACTTGCAAGAGAAGTACACCCAAAATATGCGTAATTGATTTTGACCAACCTTATATCGTCCGTCCATAGTTATTTTACCTCGGAGTTTCCATGAGAGTGGCCCTTATGTCGTCGGCATTAAGGTCCTATCACAACTCGCAGGTAAAATAACCCTGAACGCACTGTAGCTTTGTGTTGAAACTTGGCAAAAGTTTAGTTTCTATTTGATCTAAGTATATAGGTTTGATTAAACACAATATTGCCATAGACTCAAATTTCAGAGTATATTAAAGAACGAAAACTTGGTAGTACAAAACGGACTTAATTGGATTTCAGGACGAACGCACTATGTAGGGGCTTACTACTGACAGAGTAGAAAATATTCACTCACGTGCGTTACCTACAGAGAAAAAGCTTTCATAGAACGATCCGATTTTGAAAATTTTGACGTCCCCTTCAACGGCCCACAATTTTTCACACAATCGTGGACACATCGTATGCTTGTAGTAGTTCAATCAAATCGAAACTAACTATGTAGCTGTTCCTCTTTCTTTTATCTGTGCTATCGTGGAATTAGGTAGCTCTACGATACAAACTTATTATTTACAAGTACTTTATCTATACTATTAATTGATTTTACAAATTAAATCCCGATTTCTTCATGTGCAATCGTGATGTAATAAATAACATACTCGTAAAAGATATGCATAACGTGTACCAATGTGAAGATATTAAATTCTGTTTGCCTTTATGATATTTAATATTTATTTATAGATAAGACAGCAAACGGTTCCGAATTGTTATTTACTATCATACTGTTACTGTACAAGTAGATATCTACTGATGTTCTGTAGTGAAATACGAAATATTTTCAATTCAACTCTACAAATGTGCTCTATGCGAGCGTGTTGAGTAGTAAATAGTAATTGGATGAAGTAAACTGTAAACTGACCGGTCTCTCTAACCTCCCGCGGTCGATGGCCGAACACTCCCACTCCGGAATGGTAGCTCCGTAACGCCCACCGTTTCACTTGACGTATATTGTTCATTCCAATCATGTTACTGGCTGGTTAGAAAAAGATCAAAATTCAGCCCAGTAAGAAAAAAAACACGGCCTAAAATCGAAACATTGCGCGGGAGTGTCCTTCGTCGCGCGCGGCTCGGCACTGACGGGTATAGATGTAGATATTGTGTGTGACGTCACTGATTAAATACAATTTTATGTAATGAACTCTAATCAATAACAAATTATCGGGTACATTTGGATTGGTTGGATCTTTATTTTTTTGATAATGGCTTAGGGCTCCCAGACTTTACGTGTTCCGGAATCCGGTTCCAACCTGATGTACCAACACTTACGCAGTGCTTTGTCACCATAGTTATGATATAATAGGCATGATGGCTTAAAAGTTTGTTTTTCGTCTGTTTCGATGTTAGACAACATGTTTATAAACAATCTAGAACCCATTTTCGTATATCTTAAAAAATAACGAAGATACAAACCATTTAAATTTACAATATGAAAGAGAGCGATATATCGGCCTGTGACGTCACGAGTTGCAACCCGCCATACATTTGTCATTACAAAATGTATGGCAACTTGTGACGTAACAAATTGTTTTGCTAGAAAGAGATGGGCAATATTTTTATTTGCTTATAATTTTTAATCGCGTCAACCTAAATACCTACCTTTTTATTTTAGATTTATGTATCTTTAATCAATAATTTTAAATTATAATTTATAAAAATGTGATATTCCACACCAGGCAACATCCCTATATCATTATTCATATCCTATCAGTCCTCCTCATGATTCGCCTATTTGTAAATCTGTTGTTTGACCAAATGAATTTATTGATTTAAATACTTATCCCTTACTCATTTACACAACAATTGAGCTATTTAATAATTAATCAAAGGTTGTGTTCATATTTTTATTAATAAGAGATGTTAGACTATAACTTTATACCTACTAACTTATTTGTAAGATTTAAAAGACCCAGGGCCCCCGATGGATTGGGGCCCCCTAGTCCCAACTTATAGCTACACTACGCTCGCTTGAAAATCAGGCTTTAAAATCATTTATAATTTAAAATAGAAAATTTACATATAATATATTAGGTCCTTACATATGAAATTGGCATTTTGTCGTACTGGCCACTTTGATCTCAAATATATCTTCTTTGGTTAGGAATTCCAATTTCAAATTTATACCGCTATTTACTCATGCATTTGTGCTTTTCGAAAAAGTTTCATTAGTTTTTTCCTCTTTTGGTTTTTTCTTTGCGTCACTCTCTTTACAAAATGGAAATCTTGAAATATCGTATTATTTTCGAGTACGAGTTCCACCGTGGCACCAGTGCTGCAGAAACGGCTCGAAGCTCGAATGTCTAAGACATTCACCGTACTCCCCGGACCTTGCTTCAATAGATAACAATTTTTTCGAAATTTGAATAACTTCTTGTAAGGGAAAAAATTTAACTCCGATGGGGCAGTCCAAAGCGCCTTCAAAGTTTTTATTGATTCCTGCCCAAATGGTTTTTTTCGTAAAGGAAACAATAAGCTAAGCTACCTATGAGATAGCAAAAGTGTATAGATACATTGATTAAATAAATATATAATGTTTAAAAAAAACTACTTTATTTTCCGTTCCTTCTTTACAAAACGCCAATTTCATATGAAATGACCTAATATTTAGGCGGATACCCATCCTAAGTTTTAAAAAATTATCAGAAATATTGTGGTATTTTCAGAAGCTAATTAGGCAGATACTTTTATACGGCGGATTTAATTATCCTAATCTAGGAGTTTATATCTAGGAGATATCTTAAATTAATAAGTACGTGTGAAAATTTATTATAAAGTAAATATTTTTACTCTGCGCTATTACTATATTGCAGGTATATTTGCTAAAGAATTTTTTTGCCACGAACACTCTCCCACACGGGCGAAGCTGCGGGCAAAAGCTGGTTTACTATAAATTTAACATAAATCATTAATAATAATTTGTGTACAGTTTTTAACTTCATATTAAAATAATAATGCGATAGAAATATCAAGTCTTTCAAAATTTGATGACAGCTCCTCCACTGCCGCGAACCAAATCCAGGATTAATTTATTTTTTTGTCTTGTGGTTCATTTAAGAATATGGGGTCCACGGGGTTACTTGAGCTTAGGGCATCAAGTTACCTTAATCCAGGACAGACCAGAGTGTATAAAAAATAAAAAATTCTTGTTTTCATTCGGTTTATTTATTTAGAATCACTTAATTGCTGATCTGAAATTGAACATACATAAATAAATGTAATTGATGTTTTTTTTAATTACAGATTTTAAGTATCGTAAGATACTTAGCTCTTCCTAGTACTCATGACTATACATGACTATATTATATCTATATAAGCCATGTATATTAAAAACTTACACTCACCTGTTTGTAGACCTAGAATATTCTATTTTCTTCCCCAAACTTGTCCCTGCCCCTGCCCTTGTCCCTGGGCATTGTCCTGCGCCTGTCCCTGTGCTTGTCCGTTGTTGTTTATGTTCGTGTTAGAGTTTTCGTTTCGGTTAGAATTACCATTTGAGTTTCTATTGCGGCCGGCATTAGAAGTAAATCCGCAGGTAACTGTTAAAATACACTTGAAAATTCAAGAAACAATAACATTAACGTTAAATTTTTTCCGTTTCCTAGCGATGGTCAAATTTCTTAAACACAAAAATGTATTATACCTATATTCACTCCTGAAAGTTTGGACACTGACTGAAAAAACACCGGGGTCTAATATTTTTCATAACCATTGAATGTCAATTTATTAAGATTATCGTCAAAGAAAAAAATTAAAATATTATATACTCAATACTACTAATTATTATTCTCACGACAGAACGTAGCAGAGGAAAATGATATGATGGAAGTTAAAACGAGGAGGACAAAGAATGACAAGTAGAGCTTCATGTTGGCAGTTGAATCGATGCTCAGTTTTGTATGATTCCCATGTGATAGATGATTGTATTTTATACCCAAACTGAACCGCCTGAGTGAGTCGTGATTCACGATAATGAACTTAAAAAAATCGTGGAGTACATAAAATATTTTAATACGATAGTGGTCAATATAGATATTTGATCAGTAAAATTATTGTCAAGATCTAAAAAAAATTGGTGCATCAAATTCGTTTTAAAAGCAAAAAGGATTCAGGATTATAGACAGTGCAATAGATGATTTTCTATAGGAATATAATATTTCCACCGTGCGGTCGCCAGATTTGTGCAAAACATTTAATTGCTTCATATTGTAAGGTACGGTCGCGTTTATATAGCTCCGCGGACTCCGCGTACCTCGTCTAACTAGGCCCACAGGTCCCATGAAGAGTCATTGGCTTTTCGATAATTTTACATAAACAAATTAGTGTATATAATTTTTTTGTCCACTTAATACTCTTTATTTAGTTATATCAGCTCCAAGGCATAATTTTATTTATTAAATTATTCAAATCACGACATTATTTATACAATTTACTAGCTCCAAGGCTAAAAATAATTTTAGCAAGCTCTCAATGTTTTTAAAAGACCTATCTAATGATGCCCCATACTATACACACATGGGGTAGATGCGAAAAAAAACGTGTAGGTACCTTATGTAGGTAGGTACCGTAAAAAAATATTTTTCATGATTTTATTTTAGTACTTTGTCGACGTAGTGAACACACAAATACATGCAAAGTTTCATCTTTCAAGCACTAACCGTTTGGACGGTAAGCCGAAGACGGACGGACATGACGAAACCATATACATGAACTACGGTACTCTAAAATGGGGGTTGGAAAAAGAAGGGTGAAAATTTAGGGTTTCGATCCGCGATCCGATAAAGATTAGTTTACTAGCACGATCCACTGATTTTTATAAAGTTTCTCCGTAGCATAGTCCACTTAGCATTTTTATTGTAAATCCTATTATATTTATGTGACACTTCATCGCCTGAAACTCTCTATAAATAAAAAGTAAAATAAACGTGATGTGTAATTGTGTACAGAGTGTACGTGGTAGAAGTGAAACTTCATTCATCATATAAAATACAAAAATACTCTCATTGTGCCTAAAGAACTTCACTTCAAAATAGAAGAACAAAATTTAAATTTGGACACCTAGCGCCCGTGTATCGTCATCGCCATCTGTACTTTAGAAAGTTAAGTTGTTTTGTAAATTTATAAGTAGCTTCCGATAGATGGTGCTATATCCAAAATCGTGTCGTGATATGACCTTTAAATTTCACTCTCAAAGCCAAAAAAAAGGAGTTTAACTTCAAAAACGTTAAATTTAACCATTGCTTGATTATTATTTAATCGCATCGGCCAAAGACAGCAACGTTGTTTAAGTTAGTGGTAAAAGATTATAATATATTACTATCATTGTATTTGTAAGCGGTGTTTTAGCAATAACTTAACTACATCAATTATAACACCCTTATTTATGGTTTGATACTCTTTCATGTGTAGCTTTTCTTAGTATTTAATATTTTAAGGGGCACTTGATCCAGGGGGGATGAAGTTTCCCCGAAAAAATGTACCATATGTACTCTAGAGTAGTATAATCATAATATAAACAAATAAATTATATAAGTCAATTAATATTAACACTTTTATTTAATAGAAACGAAAGACACATAGATAAAGATTCATTTTGTATTCATACTCATCTTAAATATTATCATCATAATATATATTGCATATGTGAAGCAAAAAATTTCAGTATAGTTTCACGAGAATTGTGCGAACGGAGGCGTATGATATTTGGCACAGTTTATGTTTATGTGGAAGAAGGTGTGGAGGAAGCTTTTTTTTTATTTTATCAAAATAACGTTCAGAAATAAATCAAACGAATAAAAATAACAAAAACATACACTACCTCAGATTATTTACACACACTGCCGTGCGCTCTGATGCAATTTTGTTACACGTTGACGTTGGTCAATCTATCGCAACATTAACTTTTTTTCTGTCAAAGACAAAATACAAAAAAGTGCCTTAAAATATCTGACGACTCTACTTATTTGTCAATTTTGCTGCTAAGCGTACTACCGACATAGCCACTGTAATAGTAGGTATTGTCCATACAGACACAGAGTATATTGAGTGTACCTAGTCTCCCATAAAGATCAAGTGTCCCTCTCCTCCCGTATGGAATCGTGATGCACGATTTAATTGCCACGGTCCACTTGGGTATAAAAAATTAAACCGACTTCCAAAGTAAAAATTCACAAAAAAAGTATGAAATGAAACTTATTTTCTAAATAATTCCCCTTTTAAATTTGGCTAAAATTTTAACTATTTCTCCTCTTCTTTCTTTCTAATATATTTTTAGCCAAATTTAAAAGGGAAATTATTTAGAAAATAAGTTTTATTTCATACTTTTTTGTGCAATTTTACTTTGGAAGTCGGTTTAATTTTTTATTTTAAAAATAATAATAATTTTTCCCTATTTAGCAATATGTATTTGTTAAATTATTATTATAATACAATTTAAGAACGTTTTAAATAAACGATCAAATTGTTAATTGAATACGCGCCAAGCTTCCATTAGGTATTGTATATAAGATGATGATGATGGTGACTGTAAGATACATAATGGCATATGCTTGCAGTTCTTTAAACAATGTTGAAATTTCCAAACGCGTATCTTTAAAGACGGAGGAGTTGAGTAGAGTTCAGAGAGAGAGTTCAGAGTCCAGGGTATAATACCTTTGTGCAGAATCTTACTTTTTGGCAGCATATGCTTGGGTTAATTCTGAAAAAGTTAAAATCATACTATGTGTCCATTTAAATTTAAATTTCGATTAATACATCAAAAAAGAATTTTGAAAATCGGTCCATAAACGTTCCGAGTCAAACAGTCCAGAGCTCAGAGTAACGTTCAAAGATATCCGTGTCGATGTAATATACTATGAGAAGTACCTATTATATCATCATTATGTCATGGTTTATGTTGTGATGATGATGATTACTTTAATTGACATAGTGGCTTATGCTTGCAGTTCTATAAGCAACGCAGAAATACCCAAACATGTATATATAAGGAGTCAGGAGTTCTGTTCAGTACTTTTGGATCCAGGGCATACCTTGGTGCAAAATCTTACTTTTTGGTAGCATATGCTTGGGTTACTGCAGAAAAAGTCGAAATTACTGTGCATGTTATGTCCATATAAATTTTGAAGAGTTCCCTCGATTCCTCATGGATCCCACGATCAGGTCACAACTTTTGTGAAAACGGGACCAATATCGAAGTATAAGCATTTACATCAAAAAAATAATTTTGAAAATCGGTCAACAGACGGCGGAGTTATCGTTGAACATGCGTACTAAAAAATACACACAGCCGAACGTATAACCGCCTCCCTATTTGGAAGTCAGTTAAAAACTACAAACTTTCGTCACGAATTCCTTTTGCGCGCATCACGTCAAGGGCAACTAGTATGATAGTAAAACACGACAAACGTTTTATAACTTTTATTATAAGGATAAATATTTATGACACGATTGAAAGTGGACGTGTCGTCTATGGAGACATCATTTGTCTCAAACGCTTTCTTTAAGTAAATGTTCTTCACAAAAACAGTAATAATATACACCGTAATATGTGTACCTACAAGTACTCATAAACGTAGCGTATTTACCTACGTCGGAAATATAAGCTCTTTGTAAAGCTTGATTGATCAATACTGTGTAGCAACGACATAATATTGTATCACAGTAAACAACAAGTGATGGCAGGGAAAGGCAAAGGCAAGAAGAAAGACAAAAAAGAGAAGAAAGAAAAAGAAGATAGCGACAAGAAGAAGGCAAAGAAAGGAAAGACTAAGAAAGGCAAGTCCAAAAGCCGCTGTAACTTAGACATGCTGACCGATACCGCCATGAACAATGTTTACTACGCCTGCCATAATGTACAGGAGTTGCTGCAGGCGAGAGGTTTCCTTCCACCTGATTATAACAAGAAGAAGAAGAAAGGAAAGAGATAGAAGTGTCTACTGTAACAAATAAACAAAAAATGAAAAACCGACTTCCAAAGTAAAAATGCACAAAAAAATATGAAATTAAATTTATTCTCTAAATGATTCCCCTTTTTAAATTCGGATAAAATTTTAACAATTTCTCTACTCAATCTTCATAATTTTGAAGTCGGTACCAGCCCGAACAATATCCTGATAAAACAATATTCTTTTATTACCATAAGTTCTGATTGTGCATGCAAATATAAGGTGTTTTTTCATGACATTCAAATTATAAGTAACCTTAGATAGTAATTCGACTGGCGTAAAATTAGTATCAATTAAATCTTACGTAAAATTAAGAAAGAAGATTAAGTTCTCATAACAAAAAAACACATCTTCAAACTGATTAGAAGTAAATTATTAATTTCTTATATCTTTCTTATATTATTAGATTCGTTCTTAAAACTGAAGCACAAAAAATATAGTCAGAAATTACTTTTCTGACTCGATTCCACCAAACTTCTGAAAACGCGCTTAACGCTAAACCCGTATTCTTTCTCCCTCTCTCATTCAATGTTAGAAAGGGATAGACAGATATTAAACCTCAGCGTTAAAAGTCGTTTCGTTATACGTTGGTGTAATTGGGGCTCAGCGAGGTTTGCTTAAACGTCGTTTGATGTCTCGTGATCATACCATATTAGTTTGTTTTCATCAAGTTCTGAGTTTTAACTTGTTTCGATAAATTCTTCTTTTTATTTACCAGGAACCGGTTTCATCTGGGATAGAATCCGTACATGCACTGTAAATAGAAATATTTTTTTACCTTTTCAGTAGCTCAGTAACTTTGTCTTTACTATTTCTATTATGTACTGGAATTTCGTACGTAGCAAAAACTGTAGTTTCCCGAATTTCGGTTGGACCATTACTCATTGTTTCCCAGTTCTTAACTTACTAACTTGTTAAGGTTGTTAATGTTGATAATATTTAGACACAAACGCTATAGTTCAATAAAGAATACTAACCGTGTACTTATTTCATTTTTGTCAGCATCGTAGACACAAGTGTATGGATGGACCAAATACTTGTCGTAGTTCACAGCCAAAATATACATTACAGGTGATTCAATTAAGCGACCCCGATCTGAAATCGAATTAAACCGACTTCCGAAGTAAAAATGCACAAAAAAGTATGAAATAAAACTTATTTTCCAAATAATTCCCCTTTTAAATTTGGCTGAAATTTTAACTATTTCTCTACTCAATCTTCATAATTACCAGGTTGGTGTATAATACTATGAGAAGTACATATTATATCATCATGATTTATAGTGTGATGATGGTGGTGATGATGATGATTACTTTAATTGACATAGTGGCTTATGCTTGCAGTTCTTTAAACAACGCCGAAATACTCAAATATGTATATATAAGGAGTCAGGAGTTCTAGTTAGTACTTTTGGATCCAGGGTATATCTTTGTGCAAAATCTTACTTTTTGGTAGCATATGCTTGGGTTACTTCAGAAAAAGTCGAAATCACTATATGTGCCCATATAAATTTTGGAGTTCCCTCGATTCTTCATGGATCCCATCATCAGGTCACCACTTTTGAGGAAAAGCGACCAACTTCGAAATATACCCTTATCATCAAAAAAATAATTTTGAAAATCGGACAACAGACGGCGGAGTTATCGTTGAACATACAAAAAAATACATACATACATACAGCCGAACGTATTACCGTCTCCTTTTAAAAAGTCGGTTAAAAAATATTCTCTAATAATATTTTACAAATTATTATAGTCAACTACCCTTGACTATATCAATAAATGTAAAAAAAATTGATTTAGTGATCAAAATCCTGTTCGGTTTTTGTTTCTACGAAAATCTTAAATGACTGTTTATATTACGCCATAACTTTATTATCTTATAGGTACATGCTTATACTTTAAACGAGACACCCTTGTAATACGAGTATAAGCTTAAAATTCAGTAAGTATGCAGTGAGTTTTGGCGGAGAAAATCGATCTAGAATGGTCTTATGTTTGAGAAACTGCTCATTTTTAAGCAATACTTATATGTTTTTTTTCTTTCGTCGTGCAACAATCAACTCGACTCTATTTTGTCAGTCTGATTGCCAGTTTGGTATGCGTAATATGTATAATATTTGCTTTGTTTGAAAATTCGGAATGTGGTGTGTTGGATTCCCGGTCAGATAATAAAATATTTTAGTGATTCTTTTAATTTTTAATTTATCAAAGCTCGGTTACCTTGGTACTCATTTGTTATACTTACAATCATTGTTGTGAAAAAAATAAAATATTAATAAATTAATAATTGCATCAAATCTCCAGTAAATTTCTTTACCTACCATAAATTTAGATATTTTAAATCAACTTAATTACCTGCAGCAGAGAATAAGAACGACATTTTTCTTCTCCCGCGTGGGTCAAGCAGCATCCTGGAGAATACCTCTGTGAAGTAAGAAGAGCTTCTGTCTACGTTGATCGTTTCTGCTATGTACAAATCACCCTCCATTCTGCACTCGTAAGGCAAAAATTTGATAGGCGTGTGGCAAGGGTAACGGTATCTTGCGACTTCATACCAAATTCCTCTTCCAATCTGTTATTGAAGACAATTTGACTATCATCTCACACTCTTTTTAGGGTTCCGTAGTAACAAGGAACCTTTATGGTTTCGCTCTGTCCGTCTGTCTGTCCGTCTTCCCTTGTTAACACCGGTAATTATTGATATAAATAGATGAAATTAATAGATTTCACATAGACTTTATTTTTGGCATTAAAAATTGTAATTTTGTATTTTAGGGGTGGCTCCGCATACAATATGTGTAGTCGGGATGTTTTTTTTTTATAATCAAATAGGTCTTTGTAAATAAAGGCACCTCGCCTTAAGTAACTTTTTTATAAAGTGAACCATTTTTTAAATAATCGGCCTCCAAAATGATTCACAAGTAAGTCCCCTACCCTGGCATTTCTAAACTCTAACAGGTAACAGGTGTAACTTTTTACATTGATAGGTCATGCTAAGTACTCTTGAGAAAAAATATTTTGACCGAAATCGAACTTTCACTAGAAATTTTTTTTAAGAAAAAACTTCCTGCGCGTTGATAGTTAAGGAATCCTCATACACATGTCCAGAAAGGTTTTGGTTAGGTTAGGTTAGGTTTTGTGTAAACACAATATTATAAAAGGTAAATTAACGGTTTTAAAGGGGAGAGGTGCCTTTATACTATATAAAATTACTAGCTGGTGCCCGCAACTTTGCTTGCGTGGAAATAGTAAATGGAAACGGAACCCTTTTACCCGACTACAGCGAAGCCAAAAGGAAGGATAATGATTTTGGCTGTCTATGTATGTTATTACCTGAATGCAGAAGGTGTTTGATATCAAAATAAAGAGCTTGAAGAAACCATTCCAAAAATATACAACACATATAGTAAAATGGTCAAGCATGAGTCTTGACTCTGAAACAAAGATATTTATACCCCCGTTCATCCCTTTACGGACTGAATATCGAAAAATCATTAAACATATGCTCCGTTATTTTCTTTTAGGACTATATTTACAAAGTTCCAAGCCGAAACGCTCATTTAGTGTTTTTTTCCCGTACAAAGCTTAGTACCCCTTTTTAACCCTTAAAATATCGAATTTTATAAAATATTGAATTAGAGTTTTAGTAAATCATGCCAAAGAGCAACATCACGAAATTCCAAACACATCTGACCACAAACAAAAAAGTTACATACAAACGTTGATATCCCTTTTTATCCCTTTAGGGGGTGAATTTCGCAAAATCCCTTCTTAGTGGACCTATACGTCACAAAAGGAAGCCACAGTCCAAATATTACGTTTCTATCTTCAATAGTTTTGCCTAGGCGTTGATGAATCAGTCAGGACATGTCACTTTATTTAATATTAGGTCCTTACATATGAAATTGGCGTTTTGTCGTACTGGCCGTTTTGATCTCAAATATATCTTCTTTGGTTAGGAATTCCAATTTCAAATTTATACCGCTATTTACTCATGCATTTGTGCTTTTCGAAAAAGATTAATTAGTTTTTTCCTCTTTTGGTTTTTTCTTTGCGTCATTCTGTTTACAAAATGGAAAACTTGAAATACGAGTATCGTATTATTGTCCAGTACGAGTTCCACCGTGGCACCAGTGCTGCAGAAACGGCTCGAAGGATTAATGATATGTATGGCGGCGGTGTCGCAAAAGAAAACACAGTGCGTTTTTGGTTCCAACGTTTTCGTTCTGCAAATCTCGACCTACAGAACAAGCCCTGTGGACGGCCGGAGACCAAAGTTGATAATGAAGAATTGAAGGCTATTGTAGAAGCGGATCCATCGCAAACCACGTCCGAGTTAGCTGCTGGCTACGGTGTTAGTGATAAAACTGTTGTAATCCACTCGAAGCAAATTGGGAAGAATTTATGTTCCTCCTTTACAAAACGCCAATTTCATATGTAATGACCTAATAGATTACTTCATATACTTACCCTAATACAAATAAAACTATTTACACAACGGATAACTTAAACAACGGTGCTGTCTTTGTCGGATACGTTGGAAATGTCACATGATAGAAAAATATAGCAACGTTGGGTACATACATATTTTTTAAAAACATTTTAAAACAATATGACGTATACGTAAAAATGAAGTTTTATGTTTAATTATAAGGACGAAAGTGATTTTCTGTATGAAAACTACATTAAATTGCATATTAATTTACCTGCTTATTGGAATAATTTGAAGGAGTTACTTTACTAGAGAGAGAAGAGAACATGGTGCATGGCTACACATAAAAGCTTTTGCCATGAAGTATGAGGTGTAATTTGTATTAATTCCGATTTTTTTAGCTCAGTTCAAAAGAAGTAAAAAAATTCAAAAGTTGTTTCTTGAAGACTTAAGGAAGTAATGGAAGAAGCCTAATAAATATCATAACTGTTTGAGATGACTGCTACACAAGGCTTTCCTAATTTAGAAACCATATTATAATTATGATTATAATCTGGTTTCTAAATTACCTATTCATTTGAATTTTTTCACCTATTCAAATATCAATATTTCTTGAAAATTTAGGATTTTATCATAATTTTGCCTTTTTCGAGATTATTTCAGAATATCAGCTTAGAAATTCTGGCTAAGTTACTACTTAGCTGTCAAATTTAAATTTCAGGATATTTCCTTTTATTTTTTCAAGTGTAAGTGATCTTACGTTAAGACGATTAAGGTTTTAATAATGAAATAAAAGAAATAGAAGTAAAACAATCCTAATTTGGCCTCTGTAGTGTGTACTGTAGTGTTTGTATTTATACTCGGCGCGGCGAACCTTGATCCCTATGACACTGAGAGTTAATCTCACGACATAACATTGTAGTGGCGTCACCATTAAATTAGGATCATATTGGAGGCGTCTAAAAATGCCCTTTATAAATTTTACGTAGCTTTATGCCATTACAATGAAATTCCGTTGGAATTTTTAACAATTCTTAACATTTAGAAGAAATTATCTCAATCTGAATTTACGTTTACGTCCTGCAAAACTTACGTCGTGTGACATTTATCGACTAGTACGGCAAGTATCGATAAAAAAATGTCGATAATGGAAACGAGTGAACAATTTTTTTTCCATACTTAAATTTTAGTTCATTTATTATTGAATGGAACAGAATATTACGATTTTACCATACATACATACACACACACATGATTATATACCCAAGAAAATTAAAAAAATAACTATAGGACAAAACGAAATGAAACAAAAGCTGTTTAACGATTATTTATTTACCGTAAGACAACAAAAGTAAGTGATAATACTTTAGGGTATGTGTGTGTCCCTTATATAGAGTTTACTGTGAAAGTAGCAGCGCTGGAAGCGAAAAAATTTTTTTGTGATTTGTATGGGCAAGTGCCCCAGCGACATACATGTGCTTCCCCATACAAATCACAAAAAAAAATTTCGCTTTCAGCGCTGCTACTTTGCCTGTGAACTCTATATAAGGGACACACACACACCCTAAAGTATTATCACTTACTTTTGTTACAGCCTTATTTTATTCTGAATCTGATAATGACATGAGTGGTTGCGTCTCAGACTCGGAATCTGAACTGCAACTGCTGTCGCCTACGTTTATCAATAATAGTTGATCTTCAATAGTGTCGTATCGCACATCTCGATCCCAATCATCGTAGCAAAGTTTTTTGGTCTTTTCTACGATTTTCCTCCAATTATCCGGAGTCACTTCACTACAAGCTTTTATCTAATAATGTCAGCATTTTATTAGCTGTAAATGGCGGAGTGGTGTTAAGCCTGGCTGCACAACCTGAAACAATATTTATTTAGATTGAGTATGATGCAAAGTAAAAGAGTGAGATTGAAGTAAAAGTACATAATTTGTACATAAAAGTTAAAATAAATACAAATTACCCACCTTTGATTTGCGCCCATATCATCTCAATGGCATTATATTGGCAGTGGTATAACCGAATCACTGTGTGACCTTTGGATTTTGCCATTTCATCCAAAAAATATGTCCGCTTTGTTTGGAGTTTCTGTAGGTTCGATAATCTGACCAACTCCTTTTTTAACAGTTGACTGTCAGCCACCACACCATTGCGTTGCAACCACTCTAGCTAGTATTTAACCTTTTTTACTGTTGCTGGTGGGTGGTTTGTTTACTTGTACGGAATGGTATGGGGCGTTCTCCATCAAAATATGGTGGGGCTCATGCAGATTATCCAAAAGTTTTATGAACCATTGCTTAAAGTTTTCGATATTCATATCTTCGTGATAATCTGTTGTTTTAACTGATTTGAAGGCCCACAAGCAATTAGGCACAAAACCTTTGGCTGTACCAGCGTGGCAGATAATCAAACGCTGGCCCTTGCCTTCCGGAGCTTTGATATAGGATTTCGCTGTATCGTCTGTCCATGTTTTGGTGACTGTGTGATTGGCGTTAAGCCACGTTTCGTCCAGATAGACCACAATGTCCCGATTCTCGATTTTCTTTATTTTCCGTAGAAAATCACACCTCATCAATGCTATATCCTTACGCTCCATTAATACTTTTCTTTTGTCACACTTCCCATACCGAAATCCGTATTTTTTTATGACTACTCTGAGCGAAGTCATACCGCCATTAAATAAACTGGCTGATTTCAGCGACGTCAATAACTTTTTACAAGTCGGCAGTTCACCTCGGAAGTAGTAACCGTAAATATGGTTACGTATCGCAGCCATGTCGAAGTCATCAGGATGTACCCTATTACATTTTTTCTTCTTTGGAGTTGAGAGTTTGTTCTCCTCCATCGACGATTCGCCGAACTTTTTCTTTGTGATTCGGGAAACGGTAGCCTTGCCAATCCCTAGTAATCACCCTTACAATACATCAGTTGAAGTAATCACCCATGCAATCAATGCATCTTTGCCAACGCAGTGGCAGTTTATTGATGCCCTTCTTAAAGAAATCAGCTGGACGGGAGGCAACAAATTCTTCAAAGGCATTTTGTACTGCCTCTCGGGTATTGAATTTTTTTTCCGCCAAGAAGTTATCCAAATTCTGGAAAAGTAGTAGTATGTAGGCGCAAGGTCTGGTGAGTAGGGCGGATGACGGAGAGCTTCCAACCCCAGTTCCTGCAACTTGGAGACCGTCTGCTGTGCAGTATGAGGTCGCGCGTTGTCGTGCAGGAGCAGCGGTGACGAGCGATTGACCAATGCTGGTTAGAGATGTGCCAGCTTCTCCATCATTGTGGTTAGTTCTTCACAGTACACATCTGCAGTAATATTCTAGGGGTAAGTTTTCGTTTAGGGTATTGTTTAGGTGCTGAACCAGGATCCAACCAACTTGCTGAGCGCTTGCGGTTATCAAACAGAATCCATTTTTCATCGCAGGTAACAATGCGGTTCAAAATTCCTTCATTTGTGTGTCTGTTGAGCAGTGCAAGGCACGTCTCGACGCGTACTTCGCGCTGGCGATCATTGAGTTCGTGGGGCACCCATTTGTCAAGCTTTTTTACCTTGCCAATTTGACGCAAATGGACCGATATTATTTTGACGCTAACGTCGAAAGCTGCTGCTAATTCCGCCGTAGATTGTGTATCATCAGCTTCCACAATCGCCTTTAATTCGTCATTGTCGACCAAAGTTTTCGGACGACCGCGAGGTTCATTTTTCAGGTCGCAATTTCCAGAACGGAAGCGAGCAAACCAATAACAGGTGGTGCGTTGGTTTGTAGTGTTAGCTCCGTAAACGTCGTTGATGTTGCATGCCGCTTGTGCCGCATTGCTGACACGACGGTACTCATATTCCATAATTACTCGAATTTTTAATGTATCCATGATGAAGAAAAAGATTGAAATGCGATGAAAATGTAACACTAATCAATAAACAAATTACTACTTTTGGAAAAAGAATTCCATGTTTTTAAAATAAAATTAATTTGAAATTAGAATTCTTAGCCAAACAAAAATTATTTTGATTTGAGATGGCCAGTACTGCAGAACGGCAATTTCATAGGTAAAGACCTATTATCTAACTACGTTAACAATAAGTATACTGCGCAGGTTCGATCAATGTTTTTGTGGTTGAGTATTTTTGTTAGTAAAGTCGTATTCATTATTACAAAGGAACAGTTGATAAGACGGCTGTGGTCATGTCTACGTGTTTATGTTATAGGATGATGTAAGGATGTAGGGTGTAAGAAGATGATCGCTAGAGTTACTTACATATTTCATTTTGGATTATAATTAGTTATGCTATGAGAGGCTGTGGTGTGGTGTATAAATGGAATAAATAATAAGGGGTTAAATGAAATGTGACATGTGGTCTTTTCTAGGTTATTTATGGTTGTTACTTATGATAATAATAAATTAATAAATACATATGAAATTTATATAAATTAAGTAATAAAACAAATAAGTATTAGTTTATACAAATGAATAAAGTAAAAAAATATATAAATATAATAATAAAACATGTTTACTTGCATGCTAAAATATATTTCATTAGAAATATTTGCTACAAGTTACCTCCATTAAATTGGAAATATTGGTACAAAGGTACCTTCATTAAATTGGAAAAAATTTGGTATGTTTTGGTACGATGATACCTCCATTAAATTGGGAATAATTGGTACACATCCATTCAATTGGAAATACGTAATTATTGATAGTGTTAATCGAATAGAGAAGTCAGCAAAGGACTTGATTATTTTCAGATCGCCCCAATTTACTCACAACAATGTCGAGCAATTTACCGTCATTAGAGAAATAAGATTTAGAAGGCGACAGCGCTTCTTTAGGCCAACGATGGGACAAATGGAAAAGCTCCCTGAATATCTACCTGCAGGCAACAGAAGTGACGACGCATTTGAAAAAAAGAGCCACACTCTTATTGCTTGGGGGTTCGGGTTTACAACATATATATATTTTATAACTTGCCGGGTGCTAATGTGGATTCCAGTGAAAATAATTATGTTTTTAAAATGACAATACAAAAATTTAATGACTATTTTACTTCCAAACAGAGTAAAGTCTATGAAAGACGAGGGGGAGAAATTTGAGAAATTCTTAGTCAGATTAAGACATCAAGCAGAGAAGTGTCAATTCGATAAACCAGAAGATCATTTAATTGATCAGATAGCAGAAAAATGCCTCTCTGTTGATCTGAGGAAAAAAATATTGACAATTGGTGATAGCATAACCTTGGAGAAAATAATTACGGAAGCTTAATACATTAGAAGTAGTGAATCGACAATTAGAAGAATATGGACAACAAGGAAAAAATCAGGAAGTAAACGCTCTTTTCTGAAACGAAGGTAATAAATTAAATACGAAGAAATTGCAGACTACAGTGAGTAAGAACAAAGGTTGTGGCAGATGTGGAAACTACAGACATTCATCGGTAAAGAAAATTAAAGAATTATTAGATAATGATATAATAGAGGAAGTTCGAGAACCATCAAAATGGATTTCCCCCATTGTACCTATGCTAAAAGACTATGGCGAATTGCGCTTATGTGTAGACATGAGACGGACTAACACTGCAATCTTGCGGGAAAACCATCCACTACTATCAATGGAACACCTGTTATCCAAGATAAGGAAGGCTCAATATTTTAGTAAATTGGATATAAAGAATGCGTTTCACCAGATAGAGTTGCATGAAAACTCTAGGCACATCACAACTTGTATAAGTTCAAAGGGCCTCTACCGTTACAATTAATTACCGTTAATGTTCGGGATTACCTCTGCCTCTGAGCTCTTTCAAAAAATATTAGAAAAGATGCTTCTGAAATGTGATGGAGCCATCAATTTCATTGATGACATTTTAATATTCGGCTGTACTGAGCAAGAGCATGACGCGCGTCTTATAAATGTACTTCAGGTGTTAAAAGAGAACAATGTTCTTCTGAATGAAAGCAAATGTTTATATAAAGTGCAAAAGGTAAATTTTCTAGGACAGAAGCTCACACCTAATGGTGTAAGACCTTTAAATAAATATATTGAAAGTATTGCCAAATTCAGAGCTCCAACAACTATTGAGGAACTACAAAGCATTTTGGGACTTGTAAATTACATTAATAAATGGATACCAAACCTCGCTTCAATGACAGAACCTTTAAAAAAGCTGTAAGACAGAAATTTGGAAGAAACGCAAATATTGAACAGTTTTGGACGCAAGATCAGGATCAAGCTTTTGCAAAAATAAAAAAGATACTTTCAGAAATCCAGAATTTGGGATATTATGATGTCAACGATAGAACTCAGGTCATTGCTGACGCAAGCCCTGTAGGATTGGGTGCTGTCTTAATCCAGATCGACTCTAAAGGACCTAGGATCATAGCCTATGGAAATCGTACACTGATTGTGAGCGGCGTTACAGCCAAACTGAGAAGGAAGCCCTTGCCTTAGTGTGGGCTATATAGCACTTCAATGTATTCTTGTTTAGCAAAGAATTCGACCTGATTACCGATCATAAGCCCTTAGAAGTTTTGTTTGGAGCAAAATCAAAGCCCTGCGCCCGGACAGAGAGATGGGTGTTGAGATTGTAGACTTATCGGTATAACATAAAGTAAAAACCTGGCAAAACGAATATTGCAGATTCCTTATCTAGGTTATGCAAGGACTCCGATTATTTTAAGACCAAATGTCGTGATAACGTCCATCATATTGTCGAGAATGCGAGACCTAAGGCTGTTTCCATGGCAGATTTAAAAAAACAATCCAAAAAAGATCCCGAAATTCTAAACATAAAAAAAGGAATATACAATAATTACTGGGATGACAGCGTTAAACCTTATAAAATCTTTGAAACAGAGTTGTGCTTATTCGGAAACATACTTCTGCGTGGAAATAGACTAATCATACCCTCAAAGCTACGTAAAAGAAATTTAGATGCCGCACATGAAGGACATCCGGGAATTGTTGTCATGAAAGGACGCCTGAGGAGCAAAGTATGGTGGCCGAAGATAGATAAGGATGCCGAACATTTAGTAAAGAGCTGCAAAGGATGTACATTGGTTTGCCAAATCCACCCGTTCCCGATTCCCGTTCGATGTAGCGATTTATTTATTGGGCCCACTACCAAGCAATGAATACCTTCTGGTGATTATTGATTATTACAGCCACTACAAAGAAGTTAAAATTACAATAAATATCGCCAGCACACAAATGATTAAACTCCTAAAGGAAATATTTTGTCGGTTAGGCTATCCTTCATATATTACCGCAGACAACGGAAGACAGTTCGTAAGTGAGGAGTTTAAAGCATTCTGTGACGCAATATTTGTTTCCCTGCTCATTTTTGTATTAAAGAGAAAAATATTTGATTATCTTTTACATGACGTTTTTATTGTACCTGGAAAGATACGCTTAGAGCTAGATAAATATCAAAATATTTCGTCTCTCACATCAAGTCTATGGGCGCTAGTATGGAAGTGCGTGAGTTAAGGATGCTAACAATAAAGTATTATTCTCCCATAAGTCAGGTCTTTTGCTTAAGTCACGCACGTGGCGATGCGATTCCCAGTACATTTGACGTGCGCACTGGCTCTTAGATAAAGTTAATCGATGTAGGTCTTAGCATTATAGCTTTAGCTATTTAAATATTAAAAAATAAACAATAGCCACCACAAGCCACCCTGACATCAGAGTGGCAGCTGTTATATTTTCTATTGGTTATGCAAAAACGTGAAATGCCCGTACTTCTCTCGTATCTACATAATATTATATTCTTATACACGTCCTGCAAACATCAGCGAAATCAAAAATAGTGTAAAATATTATGAATATATTTCTACTGTGTAGAGTACATTCAACAATAATAATTTGTATATTAATTATTTTACAGATGACACCAGAAGACAAAATATGCTATCCCTGTGTTCTACGTGCTCGTCGTTTCTCCGTTCGTCAAGACGCTGTCCGTTTACAAGAACAAGTTGAAGAACAAGCTCGTCAAGCAGCCATCGATGAAGTATACGAGCTTTCTGTACCTGTTTCTCTGGTTGAGCCTATGGAAGACTTTCCAATTGATCGACTTGAAGATGCTCCCGAAGAAGCCATTCAAGATGTTCCTCCTCCTAATGTTCAAGATGAAGCTGTGCCATCACGACAAAATACGCCAGAACGTGCCCAGCCTCATTTATTTGCAGTGCCAGATTTTTCACGTGGCCCGCATAGTAACATGTGTTGCATTATAAGAGGATGTCAACAACCTGACTTACACCGTATCCCTCTGACAATCAGGCGAAATGTTCTCTCTAATCAAAACTTATATATAACACGTGGTTCTCGAATTTGCAGTGAACATTTACAAGGTGAAGAAATACATGAGCTGTCATCTTACTGCAGACAAACGATCAATCTTTTCAGCAGTTCACAAATGTCAGACATGCTTAAGCTGTTGCAAGGCCGAAATTCCAAACATCTTTATATTGAAAGGTTGGATTCCATAAATGATCAAACATTTCATTTTTACATCGGTTATAATAAGCAGAATTTTTTGAACATATTAGAAGAGACACCCACCATCTCAAATGTGTTTCCGAAAAGACCAAAAACAGCACTCGCTACAGTTTTGTGTAAACTTCATACAGGAGATTCAAATCAAAGGCTTTCTACATTGTTTAGAATGACTCCTCAACATTTTGGCTATGTAATGCGAAGAGTGAGGAATTGTTTGCTTTCTGAATTTGTACCGAAACACTTAGGCTTGATCACTTTTACTCATCAGAAAACACTGAAAATTACAGAGAAGAACTTGTTGAAAGAATTTTGAGAATACCCAATGTATTGTTTGGAAGTTCCGACCCCAACATGAACAGATTAATCAACATATTTTGTGACGGAACTTACTTTTATCTACAAAAAAGTAGTAATTACAGCTTCCAACGTAAATCTTATAGTGCCCATAAGTTTCGGCATTTATTAAAAGTGTTTTTAATCGTATGCCCTGATGGATACATCATTGAAGCATACGGACCATATTCTGCCAACAAATCAGACGCAGAAATCATGACAGAGCTTATAAATGAAAATGAAGAGAACCCATTCCATTGGTTTTTTGAAAAAGATGACATATTCATCTTGGACCGTGGATTTAGAGATGCTGCGGAAAAAATGGAGGAAATGGGATATAAAGCTTATTTGCCTGATACAAAATACGAAGATCAACGCCAACTGACAACGGTACAGGCTAATAATTCACGAAAGGTTACACTTTGTCGTTGGGTCGTCGAAACTATTAATGGAAGATTAAAAAATCAATTCAGGCAACTGAGATTCCAAAATTCAAATATAGCTGTGCCACATATGTATGACGAGGTACGAATAGCATGTGCGCTAATAAATGCTTTTGGCAAACAGCTGGTTGACAACGATTTAGCCAGTGAAATAATCAATGAAATTCATTTAAAACATGACGCACCGAATAACCTGAGTAACTTAATTATCCAAAATAATTTTAACCAGCGTAGAGCTAATTTTCGTGCAATTGATGCCACTCAAGGTTTCAATCAATTCCCTATATTGGAATACGACGAACTGATTGTCATAGCCTTAGGACCATATGAGGTGCAACAAGCGCGTAGCTATTACGCCGAACATGTAAAAGAGGACGGCACATTTCTTATAGATGTATACGAAGACAGAGCTATTGACGTCAATTTGAGACACTATGGTATTTTGGCATCGGATCCATGGCTAGTAAGGGCCAAAATTCAATCACGTCACCAGAACAGTCGCATTTATTTTGTATACATTTTCCTGGACGACGAACTGCGTGGTCGGAATAAAATCATAGAACACTATCGTAATTGCTTGGTGGGAAAACGTACACTTGGCTGCTGTGCCCATGTTATGTGCATAATATGGTACTTGGCATGGGCACGCCATCAAGACATCCCGCCGGAATGTCCTGCTGCCTTTTTAGATAATTTATTCGAATCAGACGAAGAGTTGTTGGAATTATGATTAATGATGCGATAATAATTATGATACTGTGTTTTTTAATGACAAGTAGTTTTAGATATTTTTTGTAATTTTAATATGTACCTAGCTTAACACAATATGTTCTATGCTAATAATATAAAAAACTCTTAACTTTTATTAGATTAAATTGTTTTAACTCCTAGTTTATGTCTTTTCTTTTACTCCCTAAAGCAGTTTCAATTAATTTACTGTATATTTTAAAATAAAACTGTATTTCTCATAAAAAATATCTTTAATAATCATAGTATAATATTTATTTTATCAACGTAAAGTATGTTAACTTATACAGAGAAGTGTACCGTAGATTTTGTTTTATTATAAAAAATATCGGAAAAGCACTGAATCGTCAAAACTTTGCAGTAGTAGTTTCTCATTAGGTAGTTGATAAAATATTGTTTAAGCTAGATTGTACTTTGTCATCACGCGACGGCGTGTTACAGAGTGGCTACAGTTTCACAGACGAGAAACCACTTGGAAAAACCATGCCTTAGAGTTGCAATATCTTAAATTATTTATTTCCAATAGTAAAACTTTGGCAGCTCATATCTTCGAAATGTGACATTTTACGCGGTTTTTTCCAAGATTATTTTTTGTTTGTATTGATGTTAGCTATTCATTTTTAAAAGAATTATTCGTAGACGCGATTTCATAAAAAAAAAAACAAAATGGTCGGCCAGGCTCCATATAAAAATCTTCATACCCCTTTGAGAACAATCAATCTTATGTCTAGCTAAAACCAGATTAATTTATCTTCTTCTAGCCCTACACCCTTTTGAATATCCATAAATTCTTGTTTTGATTTACCATGTTTTGAACGTGTAAAAATCCAAGCATATTCTGTAAAGTAAAATCTGCACTTACAAATAGTTATAATATTACCTACCTATTCATATTATACACCAATTAATATTATATAATATCATAACACTATGATAACACTTTATAAAAGACAATTAATATCAACACACGACATTTACATAGTACAGCTACAGTGGAATCCGTTTATGATGACATCGCAGGGAAATAACAAGCACGTCGTACTAAGCGGACGTCGTACTTTTTATAGAAAATAAAAAATCTCCTGTTTTCGTTTAGTTCCTTTGCAAGAGATGTCGAGTTGGATTCTACATTTTCTAATCTGCATATTATTGTACCTTTCTCTTCAATCGTAAATGCCTTACGACGAGGTGGAGATGTCATATTTTTCATAAATCACTAACGAACAATGCGTGACCTTAAACTATCAATTACCGACTAATACTCAAAACAAAACAACGTCGTAGGGTATCACGTGATTCTCCCGAACACTGCCGAAGGTGTTACCGGTGTTACCGAGTTATATTTAATCGGACGTAATCTATTAAAAATGGGTCACAATAAGCAACATGTCACTATAAGCGAAGACATTTTATCGAACTTAGTTATGTAGAATTTAATATGAAAACTATAAAAACTAAAAAACTACCTGGCCCAGAGAATAAGTATCGCAATCCAGCGAGGAAACTCTTGAGCCTTCTAGGTACTCTGCCTGGTGGGGACGACCTGGGAGATTTCTTTGTTTTGTAGCATTTTAAGTTTTGGAGTAGTTATTATTTTTTTAGTACTTACCTACTTTTATAGTTTGTAAATATTTTATTTTCCGTATTATAATTAAATTAAATTGTCACTTATTAAAAAATAAATATTTTACTAAAGATTTTGAAAAGATTAATATATGAAAACCAAACTTCGCTGTGTAATTACTTCATATTAAGCGGTTGTAGGGGCGTGCGCTCCATATAGGCAAAAATGCAGTGCTTTACTTGTCATTCACAGATATTTTAATAAAACGTTCGTACGTTTTAGATGACTTTAATTAATAGTAAATAAATTAATTTAAAAAATATAATAACTTAAAAACGCCTAATATTTTATAAAAAGCAACTCATCTCATGCCGTTGTGTTCTGCAGGACATATCATCGCATGTATGTGTAGTTTTCATACTTCGCAAACGCACACACCCATGAATATCGACATGATTATATTGCTGTAACTCCCACGGCAGGCGATGGCTCTCGGCTATCCGAACGCTTCCGAAAACCGCCAAACTGGCTTGTCGGAAATTATTCGTTGCCTATAATCCGAGTAAAAATAATAGACGGAAATCTAATAAATCACGTATGCACATTATGCATTTTTGTTTAGTAAGGTTTTATTTGTTTAAATAGAAGAAACGTTTTGTGTTTCGCGGGGGCCATATTGCATATTTCATGTGATAAGCATTGTTTACAATTTAATCGCTCCAGTTTATTTATAGTTTTTTTTTAAGATTTTCATTTTAACATTTGAAAGTGTGTACATTTAACAGATTATTACTGAGTTTCTATAATAATTGTAGTGATTTGTTTTACTAGTGCGTTTGTTGATTTTTTTTTAAATGTTATTTGATTGTGAGGTTTGTGTTGAAAATGTGTGTTTATTAAAAATTAAAAATAACAAGTTCCCACAATTGTCATTCAGTGAAAAGATTCAAATTCTGTCTAAAGGTAGGTGTGTATCCGAGTTACAACAATTAAACCAGCAAAAAAATAATGTAACTCGAAAATTTCATGTTAAAAGTTATGAAACGTATAACTGGCTGTGTGGTTGTGTACACACGATTAAATTATATTGTTTTCCTTGCATATTATTTAGTAATTTACATCGTGATATAGTAATCTCAAGTAACCGGAACCTTGAATATATGAAAATTGAAGCTGACTGACTGGTGAGTAGTTATAATATTTTAAAATATGCTTATTATTTTACTAATTAGAATTTCTTCCGCCGCGACGATCGATCGCTGTTTTGTCTGCGTTGCCGTAGAAGATGTACATGAATAGTAGTACATCTAAGACTTGCTCTGTTGGCATGGTTTCGACTTAGAGATCCGTCGCTTGGCTGTAGCTATGCTAAAAATCTATAAGCGAAAAAGTTTTTATGACCGAGTACTTCGCCGCATACCCAGTGTCATAATCCTCTGCACGCCACTGAGCGGTTGGTCAATATAGGCGGAGTCAAAATAAACGGATTATACTGTATCCACGTTATTACTTACGTCGCATTGCAATTATTTAAATTTCCCATTGAAGAATAAAAACTTACCATGAATTTCATCTCTGTCAGGATCATAAATGCAAGTATATGGGACCATGTACTCACTGTAGTCTACCGCCAAAATATACATTAAAGGAGATTGTATTTGTAACTGCCCACCTAAGATTTAGACACATTTTAGACAATTTGTGTAAAATCCTAAATTGGAGTTAATTAATTACCCACGTTAAGAAATGTATTTAATTTAAAATCATGGTAAAATCAACCTACCCAAGCAACATGCACAACGATGGTGGAAACTTAGGTATTTTTTTTAATAAAAAATGTAATTCTATTATTAAAAGTTTAAACTCACCGGAATATAAAACGATTGTCATCATAGCTTTGCCGTTAGCATCAGGCAACATCTCACAGACCACTTTCGTGTAGTACGGAGAACTTTTGTTTACATTGATCGTCTCTGCTACATACACGACTTCTTCCATTCTGCTGGCATAAGTCATTGACTTTACAGGTTTTGGTGCTGGGTAGGGATATCTGGCTACTTCATACCATTCACCAGTTCCAATCTGTTTTAGTATATAGTTTATAGTTCATAATTAATTTCAATTACAAATGCTGACTAAGTACGCTTGCACACGCGCCGCAGCTCCCGCGCTAGGATTTGTATAGGATGCTCCACTAGTATTTACAGTACGTGTTTGAAGCTGCGCGCGGCGGTGAAGTTCATACAATAAGTATACTGCCGGAGTTTTGGCGCGTGTGTAAAGGGGCTTACTAATGCTACTTTCGAAATATTTTTTTTTTTTTCACTTTTAGAACCTACGTGCCTTAATATTTTGATAGTGCTGGCACTATCAATATCACATGGTTACCATAATTATAATAAAATTAAAAAATGAACTTACACCAGATAAATTGAAATTCTCAGCTGGTATCTTCTCAGGACAGCGTGAATCAACAGTGATACATGAAACTTTAAAAGCAAAACATAATATAAAAAATAACAACATTGTTTTATTAAACTCGAATACCGTGTGTATTGGAATCATATTATACAGAAACTGCTAGGTTTATGTAATGATGTGGATTATATATTTTAGTTTTTACGTAAACATCAGTATTATCTGTTATATGCAATAAGGTTATCCTTTGACCGAATTTAGTCTTTATTTTATAAAGCTATTATCTTATAAGCATATATATATATAATATATATATATATATATATATATATATATATATATACTTAGTCTGGCCATAAATACTGTTACAATTAAAAATAAACAAAATATTACATTTTAATTTGGAATCCGTCATTTTTATATGATTGTTCATTGATTTTTCTCATTTTGACGCCAATACATTGTACAATATTTTGCGATATTAAAATGGAGTGGGGTGATAAAGAGAACCGAATCGCTGTGATTGCATGACACAAAGTAGGTATGGAGCCAAATGCAATTTTTAAAACTCTCCATACGTTTGGTGTTAGTAAATTTTTTGTGTACCGGGCTATTAATAGGTACAATGAGACCTCCTCTGCTTGTGACAGAAAAAGATCTGGCCGTCCACGTAGTGTTCGTACGATAAAGGTGGTCAAAGCAGTTAGGGAAAGAATTCGAAGAAATCCTGTCCGAAAGCAAAAGATTTTATCTCGGGAGATGAAGATATCACCTAGAACCATGTCGCGTATTTTAAAAGATGACTTATGACTTGCACCCTATAAGAGACGTACTGGTCATTTCTTAACTGATAATTTAAAAAAGAATAGGGTGGTAAAATCAAAGCAACTACTGAAGCGGTACGCAAAGGGAGGTCACAGAAAAATTTTGTTTTCGGATGAGAATTTTTTTACAATTGAGCAACATTTTAACAAAAAAATGACCATATTTATGTTCAAAGCTCTAAGAAAGCTTCTCAATTAGTTGACAGAGTGCAACGTGGGCACTATCCGACTTCAGTGATGGCTTGGTGGGGTATTAGCTATGAAGGAGTGACTGAGCCATACTTTTGTGAAAAAGGTATCCAAACATCGGAACAAGTGTATCAAGATACCATTCTTGAGAAGGTAGTGAAGCCCCTTAACAACACCATGCTCAATAACCAAGAATGGTCCTTCCAACAAGACTCGGTGCCGGGTCATAAAGCTCGGTCTACGCAGTCTTGGTTGGAAATGAACGTTTCGGACGCTCTGATGAATCAGAGCTGAAGACTGGCCGTCGTCTAGTCTAGATCTTAATCCCCTGGATTATAATTTATGGTCAGTTTTAGAGAGTACGGCTTGCTCTAAACGCCATAATAATTTGAAGTCCCTAAAACAATCCGTACGATTGGCAGTGAAGAATTTTCTCATGAAAAGATTCCATGCTTCTAATGATAACTGGCCTCAACGTTTAAAGGACTGTATTGCAGCTATAAAGGAGACCACTTCGAAGAAGTTTTTTATATTTCAAATTGTTTTATATTTATGTATTAAACTAACACACTGTAAAAGTGATAAATGTTATTTCCAAAAGATTTTTTTTTTCCTTGTTTCAGTATTTATGGCAAGACTAGGTATATATATAATAAGATTTTTTAACAATATGGAAATAAAATATAATGTGTCGCTTTATTGCTTTACAACTAAAGAAACAACATTTAATGCTAATATTTCACAACTTAAATATTATTTTCAAACAAATTATTCATATGAAATTAAATATAAGTATTTTGGAGGTATTATCGAGGTCTTCAGGGTAGAGAGAGTAAAACCCGATCTACAGTAGTGAAGTGAATAATTTATTAACTTTTTTTTTCATAATGGTCGTAATTTCGTAATGGTCAACGCTAACGGTCGGGTTAAGACCGCTGTAGCTTCGTCAGACTATAATTAGCCTGGTGGTTAGATGATTAGGCGAGAGACGATGGGAGACTTTTACAGGGTTTGACCCTCCCTAACATCACCCGGGTGATGTTCATACCGGATATTGGGGATAGCTACGGGTTGTAAGCTATTATTAGGTCGAGAGGAACACGGGTCCATCCTGCTAAGGGGTCCGACCCCTTCCTCACTCTCTGAGGAGTGAGGTTGCTCGCGCGCGGAAGCAAAAACTAATGGCGTGCGAGTTATCGCGATAGAGGAGCTCGAGTTTTTAGTGGTTTCGGTACTGAGAGGGCCGTCCCTCTCCCCTTCCACGTACGGTCGGGATGACTCACGCGCGTAACTCCTAATGTCGATAAGGTTCGCGGTATTGGTAGAGCTCTCTATATCAATATCGCGGTCGCGATCACTATTTTGTAGTGTACCTAGGCTACTAGGATGCGAACTCTAACTCGGGTTCGGGTTCAGTCCCGTGTTAGGGTCGGTCTGTACGTCTGTGCGTGTGATCGTGTTGGATGTGAAACCTCGGGGTAGGCGCCGGCGTCGACCCCGGTGCGATACTAGCTTCGCGGGTGCGTGTGATTTGCGTTTACGTAACTGTACACAGTACGTTATATACCTATTATATACCTATTATATACCGTTATATACCTATTATATAATATCATAACACTATGATAACGCTTTTTAAAACACAATTAATATCAACACACGACATTTACATAGTACAGCTACAGTGGAATCCGTTTATAATGACATCGGAGGGAAATAACAAGCACATCATACTAAGCAGACGTCGTACATTTTATAGAAAATAAAAACTCCTGTTTTCGTTAAGATCCTTTGCGAGAGATGTCGAGTTGGATTCTCCATTTTCTAATCTGCATATTATTGTACCTTTCTCTTCAATCGTAAATGCTTTACGACGAGGTTGAGATGTCATATTTTTCATAAATCACTAGTGAACAATGCGTGACCTTAAACTATCAATTACCCACTAATACTCAAAACAAAACAAGCCATGCAATGTCGTAGGGTATCACGTGACTCTCCCGAACACTGCCGAAGGTGTTACGAATCATGTCGGTCAATATAACCGGACGTAATCTATTAAAAATGGGTCACAATAAGCAACATGTCACTTTAAGCGAAGCCATTTTATCCAACTCAGTTATGTAGAATTTAATATGAAAACCAAACTTCGCTGTGTAATTACTTCATATTAAGCGGTTGGTCAATAAAGGCGGAGTCATAATAAACGGATTATACTGTATCTACGTTATTTCTTACGTTATGTAATTATTAAAAATTTCCCATTGAACAATAAAAACTTACCATGAATTTGATCTCTGTCAGGATAATAAATGCAAGTACCTATATGGGACCATGTACTCACTGTAGTCTTCTGCCAAAAAATACAGTAAAGGAGATTGCATTTGTTACTGCCCACCTGAGATTTAGACACATTTTAGACAATTTGTGTAAAATCCTAAATTGGAGTTAATTATTAATTACCCACGTTAAGAAATGTCTTTAATTTAAAATCATGGTAAAATCAACCTACCCAAGCATCATGCACAACGATGGTGGAAACTTAGTTATTTTTTAATAAAAAATGTAATTCTATTATTAAAAATTTAAACTCACCAGAATATCAAACGAATGTCATCATAGCTTTGCCATCAGCATCAGGCAACATCTCACAGACCACTTTCGTGTAGTACGGAGAACTTTTGTTTACATTGATCGTCTCTGCTACATACACGTCTTCTTCCATTCTGCTGGCATAAGTCATTGACTTTACAGGTTTTGGTGCTGGGTAGGGATATCTGGCTACTTCATACCATTCACCAGTTCCAATCTGTTTTAGTATATAGTTTATAGTTCATAATTAATTTCAATTACAAATGCTGACTAAGTACGCTTGCACACGCGCCGCAGCTCCCGCGCTAGGATTTGTATAGGATGCTCCACTAGTATTTACAGTACGTGTTTGAAGCTGCGCGCGGCGGTGAAGTTCATACAATAAGTATACTGCCGGAGTTTTGGCGCGTGTGTAAAGGGGCTTACTAATGCTACTTTCGCAATAATATATACTAGCAAACATTTTTTTTTTTTCACTTTTAGAACCTACGTGCCTTAATATTTTGATAGTGCTGGCACTATCAATATCACATGGTTACCATAATTATAATAAAATTAAAAAATGAACTTACACCAGACAAATTGAAATTCTCAGCTGGTATCTTCTCAGGACAGCGTGAATCAACAGTGATACATGAAACTTTAAAAGCAAAACATAATATAAAAAATAAAAACATTGTTTTATTAAACTCGAATACCGTGTGTATTGGAATCATATTGTACAGAAACTGCTAGGTTTATGTAATGTGGATTATATATTTTAGTTTTTACGTAAACATCCGTTCTTCTTCTTCTTTTGGCATAGCCTCCCCTGTAATAGGAGTTGCCAACGTCAGAGTGATGCAGCAGATGTTCAGTGAAAAGCTGATGGCGTACAGTGCAGGGAATGGCTCATGCAATGACTTCATGGGTACCTCATGCAGATACAAGTTATAATTACTAGTTTAAAAACAGAAATATATACAAAGCCAATGTTTCTTAGCCTTTTTTATTTTTTATTTATGCCCTACATAATATACAGAACATATATAAATAAAATAAAAATTAATGAAAATGTGTTAAACTTTAATTAAATATACATAATCAAAGTTTTATGTGATTTGAAACTATAAATGAACATACAGTGTCTACAAATGGAGTAAAGACGTAGGATAAAATAGTCTTAAGATTAATGGGTCGAGGAATGTGTATGTGTGAATCGTAGGAAGGAAGTCGTATAAAGAAGTAAACATCCGTATTATCTGTTATTTTAGCAATAAGGTTATCTTTTGTTCCAAATTAAGTCTTTATTTTTTATCTTATAAGTGACACTGGCAGACACATAAACTGCATCATAGTGAACACATTCAATCAAATTTTATTACGAAATATGCAAACTTTTTACATTTATTGGTATTAGAAAATAAAGGCTGGTTTATAAACACAAAAACAAAATCAAATTTAAATATGGAACTGTCACAAAAGAAAGAAAATATTCTACTTATAGGAGAAATCTTGTCAATTTACTAAATATTAACTCGTTGTTACGTTAATGTTGTGAATGAATGAATTTTTGAAGTAATTTCCTCTAAAAAATATAAATATAAAATAAAAAAATAAGTTTAAAAAACTATAACCCGACTACGTAAAAAAAGGGGTCTAAAAAGGCCGAAACAAGAAAATATTTCAAATAGAAATCCAGAAATGCATAGTTACAAAAATGGTCAAGGTAGAGCCGTGGTCGCACACGCTAATGGCGTCACGGAATATAAAACACAGGAGGAAGGGGCATAGGTAGAATGATTATTGAAAACCGCTGTCGCCAAACTCACACAAAAACATTTTACGCACACTGAAAATGAACCAATTATAACTGTAACAATTTCTCGAAATCACAATGTAATAACGACTATTAAGAATGATACAAAAACGACCTTATCTCCTTGACAATAATGTAGAATTTAGCAATTACACATTGTGACTGTTATCGGCATTCCTTCGACATGCTTTCGACCATCTTTGACTACTTAGTTCAACTATTTGACGCTCTTGAAACTTGTATTTTATGCACGCAAATTTGCACTTTACCGTCATAGATGCAAGGTTTTAATCAGTTTTAATTCAAATTTGTGTTATTGTTTCTTTCTAGAATGTTCTGCTACTCAAATAGGGATGAATCATATGAATGTTTATGATCTCGATAAAATCGATAGATTCTGAAATCAATCAATATAAATAATATAGTTATAAGTAAAAGGGTTATAATTATTGATCGTGCGAACAAAAATAGTTTGCGACTGCAAATGAGCATACTGTTAATTTGGCAGATAATTAATATAATATATTATATCTATACAGATAAACAAAATTGAAGTGTCTGTTTGTAATTTCAAATTAACAGCTTTTATTTTCACTTAATGCATTTAAAAGTATGATCGTTACTTACAATAAAATATAAATTGTTAACATTTTTCTGTCCGTCTGTCAGTCTGTGTGTTTGTTCCGGCTAATCTCAGAAACGGCTAGACCGATTTTCACGGGACTTTCACTGGCATATATAGCTGATATTATAAGGTCTAGAATAGGCTACTTTAGGTTTAAAAAATAAGGTTCCGTTTCCTTTAGTTCTATGCAAACGAATTTGCGGGCATCAGCTAGTCAGCTAATACTTAATATAATTGTATATTAAACTTTTATTCCTTGGACATATTTGTATGATATTTCGTACGAATTGAGTACGGAAAAGATGATGAGAAAAAGGAGGCGGTTATACGTTTGGCTGTATATAATTTCAATGCAGGGTTTTTTTGTTGCTGGCTCTGGTTCATCTAGAATATTTTTTTCCAGGAGAGTTTGAAGTCAAGTCGTTCTGTAACAACAAATATATATTATTATTATATTATTATAATTAAAATGTAGATGTCAAATAATAACAACAGACGAATGGTTTTTCCGGGCTCTCTCCATGATACAGAAATAAAAAGCGTATTTATAAAATTGTATGTACATATATTCTCCTGTTGAAAACCTGTAAAAGAAATATAGAAAAGATAAGTTGTTTGTGTTTAATTTACACGAAGATTAACAACAGTAACTACTCTGACCCATGAAAGAAATGAATTACCGTTATATATAGGTTTATGAAAACTGTATCTGTGAAAGTATACCCCCCCCCCCCCCCTCAATTAGAAGTAAGACTTTAATACTGTATTTTCATACAATTTACGTACAAATAAAAATATTCAGCTTAATGTGCAATACAGGGATACCTCATACATACAACTTTTGCATTGACTAAACTGTTTAGTCGATGGAGGTACGCATACAATCGATTTAAGTCGATTTATCTCCTGAACAAATCTAACAGTCTTCTGTAGGAAACGCTCGAGTTAAGGTGCTAATTGCAATGCCATTTAACTATTAAGTTATAGCGTGCTTATAGCTTGTGCTTTGCTTTATATACGTTTTAAAAGAGAAAAGAAAAGGAGGTATTGTGTATATCCCATATTCAGTGACAAATTAATTTGTAGAATATTTCATACATTGCATTCTAAACTAAAAGGGCACCCAGATAAGTTTTTTAAATATTATAGAATGTGTGAAGAAACTTTTAATGAAATCTTATCATTACTGGGTCCTGAACAGTCGCGGATCGACTGTTTAGTCGATGGTATGTGCACTTCAATACATTGCAATGCAAAATAAGCGCGTAATCGATAGTTGTCCAACTTTTTAGTCAAAAGCAGATCGATACAGCTTTTTGATTTTTATCGATCAACTATCGAGTTGATAGTATGCGCACGTTCTATATTGATATAATCTTATGAAACACAACAAAACAGTTGTTCAACTAAAAGTTATATGTATGCGCTAGCCCTAAAACTGTATTTGTGGTTTAAGAAAAATGTATGAATACTTATGTACTTGATAACACATAATTTTTTTCGTGGGAACTACACGGTAATCTATCTGTATCCTTTTTTTGTTATAAGGATTGTATTTTCTACAAAATGTTCTGAACAAATGCAACTCGATTTCGTAGGCATCCAGTTGACCCTACCAGTCGCAGTAATCCACTTCTCTTTTTTATGAGGATCTTTAGGAAAACTAAAACGGAAATAATCAATACTTTAGATAACTATTTTGATTTTAGTTAAAATAACAATTACCTATATCTAAAATTAATAAATCGATAAATCGATGATATCGTAAGTCACAACCCTAATGTTCGTTCCACCTGCGTCTGTGCATAATTTCAGATTGTGCTTACTACTCGACACCAGGTGGCATATTAAGGCTCATATAATTTTAGACTTTATTTCAATAGCAATACGAGTCATTCTTAATGTTCACTAATATTTTAAATGGATAGAGGATTTTCTGAAAGATTATTTATTAATTATAAATTAAATAATGACTTACCGATGATAAGAAACACCTGATCGTAGTAAGTTCTTCGTACCACTATTGTTATTGCACTCGAGGATGGAACATCGAGTCATTATAAGGAGTTTTTTTTATAAAACACGCGTATGAAAATCACCGGCAGCACATGTCACAATACATAAGCAACCACAAAGCAAGTGAGTCCAGTTAAGTCTCGCTGTACTTAACTATGACAAGCGGGCCACGCCCACATGCCCTTTCCTCTTGTGTTTTATATTCCGTGAATGGCGTCATCTAAGCGTCAGTTCACACCGAGATGCGTAACGTAGACGTCCTACCTAGAGGTATAAACTGAAACTGCGTATATCGTCATGTACACATGCATACCCCAAGATAGTTACAGACGGCTGCGTTTTGACATCGACTGTTCCGAACAGTAGGTGCGACCACGGCTCTACCTTGACCATTTTTGTAACTATGCATTTCTGGATTTCTATTTGAATTATTTTCTTGTTTCGGCCTTTTTAGACCCCTTTTTTTACGTAGTCGGGTTATAGTTTTTTTCGGGTTATAGTTAAAAGATGGTGGTCCAAAAAAGGCTTAACACCGTTCAACGGGGTTTTGCCCAAAAGATCTGCAGAGCATATCGAACCGTCTCCCTGAACCCTGCAATGCTGTTGGCTGGGATACTCCCTCTTGATCTCAGAATACTCGAAGCATCGAGGCTTTATGAGATCAAGAAGGGAGTACCACACCCGGTGCTAAGAGACAGGGAGCATCCGGCAGAGCAGGTAGAGCTGAGGTTCGGGTTGTTAGATGAGGACTCGTATGCAGACGTGGTTAACAGCCACGTCCATAGGATCTATGCGGATGGCAGCAAGATTGAGGGTCGAGTCGGAGCCGCACTCTCCGTATGGAAGGGTGAGGCCGAGACGAAGGCCGTCCAGCTTGCATTGCCGCCGTATTGCACCGTCTACCAAGCCGAGCTTCTAGCGCTCCAGAGAGCAGTAAGTATAGCCTGCAAGAGTGGAATGGCGAAGGTCGGTATCCTTAGCGATTCCAGATCGGCTCTCCAGGCAGTCACTCTTAGTTCCCTCATCCCCTGGCAGTGCAAACAAGGGCGGCCCTCCGAAAAGCTGCATCGCAGAGGCGGGAGGTCTCCCTGTTTTGAATTAAGGCGCACGCAGGGTTGAGAGGGAATGAGAGGGTTGACGAATTAGCCAAGGAGGCCGCGCTGCGATTGAAAAGGAAACCTGACTACGATCTGTGTCCTGTTTCATTCGTCAAGCGTATCTTAAGAGAGGATACGATTGAGGAATGGGACAAGAGATACGAAGTAGGAGGGACGGCCGGAGTTACGAAGCTCTTCTTCCCAAGCGCTGCTGCTGCATACAAGATAGTTAAAAAGATAGACATAGCACACCACACCACACAGATCCTGACCCGGACACGGCGGATTCGCCTTCTACTTGCATAGATTCAAGCTGAAGGAGGATCCGTCGTGCCTGTGTCAGCCAGGAGTTGAGGAGACAGTTCCTCACCTGTTATTCGAGCGCCCCATTTTTGCTAGCAATAGATACGATATTGAGCAAAATTGGGCACATCGGTGACGGGTGAGAATCTGCCTGCCATCCTGGGGGGAAAGAAGAGGGATATCTTCCTCTCGTTCTGTAAGAGGATTGTGGGTGTAGTTAATAAGAATAATTGTGATATTTTAAACTGTGAAAATAATTAGTGTTAGGTTCTTTAGCGGTAGGTTTTTATTGTGATATTAGGTTAGTTGAATGTTGTGCTGTATTTTTATTTTTATCTTATTTGTTTTATTGTTTTATTGACATTTATTGACTGCTATTAATTATTATTGAAATTTAAAACTGTAATTTATAAAACTGGAATATTTATATTGGAATTATTTTAATGTATATTTTTAATTGGACGTCTTTTATATTGCTATTATAACAAGAAAATTTAAAGAAATCACTTGTACTGATGAAAATGTAATTAGACAAAATAATGTACTACCTACATGTAAAAAACCTGACAAAATGATTGTATCATTGAAGAATTGTAAAATCGAAAATAAACCTGGACATGTACGTAGCTATAAGAAATGATGCAGATGTAACAATATAAAGAGAAAAAACAAAGAAATAAAAAAGAGAAAAATAATTAAAAAAGAGACAAAGAAAATACGAAAACCATAAGCCCTGATCATGTTAAGGGGAGGAAAAAAAAAAAGAATAAGCTAAGTTGGGTTCGCAGTCGCGCGCGAGCTATCCGACCGGCAACATGGCTAAGTGCTCGGTAAAAAAGTGTATAAATAATAATTTTAAGCCAATCTAAAAAAGCATGGAATATCTTTTTTCTGTCAGTATTTACTCAATCTCCAATATCTTAATGCATTTTCGCTAAACATTTCTTAAAACTTGATCAAAATGCTATTTAACGTAAATTCTAACGAAATGGACGTCCCGCTTTGGGCGCAACTGTCCCTTTACTTCCCGTGAAGTTGATCGTGTGTATGAGTGAAAACGAGATACTATGAATCCATACATCAGTAAATATTGGACCTTAATAGTGTACGAATTAAAGTCTACAATTAACGTTGGATTTACGTTGGTGATAAAAATTTACGACCTAAGCATTATTTACGCGAAATAAAGCTATATTAGTGAGCAGTAAGGTTCCAATAACGTCAATTATGGAAGTGATAGTTTCGTAGAGAATGTACTTTGCGGATATGTTTTCGCTAAATTTTTGTAGGCGATTTTCGGTATCTAAAATCTTGGCCCAATTCCCATACCTAATAGTTTTTTTTGTAAAATCTCAATAGGATTTCAAGGTTTGAACTCGCACAACACGTTTCAACGCGTGAGAATCGCGTGAAAAGGGCCTCATTTTGAAAACAAGGCATACCAATCACCTTTTCTTGTAAAAAAAAATAGGGTCTTATAACTTACAAGTAAACACACCGGCATATTTAGCGGAACACAAAAAAAAGGTCCATAATTAAAAAAATATGGTTTTATTTTTAAATCTATTTACTTCACTTATTTTGTTATTTAAAGTTTCATTTGTTTTACTTAAAATGAGATCACATTAAGAACAGATTTTGCGAGTAAAGGCTATTTGTGAAAAATGGTACATTTTTGAACTTTTCATGTAACCGGGAAAAGTGAAAATTAATATTAAAATAACAATTAATTATATTAGAAAAATGGTGATTAATATCGCGTATTTCCTTAAGTAAGTTTCTACCCGTCTAGGCATACTGAAAATGATGTTATCGATGGTCTCCTGGGATAGTCTCCGCCATTCCTCAACTACGGCGACTTGCAGTACATCCACGTTGGCAGGAGCTGGAATTCTGGACTTAACTTTTCTTTTGAGCAAGTCCCAAACGTGCTCTATTGGGTTCATATCCGGTGATCTCGCCGGCCACTCCATAACAGTGATATTCATATTATTAAGATAAGCTTGAGTTACCCGAGCGGTATGCGGCCGAGCATTATCCTGCATAAAAACAAAATCGTCACCGATATATGGGGTAAACGGTACGACATTTTCTTCTAAAACTTCTCTGATATAGCGGTCTGCAGTCAGACTCCCTCTGTCAATCACTACCATGTCTGTGCGAGCTCCCAAACAAATGCCCGCCCAAACCATTATTGATCCACCACCGTATGCAACTGTAGTTTCAAAATTTGTCTGAATGTATCGTTCTCCTTTGCGTCTGTATATTCTTTGCCTGCCGTCAATTTGATTTAAGAGAATTCTGCACTCATCACTAAACAATACCTTACTCCATTGGCCCGCGTTCCAAAGTCGATGTTCCTGAGCAAAAGTTAACCTGTTTCTACGATGATTTACCTCGAGCCTTGGAGCCTTGGCGGGCACAAATGAACCCAAACCAGCTTCTTCGAACCTTATTTGTACCGTACGCTTACTTACGGTTACACTCCGCGCTGCTTCTAACTCATGTCGGGCTTGGACGGCCGTCAAACGGGGGTTCCTACGTACACGAAGCGGAATGAAACGATCATCCCTACTCGAAGTGCGTCTTTTTCTGCCTTGTCCTGCTCTTCTCACATAAGTACCGGTGTCCCTGAACCGTTGGATACTGCGATGGATCGTTGAAACTGGTCGACGAAGATCTCTGGATATCACTCTGTAGGTTTGACCATTTCTTCGCATTTCGAGTGCCCTGGCAATCTCCGTTGGGGCTAAGTCAGGCATAATTCAGTCCTCAACTCCAAAAAGATACGCGATTAAAAAAAAAACTAACAAAAAACAGTATTTCAATGAAATTTTAAATCAAAATCAGAAGGAAGAAATACTCGAAGTTCACTCCAGATAAGGTGTATTTGAATAGAATTAAAACAATTGCATAAAATGTGATGTTCAATTGTTTTCTTAATTTGAAAATATTTATTTTTAGATTAAATGACGTATAAACCAGCCAGCAACCTTATATGATACTGATATCAAACCTTTATTTTATGTTCCTCTAAATATGCCGGTGTGAGTATGTTGCAAGGACAGAGTATTTTTTTTATTTACATTCTGAGGTCATACATTATAATTTACAAGCCATTAAAATAATGCATGTAGGTAAACTTATATAATTAATTTAATTAAGAAATATTCATAATATATTTTCATTACTATTATTTATTCTACAGTTAATGCGGGATTTACATTATATTCGCGTCAAGAAGACAGTGACTTGTCAAAAAAATCAAAATTGACCAATGACACATTCGCCGTGTTCACATTAACCAACTACAGTAAGCTATTTTTACAATATGTACGCGTGATTCATTATATATTAGGGTTAGGGTTGAACCAGTGGTACCTTTTTCTGTTGACTTTCCGAAAAAAGCTTGTTAAGTTCCATTTGGAAATAAAAAAAAAACTTCATTTCATTCATTTTCATTTCATTTCATTTGCTGTTTCTTGCGTAAAGAAGACTGAGATCGGCTATAATCACTTGCGACGTCGCCAAATTGCCATTTTGACGGTCGAGTTTCGCCGTGCGGTTTCACGCGCATAACAATTTGCATATCTATCACTTCAGTGAGATACAAATTTTGCGGTGACGAAAGACATCACAGACTTCTTAATAGACTGTTTAAGAATATAATGAACGGTATAAAACGATGAAAAAATAATTCATAATTATTACAAGGCAAAAAAAAATATAGTATCAATCTAAAACCCACAAAATTCTCAGGGAAGACGATTTGCAAGAATAATTAAGTAAGAAGAAGAAGAACTACATTACAATATTATTATTATTATCTACTACTTATATTTAAGCACCTTACTTATAAATACTTATTTTCTTATATTATCACTTTTTTTCCTACTAATAACAATACTACATAAACTTAACTCTCAGACATATTTTACCGCTTTGATTTGAGTTTCAATAACGCACACAAATAAATAGCAATGACAACGAAACACTCACACTACCTCAGTGCAAGCTTGCATTGCGATTGGTCGCGGCGAGCGGTGTATTTTTTTAGCGCCGCCCGCCGCTTCGCGGTAACTTTTTCGTGGAACCATTTTTTTCGCCTCATTTACGCTTCTGTAGTATTGTTATTTGCAGCTTTAGTGTATAATATAGGCAAAATTCTCAAACGCTTCTATTAAAGTGTAACGTAGTTACATTTCCTCTCCGTAAAATCAATTATTTCGGCGTTACTCGCGTCATCTATGATTTTTATACTTAATTAATTTAGCATTAGTCATTCAGAGGCTTTAGCGCCATCTATCGGCACACGTCTTTACTAAAACGGCGTTAGCCTTGCTTTAATAATTGGTTCGTAGATCGATTTTACTTCCGTCTTAAATCTTAAAAAATAATTATTTAATTTTGAATAATTCTTAAAATACAGTACAATTTCATTATTATATTACATAATATATTGATTATTAATATAATATATTTTATTTTGATTTGTGGACTTTTTCTCTTTACGCTTTAGTTTTTTAGTTGTCAAAAGTTTAAAAAAAAGAAGACGGAGAAGGGTATTTAAGGCACTTCTTCGATTGACGTTTTCCTTTTAGAATAAAATTTTCTATAGACTCAAGATGTAGTCGTTATATTTCTTAATCCCGTTTTCACGGTGAGTTTTTTATATCTGTGTTGTGAAGTTTTATTTGGTAAATCACGCTTGTAATAAAACATTATTTTTTCATGTAAATTATCATATTGTAAAATTAGTTGTTAAATTTGATTGACCAAACCACGTGCTCATTCTTTCCGTTCTTGCATTGTTATAATATTAGGATGTTTGTATCCATACTTTAATTGTTCTTTATATCATCTTTTATTTTGCTTACCCTTTTTTTTATTTTGTGATGGTCACGCCCGTGCCCGTGGTTTTGATCGTTTGGGGTTAAGATCATGTCGGCTGTAAGACTCCAGCTCCACACATTTTATGGATTTTCCAGGGATCTATACTCCGGGTTCAAGGCACCGTTTTTCATGGAATTATGGGTGGTTTTCACACATCCGGATTTCTGAGTGCCGCTAGTTATTCCGGACTGAACTGACTGGTTTTGGAACCAGTCTGCACCGCCCCTTGGACGATCTACGTCGCGGTGAACATACGAGACGCTACCGGAAGTTGGAGCCTAACTCGCTCGCGCCACGTGCTGACTACACTCCTGGACCCAGCTAAGTGCCCGCGTGGTTAAAGCCCCTCCGATTCCCACAGACACCAAGAGGCTAAACCAGATCGTTCGGCCTTCTGCCCACGTCCCCTGTTTAAATATATTTGTCACGGTAATTCCTAGTTTCATTTAAATTACCCGTAACAAAAATAAGTAATCTTCCAATACACGTTGCCTTTTCATTCTACTAATGAAAGACAGTAGCTTGTTTTTATGGGGCCCTTTACTTTAAGAAGCTATTGAGAATTCGACCGTACGCCTTTAAAATCTTAACTAAATTGTGTGCCTTAAAAAATCAAGTTTTACTTGACAAACTATAACTACAATATTTCGTGTTTTTTTTTTAAATTTTTAACGTTATGAGTTATCAGTGTTAGTTACATTTATCTATAACGAACTCCTTAGAGCGTAAATTTTTTAAAGTAATCCATTTATTCCTCTATTCCCACCTGTTCTGTTGAGTAGTTCTGTCGGCAGAACTAGTGGGATTTTTTTTACCATTAGTTCTGTTCACAGAACAAATTAAATTAAATTCCCAGTAGTTCTGTTCACGTCTCTATGCAGTTTCCAACCAATTATCAAGTACTGGCCACTTGAGGTAAGTATCTATTCTTTATTTGTTTCCTGATGACAACGTCATGAAATTCATGTTTCAAGGGTTTCAAGAGGGCAATAATATTAATCTTATATTGCAACTGGTTGTTGTTGTTTGTTCAATGATGGAGTTTAACATAATAAGACGAGGCCGCGGGCGCGTGATGCTCGAAAATGGCTTCGAATATTACCGGCTCTCTAAATATCAAAATTTACAAACATTATGGAGATGTGCCATGTATAAGAAAACCAAATGCCCACTGCATTTGGTTTACAACAGTTTCCACTTCCGAAGTAATTACTTTTTAAATAAGTTGTGGTATGGGCCTAAGTTCACACACAAGGTTTTGTTTTATATTTACTGTATTTTTATTTTGTATTCTAGGATGAAAAGAAAATAGTTAAACATGTCGACCATGACACTACCTGCATTCCTGACACAAACAAAGAAGCCATGTCCGTTATACTCTACAAAAGTGTTGATGAAATGATGATAGGTAGTGAAACCGTACCGGGAGTGTACAAGAAAACAGTGGCTGCTTTAAAAGACACGGGAATAGATCTCATTAAAGAGATACCCAGCTTCAACCAAATTAAGTCGTCGATTTACAGAAGGAGAAATAAATTAAATGGAGTTCAGAAAATGAGCTACCTAAATGACACTGTAAATGCAGTAGAAATACCTATGCCGTTTTCTAAATTTTTGTTGGCAGATTACAACGACGAGGGCGAGGGCGTCCGTATTATAATTTTTGGCACTAAGGAGGCAAGGACTCTCTACGCGAAAAAAAAATTTCCTTAGCAGACGGCACTTTCAAAATTTTCCCGGTACCTTTCAAAGAGGTTTATACTATCCATGCAGATCTCGAAAGCTCTGAAGCCTCTAATATATGCACTTCTTAGTCACAAAACCAAAAAAGCCTATACCACACTTTTCAGTCTAATAAAAATACAGATTCCAGATTGGAAACCTTCCACTTTCATTACTGATTTCGAGCAAGCCGCCATTCAAGCCATTGCTGATGTTTTCCCAAATGCCGATCATCAGGGATGTTACTATCATTTCTCAAATAAACTGTGGAGAAAATCAAAGCAATTGGGCATTAAAGACAAACGCAAGAGAAGAATAGTAAGTTTGTGCAGTGTTCTTCCACTATTGCCCGAAGAACGTATTATGGAAGGATGGGAATATGTAAAATCCCAAGTTCTGGATTTTAGTGACAGGTGCGTCTTGGATAAGTTTATGAAATATGAGTTTCTGGTGAAACCTAGGCGCATCAAGTCATGGACTGCCTTTGGTCGGCGCCATCGCACAACTAATGTTGTTGAAGGCTGGCATCGTGCCATTAACGGCACGTTCAAATCCAGGCCAGCGACTGTTTATCAGTTCCTGAAAAACATAGAAGAAGATGCATCGTTTTTTTCTGTTAAAGCCACCCAAATGGCAAATTTCAAGAAAAAAGCCAAACGAAGGACAAATCTGCAGGTCGAAAACGACGCGATGATCAGAGTGTACCAAATGCAATTACTTAACGGTGACATTGGGATACCTTTGTTTGTAGAGAAACTACGTTAATATTTTTTTAATCCTTTATGATATGTTTGTTATAAGAAAAACTGCATTATTACATATTTGTGAAAGTAAATTGTTTACGTTCACTGGTCTTATCTATCGACCGAACTACGTAACAGAACAGTTGGGAATATTTGAGATTGAAGCAGGGTGTAATGCATAGTCTTATAAATCACAGTACTAATGGTAAAAAAAATCCCATTAGTTCTGCCGACAGAAGTACTCAACAGAACAGGTGGGAATAGAGGCTTTTATTATTTGAAGAACCTACTCTACTTATTAAACCCAGTTTCTATATTTGGAGTTTTGTCGTGTCAAACGTACAGAGTGTCTGTATTTACACTTACAAACTTTTAATATAAATAAATCTGATTTAAGTCATAGAATCTACCTATCAACCTATATTGTAACATTTTTTCTACTCTTTGACTTACACGATACCGTGTTGCAGCATCTTCTCTATGAAAGCACCTTGGATAAGATCAGCTCTGAAAAAAATACACAACATGTCAAGAGATTACTGGTAAACGAACAGACAAGCCTATCACCTGACCGGAGTCGAGGGTTGGCTTTTCGAAGTGCGTGATACAAGTTTTTGAGGTTATTTAAGTATTTATTTTTCCATTCCATTTAATTTTTCTTGCTCTTTCCCTTTTAGTTAATTTTATGTTATTAATAAAATAATTATTTTTAGTATAATAATTAGTATATATTTTAGTGTATTAAGTTTAATAGTATATTAGTATGGACTCCGATCCACCGGATCCTGGTGGCGGGGATGCGCTTTCGCCGGATTTATTCGTCGTCGGAACGAAATCCTCAAGGAGTAGAAAGAGACAGAATCCTGACAATATTATTCCGATTCAGCCCAAAAAAAATACGATAACTAATCCGTCTATTCAGTTAAATCTCAACCACCCGGACTATTTGGCTGCAAAAAAATATTCTGAAATCGACTCTGGTCCATTTACGGTCCAGGTGTCGAGATTTGAACCAGACAATACTTCTGGGGCTGTTTTAAAGCCAATAAATTTTGGACAATTTCTTGTAGCTGATGGTATTAAAAGGTTAGGCTGTAATGGGGTGGCCATCAAGTTGACAGTGCTGAGAGTTCTAACTCTTTTATTAGTAATTCCATTTTAACAGACAATGGATATACAGCGACGATTCCCGCCTACAATGTGTCCCGCATGGGCATTATCTGGGAAGTTCCCGTTGAACGGTCCATGCTGGAACTGGTGGAGAATATAAAAGTTCCAAGTGGTTGTGGACAAGTTATAAGAGCTCGGAGGCTGAGCCGTAAAAGCAATCATTGAAAATTCTCCGACTTGGATTCAAACAGTCTGTTGTGCTTACGTTTTCTGGGCAAAAGCTACCATCACGTCTTTTTTGTTTCTATAATTCATTGCCAGTTGAAATATATAGCCTTCCGACCATACAATGCAACAAATCTTGTAGATTCGGACATATAGAAGCACAGTGTAGATTTCAGCCGAGATGCTTTAAATGTTCTGGAACACACGAGGGTGACACTTGTACAGTGCAGAGCCCGACTTGCCTTTTTTGTTCTGGCTAATCCATGCCATGGCAAGTCCATCAAGCTAACTCCAAGTCTTACCCTGAGTATTCAAGACAAAAATCTATTAAATTGTTAATGTCTGAGGAAAGCATTTTGTATATAGAGACTTCTGCAAGATTCCCTCAAGTGAGACACTCATTTGCTTACGTTTCCAAAACCTACCGATCCTCTCTAGCTCCTCTTCTCTCTTCCAATACCTCTTCCAACTCCCCACCAGTACAGCGTTCATACCGAAAAACTGTAACATCTTCTCTTCGGACTCCTGCTTCAATAATTCCAGGTTATAACCATCATGCCTATCAACAAATAATTGAAAATCGACTCCAAATGGGAGTGCTTATCCCCAAGAACAAGCTTTTATGGTTTTCCTTTCTTATTAATGTTATCTCCCGTTTTAGTGATGGGTTACCGAACAATATCATTACCCACTTGACTAAGCTTTCTTCTTTTATTCCTCAAAATGGCGCACAAAATAATTCAATGGAATTGTCGTAGCTTAAAAAACAAAAATCAAGAAATTAGATTCCTAATTAAAAATTTTGATCCTCTTGTTTTGGCCATCCAGGAAACATGGTTGAGGCCTGGTTTTCGCTTTAGAATTCCTGGTTTTTCATGTTTCCGGGATGACCGGAGTGATGGGAAGTCTGGTTTAGCGATTTTAGTTCGCAATAATTGTAATTATTCATATATCCCTACCCCCTCTCACAGCGGAGGGTTAACATTGCTATTGCCCGTGTAATTAATACTACATATGTTTCAGTGTATATTCCTCATCCTAATCCTTCCTTACTATTAGAATTTTCTTCGATTATATCCTCCGTGTCTCCCCCTGTTATTATTCTGAGTGATTTCACACTATATTTCACCTTCACAATATGTCATGGGGTTCGTATTTTAATCACAATTTATCTTGTTCTTTACTGGATTTTATAGATGACGGTAACTATGTCATATTTAATGACGGCTCTCCAACCCGTAGGGTTTTGCCATTACAGAATCCTAGAAGCGCCGTAGATTTGTCATTTGTTTCTTCTACGAGTACCCTTTCCTCTCAGTGCTCCTGGTCCATTTTACCTAACTCGTATGGAAATTATCATTTTCTAATTATTATTTCATACCAAAATTCCAATAGACCCGTTACCTCTGACACCCCTCCTAGGCAAAAATTTAATCTGGCAAAAGCTGATTCGGATCGTACTCTTCTGCAACGAATCAGGAGTTTCAATCTATTCCTTTGATTACTCCGGATAACATCTATAACATTTATCCTTCCATAAAGTCGGCTCTATTACGAAGTGCTGAAAGAACTTTGCACATTAAAAAACACGTTCAATTTAGAATTTCGTCCCCTGCCTGGTGGGATTCTGATTGTACAGAGATTTGTAATAGACGAACGGAAGCAGAACGAGCTTATTCATTATCGATCTCTATGACAAATTTCCTTTCATACAAGCGAATTGCTGCACAGGCTAAGAAAATTTTCTCAAAAAAACGACTTGGGTGGCAACTTTTCTGTGAGAGTCTATCCCCTCGCTCTCATCCTTCTCTTGTGTGGCAGAATATTAAAAGATTTCGTGGGTCATTCTCAAGTGATAAGCTACTTTCAAATAATCCCTCATGTTGGATTGATTCGTTTGCGGAAAGACTGGCTCCACCTTCAGTCCCGTCACAAGGAGAATTAACAACTTATGAAAATTCTGGTTCGGTAACAAGTGATCTCGAGGCTCCATTCTCGTGGGAGGAGTTTCAGTTGGTGTTGGGAGCCCTAAAGGATTTAGCCCCTGGTATTGATGGGATACCTTACTCTTTTATAGTTAAAAGCAGTATTACCGCACAAAAAATTGTACTTCAGGCTCTTAAGGCTGTATTTCAGTCAGGTCTTCCTCCGTGGGAATGAAAGACTCAGATTATTATACCTGTATTAAAGCCAGGAAAGTCTGATTGGTGTTCCATCTTCATATCGTCCTATTGCTCTTTCTTCAACACTGGCAAAAATTATGGAACACTTAATTACAAATCGGCTGGAATGGTTTATAGAAAGCAGAAATATTTTATTTTTATTTTATTATTTTAGAAAACTAACAGCTTATAAATATTATAAATATAGTCTAGGGAAAGAAAAAGCGAAGCCAATTCTAGGTTTTCACAATTAGTGACTAAGAAAAGTATAAACAAGCAAACACTTAAGTATTAGCAACCACATTTGAAATCAAAGTTAATACTTATATAAATCTAAATTTAACAAAGTTTATTGTTTAAAGAAGTTAAGGTTTAGCTTATCTCTTGCATTCTTGCTATTCAATGTGTATGGATCAAAGGAGAATTTTTACAAGTATTGTTAAATTCAATGCTAGCTCGCACCAAGCAGGAGTTACGCCTGTAGTTGGAGTTGTAACGTCAAATAACCAGTGGAGGATTAAATCGGCGTTGCCTAGTAGGTACATAAAAGTTAATTTTACTAAGAAGATCTAGACAGTCGATTTCATTGGTAATTATTTTTAGTATCAATATAAAATCTGCAATATGTCGCCAAATAAACAACGGTTGAATGTGGAATTTCTTGCACAAAGACAGATAATCATTAGAACTGTAGGGTATTTTCAAGCGGTAGCATAGAAATCGTATAAAACGCTTTTGAATGCTTTCAATCTGAGTTATGTATTTATCATAACAGGGATTCCAAATCTGACAGGCGTATTCTAAGTGACTTCTTACGTACGTGCAGTATAGTATTTTAAAGGTTTTCGCAAGTTTGAAAGGGGAGCTTAGTCTCATAATAAATCCCAAGGCTCTTGAGGCTTTTGCAATAATATGGTCAACGTGAGAATCGAACATCAGCTTAGAATCATGAAAGACAACCAAGTCGCACACAGCGTCTGATCATTGGATTTCAAGACCTTTTAGATAGTATGTAGTCGTGTTAATATTAGTTTTTCTACTGTAGGTGATTAATAGGCATTTCTTGGGGTTGAGGTCTAATTAATTTTCTTCACAGTATCTATCTAGACGAACTAAGTCCGCTTGAAGTGCATCAGCATCCTTAAACGAGGATATAGGGTAAAAAAAATTTCATGTCATCAGCAAAGTATAGGAAGAATGAATTTTTAAAGCAAATATCGACGTCATTGATAAAAATTATAAACAGAAGAGGACCTAACAGGGAGCCTTGCGGAACGCTACTTGGGACGGGAACCCAACTAGACATGTAGTTGTTAACAACAACAGCTTGAGAGCGATTGTCAAGATAAGAACAAAACCACCTAAAGAGATCATCCTTGATGCCGATGTGATATAGTTTAGTTTTTAGAATATTATGATCAATACGATCGAACGCCTAACTATAATCAGTGTAGACTACGTCAACTTGTTTATTTGCGTCCATCTTCTTTGTTAATAAATCGCTCAGAAGCACAAGATTTGTAACAGTAGATCTACCTGATAAAAAAACCATGCTGTGATAGACTGAAAAATTTGCTCAGCGACGCATAAACTTGCCTATAAACTATACGTTCAAAGACCTTAGCCAAAGTGCATAATTTAGAAATTGGTCTATAATTTACGATTTCTGTTTTTTAATAATAATAATAATAATAATCGTTTAATTCAGGCAATAGACCCATAAAATAACACAATACAAGTTTAAAATAATATAAAATTTAAAGTAAAAGTTAAAAAGTGACAAGTTTAAAATAATAGAAAATAAAATATAAATTAAAATAAAAATACATTTAAAATGTTAAAATCTAAAATTGTCACTTTTGGTTACTGCCACGATGCACCGAAAGCCAGTAGGCTGGGATCGAGTTTTCCGGGCACCCGGCACACACACAAAGGTTCTAACTCCCTTTTTGTGTACGGGAGTGATATATGCCAATTTCCAAACTTTAGGAACTGTGCAAGATGAAATAGATTTAGTGAATAACAAAGATACTGGTAATGATAAGGTCTCGTAGCAGCGAATGAGAAACTTAGGATATAGGTTATCCGGACCAGCAGATTTGTGGGGATCAAGATGTTTTAGAAAATATTTAACATTTTCAAGGTTGACTTCAATTGAGTTAAGATGTGAAGTGGAATCAGTAAGGCTTGAGCATGTTGAGGATATAATGTTATTATCGCTACGATTACATATGTTAAGGAAGGATGATTGAAAATGATCAGAAGACGCTTCGCAAATAGACTCACCCGTGGATACTGTGTCACCATATTATATTCTCCCTCATACCCAGTTTGGCTTTCGTAGAAATGTAAATACTATGGACTGTTTAGATATCTTTGTGACTGATGTCCGTTTAGGATTTTCCAAAAATGAGTCGATGGTAGGTGTTTCCCCATACATAGCATCTGCATATGATAATGTCCTTCCACCAGTGCTTAGACAACAATTACTTACATTAGGTGTACTAGAGAAGATGGTCAACAACATTTCTAACTTCTTGTAATCTCGATCCGTTATTATTAATCATCAAAATTTGTCTCTTCCTCCTAGATCCGTTCGGAAAGGACTTCCACAAGGTTCTGTTCTCAGTCCTATTTTATACAACATTTATACCAGTGACCTTGAATTCTCTGTCGGTTGCTTTTGTAGTATACTGCAGTATGCGGATGATCTGACTTTATATATTTCATGTAAAGATATTATTTAAGGTGTCAATCGACTTAGCTCTGCTGTGCTATACTTAAGTCACTGGCTGGAGGATCATAGTCTCTCTATTTCTATTTAAAAGAGCAGTGTAGTGGTTTTCTCTCGTATTAGATATCTTCCTAATATTTCTGTAGCTTACAACAATATTTTTTTCCAGTTAGGGATAGTGTTAAATATTTGGGCGTATATTTGGATTCCAAATTGTCTGGGACATACCACATTAATAATTTTCTTAAAAAGGCAGTAAGAAATTTAAATGTCCTCTGCTCCTTTTCGGGAATTTGCTGGGGCCTACGCCCATATGTTCAGAGACTTGTGTATAATGCATTGATTCGTAGTCATTTGGATTACGGGTCTTATCTACTAGAACCGTGTAATAAAACAAATTTGACAATGTTTGATAAACTTCAGGCAAAATGTTTACGGGTAATTATAGGTGCAATGAAACCGTCCCCAATTAATGCACTTTAGGTGGTGTGTGGAGCCTCCTTTGGCTCTTCGTCGACATTATCTATCTGATAGGTTTATGTTTAAAGCTCCCTCCCTCTTATTAATAAACTTTCTTCTCTCCTACAACTTTCATCTACTAAGTATTGGACACATAAAAGCCTTGTATTTTGAAAAGTTATCAAAAACTCGTATCCTTGCCTTTTCCAGTTGCTCAATTTCTCATTAATCCACTGTTCGACGCTTCATTCTCCTCTCTTATATTTTCTCCAAATGTTATTTTAAATTTTCTGCTCATCGGTATTTGCTTATAACGATAAAGATAACATAAAGACAACGGTAAAGAAAATATCGATGATGAAAGAAAACATCAATCTTACATTAAATCTATTTTATCAGTTCAAAAACCTATGATTAAGATATTTGTTCTTTATAGCAAAAAATATAGTGTGTGTGTGTGTTATTCCATTAAAATAGTTCTTGTTATTCCATTAAAATTAATCGTAAGTACAAGCAATATACGAATTACATAATCGATAGTGACACTTACAATAAATTTTTTCTGATAAATAACGGAATCGGCAAATCCGATACATTTTTGTTTATGCAGTTCCTAGAAAATAATTGGAAGTGCCAGTTACGATTAAGATAGCAATGTCATTTACGTAGTATAGCGCGTAGCCTAGCGTAACTCAATTTTCGCAAAAACTATTCATCATTTTGGGTTTTTGATACAATGTACTAATTTGTTATCCTAGCAATACTGTTTATGCAAATTTTCATAATGATTAAGGACAAAGTTATACGAAAAATAAACTTTAAATCGCTCTCCTGAAAAGTAGCATTTTTCAGATACAATAATGTGCGTAGGCTCCGTCGGACGTAAGTGAATAATAGTTAATCAAAGTATCTATAAAATATATAGACTTACACCAGATATATTAAATTTTTTAACTGGTACTTTCTCGGGATACTGTGGCTCCATAGAAAGACATGAAACACCAACGGCTAAACATATAAATAGGAACCACATTGTATCAACAACTTGATTTTAGTCGGTCGGTAAGGATACTATCAATATACTTACTGTAAAATTATATAAACAAAAATTTACTGTACCTACTACTTACATAAAAACTAATTAAACAATATATTTGGTTATCTTGACAGCTACAAGGCTAGTTACATGTTCAACCCTAAGGAAGATGGCTGACGCAGCAGCATCGCCGCGACGCGTGTATTCTACTTTCGGGTTTTGCAATAATGTATAATCAGCAATAGGAATTTATTGTAATTAAATTAAATTATTTTTGCAGCATTCAATATCGAGCCTCGAATCGGTTCATATGTATCTAGTATTAAATTTAAGTTAGTAGTTAAGCGTTCACCGAAGCTACGAACATCAAGAGTAAGCAGCCGGGAGTAGTTAGGGATTCGCTGGTTCTGCCTCATCGCCTCAGCCTCTGGTAAAATGGGTATTTCGATGACCATTCGCTAAAAAAAATTATTAAAATTATTACATTAAACTATACTCTCCACAAACCGATGTGAAATCATTTTGTAATCTATACGTGTTAAACCCCCATCTCTTGCAGTTTCGCCCCATAAAAGCCTTGTGATATCGCATAGGACCACGTCCAAAAGAGTCAAAGTATTGTCTGAAGCCATTTTCATTGATGTCTATCCAGTGGGATCCAGGTAAACCTGGATCCCATCTATCAGGGTCTAAGTTGCTAATAATGTATGTAGGGGTTTGAACATATTATATAGGTAGACGATTCGCGGCGTATACATTATCTTCTAAACCTTCACAAATTCTTCTCAAATAATTACGGATCTCTATTGTGTTCATACTGTATTATCACAGAACCGATCTGGTCTATGGATCTTGTATTTATGTCACATATCCGTATTATGTATGGTTTATGTATTTACTAAGAGGAGTATTACATATGAAAATAATGAATAAATAAATAAAAGAAACATAAATTTGGTAAAATAATTTTATTTCATAATACACACACACACACACACACACACAACACTAATAGGTACACACGTTACACATTATAACTTAAATAGATCATACATGTGACTTTTCTTAGCTACTATAGTCTACAGTTACATTACGGTTTTTATCTATTTCTATAACATTATCAAACTCTGCATATACAATACAGTTAATCGTTTGAGGGAGACTAGAATCAAATCGAACCTCTAACCTCACACTACCATGTCTTATAGATTCCAATGACTGTTCGTGTTTGATGATATATCAGGGGTTAAATCAAATGCTAATAGACAATAACCATTTGCATATTTTCTCTTGATATCCCATTTCCTTCATTAAGGAAATGTATACCAGTTCTGGAAAATAATGTATGATAGGCTGAAGTGAACATATTACCATTGAAGGATGGTTGTAAGGTTTTTGAAGGCACTTGTTGTCCATCTATGTATAAACAAAATGAATTCATACCATAATTTTCAAAATTGAAAGGATTCTTACTAATGCTACCATTAAATGCTGCGTTATTTACAAATCCTATGATACATCTTTTGGGTACTTGCCCCAGGAATATATTATCAAGCGTTTTACCCTGTACCCCCGATGGTATTGTTAACACTTTAACCTCAGATCTAGTGATCGGATATTTGGCTGTAGTAGAAGCCAACACTTTTTGATGTGCGAGTAACACTGAAGGATTAATTTTCGCCCTACGAGCAATTAAGGTAGCGTCTGTAATGCATACTTTAAATTTTAAATCCGTTGAACCTATCAAATTAAAAGATTCTCTAGAGCGGACTAATTTAACGGACATCTCAACACCATTGATAAGAAATTTTCTCGATTAAATATATCACCATGTAAGTGACCAATCCTTTCTATTTCTTTACTCTCACTCGCTATTTATTTACGCTTAATGAACCCCTCATTTTTCTCATCAGTGGAATTTATTTCCTTAGCAGTATCTTCATACCAAAGCCCACAAGTAAGATGAGACTTTTTAGCTGCTGAGACGTAGTTCAACATGTTTTCCACATATGCACGATAGGCATATGTATTATGATTTAAATAAACATCAAGCTGGTTGAATAGTGAATGCAACCAATTATTAATCGGCGCCACTACTGTAGATGCACTCAATTTTGTTGAATCTTCATTTAGTATTTTAGCTTTTACATGCATCAATGTATGTGATAGGTCTAGTAGTCATCGCCTGTTCCTGACACTTGAAACTCAATGGGTCCATCATCAGCAAGAGATGAGATTGGTTTATAATGAACCCACATTCCATTTTCTATGCTTGTTTGTGTTGATGGTAAAGCAAATAAATCTAACTCCGACTTAATACACTCACAGGAATGTATGTATGAACGACTTAATACACTCACAGGAATGTATGTATGAATGTACAGGAATGTAGAAAAGACATTGTATATTTATGAAAAAATGTATTTTATTTTATTCGGAGTGATTTTAGATTTTTTCAGTGCTCTCACTTTTGAAGCAACAGCTGGACTGAGTGTTGATTGAAGTTTGCGTTTTTTTATATACCCTGAACCAGACATATTAATTTTATCGATTTTAGAATCAGCTTTTCTTTTCAAGTTCGCACTTGCTTCTCTGAGGCGGGTTTTAATGGAGTCTTCCAGGGGGCGTGAACTAACCATGTCCGATAGAAGGCCAACACCTGCACTCAACGCTTCTTTACCAATGGCTCGAGCACCACTAGAGAGTAGCGGTAAGACTGATCTAAATAACCCACCTAAAAAGCTACCGATGCCATGTCCACGTTGATATGGTACTCCTTTATAATATATAACACCGATTCCTGATCCAGCCTGATGGGAATAATAATGTTCATAAGGGCAAATCATTTTATGACTACTACGAGAGCTGATTATAATTTTTGGAAGTGAAGTTTAATGCACACGGTACCAAACTGGAATGGTATTTTTTGTCCGGTGCTTGATCTTATATCTATCTCAATAGTATTAAACTCCCTGCGCATTACAGGTAAGTAGTGAGGCGGTGAGAATGTGTGCATTTTATTAGCACCATAAATGTATTTAGACGGATCAAGTGGAATAATTCTTAATAATGATGTCATAGCATCACCAACTATCTGTGGTTCAACAATATCACAATAAACAAATAACTGAGATGGTAACCCCATGTGTAAGTTTGCAGGACATTTACCAATACCCTTTTCCACTAAATTTCGATTTGGTTCGAAGCCCAGTTGAAGACATAACCTGGTTGATAATCTCACTGATACAAGTGCTTTGTCCAACACTGTAACCGTTACGAACTTTGATATTTCATCATAACGAAACTTTATTTTTTCTCTAATACTATTCAGTGCTGTTAAGATTTGATTAATGTCATCATAGCTTGTTGCTGGTATAGGTGTTTTATAATAAATCAAAGAAGGTTTCTCTTCGTTCGGCATTACTATATGTTTTGCAATGTAAACAACATTTTCATGTTCTTGTACTGTGAACATTGTACAGGGATACTGAAATTCAACAACCCCCACACACCATTCTCCTTCCAGTTTGATGGGTTTTGGTAACTTTGTTGAAAATAATATTGTTAAATTATCAGGAAAATATTCCATGGAACTTTCTTTAGTCATATTTTTTTCAAATCAGAAAATAAAACCCAACTATTAAATTTGTCTGGATAACCTTTCCACTTCACTAACACTTGCTTTCTGTTACCTGAATATCGAGTACCAATATTATTTTATCTATCTTATAACTAGAAGAGGGGTCATAAAACAGTTTTTGCAACTCCTTTTCATAGAAAGTACCAGTTATATCTTCATTTTGCAAGTCTTTTAATGTATACACAACCCAAGGTGATCGATCTATAATTGAAGATATAACAAATATTTCATCACTCCAGTTCGATTCATAGCCTTTTTGAAATATTTGTTTGTATTTAGTTATTCTAACGTAATCACCCACATGAAATTTAGGTGTTTGACAATTTGATGATGATGTGACTATTACACTACCATATAGGTTATTCCAAACATTTATAATATTGTTGGAATTCACATCACATGGAGCCATCTTGATACTTGAGTGTTTACTATGGTTATAAGAGTAAATCAAGTCTTGTAAAATATCTATATATCTGTAGCAATTGTTATGAGTAAAATAACGCCACATTTTCATTTTAAGTGTTCTCTGAAACCTTTCAACAATACTTGCTTTAATATCAGGGTTATTCGTTGTATAATAGTTAATATTTTTACTTTTGAAAAACCGTTGCACCCTTCCGTCCGTCCCTTTGTCAGATTGTATATGTGTTGGGGTAACTTTAGCTTCATTAAATACACTTTCAAAACATAGTTTAGTGGTTTCAGAGTTTTTATGTTTCATGGGTCTTGCATATGCATATTTAGAAAAAACATCAATAACACACAATATGTAATTAAAACCATCGTTATATTTAGAAAAAGTTCTCATATCACTTAAATCTACCTGCCACAACTCATTGAAGTTTGATAAAATATACTTGTTTCTAGAAAACCTTTTTTGAACTGGTCTATGTAATGTATATGTTTCTTGTGAGTGTAACCACTTCTTTACATCTTTTTTTTTAATTTTACCCTTCACTGCATTTGCAAGTTTATCAATGCCACTATAACCAGCAGGGTGTGATGGGTCATAATAAATGTTATGCATTTCTAATAAGGGGTTCATTTTTCCTAGTCTAACTTTTTTCTAACTTTCCCGCTATACTTTTCTCCACCAGTCATTGTTGGAAACACTGCTTCAGTTGATGCACACTCCGATATCTTTTATATGAAGGTTATTTATGTATTCACTTCTTTTTGGGTTTCGAATGTAAGTAAGAGATATTTTAATTTCTTTTAGTGCCTTAACAAATGTTTCCCATCCTATAGGATCACTTCTTTTTAAAGGACTTAGAGAATCGTTTATCAAGTCAATAATGTTACTCCCAGGAATTTGTTTATTATCTATAGTTACCTTACCGGAATCGTTCCAATTAATTTTATTTTGACTCATAGATTAATAATAACTCACCCTTTCTTGAATATGATTTGGGTATTAAACTTAATATTTGCTTTGATGTGTATATAGGATTATTATTAACAGTTATATCCTGTTCACTTACGTCTTCAGTTGACGCCCAAGGAGTAACTGATTATTTACGGGTCGTATCATGATTTTTATTAATAGTTGTAGGTTCACTCTAAATATTAGAATGTATAGGTAATTCATATAGTTGACGTTCTTCTTCTGTTAAATGCAAATATCTCTGCAATGTTTGTAAGTATAAAAAGCTTTTTTTTACGATCTTCTACGTTACTTTTCAAAATGTTTTGCATTTCAGTATCTAGCCGAGATAAGGGATTTTCCACACTACTAGGTTGTTTTAACTTTTCAATAGACTTGGTTCAATTAATAACATTTTTATCATTTTCCATCTTAAACAAGGTAATTTATCAATCCACTCAAAATAGAACCAAGAATTATGGGTAAAAATGCACCCCCTTTTTGAATTATAATTTTTTTTCTTAATATTTTACTTTTCCCTTTTCGTACTAATTTTCGAATATCTTTATACTTGTTTAATTTTTTTTTCTCCTTTTCTTCAAGTGGTACTTTGCCTTGTAGAACGTTATGAATACACTCACAAATGCAATTTATTTCTTCGTCATCACAAGATTTCAAAAGAGCTTTAGTATATTTTGGTTTTAATGCATGTAGTGCACGTAGCAAATCCTTGTGCGTCTTTTAACTTTGATGCATTATTTATAAATGATTGTAATTTGTTTATTCCTAGCATATTTATATTCTTTAGTTGGTACATAAACAATCCAATTACCATCTAGAGGAAATATTTTAGTTTTCAATTGACACATGTCATTGGTTTCTTGTTTTAAATCCACCATTAGATATCCATGGGGTTCATTTGTTGCATCTCTGTAAGCATCTTCAATGAATTTTGGATTTTCAGGAGATACTTGTCGGGCTAAATACCGTATTTGTGGTTTATCCCGAGGATTTTTAAAATAGATTATATAACCCGTATTCAATGATATGTCTCTTTGTCCTTTACCTTGATGAAATAAATTTTGAGAAATATAAAACACACTCAAGTTTCTGTGGTGACTTCCTTTGGTAAATATATCAACAACACGACCATCAGACTCTCGCATTAAATCATCAAGTATAAGGAGTTGTGGTTCCTTTACATCAAACATACTAAGATTTGGTATACCTTGATAATAATTCACATTTTGCAAATTATATAATGGCTGAATTTCATCAAAACACCATGTTATTTGTGTAAAGTTTACACTACAAATTGATTTTATGTGTTTAATAAAGTTTGTTACAAAAACGGATTTCCCACAACCACTTGGACCAGCAACTATGGCAGTAAAAGAATGAATAAAATGAAACATCTTCACGTGTATATCCGAAAAGGTTTTTGAAATAAATGAAACAAGCTTTAATAAAAATGAAATATATATAAAAATTTTGTTTGATTACTTAAAAGTAACATATATAAAACTTGAATGTTTTTTAAGAAAATCTTGATTATATACATAACTTTTATATTATATTTTACAATGTGATAATACAATGAATCATTAAAAATTAAACATTCAGCACAATATTATACATAAAAGTATAGCTACTCGAAACAAAGTATTACAAACTAGTTTACAAAAGGAAAAAAAATACAGTTTCACGTTACAATGACAAATAACATACAAACACAATATTTTTTAGAAGGTTTTTATTTCACATAACGTTTCTCAATTGATGACTCCAAGCTAAAGTATCTATATTATTAGACAAAATAAATCTTTTAGTATCATTGTATGATAAACAAGTTTTATTTATTTTTTGAGTGAAAATTCTATGTTTGATTGATTTGAATCTTAACATTGAGCATAATTGAATATTTTTATCAAACAAACACGATTTATAATTTTCTAAATTCATTGTTTTTGTGACACATTTATTGACTCCTTTTGCCTTGGCAGTTAAACGATTGTCTAAAGTAAGGCCAACGAGACGAGATAAAAAACGTAAATAAACGGACCGCTACTGAGTTGCATTATGAAAGTGAGTTAATATTATATCTGTCCTTATCACTCGTATGCAATAATGACGACAGTTGGTCGACGACAGCTGTCGTAGCGTGTTTCGTGGTACAGGAAAGCGGCCAGTGCCGCAGTTGTCAACATTTGGTCCGCCAAACAATTGTGAACAAGTTCATTCCTGTTTGGATTGCGTTCGAAGTGATACATATTTTTTCGTCTCCGTATTTACTTGGTTTTTTGTTGTTATTATTCCGTTTCGGTTAGTTTTATTTTTGATTTTTGCTGTTATTGTGAGTGCTTAGTTGTTGATTTTAATTATGGAAGAATTGAAGATGTGAAAAAACTGCTACAAGAGGGGATCCAACGTGTATCTGCCGATAAATGGCGAAATTGTGTGGATCATGTAATAAAAGTCGAGGACAATTTTTATAGCAATATTGACAACATGATTGATAATACAATAGATAGTTTTATCATAAACACAGTTGACTCGGACTCTTCCGACGAATCATCTTTGTCTAGTACAGACGACAGCGATTAAAATTCGAACTTTATAATAATTTATTCAAATGAAAATGTTTTGAACCCCTGAAAATTTGTTTACATTCTTTATCTCGTCTGGTTGGCCTTACTTTACATCAAACGCATACATTTTTGATCTCAACCCTACAAATTCTTTCGATATTTTTCCGTTGTTTTCATCTTTGAAAAAACCTAATTTTTTCTTATTTATTTGAGGATAACCATACCTATTATCAAAAGGATAGAATATTTTGGAAGATCCTGTTTAATATCATCATAGAAATTTTGTGTGCATATTTGATATATTAAGCTATCAGTATATAACAATTTAATATTATTTTTAAATTTATTTATCATATAATTGTAGTGGAAATCATACATTAAAGTTTTTGAAATATCTAAAATACAAAATCCTAAATAAATTGGTTTGTTTTACGTAACTGGACAGCCACAAAATTTTCTGAAAAAATCGATAAACTATGAAATTCTGGTTTTTCTATTAAATCTTGTGCACCTAGAACTATACCATGATTATCCCAATGTGTTAATAATTTAACATTAATTCTTTTTTCAATATTTTTTTATTTATAAAAATATTTTATAAAAATCTTGTTCGAAGTCTGATTTGGCAATAGTTCTTAATTTGGTCTTTAAATCTTTATACTTTTGCACCATGGTAGCTGTCTAAACTTTAATATTCTATGAACCTTAGTAATTTCAACCCTATTTTTATGCATTGTTTAAGATTCCTGTAATGAATTTTGTATTTAGTTTTATTATTAAGATTTGTAACCAATTTAATCTCTTTAGTATTAACTATACATATATTTTCAGGACATAACGGAAAGTCTGAATGTGAATCATGCAGTTTATCTGGATATTCTACATTTAATTCTAAAATAAAACCGAATTCGCTATTATCTGGTACATCAAAGTTAGTTTCCGGATCTATCCACTTAAAATCTCCTACAGGAAGATACTGCGACATGGCCCAACCATAAAGATTATTCGCACCAAAGTATGTTAAATACGACTTAGGTAAATTTTATTATGTTCTTCCATGAATCTGTTATTTGCCTTCGCATAGCGGTTACTACATTGAGATATACCTCCTCTTACACCTGCTCTGATAAATGCGATCATGTCAATATCCGTCAGTAATTCCAATTCGATTTTAGTATATTTCAACATGGCATCCCAACTTAAACCGGGGGCTGTATAGTAATGTGCTGGATCTAAATCATATGTTTTAATACACAGATTTCTAAAGTTTTCAAATATATCGGTTAATAGTAAAACATCTGTTTTTAAATACAGGTTGGAGTAATCCGACATATTGCAAACTTTTAAAATGGCACCAAACATCTTCGGCGTGGGTGTAATCTTCAGTGAAACATTTGAATCGGTTAATGAACTATAAAATTGATCTTTACTGGGGAGTGATGTCAACTTTAAGCTATCGTAGGATGTCATATACTCATATGGATAAACAGCAGCCTCCGTGGTCTAGTGGTTTTTTTTTTTTTTTTTTTTTTTTTTTTTTTTTTTTTTTTTTTTTTTTTTTTTTTTTTTTTCTCCCTCCCCCTAACATAATCAGGGATTGTTTTATTCTTTTAATCTTTTTTGTCTTTTCCAGTCTTATTCCTATTTTTACAATGGTTTCTTATTATTATTACATACTTTTCTTATTTCTAATCAATCAGTCTTACAATTTTAGTACCATTTCATTTGGTACTTGTCAACATTACATTAATAAATAAGCAAATATAATAATTCCAATCAAATGATAATTCTAATAATAATATTCCAATAAATAATAATTCCAATATTAAGATAAAACAAGATTCAATAAAACAATTACAACCAATTAAATATCACAGTAAAACGACGAAACAAGGTAAAATACTAGCCTAATATCACATAAATTACAAGTAGAGCCTAACTAAATCACACTAAAATATCACAGTTTCTTTTGCATACTGCAACCACAATCTTTTTACAAAATCTGAGGAAAATATCCCTCTTTTTTCCCCCCAGGATGGGAGACAGGTTCTCACCCGTAATCGATATGCCCAATTCTTGCTCAGTATCGTATCTACTGCTAGCAAAAATTGGGCACTCGAGCAACAGGTGAGGAACCGTCTCCTCAACTCCCGGCTGACATGAACACGATGGGTCCTCCTTCAACTTGAATCTGTTCAAGTAGAAGGCGAACCCACCGTGTCCAGTCAGAATCTGTGTGGTGTAGTGTGTAATGTCTATTTTCTTGACTACCCTGTATGCAGCAGCAGCGCTTGGGAAAAAGAGCTTCGTGGTTCCGGCCGTCCCTCCCATTTCGTATCTCCTGTCCCATTCCTCAACCGTATCCTCTCTTAAGATACGCTTGACGAATGAAACAGGACACAGATCATAGTCAGGTTTCCTTTTCGATCTCAGCGCGGCCTCCTTGGCTAACTCGTCAACCCTCTCATTCCCTCTCAACCCTGCGTGCGCCTTGATCCAAAACAGGGAGACCTCCCGCCTCTGCAAAGCAGTTTTTCGGAGGGCCGCCCTTGTTTGCACTGCCAGGGGATGAGGGGAACTAAGGGTGACAGCCTGGAGAGCCGATCTGGAATCGCTAAGGATACCGACCTTCGCCATTCCACTCTTGCAGGCTATGTCTACAGCTCTATGGAGCGCTAGAAGCTCGGCCTGGTAGACGGTGCAATACGACGGCAACGCAAGCTTGACGGCCTTCGTCTCGGCCTCACCCTCCCATACGGAGAGTGCGGCTCCGACTCGACCCTCAATCTTGCTGCCGTCTGTGTAGATCCTATGGACGTGGCTATCAACCACGCCCGCATAAGAGTCCTCGTCTACCAACCCAAACCTCAGCTCTACCTGCTCTGCCGGATGTGGGTCCTCGACCGCCGGAGCATTTCGTTCCACCTCCCTGTCCCTCAATGCCGGATGAGGTACCCCCTTCTTGATCTCATAGAGCCTCGAAGCTTCGAGTATCCTGAGATCAAGAGGGAGTATCCCCGCCAGCAGCATTGCAGAGTTCAGGGAGACGGTCCGATACGCTCTGCAGATCTTCTGGGCAAAACCCCGTTGGACGGAGTTGAGCCTTTTCTGGACCCCCATCTTTTCCACGGTGGGTGCCCACGCTGCCGATGCATACAGAATGGTCGGCTCTATCACGGCCATATATATCGTTTTTACAATTTGGGGGTTAAGCCCCCAACCTACTCTAGCGGCCTTTGCCAGCTGCTTATATCTTTCTATTGCCTTTTTGCATACGTTGCCTACATGCGAATTAAAAGTAAGACCCCTATCTATGGTCAAACCTAACACCTTGATTTCGTCGCAGTACTGTAAAGATACACCCCCCATTCCGAGACGAGGCACGTCATATATTAGCTTTCGGGTGCTTAGTAGAGCGCATGTTTTGTGGGGGGTCTAGTGGTTTAGAGCTTGGCTCTCGACTCGGAGGTCGTGGGTTCGATTCCCGCATTGGAACAACAAAAAATCTTGTTTCCAAGTTTGGTTAGGACAATGCAGGCTGATCACCTGATTGTCTGAAAAGAAAGATGATCCATGCGTCGGATGGGCATGTAAAAAGTCGGACCTGCGCCTGATATCTCACCAGTCGTGTCGGTTATTCGTCCCACTGGGTTACGAGAGTAAAGGAAGAGAGAGTGCTCTTGTGTACTGCGCACACACTTGGGCACTATACAATAACTCCTGCGTAGCTGGCCTGGTTTCAATTAAAACCGGCCACCGTCACTGAAATCAGTGTGGGGAGCTATTATTATTATTGGATAAATACCCTTCCGCCTAAGTCGTTTACAATCTTGATCACAGGGAAAGTTTCTTTTTAACGTATTAAATTGATCGTCATGTAAATTTTTTGCTAATTGATCAAGACTACATGGTAAACATTTTAACGAGTCCACGAAACGTAGACTTATTTGTTGATTATTTACAGATATAAAATAAAATTTATATTCAATAAAATTGAATGCGTGGACATTGAAAAGTGCATCATAATGACTAAGATTATGTAAAAATATTGGTATGTGACGTGGTGCACGAAATTCTTTCATGCAATTTTTATTTCTCTGAAACTACCAGTATGCCAATCGAAATCATGGCTGCATTCGCCATTTAAGTCATTTTCACATATATGACAAGTTTTAGCATTTAATTTATTTTTATCTTCAAGTGAAAGAGGCAAAGGGGATCTTTGAAAGCAATTTTTTTTACAATTTGTTTTTATATCTTCATATAAACATTTCATAAATTGTTCAGCACAGTCAGGTCCACTATAAGTGACATATTTGGACAATCTATCATCATAAGAACATTTTACGTAGTAACCGAAACTGTACACATCATGTTTATGAGTATTATTTGTATAAGATTTATCTGGATTATTTGAACAAGTATGGATCGGATTTAAAAATGCTTCAAAATCAGCATAAACCACAAACGGTACTTTTAAGTTTTTAACGAACTTATCAAACTGAAGTTTATTGTTTGGTACTAACTGTCCTAACCAATTTCTTGATGTTGTATCCCCCGTTGGTAATTCCGTGTTTATATGTGAACAATCATGTTCTTGGTGGTTAGATAATCTTTCTTTTGTTGAAAAGTACAACAAACATCCATCACAAATATGAACAGATCTTTCTTGATTTGAAAGTTGTTTACTTACTAGTCGCGACATGTTTTTAATATAACAATAATGATTATTTGTTCCGTTTGAGATCAATAATAAATTTACATGAATAGGTTTACGGCATTTTGTCATGAACAATGGACCTATAACATCATGCAACTTTTTATTTGTGTTATTATTATATTCCAACTAGTATATATTTATATTCCAACCCAAACACATTTATACTAATGTTGTTTAATTTTTCTACTTTTGGTATATCCCTTAACTTCATGGGGAAAGTTAGATTATCAAATTTTAGTTTGTTTGAATGTTGACTGTAAGAAGTAACACGATCTGAATTTTTGTGGATCGGATACAAGGCAGAAAGTAATGACCATTTAAAACATAAATTATCTGCATTTTTCACATTGATTATAGCTTTTTTTGCTCTTATATCTTGCGGTAAATCGATATATGAAGTACCACATAGGGGGTTAAATTTATTAATGTTCATATCTAAACATTTAATATTATTAAGACTCCAACCACTATCTTTTTTTTCGAAAGCACTAATTTTGTTTGTTAATGTGTCACAAAGCGATGAATAGAAAATGTTCAAATCATCTGATCTATTAATTATGTAATTGCAAGTTTTAAAATCAAAAGAATCAAAATTTGTTTCGTCTGTTGAACAAAGTCAGCCTGTAAAACAAAATTTACTTTAAAAACATTATGTTGTTTTATAGAATTTTCAATCAAAAATAAAATATCATTTTTGATCGAATTCAAAAATAATTCCGGGGTTTGAAATACTCCATCACAATTGGTACCATTAATTTTATAACTAATTATTCTCTGTCCGAAAGCTAATTCGACAACTGACACGTTTTTTAAAGTACTATGTAATTTCAAATGGTTATTCTTATGCCTATTACTTTTTAAATGATTAGAGAAATAGAGCTTTTTGATGGGAACTTGACATGTACTGCAATTAATCTGGTCATCATCATTGTCTTCTGTTACTTGATCTACCTCCACAGTTCTCGAAGTAGATGCATTAGAATCTGTGTATTTTCTCCTCTTTGCAGGTTGGTCTTTGTCTTGCTCGCTTTAGAGCTCCTCCAGTTTGTTGTGTTGATTGACTGTGAAACAAAAATCACATTAAGTTCACCTTTTGCTTTGTTAACTCGCTTTAAAGTTCCTCCATATTGTTTTTTCAATTGTCAGTGAGACAAAAAATAAAAATAAATTGAGTGAAATCTATAATGTACATACAGTATAAAATTACCTATAATATACATATACTATGATAAAAATAGACATATTTATTTCAGTAAACTTACTTGATTGATGTTTCAACCGCAGCACAAATACTGATGAGCTCCTCGTCGTAGATCGGATCAAATAGTTCAAATTTTTCGACTTCTTCACACAAGTTGTCCAGCTCCACATCCATGTTATTGTTGAAGAAAGCGCTGATACATATTTCGTTGGAGTTCTCCATAATGTTTGCTGTATGAATTCGAAATTCAAGTGATAGATTTGAGTAAATCAAATCTAAATTATGATTCATGGTTTATTATTATAGAATGGACTTTAATAAATCAAATGTAAGAAGTTATCAAGTTAACTTAAAATTAAGACATATCTAATTTTTATAATAATTCATTATTATAGATATTATTATTTTTCATACTTATAAATATTATTATTTTCGTTTGTATAGTACTTTGTCCTAGAGTAAGCATGTTTCAATGTTCCGATTGAGGGATCTTTTCTAATTTTTTGAGATCATATATCTCGATTTTTATTAAATGGGTTTCTGTCTTTCCATAATCCACATTAGTAGATATGTAACTCATTCCACCATCCCCATCGGGTCTTAAAACATTTGAGGATTGTTTCTTTTGCTGTTTTTTTGGTGCAGTGTCAAAAAATTCATCAAGACTTTCACCTCGTTTCCTTTTAGTGGTATGTTTTTCGTTAGGTACACAATCATTACTTTCCACATCAGTCGGGGATTGTGGGTAATAATAATGCTTAAAAGTATTTTCTTCGTGGTCAATTAAATTTAATGAATTCTGCAACAATGAAAAGCTAATCTAATTATAACAGTCCATAGAAACTATCAGTTAAAATATTGTAAACTCAAAGTTAAATCAGACAAAAAAAAATTAATAACTTACCTCCATTGGGATGTACTCAGAAGTTGCACAAGAGTTTAACTACACTAATCACTAGACTGATTTGACCCACTCACTTACACAGTAATGGTATCCACAATGAGAAAACAGAGGGCTTATATAGTAAAAATTTGAGTGGTTAGGAATGCGGTTTTGCAATCTTATCTAATACCTCAACCATTAAGCTATCCTGTTCTGTATGATTTATCACTAAAAAGAAAAGGATGTCAAGTATGACTCATTGATTGTGAATAATGGTTTGTGATATTACAACATTCCACTGATGAGAAAAAAAACGCTTGATAATATATTCCTGGGGCAAGTACCCAAAAGATGTATCATAGGATTTGTAAAAAACGCAGCATTTAATGGTAGCATTAGTAAGAATCCTTTCAATTTTAAAATTATGGTATGAATTCATTTTGTTTATACATAGATGGACAACAAGTGCCTTCAAAAACCTTACAACCATCCTTCAATGGTAATATGTTCACTTCAGCCTATCATACATTATTTTCCAGCACTGGTATACATTTCCTTAATGAAGGAAATGGGATATCAAGAGAAAAATATGCAAATGGTTATTGTCTATTAGCATTTGATTTAACCCCTGATTTATCATCAAACACGAACAGTCATTGGAATCTGATAAGACATGGTAGTGTGAGGTTAGAGGTTCGATTTGATTCTAGTCTCCCTCAAACGATTAACTGTATTGTATATGCAGAGTTTGATAATGTTATAGAAATAGATAAAAACCATAATGTAACTGTAGACTATAGTAGCTAAGAAAAGTCACATGTATGATCTATTTGAGTTATAATGTGTAACGTGTGTGTACCTATTAGTGTGTGTGTGTGTGTGTGTATTATGAAATAAAATTATTGTACCAAATTTATGTTTCTTTTATTTATTCATTCATTATTTTCATATGTAATACTCCTCTTAGTAAATACATAAACCATACATAATACGGATATGTGACATAAATACGAGGGCTGATTGATAAATTTCCGAAACTACAAAGAAAAACTACAAACTAAAATAAATTTATTTCTCAACGTAGTTTCCTTCTACCTCGATGCATTTAGTCCAGCGCTTCTCCAATGCCGTTACACCAGTTTGATAAAATGTTTTCTCCAACCCCTCAAAATACTCGTCCACGGCAACAATGACTTCTTCATTTGATGAAAATCTCTGGCCACCTAACCATTTCTTCAGGTTTGGGAATAAGTGGAAGTCGCACGGGGCCAGATCCGGGGAATTGGGTGGATGCGGTAGCAATTCGAACCGCAATTCATGGAGTTTGGCGACTGCAACCATTGACGTGTGTGCAGGTGCGTTGTGATGGTGGAACAAAATTTTTTTCTTGGCCAAATGTGGTCGTTTCTTCTGGATTTCTTCACTTAATTTTTGCAGCAAGCTTGCGTAGTACTCTCCAGTTATTGTTTTTCCTTTTTGCAGATAATCCACTAAAATAATCCCTCGAGCATCCCAAAAAACAGTCGCCATCACTTTGCCGGCCGACAAAACCGTTTTTGCTTTCTTCGGCGCAGGTTTTCCGCTCTCAGTCCACTGCTTAGATTGTTCTTTTGTCTCGGGAGTATAATGATGTATCCAGGTTTCATCGACTGTTACATAACGCCGCAAAAACTCATTAGGATCTCGGTTAAACAGCGCCAAACACTTCGATGAATCGTCCACTCGACGTTGCTTTTGGTCTACAGTGAGCAAACGCGGCACCCATCGCGCGCAAAGCTTTTTCATTCCCAAATGTTGTTGCAAAATATTAAAAACGCGTTCAGATGAAATGCTCACCATCTCTGCTATCTCTCGCAACTTTAAGCGCCGATCATTCAATACAATTTTGTGAATTTTTTTGATCATGTCCGGATTCGTGACTTCATTTGGACAGCCAGACCTGTGGGCGTCTTCGCAGCTCTGTCTTCCACGTTTAAAATCAGTTACCCAGGTGTGAATTGTACTCAATGCAGGAGCAGAATTACCTAATACACTGTCTAGCTTCGTTTTAATCTGGGTTTCTGTTTTCTCTTTTAAAACGTACAACTTTATCACCGCACGAATTTCGTTTCTTTCCATTGTTAAGAAAATTTACGACAGAGAAAGTTCTACGTCCTCTCAAACAAATTCCATCAGTTCGATTAAATTCAAATTTGGCGTTCTATTTTCAAAAAGATGCCAGAATATAATGTAATATTCCTTTTTTGCGTATCATTTTTTTAAGTTCGTCGTTTCGGCCAGTTATCAATCAGCCCAGGTACAAGATCCATAGACCAGATCGGTTCTGTGATAATACAGTATGAACACAATAGAGATCCGTACTTATTTGAGAAGAATTTGTGAAGGTTTAGAAGATAATGTATACGCCGCGAATCGTCTACCTTATATATAATATACACCAACAACATATTGGCGTATGCTTCATTCGTAAAAGAGGTGGTCATTTTACGAAAAAAAAACAACGTAACAACAAAATAACAGAAAACAACAAACTGAAGCAACAACAATAACGTAAAACGATAACAAAATCACAAAACGAAAACAATAACAGTAAGCGCAACGGACACGTCAGATCGCAGAGGCAGTTAAGACTCGACAAATAAGTAAAACAATTTTTTCCAAAATTAACGTTTGACTGATAAGGAATAGACAAAATCAAACAATAGCGCAATTGCAGAGTGAAATAACAACCCTTTTTCTACCTGCTATGTACGTACGGCTATTGTCCAAATTCAACAAAAGAGACAAGATATAGTATCGTGACTGGTAAGAGAGAGACAGACTACTAGCTCCCACGTGTAGTGTTAGTGAACATACCGAAAGCAATTATGACAAATTGGCTTGTACTTGATTTAAGTTTTCGCAAATTGAGTCTTATGAATTAAGGCCCCGTTAGTTTAAATTGCAATTTACTCTAGTTATTTTTAAACAAATATATGCAAATTGTATACCGATATAAAGGGTATGAACCACAGATGTTTTTCTAGAATTTTAAGTGCTCTAAAAATCATAGTTTTTTTTTTTAAGAATTTCAAAGTGGAATATGAAAATTATTTTTTCACTTTGTTTGTCGTTTAAGGACTCGTATCTAATTTTATATCTAACATTTGCTCCAAAACTGAATTTAATATGATTGTACAAATAATGCAGATAATTATTACAAAAGCATGTTTGGATTTTCAATGTTAAAAGTAAATTTATAGTCGTTTGAAGTTTGAAAACTGGCTTTTTTCGAAATTAACTTAAAAAATTATTTAAAAAAAAACTATTGGGGCTGAGTCTTGTAATTAGGCCTCAATGTATAGCAGAAGGCTCCACGGGTCCACGGTTTTCGTTTGTCCATCCATGTGCCGAACAACCTGTATATCGCAAGAAAGTGAGGTGACGTAAGTGATAAGCAGATAGTGATTCGGGGACCCTCATTAGGAACAATAGGACGCCGAGGCAAGCATTAGATAACGAACAATAGAGCCCGGAAATAGTAGATAATGAGGGGTAAATGCAAAACGTAACTTTGGAACCGCAAGAGATATTGAAAAACGGATAAGCGCAATCGATCGGGCATGGGCAAAAACCCCAAATTTGACACCAAACTTTTTTTTTTAGCGAATGGTCATCGAAATACCCATTTTACCAGAGGCTGAGGCGATGAGACAGAACCAGCGAATCCATAACTACTGCCGGGGCGCACTCAAACTACAGTGCAGCGGGAGAAAAAGCCAAAGAAGTCGACGAGTATGTGAGTACACTGATTCTTTTCTCATGAGTGTTGCTTTCCACGTCCAAAATTTTCCGTCCCACTAAAAATAGTGATAGGCCCGCCTCCTCAAGGCAGGTACGTAGGGATAGCATATTAGATTTAAATCGAAATTTAGGAGAGAGCTCGAATCGCCCTCTACTTGATTCTAGTGACGAAGATAGCTTACATTTAAATTTATTTTTCGATTCGGAGAGCTCAAATTGCTTTCAAGGAATTTTAAACGAGCAGAAACTTAATTAATTCAAATAATATTAATTTAGATTTAGCAATACACCATAGTATATTAGTACCATGGACCCGGATATGATTTACAAGGCCCTTCGCTCAGTTCCCGAATTTGACGGGAACCCCAATATACTTACTAGGTTCATTAGGATTTGTGACCAGATTGTCGTACAATGCGTTAAAGATGATCCAGGATACGAGTTATCTAATTTATGCGTTATAAACGAAATTTTAAATAAGATTACAGGCCCCGCGGCCCGAACAATTAATTCTAACGGGATTCCAGAAAATTGGCTAGGTATAAGAAATGCATTAATTAATAATTTTGCGGACCAGAGGGATGAAACCGCCCTCTACAACGATTTAGCTCTTGCAACACAGGGGAATGAAACCCCTCAAGAGTTTTACGACAGGTGCCAAAACCTTTTCAGTACGACGATGACGTACGTCTCTTTACATGAAACGTTAGCCACCACCATTGAGGCTAAAATACAATTATATAGGAAATTAACTTTACAAGCGTACGTCCGGGGGTTGAAAGATCCTCTTGGCTCTCGCATAAGACGTATGAGACGTGAGACGATAGAAAAGGCATTGGAATTTGTCCAAGACGAGTTAAACGTAATGTATTTGCAACAAAGAAATACTCCTCATGTATCATCATTATCATCATTACCACCTTCACACTCACAGTTTAAAATGCCAGCTAATTTTAATAACGTACCGCGAGCGTTACCTGGACCTAGTTGGCAGAAGCCCGCGTTTACGTCACCTTTTCAACATCACCAAATACCTCAGCGTCCCCCGTTACAACCGACTCGAACACAACAAATGTTTAGGGCACCTTTACCGAATCATAGTCATGGTTTTAGAATTCCTCAAAAGAATTTTTCGCCTAATAATTCAGGGCCAAAGCCCATGAGCGAAGTAAGCCATTTTGTCACGAAACCCATGCCACCTAGAATCCATGGCCATGATTGGCAGATGTTTGGAAACCCTCCGCCATCTAACTATTTTAGGAGTAGAGAAATGAATTATAATTAATTTTCCGACTATTACCCTGACTATAGTTACTATGACAAACAGGACTATGAATATGACTATGAATATAATGACTATTGTAACTATAATGACAGTGATGAACATCTTGCACTCGATCAGTATAATTATAATTATTATAACGAAAATACACCGGTACCCTCTATAAAACATACACCCAGATATTCAAATCTGACACAGCACTCTGATGATTTAGCTCAGCCTAGTACTAGCAATAAAAAGCAGGATTTTCAGAAACGCAGAAGCCACACCGCACCAGAATAGAGTTAAATTTACAGTCATAAAAAGAATTTCCGTACATACAGATTCATAATCCTCCACTTAAATTTCTTATAGATACAGGGGCTAACCAATCATTTTTTAGCCCTGAAGCCGTTGAATTTTTTTTCTCTCACATACCTAAAATATTTGATCCTTTCGAGGTCACTAATTCACGCGTAACGAGTGTACACGAACACTCTATTATAATTCCCAGTTTTCCAGAATTTAACGAAAAAATTAATTTAGGCTTTTCATATTTAAATTTCATAATTACTTTGACGGGTTGATTGGATTAGATTTACTAGAAAATTGTAAAATAGACCTCAAAGATAACGTTTTAATAACAGATAGTGCGAAATTACCACTTTTGCGATATCAATATAGGAGAGATATTAGAGAAGAAACTATTCCTGCAAATTCATCCAAACTCATTATCATTCCAATTGACCATGACGACGGCGAAGTCTATATACCGGAACAATTTTTATGTAACTTCATTATTCACGAATGTATTACGACCGTTTCTGAAAAGACCGCTATAGTTGAAATAAAAAATGTGATCTGTCACACCGACTCCGTAATTTCGTTTAATTCGCCTACACAAATTGACGTTTGTAACCTTGAGTGTACTGAACCTGTTCAGTACCCGACCCAAATTAAGAATGTATTAGAACGACTTCGGACTGACCATCTGAAGAAAAAGCTAACTTAGAGACTTTGTATAGGAATTACGCCGGCATATTTTACATTGAAGGAGAACCCTTGACTTTTACCAACAAAATTAAGCATACTATACGGACCAATGACGAAATGCCAGTATATACCAAGAGCTATCGCTACCCATTTATACATCGACAAGAAGTTAGGGATCAGATAGCGAAAATGTTAGACCAAGGTATAATATGACCCTCAGACTCTGCCTGGAGTTCACCTATTTGGGTAGTCCCAAAAAAGGCCGATGCTTCTGGAAAACAGAAATGGAGACTGGTAGTTGACTTCAGGAAACTTAACGACAAGACCATCGATGACAAGTATCCAATCCCCAATATCACTGACGTTTTGGATAAACTAGGTAGATGCCAATACTTCACCACCTTAGATTTGGCGTCTGGGTTTTATTAAGTTGAAATGAACCCCGACGATATAGCTAAAACCGCGTTCAATGTAGAGCACGGACACTTTGAGTTCTTACGTATGCCAATGGGATTAAAAAACTCGCCATCAACCTTCTAACGTGTTATGGATAATATTCTGAAAGGCGTACAAAACGAAATTTGTCTAGTATACTTAAATGACATAATAGTTTTCAGCACGTCCCTTCAGGAGCACATGGTGAACCTGGAGAAAGTTTTCCGTAGATTACGCGATTCAAACTTTAAAATACAGATGGACAAGTCAGAGTTTTCAAAATTAGAAACCGCATACCTAGGCCATATCATAAGTAACGAAGGTATAAAACCTAACCCTGACAAAATCAAGGCAATCGAAAATTATCCGTTACCAAAAACAAGTAGGGAGATAAAGCAATTTTTAGGTTTACTAGGATACTATAGAAAATTTATACCTGACTTTGCGCGTGTTACTAAACCGATGACTAAATGCTTAAAAAAGACAAGTAAAATAGTTTTGAATTCGGAATATATCGACTGTTTCGAAAAATGTAAGACTTTGTTGACCAACGACCCAATATTACAGTACCCTGACTTTACAAAAGACTTTATACTTACCACTGACGCCTCGAATGTAGCTATAGGTGCCGTACTGTCTCAGGGCCCAATTGGAGCTGACAAACCTATTAGCTACGCATCTAGAACTTTAAGTAGTAGCGAAATGAATTACAGTACCATCGAGAAGGAACTGTTAGCAATTGTATGGGCTACTAAATATTTTAGACCCTATCTATTCGGACGAAAATTCAAGATAGTTACTGACCATAAGCCCCTCCAGTGAATCATGAATATTAAAGAACCCAATTCGAGACTTACTAGATGGCGACTCAAACTCAGTGAGTTTGACTACACTGTAGTATATAAGAAAGGCAAGTGCAATACCAACGCCGACGCCCTATCTAGAGTTCAAATTAATAACGAAGAAATCGAGTCCCTTCTCACAGAATGTGGAATTGACCTTTCTATAAGACCTGAACCTTCTGTTGGGTCTTCCACTGACACGGCACATTCCTCAGCTGAAAACTCTATACTTGAGATCCCAATAACTGACGAACCACTTAACAAATTTCATAGACAAATCTGTATTACTATCGTAGGTGACATCAAACGACGACCGACTGTGACTAAGCCATTTGACACACATACACGCACACATATATCTGAGTCAAATTTAGAGCAAGACGTAGTAGATGCTATAAAGGAGTACGTTAATCCCAAGATAAAAACAGCCCTCAAAATTACACCTCCATTAGGTATGTTCTCTATAATACCGATACTCCAAAGTAAGTTTAAATCATCCTCCATGCATCTTGTTTTAGCAAAAACGGAGTTGGAAGACGTAAAAGAGTATCTGCGACAACAGGATATAATAAAACATTATCACTAAGGAAAGATGAATCATAGAGGTATAAATGAGTGTTATTTAGCTTTATCCCGTAAATACTATTGGCCTAAAATGCGTGAAGAAATAATAAAGTATATTAATGGATGTACTATCTGTGGACAGTGCAAATATGACAGAAATCCTATCAAACCTCAACTTAACATCGTACCACCAGCAACAAAACCATTTTAAATAGTACATCTAGACTTATTCACAGCACATAATGAAAAATACTTGACTTTTGTTGACTCACTCTCTAAATACGAACAAGCTTACCATTTACGTGACGGCACAGCAGTCAGTACACTTCAGGGACTACTTACGTACTGTACACACCATGGATTACCCTTGACAATTGTAACTGACAATGGAACCGAATTCACCAACAAACTATTTTCTGAATTCACTAGATTACATAAAATTATTCACCATAGAACTTTGCCCCATGCACCTAATGACAACGGGATCATAGAGCGTTGCCATTCTACTCCTTTAGAACATCTTCGAATATTAAAACTTAAACAGAAAGATGAACCAACCATTAACCAGATGCCTTACGCAATATTAGCATATAATAGTTCTGTACATAGTTTTACGAAATGTAGGCCCCACGACATTATTAGAGGACAGTTTGATCCTAGGGATCCATTAGACATTAACTTTGACACACCGAGATCAAATGAAGACAGTTCATGAAATTATTAATGAATCTTGTCTTTAAGACTTGAAGAATCTCCATCGCCTGGAAGACAAAGTAATTCTACAGAGTCCTGTCCAATTAAACCAAATATCTTCTTCACTGTACCATATAACGTTGCCCTTATATACGTTAGTATCTGGTATAGTTACAATTCTTCTCATTGTCATTATTCGACGTCGCCGCTTGCGCCGACAAAAGGACAGCAGCCCAAGTGAAGAGGTCTCCCAAGTTAGTCGGGCCGATCATCCTGTCTACGCAGTTCCTGTCAAAAATCAGAAATCTCTGCCAGCGACATTCTCGCTGAAAGTCCTTAAATAGTTGCTGCTCTGGGGGTGGAGGAGTTACATGTTCAACCCTAAGGGAGATGGCTGACGCAGCAGCATACCCGCGACGCGTGTATTCTACTTTCGGGTTCTGCAATAATGTATAATCAGCAATAGGAATTTATTGTAATTAAATTAAATTATTTTTGCAGCATTCAATATCGAGCCTCGAATCGGTTCATATGTATTTAGTATTAAATTTAAGTTTAATTAAATTTTAAAAATTGTAAATTAGAAATTAAGAAGACAATAAACTCGTCATAATTGACTGAAGTTATCTATTTATTGATGATATATTATCCGAATTTTGCAAAACAATAACTTCTTTAGGACTCTTTTCTTCTGCTTTTGTGATATCACAATATGTTCTTATTGCAATTTTATTGTGATAATGTTTACTTCCAAGATACTTACGTCTTTATGACGTTAATCATTTATATTCATGCTTCGAAAGGTTAATGTGGCAAAACAAAAAATTAAAAATTCTGATTTAAGTATCTTTATTTCACTAAGTAGATATAATGTAGACAATCTAAGCCATAAGGTTTAGATTACCTAAATTTGAGAACAATCAATCTTATAAGTCTAGCTAAAACCAGATTAATTTATCTTCGTCTAGCCCTACACCCTTTTGAATATCCATAAAATCTTGTTTTGATTTACCAAGGACAGGTTTTGAACGTGTTAAAATCCAAGCATATTCTGTAAAGTAAAATCTGCACTTACAAATAATTATAATATTACCATAAATTCATATTATACACCATTCATATTATATACCTATTAATATTATATAATATCATAACACTATGATAACGCTTTATAAAAGACAATTAATATCAACACACGACATTTACATAGTACAGCTACAGTGGAATCCGTTTATAATGACATCGCAGGGAAATAACAAGCACGTCATACTAAGCAGACGTCGTACATTTTATAGAAAATAAAAATCTCCTGTTTTCGTTAAGTTCCTTTGCGAGAGATGTCGAGTTGGATTCTCCATTTTCTAGTCTGCATATTATTGTACCTTTCTCTTCAATCGTAAATGCTTTACGACGAGGTTGAGATTTCATATTTTTCATAAATCACTAATGAACAATGCGTGACCTTAAACTATGAATTACCCACTAATACTCAAAACAAAACAAGCCATGCAACGTCGTAGGGTGATCACGATCACGTGACTCTCCCGAACACTGCCGAAGGTGTTACGAATCATGTCGGTCAATATAACCGGACGTAATCTATTAAAAATTGGTCACAATAAGCAACATGTCACTTTAAGCGAAGCCATTTGATCCAACTCAGTTATGTAGAATTTAATATGAAAACCAAACTTCGCTGTGTAATTACTTCATATTAAGCGGTTGGTCAATATAGGCGGAGTCATAATAAACGGATTATACTGTATCTACGTTATTTCTTACGTTGCAATTATTTAAATTTCCCATTGAAGAATAAAAACTTACCATGAATTTCATCTCTGTCAGGATCATAAATGCAAGTATACGGAACCATGTACTCACTGCAGTCTACCGCTAAATAATACAGTAAAGGAGATTGCATTTGTAACTGCCCACCTGAGATTTAGACACATTTTAGACAATTTGTGTAAAATCCTAAATTGCAGTTAATTAATTACCCACGTTAAGAAATGTCTTTAATTTGAAATCATGGTAAAATCAACCTACCCAAGCATCATGCACAACGATGGTGGAAACTTAGGTATTTTTTTAATAAAAAATGTAATTCTATTATTAAACATTTAAACTCACCAGAATATAAAACGAATGTCACCATAGCTTTGCCGTTAGCGTCAGGCAACTTCTCACAGACCACTTTCGTGTAGTACGGAAAACTTTTGTTTACATTAATCGTCTCTGCTACAAACACGTCTTCTTCCATTCTGCTCGCATAAGTCATGTACTTTACAGGTTTTGGTGCTGGGAAGGGATATCTGGCTACTTCATACCATTCACCAGTTCCAATCTGTTTTAGTATATAGTTTATAGTTCATAATTCATTTTTTAGTTACAAATGCTGACTAAGTACGCTTGCACACGCGCCGCAGCTCCCGCGCTAGGTTTTGTATAGGACGCTCCACTAGGATTTACAGTACGTGTTTGAAGATGCGCGCAGCGGTGAAGTTCATACAATAAGTATACTGCCGGAGTTTCGGCGCGTGTGTAAAGGGGCTTACTAATGCTACTTTCGAAATTTTTTTTTTTTTCACTTAGAACCTACGTGCCTTAATATTTTGATAGTGCTGACACTATCAATATCACATGGTTACCATAATTATAATAAAATTAAAAAATGAACTTACACCAGACAAATTGAAAATCTCAGCTGGTATCTTCTCAGGACAGCGTGAATCAACAGTGATACATGAAACTTTAAAAGCAAAGCATAATATAAAAAATAAAAACATTGTTTTATTAAACTCGAATACCGTGTGTATTTTTTTTTTTTATTAAATAAGGAGGCAAGCGAGCAAACGGGTTACCTGATGGTAAGCAAATACCGTCGCCCATGGACACTCGCAACATCAGAAGAGCTGCAGGTGCGTTGCCGGCCTTTTAAGAGGGAATACGCTCTCTTCTTGAAGGTTTGCAGGTCGTATAGGTCCGGAAATACTGCTGGTGACAGTTCGTTCCAGAGTTTTACAGTGCGCGGCAGAAAGTTACGCGAAAAGCGCACGGTGGAAGACTGCCACTCATCAAAGTGATGAGGATGGTATGTTTTTCGCGTGGGACGATGGCGAAAAGTTGCAGGTGGTATGATACCGAACAATTCCGCAGAGCACTCCCCGTGATACAACCGATAGAGGATGCAGAGTGAAGCTACATCTCGGCGTAATTCCAAGGGGTCCAAGCTGTTTGGAACACTATGGCAGTCAACAATTCGAGCGGCCCTTCGTTGGATACGATCCAGAGGGAGCAGTTGGTATTTTGGCGCCCCTGCCCAGAGATGAGAACAATATTCCATATGAGGCCGAACCTGCGCCTTGTAGAGTTGTAGGCGTTGGTCCGGACTGAAGTACTGTCTCGCTCTGTTAAGAACACCAAGCTTCTTCGAGGCTAACTTAGCCTTACCCTCTAGATGATATCGGAACTGGACTTCGCTCGATATGCTGACGCCAAGTATCTCAATGCTAGGGGAGATGGTTAAAGATGTGCCCTCGAAACGGGGATATACGACCATTGGTGACTTTTTAGTTGTGAACGCGCAGACTTGTGTCTTGGCGGGGTTGAATTGGACTAAGTTACGTCTACCTCATTCAGAGACTTTCTCCAATGAATTCTCTATTTTAGACACAAGTTCGTTTCGACTCTCAATGACATTTAGCCGAGAAATATTGGGGGAGCCGGTATATACAGCATCAACTGTACTATCATCCGCATAGCAATGTATGCCGTTGTTCGGTAACATGTCATTGATATGCAGTATGAATAGGGTAGGCGATAGCACACAGCCCTGAGGGACACCAGCATCAACAGACTTAGTTTCCGAGCATTCGCCGTCAACTACGACCTTTATGCTTCTATCTGCTAAGAAACTAGTGACCCACTTACATAATTTCTCGGGCAGCCCGTATGATGGAAGCTTTGATAGCAGCGCTTTATGCCAAACCCGATCAAAGGCCTTCGCAATGTCCAAACTAACAGCCAATGCCTCTCCCTTCGACTCAATTGCCTGAGCCAACGATGAGTTAGGTACGCCAAGAGATCACCAGCCGAGCGACCCTTACGGAACCCGTATAGTTTGTCGCTTAGTAATCTCTGGCCGTCCAAGTATCGAAGAAGCTGGCTATTGATAATGGATTCCATTATCTTCGAGAAGAGAGAGGTTATAGCGATTGGTCTGTAGTTGGAAGGATTTGAGCGATCACCTTTTTTGGGGATCGGGTGCACCAAGGCTGTCTTCCAAGAAGCCGGGACGATGCCAGAAGAGTAGGAGAACCGAAAAAGACGCGTCAAGACCGGAGCCAACTCTGGAGCACACTTTTTCAACACAATAGGAGGGATTCCGTCAGGCCCACTCGACTTTTGGATATCAAGGGAACGGAGGGCTTTTCGCACTGAGCGCTGATGAAACCGAATATCCGACATGATTCTCGTGCATCGCGGTATGGTCGGCGGTTTCTGCCCCCCGTCATCCAGGGTCGAGTTTGACGCAAAGAGCTTGCCCAGAAGATCGGCTTTGTCCTTTGCGTCCTGGGCCAACGATCCATTTCCTACGCGTAGGGATGGCTTGCAGAAATTTCCTTCAATAGCTTTGGCCAGAGACCAGAATGCACGGGTTCGCGAGGGGAGGCGCTCAAGTCTCTTACCAATTCTATTGACGTGCTGTTTCTTTGCCCGAGTGATCTCTTTCTTGAGGGACCTAGAGGCAATTGGAATCATATTGTACAGAAACTGCTTGGTTTATATGTTGTGGATTATATATTTTAGTTTTTATGTAAACATCAGTATTATCTGTTATTTTAGCAATAAGGTTATCTTTTGTTCCAAATTTAGTCTTTATTTTTTATCTTATAAGTGACATTGGCAGACACATAAACTGCATCATAGTGAACACATTCAATCAAATTTTATTACGAAATATGTAAACTTTTTACATTTATTGGTATTGAAAAATAAAGGCTGGTTTATAAACACAAAAACAAATTCAAATTTAAATATGGTACTGTCACAAAAGAAAGAAAATATTCTATAGAAGAAATCTTATCAAATTACTAAAGATTAACTCGTTGTTACGTTAATGTTGTGAATGAATGAATTTTTGAAGTTACTTCCTCTAAAAAATATCCGTTAAATTGAATGTTTCCATCGTCATCTATATAGGTATCATGTATTTCTTGTGTCATTGTAATCCATACTTGTCTTCTCAGATGCCTTTTCTTCAATGCTTTTTTTATATTATCATATACTTGTGTCTTAAGAATAGCATCATGTAATTTAGCCGGCTGAAATTGTTGCGGAATCAAGTATATTCTTTTATCAGTATCAGTAATCGAAGCAAAGCAGATGATATTCATTTAAAAAGCAGATATATCATTTTTAAACAAAAATTAAAACCGCCCTCCAAAGTTAACATGCACAAAAAAGTATGAAATAAAACTTATATAAAATACGTAATAAAAATACAGGAATAAATATGTAAACTTTTTTACAAATAAGTTTTTAACGTGCAGTTGTGAAAAACTAATGATGAACAGGGGGGCAATTCTCGTAATAATTATCGGTTCAATCTCGTTTGGAATTTCAGGCTGTTTTGACGCGTATGCGAATGAGCCAGCGCGTTAACCGAACCGAGATTATATCGAAAATGTTACGAGAATCGGGGTTCTGATTACGATCTTAGTCATGTTACTATTTCACAACACACTATTTCACAACGTCCTTAATATGTGTTTAACATAAACACATATTAAGGACGATCACACAGCTAAACATTTATTTTTCTTACAGTGCCTATTTTATGTTGTCAGCAAGAAAACATTTAATATAGGTATAATAAATGCAAACGACAGCTCAGTCAGTGAAGGTAAAAGCTTTGCACTTTGGGTTATCATTAAAGCTTACACGGAAAAGCTCTCGCCATGTCGACCGATTATCATTATGGAAAGTCAAAAGTCAAGTTTTTTTATTGAAAAGTGGTATTTTATACACTTTTTGAACGTCGGTCTACATAATACATAACACAATATACCGGTATACCTACCTACTAGTGAAGATTTAAAAACAAGATATGATATGACGTGCATTTGACAGAACAAATCTTCATACAAGAAAAATCCATCTTGATATCAACATATCTCAAATTTGTTCATTAACATACTTTAAAATTTCCTTGGATATGCTACTCATGGCCTGCCGTGTTCCTTCTTGTCTCTGCATAATTACTTTCTTAATTAATAAATCTTTAACTGCTCATTCTTTTGTTAACAATAGCACGCTGCCATAAGCCCCTGCCTTTTTCGCTAGGAGCCCCTAGCTAAAAAGACACTGTGACTGAGCTGAGGGACTTAAGACCTATAAGTATCTTAACCATGCATGTCAAAGATTCTGAAAAGGGTGGTGTGCCTCAGACCAATAAAAAAATCTTAATCTTATTTAATCTTTAATCTTTTTTTATTGGTCTGAGTGGTGTGCATGCAAATATCTTCCTACTTAAAAATAAACAACATTTTACCTACAGTCCAGTCAGGTTTCCGCAAGCGACATGGTACGACAACCGCTCTTATTGATGTTATCGATAACATTTTATGTGCACAAGATACCGGTGAGGGATCTGTATTAGTCTTCCTCGATTACTCACGTGCGTTTGACTCCATAAATATACCCCTACTACTTTCCGAATTAAAATATTATGGTTTTGACGAAAACGCAATCGCCTGGTTCTCGAGTTACATGAACCATCGTACTCAAATTGTTGAAGTAGAAAACAATGAGGGCATCCTATCGCGATCTGACCCGTGCGATGTAGATAGGGGCGTGCCTCAGGGTTCTGTCATTGGACCATCAATGTTCGGTTTGTACGGTGCAGATGTTACACAACATATAAAACATTGTAAACATCACATCTATGCAGACGACGTACATCTCAGATGTATGTCTCAGATCAAGACGACAGCTGTATATCTCGTTTAAACTCCCATATTTAAATTAAGCATTAAATAAACTTAACGAAGACCTAGCGCAGATATAACAGTGGTCTGATGACAATGCCTTAGTGTTAAACCCTGCAAAAACCAAGTACATGGTATTAGGCACTACACATCAAGTGCAAAAAATTTGTAATGCTGAGCCATATATATCTATTAAGGGACAGAAAATTGAAAGGGTCAGGGAAGCAAAAAATTTAGGAATATTAATGGACGAAGGATTAAGATGTGAGAATCATGTGATTGCGACCGTTAGGAATTGTTTCTATAGGTTAAAACTCTTATATAAAATTAGAAATTTCTTGTCTAAGGATTTGCGTGTAAAACTTTGTGAATCCCTCTTATCGAAATTAAATTACGCGGACGCAGTTATAGGCCCCTGCTTGCTGTCTAGGTCAAAAAAACTCATCCAGAGGGTGCAAAATGCATGCGCCAGATTCTGTTGTTCCATTCCCCCTCGTGCACATGTAACGCCGTACATCAACAGTTTACGCTGGCTGCGAATGGATTACCGTAGGCAATTGCATTTTGCTACTCTTTTGTTTGGCGTAGTCAATTTTAAAATTCCATCTTATCTTTACGATAAACTACAGTGTGCAAGTCAAAAACAGTTAAATATGACCACCAGTGGGTCGAGCTACCTAATGATCTCACAGCTACATCATACCGCTGCGTTTAGGGGAAGTTTCAGTCATCAAAATCGCCAGCAAAATTTGGAATAATCTGCCTCCACCGTTTCATGCTCTGAAGACTGTTTGTAATTTAAAAAATAAATATAAACTGTATTTACTAAAAACTCAAATTTGCGACGTAATATAATATTAAATAGATTGCAATTTAACAAGAAAATTTAAAAAAATGCGATAAATTGGGTTCTCTGTAGGTATTAATTAAATATTATTGTGTGTTGCCCTAAAAATTGTAATTTATTATATTATTATTAAATTATATTTATAAGAGACTGCTGTAGTTTGCTCGCCCCCTGCCCGGAAACAAGGGATCCACGTAAGACCAGGGACGACTTTCCCGTGTCGTCATAACCTGAGTGGATCTCCATGATTCCGCGCGTTTCGGGTGTTGCACCGCCGTAATTCTTTTTTTATTTTTATATTTTGGTTATTAATTGTCATACATATACATAAGTTGTTTGAAACAAATCAACGGCTTTGTTATTCTTATTTAAACTTTAGTTGTAAGTAGGTATATTTTCTTTGCTTGTTTCATTTTCATGCTGATAGCAATTGTACCATTACTATGTGTATACTTTGGTGGTGTAATGTCAAAAGTGGCAGAATAAAGATTTATTTATTTATTTAAATGTCAAAATGGCCTCAAAGAACCACAAACGTGAGGCCATTCAAGAGGGGACAGTTTTGGCCTCGACATGCCTCATCTATAAATTATAATATTATACAGTGTTTTTTCAGTCACTTTTCAAACTTTCAGGAGTGAATATACTCTTGAATATAAGCAAATTTTACTATGGGATCAACTTTCCTACTTGAAAAAAAAATCAGCTGTTTCCTACAAAAGGGCTAAGGGCATAGATAGCATTTTGTAGGAAACAGCTGTTTTTTTTCAAGTAGGAATGTTGACCCCATAGTTAAAGTTGCTTATATTCAAGAGTATATTCCTGAAAGTTTGGATACTTACTGAAAAAGCAGCCTGTATACGTCTGTTCCTACTAGTCAAAACGTAACTTTCCTCCCATCTTGATAAAACGAATTTAATGATTGTTAAGTGAATCAAGATGATCTATACTCTAGGCACAGATTAAAGAAAGAGGAACAGATAAACAGTTACATAGTTAGCTTTCGATTTGATTGCACTACAACAAGCATGTGGTGTGTTCACGATTGTGTATAAAAATTGTGGGCCGTCGAAGGGGACATCAAAATTTACAAACTTAGATCGTTCTATGAAAGCTGTTTCTGGGTACGTAAGTTTATATATAAGATGGCCAGCACCACAAAATAATTAGGTATGTTCCTAATGAACCGAAAAGAAAAATATAGTATGACGTATCAAACCTTAGTCCTTATTTTAATAAACAAAGTTAAAAAAGTATTGCCCGATTTGACACGCAGTGAACAAGCTGATGATGATGGATTATAGCTATGAACACTCTCTTTGATGTCAGATTTCAAACCAACAAAACTATATGAAAATCGATTCGAACGTTTGGGACCTACGATGCCACGGACAGACACACAGATAGACACTTCATGTAAGTTTGAACCACACCCCGCTTTTTGCGTCGGGGGTTAGAAACACGTTTATTTTACAATATTTAAGGCGGCGGTCTCAGATGGTGAAGGTACTGTAATATTTTATCTTAAGATGCCTGGAATAATTGCCTGCATATGAAAATATATAGTATCTTTGCCGGCTGTGATAGTTCATACAAGTTATATTTTATCGCCGTCTGTGATGCCCCTTAAAATATAATTAGGATAAAATATTTTGATCTCAATGCAGACAAGCTCGACAAATATGACCGACTACATAACAACTGTATTAGATTTATTTACAATCTCCGGAAGTACGACCACGTATCCTCCTTTCGCTCCAAGCTGCACTGGTTGCCTGTGCGCCAAAGTCGCTCAGTGCGAGCCCTGTGTATGCTCTACTCTTTCCTTAACTCACCCAATTCTCCTGCTTACTTAAAGTCCCACTTCCAATATCTTTCTAGTAGTCATGATAAATCCCTCCGCTCCTCAAATAATGCACTTCTCCTCTGTCCCCAGCGTAGTTCTAGTCTAGTCCATTCCTCCTTCCACATCCAGTCTATTCTACTCTGGAACGCTCTTCCTACGGAAATTAGAATGTCCACAACCAGAGATACGTTTAAGCGCAGAGTCCGACAGTTGTATTTGAAGTATTTGGCAGAATCATGAACATTTTATTATAATTTTTGGTTGGTTAGTATCTTGATATTATGAAGTATGGTATATGTATAATGTATATTATGTTTAATAAATCATTTATGTACTTGTATATTATAATATAGTATGTAGGTATAATTAGTTTGATATGTATTATGTTTATTTTAGTAAAAATTATCTAGTTTGCTACGAATATTATTGTATCTATTTTTATCATTAGTTTTACACGACCTTTCGTATAGTTAAATTTTTGTATTTTTCCTGAGTTTTCTAGATGGAAAGCACCTTGGTATTTTGACTCTGTCGCCACCCTATGGTTGACTGGTAGAAAATTCCCTATGACATTAAGTCCGCCATTGTACATTGTGCAGAAAGCGTATAAATAAATAAATAAAATAAAAATAATTACCATTATATATTTATATATCGTATTTATTCAAAATATAAAAAAATCATGGTAATTAAAAGTATTTGGTATACTATTTTACATTCAAATGTATATATGCAACATATTATATTTTTCGCACACAACCATAATAATTAATCGATAGGTACAATATCGACATTTCTAAACATTTTGCTTTGCACTAGGACGCCGCAAAATATTTAAACACAAACGAAGTGGAAGATTTTGTTCGTCGATCAATCATTATAAAGAGTCATCGTGCGACTCCTGCACGCGTAGTGTGACTACCATAGAAATGTTTCTCATTTATTTCCACGGAGGAATAGACAAAATGACAGATTGATAAAGGAAATTGGTCATTTTGCCCATACAATACATACACGGTCATGTCAGTATTTCTATAGTCTGTTTCTAGGGCAGGCGGAAAAAGTTTGCTATCAGCTTAGAAATTCTAGCTAAGTTACTACTTAGCTGTCAAATTTAAATTTTAGGATATTTCCTTTTATTTTTTCAAGTGTAAGTGATCTTACGTTAAGACGATTAAGTTTTGAGTAATGAAATAAAAGAAATAGAAGTAAAACAATCCTAATTTGGTATCAATTAACTATTTGTTGATTTCCTCTTCCTCACTTGAAGTCTTAACTGTAGCAAACATTCTGTTGGCCTTTACAGAGATTTACAGATCTTGTTTTTTGTGCAGTAAAAGGTTATAAAGTTTGTCACACTAGGAATAAATTTGACTCTTTCCTCTTCATTGGTGCCTCTTATGTATTGCCAATTTCTGCTATGAAAACAGTCATGGGTGCCTCAATCTTGTTAAGGATTTATTAGCTCTCTCCTCTGACAACGATAATGAAAATATCGATGATGAGAGAAAACATCAATCTTACATTAAATCTATTTTATCAGTTCCAAAAGCTATGATTAAGATATTTGTTATTTATAGCAAAAAATAACATTAAATATATTTTTTATTGATTTTTAAATGTGTCGCTTAACAAATAGAATCCATACTATTAATATTATCAATGCAAAAGTAAGTCTGTAACGCAATAATGCACAAACTACTGAACTGATTTGACAAAATTTGCGGTAAGTCAGAACTTAGAGAAGGATATAGGATATAGGCAACACGTGCCACAAACGATGATTCCTAAATTTGTTTGTTATCCCAGTACCAAATTATACACAAAATACGTATTTCCCGAATAATTTAAGTTTTTTCTATTACTGTAATACAATGGTTTATAAATAAAGAATAACAAATAAGGGCGCCAAGCAAAGTACTGTGAATAGCCAAGATCGTAAAGATATTTTATGTACATTTTGTTCTTGTTATTCCAATAAAATTAATCGTAAGTACAAGCAATATACGAAGTACATAATCGATAGTGACACTTACAATAAAATATTCCTGATAAATAACAACGTAGATTATCGGAATCGGCATATCCGATACATTTTTGTTTATGCAGTTCCTAAAAAATAATTGGAAGTGCCAGTTACGATTAAGATAGCAATGTCATTTACGTGTTATACTAGCGTAACTCAATTTTCGCAAAAACTATTCATCATTTTGGGTTTTTGATACAATGTTATCCTAACAATACTGTTTATGCAAATTTTCATAAGGATTAAGGACAAAGTTATACGAAAAATAAACTTAAAATCGCTCTTCTGAAAAGTAGCATTTTTCAGATACAATAATGTACGTAGGCGCCGTCGGACGTAAGTAACTAATAATTAATCAAAGTATCTATAAAATATATAGACTTACACCACATATATAAAAATTTTCAACTGGTACTTTCTCGGGATACTGTGGCTCCATAGAAAGACATGAAACACCAACGGCTAAACATATAAATAGGAACCACATTGTATCAACAACTTCATTTTGGTCGGGTCGGTAAGGATACTATCAATATACTTACTGTAAAATAATATAAACAAAACTTTACTGTACCTACTACTTACATAAAAACTAATTAAACAATATATTTGGTTATCTTGACAGGTACAAGGCTGAGGTTATCTATTTATTGATGATATATTATCCGAATTTTGCAAAACAATAACATTTTTAGGACTCTTTTCTTCTGCTTTTGTGATATCACAATATGTTCTTATTGCAATCTCATTTTATTGTGATAATGTTTACTTCCAAGATACTTACGTCTTTATGACGTTAATCATTTATATTCATGCTTCGAAAGGTTAATGTGGCAAAACAAAAATTTAAAAATTATGATTTAAGTATCTTTATTTCACTAAGTAGGCATAATGTAGACAATCTAAGCCATAGGGTTTAGATTCCCTAAATTTGAGAACAATCAATCTTATAAGTCTAGCTAAAACCAGATTAATTTATCTTCGTCTAGCCCTACACCCTTTTGAATATCCATAAAATCTTGTTTTGATTTACCAAGGACAGGTTTTGAACGTGTTAAAATCCATGCATATTCTGTAAAGTAAAATCTACACTTACAAATAATTATAATGTTACCTACCTATTCATATTATATACCTATTAATTTTATATAATATCATAACACTATGATAACACTTTATAAAAGACAATTAATATCAACATACGACATTTACATAGTACAGCTACAGTGGAATCCGTTTATAATGACATCGCAGGGAAATAACACGCACGTCATACTAAGCAGACGTCGTACATTTTATAGAAAATAAAAATCTCCTGATTTCGTTAAGAATCACACTGTCAAACTTCTTAAGAATCACACAATGGTCGAGATAAGAATCACACAATGGTCGAGAATTTCTAATTCTCCATTTTCTAATCTGCATATTATTGTACCTTTCTCTTCAATTGTAAACGCTTTATGACGAGGTTAAGATGTCATATTTTTCATAAATCACTAATGAACAATGCGTGACCTTAAACTATCAATTTCCTACTAATACTCAAAACAAAACAAGCCATGCAACGTCGTAGGGTATCACGTGATTCTCCCGAACACTGCCGAAGGTGTTACGAATCATGTCGGTCACTATAACCGAAAGTAATCTATTAAAAATGGGTCACAATAAGCAACATGTCACTTTAAGCGAAGCCATTTTATCCAACAATTTAATATTCGCTGTGTAATTACTTCATATTAAGTGGTTGGTCAATATAGGCGGAGTCATAATAAACGGATTATACTGTATCTACGTTATTTCTTACGTTGCAATTATTTAAATTTCCCATTGAAGAATAAAAACTTACCATGAATTTCATCTCTGTCAGGATCATAAATGCAAGTATACGGAACCATGTACTCACTGTAGTCTACCGCCAAAAAATACAGTAAAGGAGATTGCATTTGTAACTGCCCATCTGAGATTTAGACACATTTTAGACAATTTGTGTAAAATCCTAAATTGGAGTTAATTAATTACCCACGTTAAGAAATGTCTTTAATTTAAAATCATGGTAAAATCAACCTACCCAAGCATCATGCACAACGATGGTGGAAACTTAGGTATTTTTTTAATAAAAAAAGTAATTCTATTATTAAACATTTAAACTCACCAGAATATAAAACGAATGTCACCATAGCTTTGCCGTTAGCGTCAGGCAACTTCTCACAGACCACTTTCGTGTAGTACGGAGAACTTTTGTTAACATTGATCGTCTCTGCTACAAACACGTCTTCTTCCATTCTGCTCGCATAAGTCATGTACTTTACAGGTTTTGGTGCTGGGAAGGGATATCTGGCTACTTCATACCATTCACCAGTTCCAATCTGTTTTAGTATATAGTTTATAGTTCATAATTCATTTTTTAGTTACAAATGCTGACTAAGTACGCTTGCACACGCGCCGCAGCTCCAGCGCTAGGTTTTGTATAGGACGCTCCACTAGGATTTACAGTACGTGTTTGAAGCTGCGCGCGGCGGTGAAGTTCATACAATAAGTATACTGCCGGAGTTTCGGCGCGTGTGTAAAGGGGCTTACTAATGCTACTTTCGCAATAATATATACTAGCAAACATTTTTTTTTTTTCACTTTTAGAACCTACGTGCCTTAATATTTTGATAGTGCTGGCACTATCAATATCACATGGTTACCATAATTATAATAAAATTAGAAAAATGAACTTACACCAGACAAATTGAAATTCTCAGCTGGTATCTTCTCAGGACAGCGTGAATCAACAGTGATACATGAAATTTTAAAAGCAAAATATAATATAAAAAATAAAAACATTGTTTTATTAAACTCGAATACCGTGTGTATTGGAATCATATTGTACAGAAACTGCTAGGTTTATGTGTTGTGGATTATATATTTTAGTTTTTATGTAAACATCAGTATTATCTGTTATTTTAGCAATAAGGTTATCTTTTGTTCCAAATTTAGTCTTTATTTTTTATCTTATAAGTGACATTGGCAGACACATAAACTGCATCATAGTGAACACATTCAATCAAATTTTATTACGAAATATGCAAACTTTTTACATTTATTGGTATTGAAAAATAAAGGCTGGTTTATAAACACCAAAACAAATTCAAATTTAAATATGGTAGGTACTGTCACAAAAGAAAGAAAATATTCTATAGAAGAAATCTAATCAATTTACTAAAGATTAACTCGTTGTTACGTTAATGTTGTGAATGAATGAATTTTTGAAGTTATTTCCTTTAAAAAATATCCGTTAAATTGAATGTTTCCATCGTCATCTATATAGGTATCATGCTTAGATTAATGATTGGTCTACGCTCCGCTACGCTACGACGTAGCGTAGCGGAGACCAATCATTAATCTATGGTATCATGTATTTCTCGTGTCATTGCAATCCATACTTGTTTCTCACATTATTATCATATACTTGTTCTTAAGAATAGCATCATGTAATTTAGCCGGCTAAAATTGTTGCGGAATCAAGTATATTCTTTTATCAGTATCAGTAATCGAAGCAAAGCAGATGATATCAAATTTTGGATCATCACTTGCCTTTACCACAAATTCAAATCTCAGTTTTTCCATTGTTCATAAGTTATAGCGAAAATGTTGTTTTATAATAAGATTTTTAACCAATATGGAAATAAAAGATAATGTTTTGCTTTACAACTAAAGAAACAACATTTAATGCTAATATTTCACAAATTAAATAATATTTTCAAACAAATTATTCATATAAAATTAAATATGTCTCATCCACTTGACAGTTGACATTCATTGTCAACTTGGCATCGAGGCATCGATCTCAATTTCAATTTAAACAAAAATGAAAACCGACCTCCAAAGTTAACATGCACATAAAAGTCTGAAATAAAACATAAATAAAATACGTAATAAAAATACAGGAATAAGTATGTAAACTTTTTTACAAGTAAGTTTTTAACGCGCAGTTGTGAAAAATTAATGATTATCAGGGGGGCAATTCTCGTAATCATTGTCGGTTCAATCTCGTTTGGAATTTCAGGCTGTTTTGACGCGTATACCAATGAGCCAGCGCGTTAACCGAACCGAGATTATATCGAAAATGTTACGAGAATCGGGGTTCTGATTACGAGCTTAGTCATGTTACTATATCCTGACTATAAGCGACTGATGTACACACTTGACTTGTAACATAAACACATTAAGGACGATCACACAGCTAAACATTTATTTTTCTTACAGTGCCTATTTTATGTTGTCATCACGAAAACATTTAATATAGGTTTAATAAATGCAAACGACTGCTCATTCAGTGAAGGTAAAAGCTTTGCACTTTGGGTTATCTCTCGCCATGTCGACCGAGTATCATTATGTAAAGTCAAAAGTCTAGATTTTTTTTATTGAATATTGGTATTTTTATACACTTTCTGAACGTCGGTCTACAATTCTACATGATACAATAACACAATATTCGGTATACCTACCAACTAGTAAAGATTTAAAAACTAATGATATGCTATGACGTGCATGTGACAGAACAAATCTTCATACAAGAAAAAGTTACGCCATCTTGATTTCACCATACCTCAAATGTCAAAATGGCCTCAAAGAACCCCAAAAGTGAGGCCATATAAGTGGGAACAGTTTTGGCCTCGACATGCCTCATCTATAAATTATAATATTATACAGTGTTTTTTCAGGCAGTTTTCAAACTTTTAGGAGTGAATATACTCTTGAATATAAGCAAATTTTACTATGGGATCAACTTTCCTACTTGAAAAAAATCTGCTGTTTCCTACAAAAGGGCTACGGCATAGATAGCATTTTGTAGGAAACAGCTCTTTTTTTTCAAGTAGGAATGTTGACCCCATAGTTAAAGTTGCTTATATTCAAGAGTATATTCCTGAAAGTTTGGACACTTACTGAAAAAATAACTTGAATACGTCTGTTCCTACTAGATAAAACGTAACTTTCCTCCCATAATGATAAAACGAATTTAATGATTGTTAAGTAAATCAAGATGATCTATACTCTAGGCACAGATTAAAGAAAGAGGAACAGATAAACAGTTACATAGTTAGCTTTCGATTTGATTGCACTACAACAAGCATGTGGTGTGTTCACGATTGTGTATAAAAATTGTGGGCCGTCGAAGGGGACATCAAAATTTACAAACTTAGATCGTTCTATGAAAGCTGTTTCTGGGTACGTAAGTTTATATATAAGATGGCCAGCACCATAAAATAATTAGGTATGTTCCTAATGAACCGAAAAAAAAATAGTATGACGTATCAAAACTTAGTCCTTATTTTAATAAACAAAGTTAAAAAAATAAGTACTGCCCGAATTGACACGCAGTGAGCAAGCTGATGATGATGGATTATAGCTAAGAACACTCTCTTTGATGTCAGATTTCAAACCAACAAAACTATATTAAAATCGGTTCGAACGTTTGGGACCAACGATGCCACAGACAGACACACAGATAGACACTTCATGTAAGTTTGACCCACACCCCGCTTTTTGCGTCGGGGGTTAGAAACACGTTTATTTTACAATATTTAAGGCGGCGGTCTCAGATGGTGAAGGTACTGTAATATTTTATCTTAAGATGCCTGGAATAATTGCCTGAATATGAAAATATATAGTATCTTTGCCGGCTGTGATAGTTCATACAAATTGTATAGCAATCTATATTTTATCGCTGTCTGTGATGCCCCTGAAAATATAATTAGGGTAAAATAAAAATAATTACCATTATATATCGTATTTATTCAAAATATAAAAGAATCATGGGAATTAAAAAGTATTTGGTATACCATTTTACATTCAAATATATATATGCATTATATTATATTTTTCGCACACAACCATAATAATTAATCGATAGGTACAATATCGTCATTTTTAAACATTTTGCTTTGCACTAGGACGCCTCAAAATATTTAAACACAAAGGAAATGACCGCATTCCGCAACGTGGTTGAACTACGTATATTTACACGTGAGTATGTGTGCGTGTGCACGATACAACGGCGCTATTAAGCGATTCTCATCCTATGCCTGGTCGAGCGGCAACTTGTTTGATAGTAAGTACATATCGTAGGTTTTGTTTGTCGACCAATCATTATAAAGAGTCATCGTGCGACTCCTGCACGCGTAGTGTGACTACCTACTGTAGTAGAAAAGTTTCTCATTTCTTTCTACGGAGGAATAGACAAAATGACAGATTGATAAAGGAAATTGGTCATTTTGCCCATACAATCGGTCATGTCAGTATTTCTATAGTCTGCTTGTAGGGCAGGCGGAAAAAAATTTACTATCCCTGAATGACAGCGTCATTCACCCCAGCCCGTATTATGAAACGCGGCACGCTACCTACTAATACTTATTGACATTGCGTAAAGCAATGTATGAAGAGCGATACATATCGTTTTCTATTGACGATAACATAATACTTCGGTATATATATAACTTATTATATCGGTCACATATTACTCGTAACAAGCCATTTTCTGCTTAGTGGGAATTATTATTCCTATACCTGTCTCTGTTACACACCTCTGTATCTCTCTCTCATTTTTCACACACACATACACTACCTTCCACTTTAACGCTCTAAGTAAAGTCATCCCTGTATAAACTTAAATCTAAATGTCAGAGGCCCAATTCCAGAGATTTTAGATACCGTAGATATCGCACGAGCGTTTGAAATTTATCCTGACTTAAGAGCTTGCTTGCTTGTTTAAATGCGAATAAGCTAAGTTGGGCTCGCAGTCGCGCGCGAGCTATCAGACCGGCAACATGGCTAAGTGCTCGGTAAAAAAGTGTAAAATAATAATTTAGCCATTCTAAAAAAGCACGGAATATCTTTTTTCTGTCAGTATTTACTCAATCTCCAATATCTTAATGCATTTTAGCTAAACATTTCATAAAACTTGATCAAAATGCTATTTAACGTAAATTCTAACGAAATTGACGTCCCGCTTTGGGCGCAACTGTCCCTTTACTTCTCTCGTGTGGATGAGTGAAAACGAGATGCTATGAATCCATACATCAGTAAATATTGGACCTTAATAGTGTACGAATTAAAGTCTACAATTAACGTTGGATTTACGTTGGTGATAAAAATTTACGACCTAAGCATTATTTAATTATGGAAGTGATAGCTTCGTAGGGAATGTACTTTGCGGATATGTTTTCGCTAAATTTTTGTAGGCGATTTTCGGTATCTAAAATCTTGGCCCAATTCACATACCTAATAGTTTTTTTGTAAAATCTCAATAGGATTTCAAGGTTTGAACTCGCACAACACGTTTCAACGCGTGAGAATCGCGTGAAAAGGGCCTCATTTTGAAAACAAGGCATAACAAGCACCTTTTCTTGTAAAAAAAAATAGGGTCTTATAACTTACAAGTATGTTGCAAGAACAAAGTAATTTTTTTTTATTTACATGCTGAGGTCATACATTACAAGCCATTACAATAATGCATGTAGGTAAACTTAAATAATTATTTTAATTATGAAATATTCCTAATATAATTTCATTACTTATCTACTGTTAATGTGGGATTTATATTATATTCGCGTCAAGAAGACAGTGACTTCTCAAAAAAATCAAAATTGACCAATGACACATTCGCCGTATTCACATTAACCAACTACAGTAAGCTGTTTTTACAATATGTACGCGTGATTCATTATATTTATTATATTAGGGTTAGGGTTGAACCAGTGGCAGCTTTTTCTGTTGACTTTCCGAAAAAAGCTTGTTAAGTTCCATTTGGAAATAAAAAAAATCACTTCATTCATTTTCATTTCATTTCATTTGCTGTTTCTTGCGTAAAGAAGACAGAGATCGGCTATAATCACTTGCGACGTCGCCAAATTGCCATTTTGACGGTCGAGTTTCGCCGTGCGGTTTCACGCGCATAACAATTTGCATATCTATCACTTCAGTGAGATACAAATTTTGCGGTGACGAAAGACATCACAGACTTCTTAATAGACTGTTTAAGAATATAATGAACGGTATAAAACGATGAAAAAATAATTAAATCATATTACAAGGAAAAAAAATATAGTATCAATCTAAAACCCACAAAATTCTCAGGGAAGAAGATTTGCAAGAATAATTATGTAAGAAGAACTTGAGAACTTAAACTACATTACAATATATACTACTTGTGCCTCTTTCCCATTATTATCTACTACTTATATTTAAGCACCTTACTTATAAATACTTATTTTCTAATATTATCACTTTTTTTCCTACAAATACTACTACATAAACGTAACTCTCAGACATTTACCGCTTTGATTTGAGTTTCAATAACGCACACAAATAAATAGCAATGACACCGAAACACTCACACTACCTCAGTGCAAGCTTGCATTGCGATTGGTCGCGGCGAGCGGTGTATTTTTGTTAGCGCCGCCCGCCGCCCCGCGGTAACTTTTTCGTGGAACCATTTCTTTCGCCTCATTTACGCTTCTGTAGTATTATTATTTGTAGCTTTAGCCTATAATAAAGGCAAAATTCTCAAACGTATTAAAGTAAGTAAACTTGCAATACACATGTTGCCTTTTCATTCTACTGAATGAAAAGGCAACACATAATGAAAGACAGGGGGGGATAGCTTGTTTTTATGGGGCCCTTTACTTTAAGAAGCTATTGAGAATTCGTCAGTAAGCCTTTAAAATCTTAACTAAATTGTGTGCCTTAAAAAATCAAGTATTACTTGACAAACTATTAACTACAATATTTCGTGTTTTCTTGAATCTTTAACGTTATGAGTTATCAGTGTTAGTTACTTTTATCTTTATCGAACTCCTTAGAGCGTAAATTCTCCAAAGTAATCCTTTTACTATTTGAAGTTCAGCAGATACTTAGGTAGGCTACTTATTAAATGCAAACCCAGTTTCTATATTTGTAGTTTTGTCGTGTCAAACATACAGAGTGTCTGTATTTACACTTACAAATCTAATATTTACAAACTTTAAATATAAATAAATTTTATTTAAGTCATAGAATCTACCTATCAACCTATATTGTAACATTTTTTCTACTCTTTGACTTACACGATACCGTGTTGCAGCATCTTCTCTATGAAAGCACCTTGGATAAGATCAGCTCTGAAAAAAATACACAACATGTCAAGAGATTACTGGTAAACGAACAGACAAGCCGATCACCTGACCGGAGTCGAGGGTTGGTTTTTCGAAGTGCGTGATACAAGTTTTTGAGGTTATTTAAGTATTTATTTTTCCATTCCATTAATTTTTTCTTGTTTCTTTCCCTTCTTATTAGTTAATTTTATGTTATTAATAAAATAATTATTTTTAGTATAATAATTAGTATATTTTGGTGTATTAAGTTTAATAGTATATTAGTATGGACTCCGATCCACCGGATCGGATTTCGCCGGATTTATTCGTCGTCGGGACGAAATCCTCAAGGAGTAGAAAGAGACAGAATCCTGACAATGTTATTCCGATTCAGCCCAAAAAAAATACGATATCCGTCTATTCAGTTAATTTTCAACCACCCGGACTTTTTGGCTGCAAAAAAATATTCTGACATCGACTCTGGTCCATTTACGGTCCAGGTGTCGAGAATTGAACCAGACAAAACTTCCGGGGCTGTTTTAAAGCCAATCAATTTTGGACAATTTCTTTTTAAAAATAATGTCAAACATATTGTAGCTGATGGTATTAAAAGATTAGGCCGTAATAGGGTGGCCATCGAGTTGGACAGTGCTGAGAGTGCTAACTCTTTTATTATTAATTCTATTATAACGGACAATGGATATACAGCGACGATTCCCGCCTACAATGTGTCCCGCATGGGCATTGTCTGGGAAGTTCCCGTTGAATGGTCCATGCAGGAACTGGTGGAGAATTTAAAAGTTCCAAATGGTTGTGGACAAGTTATAAGAGCTCGGAGGCTGAGCCGTAAAAGCAATCATTGAAAATTCTCCGACGTGGATTCGCATACAGTCCGTTGTGCTTACGTTTTCTGGGCAAAAGCTACCATTACGTGTTTTTTGTTACTATAATTCATTGCCAGTTGAAATATATAGCCTTCCGACCATACAATGCAACAAATGTTGTAGATTCGGACATATAAAAGCACATTGTAGATCTCAACCGAGATGCTTTAAATGTTCTGGCACACACGAGGGTGAGTTTGTACAGTGCAGAGCCCGACAAAAATCTATTAAATTGTTAATGTCTGAGGGAAGAATTTCGTATATAGAGACTTCTGCAAGATTCCCTCAAGTGAGGCGCTCATTTGCTGACGTTTCCAAAACCTACCGATCCTCTCTAGCTCCTCTTCTCTCTTCCAATACCTCTTCCAACTCCCCACCAGTACAGCGTTCATACCGAAAAACTGTAACATCTCGTCGGACTCCTCCTTCAATAATTCCAGGTTATAACCATCATGATAGTCAACAAATAATTGAAAATCCTCGTTCGTCCTCTCCAAATGGGAGTGCTTATCCCCAAGAACAAGCAACTCAAATGTCACCTTATGGTTTTCCTTTCTTATTAATTTTATCTCCCGTTTTAGTGATGGGTTACCGAACAATATCATTACCCACTTGACTAAGCTTTCTTCTTTTATTCCTCAAAATGGCGCACAAAATAATTCAATGGAATTGTCGTAGCTTAAAAAATAAAAATCAAGAAATTAGATTCCTAATAAAAAATTTTGGTCCTCTTGTTTTGGCCATCCAGGAAACATGGTTGAGGCCTGGTTTTCGCTTCCTGGTTTTTCATGTTTCCGGGATGACCGGAGTGATGGGAAGGCTGGTTTAGCGATTTTGATTCGCAATAATTGTAATTATTCATATATCCCTACCCCCTCTCACAGCGGAGGTTTAAACATTGCTATTGCCCGTGTTATTAATACTACATATGTTTTAGTGTCTATTAGAATTTTCTTCGATTATATTGGGTGATTTCAACCTTCACAATATGTTATGGGGTTCTTATTATAATGACAATTTATCTTGTTCTTTACTGGATTTTATAGATGACGGTAACTATGTCATACTTAATGACGGCTCTCCAACCCGTAGGGTTTTGCCATTACAGAATCCTAGAAGCGCCGTAGATTTGTCATTTGTTTCTTCTACCCTTTCCTCTCAGTGCTCCTGGTCCATTTTACCTAACTCGTATGGAAATGATCATTTTCCAATTATTATTTCTTACCAAAATTCCAATAGACCCGTTACCTTTGACACCCCTCCTAGGCAAAAATTTAATCTGGCAAAAGCTGATTCGGATCTGTACTCTTCTGCAACGAATGAGGAGTTTCAATCTTTTCCTTTGATTACTCCGGATAACATCTATAACATTTATCCTTCCATAAAGTCGGCTCTATTAAGAAGTGCTGAAAGAACTTTGCACATTAAAAAACACGGTCAATTTAGAATTTCGTCCCCTGCCTGGTGGGATTCTGATTGTACAGAGATTTGTAATAGACGAACAGAAGCAGATCGAGCTTATTCATCACCGATCTCTATGACAAATTTCCTTTCATACAAGGGAATTGCTGCACAGGCTAAGAAACTTTTCTCAAAAAAAAGACTTGGGTGGCAACTTTTCTGTGAGAGTCTATCCCCTCGCTCTCATCCTTCTCTTGTGTGGCAGAATATTAAAAGATTTCGTGGGTCATTCTCAAGTGATGAGCGACTTTCAAATAATCCCTCATGTTGGATTGATTCGTTTGCGGAAAGACTGGCACCACCTTCAGTCCCGTCACAAGGAGAATTAACAACTTATGAAAATTCTGGTTCGGTTACAAGTGATCTCGAGGCTCCATTCTCGTGGGAGGAGTTTCAGTTGGTGTTGGGAGCCCTAAAGAATTTAGCTCCTGGTATTGATGGGATACCTTACTCTTTTATAGTTAAAAGCAGTATTACCGCACAAAAAATTGTACTTCAGGCTGTATTTCAGTCAGGTCTTCCTCCGTGGGAATGAGACTCAGATTATTATACCTGTATTAAAGCCAGGAAAGTCTGATTGGTGTTCCATCTTCATATCGTCCTATTGCTCTCTCTTCAACACTGGCAAAAATTATGGAAAACTTAATTACAAATCGGCTGGAATGGTTTATAGAAAGCAGAAATATTTTATTTTTATTTTATTATTTTAGAAAACCAACAGCTTGTAAATATTATAAATATAGTCTAGGCAAAGAAAAAACGAAGCCAATTCTAGGTTTTCACAATAAGTGACTAAAGAAAAGTATAAACAAGCAAACACTTAAGTTTTAGCAACAACATTTGAAATCAAAGTTAATACTTATATAAATCTAAATTTAACAAAGTTTATTGTTTAAAGAAGTTAAGGTTTAGCTTATCTCTTGCATTCTTGCTATTCAATGTGTATCAAAGGAGAATTTTTACAAGTATTGTTAAATTCAATGCTAGCTCGCACCAAGCAGGAGTTGTAGTTGGAGTTGTAACGTCGAATAACCAGTGGAGGATTAAATCGGCGTTGCCTAGTAGGTACATAAAAGTTTATTTTACTAAGAAGATCTAGACAGTCGATTTCATTGTTAATTATTTTTAGTATAAATAAAAATCTGCAATATGTCGCCAAATAAACAAAGGTTGAATGTGGAATTTCTTGCACAGAGACAGATAATCATTAGAACTGTAGGGTATTTTAGGCGGTAGCATAAAAATCGTATAAAACGCTTTTGAATGCTTTCAATCTGAGTTATGTATTTATCATAACAGGGATTCCAAATCTGACAGGCGTATTCTAAGTGACTTCTTACGTACGTGCAGTATAGTATTTTAAAGGTTTTCGCAAGTTTGAAAGGGGAGCTTAGTCTCATAATAAATCCCAAGGCTCTTGAGGCTTTTGCAATAATATGGTCAACGTGAGAATCAAACATCAGCTTAGAATCATGAAAGACAACCAAGTCGCACACAGCGTCTGATCTTTGGATTTCAAGACCTTTTAGATAGTATGTAGTCGTGATAATATTAGTTTTTCTACTGTAGGTGATTAATAGGCATTTCTTGGGGTTGAGGTCTAATTTATTTTCTTCGCAGTATCTATCTAGACGAACTAAGTCCGCTTGAAGTGCATCAGCATCCTTAAACGAGGATATAGGGTAAAAAAATTTCATGTCATCAGCAAAGTATAGGAAGAATGAATTTTTAAAGCAAATATTGATGTCATTGATAAAATTATAAACAGAAGAGGGCCTAACAGGGAGCCTTGCGGAACGCTACTTGGGACGGGAACCCAACTAGACATGTAGTTGTTAACAACAGCTTGAGAGCGGTTATCAAGATAAGAACAGAACCACCTAAAGAGATCACCCTTGATGCCGATGTGATATATTGTAGTTTTTAGAATATTACGATCAATACGATCGAACGCCTAACTATAATCAATATAGACTACGTCAACTTGTTTATTTGCGTCCATCTTCTTTGTTAAGAAATCGCTCAGAAGCACAAGATTTGTAACAGTAGATCTACCTGATAAAAAACCATGCTGTGAAGGACTGAAAACTTTGCTCAGCGACGCATAAACTTGCCTATAAATTATACGTTCAAAGACCTTAGCCAAAGTGCATAATTTGGAAATTGGTCTATAATTTACGATTTCTGTTTAAGCTCCCTTTTTGTGTACGGGGGTGATATATTTTTTGTTTGTGGCCAATTACCAAACTTTAGGAACTGTGCAAGATGAAATAGATTTAACGAATAACAAAGATACTGGTAATGATAAGGTCTCGTAGCGGCGAATGAGAAACTTAGGAGGTAGGTTATTCGGACCAGCAGATTTGTGGGGATCAAGATGTTTTAGAAAATATTTAATATTTTCAAGGTTGACAATTGAAGATAAGATGAGTTAAGTTAAGATGTGAAGTGGAATCAGTAAGGTTTGAGCATGTTGAGGATATAATGTTATTATCGCTACGATTACATATGTTAAGGAAAGATGATTGAAAATGATCAGAAAACGCTTCGCAAATATACTCACCCGTTGATACTGTGTCTCTTCCTCCTAGATCCGTTTGGAAAGGACTTCCACAAGGTTCTGTTCTCAGTCCTATTTTATACAACATTTATACCAGTGACCTTGAACTCTGTCGGTTACTTTTGTAGTATACTGCAGTATGCGGATGATCTGACTTTATATATTTCATGTAAAGATACTATTTAAAGTGTCAATCGACTTAGCTCTGCTGTGCTCTACTTAAGTCACTGGCTGGAGGATCATGGTCTATTTCTATTGAAAAGAGCTGTGTAGTGGTTTTCTCTCGTATTAGAATATCTTCCTAATATTTCTGTAGCTTACAACAAATTTTTTTCCAGTTAGGGATAGTGTTAAGTATTTGGGCGTATATTTGGATTCCAAATTGTCTGGTACATACCACATTAATAATTGTCTTAAAAACGCGGAAAGAAATTTAAATGTCCTCTGCTCCTTATCGGGAATTTGGTGGGGCTCACACCCATATGTTCAGAGACTTGTGTATAATGCATTGATTCGTAGTCATTTGGATTACGGGTTTTATCTACTAGAACCGTGTACTAAAACAAATTTGAAAACGTTTGATAAACTTCAGGCAAAATGTTTACGGGTAATTATAGGTGCAATGAAATCGTTCCAAGTTAATGCACTTCAGGTGGAGTGTGTGGAGCCTCCTTTGGCTCTTCGTCGACAGTATTTATCTTATAGGTTTATGTTTAAAGCTCCCTCTTATTAATAAACTTTCTTCTCTCCTACAACTTTCATCTACTAAGTATTGGACACATAAAAGTTTTCTCCAAATGTTATTTAAAATTTTCTTCTCGTCGGTATTTACTGTCGAATCTTTAGCGATCCTTGAAGCGCTATCCTTTTTAGAATCTCACAGACTGAAAAGTCCATTATTATCTCGGACTCTAAAAGTTCTCTTGAAGCCATTTTGTCAAACCAGTTTCGGTGCAAATTTAAATCCCCTTTAATTATTAAAATTAGAGATCTGTAATTTAAATATTATTGCAGTAACATTCAGGTTGTACTTGTCTGGGTCCCCGGGCATAGTGGCATTTCAGGAAATGAATGTGTAGACCTTTATGCTAAAGAGGCTTTTAAGTCTGGTGGTTTAAGTAATTTTAAAGTTTATTGCCAAGATCTTCTATCTCTGAACCGATAGACCGATTCGAGTAGAACTAAGGGACGATTTTATGTCGAAATACAAGGATCTATACCTAGTAGGCCCTGGTTTTTTAAATACTTTAAAGCTAGCAAATCTGTTTGTTCTACTATTTGTCGACTTCGCCTTGGACATTCGTGTAATCATGTATTTTAGGCCAAAATAAGGGTCAAGGATAGCTCATTGTGCGAGTGTGGCTTAGATGAGGGCTCCCCTGATCATATCTTCTTTAGCTGTCCTATAAATCTTTCTTTATACGACTTCCTACACACATTCCTCGACCCATTAATCTTAAGACTATTTTATCCTACGTCTTTACTACATTTGTAGACGCTCTATGTTCATTTATAGCTTCAAATCACATAAAACTTTGATTATGTATATTTAATTAAAGTATAACAAATTTTCATTTTTTTTATATTTGTACTGTATATTATGTAGGGTTTAATAATATAATTATATATTATTTAAAAAAATAATATATTATGTAACATTTAATGTATGCAAATGAAGATAATGTATGACATCTATTATCCCTATTCACTAAAGGATCAAAGAAATCATTACATGACACGCTATGCTAGGACTGTGACGCATCACTGACGCAGGAAGGGGAGGGGCGCGTTTTTGTGACGATACTGGATAGACCGTTTACGTTAACATACGGCCATGTACTGTGTCCAGTACATGGCCGTATGTTAACTGCCATCGGACAACTGCAGACGCTGCCACTGCCATCGCCTCCCTGTATACTTGACGACCTCTGTGGCTCAGTGGTTAGCGCGTCGGCACTTAAGCCGGAGGTTGCGGGTTCCAATACCGCCAAATCGACTAAAAGTTTTTAAGTATTCCTGAGTCTTGGATGTGTATTAAATATATTATGTATAGTATAATAAAAACCTTAAGTATGTGTATAGTATAAAAATATTTAATTTATTTGCGTTGTCTGGTACCTGTGATATAAGTTCTTCGGATATTTAGACCGGAGCCAGATTGGCGTGGTGTGAAGCGTCCATAGATTATTGTATACTCACTTGCCGCTGGTGACGGTGGTCATGAGGTTGACGATGTACCGCGGGCAGACGTCCTCGTGCATCACGCGCGCGTGGAACAGGAGGCCCTGACACAGGCAGTAGCCGAGCTCCACCAGCGGCCAGGAGGGGGGGATGGAGCCGCGCTGGTGGACCCACGAGAGCAGGATCTGGAGAGGAGTAAAAATATCGTGCCAAATCGAGCCAAATTAGTTAGCAGATCGTATGATTGTTAGCGATTATTGCCCGCTATGAATACCCTCATTACTCATAGTGCAAAAGTGTTTAATTAGTTTTCCAGTCAGTGCTGTCACAGTTGTTCGGACGCATGCGGGGTGCCGTCTGGTGGCAGAGGAAGTTTCGAAAACTGCCAATGGAAGTTTAAGATACTTTTTGGCCACCAAACGGCTTCATGTCTGTATGTCTGGAAGAAATTACTAAATAGTAATAAGACCGCCATTCTGCCGTGTGATAAACACAGTAAGTCGCATTTTTGTGGATATTGAGTTATGTACATTATCGGAATGTAGAGATCGAAATCTATATTAAATAGCTTAAGCATAATCACAGTAAGTCACATTTCGCGCAGGGGTACACAATACACATATCATCCAGGGGCGTGCGCTCCTTGTAGGCAGAAATGCAGTGCTTTACTTGTCATTCACAGATATTTGAATAAAACGTTCGTACCTTTTAGATGACTTTAATTAATAGTAAATAAATTAATTTAAAAAATATGATAACTTTAAAACGCCTAATATTTTATAAATAGCAACTCATGCAGTTGCTTTGTGCAGGACAAATCATCGCATGTATGTGTAAATTTTCATACTTCGAAAACGCACACACCCATGAATATCGACATGATTATATAGCAGTAACTCCCGCGGCAGGCGATGGCTCTTGGCTATCCGAACGCTTCCGAAAACCGCCGAACTGGCTTGTCGGAAATTATTCGTTGCCTATAATCCGAGTAAAAAGAATAGTCGGAAATCTAATAAATCACGTATGCACATTATGCATTTTTGTTTAGTAAGGTTTTATTTGTTTAAATAGAAGAAACGTTTTGTGTTTCGCGGGGGCCATATTGCATATTTCATGTGATAAGCATTGTTTACAATTTAATCGCTCCAGTTTATTTATAGTTTTCTTAAAAGATTTTTCATTTTAACATTTGAAAGTGTGTATATTTAACAGTTTATTACTGAGTTTCTATAATAATTATAGTGATTTGCTTTTACTAGTGAGTTTTTTAAAATGTTATTTGACTGTGAGGTTTTGAAAATGTGTGTTTATTAAAAATTAAAAATAACAAGTGAGGTTCTCACAATTGTCATTCAGTGAAAAGATTCAAATTCTGTCTAAAGGTAGGTGTGTACCCGAGTTACAACAATTAAACCAGCAAAAAAATAATGTAACTCGAAAATTTCATGTTAAAAGTTATGAAACGTAGAACTGGCTGTGTGGTTGTGTACACACGATTAAATTATATTGTTTTCCTTGCATATTATTTAGTAATTTACATCGGGATATAGTAATCTCAAGTAACCGGAACCTTGAATATGTGAAAATTGAAGCTGACTGACTGGTGAGTAGTTATAATATTTTAAAATATGCTTATTATTTTACTTATTAGAATTTCTTCCGCCGCGACGATCGATCGCTGTTTTGTCTGCGTTGCCGTAGAAGATGTACATGAATAGTAGTACATCTAAGACTTGCTCTGTTGGCATGGTTTCGACTTAGAGATCCGTCGCTTGGCTATGCTAAAAATGTAGAAACGAAAAAGTTTTTGTGACCGAGTACTTCGCCGCATACCCCAGTGTCATAATCCTGTGCACGCCACTGATATCATCATAAGTTCAGTATGGGCACATACGGTTGATTTGTTCATAAAATTTGTTTGCGCTCTTTGGTGAACGGTCTAATTATTATTACACATTGATCCTAACTAAAAGTACAGTAAGTGCATAAAAAAACTTAAGCAATTACTGATCTTCCTTGATTTATAAGGATGGGACGATATGATCCGGAATTCGGTGGGCCCGGGAAAATTCAGAGCACTGAAAGTAGAACTCTGCGCTAATACAATACAGTTGAAAATGGAAGTTTCGACCTGTCTTATGCGACATTGACATTTGACTCAACACTTGTGTATTCGTTTTTAGAAGATTTATTGTAATTTTTGATGATTAATTGGCTCTGAATTTTCCTTAGTCCCAGACTAAGTCATATACAAGGTGTCTCAAAAGAAATTTTATATTTAGTGGATCGATTAAAAAAAAAAAATGCCGTATATAGAAAAAATGTTTATTAATTATTAAAATACACTTTTTGAGGATTTATTTCTTAAAAATAATATCGTCTAAATGTAGACCCTCGCGTTCTCGGCACTAATTTAATCGAACAGTAAAATTACTTATGACGGCTCGGCAGGTGGACTCAGGGATGGCTGCCATTTCGTGACGGATATTTTCTTTCAAATGCGCCAGTGAAGTCAGTTTATTGGCGTAAACTTTAGATTTAAGATAACCCCATAGGAAAAAGCCCATAGGGGTTAAATCTGGACTGCGTGGAGGCCAATTCATGTCACCTCTCCGGGAGATAGATTTGCCTAAGAAAATTTCACGAACACGTGGCAGAGACATATTGGACGTGTGTGAAGTTGCTCCGTCCTGTTGGAACCATGTTCTTTGGTTATAGCCAGGAAAGTTTTGCAGTTCAGGTACCAAGAAGTTGTCTAACATCTCCACATAACGCTCTGAATTCACAGTAACTGCACGCCCCCTTTCGTCTTTTAAAAAGTAAGGGCCGATAATTCCTCGCGCCGACATCGCAGCCCATACGGTCACTTTAGGCGAATGTAGGGATTTCTGATGTTTGCTTTTCGGATTCGTTGCACTCCAGTAGCGGCAGTTCTGCTTATTTACGTGGCCATTAAGAATTTTCTACGCGCTACAGTCGCCGAATCACCGTTTTTGTAAAACTCTCGCACTGTGACGCGCGGTCTGCTCCCGAGAAACGCTCCATAGCGACTGAATTCCCAAGAGCCAGGCTACTGATTGACATAACCCCCGCGTCCCTCGGTTACGTTGCGTTCACGCAGTAAGCTAAATAAATATAAAATTTCTTTTGAGACACCTTGTATTATCTGTGATTAAAAAACGCGCTGTTTTCTCGAAAGTTTCTTCGTGTCACTTGCTGTGTTTATCACAAGCACGGCAGCTTTCTGTTCTATAATGTATATTATAGTATTGTTTGTTAATTTTATGGAGGTATTTATTATATGTGTGCACAAACTTGAAACCCATCATTTACAGCTCTTTTAATAAATTGATTTATAAAATAGTACCTATATATTTGTTTCGTCACTTTACCTGCAATGTACACGTGAGCGGTGCCAACGATATCGGCGTGGAGGGCGACGCGCGGAACGCCGCGCCGGCGAGGAAGCCCGCGGGCAGCGCGTACAGCGCGCTGTCCTTCCCGCGCGTGCGGCATAGCAGACACACTATTAGCTGGAATTTAATATAATATATATAATAATAATTATAATCAAAAGTTATAAACTATAACCCGACTACGCAAACTATATAGTCTATTATCCGGGCCATTATTTCGAATCTATTGACACCTCATTCATTAAAATCAGAACAGTAGATTAGGCGCTACGGTTGAACAAACATACATACCTACATAGACTGCCAAAATCATTACCCTTCCTTTTGTGATCGTCATGATCCCTGGACCAATAGAGATATTTATGTTTAGAATATACCAAAATATTGTACCTTTTTGGTACTATTTGGTACCTCACTTCAAAATTTTAGTACCTCGATAGTTGCCGAAAAATCATGTAAATAAAGTGGTCAGACATTCTGACGTCAGGATGTCTGGACCACCTCTGTTTTTCATACTTTTCAACACAACTGATTTTTCTGTTTGTAAATATTTTGTACCTTTTTAGTACCTTCACATATATTATTTTCAAGATTTTATGGCATACCAGGAATTTTTTTATACACGAAATATTTTTTTTATAGTGGATATTAAATTTTACACATAGAGCAAACTATCAACTGCTCGAGGCTTTTTGTGTAAGCTATTATAATACTGTTAAGTTTCACCAGAATCCGTTTACTAGTTTAGTTTTTTTTTATTTATTTATTTCCAGGAAATTTGTTACATTGGTCTTACAATTTGAGTACAGTATAAAAATTTCTAGCTAGGTATTAGTATTTTTACTACGAAAAGTAATGCATGCTGGGTTTTTAGTTATTAAAAGTTGCATTTCTAATATTGTTAATTCATTTCAGTCAAATTATGATAATTTAGTATTTAAACATATTTTTAAATTTAAAAATACATTCAGACAGCCATACTCACGCCGTAGGCGTAGTCCTTTACCGTACGACCGATATATGATTATGTTGTTAGACGTGCACCAGTCCGAGATGACATTTAGATCATTTTGCAACGCATTGAATTGATTCTCATTAATTTTTAGTACCTCCGAGAAGATTTTTAGATCGTCGGCGTACAAAAGCGCGGGTCAAGACAGACGATCAATTAAGTCATTAATAAATATGACGAAAAGCAGAGGATCAAGGTGAGACCCCTGGGGGACCCCGGAAAGTACTGATAGGGGATAGGAAGAGAAACCCTTCACAGTAACCAGTTGGCTGCGATTGCAAAGATATGAAGTTATCCACCATGTGAATGCCATATGAAATTTTGTGTGTGTCAACCTTATCAAAGTGAGTGGTCAACCTTATCATGGGCTTTACTAATATCATGGTAGATTAAATCGTCCTAACCACTCGAGGCAAACATTTGACATAGATAATTTTTATACTCCATCAAGTTAGTAATAGTGGATCTGTTTTTTACAAAGCATGCTGTCTGGTTGAAATGTATTATTCACATTATTCCTATAAAGTCAGGGAATAGGTCTTCGTGTTCTAACTATAGCCCAATTAGTATATTGTCCAGCATAGCGAAACTCTTTGAATCGGTGGTCTATGTACATCTTTATAGTCACTTTTATAAATACATTTCAACCAGACGTGCATTTTTGCTTTGGAAGTCGGTTTAATTTGTTGTTTAAAAATAATAATAATTTTTCGCTTTTTAGTGATATTTGTTAAATTATTATTAACACATTTTAAGAACGTTTCAAATAAACGGTCAAATGTAAAATTGAATACGCGCCAAGCTTCTATTAGGTATTGTATATAAGATAATGATGATGATTACTGTAAGTTAATGTAAGTTAAGGGCATATGCTTGCAGTTCTGTAAACAATGTCGAAATTTCCAAACGCGTATCTTTAAAGACTGAGGAGTTCTGTTCAGTGCTTTTGCATCCAGTGTATACCTTGGTGCATAATCTTACTTTTTGGTTAAATGCAACCATGCTTTGGTTACTTTCGAAAAAGTCAAAATCACTATAATATGTGTCTATATAAATTTTGAGGAGTTCCCTCGATTCCTTTTTCTCTTCCCTCGATTTCGTTAATATTAACATATTGTAAGAAAGATATAAATACAAACAAGTCTCCGCTATTCTCACTCTCTCGATAAAACAAACTCAAGCGTTATTTTATGCCAGTTTTCTGAGAGGCCGTGGTATTTCCCCAAATAAGCATTACCGATCTGTGGACCTACTAGACCAGTGATGATATTGATTAGATACTATATTATTATTCGACAATTATTATTATCTATTATAATAGTAGACGGAAAAAATGAAGCAGTAAGCATTAAATAAATATATTATAGTGATAATGACGATCACGAATGTAATTTTAGTAATATCAAAATTTCAAAGATATTGATATCGGTGCACAAAACTATGATGAGTAGTGAGTACCTATGAGATCATAATAAGTTGGCGTTTCTTGTGAAATGGTGGTGATGATAATGATTACTGTAAGGGGTATGATATATACATTTCGAGAAGTTCCCTCGATTCCTCATGGATCCCATCATAAGGTAGCCACTTTTGTGAAAAAACGACCAACTTCGAAACTGTATAACCCTTCACATCAAAAAAAGAATTTTGAAAATCGGTCAACAGACGGCGAAGTTATCGTTGAACATACAAAAAAAAAACAAAAATATACATACAGCCGAACGTATAACCGCCTCCTTTTTTTGGAAATCGGTTAAAAATAGATTTACTGAACAAAATTGCGAGAGGCTCCGACAACTCCTCAGCACATTCTTTTAAGAATTTAGATGGTATTATGATGGTATAATTATAGAATTTAGTGCGTCTAGTAACTATAACTTACATAATATGTCTTCCTTTACTTATACTTATACTTTATTTCGTTATTTATTTAGAAAGGACACCAGCAGCGCATGTATTATACACTCAAGTTACAAATTAATTTATACAATATACCTGATCATGTATCAGAATCGCCTATAAAGGCGACAAAAGTACAAGTAAATCATAATGTTAACTTATTGATTATATAGCAATGAAGAGATAGTCGATGATTAAAAATAAGATATAGTTAGATAAATTACATGTCATTGGGAGCAAATAATTTACGTTGAATCAAATACTATACATATTGATTAGAGCGTCAGTAAAGTTACACAAATAAATGGATTAATAATGATAGAATCAAATTAAGTTAAACTTAAACTAATTTTAAATACATACCTAACCTAATTATAAATTTTGTGATGATTATTGTGCATTTAAAATACCTAATTGATTTTTGTATCATGCAATACAAATAAAATTTAATTGAACAAAATAGCAAAGAAGTGAAAATACATAATAGGAATTTCATTTTTTTATTATCGTCAATCATTCATTTTAGACTTCTTTTTTTTATTTTATAAAAATAAGCTAGCTTGTTTTTAAATTGGTTGTGGCACATACCGAAAATATCAATGTCATTGTTGAGGTTCGCGCAAACGTTACTGTATAAATTGCACATTCTGGAGACTGGTGCTTGCATCCCCAAATTAGTTCGGGAAATGGGGCCGCACAGGATATTGGTCATCGGCTTCCGAGGTAAATTGTATGGGACAGCCAAGGAGAAAAGATTCAGCAGATCACAACAAGAGGTAAGACCGTTAATTATTTTATGTAATAGGAGCAGGTCGTGTATTGTTCGCCTTGTCCTTAAGTTGGACATCCTAAAGAAGTTCAGCGGTAGCTCGTATGGACACCTGTGCGAACTGTAACACCCGTGTGTACTTATATTGTTAAGGGTACATGGCATAACATCCAGCATAATCATTTGATCTGTATGTGACCACGAAGTATTGCCATCGACTGAGCCAAAATAATCGGAAAAGAGTTCGCAAATTCCTTAACCGCCGGAAGAAGTTTTGTCACCAAATGACATTGTGTGCGAGATCGACACTCTACCCTTGCGGTCAGTGATGTAGCACCAACACGATTTAGGGTCGTTAGCCAACGAGCCTTCGACTGAGGACAAATAATTACTGTGGAATTATGTGATAAGCTACTTACGTCTAGTACGTAATAACAAGAAGGCGTCGTAATCTCGGGGAATTTAAGAGGGACATTAATAATTATGTACTAGTGCTCTATATTACTTAGTACTAAAAGTTTGTTGATAATGGTACGGAACCTTTCGTGCGCGGGTTGATTCGCGTTTGGCCGGTTTGTTTCTTTTTATCGAAGTAATATAGATATTTCTATTCCAAAATACTATAAATACGAAACTTTGTGAGAATAGACGTTCTGATGTTTGTTAAGCTATTTCGCACAAAACTACTGAACGGATTCTGGTAAAACTTAACAGTATTATAATAGCTTAAACAAAAAGCCTCGAGCAGTTGCTAGTTTGCTCTATGTACAAAATTGGCTCCTTCCCATTTGTACGTATTCCCATCTCGCAACCCTCAATAAATTTTGATAAAAATCGGCGTGTCGTTATCTTTATATTTTGAAGTATTGGACAGCTTTCAAATTATGGAAAATTTTCTTAAACAGTACAGTCGGGTCGAAAAAAATCATTAAAATTTTAAATGAAACGTTCTTTCTTGTCTTTGTTGTAAAAATGTACGGATCATCTTTTTGAAATGTTTTATGCTCCACATTATATTATATTATTGTTAAGAACAGCGGCCTCGCTGTTGATACATAGTGAGCGCATATATACGAACGCTATACAGGGTGACCTAAAATTCGATACATTCCTTTGAAAGACAGAAAGTAGACCTCATTTACAGTAATATTTTTCATGGCATCCCCTATCCGAAAGTTGATATTTACAAAGTTATTGAAATTTCAAAAATTTTTTCTTTATTTTCGACTTTTTGACTTTGACATGACGTACTTTTAAAAATATTTGTCTTTTTAGTGATTTTTTTATGTATTTTAACCGTCAATGAGTCAAATATTATTTTTAAGGAATAAATAGGGACAAACTAAGCGAGAATTTTTCATTATGAGACATGAAACAGAATTTTCTTTTAAGAAAAATGCACATTTTTCTTAAAAACAGGTGATTTTCTTAAAAAAATGTATGATACAATGCGTACAAATACCTTAAATAACTTTCTTACCTCATAAGCTTCCAAAAAAGGTACAAATATGTACATAAAAATATGAACATGTAATAAACAAAGACAAAACAATCATCAGGTAACATTATCTCAAGAATTACTCTACCTGAGGCGACCTTTTTTTTGCAATTGTTTCCTTTGTTCAAACTTCGGGATGTTTCGGCTACTGTCGTCGCGGCCCTTTGTCAATGAGTTACCGACTGGCTTAGAGAGCAAATTTAGTAGCTAATATTAGTTTTAAGTCAACTATTGCCGTGTACGGACGTATTGTTGCTTTAAACTACACCCTTACTTCTACTTGTGATTTTTTTGTATCGCGATGGCTGCTTTTGAGTACGATGAATACGCTGACATCTTGGTTTGTTACGGACTTTGTAATGGTAATGCTGCTGCTGCACGAATAACATACGTTGAACGTTTTCCAAATCGACGAGTGCCAAACGTTATAGTGTTTTCAACAACATTTCGACGAATTCGGGAAAGCGCCGTGTTGATAGAAGACTTGGCGATTCAGGCAGACCTCGTTTGTATGCTCCAGAAGAAGAAGAAGAAATTTTAACACTTTTTCAAAATGATCATTCTATTTCTACAAGAGCGGCAGCTAGAAGACTTGGATTGAGTCAATGGAAGGTGTGGTTTACAGTACACACAGCGCGTCTACATCCATTTCACTACACACCTGTCCAAGCGTTGGAAGAGGGAGACCCGGTTAGAAGAATGGAATTCTGCCGTTTTATGATAAATGCAGACATGGAGGATCGCAATTTCTTCTCAAGAATATTGTGGACGGATGAATCGAAATTTGACCGTGACGGGATAACCAATTTCCACAACACACATTACTGGGCACCAAACGGAGAAAACCTGTTTTTCATTTTTTTTCATCCTGGGGTTTTCTCCTTTTGGTGCCCAGTCACCAAAAGGAGAAAACCCCAGGATGAAAAAAGAAAGGCCCCATCAAACCAGATTCAGTCTAAATGTCTGGATGGGTATAATTAATAATAATTTAGTTGGACCTCATTTTTTGCCTCAAAATTTAAATGGTGAAATGTACGAACATTTCCTAAGAGAGGAGATTACTGGTTTAATGGAAGATGTGCTAATAGCAACTCGTCGTAATATGATTTTCCAGCATGATGGTTGCCCGGCCCACTTCCGCCTCGGCGTACGCCAGTGGCTAGACCAAACTTACCCACATCGCTGGATAGGTCGAGGCGGGCCAATTCCTTGGCCAGCACGGTGTCCCGATTTGACCCCGTGTGATTTTTATCTTTGGAGTCATATGAAGGCTTTGGTGTATACTACACCCATAACTACTGTAGATGAGCTCAGAAGCCGCATAAGAAATGCAGCAGAAGAAATCAAAACTAGTCTTACTACCAGAATAATCAAAACAGAGGTACGGAGAAGACTACGGGCCTGTATCAGAAACAGAGGTTCACATTTTGAACAAGACCTAAAGTAGAATATTTATTATTAAATTTAATTAAACATTGATGTTTTTTAAACACAATAAACGTAATTAAATTCAAGTTTTTCCTTTTATTTTAACCTTATCGCAAATAAATCGATTTAGACATTATTTCATTTTACTTCTAATATGTTTACTACAACGTCATATTTTTATGTAGACATTTGCACCTTTTTGGAAAGCTAATGAGATAAGGAAGTTATTTAGAATATTTGTACGCATTGTATCATACATTTTTTTAAGAAAATCACCTGTTTTTAAGAAAAATGTGCATTTTTCTTAAAAGAAAATTCTGTTTCATGTCTCATAATGAAAAATTCTCGCTTAGTTTGTCCCTATTTATTCCTTAAAAATAATATTTGACTCATTGACATAAAATATTGACTCATAAAATACATAAAAAAAATCACTAAAAAGACAAACATTTTTAAAAATACGTCATGTCAAAGTCAAAAAGTCGAAAATAAAGAAAAATTTTTTGAAATTTCAATAACTTTGTAAATATCAACTTTCGAATAGGGGATGCCATGAAAAATATTACTGTAAATGAGGTCTACTTTCTGTCTTTCAAAGGAATGTATCGAATTTCAGGTCACCCTGTATATAGTGCATAATGTTTTTAAAAACTCTAAGAGTGAAAACGTTAGTGATAATATCAGTGTTAATATTTCTGAAAAAAAATAACATGATGGTACTAGATGTTATGAACTTTGAAGAAAAACAGCTCATATAACTTTGTTAGTTTAGGAGTTATAGAGGCCTAACTGGTAAAATGAGCTTCCTTGGACAACTTCGTACAAAAATAACGAAATAATAAGTTGACTACGGAACCCTATAATATGCGTTGCCTGAGACGTACTTGGTTACAGGTTTTATTAATTTTTATTATGGCCGATTACTGTGATTTTAAGTTTAATATTTTTAACGTTCACATTATTCTTAAAATGTTAAATAAAAGTTTATGTAAGGCACCTTGTGTAGTAAATACATTAATAAAGAAACACATGGCGTGAGTTTTATTTATTTTTAAGTTATAAATTTATTTTTAATTGATTTTTTTCATCGAGTGGTCACTTAACTGGCCACAAGCTATACTGTTTCTCCTAGGTCTGCCATTGTACAAAGTGCAAAGAGTGTATAAAATAAATAAATAAGTTATAACTTTTTATAGAATATAAATTTAAGTTGTCGTTTTTGTACGTAAAGCTTCGACAAAAGCTGGATGTGGACGGATTGACTATAATTAGTCGTAAAGAGATGTCTAATTTATTAGACACCTCTTTCTCTTCCCATTAGGATGTGCCGTGAGGAGAGTAAGGAATGAAATATGTCTCCCCCTTCTGCTAATAGCCGGGCATATATGCTATAATATATATATATATATATATATTTCCATATACCGAACACTTTCTATTACGTTAAATTTTGTTAAACTTTTTTTCCAAGTATACAGCCTTTCAGATAGGGATTCTATCTGAAAGGCTGTATACTTGGAAAAAAACAATGGCGCAAAGTAGAACATAGGTACTGAATATACTTAATATGTTAAAAGCGAGTGAGCGGAGCGAGCCAGCTAAATATTTTTCCCATTTTGCTGTTCCCAATTTCTATGTAATGACTTTGTATCTTAAAAAAGCAAAAGAGTAAAATAGAAGGTAGTAAAGAAATGTTAAAATATGTTCTGTGCATTAAAACTGTATGTTATGTATATAAAAAGCGAGCGAGCAACATTTTTATCCTATTTTGCAGGTTAAATAAAATCTGTTAAACCATATAGGAAAAGAATTGAGGCCAAAATGAATGTTTAGGAAACGCCCCCGGTCTTAGAACTGTAGATTACTACAACTATAAGCTACAGTCTACGTAGCCTTCTCCTAAATACTCCTAAATGCACCGCGACTATAGGTAGTTCATTTTTGGTTTTTACATCCAAAGTTTCCTGCTGTTTTGTTTTCGTCGTCCAAGCTATGACGTACATTTGGCAGAACAAATACAAGAAAAAGTTACGCCATCTTGATTTTACCATACCTCAAATGTCAAAATGGTCCCAAAACCCAAAAGTGGGAAAATTTAAGCAGGGATAGTTTTTGCCTCGACATGCCTCGTCTATAATATATATGTCTATGGCTTCTAACCACAATACACGCACCCGGTAAATACCGATGTATCCCCCGAAGAACATGCCGAGTTTGAGATGCGAGAACTTCAAAGCCTTCATCGCTTTGAGGGGAGTCAGTATGCGCGGGATGATAGTCCGGACGGTCGACATGAGGACACCCACGCCCAGTAGCTGCACGGCGCCCTGTTGATAATTAACAAATAAATAAATGCTTATTCGGAGACATAAAAAATAATAAAGAAATAATTATTTATTCATATTTAATAAACAAATGATACAAAAAGCCTGCCTGCTTACAAGAGTTTCTTTTAGATATATACCTAAATTAAATTTAAAAAAAACCCCGAACTGTCAAACAGTGAGCGAGCTGATGATGATGAACTATAGCTAAGAACACTCTCGATCATGTCAGTTTTCAAACAAAAAAAAACTAGGTAACAAACGGTTCATCCGTTTGGGAGCTACGATGTCACGGACAGACACACAGACGGCGCTCTGTTTTAGTCGGCTGTTAAAAAACATTAAGGCCCACTTGCGCAGATCTGGGTTAAAGTTAACCCTGGGTTTATCATGTTATCTCTCTCGTCTTTATGAAAGAGAAGCCATGATATTTTATCCCAGTGTTAACTTTACTAATTACTGAAGGTACCGGCAAACTAACAGAAGTGTCAGAAGTCAGAACGGATCGGCTTGTCGTTAAACGATTTTTGCCACCCATACATAGACAACAATATGATGATGAATGATGTGCAGTGCGACCAGGATCTTATTGTATTTCGGCAATTGTGGTTTTAAGTACATCGTCTGTTATTTCCGTAGAAAAACGAAGATTGCCGAGAGACATTAGCAACGTGGTTTAACTGTACTATGCCTGAGTATAATACACCAATAGAGTAGTAATACTTGCCTGTAATTTTTTTAGTACATAAAGGAATAATACTCTGAAAAATAAGAAAGTTTACATTTACATTACAAGAAATTTATACTATTAAAAGTACTTTTTAAAGATACTACGGATAGTTTGAAGCACTTTTGTGAGACTTGAAAACGCCCCATACAAAAGTCGTACCGGCAGGTGTGTGACGTCACCGGTTTGTATGTTGCTACGAATGCACAAAATTCCTGTTATCTTCGAAGTTTGCGCGTTTCTGTTTATTCATACCATATTAAATCTTTTCGTACTCATTTCATGTAAGTAAACTAATTATGTAGGTTTTTTACACAAAAATTGGATTTTTTATTATGTTATAATAAAAAAAAAAATTTTGTCACTTCCAAATGCACCTAATTACAAAACTACAAATAAAATCTTAATTCTTTTTATTAAGTTGTAATACCTAATTATTTCTACTCAATACCCAATTGGGACTCTGCTGACCGCAATTATTATTCAGCGAGATAATTGTTTTATGTTGGTTGTCTGTGAGGCCGTGGCATTAGCTCGGTCCAGCCCATTTTGCCAAAGCAAACAGAATTCCCGGTTTGAATCAATGAAAATACCGTCGAAGATAAGTTTTATTGTGTAAGTTAACAAACAACTGGTAAACCCATAAATTACTTTATCCTCGTATGAACAATGTTTACTTGTGTACTTGACGTAAATTATCCTTAATGATATTGTAACTAGCTAGTTACATACAATAATACCATAATGTTTTCCCTAAGCCTAAGCCTAATACAAGAAAGAATTGCATGTCTGCAACTGTCATGCAACTGCATTGTCCTAACCAAACTTGGAAACAACTTTTATTGTTGTTCCAATGCAGGATTCAGTTTCAAAATTACCGGGCCGTGGCAGAACAATGTTTGGGAAACACTGATCTAATCAATTCGACTGCGAGTCTCGATTAGTTGGATGTAGATAAAATTGTTCCACTGAAAAATTTGGGTAATCATGATCAAATTTAATAATTAAAATGTTTGTCATGTTCAATTTACAATATTAACTAATTTTTCAGGTATGAAAATTCCATCAAGAGAAGAGGCTAGTGTGGTTATGGCTTACTTGAGTCGTAACGAGGATAAAATGGTGAATACATTGCAAGTTTTGTACAGGCAACGAGAGGCGTTCAAAGATACATATTATTTAATGAACTTTTTCCATCTGTGACAACCATGGGATGTAGCACTGCAGTGTGCGAACCTACGTTTTCGGCTTTAACTGCAATCAATAGGCCTCAAAGGCTGTCAATGGGTCACGAGGGAATGGCTGGTATGGTATTCCTGGCCTTTGAAAAAAAAAAGGAACAAATCAGTTGATCTGAACGAATCGTAGTTCTTCGCATTTTTAATAACATGGCGAATCGTAGAACTCAGCTGTTTTAAATATTTTTTGTCATTATGTTAATAATTATTATAATAAGTTTGCAGAAACTATATAATCAAAATTGTATTTTTGGTCGTATCTATTTACTCATATCACCCCACCCAACAATTAATTACTACCTCACTCAGTTCAACCATCTTGTTAGCTTGTTCTTCATCATTGAGGATTTAATAATTATTAGATCCATGCTCATGCTCTCTCACAGAAATCATTTGTCTACGAATAGCTATTGAATGTACATCACTAACCTAGAGGTCAGTGATATACATGCTGATTGATTTAGGAGCCTGTGAATCGAGGGCAGATCAATTATGATAATTTTTTTACGTCCGCCCTACCTGTAACCAATGTTGCACTACCTCAAATTCGACTGTAGCTACTGCCCTGTGCTCGTAGTTTACAATAAGTTTTGAGTTATCGCTTGTCAACGTGTTACTTACTACGCCCTTGGTGCTTGACTGCATGCAAAACAGAGTTTACGAAGTAGTTATGTTTCACATCAGGTAGCCGCAATTGCCGGTGATTTTTCACGTCACGCGTCACGACACGATTTCTGATATAACGCCATCTATCGGAAGCTAAGTAGCTTCCCACAAATGGCGTTATATCATACTTCTTACATAACAACTTAAAACTTTCTCAAGTTCAAAACTTATAGCTAAGTTTTGTTAAAACTTGGAAGTGTAATAGTGTGATATGTAGAAGTGTAATATTATGTAAGGTTTAAAGGACTTGTATCCAGAGCTGTTAAATAAAAACAAAATAAGGGCACAAACCTTTAGTATGTACTGCAGACAAGAGCCTTTATGTGGACAAGCTGGACTTCTGCCATCAATGCCACACACGGATTTTCCTTCCTCCTTCGACACGCGAGGTGGTGTAAAAAACCTGTAACCCCAAAACAATAGATGTTCAAACTATGGAAAAATATTTTATAGCATAAAAATTAATTTATCTAAAAGGAATTTTTTTCTGAGTGTTAATTATTAACATCGTAGTTTGCAAGTTTTATGGCAAAAACATTCAAATTTTACAAAATTACAACTTAATAAATTTATAATTTTATATTTAGGTATAGACGAACATTACAATTTACATACAATGGTGCATAAATACCTACTATTTATGCACCAGTAAAATGCAAATGTTAGTTTATTTCATGTTACAATTGTAACATCTCTGTACCTATATTTTTTAAATAGACTTGACTATGACCACTACTATTAAAAAAGCTAAAAGGCATAACAATATTGCCAACAAAATCTTATTTTAGAATGAGCAGTCTATTTAAAATAGGCAATAACAAAATATATTAAATGAAAAACATACCAAAACAATGGTGTCCGTTTACTGTTCTCCCTTTCTAATCTCATAAAATAAAAGAGTGCAGCGCTACCCAGCATAAAAATAAGAGTCTCCTTGCCTGGAGACCGCCGGAGCCATCCTTTCATTTCTAATGTTCTTACCCAGTACTCAAATACCTGAAACAGATAATTGATTTTTTATTGATGGTCAGCTTAAAAGGAATTGTCCAAAACTGTGTCTGCATTTGTGTATACATTTTTTAAAGACTCTTTACAACGTCTTCAGACTTTAATTTCTAACTTGCTTTAGTTATGTTAACCCTTACTACAGGTTTATCAACCTATCAAGGGTAACAGCACTGCACCCACAGTGACTGGATTGTATCTAAAAGTGTGCCTAGTTCTAAGTGAATTTGTACCAACTACAATCTGCTTTTTTTTGCACCAATAAATAATTTTTATTTATTTTCTTACAGTACTTTTTTTTAACCAAAAGGTTTTGAAAGTGCCTAGTTTGCAGCCTATAATCAGTCATAAATTAAGTTCTAAAAGCAAAATGTACCTACTTAATCTTTTAAACGACTTACCAAATTAGTAAAGAGATTTAAAACAAGAACTCTTCTATGTGGTGGTTCAAAGTACACAGCTAATCCACTTACTGTGCATGGTAATAGAACTGTGGTGTAATAACTGAATTTACTAAAGAATAAGGCCCTGAAAACAAAACATATTGTAATAAATTCCAAGGAAAACTTGACAATTTGTTTCCTAATAAAAAAAGTTAATAAGAAAAACTATAGTAATTAAATTTGAATTTAATCAATAACACATACATTTTAAAATAAGCTACACATTCATAGAACTGAACATTCTAATACATTTTCCTCATACACATTGCTAGAAACATTTGCAAAAATTTGTTTGCAAACTTTAATAATGTGTATTACATGCGTAATAGCATTTTACATCTTTCTAGCGTATGGACTTAGATTGTCCGAATCTAAGAACTTTAACAACATTTTTGGAACGAAGTTCCTTATGGGGCGATGCGGAGGGGTACCCTAGCCGGGAAAAATTCCGTAACGTAAGATTTTTATGTATAGTCTTTATTATTTTCTTTATACCTCGAATAGAACTTAAAATTAATAATTTTTTAATACGGAAAGTCGTTCCTATCCGGTGTCCCACGACACCTTATGGCTTTTTTTGTATGTGATGATGATGGCTTTAAATGATCTAAAAAACAAATTACCTGAATATACAATTAAGTGTGACGAAAGAGCTACCCACAGTCAGGCCGAATATACCTGATTTTAAATATAATTTAAACTGCTCCATTACTTCTTCTTTACTCAATTTTTTTCCCTTCATTAGAATTTGTACCTGAAATTAATACAGAATTTAGGTAGGGAAAATGAACATTTTTGAGGTAAACATATAAAATACTAGCTTTTACCCGTGGCTTCGCTTGCATAAATAAAGTGTCCCACAGGAACACTGTACTTTTTCGGGATAAAAAGTAGCCTATTTTTTAATCTAGAGCATAAACTACTACCATACCTAAATTTATCAAGATCTGTTCAGTAGTTTTTGCATGAAAGAGTAAAAAACATCCATCCTCACAAACTTTCACATTTACAATAGTAGTAAGATGTATGCATGCCTTAATTTCCCCATTCATTCCTAATTTGGTATGGCTATTGACCTTTCTTTTATGACTCTTCATCTACAGGTAGTAGATAAATATATCTATCTTACATAATTAAAAAATTATATAATTTTAAACAGGATAATTATGATAAGCTTATCGTATTTATAATTATCATCTTATCATTTTAATATTCCTTTATCTTACAATTTAATTAATATTATATCTAGCAATATACCTCGTTTTTTTTTTTTCGTGGGATATTGTTAGATATAATATTAATTAAATTGTATGCTATGGATTTCCACAAAGTAACGCCTGATTCTATTATCTATTCCTTTCTCATAGCTTAAAAGAATTTAAATTATGGAATAAAATAAATCAACTTCTCCCAAGTTTGTGGCTTCACAGGTGGCTTTTTAATTTACAAGCTTAAATTCCCTGTATGAAGGCCTACATAATACACTTAATGATGTCAAAAATATGAAATAGAAAATGAGATCAATAATTCTGATCTAAGATTCTACAATATTACATTTAAGTCTGTTCACATCCAATTTAATATAAAAGTAAACAAAGATAATAGTAATACACATAAGGCTACTAATTTATATGTCTCTGACTTACGATGCAATAACACAATTATTGGGTTGAATTTGATCTTTTTGATAACATTTTAACTGTGAGAGAGCCACGCTTCGGCATTAATGGGCCAGCTCGACCGGAAATACCACGATCTCACAGAAAACCAGCGTGAAATAACGCTTGTGTTGTGTTTCGCCGTGTGAGTTAGGTTACCGGAGGTCCACGAACGCAAGTCGCAACACCAGAGGAGTTACAACTATAACTCCTCAGGTGTTGCGAGTGTCCATGGGCGGCGGTAATCGCTTACCATCAGGCATCATATTGGATCTGGACAGAGAAGGTTGTCTCTGTCCAGATCCAATATAATTTAAATGGATGATTTCTTAATTATTATCTTACACATAAACAGGAAAAAGATAGCAGTGCAAAATATTAATATTGTCTATTGCCTTCCACCGGGATGGGAAAAAGTTTAATCAATAATGCTATAATAATACACATTCAACACTTACTATGTATACCATTGCATAGAATTTGTAGCTGCCTCTTATGCAGCTTGCAACCATGGAAGTATTCGCATCGATGCATTTGTGCGTCCAAGGGTGAATGAGAATAGGACAATCAAAGTCACGGCAGGCTTTCTCAAACCAAAATTTACTGGCTTCGACCATTGTGAATATCTCGCACAAAGTCCAATATTAACGATAACGACCCGACACGACCGCTTAACTAAATAGTAAGTATTACACAAGTAGCATAGATGTTAAGTTAAACTACTGAGACTAAGCAGTAAGCTCAAAAATTATTAAATAACTTGAACATAGAAGAGAGCGTCGTAAGTAACGATATTTAAAACTGTCTGTTACTGATTTTAAGACTGAGTATGAAGAAAAGTGATAATCATAAATAAGAAACTAAAAAATATGAATAAATGTTGCTATCTTCTAAAGAACAAAATTTTCTTGTATTTATTGCGTGTCAACAACAAAAAACTATTTTTTTTTATTTATTTATATATGGCATTGGCTTATAACCATCTGCCAGTGTCAAGTTAAAAAGGGGGGAAATAGAACTTTCGTTTCAATTTTCAACACCGTATTCCTATATCGTCAAGTTTATAGTCTAATTATGTCCAAATAAATAGTCAGTGCAGTCCATGAGTCATGTCAGTCGATTCAGTAAAGTGGTAGAAGCTTTACTGAAAGTTCCTAGGGAGTTTTGGAGGGAATCTCAAAATAGCACGTTTTTAGAAGTTGTACCACTTGCCCACACTTGTGCACGTTAACGAATATTTAATGGTTAATATTCTACCAATATTACACATTAAGAACCAACAAGAAAACAAAAAAAGAAGAAATAAGACAAACGAATAACACGAATTCCACAACGTCACCCATTGAACTCCCCGGCAAAACTCCCTTTTTTGCGATTTTGGAAGTTGGAACAACCAACAAGAAGTACAAAGTGAACAGATAACATGAGTTTTGCCGGCGAGTTCAAAGGGTGAATCTCAGTTCTTAATGTGAAATATTGGTAGAATATTAACCATTAAATATTCGTTAACGTGCACAAGTGTGGACAAGTGGTACAGCTTCTAAAAACGTGCTATTTTGTGTTACCCGCCAAAACTCCCTAGGAACATTCAGTAAAGCTTCTACCACTTTACTGAATCGACTGACATGACTCATGGACTGTACTGACTATATATTTGGACTTTGACTAGACTTTAGACTTGACGATATAGGAATACGGTGTTGAAAATTGAAACGAAAGTTCTATTTCCCGCCTTTTTAACATGACACTGGCAAATGGTTTTAATGACAGCCGTTAGTACCGGTGCTGTAATTGCAGGCTGGACGGTGAATAAATCGCATAAAACTAGCTGTCCCGAGTATCGACTATCGACACATGTTGCTATGTCTTAACTATGAACTTGTAGTTGTTTAATTAAAAAACTACACCAACATCTACACCTACAACACAACCTTCACTAACATCTAACTTCCATACCTGACTTCCTAAACGGTATATCTCATAAAGTATGAACTTTACGGATATCTTTTCGGTAAATTTTATAGTATATAATAATTATTGTGTTATATAGTAAATCAATAATAAGATTATTTAAAAAAAGCATAGATTTAGGATAAGAGTAGTTGTGTAGCGACAAAAATCTTTGCAGTTCTTTTAATCTTCTGCTTACATATAAAACTAGATGCTGCCCGTGACTTCCTGCGCGCTAAAGGAACCGTACATTTTTGCCGCAATAAAAAGTAGCCTACGTCCTTCCCCGTGGTCTACTCTATATCTGTGCCAAATTTCATCAAAACCGGTCTAGTAATTTCGTAGCCTATTCGATACAAACAAACGAACACACCATTTCTCCGCTCTTTATTATATTATTAGTATAGAAGTATAGATGAAGCGTAGTTCAATATGTAGGTATCGCTAAAACTCGAGAACGATTAGAATGATTTGGTTAATTTTGATCTTGTAATAATTGTGGAAGTTCAAGGAAGGTTTATATGGTGAGAAATTTGGGAAAAAATTGAGAAAAATAAACTAAAACCGACAATTAAATGTGTGTGGGTAGGTGGGTTGGTACATATCTAGGTTGTTGTTTTAGGTCTACACCAGCTACTACGACAACCTACACCTTCATCTTAGAAGTAGCAGTTGTAGAATTTGGTGTTAGTACATCTACATATATTATATTCCAGTTCCTAGTTACGACATGTAAAAACGTGTTAAAAGCTAATTAGTCAAATATTTAATTAATCTCGATGAGAAAAATGTATAATTGTTGTTTTCTATGGTAGTATTTTTTAAACAATAATCAATGTTATAATTATTTTGAAAATGTTAAGTGATATCATAAATGGCATAATTACAGTAAAATCAGGTAAAAGGGTAAAGACTCAATAATTACAAGCGTTTTATTATCTATGCAGCTTAGGGACAGTAATTCACAGCGAGACGCGACGCGACGTGCACATTTTCAGATAGCGATTCAAAATTGAACTTTATTTACTACACAAAAAGAATCGCTATCTTAAAATATGCGCGCCACGTCGCGTTTTGGTGAGAGTGACCCTAAGATATATTGTGATAATTAGTAATCTGAGTTGTAGAACATTTAAAAGGATTTTTTTTTAATTCGCTTATTATGACTACATAATTAGGTTACAACATAAATTTGGTTTTATAGTATTATGTTGCATGTACTTGCATGAAAGGACAAACATATCGTGGACAGAATATCCGTGGCAGAAGTGAAACTTCGTATATCAATAAAATTCAAAAAAGAATTTAAAAAAAATCCACTTCTAGGGCCATTTCTGAATTGAGCCATACTTTAGAAAGTTTAGTGGTCATAATATAAGAAGTACATATAAGTAACTTCCGACTGCTGACAGGTGAACCTATATCCAAAATTGCGACGTGACGTGATGCTTGAAATTTTACTCATAACAACGCAAAAGCAGTTTCACTACAAAACATTCATATACGTGTATTATTTTTAAATTTAAATTCGTTATATCAATGTAACTTACAAGATGAACGATGTAAATGGGTCCAAAAAACAAATAAGCTCCTCTTGTACATGAAATAAAAATATCGTAAGCTGCCTTCAGACAGTTATCCTCCCAGGGATGAACTAAGCGGGAACAAGGTAGTATGCATAGTCCACTGTTATCAACAAGAGGTCTGCTCATCATCACCATTTTTTAATTTTTTGTGTAGAACCAAATATACAATCAGTAACGTTAAATTCGATTAAAAGACTAAGTCCTGAATTTACTGTAGTTGAATATTTTGGTTTCTGTACAAATGCTAATTAATTTATTCAAAAGTTCGGAGGTTACTGATGTTTATTAATGCTTTCTTTGGCTTTTGATATCGTTCTCAATAGTGAATTGAAATGTATTTAAATGAAACTATACATGTATTGTAAAACGAAATTTTCTTAGCTCGCTAACAAGCCATTTTGAGGCTGGGACCTCATTTTAATATAATACATCTATGTCTGGGATTATATTATGATCCGTAATCCGAAGAGCCGTTGAAAATTCTGAGCATTGAAAATAGAACCCTGCGCGAATACAATAGAGTTGAAAATCGAACACATGAATGTCGAGTCAAATGTCAATGTCATATAGGACAGCTCGACACTCGAAACTTCCATTTTAAACTCTATTTTATTAGCACAGTTATATTTTCAGTGCTTTGAATTTTCACCGGCGTTCCGGATACCGGGGCGTATAGTCCCAGACTAAGCTAAGAGAAGATAATAGTGAGTTGTTAGTTGGCTTTTGGGGGCCATCATGGAGGGGTACCCCCATGATACTCCCACTCTTTTAGGCTGGGACTATATGCACCGGAATCCAGAAGGCCGTAGAAAATTCTGATCATTGAAAATAGAACTCTGCGCTAGTACAATAGAGTTGAAAATCGAACACATGAGTGTCGAGACAAATGTCAATGTCATATATGACAGCTCGACATATGACACTTCGATTTTCAACAATTACAGGAGTAAAACGCCATACTCACCGTCCAGCATGCAAATCCAATATCGCATACTTGAAGCAGACTTGTAGGCAAAAATTATAAACGATTGACACTAATGACGGCTATTAGTACCGGTGCTGGATTTGCAGGATGGGCCGTGACTCGTGAGTATGGCGCTTTAGGAGCTTAACACTATTAATACTAATGACGGCCATAAGTACCGGCGCTGTATTTGCAGGCATGACCGTGAGTATGGCGTTTAAGTGCAAATCCAGCAGTCTATCAAATGAGGGTTTTTAAATTCGTGACATCTGACAGCTTTTTGACACGACAAGAACCGTCATGCTACCAAGCGCCGCCTGGTGACATAAAAAATAATCGAAAATTCTTAATGACCGTTTTTAATACCACTTACGCCACCAGATGACGCTTTGTGTAAGATGGGTCTGCCTCCTAACGGCAGAAAAAAATTAAAAACCCTTATTGAAGTGGAATAGGTTATAGGCATAAAGCACCATACTCACCGTCCAGCCTGCAAATCCAAAAATAAAAACGCCTTGAAGCTGACTTGTAGGAAAAAATGATAAATTATTGACATTATTGACACTAATGACGGCCATTAGCATCACTGCTGGATTTTCAGGCTGGACTTTGAGTAAAGCGTTTTTTAAATAATTATCACTTTTATCGGCTATAAGTACCTGCGCTGGATTTTCAGGCTGGATGGTCAGGATGGCGCTATATCACAACCAAATTAGTTTAAAAACGCATTGACTTCAGTTACGATAGTAATATAAATATAAATATTCATCGTTAGTCTGTGTGCCCTCCATGTATATTTCTCTTCCAACCAAAAACTATAAAAAAAAGGAAAAAGACAAGTATTTGCTTTTTCTTCTACTCTTTTAACTCTTATGAGATTCTGCCTCAATTTTAGTGAGCCTTCCTTTTAATTTACTAATCTTATTCTAACATGGGGATGGTGTTTATTAATATAGATAAGAAAATAATAAAAAGAAAGGGTACAGAAATCTTGGAGTTTGGTTTTGCTGTATGTATTATTATTATAAATTGAGGTAGAGCCATGATTCATCACCAACGGTTTGGCTCGACCGGATATATACCACGATGTCATAGATAACCGGCGTGAAACAAAGCTTACGTGTATTTCATCGAGTGTGACGCTATCGGAGGCCCAAGGGGGGTTGGGGATTTTAAGGATCAGGAACGGAAAGGATACGCAACACCAGAGGATTCATGAGTGAAATAGCTCTAGTGTTGCCATTGTCCTGTGTGCATAGGCGGCCGTAATCGCTAACCATCAGGCGATCCGTCTACTCGTTTCCTGGTCCATTAGGTAGGTACTAATAAGTTGTCTATGGAGATCACCTACATTGAAAAAGTTCTAGAATTTGCCGCTTAAGTTGAATGGCGCTACAGTCGGTAAATGGACGTTTGATGTGGTGTTTGTCAAGATTGTGCTATTGTGTGTTTACAGTGATTTTTATCCCGTTACTATAATCCGAATTGAGGCAAACGCTTTTCAGGAGTAGATGAAGGTATATTTACTATTATTAAAAGTTTATTTCACATATTAGACTGTTCTGAATGGTAATAGTGATTTGGCGCTTGGAGATCGTCAGTTTGCGTCGACCCATCTCTTTCATGTCAGCTGTATACAAAGATATACGCATTTGTCGTTTTTCTACATTTTAATGAATTAAAAACTCTTTCTTCTGTAGAAAAGGGTGCTATAACGTTGTACACAGGCTTTTATAACTATTAGTTACATGAAATCTTCAGGTTTACTTCTCGAACGACGGAGGTTATGGAACGCTCCCGTTGCCCGTATTCTTGATCGGAGATTACAATTTACGATCTAAATACCTCTCAACAACCTTAATGACCTGTCGAAGTACAAAGAGGTATAGATGGCACTATGTAATGTCTTATAATTTAGCATAATAACAACATACTATCTAGTGTTTTTATAGCTAAAGTAATGTATAAATAATACAGTAATCGAATGTTTGTACGAATTTATTTAGATATCTAACGTGTCATTTCCAATGTAGTTATTGGTCATAATGTAGTTACTTTCATAAATAAGTACCACAAATTGTTCGATGAAAAGTTGTCCACTGCAAGTAGTCAAGTACATAGAAATAAGGGCAATTAAAATAAGTATCTAGAATAGCCATTAAATATCTACATTTTTCCAGCTCAATTTTTCATCAATTTGTAGATAACATATGTTTATGAAAATATAAATATGTTTAAAGTAATCATTTAATATCATTGCTCACTAGATTAATCTCATTTAATAGTACCAATATACATATAAGTTCTTGTAGTTTTTATAAATTCATTACAAATCATACTCTATGAAAGGAAATAATATGTAACCTTTTTATTTTTTGGGTTCCGTAGTACTCATGGAATGGAACCCTTATAGTTTTGCTCTGTCTGTCCGTCTGTCTGCTCTTCTAGCTTTTGTTATCTATACTAATATTAAAAAGGGGATTTGTTTGTTTGTTTCATTGCATTGAATAGGTACCAAAAGTACTGGACTGATTTTTGTGAATTTTGATCAAATGAAAGGATGTAGAATACATTTTATTTCAGGAAAATGTATGGTTCCTACGGGAGTTATGGATGAGATTTGGAATACTTATAGCTTGTGTATAGAAACAGTTTCAAACATCATAAAAGTATTAATATTTTTATATTTTAGGGGTGGCTCCATACATGTGAAGTGGGGATGAAAAAAATGTTTTCATTCATCCCCATCATGTGGAGTATCATCAAATAGGTATTTTGTAATACTAACATAGATTAAGTTTACATTGTAAAATATATTATATTTCTTTTAAAAGAACAATTTTCCATCTTTTTGCTAAAAGATGGCCCCATGTGCGTTTCTTACGCTGGTTCTTTTTGGCGGGTTAGGGTTAAACTGGTGGTAGCTTTTTTCATTGACTTTCCGAAAAAAGTTTGTTAAATTTCATTTGGAAAAACAGTTTCATTTTCATAAATAAAGTCAAGGTTTTTACAAACTTTGACCTACATGACTTTTGTTTGTGAGTCAAAATATAAGAATAGAAACTTGCTAGTTTCTATGCTAATAGATCATCCTAAAAACTCTCAAGGAAACTTAGTTTGAGCGAAATCTGACAATAACTTTTAAAGTAACTTAAAGAAAACTTACTGTATATTGAAACCTACAGAACCTTCTTTAACATATCCTGACAATATGCTCTTGCTCTTGGTTTGGTTATTTTTATTGTCTCTACAATTAAAAATTATTAATTTATTACCCTATCTAAATTGATATGTCAAACCATCACATTATGTGCTAGGCTTAAGTAAATAAATAAAAGCCTTGCCTGTGGTAACTTTTGTAGTTTATTGATTATTATTAAGCTTCATAATGTATTAGGAAATATTTGTCAAATTACAAACCTTTACAGGTTGCTCATTCGGTGAATAATATTTAATTAAAGTAGAAATTTTTCTAGGTCCAACCAACCCATTCGTAATGGTACGTTATCTCATGATAAATGAAAAAGATAAAATTAGAGCCCCACCAACATTTTAATGATACCTAATATATGGGTCAAAAGAACTCCTAAATATTTATAAACTAAAAATAATACCCAAAGCATTGCATGGGTATTTTACATTGGCAATGCTAGGGGTATCGCGAGTGTGTTGTTATTTATTCTTCTTACACTGCAACATTTGATAATCATCATCAGACAGCTCATAAGCGGCATTCATAACAGTCTACCGTTAATTTAGTTGTTAAGAGAATCGATTTATAATTATAGATGTAACGCGTATGGTCCGTGTTGAGAATGCTGAGCGTTCACGCGAGTGAAAACGTTTACGATGCCATTACGTGTTGTTTATTTAAATAACGTAGGTCCTGCCCACATAATCGTTGGGTGGTAACCGTAAAATCGTTATCCATTCGTAAGACGTTATTACACAATCCGATTTGTGCAAATCGTAATAAGGTGGTTTAGGAATCGAAATCATTTGCTTTTATTCGCAGTTCATTGAATTCTGAATCTGAAAATACGTCATCAAATAGTCTGTAAGTAATTGGATTCTAAAACGGAGAATAAAGAATCGAGTAGTCCGTAACTGAAACTCTCGGTTTAGAGTGGCTTTAAAGAGGTCGGGATCTTCCACATCTAAAGGTAGCCTTCCGATGCACGCGACGCGCGACGCGAGACCGCGACCCGAGACCGAAACCCAACCGACCTTAGAATGAATTTATATGGAGCATTAAACAATGCCCGCGAACCACATCGCGCGACCGGTGAGTGTGGCCAGGGAACTTGATTCGTTGGTTTGCTAGTCGCGGTCTCCCATCGTGGTCGCATAGATCGGAAGGCTACCTTTAGTCAGAACAATGAATGTTAGTTTAAGTTTGAAGTTGGCGAAACAAAGTCAGCGAGGCGTGCCCATACACAAGGTTAGGGTTGCCGAAATACGGCCATCTGAGGACGGAAACATGGCTGCTTTCCGGCTGGTTAGTGGTTATCGTCAGGGTTTTCCACTTTACTCTGTTCAGCACGCGTAGCAAGACCACCATACAAATGGTTTCTTTCTACCTACTGAATTACTATTAGTATATTATAATAAAACTAGCGTTTGCCCGCGGGTCCGCTCCCACGGGATCACTGTAATTTTTCGTGATAATAATTTCGTCTGTCTGTTTTAATCCAGAGCCTAAACTACTACTATACCAAATATCGTCAAAATCTGTTCAGTAGTTTTTGCGTGAAAGAGAATCAAACATCCACCCATCCGTCTATCCATCCATACATCTATCCTCACAAACTTTCACTTTCATGATAGTAGTAGGATTAATCATGAATAGACAAAGTGACAGATTGATAAAGGAAGTCTGTCATTTGGTTCATACAGTCGGTCAGTGTGTATATTCTTATTTCTTATGCAGAGAAGCATTTCTACGGTGGTGCTTCGCGTGCAGATCAAATTTAATCTAATAGTAAATAAAGGGAACAATAGACCACATAATGCTTCCAACTTGAATGTCACCAATTTTCGTTTCATTGTAATTGTTTTAAGTCAGATTCATAGACAAGTGGGGATAATAATGTAAATTTTTAATCATATTTTATGTGAATATTCGTTGAAATCAAATGAGTTCAAATATCACAGAATTTACCCCACCTTCTGCAGATATGCGACCTATAACCAAGTGTGATTAGGCGTACATTAAACCAAAATTTAAAAATGTATCGTCGGTCGTCGTGGCTTATTGTTGTAATGTAAAATTGCCTATGTCCTTTTGCTTCATTCATACGGTAGCAAAATACTAAGCTCATAATATGGTGCAATAGAACTCAGAAGCGCTATGTGGTGTGGTGTGACATATCTTTAAAAACAGGAGCGTTTCTATGTTAGTGCTTATGGCTGTAACAATTAGGAAAGGCTACGTATAACTTTCTTACTGTCTCAAAAGTCCCAGGTTTAGTTTGTTCCTCCTAAGTTGGCAACCAAATCCGTGGTCTGCCTCGGACTCAATATATACGTGTTTTAAAGATTTAAGAGGCAAAAGAGCTAACTTAAAAATTATATCTATTAATTGTTAAGGGCGATTTTCGACCACTACAGGACGACCTCTAGTTATATTAATGAGGGAAGATTCGTTTATTTGTTTACATTGAATAGACTCCGAAAGTACTAGACCGACTTTTATGGAATTTGGCTCAAATGTAGAGCAGACCACGGGGACGGATATGGGTTACTTTTTATCTAAAAATCTAAAATAAAAAATAGATAAAATAGAATCTAAAAATAGAATAAAAGTTAAAATATTTTTGCTTAATTAGTAAACAAAACATTCGTTTAGTTACATCATATACAAAAATATTCATTATGGTAAGTATTTTCCCATATATTAGGTCCTTACATATTAAATTGGCGTTTTGTCGTACTGGCCACTTTGATCTCAAATATATCTTCTTTGGTTAGGAATTCCAATTTCAAATTTATACCGCTATTTACTCATGCATTTGTGTTTCGAAAACGGTAAGTCATTTGTTTTTTCCTCTTTTGGTTTTTTCTTTGCGTCTGTTTACAAAATGGAAAACTTTAAATATCGTATTAAGTATCGGATCTATCGCAAACTACGTCCGAGTTAGCTGCAGGCTGCGGTGTTAGTGATAAAACTGTTTTAATCCACTTGTAGCAAATTAGGAAGGTGAAAAAGCTTGAGAGGTGAGTACCTCATGAATTGAGTGCAGCAAACCGACAAACGCGCGTCGACAGCTGCGTTACATTACTCAATCGGCACAATAATTAAGGGATTTTAAATCGAAACCTGTGATGAAAAATGGATCCTGTACGATGATCGGAAACGCTCATCGCAATGGCTGAACCCTGGCGAACCAGCCAAAGCCTGCCCCAAACGAAAATTGACTCGAAAAAAGTTACTTGTGAGCGTTTGCTAGACTAGTGCCGGTGTCGTTCACTACAGCTTTCTTAAATAAGGCCAGGCGATTACGGCAGATGTCTATTGCCAGCAACTACAAATCATGATGGAAAAGCTAGCTGCTAAACAACCGAGGTTGGTCATTCGCTCTAGGCCACTGCTTCAGGACATAGCAAAAGTGCATAGATAACAATGGTATATACTTTAATTAAATAAATATATTATGATTAAAAAAACGACTTTATGTTCCTCCTTTACAAAACGCCAATTTCATATGTAATAACCTAATACTTCATATAATTTAACATAGGTGTGACGTCACAGCTAGGTACGACTTTAGCATGGAGCGTTTTCACGAGACTTGCTAAATTTTGAATAAAAATCGCAGTACCTTTGTAAATATTGACTTATGATATACTGTTTCTTCTAATAATCTCTCATCTTCAGAAGTTACTCATATTTAAGAGTACCTACTATTCATTTATGCAATAAAAAAAATCTGTCAGCGCAAGGAAATCAAACCGTACATTAGGCTAGATAATGTACGGTTTGATTTCCTTGCGCTCGTACGAGGCGTGGGCAACATCCAGTTTCATATAACCAGCAGAAGCTGAAAACCAAGACGTGTCTCGTAGACGAGGCGCAGCCGTGCCATTGTGTTTGTGATTTGTGAAAGTGAATCTACATTAGTGGTTTCGCGTGTCGCGTAATTTTGTCATATTCCATGACCGTATTGTGCGAGAGTGGGTCACCTGTGTGACACAGCACGCGGCTTGGTTTCTCAGATGTCCACACGTCACAGAGTGGATGGTATTTTTGTAAACTATAAATAGCGAATTCATTTGCATGAAAATAATGTTTAATTCGCGAAATACATACAATATAGGGTTTAGGGCCCTCAAAAAGTTCAAGTGCCCAATGTTATCTTGGGATAGTATTTATCGTTTGCCTATTCGCGTATAAAAATGTACACTATTAAACAAAAATCGTACATTTTGAAAGGTAAAGGGCCCTCTTTACGCTAGGAAGTATCGTTGGTTCACTTTTTTTTTTTAATAAATTGGGGTTTCGTATGTAACATTGAACAAGACTTTGCTTGAACATTATTATAAACTCCCACGTACAGTGACGAAAACCTATAAGATGAGGGTCGCGGCTTTACATCTCGGCTTTGAGATCTTAGTAGTTAGTACAGTCTAACCTGTAGAACTATTATGATATCTTGAGCTATTGGTAATCGTGGTTAGTGTTCTCAGAAGCCCAATTCTCTTAACTATTTTCGACAAGCTTTTGCCCGCAGCTCCGCTCGCGTAAATAAAGTATCCCACGGGAACGCTGTCCTTTAAGTACTTTGTATCTATTAAGAGTTCCGTTGTACAGTACCTACCTAGCGACTAGTAAACTTAATAAGGATAAGTATTGTGTATATGGATGAACATAATATTATTATTATCTTTGACGAATTAATCAAACTGGGAGTATATTGTCCGGAATCCGGTAGGCCGGGGAAAACTATGCGCTAATAGAATAGAGCAGTGGCGTGGGATTCCTATAACTCTATTCTTATCGGCTTCACTTACCTTTTGAAGACCCTCATCCAAATCTCTACCTATTATACAGGCTAGGGCTTCCCTATGAAGGAGAACCAGCCTTCGCCACTGCAATAGAGCTAAAATGAAACAAACAAGTGTCGAGTCAAATGTCAATGTCGTATGTGACAAGCTTGGCACTAGACACTTCGATTTTCAACTCGCGCAACCTAATGTGGGAATAAGTGGCTGCCCCAAAAGGAGATCTCCGACCGAGTGAGATGGTATGCTCGGTCAGGCCAAAGCCAACTTATATACTTAACTTATAAGTATGCATTTCAGATGTATATATAGCGCCGAACTGTGAAAACTTCGATAGCGCGATTTGATCTATATTTTGGACTATATGGTCTTGTATATATATATATATATATAGTCCTAGCCTAAGACAGCTACAAGAGCTTATATTCATAAGGATTTAGGTGGATAGACGTTAGACACGGATTGTTAGGAATTTTCTCATTTATAATAACATTTAATATAAATTAGACTTTACAAAAAAATAACTTACCAGTGACGAACCAGTTTTCTATTTATTTATTTATTATTTTAGCAGTCTATTTAACCGCAATGTTGCATGACAGAGATATACTAAAATGATATAGCTATTAATTTATGTGTTTATTTCATTCAATATTATGTTTTAATTTTATTTTATATACGCATTTAATTTAAAATACATAAATGTACTTAAAAATCCTTATCATGAAATGTTAGCACTTATCATGCTTGCTTGTAATTGTTAGTGTGTTCGGTGCTTTATTTTTAATTCTTTAAAACAAAACGTTTTACCTGTGAAAGAATCCTAAACTTTAAATGTGACCGAACTTGTTTGATTGTAAACAATTTAATTTATAATTCTGAAGTGATGTGTTCCAATTGCTTAGTCCAACTTCCTACTATGGTCAGTGAGGAATAGTGATCTATGTTTTTTAACTTATCCAATAGATCATACCGTGTATGGAAGACGAAGTTCATTTAAATAGTTAATTTTAATTACACGCTGAGATTACAGTAGTATTTATTTATGTCAGCTTAGAAAAAAAGATGTCACATAAATTAGTAAGTTAAATTAATATCCTACCTAGTTTTGCCTTTGTAGCACCAACCTCATGTATCATTTTATTGTTGATGAGACTATGTGGAAGGTAGGTTAGGTTACCCTTAATATGGTATTTGCCTGTCTGTAAAGATTATGTTTAAAGTTACAAAAAAGTATTTTTTTTTATATAATTTGTGTAAAATACGATGATTAATTTACTTACATCAAATAGAAAAGGATTTACTGTGGCTAGTATGAATATAAACGCGCAATCTTCGGAGATATCAGAAAGGACATTGGCAAATCCTGCCGAAGCGATTTTCCGTCAAGAGCGGCCAAGTTCGATCATATTATGTGGTTTTATAGTTATTATATCCTTAAAAGGTTATTATATAAAAAATATATAACATTTTTAGGACTTGGGAATAAAAAGTTATGATCCGAAATCTGCGAATATCGAAGAATTGATGTGCAAAAGACCTACTTATCTGGGTGGTAGGGTAGGTATCTAGGTAATCGTTGTCATCATATCTATATTCTATATAGTCTATGGTTATCATGCTGTAAATTGTCAATTTGAGGCGTAAAAATAAAAATAAATCTCTCTAGTGGCCCAGTAGATAGATTTATTTTAATTGGAGTATAAAGTTTTTTTTTTCTTATAGCTCAGCAGTTTCGTACTAGTTTTATGAAAAAAATGTTACTTGAGGTGTGAAATAGATCACTCTATACTTTTTATATACCAAGAAAAATAATTATTATGTTTTTGGTTTTCGTAACGTGAAAGCGACATGTCATTTATCCTTTAGCATATTGCGTTTCCAATCAAACTAGTTATTAATTTAATTACGTAATTTACTAATAGATGTCGCTTTTCCGCAAACCACCACTAGAGCAATATATTTAACAATAGGGTTAGGTTATATTTAATCAATTATCTTTTATCTTTGATGTATAATATTATTGCTTTTTTTGTTCCTATGTTCATAAAGTACAACTTACAATAAATACTTTTTGTAGCCTCGTATTTTGATTACCAGGCAGTAAATGTGACCGGCACTCCTTTTATGCATATGGCCATACACTTCGTAGCAATTTACAGGCATGTGACATCACCTGCAAGTAAGAGCGTTTTGAGTTTTCACAAGATGCTTTAAACAATCCTTAGTTTCTTTGAAAATATTGTATTTGAGTGTAAACTTTCTTATTTTTCAGAGCACTATTCATTTATGTACTAAAAAAATATGGTGAACAGCGGCCGTCACGCCACCAGCAGTGTTCTTAGGGTCGCTAGGGTCTGCCTTGATCTGTCTAAAACTATAACGATGAGCTGGTATCACCGAAAAAGTTTATTATTATTGTTTTTCTTAATTATAGTGATTAAACGAACGTATTAAATGAACGAAAGGTTCAATTTCGTTCAGTTCGTTTAAAAGAACGACTAATGTGGATCAATAAGTGATAACAGTCCTTTTAGAGTTATTTTACTTCAGAGATTCTGTGAGAGTGATCCATAGTATTATGTCGTCGGCATAAAGGTCCTGTCAGAGGATGTATGGACATATAAACGCAATTAGGTAGGTATCCTCCCACATTCAAAATCAACTATCGGAAATCTGAATTAAACTTTAGGGCTGTGCTAATTTGCCAATTTATGTACCTACTAGATATTGCCCGCGACTTCGTACGCGCAAATAGAAATCCCGTTGGAACCGTAGATTTTCAAACAACTGCCATACCAAATTCCATCAAAATCCGTTCCGTAGTTATTGCGGAGCGTTATTAAGGAGTTAAGATATTAATAAAAGTAGCTAGTAGCTGATGACTACAAATTAGCTTCTATTTTTGATTGCGTGAGTGATGCGCCACAGTTCTTGATTAACGTACCGAATTCTTTGATCCTTTATCTAGGAATAGAAATCATTTATTTGCATAAATAAGGTACAATATGGTTTTACAGTTTAGGTACATTAGATCTTTCATAATTTGCCTTTTAAGTGGCTGCAAATTTTCGTTTAAAAACTATTAATTCTTACAACCACTGCATCTCAAAAAAACTGTCTAAAACTTAAATCATAAGGACATACTATCATACATATGCTATCTAATACATACATATATCAGTGGCGTGCACAGGATTATGACACTGGGCATGCGGCGAAGTACTCGGTCACAAAAACTTTTTCGTTTATAGATTTTTAGCATAGTTACAGCCAAGCGACGGATCTCTAAGTCGAAACCATGCCAACAGAGCAAGTCTTAGATGTACTACTATTCATGTACATCTTCTACGGCAACGCAGACAAAACAGCGATCGATCGTCGCGGCGGAAGAAATTCTAATAAGCAAAATAATAAGCATATTTTAAAATATTATAACTACTCACCAGTCAGCTTCAATTTTCACATATTACGGTTCCGGTTACTTGAGATTACTATATCCCGATGTAAATTACTAAATAATATGCAAGGAAAACAATATAATTTAATCTTGTGTACACAACCACAAAGCCAGCTATACGTTTCATAACTTTTAACATGAAATTTTCGAGTTACATTATTTTTTTGCTGGTTTAATTTTGTAACTCGGGTACACACCTACCTTTAGACATAATTTGAATCTTTTCACTGAATGACAAATGTAAGAACTTGTTATTTTTAATTTTTAATAAACACACATTTTCAAAACCTCACAGTCAAATAACATTTTAAAAAAGTCGACTAACTCACTAGTAAAAGCTAATCACTACAATTATTATAGAAACTCAGTAATAAAATGTTAAATGTACACACTTTCAAATGTTAAAATGAAAAATCTTTAAAGAAATAAATAAACTGGAGCGATTAAATTGTAAACAATGCTTATCACATGAAATATGCAATATGGCCCCCGCGAAACACAAAACGTTTCTTCTATTTAAACAAATATTACCTTACTAAACAAAAATGCATATTGTGCGTACATGATTTATTAGATTCGCGTCGTATTGTTTTTACTCGGATTATAGGCAACGAATAATTTCCAACAAGCCAGTTCGGCGGTTTTCGGTAGCGATCGGATAGCCGAACCATGTCTGGTCAGTTTCATACATTGGAAAATGAAGTACATGCTCAGTACGTAAAGATGTCGCTATGAGTAAGCATTGTGAACCATGGAAAAGTAAATCACATTAAAAGCACAATTAAACCGCCATGTAACTTGTTTTGTTTTACGTCAGTGATTTATTTAGTTTTATTCTTCAAAATTTTCAATGATTACTGAATAAAATATGAATTTATAACAATATTTTATTCATACAACGCCCTCTTTTTTAAAAATTGAATTGATAAAGTACATCGGCACTACGGGACTCTTCAAATTAAATATCGTCAATTCACGATAGATGGCGGCCTAGTTAAAACGACGACGCAACGCGCAGGCGGCGCTATGGGCGCTTATTTAACAATTTATCCTTATAGCACAGAGATAATAATATACTTAGTTATGTTTGGTTATGTTTGGTTATGTTCGTTCTCTGAAAATAGTGTCATTTATAATTTCCACGTAAAGTGCCATCTAGTAAGTTTTCTTAGTAAATAACATTAAACTGACAATCATAGAACTCGTTGTAGTACCAAGCTCGCGCCACGGGCGCCCGAAGCCGAAGGCCATGTAATGCCGCATGAGTTACGCCTATTTAAACATGTCGATATTCATGGGTGTGTGCGTTTGCGAAGTATGAAAATTACACATACATGCGACGATTTGTCCTGCACAAAGCTACTGCATGAGTTGCTATTTAAAAAATATTAGGCGTTTTAAAGTTATTATATTTATTTAATTAATTTATTTACTATTAATTAAAGTCATCTAAAACGTACGAACGTTTTATTAAAATATCTGTGAATGACAAGTAAAGCACTGCATTTCTGCCTATATGGAGCGCACGCCCCTGACATATATAATATATAGTGATTATTATTATCATTCTATTATTGTTTTTATTTAATTAATTTTTATTGATATTCTATAGATATCTATTCAGTGGTGTTATAAGAAGTAGATAGACATCCAGATGTAACACGACCTCTGTGGCTCAGTGGTTCAGCGCGTTGGTGCTCAAGCCGGGGGTCGCGGGTTCGAATCCCGCTGAAGGAACAAAATAGTTTTTCTGTTTTCCTGGGTCATTGATGTGTATTAAATATGTGTATAATATAGTAAAAATCTTAAATATATGTAGAGTATAAAAGTATTAAATATACTTCCCGTTGTCTGGTACCTGTAACACAAGTTCTTCGGATACTTACCACGGGACCAGACTGACGTGGTGTGAAGCGTCCATATCCTGTATATGGATGTCCCGTAAATCGACGTCAAGCCGTAAACCAGTGATAGGCCAAGTTACAATAGTTATCAGAAAAAAAAAATCCAAGTAATGTGTCTCAAAAAATACAAAGCTTTTAAAAAAAAATGTTTTTTAGTTCCCGGCACTACAAATTTCTACTTTTTTTGTATGTTATCCTGAATAATGCTTTAGTAAACTGGTGCCTAAAATTTAAATCAAACGACTCCGACTTGAAAGGAAATGAGGCTTTTTGCCCAAAACAATGATTCGAATTTAATAGTTTGCTCGACTTTAACTGACTGTACTGGAAAAAAAATGTACTACGCTTGTTTGGCAGGTAATTTTAAAAGTTGGCGCAGTTAATAAGGATTCCAAAATGGTATGACACTTGCTAGATCGTTTCTTAAATTTTGGACAATATTGATTCTAGTCTACGGCTTTCCAGTCTACGGCTTGACGTGGATTTACGGGACATCCTGTATATTATTATTTCTACCAAGGTCACCAAATTTTTTGTATTTTGATGCAGTCAGATCCTCGATGAACAATTCAGTACCTACCTGGGTAATCGAGCTTTGCTCGGAGTTCTAGTAGTATTAAAACAATAAAAATATATATATATATATATTTATCTTACCGGGATTCGAACCCACCACGTTCCAAATATTCGAACAATGTATCGTGTAGTCGAAATTATTGATCTATTGTTGCACGACAAAATAAAAAAACATCTAGCTTAAAAACGCGCAGTTTCTCAGGGATAAGACCTAGCTATTTCTCGATATTTCTTCCGCAAAACATACTAAATGCAGGGAGCATACTAAATTTCATGGTAATACTTTCAGCTGTTTTCGAGAAACCGATTTTATATATTGGTACAAGATTGTTTGACTCGTTGAAAGTATAAAATTCTATTGTAGGCTTCATTAAACTAGGCAGAATATTATTGTTCAACTAAATGCATAAAAATGAATGCTAACATTAACTTAACATTATAGTAAGGATACTCAACACACAATTAGTAGGTACTACAAAGGTATAAAATACAATTTAAACCTCGAATAATTATTTCATAACACCTTGGCGTATAAATAAAAGTACAAAACATAAAGTAAGCTCAATTATCGTGGCATAAACGTTTATTTTTTTATCTAGAATAATGTTAAACTTTTTGAGGTTAGTCAATTGTTCTTGTGTAGGTATATGAATAAACAGTCTCGTTATATAAAAATGTAGAATAGGTGAATAGTGAATACCTACGCAGAATCAAGGAGTTAGCAGAAAACTAAAGCATACCAGGATTTTTTCGAAAATTATCTACAAGGTACTTCGACCTCAGACCAAATGATAAAGTGAAGACAGTTCTGCGAACCACACAGTGAGGCTGCGGCCGGTCTAAACTACTCCTCGCGACCGTTGTATTTACACAGTAATTACAGTGTCACGCACACACATGTAACGAAACTAAGTTGTCGCGGTGTGTCGTTTTTTATGCATGTAGTGCGTAGCTACATGCGGACTATAAATTATAATAGGTACATATAAACCGCTAACTTCCTGCCTCGATGTCTTCAGGTGACAGGATGTCTCGCAACAAAGATAAGCACGAGGGCGCGAGCGGGCGCACGTATCATATCATGTCGGAGGCGGAGCGGGCGTCGGGCAGGCGGGGCGGGTGGACTACTCTTGAGGTAAGAATCTCCAGATTCCAGATGCACAATAGGAGGACCTGCTCTATATCCTAAAGAGCAGTACATGCCAAGGCCGGGAGCACCCGCCGGAAATCAGCTAAAAAGTTACGAAAGTCTTCTAAGAATGTGGCAATGGCAGGCGTTGCTGGTGTGTCGTTGGCTATGGCGCGAATGTGCTTTACATAATATACATACTGCCACTTACACGGTATACCACACAACACTGTATTTGCTTGAAGAAGGCGATACCAGTCTGAAAGAAAGAAGCTCTGCTCCGTTAAAATAGCTATTTGAAAGGGTGCTCTAGGCCATAATATCCATTTCACAAGTTAAAAAAAACAAGGTCTTGATGCAAGACGATAAGTTTCAGGATTAAGAAGAGTCGCTTCTGGATAATTCTATCTATCAAAGTAATTTATATCTCGTTAAATGTAATTACTGCTTAGAATCTTACCTTAATTATGCAAATAAAATAAAAACAATACAAAGTCAATGCACGTTATTGTTACATACAGTTCTATTTCAGACGTTTTCAGGACGTCATCACCACTGTTGATCAACACAATCTAACACGAATGAGTTGTACATACAAAACATATTTTTGAAAGGATCCTTCTAGAATAGTTTGCATTGCCAACAGGAAAAATACAGGCATCCATTCTCACATGAATATTGAGACTCTTACACCTGACTGACTGACCAGAAGCTTGCTTATATTACGTTGTGACGTTATACCGCACAGTGATGCAGCGTTATCATGGTGCTGCTTCGGTGGAGTATGGTGTCTTAACGCTGAAATAACATTCGATCCATCTCTGTTCTCTAGATATTTTGCTGCCGTCGATATTCTGATATCATTAAATAAACAATGTTTCTAACAATTTCCAGATAACAGGAGGTGTGCGCGCGCTGGCGCCGCCCCTGTTTCAACTGACGCACCTCACTGCGCTGTACCTCAACGACAACTCGCTGCAGCGCATCCCGCCGGACATCAGCTCGCTCGTCAACCTGCACACGCTCGACTGCTCGAACAACAAGCTGCGCACGCTGCCCTCCGAGCTCGGCGACCTCATCCAGCTCAGGTACGACAATTACCTCGATGCACCATGACCGTGACCAACATTTTGGTGATCTCGTACCGCTAACTGTTAGTCACCATTACACATGTCCAACAATATGCCTCGCTTGACATGCTCAATCGCATGTCTGAATCATAAACAGCATACCTGGTGCTATATGCGCCAGTAAAATTCACCTCATTTAAATGTCAGCCTAATACACTATGATCCACCAAAAGTCTAACTGGAGAATTGTCAGAATAATCCTTAGTACTTTGAACCTGCGCCACAGAGTAACATCAATCGTTTTGACATATTAAGATCTCACAGGACAAACATCAAACACTACATTTAAAAATTCTGACGACCATTCGACTGTCCACTGGCTTTACCGGATTTTTCTACTCTTGCCGCGTACGCGATAGGAGACCAGTGGACACGCACAGGATGGTGTGCGTGCTCGTGTGCTTGTAGTAGTGCAATAAAATCGAGAGATTACTATGTGGCTGTGTATCTGTTCCTCTTTCACTCGTGGCGCAAGTGACGTATCCAATAGACTGTTGTGTATATGGCTTGCTTAAATACGAGCATTTAGAAGCTAACTTTAAATAGGATTTTTAGGGTTCCGAAGCTCAAGGAACCCTTATAGTTTCGCTCTGCCCGTCCGTCTGTCTGTCTGTCCGCTCTTTTAACTTGCATATAAATGTATGAAATTTGGTATAGTTATATATATCTAGGTTGTGTAAAGGTTTTGTATAGATCTAGGTTGTGGCATCATAAAATAATAATAATTTTATATAAGTTTCCATACTGATAGATTACGCTTTGTTTAGGAAAAATATTTTGAGTGAAATCAGACTTATTACTTTTGAAGTAATTTGAATAAAACCTTTTGCACGTTTACAGTTACGGAACACTCCTTAGGCACTCTTTGCTCTTGGTTAGGTGATTTAAAGTTTAAAATTTAAGAAAATACTGTACATTTTTATTGGTAAAGCTGACAATTATGTTTTGTTTTTCATCTTTTAGAGCCAGTTTATATAGCACTGGATATTGGATAATGTGCTTGTTTATTGATAATGACAAAACACTAAGACAAATAAAGGTGAACTATATCGTATATTATATTCAATCTTATCTACTAGGAAATAAAAAAAGACCACAACATAATGTAGCTTCTCGCCTCTATTGCTTACGTGATAAGATATAAAATAGATTAGCACGGTTCGCAGCTAATAAGCGCTATAATAACAGCCTTCAAAACAAACATGCCAATACAACACAAGGTTGTTGAACTTTGATAACAACAATTTAGCGAGTCCAATACTTGTTATTGGATATAATATATAATGTAGCAAGTTTGCCACATTCTAGTTTTGCTTTAGGTATGTAAATAATGAGATGAATATATTTTTTAAACTAATTTTAAATAACCTTGACTGGGGTCAAAAAGAATATTAGTGCCATATTTCGGTAAATTATTATGCATTTCATAGTTGCTAAAATTATTTGTTTCTAACTAAAGAACCAAGGAGCTGGAGCTGCTCTCAAGTTTATATACAAAATAGTGCAAGTCATCCCATGGTTTTATTTAAATAATAATATTACATATTCCAATAATATTACAATTCTTATTTGTGGCAGATAACGGCATTGTGGGGTTTTGGGCGATAGTCGACTACCAGCGCCATCTAACGTCAGTGGAAACAAATAATTTTACTTTAACGTCCGATGCATGGAGAATAGAGGTAAGGAGTACCATCTCTCTAAGGCAGAAAAGCTAAAAAGTGTCCGACAAAAGTAATTAAATAATAGTTCCAAAACTGGCCATAATGGCGCTAGAGTGGCAAGGGTGTGTGATACTCCTTAATTCTATTCTCCATGAATAGAATTAAGGAGTACCATCTCCATACATGAAAAGTTTCCGTAAAATAGCGTTAAATAGGGGGCGCTACAGGCGCATACGGGAGTAAAGCGGCAAAATTTAAACGGATAATTAAATCTTAGCATCTTCTTCGGTTTTATATATAAAAATATTTTCGACTATACGAGTAATTAGAATTTTCATGATTTACTGAATTAACTACTTTTAATCTACTAAAGTCGTCAAAAATTTAAAATAACTAAACTCAACTCACTTTACTTCATCTCTTATTGCTAACTTCATATCACACACCCTTGCCACTCTAGCGCCATTATGGCCAGTTTTGGAACTATTATTTAATTACTTTTGTCGGACACTTTTTAGCTTTTCTGCCTTAGAGAGATTGTCCTCCTTACCTCTATTCTCCATGGTCCGATGGTGGCGTTTTTAATGATGCTTACAAAAATACAAAACTCAGTTTTATTCATAATGAGAGCTACATATTACATATATCTTTTACGTATGTTTTAATTTACACAACTTACTTTTAATAACGTTTTAACTTTTAAACGTTAGTAACGTTTTAGTTTAATTAACACACTGTATACGAAAGTATGTAAGGCTCACTATTCCATAAGCTTATTTTGCTTACGCTAATCCGTCTGCTCCTCCCGTGTGAACCATGCCCCTTATTAATAAAAATATTTACACCAAGTATACGCTAATCCATGGTGCTGCCTTTGTCTGATACGTTGGAAAATCCACTTGACAGACAAAGGCAACAACAATCCGTGTGTGATTATGTTATGTGCTGTTCTACTTTATGGCCGACAAACTCTACAAGATAGACATTAGACATCGATGGCGAAGCGTGAGATCCGAGGAGTAGCAAGCGTAAGCAAATATCTATTATAATGCAGAACAATGATACTTTGTTTTGATGAAATATGTAAAATTAAATCTTTTTTTTTTTTAATTTTCATTTGCTTTGATTTCTACCAATTTCATTTGAATCCATACAAGCCGGTAAATTAATAGTGACTTTATTTATTAATCTCGGCGCATCTCGTGCGTCCAACGGAATGGTTTCGTCACAAGCTGTCAGCGCAATATTATGGGTGCATTGGGCGCAAATTATTGTTTTCTTTTTGTGCTGTATTTTAAAAATAAGTATGTATTATAAATAAGCAATATTAATAAGGGAAGCCGGCTTGTATGCACGCCACGCATGTGGTAGACATAAAACTAACAGTGTTTCCTCGTTCCAGAGAACTCCACCTCCACAACAACTACCTGCGCGTACTGCCGTACGACCTGGGCAAGCTGTTCCACCTGCAGCTGCTGGGCTTGCAGGGCAACCCGCTCAGCAAGGAGATGCTGTCCATATACAACGACAGCAACGGCACCGCGAAACTGCTCTCGTACCTGCTCGACAATTTACAAGGTAAGACTCTTTTTTTTTTTAAATTTGTTGACTCACCAAGAGCATTTGGTACATTGTTGAAATTCAAAGCATTATAGTACTTATAGATAACATGAGTTCTAATGATAGGTGAAGTATATCGTCTGTGACAATGAATATGAAATACCAGCTGTTGCCCGCGGCTCCGCCCGTGTAAATATAGTATCCCACGGGAACATTGTACTTTTTTCGCGATGAAAAGTAGCCTATGTTTTAATCCAGAGCCTAAACTACTACCATACCAATCTTCATCGAAATCCGTTCAGTAGTTTTTGCGTGAAAGGGTAACAAACATCCATACATACATCCTCACAAACTTTCACATTTATAATATTAGTAGGATGAGATGACTTAATATTATAAATGTATAATGTGATGATGAAAAAATATAATTAAAAAAAATGGTTTTCTTCTTTTAAACAAAAATAGTAATTTACAATAATATTATAATACATATCATCTTAAGACGACAGGACAGAGGTACAAAAATTTACAGTTTATTTACTGTTACTAAGATGCTTATTAATATTACTATTGTGTTTAAGTTGACTATTAAAAGAACTGAGTCTTTCGGAAAAAATACAAATATCGGGACAGTTGGATGGAGTGTTGTATGTTATTTGTTAAACTTAGTATCACAATGCTAATAAGTAGATCGATTCTAGTAAATCAAGCTTAATATAGTTTCGATGCAGTCTCGATACTGTGGGATTAACACGGGTGCCGCACAATTTCCGCTGCACTGCTAAAATCGACCGTATAAATGTATTCGGCTAGGTCGCAAGGCAATTTTGCAAACAAAAATGACAAGGCTTGATAAGCGTCTCATGCAAGCGAAAATCGACCGCAAAACAGCAAAATAGTATTCTCATAAACGTCAAACCAATGTCAAACGCGTTTTGATTGGTCCAAGCTCCAAAATCTGTTTATGATATCAAGACGATTCATTTATAATTCATTGAAAGTCTACAATAAATATGAGGATTGGGGTTCAATATTATATAGATGTCTTATTAGATAGCAGATACCAGTAAGAAATGCATAAAATATTCTTGTGAAGGTTCACAAAACCAACTAAACGGATCCATGGATCAATCAATCATACATAGACTGACAGATCTCATACAAAAAGGTCCGGATTCTGCTTATTTCTAGATGGCGTTAGTAAATAATAATAATCAGAAAATCAATATATTGCACAAATTAGCGAAGTAAATCAATTAAACTCTTTTTTAAACAACTCTTTCTTCTTTTTCGGCCTCTTTCCAGTGTAATTTTAAAGTTCAAAGGATGATATTTGATAATTTTCTCTAAATCCTAAAAAATTTACCTCAACAGCTTGTTTCTAGACAATTATGGTAGATGGCGTAGTATTAGGGTACAACGCGTGATCACTAGATGGCGCGCTAAAGTGTCGGATTTTTTAATATAAGTACAATGTATTATAAATATTATATAATATAATATCTAATCACCACCACTACAATAGTACAAATACAGCTTACCACGCATCACCTTTTAGACCGTATTATATTTTATCACAATGAAATTTTTTGAAATTTCAGTTCGCTAACGGCCGGTTTCAATAACCTATCTACCAATAACTATGTGTTAAAAACTTCACATTTCGTATCATTTTACGATACCAAATTGACGTTTTTAACAAATAGTTATTGATAGATAGGTTATTGAAACGGGCGGCGTTAGTCAAGTACAGTCGTGGAGTGGACAGATCCGGTGAACTTTATTTCGAACTTTGTTACCAAGCAATAAGGTTGAAAAGTGATACACCGTATCTGTCTGCGACCGTACAGCTATATCACGTTACGGTCAGGATAAAAATCCGATGTGCGTAGTACTGTAGGGACCGGCCGCGGCAGGCGGCAGTTCGTCGTGTTGCCAATTGCCACTTTCCGTTTTTAGGGTTCCGTAATCCTCAAGGAACCCTGATAGTTTCGCTCTGTCTGTCTGTCCGTCCGCGCTTCTAGCTTCTGTAATTATGAATATAAATTGATGAAAAGTGGTAGGTATAGTTAAAGACTATTGTAATATATATATTTTTTATGTAGTTTTGAAATTTAGGTGCATTTTAAAGTTACAAAAAACTTGAATATTTTTTTACATAATAAGTGTATAAAACCTACATAATTAGTTAACTAAGATGAAATACAAAACATTCATCACAGTAATTATTATAAACGCAATAATTTCGGAGATATTAGCAAATATGTCCCTGCGACCTACATATTGCAACTGCAGGAACGCGTGACGTTATACTTTTGTGTGCATTGTTTTCCGAGACTCTGTTTCTGTATTATCTGTATCTGTTTCTGTATCTGAAATTCTGTATTACAAATGTACCTTTGAATGTATAGTTTTTTAATGTACTGTTCGTCCTGATAAGTTACTTATATTTATTTAGTACTATTCATTAATGCAATAAAAAAAAATCAACTAACCTATTATTATTGAAGAAGGAGAATATTTTGGAAATAAACGCAGTTTTTTTTTACACCGAACCTTGAAAATGGCATTGCCATGGTATTTTAATACCGCTTACCGTTTTATTACCTAAGTTATTACTAATTTGTAATTAACAACGACCATGTGACATCCTTTACCTTCTACACATGGAAACAACTGTTTGAACTCTTAACACATCAACGCCATAAACAAAAAAATCCTTCTTTAAAAGGAGTAAATCCTATCAGCATGGAAAGTTACAAGTTTCTACCTCATACAGTTTAAAAATACCAGGGCGGGGAACCAACAATATGTAAACAACTTTGTAGGTTGTTCAGTCGAAAATGGTTTATAACTAGATGTTGCCCGCAACTTCGCGCAAAAGAAAATCCATATTTTTCGAGATAAAAAGTAGCCTATGTCCTTGCCGTGGTCTACTCTATATCTGTGCCAAATTTCGTCAAAATTGATCAAGAGGGCCTACCTAACGTGCGGTCGTTAATTACAATGTCGATCTTCGAAATTGAAAATATATGGGATTGACATAACTTTCGCTAAGTGACATAGCGCGCGATACTTCAATACAATACATTTTGATATCTAACTTCGCCATCGTAACTAGCGATTGCATCATGGCTAAAGGGCCAGTGGTTTCGGAGCCTATTCAATGCAAAGAAACAAATCTTTCCTCTTTATAATATTATGTAAATATTACCCAAGTTAACGGACGGACAGAGCGAAACTATAAGGGTTCCTTTTAGTTACTATGGAACCCTAAAAATGACTTCAGTTTTCAGGCGACAAAGATTATAACAGAATCAACTTTGTGTATCCATTGCCTTTCTCTGCGGTCAACTATAACTACTGCTACTGAAAGTTAATAATTTTCACTCAATTTGTAACGTTCTTTTCAATGATAAAGTTAAACAGAAGGAAAGTGTTCACAATTGATGAGTATCTGGAGGCGCGTCTTCCGCGCTTACCACGCTTAATACAAGTGACACTCGAGAACAATATCCACGAAAGACAACCTTGATTTTCACCGACGCTAAGAGCTTCACATTATTCGATCCGATATTCGATTATCAGTCGCCGATACGAGATCTGGGCACGTAAACTGTATGGAATACTAGCTGCCCCTACGGCTTCTTTCTGTCAAAAGTTATTCAAGTCAACGTCATATATTCTATAGATAAAAAATGGGCATTTAACTATTTTGTTAGCAAATTTTTTCGTTATTTTTCTCCATAATAACCTTCCCGATATGTCTTAATGAAAATATGCAAACAAAATTTATCAGAACTACTCTTTTTTTCGATTTACAATGTGCCTTTCTATCAGATTTCTCTCCGGTATGAGTTATCGGATCCGACAAATTACACACATTTTACTTGGCTCGATATCGGATCGGATAGTATGAAACAGCTCTAACGGAACGAAACAATCAATTATCCAAACGTCTTCTCACACTTTCTAACTCTATTGTGCGGAGCGAGACAATCATATCGTTCATTGTCGCTGCATCTGGTATAATCACGACATTATTTTTATTAAATAACCGGGATTCGGTACTTTCATTTGCGACCTACGATTCGGAGACAGAAGCGATTGAGGTCGTCTTCATCCGTCAGTATAAACTCTCTATGGAGTACAAAAAGACGTCTCACGTCAGTATTATGCTATGAGCCCATAAACTTTGATATCCCATACACATAACACAATAGACCCAGACTTATTTTATGTGTCGCCGTAATATTTTGTTGTCTTTCTTTGATGAAAGTTGTTTGTTACCTAAGAAATAGATGTCATGTCATATTATAATTCGTTCATTTCTTTCGAGAGGTTTTAGTTTTTGGATACCTATTTCTTTGGATATTTCTCGTTTTATTGCACCGATATACCTACATGGAGATTGGAGGTATCGAAAGCAGGGATGTGTATTAAAAATTGATCGTATACTCGACCGAAACTGCACGAACTTCGAATAAAGTAAATATTAAAACCACTAACATTTTAAAACAATCACAACGAAATTTAAACTTCTTCTTCGAAAGAGAACTAAAACAATAAAAGTAGGTAGGGCCCTTTTATTGTTACTTATAGCGTAAATAAATGAAGTAGGTATATAATATAAGCATCAGCAGGTAAGATAATAATGTTAGTCTGATAGAAACTGCTGTTAGCAGTATGACCGCCATTTTGTAGTCTTTTTGAGTCAAAATAGGCTAGTTGACGGATTTTATTGCATAAATGAATAGTATTCTTAAATATGAATAACTTCTCAGAAGAAACAGTATATTAACAACGTATATTTTGATTTGCAATACAGAATTTTGCTAGTCTCGTTAAAAAGCTCCATACAAAAGTCAAACGACACGCGTTCCTGCAGGTGTATGAAATATATAGGTCGCAAGAACACATATTTTGCTACTATCTCCGAAATCATTGCGTTTAAGTTTATTAATACTATAAGGAATGTTTTTGTATTGTGTGTAAGTAAACTAATTATGTAGGTGCTTTTTTACACTTAGTTTGTGAAAAAAAGTCAACGCTCTTGTAAGTTTGAAATTTTCCTAATTACAAAACTAACAGCCTCCGTGGTCCAGTCGTTTAGAGCTTGTCTCTCGACTCGGAGCTCGTGGGTTCGATTCCAGCATTGGACCGAACCGCAACTTTGGTTAGGACAATGTAGGCTGATCACCTGATTGTCTGACAAGAAAGAGGATCCATGCGTCGGATGGGCATGTAAAAAGTCGGACCAGCGCCTGATCTCTCGCCAGTCGTGTCGGTTATCTTTGCCACTGGGTTACGAGAGTAAATGAGGAGATTGTGCTCTTGTGTACTGCGCACACACTTGGGCACTATAAAATAACTCCTGCTTAGCTGGCCCGGTTTCAATGAAACCGGCCACCGTCACAGAGATCGGTGTGTGGGAGCCGGGAGCTACTTTTGCATTAATTACAAAACTACACATACATTTTTATATATTTTTCATATTTATCAAGTAATAATACCTTAATATTTCAGAATATATAAATTAAACTAAATGTTTTACATGTAGTCAACTACCTAATTGTGTGTTGAAATAAAATAGTCTATGACATTGTAGCTACTGATGATGATTTAAATGATCGAAGTTCCACGGTTCCTTGAACTTGTCGGGTTGACTGTACAATACTAGAAGAAGTCAAGTTAGAAATCAAGTTTTGTGTCTTGAATCTTATACTGTATGCAAATGAGGACCGGATAACGATAAGTGAAATCCACCGGTTACTTGACAATATTCCCCTGGCTAGGTTAGACCTATCCTGTCTTGATTCTTCCATTGATATAGAAATCTGCAAAACGCAAATGGTATAGAAATGAACAGGTCGATACGAAGTTAGGTATGTATCTGTATTTTTCACCAAATATTGTAAATAGAGTTGTCCAAAACGTGCAATTATTTATTTAAAAGTAACCGAATAGACTGCTATTCAGTCCTCGCCTACTGAGACGCATTAGGGTCAGCTCACACCGCGGCGACACGCGGCGCTGCATATTCAAAATTGAACTTTATTTACTACACAAAACGTTACATGTTTCATATGACATCAGCCATACACTGCACATGCAGCGCGTTGCAGCTCAACATTAGAACTCTGGCAATGAAACGTGTATCCTCTTGTGCGTATGAATAAAGTTCAATTTTGAATAGCTATCTTATAAATGCAGCGCCAATCTAAACATTAATCAATTTTTTTTTGCTTTATTTGTGATTACAATATTTCATTTTGTATTATTAGTATTATTAACGTTGCATCTTGTTAATTTTGTTTTTATACTCTGTCTATAATACTAAGTTTTGTAACATTGATCCTACAGACATTAACTAAAGAACAGTTTTGTGGGTCTTTGTTTTATATTTTTTGTTCGTTGGTACAAAGTAATAAATAATAAATAAATAAATGTCGGTTTCGGTGTCAATTTACCCTTACAGAAACATCTACAAAAAAATCAATGTCCACATCCCACACAATACTCAGAAGGTAATTGTTGGTGTGGTTAAGTTCCGAATGCAATAATTTTGGATAGAATAAGATGCAATGAGAGATGAGATTGTTATACTATTTTACTAGGTATCGTTTTGTTGATATTAATCACGTGCGTTAAATATTATCAGTATCCTGCTTTTAATACTCAGTTTTTAAATATCAGCATAAAAACAAATTGTCTTCAATAACTGACTGAGAAGGAAACATAACCTAGAAATTTCGATTTTTATTTTAATGGCTTTTTAAATTAATATTGTTTATGAAAAGAATGTTGTTTATGAATTATTATATATTATTACTCATAAATAGACCAGTGCTGAGAGCAGACTGTAGGAAAACAGAAATCGTTAGTTTAATAACTATTCAATATTCCCTCGCACGCGTCGACTTTCTAGTTGGCGTTATTCTTATCATGCAATAAAAGCATGAATAAAATGATAATCTCTGCGACCGCGGCGGCGCGGGCGGGCGCGGGCGCTACCGGTCGACCGGGGAAAGTGTTCGAAAGCGAAGCCGGAACCGACCGCGATGACGTCACGATTGCGAAACTGTTGCGAAACGCCATCTCGTGTTGTTGCTTGAGGCATCATTCAAGAACGTGCGATGGATAATATATCTTTGGATATTGGATATCCTCAATATTCTATCTGATACTGCTAAGTGCTAGATAACACAACATCAAAAGTCAAATAAGTAATAGTTTCAATCTATCTTATATTTTTAAAACAAAAGTAGAAAGTGACTGATGAGTGATCGCACTGGAAATGTTGATAATAGTCGATAATAAATTTAAAATAAACAATTTAAGTTTGCACGGAATGATGATGATAGTAAATGTATTCGATTTAGAAAATTTATTATATAATTAAGTTAAAAAATAGCACCGCATAAACCTTCTGAAACTTCAATGTCAATGATAACAAAAAACATTGAGCCCTAAGCCGAATACGTATTCTGAGCGCTGCGTTCTAACGAAACGACTTAAGTTTATTGCGTTTCGGTCATTATTCGGTCACATTATACTGCCATGGCAGTCACGCGACCAAGGGCGGACTGTTTTAGCCGACCTTGTCCCTAAAGTTCGGAGTGAAGGTCGGGATACACCCCCTTTGTTGAATCAGCGGGCGCAATACTGCAACTTGCAAACGTCTGTGTGTTTCGTTCTTAGGGTTCCGTAGTACCCACTCAAGGAACCCCAATAGTTTCGCTTTGCCGGTCCGTCTGTCTGACCGACTCAGCCCTGGTGACTTCTTTGATTATGAATATAAATGAATGAAATTTGGATGAAGATTGTGTATAGATTTCGGTTTTGGTATCATAAAATAATAATAATTTTATATTTTGGCGGTGGCTCACCATTCTCCAATCTAAAAACATGTGAAATGAGGATGAATAATATTTTTTAATTTGATTCCATCGTGTATTGTATTGTATTGTATATCGCTGAATAGGTCTTTTTAAATAAAGGCAAGGTTTCATTCATGACTTTTTTACAAAGTCAACCATTTTCGAGAAATCGGCCTCCAAAGTGATTTATAAGTTCCTGGCATTTCTAAACTATGAGAGATAAAAAAAGTGTTTCCATACTGATAGATTGCGCTAAAAATTCTTTAGGAAAATTATTTTGAGCGAAATCGGACACTGGCTTTTGAAGTAATTTAAATTAAACCGTTGATAGTTACGGAACCCTCCTTAGACATGTCCCGAGTCCCGACATGCTCTTTGTTAGGTAATATGTGTTTGCGTTATATGATCGCTTGTTTTTTAGGTGATTTGATCTAGTTGTCTACTAGGTGGTGCTGTACAAACGCGATCACGATTTCGAATTCGAAAAGAAAAACTCACACTTAGCACTCTGACCTTGTCTGATCTACAAACTTTTTCACATTAAAACTGAAACAATTATAAATTAAGTTATCTAACTTACATATTTACATCGTCCTTTGATTATCTGTGAAGGTAACCTTTCTGGTATGAATCTTTATGATAATGACCTTTTCGATAAACAGAATTTTCAATGTCATACAAACAATGTATTCTTCAATACGGCGGAAAAGCTGTTCAATTTTTGTCAATACATGCATAAGTTAGACAGGCTCCGTGGTCCGGTTGTTTAGAGCTCTCGACTCGGAGGTCGTGGGTTCGATTCCCGCGTTGGAACAATAAAAAATGTTGTTTCCAAGTTTGGTTTGGACAATGCAGGCTGATCACCTGATTGTCTGACAAGAAAGATGATCCATGCGTCGGATGGGCATGTAATAAGTCGGTCCTGCGCCTGATCTCTCGCCGGTCGTGTCGGTCATCCGTCCCACTGGGTTATGAGAGTAAAGGCTCTTGTGTATTGCGCACGCACTTCGGCACTATAAAAATAACTTCTACATAGCTGGTCTGGTTTCAATGAAACCGGCCATCGTCACCGAAATCGGTGTGGGGAGTTATTATTATTATTATTAAGTTACACAAAGGCATAATGCAGTGTACAATCGAAAACACGTTACCAATAATATCATTATTCATTAGTTATTGTCCACTTTAAGTAGCAGTAAATTGTATGCGTTATTGTTGAGAAACAAAAGCACTTTCAGAAGACTTTGCTAACTTTAAAGGACACTGGCTAATGGCTTAGGGCTTAATCTTTTGTTAGGAATGTCGAGATAACAAATGCCTAAGGGGGTTGGGGATTTTAAGGACCAGGAACGCAAATGCGCAACACCAGAGGAGTTACAAGTGTGACGACTTCTCTAGTGTTACGACCGTCCATGGGCGGCGGTAATCGCTTACCACCAGGCGATCCGGCTCATTTCCTTTTCAATTTCATAAAATATAATAAAAACGAACATTTCTTAGCATGTACAATATCGGCAAATCTCCTGCTCGACCAGTTTCTAAGAACTTGTTCGATAGCACCTATGCTAGGTATTATTGTTCCGCCAGTCTTTCCTAAAATTAACGTAAAAAGAAGAGCGTTTTATTTTCTCAAATCTTTTTAGTCGCTTATCCAGAGTATTATGTTTCAAATGGATGCAAGAGATTTTATCTCCATTAGTAACTGCTAGGTCTAATTCATGAGTGGTATTGTTTATTGCTAAAATTTGGACTATTTTTTGTATTAAAATCGAGTCACTGTCAATATATTTTAGTTATATTAGTTAAAAAACTTAAGAGTACAGTTTTAGGAGAATTGTGCAACCGGAGGAGTATAAAATTTAGCCGGTAAAATAAAGTTTATGTGGAGGAATGTGCGCAGAAAGCTAATGTTTTTTAAATAATGCTTAGAACGTCACACGACGTCACTCACACTACCATGCTTGTGTATAATAATACTAGGTGTTAGTTGGACATAATTACTCAATAGTCAATCTTTCTTTCACGTTTAATAGAAAACATTTACATACACTGACGGACACATAAACTGCATCATAGTGCAAGAACTCATTCAATCAAATTTTATTACGAAATATGCAAACTTTTTACATTTATTGGTACTTATTGGAAAATAAAGGCTGGTTTATAAACACAAACACAATATCTAATTTAAATATAGTACTGTCACAAAAGAAAGAAAATATTCTATAAAAGAAATCTTGTGAATGTACTAAATATTAACTCGTTACGTTAATTTGTGATTGATGGTTATTTTTTTTGTTTTGTTATATGTTGAATTATCGTTACTAATTGTTTAATTGCTAGTCTGTTTTCATTTTAAACACGTTTTTCTCTCATGAATATGGACGTATCGTCCGAAAAAGCCGCACAAATTGTTGCTCTAGTGCAGCAAGGCCTAGACCAACGAGCAATTGCTGCAGATTTAAATGTAAACCAGTCTACGGTTTCCCGAGTTTACAGAAGGTTTATGGAGACAGGTTCATCCAAAAGAAGACGTGGAACCGGCAGAACTCGGGTGACAACGTCTCGTGACGACAGGTTTATTGTGACAACTTCCTTGCGAAATCGGTTTTTAACGTCTATAATCATTAAAAATGAGCTCCACCAGGTACGTGACGTAGCAGTTAGTGCACGAATCATAAGAAGGCTAAAAGAGCGTGATATGGACCAAAATTGCCTGCAGCTCACGGGCAAGCTCGACGAAGATTTGCTCGTGAACACTTAAATTGGACTGAAGAGCAATGGGCTTCCGTATTATTCACTGATGAGTGTAGGACTTGTTTGTACGGTGCTGATGGTTGCAGACTAGTCTATCGTAGAAGAGGAGAACGATATGCTCAAAATTGCATTGAGGAGGGGGTTCCATTTGGAGGCGGGTCTTGTATGGTTTGGGGCGGCATATCGATGGATGCTCGAACATCGATGGATGCTCGAACTGAACTTGTTTTTATTGACGCAGACACACGTGGCCGTGGTACGAGGCATGCCTTTTAATTTTTGTCGTTTGAAGAAAAAAAACACAACTAGAACCTTATAGTACTTTTTATTGTATTTTAAAGTATTAACCACGTAGCTTAATACACTTCGCTTAAACCAGTTATTATAACATTTATTACACTCTAAAATGGCTGACTTGAAAGCGTCGACTGCTTCTTCACCCCACTGGAACCTTTGACCACGAAGACTTTTCTTAATTTTAGGAAATGTAAAGAAGTCGTTAGGGCTTAGGTCAGGACTGTATGGAGGATGGTCAAGAATTTCTACCTTTTCCTGCTTCAAATACTCAATCGTTTGACGAGCGCTGTGTGAGCTCGCGTTGTCGTGGTGCAGGATGATGCGTCGCTTTGAGTTAGATTTTCGAAGTTAGGCGATGACTTGTGGTAAACAAACTGTGGTATACCATTCTGCGTTAACCGTTCTACGATCTTCAAGTGCAATAGTCGCAACATGACCGGTTTTTCCAACGAACGTGGCCACCATCTTCTTTGAAGTGCTTCGAGAACGAACATTTTTAGTCGGCTTTGGCTCGTCTTGAAAGACCCAGATTGTTGATTGTTGTTTGGAATCAGGATCGTAGGCATAGATCCAAGATTAACCTTTGCAGAGTTTTCTTACAAAATCTGAAAAGCTCATGAAGGAAAGCTCATGCGGTATCCAACGGCAAACTAGCTTTCTCACACCAAGCGCTTCATGCAAGATCTTCTGAATGGTTGTCCCTGAGATGTCTAATAGAGCCTCTATCTCCCGATACGTCACATGACGATCTTCGAGAATTAGTTGTCTCACATCAATGATGTTATCTTCAGTGAAGGCGGATTTTTGGCGTCCTTCGCGAGGTTTGTCACTAACACTAGTATGTCCACGCTGGAATTCTAAATACCAGCGTTCGACAGGCCGCAGACATGGGGCTTCGTCACTGAACACAGATGTTAGCTCTTCAAAACACTGAAGCCGTGTCAGGCCTCTTCTAAAGTTGTAGAAAATTATTGCACGAACATTTTCTTTAGAAATATTCATTTTCGTACGTGACCTGACAGATTCCAATCGACGCTGTGACTAAACAATAGCATTAATTCTAATACTTTCAACTGTTTTGAGATTCAAAATTTATACACATTCGAATATAGAACAGTTCCAAATTCAAAATTTCCGGGAAATATGGAAACGACAGAACTTAAAAGGCATGCCTCGTAACCGTGATTTAACATCACTTCGCTATGTAACGGAGATATTGGACCCTCATGTGGGGTACCTTTAGCGGATTTATAGGCGAAAACTTCATTCTGATGCAGGATAATGCTCGTACGCACGCAGCGAGACAAGTTGAGCAATACTTTACTCAGGTTGAGATACGTTCCATGGATTGGCCAGCACGTAGCCCGGACCTCAAACCGATAGAACACGTGTGGGACAACCTAAAAAGAGCTGTATTTGCAAGAAATCCGGTCACAACAACGGTTGCGGAGCTCAGAGTTGCATTGTCACAAGAATGGCAAGATCTTTTAAAAACACTGGTCAGGTCGATGCGAAACCGACTTGAATCAGTTATTAGGGCAAGAGGAGGTAATGCACCTTATTAAAAACAAAAAAAAACTTTTTCTTTTCTTAGTATTGTAAAATGTTCATAATAAAGCCGTTTTTGTTCTATTCACTGTTTCATTCCAAAAAGCTGCAAAAGGAGTAATTTGATTCTTTTAGTGAGAAAAGTTGATGTTTACACACATGATTTATTTTTTTTATCAGATTAAGAACCAGTCTCAGCATTATCATTGAAATAAATCAAAATAGTTTGCACTTTCACTAATTATATTTCATTGAAAGTTATCTTGCACTATGATGCAGTTTATGTGTCCGCCAGTGTATTATTCCTATTGCATATCTCAAAATACCTAACTCTAGAAAACTTAAACTTAAAAACTAAAATATGAACTATAGTCGAATTTCGACCACAGGGCGGACCTCTTGTTTGAGTTATTGAACTAAGCATCTTATTTTATTTGTGAATTTAATATTCCAACGGTAGAAGTTTTCATATCTCTAAAAAAGAATTCATACCTACAAACTATTAAGCAACCACGTCCACAATCCACACGCCATCTCAATGCAAATAATGTACTTTTTTAAATAATAACACATCCTGCGTGATTGAAGTTGAAACGATTGAAATATGTCTCCAAGTGTCTGCGATGGTGCGATGTGAGGCGGTAAGGCCGTAGATCTGTTTCTAATGTCATTGAAGACGGTCGTAGAGAGTACAGACTATCTTAGTATTTATGGTCGAATAAGTTACAAATTACAATTGGCCGGAGCCCGTGCATAGCACTTAGTATTGCCAACTTGAGGTTCGACCCAACGTACTTTATGGCGTCGTAAAGCCCGCACCGTCACTAAATATAATTCAGCATTAAACAGGTTCTTTATTATTATTAAAGGTCTGCTAGGTATTTTAAGAAAATCTCTCCAAAGTCTTGTAGATTCTCTTTCTTCTTGAAGCTTAAACGTTATCTACGAATTTTTAACCCCCGATACAAATAGAGGGGTGTTATAAGTTTGAAGTGTTTGTCTGTGTGTCTGTCAATGTGTCCTGTGGCATTGTAGCTCCCTACTTTTTTTTGTTTCAAAGCTGACATGATCGAGAGAGTTCCTAGCTATAATTCATCATCATCACTGCTTAACAATTCGGGAGTTACTTGATTTTTGTAATTTTGTTTATTAAACTACTACTTTGCCCTTTAGCTCTATTACCTACATATTAATATCATACATATTATTCTATATGTTACTGACCACTGTCTTCCGTCGTACTGCAGGGGTTCTGCTTTTACCTAAGTTGGTTCTGAAGCCAAGTAAAAGTAGGATTATCTAGAACTCTTGCGCACAAATCTCATTATCTGACCTACCGGGGCGTACCCACCTAGTAACTTTTTTTTAATTTATTTATTTACGCCGAGAAATGCTGTTCCGCATGCCGCGGGGGAGTGGGGACTCCCTTGCGCGGATATGTGGGACTCGCTGCGGTCGTGAAGATGGAGTTGACCGCAGCCCTACCCACTAAAACTCGGCGGCACTCCGACAGTATCGCCCTTGCCGGAGCCACGGGAACTACAAAACAACCGCGACTCCGACGACGGGCGTTGTGGGATTTGCAGGCCCATCCCACCCACCTAGTACCTACGTGTGAATCATAAATTATCCATTTGTTTTCCAAGCAGGATATTAAGTTTCATATTTCTTATCCTTAGTGCACTTTACGTCGAATGACCGTAATGTTTAATGGCCCTTGTCATTATTTGTGTATATACTTGCGAGCTATATAGACCTGTTTACCGGAAAATTGTGTCTCAAGCTCTCGAGTCTCGACCATTATCCCCGTTCCCTGTGACCCAGATACTCCTAATGGTTCTATTATTCAGTATTAGCGAGATAAATAGAACGTCGTGTAAAAATACAACAAACACGAGGTGTGAAACCGAGAGAAAACATAGAACCGGTAACCGCGCTATGGCGCCCAATTTCTACACGGGAATGATCGATTAATAAAAATATTATGATGGATACAAACAAATTAATATTTTCGTCAGGTCTTAACAAACATGAATAATGGAAATAATTAATAATAATATCGAAGATGTTAATGATGATGTTGACATAGGGATACTAGAATAAAGTCTAGTAGGTACAGTACTTACGGCTGAATACTGAAACGCTAATCAAAATTAAGAGTCCTCCTATCCACACTGTCGCTGTCTCTGCTAGCCGAAATGACAAGGACAGCATGTGACTTGAGCGTCACTTATTTAACTATCGATCAGTATTCGGTCGTGAAAAACTTACTAATGGTATTATGGTTCAATGGATGGTAGATGTGATAATGCGTTGAGCAATGTACTACCTACAATAATACGTCTAGTTTTTGTTTCAATGGATCATGTACGACAATAAGAAGAATAAGTTACGAAAATGCGCGTAAAAAGAGAACGAGCATGGCATAAGCGTGGTGCGGCGCAACTCGCAAGTGAAAGTGTGGCTGCGGGCGTCAATCAAACTCGCATTAGCGGCGCAAGCGCAGCATTGTCGCCCGCGCATAATTACCTATGCCAAAACGTAACGAGAACACTAGTATTTATTTAACGATACCTATGATCGAGCGAGAAAATATCCACGCATATTTTCTCGCTGAGCTTCAAAAATGAAACTACATAAACCCAATGGCTGCTGTTTCTGAAATGAGAATAAATGCCGCACGCATGCCACTTACTGAATACAATTTTCCTAAAATAATTTTCATGTTTAGAAATAGAAAGCTTTTTTTCATGTTTTCATGTTTAGAAATAGAAATTGCTTAACGAAGCCTCCTTTTTGTGGATATTGTGTTTGTTTAAAATATATTTTTAAATAGCTACTGTCAAATGGTTTGTTGTCGTTCTTAAAAGCAATTTAGTGAGTTTCAACTTGTTGAAAGTGTGTGATAATAATGATAATTGATACGCAAATACGATTTAGCAAATTTCAAAAGCTACTGTTTTGCGGTCACCGGCACCACAGTCCGCGACGCAAACATTCGGTGAAATTACTCTTTTGTGTGACTAGATAATTATTCAAAACAAAAATTGGTCAAATGTGAAAGGTATAAAAATATTTTGCAATTAATCTTGAAACTTGTAATTAAATACTTTCTGCGTCTTCCGGTATATAATTATAATCATTTATGAAAATTGAAATCCGATTGAAAAAAAATATATCTCTTTATGAAGCGAGACTATTTCACTATCAAAATAAAATTGAAAAATAATGATAATTGAGAGATTCTTTTGTACAAATAACTCCATCGAACCTCGACTAGTGATTTCCTGTCATTTTCAATTTGCCGAAGAATTATTTGCTCGAATTTACTTTTTATTTTTGTTACGTATTATTCATTGGATTGGAATTTTATTTCGCGTTCCGTTGTTTTTTGGTCATCTTTCATATGCTTGAAATATATATAAGACATAAATATTATGTATTTAACATAACTAGAGGTCGTCCTGTGGTTGACATTCGCCTTTGATAACCGAACTTTATAAGGGTTCTTTTGCACAGATTGACAAACGTCACCGTGTAACAAAAATGTATTTATCAAACGCACACATTACACGTAGTTTGTGTCAATAAATAATCTGAGCTAGTGTGTTGTTATTTTTATTCATTTTATGTACATAATTCTAAGCATTATTAAAAAAAGTATTTAGCTTTTTGCACACCTTCCTTCACATAAATTTTAATTTATCGACCAAATTTCATACTCCTTCGGTTACACAATTCTCGTAAAACTACTGAAAGTTTTTGCTTCAAATAACTAGTACCTGGGCTTTGCTCGGTGTTCTGATAAATAAATTAAAAAATCATAAAAATATTTATCTGACCGAGATTCGAACCCATTCCGTATTTGCGAACAAAGCAAAAGATGCAAACCAATCTGCCAATCAGACTGACACAATAGTACCGAAATCCTACTAATATTATAAATGTAAAAGTTTGTGAAGATGGATGGATGGATGGATGATGTTTGTTACTCTTTCACGCAAAAAGTACTGAACAGATTTCGATGAAATTTTGTATGGTAGTAGTTTAGGGCTCTAGATTAAAATATAGGATACAGTTTTCCCACGGGATACTTACGCGGTCGGAGTCGCGGGCATCAGATAGTTATTGATATATTGTTGCACGACAAAAGAAAAAACATATATAACTTAAAAATGCGTATCATGGTAATTTCATTGTAAAGCCATTTTTGAGATACCGATATATACACAAGATTGTCTTACGTTATGCCTCTGTTGAAGTTGTGCCTCATTTATTACATTAACGAGGCAGTTGACATCTTTGTTGAAAGGTTAGTCGGCGCGGTGGTAACATGTTTCAAATCACCTGTATCACAAAAATGTCTAAACTATTGAGATTGATTATGGTGTGGCGCAGCGGCATCATATTTTTACTCCTCGCCTCTAGCAACGAGCTTTAGAGCCTTGATCCATTTCAAACTTAGCACCATTCTTGTAACTATTTTGAAGTTTCAAAGGCCTTCGGTGATAGCGATGTCTCTCTCAGTTAATATTATCATCGTAGACTACCTACCACAGACGTGGCGTGCATAAAAGCGGGCTTTCCTTGTGAATAGTACGTCTTATCTTATCTTATCTATAATAAATATATAAGTTTTTAAAATACAGTCCTAACACAAAACAATAATTTGCGCCCAATGCACCCACAAAATTGCGCTATAACCTTGTGACGAAACAATCTCGTTTGGCGCACTAGACATGCCGAGATTAATAAATAAAAAAAAGTCACTATGTATTTACCGGCTTGTATTCATGATAAAAATGAACCTTATATTGATAAATAAAAACAAATGAAAAATTACAAAATAATGGATTTTCATTTAATCAAGGAGGTTCATATGGTGCTAAGCGCAATAAAAACAAAGTATCGTTGTTCTGTATTATAATAGAGTAGCTGTTTCCCGCGGCTCCGCCCGCGTAAATATACTATCGAGTATCTCGCAGGAATCTGTACTTTTCCGGGATGAAAAGTAGCCTGATGTTTTAACCCAGAGCCTAAACTACTACCATACCAAATTTCATCAAACTCCGTTCAGTAGATTCTGCGTGAAAGAGTAACAAGCATCCATCCTCACAAACTTTCACATTTATAATATTAGTAGGAAATTTGCTTACGCGGCTTGCTACTCCACGGAGTGCTTCGCCACTGCAGTACGTACTGCATTTAAGCTTCTAAGGAAAATTCGAGAAATTGGTATTCATTAAAATTGTAGTTTCCTGGCTGCATAGTGCATCTTCATTGGAAAGTCCCAAATGATTTAAATGAAGGGTAAGAAGAAACATTACGTAAAGGATAAAGTGAAATCCATGCGACTAAATTGACTCACTGAATCGCGAGTTGCTTTCAAAGGAGCGTGTTGTGAAATAAACGTGTACTTTCTATTTAAACGCCATAAAGCGCCACAGTACCTATTGGCTATTATGAATGCATTTCTATATTATGCAAAATAATGTTTACATTTAGGGCTTGTTTCACAATCTTCTAATAATTGTCGGATAGCTTGTTCGGAAGTTTTGTCGCTGGTTACTTTATATCGAGCGACAGAGACATAAGATATCTGACAACTACTTTAGTAGTTGGACAGTATCCTACCGAAGTGTGGGAAATTAAATTTTGTAAATACTTTTGGATGCGATATGTCAGGTTTGATACATCATGTTATTTTCCGGCTAAAGCTATTTATCTGATGTCGATCAATATTCAATAGGCATGTCCTAAATCTTATATTCCAGCAAAAAAAATATTTGGGAATATAAAATGTAAGTTTTAAGTTTCTAAAATGTAAATTCATACTTTCACGTGTTTCAAAATTTTTAAATTATTTATAATGGGTGCTTTATAGCAATTACATTTTTATTTTGTATATTTTTTTTTAGTTTATTGCTTTCAAAATACTTTAAAGCATACTTATGTAGAGTTACAAAAATATTTTCACCACCGCGTCGTGTTAGGTATTTATAAAAGTACAAAATGCCTTCACGTATTGTCGTTGATTTAGAAATAATTTCCCAGTATGGTGTTTGCTTAGTTGATATAATTACGCAACTTCCGATTCGATTTGCTCTTTGTTTATTTAATGTGGCCCGGACGTGAACTTCCACAAGAACGGTTGCACAATCGAAACTTTTCATCATGATTAATGGTCGGTTGCGCAACCGGCAACATGCGGCCGGCTGGATGGACCCTAATAACTTTCACCTAACGCGAATCGGTAATAAGTCGGCCCCGTAATAACCATCATAACTCGATATATATAAGCGCAGCGAGAGCGAGAGTGGCTGAAAATTTAGGGCTGCCAGTTGCCACCTAGGTACTTTTTAAGACATGTTTTTAAGACATAAAAAATTTAAAATTCACGTACATTGTTTTAATTTTTTACGTTTATTACTGCTTTAGCCCGAAATGTAAGATTAATTTTAAACGGCGTGTAATCTTAATCGACAAATTGAGGTGGCAGCTTGAGGATTGATAAAATTTGAAATATTAATTAATAATTTTATATTTTAGGGGTAGCTCTCCTTACATGTGAGGTGGGAATGAAAAATATTTTTTCATTCTACCCTATCGTGTGGGGTACCTATCGTTGAATAGGTTTTTTAAAATAAAGGTAAGGTTTCATACATGACTAAGTGGACCATTTCTAAGTTAAGTAATCGGCCTCCAAAGTGGTTTGTAAGTTGCATTTCCCCAGCATTTCTAAACTATAGGAGATATAAACTTTTTGTAAGTTTCCATGCTGATAGATCATGCTAAAAACTGTATAGGAAATATCGGAAACTGACTTTTTGAAGTAATTCTGAGAAAGCCTATTGCGAGTTGACAGTTACGGACTTGTCTAAGGAAGGACTTGTCTGTCCTTAGACTGGTCGTTACATGCTCTTGGTTAGGATAGGTTATTTCCTACAATATTAAACTTCACTGCACTGCTGTAGTAAATATGTGCTATACCTAAAATATGGTGGCATAGTAGTACAGGTGGGAACCCTAGGCGAAATAGTATTGTGCGAGCACGCGATCGCAGTTCGGGTCGTTGGTCGGCCGATCGCTTTCTTGTGTACCGATGAGATGCGTCAGTGATATTTACGAGGTCTCGCGATTGTTGAGCAATCGCACGAGCGTGTCATGCCTCATTAACGGGACCTATTGAGCTAGGTTTGTCCTTGGTTATGGTACCATTAATTTAATATCTCAGTAAGTAGACAACAATGTAGAGGATCGCCGGAACCAAGCAGACGTAAATTGTATCTTTGAATAGTTGCCTCAATTGTATCTTTAAATAGTCAGATTCCAAAAATATAAGGGAAGCCAAATTCATCCGTATCATGAAAGGGTTTTTCGTAAATCTAAAACTATGGTTACCAAAATATAATGTCTAGTCTGCCAGTAACCATAGTTTTAGATTTTCGAAAGTCTGCATTCGAGACTGACCGTTCTCCTGCAAAATAATTGGAAGACTTTCGGAAGTCGTTCATAAATACGATAGATACTTACACGCCTTATTAGCATAATTTCCCGTGTTTTGACAGCGACCTGACTCATCTGACATTTCGTACTGCAATCGAAAAGGAACTGCAAAAGGTCGCACCACTGCCTTGGCGAGAAAGAGAATATAGAAAATGTTGAACTTATGTTTCATGAAATATTTCTGTGTCCATACTCCATTTGCCGAGCTAACTGACCTTTTTATGTAGAAGCATTAGTGTATAAAGGCCACATGTATAATATACCTAAAAAAATACAGTTAGGGTGTTTAATAAATGAGTCCTGTCAGCTTCTTCCAGCAAGGCCATAACAAATTGGCTTTTTTACTAATTGGTGTGCTTGGCCATATGGAGAAATTAAGATCTTTTGTAAAATATTGGTAGGTACAATCTACAAGGAAGTAAAACAATAAAGGTACGTAAAAATCCAGTTAGGAACAATTTTTAAAGCGTCGTGTTACGTGCTGGGACGAATATTTTATTTAAGGCTTGATAGGCAAGCTTAAAATAAAATATCCGCTATATATAAAGCTGATAAAAATATTTGTCGATAGTCCTGCTTCCTACTTATACTATTATAATGAATGTGGAAGTTTGTGAGGATGGACGGATGGATGGATGTCTGTTACTCTTTCACGCAAAAACTGGACTGGACGGATTTTGATGAAATGTGGTAGGTACCCTATGTTTTTAAGCTCTGGATTGACAGGGTACTTTTTATCGAAAATGTAGTGTTAAAAATGATACTGTATTTACGAAGTACGTAATAATACGAAGCCGCTTGCAACAGCTAGTATACGATAATAATTGATCGATAATATTCCTGACCTTATAATAGTGGATGTTGTCAGTAAACGGTATTATAGTCTAATAATTAGACTCACTGAACCGTACCCCTCCGATCGCATTGATGTGGACAGCTGATGATAGTGTCGATTGAAGAAACTTTCAATTACCGCGCGCGATGAAAGTCTAGCTTGCCTTTATTCACATGCTAATGTTATTTATACACACAATACTAATATTTTCTTCGTAGCGGCCTCCAGTAATGGAAATTGATATTTACGGCGTGCAATTATAAAGTTTATATTTAATTACGTTGACATTTGAATATTCAGTTATAAATATTTATTGGGAAAGAGGCGGCGTGAGTCATCACGCCAGGTTCACTTTCACTTGACCTATAGGGATTGTTTCTTCGCAGTATACAAGTTTTCCAATTTTACTCAATCGATGATCATCACAGTTTGTGTACTACTTTTTATTACTTCAACTATGATCTTCGACCAGAGTCGACAGCAACGAAATGGTTGCTAATATGTTTACTTTTAATCACGTTTGATGTCACCAAAAGGGCAATCCCTTTATACGCGGCGGTACTGAAGTTATGAGCAAGAAAAAAACAGTTTTCTTATGGAAATGATAGACGTGAGACGATATATGAAGAAAAACGATCACCGGAAAACATTAAAAGTTGTACCTAATTAGTGTCCGACCGAATGTTCGGTTTCGGTCGAGTTTCGGCAAAAAAATCGAGGTTCGGTTTAGAATCGGTGTCGGTGGAAAACCTGCTGAAACTACGACCGAAACCGAAACTGCATTCGGGAGTTGTCGCGCTGTGATCGGTCATATTCGGCACTTCGACGATGACATTTTGTTACTGGACATGATTTCAGTTCTGTTGCATTTACTTCTAATAGGGTAAGCATTTACGTAAAAAAAACTCATTGTACTTTGTTATCAGCTAAATAAATATTTAAATAGTAAAAGTATTTGAGTTTTAGACCTTTACGGTTGGTATACTTAATTCACAGAACCACTAACTCGCGTTTTACCTAAACGTCATTTTCAAATAGCTCATAGCGCCCTGCACACGTAAGTTCGGACCGCGGATCGGACTGCGTTCCAAACCGGGATGGAACCGTGTGGTTTGGACTGTTGATCGAACTGTCGTGCTAATTACGACTAAAAATGCGTTACGGCTTGGACTGCCGACGTCTTACATAATACGTCATAGCGGTTTCAGCTGGGGAAAATGCGTTGTCATCGACATGCCAGATCAGACTGTCGGCCCCGCGCATTTACACGTTCGATTCGGATACTATTAGGCTTACGAGCTGTTTGCCTATCTCGTGTTTTGTATAATTCGATTAAGAACTAATTCGCTGTACATCTAAATCTTATATGGCGTAAATCGCGTTATGCCTAAAATTTTGTACATAGACACAGAAGACGTAAGATAAGAATGATGTTTAACCACAACTGTCACACGACAATAATACTTTTAGGATATTCTATTTTCTCATCACTGTGCAGTGGGAGAGCCATGCTACATGCTTAATAAGGCTAACGCTCGTTTTGCCTGCTTCGCGATTTGACGTAGGCATAACGTGAGACATTTTGTGAATTAGGTATGCCAAGCGTGAAGGTATTCAGATTTAAAATCATATATATTATCATAATGTAGTTATTTCACAATAAACAATAGTAAATATAGTGTTATTTCGTAAGGAACAAGTTTTTATAGTTAATTTTGTATTGGGATCGATCATGGATCACACCCCACACACTTCTTGTTACGTTTCTTCACCACACTTCCGACACACACATGTCAAAAGTGCCGATCTAGCTGGACAAAAATCGGGTTACCGCCCGTTCGTCACCAAGTTTATAGAACAATTTCGCCACCTAAATAGCTACCGATTGGTCACCCAATGGGCAGCTACCTAGTATTAAATGTATTTTGGAACTGCCCATTCGTCACCCGGTATAAAAGTATATCAAAACTAAGTAGATTTATAATCGTCATAGTTATTATACATTGAAACTATGTTGCTAATGCCCTTCGGCAATCATAGTAAAAACTTAGTAGATTTATCATCGTTATAGTTTTATAGATTGAAACTATGTTGCTAATGTTATTCGGCAATCATAGTAAAAAAACTATTTGATTGACATTGACTTTTATTGACTTGATATAAGAAATCTTGCATGTGTGTGAATACAGTTCAATTTTGAATAGCTATCTTAAAAAAAGCAGAGCCTCTTCGCGTCTAGTCACGGTGTGAACTGACCCTTAGCGGTTAAATTGTCGGTAGGTACATTAATGCCCGGTTTCTGAAGATTTTACATAAACTCTAGATAAATTACGTTTAACTAGCGCAAGGTTTTCTTTCAAATACGAGTTATGGAATCGGTAACCATTAACCTGACCTCATTGGTTAGTTAAAGTAAACTTAGTTTAATATTGTTAGTTAGTTTAATATATGTTTGTTGAGAAACATGTTATGGAACCAATAGCACTAATGATGATTAAATATAAACTAACGACAAATTCACTCTAGAAAGCGGGCATAAGTCTGAGATCGCGGTATCAGATTCGAAAAACATAACCCTCCTCCTGACGCAGTAAAAACTCAACGAACATTACTTGTACACCATCGCTTACCTACCATCAGGCGATCCGACTGATCGTTTCCTCGTTCATTTCATAAAATAATAAGTAGTGTTTATTTACCTATAATGTCTCGTTATAGGTACGTATTATACGTAGGGCAGCGGTAATCGCTTACCATCATCGATCCAACTGCTCGTTTCTTCGTTCATTTCATAAAAAATGTGCAAGCATTAATCTATATAACATTAATGTACTACAACAGGAGACGAACGGGCGGTTCTAATGAATAATAGTTATGACGAAACGGCGGAGGTTCCATAAATTGGGTGACGAACAGTGGTAACTCCAAAAATCAATTTACTCACGTTATTTAATATTGATGATAATAGGTCTTTACCTATGAAGTTGCCGTTCTGCAGTACTGGCCATTTCAAATCAAAATAATTTTTGTTTCGCTAAGAATTCTAATTTCAAATTAATTTTATTTTAAAAACATGGAATTCTTTTTCCAAAAGTAGTCATTTGTTTATTGATTAGTATTATATTTTCATCGCATTTCAATCTTTTTCATCATCATGGATACGTTAAAAATTCGAGTAATTATGGAATATGAGTACCGTCGTGGCAGCAACGCGGCACAAGCGGCACGCAACATCAACGATGTTTACGGAGCTAACACTACAAACCAACGCACCACCTGTTATTGGTTTGCTCGCTTCCGTTCTGGAAATTTCGACCTGAAAAATGAACCTCGCGGTCGTCCGAAGACTGGTCGACAATGACGAATTAAAGGCGATTGTGGAAGCTGATGATACATAATCTACGGCTGAATTAGCAGCAGCTTTCGACGTTAGCGTCAAAACAATATTGGTCCATTTGCGTCAAATTGGCAAGGTGAAAAAGCTTGACAAATGGGTGCCCCGCGAACTCAATGATCGCCAGCGCGAAGTACGCGTCGAGACGTGCCTTGCACTGCTCAACAGACACACAAATGAAGGAATTTTGAACCGCATTGTTACCCGCGATGAAGAATGGATTCTGTTTGATAACCGCAAGCGCTCAGCAAGTTGGTTGGATCCTGGTTTAGCACCTAAACAATGCCCTATACGAAAACTTACCCCTAGAAAAGTGATGGTCACTGTTTGGTGGTCTAGCGCCGGTGTGATTCATCACAGCTTCTTACCAAACGGGGTGAGCATTACTGCAGATGTGTACTGTGAAGAACTGAAAACAATGATGGAGAAGCTGGCACATCTCCAACCAGCATTGGTTAATCGCTCGTCTCCGCTGCTCCTGAACGACAACGCGCGACCTCATACTACACAGCAGACGGTCTCCAAGTTGCTCCAAGAACTGGGGTTGGAAGCTCTCCGTCATCCGCCCTACTCACCAGACCTTGCGCCTACAGACTACTACTTTTTCAAGAATTTGGATAACTGATTGGCGGGAAAAAAAATTCAATACCCGAGAGGCAGTACAAAATGCCTTTGAAGAATTTGTTGCCTCCCGTCCAGCTAATTTCTTTAAGAAGGGCATCAATAAACTGCCACTGCGTTGGCAAAAATGCATTGATTGCATGGGTGATTACTTCGATTAATACATTTAAAAAATACATGAAAAAAATTAATTTAATTTTTTAAGATCTAATATTTTGGGTAAACATTCTCAAGTAGTTAATAATAATAATGTTGTAAAGTTAATATTTTTTTAGAATAGGACTCCAAACTCGCCGAACGCGTGTCCAGTGCGCGCAGACTTCATTTAGTCATGCTCTTTAACTTTTTCGTCTATGTTACCACAGTTTTCAAGTAATTTGTATATTAAAGATGAAATCTAAATAATAATCGAACTGCATGTCTAAATGAGGTCCGCGCGACTTCGACACGCATCCGTCAAGTTAGGAAGTCCTATCCCTAATAAAATAATAACTTTACAACATTATTATTCTTGCTATTAAGTTAGTAAACTACTTGAGAATGTTTAACCAAAATATCATCAATATTGAAGAGCATCGGTGAATTGATTTTTGTCCAGCTAGATAGGCACTTTCGCCGTGTGTGCGACGGGTCAAAGATAAAAAAAAATAAAGACCGACTGATTATAATAACGCTTTCTTAATTTTTTCCTCAAAATGTTATCCTTGTAATGAAGTTTCGGTTTCGGCCGAAACTGAGCCCGTTGCCGAAATTAGTTTTCGGCTTCGGTCGTAAAAACCAATTTCGGTCGGACACTAGTTGTAATATGTAAGTTGGTCGGTGTAGGTAGGAGGTGTGGGTAAAGTTTTAAATTATAAGTGTACGGCGTATATCGGGGAACCCTTTGGTGACATGGAATATGCTTTCTATTCCATGTTTTATTATTATATTCCATGTATAGGCACATTGGCAAACATTTCATTGCTGACTATGTCCTTTGCGTGTTGAAATAACGTCAAGATTTTTGGAATTCTATGAATTGACGGGACAAAGTAACAATTTCTTATTGTTTCAGATAGATTAGACCCTGAATACAAATTTTCCAAAAATGTACACGACGTAAAGTCCTCAAACCATTTTGTCAATTTTTTCATACAGCGGAGTTAGAGCCAAAAATACCTAATTAAATAAGAAAGAGGCTTCTAACCTCACTCACCTCATACTGAAGATATACCAAATCGAGATTATTTATTTTCACAATACGTTAATTATTAGAAGTACATTCAAAATACAATGCGAATAATTGAATTGAATTGAATTAAAAACATCGTCAGAGTTTGTTTAACAGTTGCTTATATCTAAGTAAAAAATAAATGTGAATAATTTGAATACTCATGCATATTCATACGAGTTTTATGACGGTACGTATGAGGTACCTATTAGAAAATATGTATGTGTATTCTTGTGTTTTAAGTGCTTCTGAAATGTAGATTTCTACTGAAATGATTACTTTGCGTCGATTTACAGTTAATTTAATATCATAGTTTATGCGGTTCTATAAAGTTTATAATAATCTTGAGTAGCGTTAGTTGTGGGGATTAAAGGAGTTTTACGATCTCATTTATGTGGACACGGCACATTCCTCGTAAAATTGACTATTTTCTAGACTTCATTTAGCATAATATTATATTATTATAACAGTAAGCGTGAATTTCATCCTAGACAAGAAAGAGGGCATGATTTTCTAATAGTAATAAATAATAAACGATTTTTCACAGTTAAATTTTATATGAACGAGGAGTGAAATGCACACGTTGACGTTTGTCAATATGTCTTTCACATTTACAACAACATAATTACATTTTTATTTGGTATCTAAGAGGCAAATAAACCTTATAAAGTTCAAACTTAAAAATAACATAAAATATGGGCGAATTTTGACTACTGGACGACAACTAGTATGTACAAGTATTATTTATTCGACATTCGTTATAATCATACTAATTTTGAATTTATTGTTTCAGGTAAGAATCATCTATATGAAACTTTATTACTGGTGAGCTTTTCCATAAATTACGTCAGGTAGGTACACACAATTTAAATTAGGTATTTTGAAACCTCTTTCACCTATCTGACCTATCCAACCCATAAACACGTAACAACATCATTGAAAACATAACGTGCGTTATAATTTTTTTTAAATAATATCTTAACATACAATATAAACTACAAAAGTAAACTAGGTTTTAATTGCGACGCGATTAGTAGTTAAAGAGCTTTCCGGTACGTCCATAGCGGCGATAGTTGCGTGGAGCGACGGCGGCACTCCCGTCGGCACCGCGGCCGCGACCGGCCCGCGCTCGTTCACTCAGTACTCGCCGGACGGCCGCGGCGTTTGCACGCCACTCTCCCACGCGCCCCCGATGTTGATTTACGATTACAACATCGCGCCGCAAATCGTAACTTCGCCGTGACAATGTGGACCTCTGTATTGAATATGGGTTAAACGACCGTATCGCCAACATGAGTCCGGGCGAACGCGCCGCCCTCGGGCGCCGCGAGCCCCCTCGCCCCCAGTACGCTGCCACCGCGCCGGGATTTCCGCCACCGTACTACCCGCCCTACGGCGTTCCACATCCAAACGCATGGCTCGGGGCACCCCTTATATCCATGGCGGGGCGCTCGCCGCAACCGCGAAATACTCCCGTGTCCAAGCTCGCGCTGCAAGCTCAGGGGGCACCTCTGATCATCCAAAATAGACATGACCGGCGAAAATATACAACCGTTCCCGAGCAACGCTTTCATCGACCGATGGAAGATTCTGAAAAACATTCTATGGATAGATATGATGCATCGGAAAACATGAGAATGAGGAACCAGGCGCTCCAGCCACACCAGTCCCGTCAAATACGAAGCGGACGTAACAACAACAATACAGATGCAATCAGTGTAGCTAGCGATGAAAGTTCCGGCTCGACAAATTCTGAAACCACGCTCCCTAGGATAATAAAACCACGCAAACGACGTAAAAAGGATAGAAAACCAAATAACATAATGCCACACGATTTGTCGCCCGGCACGTTAGGTCTCGGGGAAGTCGATCACTGTGCGGTTACGAATATGGGGCCGACGTCTCGCGGCGGTTACGAGGAATCTTACTGTCGAGAGATTTGTTTGCCGTATCGTTTAGACGTGAAAGTATTAGATTACCCGGATCAATCTTCTGAAACGTACAGAATTTCGACGTTAGGAGAAGCTTTAGAGGCTACAAGATATGGAGTCGCAGAAGCCGCTTCGCCAGCAGAGTCAGCAGCTAGCTCGTGCCAGTGCCGCTATTGCGATCCAGTGGGACAAATATGGGACGCTGACTCCATAGACCATTTACTAGATGAGAACTCGAGTGGCGATTTTGCACCAACTAAATTGGAAGATTCGATGAAAGTCGTAGGACCCTTGGGGCGAAGACGTGCAGATACCGTGTTGAGACGCAGCTGGAGTGATCCTTCATCGAGAGTTCCTGAGAGAAAAGTAAACAGCAGCGACACCGTTTCTGCTCCTAATCTGTATTCGTTATTCCCACCTTCAAGAAGAGCTAGCTCACCGGGGCCTCGCTCTCCGCTAGCTTTGGAAATTTCTTCGGAGATTGTGACTTCAATAAACGGACACCGTGACTTGGAAATTAAGATATTTTCGACCTCGGTCCCGGCGACAGACTCCGGCCGTGGCGCGTTTTTCGACGATAAAAGTGAAAGTGCGGTTAACGATAAATGTACAATCGCGAGCTATGATGTAACAACAAACAGTGTAGTGAATAGTGACAGAATCGTGGCGTGCTTAAAAGAAAGCAAAAAAAGTGAAGACGTGGATTCTGGTTGCTCGTCAGCCTTGATTGCTAGCGAAATCTCGCGCAATATATGTGATCTAGCCTTAGTTTCTGTCTGAAATTTTTGTGGTTGATAATCTTCAGTGGTTATTGATGTATGTTAAACAGTCCAGGGAGCACAAGGCTCGCCTCTAAAGCTGGATCCAATAGTCCAGCGTGGCGAGCACGGAGTGGCTCAAAGTGACGCAGATTAAATTGAGATCTCCGATTCGGTTTCCTGTAGATTCTAAAACTAATTTATTTTTAATATTAGCTTAGGAAGATGACATGGAACTTTGTCTGATTCATAAAAAGTCTGATTCGCTCTTTAAAACACATACATGACATGTTAGCGTATCTACATAATATGAAGCTAATATTTTAATTAGATCTACATTTTCGCTGTAAGTAATGTGAATTGGCACACTCTGTATCGCTGCTTGTGTCTGCGTATGATATCTAATTTAAAAAAATAGTGTAGTTGTGCAAATAGAATAAAATCGGCGTCGCTAGTTTGCAATTAGCGTTTCACACTACTGACACGGTTGCGCGGCTGGTATTGCGGTTTCCCGTGGTTTCACTGCGCGCCGTTCCGGGTGGCGCCCGCGCGCACCGGTTCATGCACCTAATCACTATTTGTCCCGATCATCTTAGCTATTAAAATTCACGTTTCCATTTAAAATAATAGACCGTTGAATGTACGGCAAAATTTCACATTTTATTGCTTGACGAATCACGTGTCGAAAACTCCGCACAAAATAAACGAGTGTTCAATCTAGCGCAAGCCACAGTTTCCTTTTCGTTTGTCCTATTTACATCGAACCGACGAAAATGTTTTGTAGTTTTAACGCGGTATAAATAACATTTTGTGAATGTGTTTCGAAAACGTCGAGCTAATTAAATTACATGGATGTGTGGAGCGGAGAATCTGAATTTTTAATACCTAATGAATTCATTTGGATGTAACGTTAGTATTTCCTCGATAGTAGTGTCGAAGAACAGATAAAGTTCCATATTGTAGATAATGTGAATAATGAATATAACTATTAAGTTATTCCTTGAATCTTACTCGGGTCGTACATCGTTGGGTTTTACATGCACCTTGGGCTGTTTGTGTTACTCTACACTTTTTATTTTAACGTCGTTTGGCATATTAGCCGGCGCGTGCGTGGGAAGACATGATAAATCGGTTCTTGCTTTATTTTTCTCTTAGATAGGCTTGACGTGGACGAGATGTCGTTACGGTGTCTTATCAGTATAGAAATTCTTTAGTGCGTACTCGCGAGACCGTGTCGAGCGGACTGCGGGGTCCATCTATCGGGTATCTTAATGCTCTCCCGGCGACCGGTCCGCCGCCGCCGCCGTTCGCCTCATGTCAGCCCAAAGTAAAAGCCCGATATCTCCACAATTAATTACCCCGATAGGTGTTTTATTATCTCAAGCGGGCACACTGCTTTCAACTGTGAGCCGTAAAGTTTTGGAATCCTTAGCCCCATTTTTATCAAGCCAGCGGATGGGCATTCCACATTATTTATCTCTTTCTACGTACGAGACAAGAGAATGAAACAATCGAATGTCTCTTTTAATATATTGACGAAAGAGACAAATGATGCTTCACCTTCTTTCTGGTCTCACATAAATGAGGCGAAGAGAGTTTAGTCGGAAGTAAACGTCAAGCCTTCTATGTGTTGGGATCAATGTTTTATCTTGAAACTGTAAAACTCAACGATTAAACTCGATACATGTAAAGTTAGGTTATGTCTTACAGAGCAAGCATTTTATAAATGAAATTATATAGGTTTAGTATTTGTTTGTTTACGTCGTGAGACACGTGTTACAAGCTTGCACACTATTTTTGTACAATAAAAATCATCATGCCCTAATTCTTTTGTTTCATTTCATTTTGGTGAATAGAGCGTTAACGATGACACGGTTTTGATCAATCATTTCTATTATTAATATCATCTAAAGCAACGATTTCTCAATATACTTCTAAGAACTTCTGTTTCGACATTTGATTCTTATCAGAGCGCAGATTATTTTATGTTTGGTTTTCGAAATGTTTCTAGGGAAATTAGCAATTTCTTAATCTGTTTACATACTTCTTATCGTAAAACCGTTGCACCTACCGTTTAAACGTTACACGATCGCCTTTCAATTTTTGTTGTTGAAAGTCCGTTTTTTGTAAATAAAATTACAACACCAGCAAAAAAGCTAAAAACTTGTAGCTTCATGGTCTTTGGAGGCTAGAATTTTCATTTAGGTAGGTACGCTTATTGTATTCTTGTATTTAGCGGTTGACCTTTCTAAAGTTTACATTGTACGAAGTGCTCTGTGCATATTTCCTTAATTTGAATAGATTTGCAACTCACTGCTGACTAAATCTAGTGAAGTCAATGAACATTTTATGCCATAACGTTGAAAGGTTACAACTTAGAATTAATTCATACGGGATTGATCAATTCCGGTAGTTTTGTTTCAATAAGATAATTGATGTAATTAGTTAACTACCTTAGTAAATAAATTATGTTGTTATTTACACTTATCTTTATTGTAATTATCTTTTTTATTATTGTATAATAAAAGTATCTTCTCTCTCGTCAATCGCCCATATCAATAAATCAGTAACTGCTCGGTAGAGACGATGCCATCGGGTCGTAAATCCGATCTCGGTAGTATAAACTTTGAACATATTAATATAAACAGTAGTCCTAACTCCTAAGATCTCTCTAAGTTCCGTGGAACAGTCTTAAACTTGAAAACTGATACAGAACCTTCTATTTCGTTTCTGTCGAATATACAAACAGTTAAAGACAACATCAGTCTTTAGCTACTACGCCATTAGTAATTTAAGTTTTCTTGATATTTAACAAGAAATAATTATCTTATTTGCTATTAAAAGACGCTGCAGGTTACTTTAAATTAGCTAAAGAAGATAATAATAAATAACGTAATCAAGAGCATGTCGGGACATATCTAAAGAGGGTTCCGTAACTATCAACGCGTAATAAGTTTATTCAAATTACTTCAAAAGTTACTGTTCGATTTCGTTCAAAATAATTTTCCTAAAGAGTTTTTATCATGACATATCAGCATGGAAACTTACAAGTTTATATGTCCGACAGTCTAGAAATGCTATTAACCAACTTACAAATCACAATTTTGGAGACCGATTACTCGAAAATAGTCGACTTTGTAAAAAAAAACATGTACGAAACCTTACTTTTATTTTAAAAGACCTATTCAACAATACCCCACACAGTGGGGTAGAATGAAAAAATATTTTTCATCTCCCACTTCACATGTATGGAGAGCTACCCCTAAAATATAAAATTATTAGTATTTTATGATGCCAAAATCGAGATCTATACGCAATATAGATTGTGTATAGATCTCGGCTATACCAAATTTCATCCATTTATATTCATAATTACAAAAGCGCGGACAGACAGACAGACAAAAGGATGGACAGAGCGAAACTATAAGGGTTCCTTGTGTATTATGGAACCCTAAAAAGTGAACTATGTTCAGATACGAAATATCGATGCAGAGCATTATGGATATGTTGAATCGAAATAATTGTTAACTATTATCCATTGTCGAGAGATTGACACAGGCTTACGCAACGCCTATGAGAAGTGAACTGCGCTCTCTGATTGTAAAATATTTTATGATGCCACATAAAGATATTTACGAGCCGCTAATAAAACTTATATACGACTTAGCAGCCCATTTGTAATATTGTTACGTGTTTGCGTAACACTGCGTAACACTGCAAAACAATGAAAAAATGGTTGAGAAATTGTTTCAAAGCATTAAAAATTTCATAAAGCAAGCAGTCCCTGATTTTCAGATAAAACATATTTTGGCTTTATTTAGATATAAATTTGCGAATCGATGATTTATTTGCTTTTGAGATGTATTTTGTGTTTCTAGGTTCATCAAACTCGAAAATTATCTGTAAATTACCCGTTTAGAAACCTAATTTGCACACCGAGAAAGATTTTCCTCCTTTTAAGTTGAATTTGGTCCTTCAGGACGCGTATTTAATAGTTGTCGCTACGCACATGAAAAAGTAGAACCCTTTGTGTTTTGCACCCCTTTTTCTATCAACAGATTGAACCTCATCATCGTGATAGTTAAAAAATATAATTATGTGAATCTCAATATAGGTAATCGTCCACCTCGGGTTTTTTCAATTGAGATTAACAGCTATGTCTCTAGGCCATGATTGATGTGTCATGACGATGATAATAATTTAATAAAGTGTATAGACATTCATGTTCAAAGAAAATAATATGTTATTTGTTGTTGTGATTATAGTAGGTACTTTATTAGTTTTGCTAGTTATAAAAATTTAACTAAATTGGAAGTTTTATAAAAATTTTAAACTTTATCAATTAGTGAAACTCCGTCAGTAAAAGTAACATTGTTTCTAACAAGAATTCCACGTCGGCTGAAAATGTTCAAAAGATATCAACGGCCACGTTAGCTTAAGAACAAAACCAGAAATAATTCAAGGTGATATTTAAACGCAAATATTTAAATTTCTCTGACGTCAGCTGTTTGATGGTCTGTGTGAACTGTGTATGGCACCATAGGAAACAAAGCGACCGGCGCACGTGGCGTCTGACCTTGAGCCGACTATTAAAGATGTTCCAATGTAAACACGCAATAGAACGACTGAAGAAAACACACGAGAAATGTTTGTTTTACGTGCCGATAAGTGTCCACGTGTCTATTTTATACTTAACTGCACTACATACTTTGTTTTACTGTCTGGTTTATAATATGTACTTTGTCTGAATAAATAAGCATTTAGTCCCCCTGAAATACTGAGAAATATTTGTGCAACAACAAACTGGAGCTTGAGGATTATTGTACATAAAATAAAATGATACTAGAAGGAATCAGATAACAGGCGGGAAATTCGATGAAAAAATTAGGGTAGATTAAAATCAACATTCAACACTAAGTGATAGGATTTTGATGTGAATTTGTACTTAATGAGGGTAAGATTAATGTTTCCGTATTCCCATGATAACCATCTAGGAAAAAATGGTTTTGGTAGCTTTACTTAAACGTGGAGTTAGTATTATTAGCGGTTTCTGAAATGAGCAGTGGTAATGTTTACATTACCACTGCTCATTTTCATCACGCTTTTAAAGTTTTAACTTGGTGTCAAAAATCTTACTCAGAAATTGGTTTTCCGTTCAGATTTCCTGTTGGTACCTAGTAACTTGCATCAAATGATACAATTACTAGATGTATACTGCCGCCTTTATCTTTCTGTTACATAATTCTTCGCAAGTGTGAAGTAATTAAAGTAATTTATTGTTAGATTGTTTGCTTTCTAATCCTTATCACTTTGAGATAGAACGAGCCAGGGTAAGGTTTCTTTCAGTAGGCAGTAGGCGGGGTAGAAAGCAGACTTGTATCCGACTGACGTTTCACCAACGCTTTCACCCGCGAAAGAACTCGTCTCAACATATACCGGGTTAATAAGAACTCTATATAAGGCTTCGGACCTACGAGCATCCGATATTATATATTATTAATTTGTATACTCAGCGTGGGAATTGAAAATTATTTTAAGGCGGCTTGCTCACCCGACCACAAAATTTGATTAAATGTCACTATCGTATGTTTGGCTCGAATTTGTCCTTTATCCCTTTATCTATTTTCGGTCTGGTTGAATGAATTGACAAATATCATATGATACTTCGAAGAATTTGTATCCTTACCACATAAATCAGTGTGTTTAGTGATTTATGATTTATGAATCGATGCGCATAGTCGATGTCCTATAGTCGATATAGCATTAGTGTGCATAGATGTTACTGTGCCTTCTTGTGTGCCTTTTTGTTAGTAAGATCTATGCACACTGATGCTATATCGACTATAGGACGGTTAGCGGTCGCTCCAATCTTATTTAGATTCGCTTATCCGTTAAATGCGGTGCTGGGTCATCGCTCGAATTATGGTAGTGCAGAATATATTGTTGAAGGATAACAATGAGCCACATTTATATTGTAAGTATGATTTATTTATGATGGCAACAAAAAGTCACATTCACATATCAATAAGGATAAAGCAGTAGACAATTCTTGTAAATTGGCTTATTATATTGTAGATTGATGTGACACTTGTTTTTGCAATCCTTTTGTTTCTGTACCAAGTTATGTTTTTGGAAAAATTACATCAAAGAACAATACAAATCCATTCCATTAAGAAGTGTCAAGGATGTAACAAGTTGATTTCCAAGTTAAAACATCCACATGAAAACATATCAGTAGAACTACTTTAGTCGTATTAAACATACAAAAACTTCATACACAAATGACATTACCTGGCTGCCGTCCAACTTCTCGAGGTCGCAATAGTTTTATTTACGTTCATCGCTAACACTTAACCTGTCCCTGATTTGTTCTGTGGTTTTAATGACCACTGTAGCGAAGGTTAAAATTTTAACTAATGTTAGTGGACCAATTTCTGAACTGCTTTAGTTTACGGTAAAATCAGGAAAGCTTACCAAGGACACATTAAACAGTTATGGTAATAAAAATATTGGCAGAGGTCAGCGCGTGCAAATAAAAATTAATAATAAAGATGTTGGAAATAAGCGAGTTGCTGAAATAGCTTAATCTGATCTCAATGGTTTGAAGGCTAATGACTCATTTGAATAATTTTTCGCATCGCTTCATAAATATATCAATATTTATAAAAAAAATAATTATTGTGGTGACAAAGAATAAAAAGAGCATTTTTTTATTTTAGTATGTTTCTGACGTCACCACATTTAAATATTAGATTCATTAGGGAAGATCTGCAATGCAATTTCTATGATTGAACTTTAACAAGAATATTACGTTAAACTAACAAATAAACGTAAGCTTGGCCCTCGACTCGGAGGTCGTGGGTTCGATTCCCGCATTGGAAAAACAAAAACTGATGTTTCCCAGTTTGGTTAGGACAATGCAGGCTGATCACCTGATTGTCTGACAAGAAAGATGATCCATGCGTCGGATCGGCATGTAAAAAGTCGGACTTGCGCCTGATCTCTCGCCACTCGTGTCGAGAGATATGGGTTTCTCCACTCGGCGTCCCACTGGGTTTCTAGAGTAAAGGAAGAGAGCGTGGTCTTGTGTACTGCGCACACACTTGGGCACTATAAAAAATAACTCCTGCCTAGCTGGCCTGGTTTCAATGAAACCGGCCACCGTCACTGAAATCCGTGTGGGGAGCTATTATTAAATAAACGTGATGAATAATATAGTTTACCTTAATTTGTTGATGCTACTGCACTAGTCGATGCACTTGGCCCTTGCGTTTACAATTTACATACGGACCCGACCCTACAGTCCCTTCACTCAACATTGTCATTGAGTTGTAAATTATTCTACGCATAACTTCATTTATCTGTAAGATTTCATTAAACGGACGTTGACTTATGCGAGATGGCCTTATTCCAAACCAAATTTATTGTGATATTAAAGTAGCTCTAGGTTTTTGGATTGTGAAATATAATTTTATGGGTCTCATTTTGTGTATGTAAAACGGTATGCTAATTGGCGATCAAATAAAATTTGATAGTTTAATCATTTTTCTTTGATGAGATTGGAAGTCATAATTATTGAGAAAATGCTGTGTCGTTACGTACAATCTTACGGATGTTTAATACGTCCATGTCCAAGGTTAATATCGTAGTAATATAAACTAATCATGCATAAGACGCGAATAAGTATTGCAATATAGAAAGTAAGAAAGTTAATCGACACAAGGTAGATGTGTAAAGTGCAAAAATAATTTAAGGTACAATAAAACAAAACCTTTAATATCATATACTATTAAGTAAATTGTTTATGATATTTAAGTATTGTTAGTTAAGAAACTCTCGCAGTTTATGTAGTGCATTGAACCTAACTCGATGAACGCACCAGGTGAGGTGTCAGCAGGAGGAGCCGGGTAATAGATTAGCGTGATGTGATTTAACAATTTTCACTGGGCGGTTTCTAAACGCAGCGATAAAGCTGTAGCGAGTGAAAGCTGCTGTTGCGTTTCTTAGTTGCACCCAGCTGAGGGCTACACATTAAGCGTTAGCGTGTTTCGTAATAGGGTGCTAGGCTATATATCTTTTTTTAATACATAAATGAATAGTGCTCTGATAAATGAGTAAGATTACAAAGGGAATAGTATACCATAATCAATATTTTTAAAGAAAATGCGGTTTTTTAAAGCATTTTTGTGAGTCCTGTGAAAACGTCCCATACAAAAACCACTGCGATTGTGACGTCACATTTCGTAAGTTGCTACGAAATGTGATGGTCACATGCACAATATTTGTAATATTTCTATAGTTGGTGCGTTTATGTCCATACTTACCATACTCCATAGTAAACCTTTTTGTATTTGACGTACGAAAACTGATTATGCCGAGTTTTTACACTAAATATGTAAAAAAAAAATCCCACCTTGTAATTTTAAAATGCACGTTATTTCAAAACTACACTAATGAGTACAAATAATATCTGAATGTATTAAAAAAAAAAAAAAATTACATCTAGTTCTACCTAATTGTTTGTCTTCCCTATATTATCTGTTGAAAACTATAACTACACTGGGATTTACACGGGTAGATTTTCGCCGTGCGGGGCAAACCGTTTCGCAAATCGCCTTGTCATTTTTAATGGCAAAATTGCATAGCGACATAGCTGAATTAACACGTGTAAACCCCCCATTACCGTGATGTATACTTTGCCATACAATCTAGACCTCTTAGTTTAATTTATTTGAGGTATAATTCAAACTGCTGAAACGTTTGACTTGCTTCTAAAATCTACGATGTTTTATTTATTAATAGAAACATTTAAATAATATAATCAGTCCCTTCAGTGCTCTTAAGACCACAATCTAATTCCATACCTTCTCAATTAATGTGTTTTAATTTTCTTTAATAATACTGAATGCGTGCTAGTGAAGTATCGCTCGTCGTTCGCACTAGATCTCTCGGAGACAGCGGCCGATGCGAGAAACATGAGAAAGTGGCTCCGCTACAGCTCTCTACATTGATTCGAGTCGGCGTGCGACCGCTGCACCGCGCCGCTCTATCTTCCTTAATGAAAATCATTGTTTTTAAACTGATACGCATAATAAGTAATACTCAGCAGATCACACATCAAGGAAGATAAATTTTAGTAACTACTATTAAATTGACTAAAACGTATGCAAGAGTTGCCCAAGTTTTGCTGATAAAGTCTGCTTAAATTCTTAGTCTTGAATAAAAAATTGGAACTTTAAACGATTTACCCCATGTTGCGAAACAAAAATGCTTAAATGATTTTAATTAAAATAAATAATTTTAATTATACCATGTAGGTGATTCATTATACTTAATTAAATGTATGGGGATCATCGTTACGGCCTCGCACAAAAATTAATTCTTTCAGAAATGTCACGGTCAAAATTTTTGCATAGCGAGCTAATTAAATACTTTAAAGTAGTTAAATTTCATAACCAACATAATATTAATGGCCGGGTTTTCAATTGACCCGCACTCGTATGTCAGCCCACTTGACATATTTTTTTATTAGAATGGCCTTGGCAATTTCTACGTTGATGATATGCTATATAGTTTTGCAGAGCTTCGCATAAAAGCAATATGTTACTCCAGTTTCTTTGCAATGCTGATTATTTTCTAAACAGGTACAGAATTACGGTTACCATAATTTTGTATTTCGATGATAGTTGTCTCTATTGACATTTCTATTATTACCAAATCTGCTTTTAAATCCTAAATTGTCCATATATCAACTGCAATGTCCTTTTTAACTTGATGACTCCTTAGTCCTATTTATCACTATAACTCACTACAACGAATGTAATAGAGGACCTCATTAAATACACACTATGTACTTATGTAATCACATTAAACCAAAAGTGATAAGGGCAATGTGTGAAGCGTTAAATTTACAACGCAATTAGTAACGAATGTACAAGCGATTGTTACCACTAGTATTCATTCAAGTTGCGTTTTATCTCTGTTGCGTGTACGGTGACACATGCGACTGTGCATTTTCATTAGCCGAATAGTATCTTGTAGGGAAATTATGTTCCCTGCGAGATCACATTACGCTGGCCGTGGTCGAGTCGCGGCCTGTATCTGTGTTCGCTTTTTACGTAGATATCGCGTTTTCCCAGTTCGCGTTCGTTTGTTCTCGTTCGTTATCTGCCTCATCCAGGCCTCTTCAGTTCATAGCCGATATCCCACTGTTTCTGTTTTATTGTCAACCGCTTTTTCATTTTTAACGACAACTCCAATTGTTAGGTTGCTTTCGATCAATTGTGTTTGCAAATTTTCTTTGCTACCTATCGTGTACGTGTTTCCTGATCAATTAGTTAGTATTCAGTTTTCATCGGTGTATTTTTTCGTCTCGTTTATTCCTTTATTGCGTTTATGTTGGTTTAAAAGGTTTTCGGTGTCTCTTTAAATACATGGATCGTTGTGTACCTACCAACGTATGCGTGTGCATTGTGATTGTAATTTTCAAAATATTTACGATTTCCTATACACAGGGCTAAACAGTGCATAAAGGCACGATGGTGATGAGAACTATCACCGGAGTGAAAGCCCTACGTATGCAGTGGCCAACGAGTTGCGAGATTTTAATAGCGCAATTAGTGAGTCATTGTTAAGACGATGCGCGCTAAACGGTGGGTCAGGGAAGTCGCACCTTTTGCTTTCTACTTTGTTATCAATATGAAAGTGTCAAATTATTGTGCATTTCACAATGTAATCGTGAGACAGGACTAATGGCGATACGATACGGTCAACCACACACACCTGTGCTGGTTACCTGCTCAGATAAACAGCATGCATGGGTATGTTAGAAGGCTTAAAGTAGATTTTTAATTTTGCTCCGCTCGCCTCTACATGTTGAATAAATTGCACTCCGTTCTGCCTACTCTGGTAAACCTATACCATAGTATATTCGCGTTAAATTTGTAGTGCAAATTTCATAATTGACCGATGCCGCTTGCACTGATGACTCACTGCAATCTTAACGTGAATTGACTACAGTCCAATATGTGGTAGACCTTAGCGTGAATGGGCGTCACATTTTATGGCCGGACGCGTAAAATGTCAGACTGCTAGAATATGGAACGACACTCGCGAGTTCTGTTTACTGCTGTAGGGTTTATGTCAATAGGTTATGGACCAGAGGTCGACTGTTATTCGCCAAGCGTCCATCAGAGAAAATCTATTGCATTGATTTTGGTTCTTAGTAATACATTTATATTGAATGTTATTAAATTCACTTTTTTGTCATTGGCCCCAATTAACTGCAATAAATAATCAAGACTTATTTATTCCGTCTCTTGGAACTTCAAAATAATTTTTGATACAAAAAATATAAAAAATAAACGTTCGACTTCACAAATAAGCTGGTGGCTGGAAAGTGTGACTGATTTACCTTTCCTAAAATTTTACTATCTTATGCAAAAGGCTAGGTTGATTGCCTCAAAATCATACAAACTTAAAATTTCAATGCCTACGACCAATTTTCTTTAATACATACTGCAACTTTTGAGATCGTCAAGGAATGTTCCGTATTAAGGGCATTGAATACTCCTATTACACGGTATAGGTATTAGGTATAACCAAATAGAGGCCAACTTAACCTTTTATAGAGGTATGAATTATTACACGAGTTACATAAAATATGGCATGTACGGTATCTACGGTTGGCTATTTCCTCAATGATCGATATAATAGAGTATTTTCTTTGTTTGATATCAAGATTTTCAATATCTTATACTTATTGCGGTTGAATTGAGACCTTAGCTATTTATATAAGCCCTCGCATCCATGGCAATTGTTGATAGTTCGCTGTAATTTGTAACACGATTCGTTGCGTTACAAGATATCAAAAATATCAAGTGAGGCGTGACCGTATTGAGTAATTGACTGATTGTTTTCATCGCATCGGATGAACGGTGGACGACGAATGACGTACGAGGCTAATGAAATAAAAGCTCGCTGAAGATTCGAGAGGTCGTGTTGCGGGAAAGTCCATCCGAGCGTTTGAAGGCCGGATCATTTACTCCATAACTAGGGTTGTAGAGCTGCCGTGCGTTACGTTAGTATTTGTATGGTGATCAGACATATCCCCAATTCTCGTAATTAACTTACATTTTCATTTTACTTTTATTGAATTATAAAGGAATCGTGTTGATATTAAACAGATTTTTGGAGTTTGGACCAATCAAAACTAGTTTAACGTTTATGAGAATACCATTTTGCAGTTTTAACATATCGGGATTCGGGACTGGATCGGCCTTCAGATTTAACTATCTTCACTCTATTTCTTTATCAGTGACAACTTTCGCCCCTACTGTTGAGACACTGAATGTGAGAACAGTTAGGCCGTTCTTCAGTCTCCAGCCTAATTGCATTGAGTTGGCCTTTGGAGATAGGCCTTTTCGAAACGCAGATTTCCTTACTTTATTTTAATCTAAAAGTACAGAATCTTAAAAATGTCTAGGAAAAGAAATATTGTATTAATTACCGGCTCAATTAAATTGCATTTGTTGATTGTGATTGGACTTAAGAAAGTCCGCATCACACGGGCCATGTAGTAACTGGTAACCCTACACGTAATCGGATATCATAATATGTGTTTCATAACAGATAACGGGCGGTGTAACGGAGATTCGACCGTGACGACAGCGGGTTACGGTTTATTTTCGACCGACACCCAACACCAGACGTACAGGCTGATGTTATCAGTGCATTTGGATTTGTAGAAAGTTCGGTAAATGGTCGCCGTGTTACGTTTTTATATAACGTAATTATGTATTGACTTCTTTTATAACTTTATTTCTATTTTTTAATTAAATTTTGTCATCAATTTATATTCACTTAGTATGTTGAATGACAAGTGACATGAATAACAAGTGAAAAATTTGTTATTTTTTAATTTTTGTTTGATTCAATTCGTCATCCTAGCCTAGATACTTATCCGTTTGATGATACGTTTTGTATCAATTAAACGCGCTAGGCGCATACATAAACATATATTATAACACATGCTCACGCATATTGTGGAATAGGGGTAGGTGGGCATAGATCACAGATCAAGTCGTTGGACATATTGCAATAAAATATTTATAGGTACAAAATAGGAACGTGTAAGAACAGAGTGTTTATTATCGACAATTATCTCAACATATTCATATAACCTCACGTTCTGTTTGATTAATGTTATCTCGATCACGGACGGCACCTACTGTATTGTCGTCGCTCGTCGGCGATTACACAGTACTGTTGATAAGTTACTGTTCCAACGTTTTCCGTGTTCTTGCCCACCGGTTGCAAAGTTTCCTTTTTTAAAGTGGTAGATATGCTTGTGCCTGGAACGTTTGTATTTATATCATGTCTATTATACTTTCAAAAATCAATTTCTTTGTACTCTAAAGTCTAAATTAAAGTTAAAGTCAATTTACTCGAATCACCTAGGTAAAGAAATAGAACTAAAGTCAATATGAGAATCTTAAATTGTTGCTATAAACCATGCTAGTTATCCTTAAGATATCGTCATTAAAAAGCGGCTCTACCTAAATATATTCACCTGATCAGATAATATCAGTATTCTGGTTACTGTTTGGACTAATTGGTCGGCTACTATTTTATCTCGGTCGAGTGTGGAATGTCATTCCTTATTTTACAGTAATTTATCAGCGAAGCTGTTGACCGCGGCCGTGTGCACTTGAAACTTAAATAAAATGCCTTGTGTCGACTATAACTTTAAATGTACCGAGTATAGTCAAGGTTTCGTATATTTTATGTTTCCTGTTGTCAGTTATTGTATGCCTGCCGTTGTAGGTGCTCCGGACTTAACAGCTCAGAGAATTCCAATCCAACGTGAAAAAGCAAATCGTACGAAAGATGATAAGAGGGCCTCAGCCTTCGCGAAATCGAAAAGCAGAAGGAGAGATACTGTCCACAATGTCGGTTCTCGAGGCTTGTCGGCGAGCCGCGTTTTATTTATCTCAATTCGGGCCGAAAAAGCTCTTACAAAAGGACTAGGTCCACATTCCTAGTGCTTTTCGACGAGAGTCTGGATGGACCTTTCAAAGTTTGCCGGAGCCACTACACTCGAGTCCTACCTCATTGCATAACCCATGTGCTGGTCTGTAATGTACTAGTTAACAACGTAGTAGCTATCCATAAGTCCCATATAGTACTCGTGATTGATTGACGAGTGCCGTTGGCCGCTCCGAATGAAGCCCAGTCGTTTTGGCGGCAATTAAGGCCAGGTTAATTCGATTAGGAGGATGTAGGCAGTCGTCCCGATTAGACATTATTACGACGATTGTATTACTATATCTACGCCACATTGTGACGTCGGAAAAGGACAATTAGGTCGAAACTCGAAACTGTAGTAGAAGGAAGGCTTTATCAAAATGGTGGCAATTTATGGTGGTCTAGCTGTTGCCCGCGCCTCCGCCTGCGTAAATACAGGAACATTGTACTTTTTCGGGATAAAAATATGTTTTAATCCAGAGCCTAAACTACTACCATACCAAATTTCACCGAAATCCGATCAGTAGTTTTTGCGTGAAAGAGTATCTATCCATCCATCCATCCTCACAAACTTTCACATTTTAAATATTAGTAGTAGCTATCCAGCTAAATATCTAAATATCTATTCAAGTAATTAATAACGTGAAAAAAAAATACTACCTACTAAAGCGTTCTACCGTATACCGTAGCGGTCGATGTTTATTAAAACGTAATTCACGTCGACCCCCACAAAGGTTAGTCTAGTTGCCTAAATTGCTTTATTGATAGTATATTCGGGCAGATGTATCCGGATGTCACAGATTCAAGTCACGGCCAGGGCGCGTCGCCTTGATACGGTTATTTCGTATGCGAAGGTTAAGACCTGGTGGACTAGGACATATTAATTGACTAGATGATGCCCGCGAGTTTGTACGCGCAAGAGATCTCGCGGGAACTGTACATTTTGATGCGACAAAAGGTATATTATAGCTATACTAAATTTTATCAAAGTCCGTTCAGTAGTTATTGCGTGAAAGAGTAACAAACATACAAACAAACTTTCGCGTCCATAATATTATGTAGGAAGGATTTTCACAACATGGTGTGTATGAAGAAAATTAATTTTTAACTGTTCAGAAATTTGTGTATATACAAAAAAAATATGTTATGAAGACGATAATATTGCAAAACATTTACATATATTATAAGTGTACATATATGTGTATACATGTTGCACCACCACCATTCACCTAAACTAAGAGTGACGGACTGATGGTATTCGTTTTGCATTTTGTAATATTAACCACTTTTTACACCTAAATAATTAAATTTGCATTAAAATTTGAAGGTTTGGCTGTAAGCATATACCATACAGGAAAATAATTATAATGATAGGAAAATAATAATCACATTTGTTAATTTTTTAATATTGATATTTAAAACAAAATTTAAAAAAAATAGTAACCCCCGAATTGTCAGGTAGTGAGCGAGCTAATGATGATGATGAATTATAGCCGAGAACAATGTCGATCGTGTCGGCTTTTAAACATTTTTTTTGTTTTAACTAGATCAAAATCAGTTTATTCGGGAGCTACGATGCCACGGACAGACACAGCCGTACGGACACGTCTAATTTATAACACCCTCTGTTTTCGTCGGGGTTTAAAAATGTGCAAAATGGTGTACAGAATTTAAATCTACTGTAAACCAAAAAATAACTTCAATTATATTGTTGTATTACACAAAATATGCTTTTTTGTGTGATACCTACTTGAAGAACTTACGAGTCAAAACAGATGCTTATCTAACATTGCCTTATTAAAAAATAATTAATTCCGAGTACTTTGATATAATATGTATTTAACATTTTCATCTCATAATAACCGCATATTTTCATGAATTTTTGTTCAACAAAGTTGTTCAACATTTATTTCGGAAACGAGAACCTTTTTTTGCTCTGTACTTAAGTATTAAATTACTCTCGGCACAACTATGACCGGGTCTGAATAAATTTACGAATATAACAACAGTGGAACTAATAACAAAATAAAAATTCAAATTAGCCAGGGCTGAAGTAAAGCGGTCATGCGCCCTGATATTTCCGTAACGATGCGCTTCGACGCGGTAGAGACGGCAGCGGGTAGAGGCTTCAGATATATAGCTGAAGCACCGAGTAGAAAATATAATTATATACTTACGATCCAAATTTGAAAATTTTGACGTCTGCTTCAACGGCCCACAATTTTTCCACACAATCGTGGATCACCGTATGCTTGTATTAGTGCAATGAAATCAAAAGCTAACTATATAGCTGGTTATCTGTTCCTCTTTCTTTAATATGTGGCTGAATGCCGACCGTTTCTACCGCTACCGCTTTATTTATAAATATATCTATCATCATCATTATCATCATCATCACAAATAAAATAGAATTTTTAATTTCAAATAAACAGCTTTGCACTAAATGCATATTATGTCTGCCTGTTTGTTTATTCCGGCTAATCCCTGAAACGGCTGGACTGATTTTGATCTTGGACTTTCACTGGCAGATAGCTGATGTTTTAGGAGCAACTTGGGCTACTTTTATCTTAGGGTTCCGTTTAAAAAATTGTGTTCCGGGTCCATGAGTTCCACGCAAACGAAACGAAAGTTGCGGGCAAAAGCTAGTTTGTAAATAAGTAAATAAATTTCCAACTTCATATATAGCGTATCACGAAAATACTATAACGTGCTCACGGGCGAGCCCGTTTCCCGGTAGGGGTAGGCAGTAGGCCTTCGAGTCCCGTGGGAGTAATCAGAGTCCACCGAGCAAATATGCAGGTAACCCGCCAAATTCAATAATAGAGTTTATTAAATACGAAACAAATGTAGCTAAGTAATCATAGCAAGAGTTCGAATGTCGAGTTGCACCGCGCGGCAAGTGCTGTGTGTATGACTGATGTCATAATTATGAAACTTGTATCATTTTATGTAGTGAATAAAGTTCAATTTTGTAAATAGCCATCTTAAAAGTGAAGCGCCGCGTCGCGTGTCGACTCGTTTCGGTGCGATCTGACCCTAAAGTAGTAGACGTTATAGATAATTATCAACAAGTGTAAATGTAAATATGTGTAGCGCGTTATCTGTGACTTGGAATTTGTATTACATAAATATTGTGTTACATTTCGTGTCCTCAAGATCCTAGCAAAGGAAAAATTCTATTTTGTCTGTCTTGATCTTCTCAGGAAAATGTTTGTTTTATCAAATATGTAGTGGTATTTTGTATAATATATGTGAAATGAAGTTAACACAAATTGACCCGTGTACCCACCCTCGAGTGCTGCCTTATCTTTGTTGGCATCGCTTTACGAGAAGCCAACGTCTCTAAGATATAAACTTGTTAATTTCATTCGAGCTTCAGTGGAGATCACTTTCTAATAGGCGTCCCGTAACGTAGGTGTGTATTAGGTGCACGAGAAGCCGTAACACTCACCCACCACATAACCATATTATATTAAACTGAAGACGACATTTACGACGGCCATTCACATATAGATAAGATAAACCTTTACATGTCACACTAGTTCATGCATTTATGTAGGGTTATGTTTCCTCTATACGATTTATGGTGTTTTTAGGCGTTCAGCAGTCAAATTAGGTATGATGTTTTGTGTATACATTGCGTTGGTATATATATACCAACTATACAATAAAAAAATATAAAAGCCAGTTTGATAAGTCGGCTTACTGAAATATTTGAGTCAAGTTAACTTACTCTTAAGACCAGAGTATACATTTCTTGATAAACATAGTCGTTATCAAATATTTGATAACAGGTTCAAAGACCCGCAATCCACCCCGAATTGTTTGTTTTTTTACTGACTCGAAACGACCAAGTCGTAGTGACGTCAGAAGCCCAATTCTCTCTCGTGATTTAACATACACTTTCAATTTACTTTCAATGAATTATAAACGAATCGTCTTGTCATAAATAGATTTTTTGGAGTTTGACCGATCAAAACGCGTTAAACGTTGGTTTGACGTTTATGAGAATACCATATTGTCTTTTAACATATCGAGGCTGAATCAAAACTGTATTATAAGATGTAAAGCAGAAACGACCAACTGAATTGTAATTTTTCTTAATGTATCCCTCACAAGGTGCAATGTGCACGCGGACGAAGCTGGTAAGTAATAGGTACTAATTTCAGCAGCTATGCCATATAATATTATGACGCATACGTATGCGTATCCTTGTTCTTTATATGTTCTAACTGCAACATCACTACAATCAAAATCTCGGTAATCTGTCAATATTGCATGGTTAGTGGTTACATAGATGTTGATTGTAGATAGGATTAAGTGCTATGAAGTTTGGCTTATCTTTTTTGGTGTTTATGTCGACGTGGACATTGCTTTTGTAAAAGTGTAGATCATATCGAAGATAATGTTAATGTCCATAATAAATTTAAAATGTCTTTGCCATTATTAGGGCTAATGATAAAGTAATAACTATATAGTGCACAAAATTTATTCTAATTAGAATAATATTCGTTTCTGAATTTTTTCTATTTTAGGTTAAGTATGTGCCTACCTAAAAGGTGAAACATAAACTGTTGCGAAATTAAATATATAAATATATATTTAGGTATTTAATTAAAGTGGGAACTTTATTTCTTACATATTTTAATAAATAAAATTAAAATTGCAAATTATATTTATTTCAAAGTTCATTTTTTGTGTCCTTAACCTGATAAGTTCGTATAGTGATTAGTGATAATAGGCCTAATCTTGTTATTAAATTAATGAATACTTTTTGGCAAGGCTAGCTGCATGTGCCTAATGACTTAATCTGAATTGACAAACACCAGTGGCCACTGGCCGCCGGTTCACTGACACTACAAGGATCTTCACTTGACTTCTGTAGCGCACTGACGTAACATGTTAGAGTCAGTTCATACCGCGACGTTAGGCCACGCTACGCGGAGCTGCATTTTAAAGATAGCTATTCGAAATTGAGCTTTATTCACTACACAAAAATATACACGCTTCATAATTATATGACATCAGTCATACACTGCACATGCGCTGACATTCGAACTCTTACAATGAAACGTGTATCGTCTCGTGCAATGGATAAAGTGTAATTTTGAATAGCTATTCAAAATTACACTTTATCCATTGCACATCTTTAAAATGCAGCGCCATGTCGCGTGTGTCGTTTCGTTTCGGTGTGAATTGACCCTTAGCCGCATTATAATCGAGTATGCGCGTCAAATATTATGCAACGCTCCACTGCAGCTACCAGCCAGTTCATGATAATAATTCTTTATTTCAGGCCATAGATCCATAATTGTGTTAGTATTGTACAAATATTCTTATTACTATGTTAGTAATGAAAGTACATAATGGGGCATTTCACGTCAAGCGGACAACCAAAAAAACATAAGGTCGTGAGTTTTTTTAATACTCTGGTCAGTTTATACTTCTAGTAGACGTGGATGTGTACACTCCATGTTTTTTTTTCGTATCGTGCTTTATTGATGACTTGTGAGCTTTTAAAAATTACTAAGAGTGAAGTCCGTTATTTTTGGATGCTTAATATTTTCATCAATTAATTTGTAACAAAAACCAAAAAGTATTGTTTCTTATAGTTAAAAAGTTGATATTTATATTTTTTTTATTTAATTCCAAATGTGAAGTTTTTTGAGTAACCGGAAGTGAAAATTTGAAATCTATATTGAGTAACCTCTTCTTTTTATTTTTAAATATTTTATCCTTGAGTTAAAGCTTTAAATGTACTAACTACTACATTACTTCACAAAAAAAATAAAAGTGACCACTCAGCAGTAAAGCATGATACGAAAAAAACATTTGTCTGTAGGTACAAATTCACGACCTCTTTTTTTGGTTGTCCGCTTGACATGAAATGCCCCAATATGCCAAATAATATGAATTGTTTAATTATAGTACTTAATGCTTATTTAATATGAAGATTAGTCCAGTGTCTCCATATAGGTATTTCAAGCTTAATAGCAATTTTCTTCAGATATCTGTTGGAACTGTCTCGTACTCTTCGCATCACAGACGCGGACCGCTTACGCAGTGTAGCTGCGAAACAGTAGATGTTAGCGGATGTGAACATCTCGGATGCGCTACAGTACCGAGGCAGTCGCATCGGAAACCTGAAGGCATTGTTTTACTGCACTTAGTGCATTGACAGCTCGCTGCGTATGATTGGTCCATAGGCTGCATGTGTAGAATGTTTGCGCGTAAGTTCGAAACAGTATACACAACATCGACAGAACATTTAGCGAACCTGCGAGCCGGCATATTACATCGAACCGCCATCCCTCTGCGCTTGCGTTCACTGAGGTTTTCATCTACAATATGCCTTAGATATTTAAACTGTGTAATCCTCTTTAGCTGAATACCATTTAATGATACTGGCGGTACACTATCAAGAGTGAAAGAGCCAGCTTTGAAAACCATGAATTCACTTTTCCCGACATTGTACATGAGCCCGTGCTCACCCACATAGCTTTCACAGACTTGTAACAGTTTGCGAAGGCACTGATCGATGGGCTCAGTACCACCATATCGTCGGCGTAGCTAATATTATTAATCATCTCATTTCATATGAATGAGTCTTAGTAGGTGAATAAATAATTCAATTTACATGTCCCAACCTCCTTTGCAGGCTGTCGGCTCCAAATTCAACCCAGAACTTTGTATTTTTATGAAGCGGAAACCTTTAAAATAAAGAGTACATGTGCCCACATATTTTCTTAAACTTTAAAACCATTTAGGAGAACTTTATTTCCGGCCTAAGGAAAATACAAAATAAAAAATGCCAGCAAGTGAAAAATGTTATCTGTTTCCCTCGATAACGTAAACTTTGTGAGTACGTGACAGTTTACCGGCACAGTACACCCTTTACGCTATCAAGAATTTCACACATAAAATTGCTCCAAATTCTGCCAAAACTGTATTTGTAAAAGTTCAATTCAATACGGATTCGCACGGAACGACAGATATTTATCTTAATTTCACAGACCACTTTTAAAATATTTACATAAATGAGGGTAGTAATTTTTCAAGAGAGATATTGTGATAAACATAATGTATGGATAAACTTAGGCATTTTCATCCGTTAATGGATGATTTATTCAGTATTATCCAAACGAAGTAACCACTCTTGAAATACTGTAGTGCCTGGGACAGTTGGTTTTTTAAATGTCGTATGGTTGCCAAATCACATACGCCATTCTCACAACACAGAAGCCTAGTACAGAGGAATGACTGATCAATACGTCTGGGGCCAACCATGTGCGGGTTTCCTCACGATGTTTTCCTTCACCGTTAGAGCGTTCGTGTAATGTACTTGAGATCTGAAAAAGTCTCATTGGTACACGCCACAACCTGGAAATCTAACCTGCACACTCTCGAGTGCGAACCAAACGGTCTACCCATCAGGCCACGGGGCTCTTTATGGTGTGGGATTTAAAAACTTAAGATAAATATATCCAGATTTTATTACTTAGAGCAGAGAGATAAACTATATCAATATTTTTGAAAGTGGGGGCTCCAATGTATAAATTGTGTAACAGCAGCTAAAAAGTTTCTAACCCCCAAATTGAAGGGAGACACGAAAACTATTGAAGCGATATACCCCAGTCTCTACGTCTATATTACAGTACAGATAAACAAACAAATAAATCTATCAGCGTAGCCAAACTTTTATAAACTGCTTTTAGACTTAACGAGTTTGGTGAGGGAGAAATGACTGGAAATAAACTCTTATGATCGGCAACGTAGCGCCTATCTTCCGTGTACTGCTACGAAAGTAACTTTTGATGTCATTCCTTCATAGATACGTGCATCTTGAGTATCGCGTGACTCGGAACGATTCCACCCTTCTAGGGTGAGTTCGGAGATATCTCCGGCTGGAGAAATGGTAGACGAACGTGACATGTGTACTGTTTGCTATGTATTACAAATCAATCGTATTGTGTTGCTCTAAAGCTAATCTTAGATTTATTATGTATTATGTATGACTAGCTGAGCCGTGCCCACTTTGTTGGGTGTTAAACATTTTTACATGTGACGATGATGACAACATACACCTACAATCTACACCTGCAATCAACACCTACAACCTACACCATACCATTTACTCGCACCTTGCAAATTTTTTTTTTAATATTTAGGACCATAATGTCTGCGCATTTTGAAACCATCAATATCATGGATATATGCGATACAGTCCCAAAAAATCCATATAATGTTTTCAGTCTGAAAAACCTTCCGCGAACGGATGTATACGTTGTAAGGTAAATCTTCAAAGGACCTAGAATTAGGTTTGTACTGCAATACGTGACCGTTTGCGAACATTGTTGCAAAGTTCGCATTTAAATCATGCGTGATCGGTTGAAAGTATCGTGGGCTTATCTTGGATCTTCCCACGAATCACTATCTGCCTGCGCCCGACTATAACATTGTTTATGCTCGTCCTGTATCCAATCAAGTGGATTAATTGTGCATTTTGCTTCATTTAGTGCTTAGAAATATTATTTAGAAATAGGATTTAAGGGCTGTTTCACAAACTGCTGATAAGTGTCAGATAGCTTATTTGCATGTTTTGTCTCTGTCGCTCGATATCAAGTAAGCAGCCACAAAACTTTCGAATTTGATATTAAACACTTATTTGAAGATTGTGAAACAGCCCTTAGTGATATAAGACCCTTACCGAAAAGTAATAATTACCTAGCATTAATATTTTTAATGTACTATAATTTTAGTGAATTGGTACTTGTTCAGAGTTCATCCTATTATGCTGCTCTATATTATGTCATTAGAGTTTTGTAAGCTTAGACATTGTTCTACCATGATTATGCTTATTTCAGCCAAAACCAACAAAACAACGAAAACAAGGTAACGTGTTCGATGAATATTCACAATTTCTGCCACCACATTGCCCATTAAAATGTACTGTTTGTCTCGTAAGGAAACTGTGCGAAGGTGAAATGAGCGTACGTGTGGCACGTACAAATTAAAATGTGATCGAGGATGAAAACACGGCTCGAAACAATTAATGTAACACATTCAATCATTTGAGATTACGAACTAAGGGCTTATACGATCGTATTCTCCCGCGCGGCGGTCGACGGTGCCTACCAGACAGGTAATCTCTCTGGCGGTTCGTGACTGTGTTTCGCCAGGTAGATTTGCTTTTTCGCGTTCGCAGACAAGCGTTAATCATATTTTATTCGCTGACAATTGACAATATTTTTTACAGTATACTTTTTATCAACCTATTAGATGTTTTGATTATTCAATGTACATTTCTACATCATTTCGAAGTAGTTAATTTTTTATGCATATCTACTGTATTTAGAAGTCTCCGTAAGGTGACACAAATCCGATTTCGACTCAATTATTTACGAACAGACTTAAATGCTATCAAGGAATGTGTGGCGCAATATCCTCCAAACCTCCACATGAAATGCGTAACTATCGGAAATAGGTAATGAAAGGTTACGAATTAACGACCAGCCTTATAATTTACCATATAGATAAATATCGATGATGCAGGAAAAGGGAGTGCATTAAAACTTGTTAGCCTTTAACTGTAAATATGTCACGTTGCGAGTCGACGCGGTACGTAAACGGGCACTTTGTGTTTATAAGTGGGCATCATGAAACGGTTCGCTCGTCGATTATCCCGTGCGATAGAGCGCCCGGGGTGTGGGCCGGCGCGGGAGCGTCGTCATATCTAGCGCGATGTGTGGCTCGCCCGGCAGCGGCAATTCAGACCCGATGGCCTCGTATTTTCCGGAATAACTCGCGCTCTTTTCAATTGCACCTACGTGTCCGAAACGCGTGCCGACCGCGGCTATCGAGATATCGCCCGCGATCTCTCTTAAACCCTATGTTCACTGTATCGCAGACCAACATTAACGATGGGGATGTTTGTAACTACATCCGAAATCACGACTCGATGCAATCACGACCTTATCCTCGGACGCTTTATCATCCACGTCCCCGGGGGACGATTTTAGTAATTTTATAGCAACGTCAAATCACCCACCGGAATTCGACTGATTGATTGATAATAATGGCTATTGTTGGCCGTGTAAATTCCCTCCGGGGAGAGGAGGGGCGAATCGGACGTCAAACACAACGGCTAATATTAGCATTTCTATTTCCTGGCTTTGACTGATAACTTGATAACTAATTCCCGAGGCTGAGGCGAAACCGTACCGTCAATATTGACATTGATAGCGGCGAATGGCGTAAATTATTATACCCTTATCTAGATAATATACTGTGTACATATTGAAATTGTATACGTGCCGTTGTATTTTACGTTCGGAGCCCCGATACCGTATCGAGTGGACTATCTTTCCCTATAAAGTTCCGTTGTCATCGACCGCGACGTCACAAAATATATTTGTAGGACTGCCATTTGGAATATGTAGAGCGGGCAGCGGATCCCTGAAACTGGAGGCCAAGGTGTTCTGCGAAACTAAATCACAAATGTTCACGGGAAAACAATTGTATATTGTCCGTGGAAGCGAAGTTACTGCTAATGGAAATTGGTAATACATACTTAATGTAATGATACTGCCGCCGGCGAGACTCTTCTGATTTCGATTCTCCTCGGCGATTTACGTTACGTTCTGTTGCTATTATAAACTACATAGAAATTGCGTATTTAAATCCTTTACAGTCGTATTTAGCTTAGCTTATTCTCTAAAGCACCTTAATAAAAATACGTTTAACTCGAATTCTAATTTACTACCGAGCTGTTTATTGTTACTATAAAGAAATACATTTCACTTTATCCTATTTACTGTTTTAATTAAACATTAACCCCCACTAATATAAATATTTATACAGTGTACAAGCTATACGATGTTTTGTCCTTGTCTGTCTAAGCGACTATACCAACGTATAAGACAAGGACAAAACATTGTATAGCTTTAAGAGGTGTATTAAATTACACTTTTTAGTTTATTAACAGTGATTACATATACATATGTATATAGATAGCTATATCAGAATTATACCTATTGTCTATTTGTATTATAAATAATAATATCTATGGATGCTTCACACCACGTCAGTCTGCCCCTATGCTAAGTATTCGAGGTACTTGTGTTACAGGTTGATACCTGTAACACAAGTACAACGCGATATTTAATACTTATATACTATACATAATTACATATATTTAAGATTTTTATTATATTATTTAATACAAATTACACTTCCAATATCCATGACCCGGAAACATAAAAAACTTTTTGTTCCTTTGGCGGGATTCAAACCCGCGACCTCCGGATTGAGCATTAACGCGCTAACCACTGAGCCACAGAGGTCTTCAAATCTATTCAATAGAATAAAACTTAAAAAAAAAAAAACTCTTAGACAGTCTTAGACAGTGATGATCATCACGATGACAAACCGAATCCACAACAAAGAAAGTATTATACCCTGATTTTGTTACAATTCTGTTCGAGTCGAGTAGGAAAATTTCTGTAACAATTAATGTTTAGACAGTTTTAGTTATCTGATGGACTCATCAGTTTTAAAAAGTCACGAAGTTGTACTGGACCTCGTTACGAGAGATTCGTTTGGTCGGATAAATAAATAGGTCGACAGATGTTACTCGGATCATGTTATTTGAACTATAGAGATTATCCTTAACACAGCCCCTATAAATTTCTTTCTCGCCGTGTCGTAACTATATCAGATTTGAGAAACATGAAATATTTATTTGCCGATATCTCCCTATAAGTTATCGCCTATCGGCAACCAAAATGTAATAAACTGCCTGCGTTTTAATTACAGTATGTAAATGGCCGCGATTTGATTGCAATTAGGTACCCGTAGTGTAATAGTCGTGTTGCAAATACATTACATTCTGTGTACTATGATTAAACAATCAATTAATGATGTTTTGAAAACTTAACGCTGTAATCTTCTTATATGTTATAAGGGTACTTACCTAAGCATCGTCATAAAATATAGAAGACTAGCATTGACCAGCGGCTCTGCCCGCGTAAATACAGTATTCCACGGGAAGACTGTACTTTTTCGTTATAAAAAGTAGCCTATGTTTTAATCCAGAGGGTCAATTCTGCTAAATAAAACCTACAATAATACAATTACAATCAAGTCCTGACACGCTAAAACTGTCAAACCGGTATTCTCATGAACGTTAAAGCAGCGTGTAACGCCTCCTGATTGGTCCAAACTTCACAAAATCAAAAATTGCGTTAAAGAGTAACAAACAAACATCCATCCATCCTCACAATTTTTCACATTAATAATAGTAGGATATTGCCTACCTAGACATAATCGCTTATATTACACATATTAGACATAATCGATTATACATTGTGCAAATCAATCGGAATATAATCGTACGAGCCGCCGCAGACTAGATATCGCTGTGGTATTGCCAGCTTCCTTATGTATAATTTTATCGATCCGGTATCATCTCGCTGGGCCCACTGCATCTCGTTCTGAAATCGGCACGCGACCAATTCATGGAAAGTTCTGATTACTAGGCTAGTCCTGCTGTAAAAGGCGCAAGTTCATACCCATCGCGACCGACAACTGTTTCTTTCCCACGCCATATCTTTATCGTACTGTTTTAAGAACATAATATATTTACGAGAATAATTGCATGCCAAAATATGAAAAATGATTATTTAACTTCGTCATACGAAATTGGTATGTTGTGTATGGACTATAGATATCCTATTTACAAATAAAGCTGTTTCATTCATTCAACAACCTGAGGCTGGGACTATACCTATTATCCGGAATCCGGGGAAAATTCATCGCACTGAAAATCTGCGCTAATACACTAGAGCTGAAAATCGAGTACCTACACGAGTGTCCAGTTAAATGTCAATGTCAAATATGACAACTCTACACTCGACACTTCAATTTTGCAGACTTCTATTTGCAGTGCTCTGAATTTTCTCGGGCCCGCCGGATTCCGGATCATATACTCCCAGCCCTACATGGGCTATGGCTTTTGATTAATTTAATGTAATAATAGTTCCAAAGGTCGAGCAAAACATAAAAATGAACCAACAACAATGTTTCTTTATCTAGTGCAGCGTGATACTTGAGATTTTCCGCAGTGTCCGATAACTAAAGCCCCCTTTATGACCACTAAGTTCGTTATACTCACTGTGGACATCGTGCTCCGTGTTTTACGTTTAGGTGTAGTAAATCTAGTAAAATATCAAATTTCTATTACGTCCCTGCACATAACACATTTAATACAAGTTTTATTGATAACTATCATAACACTTCAAGGATATTTTACGATAAAAAATTGTACAAAATAATTTTAATTGTTAATATAACTTGGCCTTTATGTCTATTTTGTATTAGCCGGTTAACTTGTTGAGAAAGGCCGCTAATTTATGGCATGGTTTATTATTCGAAGGAACTATAATTGAATTTCGACCACGCACTATAGATATAATAGAGACTCTATTCCGTAAGAGTTATGGAATGACATTAAGAAATGCATAGCTACTAAGTAAACTTAATCGCTTTTACTATTTATGTCTAAATAAATTATAGGAAAGGGCAACCAATAGGTACTTTCGGAGCCACACAGAAGAAAACTATACCAAAGACCAAACAGTAGTCTGAGAGAACACCACACAATTCATTAAACACGGCTAATAAATTACAAACAATTTGAAACATGAATTTCCACCAAGAACCTACAGTACAATCAATAACATATCTAATAAATTACATCAAGAGGAAGGGAATTCCAGTCAACAGGAAGATCTCGTACTTGGAGCTCCATACGGTCTTTGCTAGTGATTTATACCGGTAGCTAGCACAACAGTCTCTTCCTAACTGGATATCCATAAAGAACTAATTTCATAATCTTTAAAGTTTGTGATGCGAGATGTGATGCCTTATCAGTAAGATAAGGCATCAGATCACGCATACTACTCCATAGGATGCTTGAGTTTTATTAAAGCTGATACACACATTTAAACAAAAATCGTGATATTTCACAGCAAAAGTTCAGTCACATGTATAAGTGAAATCCGCCTTGATCCAGAAGCCTTATGCAGCGTGCACGAGCGCGATCACACGTGCAGCTTGGCACGGCGCACGCCGCGCCGGCTGCCACGATGCTCGCCGCGTGATCCCAACTTTTCATGTTTTAATGCGAGACGGATTATTATTTATGATTCGTATCCTGAAACTTAAGGGCTTGTGCGCTACATAGAACTGAAAATTGGAGTTCTTTGAAACCTCTTTTCTCAGCCTTGGTCGTATTGAAAAATCCCAAAAAATATCTGCATTATATTTATCCGAGGACTTAGTCTTTTATAAATTGAAATTTTTATTTAAATATTGATTTCAAAATATGCTAAGTACACCATTTTTTTTAAAGTTTAAAACCTTTTTTCTCGTCTTCTATAAGTCACACGAGTGTGAAAATTTCAGTATTTTAAGTAAGACAAGACTCAGGGGAAGATCGTTTTAGTTTTTGCAAATTTTGTCTCAAATATTTATAGCGATTTTTTATCCGATTTCAATACTCTCCGGTCGGCGCAATACGCCCTTGTCGCCTACAAAATTAGTATGGGACTTGACGCTCAAGGTCACTGGCGTTATACAGAGCCTTAGTAACTCCAGTATGATTACGTTGCTCTTTTATTGTTTTTGTTTTACGTAAGTGGTTTACTGGAAGTAAACTTACTTACAATTAACTAAAACTCGGGCCACACCGATTTCGGTGACAGTGGCCGGTTTCATTGAAACCAGGTCAGTTACGCAGGAGTAATTTTATAGTGCTCAAGTGTGTGTGCGGTTCACAAGAGCACTCTCTACCTTTACTCTCTTAACCCAGTGGGACGGATACCCGACACGACTGGCGAGAGATCAGGCGCAGGTTCGTCTTTTTACATGCACATCCGACGCATGGATCATCTTTCTTGTCAGACAATTAGGTGTCAAACTTGGAAACAACATTTTTTTTGTTCCAATGCGGGAATCGAACCCACGACAGAGACATCGAGAGCCAAGCTCTAACCACTAGACCACGGGGGCTGTTGGATATTAGGTACATTTTTAATAAATCAACTTAAAGTTGTGTTTTTAAGGTAGGTGTACCATTTATCATAATATTTTAAAACTGTCGTCGTTGGATTTCCACCGAAGATCACCTAATTATCGTAAACTGTTCAAAATGAGATGATGTAGGTAATTACTATTTTTAATTAATTTATAATATTACCAGGCGCCTCTTTTGCATTTTAATTATTTCAACCAAGGCGAAGGGAATTTATTGTTCATAAATTTAAATTGAACAGACAACGTCGATTAATGTCTATTAGAAGTGGTTACATAAATTGCCTGCAACTAATTGCACAGATGCATATAATGTTACTCAGCTCGGCTTGGAGCACATCCAGCGCATGTATTCGCACTTGTTTGTTTGTTTTATTGATTTCAAAATAGAATCCCTTTGAAAGGATGTAATTAAATTCAATCGAAATAACTACGGCACGCTTGTCTGTATGTACGGTACAAATTACTCTTAGCCTGAGGTTACATCGAGTGGAGTTGCAAAATTGAATATAATTAAGTTCAAGACCACGAACTGTTTATTTTAGTTGGCAATATTAACGATCTGTATATTATGTTTTTTTTCAACAAGGTTTGGACTTATTTATGTTCGGGAAATTTTATATCATCATTTTGTATTATAAATCATAATTGGTTTGTCTTTATATTCATCAATTCGGTCATTTCGATTGCTGATAATAATAAAATAAAAGTTATCTCGCAATGCACATGCTCTAAGTCACACGACGAAGTTCGTTCATCCGTCAACGTGCCCGTATCCTTCAATGATAAACGGCTTTCACGAGATAAGGTGTCCTAAGCAGGGCCTTTAGTCAAGATGCATTCGATGATTTCGACGGCGAAGTTCGATATCAAAAATGTGTGAGATTTGACATAAGTCATCGCTAAGTGACATGTCGCTTGTGATGCCTAAATGTCAAATCCCATACACTTTGTTTTCGAACTTCGTCGTCGAAATTATCGAACGCATCTTGACTAAAGGGTCTGATTTCATATTTTTCGAAGAGTGTGCTTATTTACTACTAAAGAAAATATGAGTACAAAACATTACAAAACTTTGACTAGAAATAAAAAATGGCAAAAAGATGCGGCATTTTCTCGGAAATAGTAACCGACTATCATGTGCAACCATGACTTATATCTTGACACAATTTTTCAAGGATATCTGTATCGATATTATATTCAAAATTCTCGGAATAACTGTATTAATTTTGTTCGTCTCCGCTACACTCACTTTTGCAAGGTCGTAAGGTATCTTAAGTGCTGTTTTCATCAGTGTGTTATTATCGGTTCTTTTGCTTATTACGAATCAAAGCTGTTCTTTCTCCTGTCCTTCACATTTTAAGTGACTACTCCACCTTTAGTCGAGGTAGCTCCTATTGTTACAAATAACTGGACAAAAATGTTTCATTTATATTAAAACAAAACAAAAACAGTAGTAGTAAGTGGCATTATTAAATTTTATAGGCAGCAAATGATCTGTAAATAAATTATTAACTAATGAATCGGAGAGCGCTGCAAAAACGCCAGTTGCCATGGACATATATGTACTATATAGGACAAACATCATAAGTTGCTGATATCACGCCACGCGGGCTTGTGTCGTCCAAGATCGGACTAGTTTTTCTATGTGGCGAGATGAGAACGAGGTTGATCGCGAACGCTATTTATGTCGATTCAAGTAAGGGGCGTGTGCGATTCAAAGACGTTTCTCCAAAGATATATCATTTTGCAAGTGCCTATCGCCATTTCTATTCAAGGGTATTCGTTTCCGGAGCGGGTTGCGCGTAGAAACTGCACTTATTATTCAATTTCATATAATTTCTCTATCGGATAAGCGCACTTTCTTAAATGTATTAAATTGAGTAGCACATTTGTGATATTGATGTCTACGATAGTATTCTTTATTCAGCTTACTGGCACCTATCCACAATAATTACTTATATAACCGTGTACAGTAAGTTTGTTGAGTACATGAGTACATTCTAAATCAAGTATATCTTAGAAAGCAGCAAAATGCCTTCCGAGATAAATCTATCTTCTATATATAAAGGTTTGGTAAAATCAATTTCGGATATTTTGGGCATATGATCTCTACTGCTTATGTAAAGACGTTTAGGCAGAAAAATAATTTAAAAAATCGAAAAAGAAAATACTAATAAGTTATATTACGTTTGTTGCGGCGCTACGGAGGCGTTTGACCTCAGACAGCTGACTGAATTGTTATTAGTTAGGCAAATACTTTGGTTTTTTGACTTTGCTTTCGGTTTAAAATCAGCTGTTTCTTGAGGTTAATGACCTCTGCGCCTTAGAGAGTGCAATGAAATTTTATATAGTATAATATATATTTTATTTGAAATTTTTTAATTATGTTCTGCCTAAATGTCTTCACATAAGCAGTAGATCATATGCCCAAAATATCTGTAATTGATTTTACCAATCCTTATATTATATAAAATGCAAAGCTGATTGACTGATGTATCAACGCACAGGCCAAACCCTTAAGGCTAGAAATTTGAAATGTTGCTCACGTATTTCTCATATAATGACATTCACTAAGGAAGGATTTTTCCAAATTCAACTAAGAGGGTTAGAATAGGTGATAAAAATTTGTATGAAACTTTTATTCCTTGGACATATTTGCATATTTCGTTCGTGCGGAAAAAAATTATGAGTTACGTATTTCAGCGTTTTCTAAAATTTACCCGCTAGGTGGGTGAAATAGAGGATGAAAGTTTAACACCTAATTTCATGCGGGCGTAGCCGTTGGGATGGCTTACACAACGCAATTAGGTATAAAATGTAGTTTTATTGAACGCGTTTGTTAACAATGTAACATCTGCTGCATGCATGATGCATCCTTGAGCCAATAAATGTCGTAGACGCCGTGCCATAGTCGTGGGAGCAGCCGTTCAAGGCTGTCCTATTCTAAACGTTCATTTGCGCACTCGACTAATAATATGTCCTCTATTGTTTCCAATGTCATAACATATATTCAAGTGGAAAATATGTTATGACATTGGGAACAATTGAGGACGAATGGAATCTTCTAAAAAAGGCAGGCAAACTTTTTCATTTCCTGAGGCTCTCTATCTATATGATAGATCAGTTCTAATTTGAATTAATGAAATTATGCTGGCTTTGATTGTAATTTATTGTATTCTTAAATTCTGTTATCTATAATATACCCATATAGGTATTTCAATTGTTTTATATTTTTCGGAGAAAGCAAAATAATGTGTCAGTTTATACCCCAAATGAAAATTATTTGAAAGTTGGTTTGAAATAAGATTGCCTGTTCCTTCTTCATTTAATAGAAAACATATTTATGTTATTTCTGAGTGCTGCGCAGTTGCTGATCCAAAACATATTTTATGAAGTGTAAGTATTTATCGGCAATAAATATCGCAATTCGTTTACCCAGTGATGTTTTCAATATGGGATTCGATTATATGGTGCAATAAAAAGCATTTGATAATATTACACTCAGCGCTGGTGCGTAACTCAATATATTACAATTTCTCGAACGATTTCCTTATTTACTTTATGGCCGATAGTAATTTGGCTGACCTCCATTTTTGGCGTCAAATAAACACTGTCGATAAGATAATTGTTGCACGTATACGTAATAGTTTCATCGGCATTGGAGTCCAAGAGAATGGAAGGTTAGATGAATAGAACATACGCTGTCAAAGGTACAATTTGCATTGCCGCTCCATTCGCGCCTTTAACTGGCATGGAATACGACGTAATTAGGACGTCGCTGGAATGTTGGTCGCCGTCTCTGTTGTCTATACTAGTATTGATTACACTACATATACAAAGCTCTCTCATGTTCATGCTTAGAGTAGGTATTTTAAACAGCGCAAGAAACATAGTGATAGGATGGTCTAGAATCTAGATGTTATAATTTTGATTGTAAATTAATTATTTTTAAACAAATAAAATATATAAACCGACTTTCAAAGTAAAAGCAAATTTCTTTAAAAATAAAATAATTATTATAATATTATAGTGTCATATATAATGTGTAGTGTAATATTATAGTGTCAAAATAGTTACCATTTTTAATTCAGCTAAAATGTAACTATTTCTCTACTCCAATCTTATTTTCTTTGATGTCGGTGCAAGCCAATCTTGAACGTGAGTTCCATTCCATAACATCGTTTGAATTAGGATGTAGTGTGTTAATTTTTTTTTTTTAATTTTAATTCTAATTTGTCAATACCTTTCGTTGAAATATTTATTTTGCTATAGGGCTTCATTGAACCTATGGAGAATGTATTTTAAAATATCGATATTGTAAATAGATTTGTTTGATTATATTATCTTTGAGTATATGAATATTGAGTAACCTTGAAATATCTAGATAGATTCTCGTGTAATTTAGACGTAGGCTACATAAATTCAAAGGGCAAAGGCGTGGTACAAGTTGTTCCAACTCGTAAATGTAAATCAGTAGGCGCAGCGGGCGACCTCTTGGGTGTTTTGTTCGTGAATTACATATTTATTGCGCCTCGATCTATTGCATCGCGCCTGGGAGAGACCATGTTACATGACATGATAAATCTCCGCTCAAACTTTAGTTTTGATTAACTCCGCCATAAATCTTAGCAGCTCCCAGCTCCGACGTATTAATCCGTCAACTCACCTCATATGTTTTAATTTATTTTCATTTTATGTCGTACTTTATGAGCTTTTGTTCAAGGTTAGATAATTTTATGGATAAAGGTTCGGATCGATGATTAATTTATACACGTGTAATGCCACGGACTTATCTCTTGAGCTCTACGTTTTACGCAGCAAAATATGTTACTTTTAATCCGGGTTTACTTAGAGGGTCTAGTCCGTGTTTACAATATGGCCGATTGCGTCACTGAAACCTTTTGTTTGGCCCACATTCGGCGCGTTTATAGCACATTGCATCCAAAAGCACTTTCGTAGTGCACATCGAGTACGTAATCCGCGTGGGAATCGCTGTGAGCTCCTTGTATTGCACCAGAGGTCGGTGCTGCCTCATTATAAAACGGTTTATACTGTTTTATAGGAAAACGATAGCACCCGTCTCGCTTAACACCTCTATGATTATGAAAAAGTGCAAAAGGGTAAAGCAGCCTACTGCCTCTTCGAAAACTAATTTAACCAGTCGAACACTTCTTCCCGCTTCGACTGGGTTAATAAATAAGCTTTTCAATTTGGATTGGCAGTGGGAGTTATTTGTGCATTGGTCTGATAAATTACAGGCGGTGTATCTACTTCCTAGAAGCATTTTAATAGCTACACAAGGCAAACGTAATTCGCCCAGACTGACAATGTTAATATGATATCAGAAATCTTATCTAAGAGATCATTGAAATTATAACCTGTTACCTACCATAATATTAAACTCAATAATATCATCGACGATTCGCTCTATGTTACAACACCTTTCAAATCGTGTTTTTTGTCGTCTGCAAACGAACGCGCGCCGCACAAAAAATATTCATATTATTGTAATACAATATATTCGCACTAGGTATCAGCCAGTGTCGATTCAAGAGGTCTGTCAGATTTATGTATACCTGTTGACAGATTTATGAATAGATATATTCTTAAATTTGTGATTGGCAGTTTATAATTTTCATTGTCAAGAGGTCAATATAAAATAATATAAATATAATAAGGTATAAAAGGCTTATTGTTGTTTCGGCCTGTCAATAAGACGTGTAATCTATTTATTTTAGTTCCTTTTTAACTTACATAGATGAACTCAATGTAGCCAAACGGGTCCATATTCGATGTACCTAGCTTTCAGTAGGTCTTTTTAACTATTTACTATTTTTAAAAATAAAATTTCAAAGTTAGCCTTAGGTACGCGTTGTTGTTCGTTGAGGCGTCTAGCTGACTGCACTAGATTACAAGTCAATCCACTCTGTCACTATTAGACAGCCTTATTATCAAGCACGTGATTAGATGGGCGATCCATTAAGTCTGAAATAAATAGAGGGTATCGTTATTGATACATAGTTATTTTGTCATATGGTCCGATGGTTTCGAAATCCCCGCACTGAGAAGCTTCTCAAGCATTCAATAGAACTATTTAGGCGCCAATTTTTTAAATGACATTTGTTTTACAATTTTATTCGTTTATAGTGAACAATACTGTGTCAAATTTATAGCGGGACACTTTTATTGAGCAAACCGGATTTTGTGCAACAATATTGAATGTGAATACGAGAGAACATTTCCATGTCACCGACTTCATTGTTCCCAGTGGGATAACTGTAATTACAGCCATGCAGATATTTTCTGAATAAATTGAAAATGTCGCATAATGTATTGTTAAGTGGGTATTATTGTGTGCACTCGTTTTATCCGCGCCGATGCGATTGTCCCGTACCGGCGCCTAACAATGTTAACTGGCGGGACAGGGATGGAGACTGTGTCAGTGGGCGCAGGTGAACGGCCGGCACACATTCACTTATCAGCCGCCGACCGGTAGTGACGTCCCAGCGCAGACTGGAGAGCACCTGTGGATGCCTTTTTTCCTGTAACTGGTCGTGAAAGCATATGTATAATTTATAATGGCTCCCCATTCGGTGCTAATTACTAATTGATATAATTTATGATGGCTGATAAGAGAAATGTTACGACTTAAAAAAAGTTTGTCCTGATTATTATCGGCAATTGGTAGTCCCGATTAGGTGTCAAATTCTAATTTGTGTCTTAAGTAAAAATAAATAACAAAACTCAAACTGTTCTAGGTTTTTCTAGATTCTTAATATTTAAAATAAATGCTGTTGAGAGAAAATTTCCTTAAGATAAATTAGCCTCTGTTACTGAATAACTACTCAAACCAACTGGTAAACATTTTGAGAACTGTAATTTAAAAGCCTCCAACGACTTCATTACTGGAATGCTTGAAATGAATGTGAAATGAGCTTGTAAATCAGAGCGACATAAATATGGCAATTGTATAAAGGTATTTTTTTTCTTACGTCTTGGCGCTACTACACATGTACTACTTTACTCACAGAATTTCAACCAGTAAAGCGAGTTAAGCAATTTTCTTGTTTCTTTTTGCGAAAAAATATATGTCAAAATACGAAGATCCAACGTAGAGCCGATAAATGAGCACTGATGTTTCTCTCGGCGCGAAATAGGGTTGCGGCGATTGTAGTCTTCACGGGGCGTTTAAATATAATGAATCTACACTCCCGGACCAATATAACCTCTCACGATGCGAGACTCGATTCTGCAACCGATCATTACGAGTGGTTATCATTTCGCAACCGATATTATAATTTGCTATATCGCGACACGACTCTGTAACCCACAGTCCTACACGTTTGTTAACATTTATTGTACGCTCTTAAAGAGTACAAGCGTAGTTCTAGCCAAGTTTGTTGCACCGATAATATCTATGATCAGCAAACAAATGACGTCGTCGTTTGGATCTATCTGAACGGAAACCTCTATTGCAATTATTTCCGCAGATATTAATGGCATTATGGTTGGAGAGTTGTGTCGCATTATTTAGTCTGTAGTCTTCTTCCGATTCGTGTCAGATTGTCCACTTTCTACAATCTTGACGACCTCCATCGTCGCATTAATATTCCCTGACATCATTATTATTTCCATTGTCACGTTTTTAATATTTTTTATCCTAATATCGCAATTGACTTGTAATCGAATCGTAGTTATTGCAACTAAACTAGTTTCTATTTGTTTTCAGGTATGTGGCTGTAATTAAATTGTCACGGAAAGGAATGCGCGACTAGAAAATATTGTGAGGTGACGTAAGTTTCACTTGTATCATTATCATTTTTATTGATTTATTGTTTTATTAGAGCATTACAGACGGCGAAGATACTATAATATTTTATCTTAAGATAAAATATCGCTTGCTATTTTAATTATTTGTATATGTATGTTCATACATCACAGACGGCTAAGATACTATATATTTTCATATTACGTAAAAATGCCTGGATATTTCTGTAATATGAAATATATTCGATACGGCTAATCTCGCGCCGACACTTGATGTCTAAAAAAATTGTATGAATTATCACAGACGGCTAAGATACTATATATGTTCATATTTCGTAAAGTTGCCTGGATATATTTCATATTACAGATATGAAATATATCTAGGCATATTAAGATAAAATATTATAGTACCTTTGCCGTCTGTGACGCTCTTAATGTGAAATATATCCAGGCAACTTAAGATAAAATATTATAGCATCTTCCCCGTCTTGGACATCCTTTATTAGACTTCGTTTATTCTTGTATACTTCGAATACACTGACACCGCATCGCGTCATCAGTATCCCAGACGTACTCGTAGATCGTTTTCAAGACGTTAAAAAATTGTCGCAACTCACAAGCTTACATTCTCATTTCATCAAGTGGTCGTTAGTTGATTACTTTAGTTAATTAAATTGAGACCTTGACCTGAGTAGACTCAAAATTGAGTGTACGTCGGTGCTGTCGCCCTGTCCTGCATGTCGTAACACAATACCAAGGACTTGTAAAACTTAACGTACCGCCACCCGCCTTCACTTGGGATTACTTAACGTTAATGTCGCAAAGATTTGAGGCTCGTGTGAATTTTCTAGGTAATAGACGATTGTTGAAACGGTTTTGCTGAAGAAGTGATTTGTTGTCTTGCGAACTATTGTATATATGCGTTAATCACTTCAGCATGCGAAATATTTAGAACACCAATATTTATCCTTTAAATCCCGCTGCCTGTTTAACGCTGGTTATGAGTTGTCATGAATCATACGACCAAAAAACAAATATTATTGATGTCGATGATGAATAAAACAGTTAGATTATCGCTAATTAGTAGAAGTGAACTGGGTCGCGCGTCGTGGGGAATATCCTGTTGTGGAGACAATTACAAAGGCTCACAATGCTCGTTCGGCGGGATATCGGTGTTTACTGAGGTGAGTACGGACTAGGGGACGCGGCAGAACAAAGCAACGCGACGACAAAATGTTTATACCGGTGCAGATGTGTCGTCCACTGTGTGTTGTGATTGTTTCCCTAATCAATTTGATAGTTCAGGACCTTTTATCACTCTGGCTTCTCGCACTGCTAGTATACCTAATATTATTAAAACCTTTTAATTCTGAACTGGACTCTTGTTTATTGTTACGTTAGTGTTTATCCCTCAGTTCAGCGTGTCTCCTGGCAAAGGCCTCCTCTAGCTGTTTACACTCCTCCCTCCTCCAGTTTGACCTCGCAGTATGTTTTAGTTCGTCCTCCCATATTCTTTGTTGTTTGCCTCTACTGCGTTTCGAATTTCTGGGGAACCAGTCAATTATTATTTTACTCCACTTTTCTTGACTTTCTCTCATCACGTGGCCAGTCCACCTCCGCCTCCTCCATACCTAATATTATAATCAGGTTGTAAGATAACAAACTTGATCAGACATTGTTATAAAGCATTGGGTCTAAACAAATCAGTTTTACTAACCTCAGCTCTATGAACAATTTCTCTTGTCGCGTCTCACAGCTTCTCTGTTGCGTCGCCTAGTGCATACACGCTTTTAAGCGATTTGAAGCTAGCAATGATATGAGATGTCGCTTGAGAGCGCGACCGCCCTGTAATTACGCGCCGATCGCGATACACGGCTAATGTCGCACTGACACGCGACGCCCGCCGCCGGTGTGTTGCGACTTTGTTACCACTGCAGTCCATGATCATCTACACGTATCCATGTCGCCCATGTCGCCACACGTCTCTCCTCGATCTGAAGAAGATTAGGTCCACCGCTGAATATAGGCGCTCGCAATGACTGATAGTTTTCTTAGGCTTTGTTAGACAGATCGTCTATAATGTAGAAAATCTCATTGGAATATTACATAATATTATACTAAGTAATCATAAGATTTTAGTGCCAAATTTTTTAATTCATCGTATTCCGGGATCGTTTATATTATGTAAATGTTCTTTGTCATAAAATATATCTCAACCTGAGAATGAATCCCAGTAGAACTACATTTTATGTAAATTTAATGTCTAGATAAGTGATAGTTGCCCCCCTCCCCTGTACTTCAACTCACTCTCAAACCTTTTCATTATGCTTGCTCCTTAAGTAGATTTAAAGTGCCCATTATTGTCTGCGTTTGCTCTACATCAAATATGTTTATTTCATTTAAATTATTTACACATTAAAATTTCATAGCATTCAGAAAGTTGAAGTTAGGAATGTGAGTCTTTTTCTGTCTAGATGTAATAACCTTATAAAAATATCCACTGCACCCGCGCCGCCTGCCCTTCACTCGTCAGTAATGTCAACGTCTACTTACAATTTTTTATCCCGAATTTAGGATCAAAAATCTGGGCTTTCTACAATAAAATTTGTACAATAAAAATGTACATGAAATGAACAATGAAAAATGAAATGTGAACCTTTCACAGTAATCAGAGCATTAGGCTGAGTATTCGAGACGTGTTTACTACTAGTGTTATTATATTCGCACAAATATCTACCTCTTACTGATAAAAATATTTACACAACGGATAACTTAAACAACGTAGCTGTCTTTGTCTGTTAAGTGACTTTTCCAACGCATCAGATTTTGATTAGTAAGGGGGTGTAAATATTATATTCTGTTTATACAGCATATATCTACATATGTTAATACAAATCTTATATCTTTTAATAGGCAGGCCAAGGTGTCTGGCGTTCTATTTTATTTATAGAACAAAACATTATTAACATTAAACTTAAAGGATAATTTTCTGTTAGTGTCCGTTGCATTAGTCGCAAAGATCCTTACTAATATTATAAATGTGAAAGCGTGGATGTTTGTTACGCTTTCACGCAAAAACTACGGAACGGATTTCGATGAAATTCGGTATGGTAGTAGTTTAGACTCTGGATTAAAACATAGGCTACTTTTTATCCCGAAAAAGTAGTGTTCCCGAGGGATACTATACTTACGCGGGCGGAGCCGCGAGCAACAGCTAGTACTCAATATTTCTATCAATCCGCTATTATATGAATTCATAAGCTAAAGCTAGTTTGGACAGTTTTAAATTTCCGTTTCACGCCACTTGAACCGCGGATAAAAAAATGCCATCACAAAAATAAATATTATGTCGTAATTGTTATTATAGTTTAACACAATTGGGGGAATTGTGGAAACCCCAAAGGGTGATCTCCGACCGATCGAGGTGGTATGCTCGGTCAGGCCGAAGCCCACTTGTAGTTTTTTTTTATTACATTTATTCATAAGGATTAACAATATGAAACATAACCATAAAAATCGCCAAACTGAGAAACAGTTTGTTGGCGATAATTATTATAATACGTAATAATATTATTAAAGGTTTTTATTTTTAAATTATTGACAAATTAACGAATTATTATGTAACTGCTAAATAAGCGGTAACAAAAACAAAATTACTTAAAAATAAATAACAAAAAGTAATATTTTCTTTTACAAAACAAACAAAAACAAAATCTTAAAACACGAAATAAAAAACTTTTTGTTACTAAGTATATAGGTACTACAATTATAATTTAACATTATATAGTTATGTTACACTATTAAGGCATTTCAGCTGTTGTATATTTAGCGCCGAACTACAGAAATTTCGATAGCGCGATTCACTATTATGGCGCTTTTTGGTCCTCCACACAATAATTAATATAAAAATAATAATGTCAGTCCAGTTATTTTAAGTTCCATTAAAATTGCGAAAAATAAATTTACATTCATGTTTTTCACGGTGGCACTAATGAATCGACCATAAATCGATTAATAGTTTTGACAAATCAAATGCTTGTTTGTGTTTGACGACGACTCGAAAATCGGTTTGGTTTTACTAATAACTTTCTCTATGCGACAGCAATATCGATTAAACTTCTTAAGGGTACAACACTACAAACCAGTGGCGTATAACTCCATTCCTCCTCCTCCTCCTATAACTCCATTCCTATCGGCTTCACTTACCACTTACCTTTTGAAGACCCTCATTCAAATCCCTACCTATTATTATACAGGCTAGTGGTTCCCTACGAAGGAGAACCAACCTTCGCCACTGCTACAAACTTCAAATACGATATGTCTAAACTTAGCTTTTGAATACACTATAGTAGTAAAGCTGTTGGTTTAGTGCTGGTTTTTGTATGTTTTTTTTTTTTAAACCGAATTGCGATAGTTTGCTTTTAGAGTAGGTTACGTCATCGTTTCACCCAACGAACAAACACTAGTGAACAAAAGCATCCCTAGCAATTTTTGGAGTGACCGATCACAGCATGCAACTTTTTCGGTGGCCACCATTGAACGCAAACAATTAATGATATTCAAATGACTACATTCATTATTGTTAAGCGATGTAAGTCATAACGTAAGTACTAAGTGGGTGAATAAGAAATGTGCCATCTACCAAGTATTGATTTGTGTTCAATCTTTTATAGTTGGGTGAAGTTTTTTTGCATGAAGATACGTGACCTCGTATGACGAGGCGGGTAAGTCCAACTCTAGCAATAAACACCAAGACGATCAATACGCCGTACCTACCTACGAGCTACGCTTACTGAGCCTCCATTTTTCACCAAGTTTAAAATGCGGGGTCAATGTTCCGTACAAATTGTTTTGAATTTTTAATGACTCGAGGGTGGAAGCCTCCACTAGTAAGTAGAAGTCAAATAGAGCGGGTATAATTTTAAACCGACTCAGACATGCAATGCCCACATTTAAGTTTTAATATGTGGAATGTTTGTACGATAAAATATTTTAAATACCCTTACATCGTTGGTTAAATAATTGTTTAGTACTAGCGTAGACTTATTAAAACGTAATGTAAACTTCAGAAGGCGAATGTTGCTGATACAGTATTCACGTTGTCTTTGCGTTCTATTTATTCGTAAGTAGGTATGTTGAGCATTTAATAATTTGATGTATAGTTTTATAGATTTTCATGTCAATAGATCACGATATCGCGGCCTCGCTGTTTCTCGGATACAAAACAACCTATATTTTGTGTTAAAATAACATTTTTATATCTAGCACGCGGAAGCAAATAACTGTAACGTGCCCCTGAGTGATATAAAAGACACAAAGAGAGCTCTATCTAACATGATTTGAGAATATAGTTGTAAATGAATCGTCTTGATATATGATCATACACTGATTTTTGGAATTCGGAGCACTCAAATTGCGTTAAATGTTGGTTTGACGTTTATGAGACTACCATTTTGTTGTTTTAACATATTGAGACTGCATCGAAAGTAGAAATTGTATTATTGTAAGATTCAATTAGCAGAATCGACCTACAGATCTCCACTTTAGCGTGTTTTCACAATAGTTTAAATATTGACATAGAAATCATCATCGTCAGCCCGTAGTCGTCCACTGCTGGACATAAGCCTTTCACATTTCGCGCCAGCATACCCGGTCCTCTGACTTCCGCATTCAACCGCTTCCCGCCACTCTCTTTAGGTCGTCGGTCCACCTCGCGGGAGGTCGTCCTACGGGGCGGATTGTTCGCGGTCTCCACTCTAAAACATTTCTGCCCCATCGGCCATCGGCTGCTCGACAAATATGCCCCGCCCATTGTCACTTCAGTTTGCTTATCCTGAGGGCTATGTCGCTGACCTTTGTTTTTAGTCGGATCTCCTGATTCCAGATTCTATCCATCAAAGAGACTCCGAGCATAGCCCTCTCCATAGCTCGCTGAGCGACCTGGAACTTGTGGACGAGGCCTTTTGTGAGTGTCCACGTCTCGGCTCCGTAGGTAAGGACCGGAAGGACACAGAAAACATGGATATAATATATCAATAGTATGTTAATATTTACATTATTGTGAAAACAGTTGCAGTTTTAATTTCTCTATCCCTATTACAAATCTCGAATGCTTACCCGTTTCCTTTTACCACTGGGCTTAATTCACGGTTGATAGAAAAGTTATTAAATTTTTTTGAATCCAATTGTCTTCATCAGCCTTCCTAATATCATCATCAGCTCGGCTATTTACAGAGCGGAGTTATTTAATAAGTGGAACATTCCATTGACACCTAGCTCATTAGACGTAGACGACTTCATTCTGCGCCACGAGAGTAAACGACAGCTCGAATTACATACCTTTTATAGGGCGATTTGATTAATAGCTTTTATAGTCGTATTTTCTCCTTAAGCGCCGATTACACTGATATGCCGCCGCGCTAAGTTATGAAAGGAATTAATCAACTGCAGTCTGCAATGTGAAGTGTAGATATTATGTACACTGTCATTAAAGTCCATATTCGCGAGATGTCCGGGGTAAATTTTATTTGCAATTTCTGCAGAATATATAATTCTAGCCTTAGTTTTTTTTAAAATCTCTGTTATTAACGTAAAATATGTACTAAAATATGTAGGTTAATTATACCCGTAAGTATTGACGTACCTGTACGGGAGCCTGACGTCATTACCCCTTGGTGCGATTTCTTTTATTTATTTAGTACAAAAAAATACACAAATAATAAATAAGTCGTACAAAATTGTTTTACAATTTGACTGTAGGATCAATGAGAGAATATAAATAGATAACTACAAACTGAATATAATACATTATATAACTTAATATATTGAAATAGGACATTAAAATTGATAGGGAATCAAAATAAAATTATTATAACGGAATACAACATTAAAATAAAACCAAAATAAAATGTTATAAACACACAATAAATTATATTCTTTGGATGGAAGGACGTGATAAGGTGTTTGTACATCTTTTTAGGGTTCCGTAGTTTAGTTCCGAGACCTTTAAAGTTTCGTCATGTCCGGGTCTGTCCGTCCATCCGTCTTCGGTTTACCGTCCGAACGGTTAGTGCTAGAAAGATAAAACTTTGCATGGATATGTGTATTTACCACGTTGACACACTGCTAAAATAAAATCACGAAAAATATTTTTGGGGTACCTCCCTTACACGTAACCTACCGCATTATGTGGCATTTCATTAGATAGGTCTTTTAAATAAATTTATAGGTTGCTAGGACGATTTTTTGATGTATCCGTTTGCGAGAATGTTCAACTTTAAAGCGCTCTTTTTTGGCCCTCTCTAAAAGCTAAATGGCTGGCTCGCAAAATCGGGAAAAAATTATGATGGTAGTCAATGTGATGAAATTTAAAGGAAAACTAACAGCTAAGATAACTTGTTAGTTCAGTACTTAACTTGTAAAATAAGCTTAATAGGAAAACGAAGAACTAAAATAACGATATAATTTGACTACGGAACCCCGTTGTATGCGTGGTCTGACAAGCACTTGGCCGGTTTTTATATAGGCCTATAATATCAGAACACCGTATTCTCCGAGATTGACTATTTTCAATAAAATACCCGAGCGACAGCCATGACATTCATGATTTTTCATTTTCCGCCTAATCACGGCAGAATTATATGTCAATTTTGATATCATTGCCGCTCGAATAACTTATTGAAATTGTCTGCTATCTAGTGCCGAGACATATTTTCTATTCAGCGACTGTTTAAAGATTGAAATTGCGTAACTCCATCGCTTACCTACCATCAGGCGGTCCGACTGCTCGTTTCTTCGTTCATTTCATAAAAAATGTGCAAGCATAAATCTATATAGCATTAATGTACTACAACTGGAGACGAACGGGCGGTTCTAATGTTTGAGGTGACGAAACGGCGGAGGTTCGATAAATTGGGTGACGAACGGGCGGATCTAATGTTTGAGGTGACGAAACGGCGGAGGTTCCATAAATTGGGTGACGAAAGGGTGGTAGGTAACTGATTTTATTGGCGCTAACTTTATTGATGTTACAGGATGCTTAAATTTTTTATAAAGGAGATTTATGTGTTAGACTTAAAATTTTCCAAATCTAACCATTTGACTGTCTCAAAATAGATAACTGGATTCGAGAGGTACCGGTTAGTGGTAACACAAACTTCATACATCAATTTGGCCAAATACAATAATGACAAAACGACTCGAAAGAAATCTTTTCAAATTAATGTGTGAATGGTGTTTTTGCACAACAAGTTTTATGTGTGTTTGACCATGTTTATTTCTTGTTTCCGTTTGGCTAATACTAGTTATGTTTACCTACTAACAATGGGGTCATTGCAAGAGGAGAAAAAGAAAGAAGCGGAAGAGATCAGAGATATTTGAAAGTCAATCTAAACACCGATTACGACGATGATGATAATGTCGATAATTTTCCTGCTACAATATATTGCAATATCACTCTCGTTTTCCCCCTACCATACAACGTGTCAATCGATCATATATTAATCACCTTTAATATTAGACACTTCAGTGGTACAGTGGCTTAGACTTTAGAGCTTGGCTCTCGAATCCGGAGGTTGTGGGTTAACAAAAAACATGTTGTTTTCAAGACTAGTTAGGACAATGCAGGCTGATTGTCTGACAATAAAGATGTTCCATGCGTCGGATGGGCATGGTAAAAACTAAAAAGTCGTTCCTGCGCTAGGGTCGTTCATGTAAAAAAAAAAACGATATTTTTTTCGATATAATATAATATCGTAGTGTTATATCGACACTATGCGATATATCAAACAAATATATCGATATTTTAAAAATATTGTAAGTAATTACTTGTATTTAACTAGTATATAATATTAAATAGGGATTAGGTTAATTATGAGTAAAACACTTTAGAGAGAAGAAACAAATCAACTTTATTTATGAATTATACGAAAAAGAATCCAAGGCCATACGACCCAAAAGCCATGTTTAGCATCTGCGCGTAAAGAATAGCCGCTTTTTCTTTTCTACCATACCAATAAAAGATTTATAAATCCCAGAACTTTTTATCTAAACCTTGCAAAAACAAAATTTTATTTACCCTTTTGGCTTGCAATCTGCTTCTCTGCTGTGTAAGAACATGTGCGGCTTTTGAGAAAAGTCGTTCAGATGGAACTGAGCTAGCCACCATAGTTAAATATTTATTTGCCACATTGTATAACGTTGGGAACTGTATTTTATAGTCTGCCCACACTTCTAATGGGTTTTCGTTAAATCTACTGACTGAAGCCCTCAAATAAAGCGATAACTCATCTGAAAGACTTTCATTAGTTTTATTTGTTTTCCAATTCCGCTGGACCAGTTTATGGTGATCACTCCAGAGATCCGATGATAAACTAATTTTGTCTGAATTGTCAGAGTCAGATTCCACGGTAGAATCATCTTGCTGATTTTTTTAAATCATCTCTTTAACTTTACTGACGGCGTTTGCGCACGCCAAAGAATCTTCAAAATGAAGTTTTTGAAATCTTGGGTCCAATTTTGTAGCAATAGCTAATGATGATACCTGTTCAATGGCGCCCATTCGTTTATTAATTTCGGTAAGAATGCGTTTTTGTACCTCCTTGATTAAAGATTCTTCAACTAGGTTTTTGAGTTTTGATATCATGCAGTGCACTAATGGAATGACTTTGCTACTTGAGCAATATTTATCGCCAGATATTTCCTTGGTCGCTGCTTCTAGTGGGCGTAGTATGTTAAGAAGCGATATTAATATTGTCAACTCCATACCAGTTAACATCGGCGGTGCTGTTTTATGACGAATTAAAATTTCGCTTACAGCATTTCGTAAATGAAGGAAACGTGCAATCATATAGTACGTGCTGTTCCAATGTGTAGGGACATCCTGAATCAATTTTGTGTCAGCTTTAACTGATTTACGCAATTCGTCACTTGCTACACAACTTTGTTTAAAAAAAGAAACAACATTTTTTACTTTCGTTAATATTTGCTGTAATTATGGAATTCCCAAAATATGTAGAGCTACTAAATTAAGTGTATGCTCAAAGCAAGCGATATGCTTTTTTTTCCAAATGCAATTTCGACAGCCTTCACCATATTTGCATCATTATCTGTTACTATTGCTGTGACTTTATCAGTATTAAATCCCCACTCTTCACATGTTTTAGTGAGCATTTGTGCAATGTATTCGGAAGTATGCCTTTCATCTAAGTGATACACCAACACCTAAGGTTACGGAGTGAAATTCAATTCCGATGCCAAAATGAGCAGTTACACCTAGATAAGTTCTCATTTGTAGATGTAACCAAATGTCACTTGTTAGGGTAAGATCTTCAATACAGCATAATTTATTTTTTATAACTGTTGATAATGCATCATACTTTTCATCTAACCAGCGTGTCACAGAAGTTCTGCTAGGAATCTTATAATGAGGTGCCGTTACTTTCAGAAGATTCTTGAAACCTTCATTTTCAACTAATGAAAAAGATTGATTGTCTTTACAGACCATTAACATTATGGCATTGTTAATTCTTTTAGTTTTGTCACCAGTAAAGGTATACGCATATATTTCTCCAAAACTGCTTTCAATTGATCTCTGACGTTTAAAAGGCAATTCCCTATCATAATCCATCTTTTGATCAGTTTGAGAATTGTTCGTACTTATCTTCGCTACTATCCATTGGCGACGACGTAGAATCCATTGGCAACGACGTAGAAGTTGAAGGCAACAGTTGATGTTCGTTTACGGTAGATTCCGATATCGTGATACTATCTTGTTTTGAAGTACTAGGGATTTAGTTGGACAAATCTGAATGTAAATCTTTTGTAACAGCCACAGCACTATTGTTACTTTTGAAAACTTCCAAGTATTGCGGAATTAAGCCTTGTGAATATTTTTGATATGTACCATCGCATTAGAGGTATTGCCAGCCGTTTTAACATTTTTTTGACATAACTTGCATCTGGCAGTTTTCTCATCATTTTTTTCGTAATATTTCCAAACAATATTTTTTTTAGTAGGTGCCATATTGAAAGAATTCCTAATTTCTGAAAAAAAAAAGAACTGTGTGAGAAAAATCCTAAGTCCTAAAAATTAATGAAATAAAAACAAATCCATCGAAATAAATTTAATCGACCATTTCCCATCCCTAATTAAGACTTGAAAACTAAAAAAAAATGGCCATTGACAAGTTAATTAAAAGTACATTTTGGAGAATTTGATACCAATGAATATGAAATTGGCCGACATGTTTTTTTATTTCTTAACTGTACCTAAATTTTTTAGTTTATTGAATTAAAACTTTATTTACAGTATTCTTTTATTATTGTTAAAAATAATTAGTGTCGACTAGATTCACACTCATAAATACTAAGGCATTCCATTATTTATTGTTTTATACTATTAAGTAGTAACAATTGATAGTACTTTCATTAAAAACACGTTTTACTTACTGTATGAATCGTAAACTGTAATAAACAAAACAGACAATAATTATCACAGCTTGTTTCTTCTATACAATTTATAAAAGCTGTTTTTACCCGACTACGGCGAAGCCAAAAGGAAGGGTAATGATTTTGGCAGTCTATGTATGTATGTATGTATGTTTGTTCCCTTGTAGCGTCTAAACTACTGGTCCGATTTTAATAAATGAGGTGTCAATAGATTCGTAATGATGCCGCGGGTAACATAGGCTATATATTTTTTTTCAAAATTATGTATTTCGAAAATTAAATCTCAGATTCTAACATCTAAAAAAATTAAATCGAGATAATTATCACATGTTTGGTATCAGAAGAAAGGTCTTGGCAAGCACACTACAAATATTTACATAATTTGTATATATATTATATCATATTGTTTAAGTCAAAATATACGTTTAAAATACAATTCGTACAATATTTGTCCAATTTTCTAACATTACGTATAATAAAGACTATAAACATATAAATTTATATATTATGTTCCTTCACAACATTATATTTTATTTTATAAATATATTTTTTTACAGGCAAATTAAAAAAATTAAATAACACTTATATTGTCAAGCAGTGAACTAGCTGATGGTGATGAATTATAGCTAAGACCACTCTTTAATTATGTCAGCTTTCAAACAAAAAAACTAGATCAAAATCGATTAATTGGTTCATCCGATTTTAATAAGAAATGAAGATGAAATCAATTACTAGCACTTTTATTACTCACTCGTTCGATAGATGTCACTATACGAGTCTTAAATTTTTCTGTCGCGTTTTCTTAAAAATCGCGGTATCGTTGTGTTTAGAAGTTTATGATATATTCCACTCAATTATTGTATAAGATCAAAAGTTTATGGTTTGTTATTTTGTCAAAGTCTTGTGTCACAATAGATATGGAAATAAAATTGCCCGCTTGTGGATAATTTGTAAAAAAATAGTTAGATTGGGAAACGGAAAAATATTAAATAAAAAAATAAGTTGAAAAAACTATATAACCCGACTACGTAAAAAAAGGGGTCTAAAAAGGCCGATACATGAAAATAATTCAAATAGAAATCCAGAAATGCATAGTTACAAAAATGGTCAAGGTAGAGCCGTGGTGGCACCAACTGTTCGGAACAGTCGATATCAAAACGCAGCCATCTGTAACTATCTTGGGGTATGCATGTGTACATGACGATATACGCAGTTTCAGTTTATACCTAGACGTCACGCATCTCGGTGTGAACTGACGCTTAGATGACGCCATTAGTGTGTGCGACCACGGCTCTACCTTGACCATTTTTGTAACTATGCATTTCTGGATTTCTATTTGAATTATTTTCTTGTTTCGGCCTTTTTAGACCCCTTTTTTTTTACGTAGTCGGGTTATAGTTTTTTAAACTTATTTCTTTATTATATATCGTAATACACACTTAATGGTATTGTACTGTATTAAACAAAACAGACAACTTTTATTTATAGGTTATATTGCACTGAAAACGAAACCAATGACCGAAACAAGTGACCATAGACACCACAGATTATAAAAGTTTTGCTACTAGTGCTGCCCTCGCGGAGAGTATCTCATGTCTGCTTTTCGTTAGGTTAAACGGCTAGTTTTCAATAATCCGGGGTTTTTCGTTTTATTTTTACTCAAATTAAAAAAAAAAATGTTGCAGATTTAAAGGAATAAGTAGATATAAAGAAAAAAAATGGAATGTGACACGATATTTGGTATATCGGATAAAATATATCGATTTAACATTCGATACTAGATGATTCGATAATATCGGATTGAAGCGATATATCGCGTACATGTATCGATATTTTTTGAAATATCGATTTATATCGCCCACTACTATCCCGCGCCTGATCTCTTGCCAGTCGTTTCGGTCATCCGTCCCACAGGGTAAGCAGAGTACAGGAAGTCTGCGAAGAGAGAGAGAGAGCTCTTGTGTGTTACGCACAGACTTGGACACTTTAAATAATGCGTAGCCGTCTGCGTAGCCGGTCTGGTTTCAATGATACCAACCACCGTCGCCGGGGAGCTATATTATTAATCACCCGGTACTCGGTAGGTATCGGCGTGCCATGGACAATTTGCACAGAAGTGTACGAGGGTATAATTACTCCACCGATGCTCGAATCCACTATTCTTGTCTATGGTAATTATTGTGGTTTTATTATATATCTTGATAACATGGAATTCATGATCAGGTTTGTTTGTTGGTTCATTAAGTAGAGCAACAGGATTATAGCAATCTGTCATGGTAATTATAAATAATTTGAGTGGAAACGCCGCACGAGTAGTACGTTTGATGTGTAACTCGTCATCAATGTTGTTATAATCTTCACATATGAGTCATATGACTGTCGAATCCACAATAATTTTTATTTTTTTATTAAACTTTATAACTTGATAGTTTTGTAAACTATTCAGAAAATTATAGGAATGCTTCAAAATAATCTGTCCGCGTTCATCGTTCAAAAAAACTCCTGTAAGGTACATTACTTTTAATTAATGAATTCAGTGCTAAAATTTAACTCACAACTTTGCACGAGAGCAAACAAAAAGAATGATGTTATTTAGAGCATTTAAAAAAATAAGAAAATTCAGTCCGGATCTCGGAGCAAGTTAAAGTATATTACCGAATTTGATTTATATGGTCAAAATACCTCAATTTGTTCTTAAACTGTTATTATTAATACCAGTACTATAAAATAAGGCAAAAAAACTAACAAACGGATATATATATATATTAGTTTAAACTTTATCTTTTGAGAGAGAATTATAATTTGAAATGGATAAAAACCAGGTGTTGTTACACGTTTATCATTATTATCAATTTAAATGCTTCTTACTTCCCAAGGTTAGCTGTATTATATATAATTACGAGGGTATAATATTTTATGTGGGCAATGCAAAATGCAATCATCTCATTACCGTAACTACTTTAACTCCCATAGAACTATCATTGATATAATGCCACTATTGATCCACTCTTAGCGCAGTTCTCAGCGAAGCCAAAACGTCGGAATCGTTCCAATCAGTTCGCCCTCGATGCTTCTCTATCCTGATAATTACGAATAAACATAGATTTTACCCCTTAGCAAACAATTCATGCAAAATTGCCGAGCGCCGTAATCACGCGCGGACAAATAGAGCTCAAAATCCCGTGTGTATTTTAGGCACGTATCGTAATTTTGCGGTTTTAATATTGCATACCAAGGGAACGAGGATATTATTCGATATAAAAGGTCACTCGGTTTGAGGAGACCGGTCAGCCTTGGGCCGTGTAATTCACTTTCGTACTCGCCAGTACGTGGCCCTTCGTGTGGCCTCATTTCTCAACGTTTGCTTTGTTCTTTGGTTTGCAAAGATCTATTTTTGTTTTTTGTCACGAGTGTACGCGGCTCTCAATTCCGATTCAGTTGTTGATATAATTTCTAACATAAGTAGAACTATTTTGGAATATATTATCTGGAGTGATCATAAATATTTCAGTGTTGGCTTTTGTTCATTGATGTTATGTCAATCATATTTATTAAGTATGTCTTCTTGTATAGTTACGAATTTATACCCTTTTCGAATCAAATCTAAGTTACAGCAAATACCTATACCTAGTCTTTATGTAATTTGAGCATGCCTAAAAATAATATCAAAATCGGTCCAGTAGTTTCTTAGGAAACAACCAAATCTTTCCTCTAATATTAGTAAACTATAATTTACTTTAAAAGCATGTAGGTAGATATGTAATCCAAACAATTTTTATTATTTTTTTCATTACATTAAAAACTTTTGTTTTTTGGTGAAAACATAGCAAAGAAAATACCTTTTTAATTTCGATACGTATATTTGTAATATTCTTGTTCATTATAGATTATCATGGAGTTATAATCGTAATGGAAAATGCAATTTTTTGCACTTTTTCCCCATATTAAATTATTACCCTTCCTTTTGGTTTCGCCGTAGTCGGGTAAAAATATAATTTACGCTGCGGATACGCTAATCCGTGTTGCTGTAATATGTCTGTCAAGTGACTTTACCAACATATGAGGCAAAGGCAGCAACATTGAATAGCGCATCCGTTGCGTAAATATTTTTATTAATATGGGGGTTAATGTAAATTATAGTGCAAAATTCTTCTGCTTCAGTATTGTCTATCACTATAATATTAATTAGAAGTGTAACAAATTGTTATCATATAACATACGTAAGTACTTAAATTTTCTCTACTGAAACAGTAGTGTTGCTGTAACAGCTTAGTCTCTATAACATGCACCGAACACAAAAACAAAAACGTAAAAATTTTATGTAACTAATAGTTGTAATTTATGAATCGGCTGTAAGCTTTCGCTTCTTTGAGTTACTCTGACCGTCATCGCTGCTAGTGTAATTATTGTCATAAAAATTTAGGTCCGCTTTAAAAAGTATGTCAAATATTTCCTTCTCAACTGCATGTAGTGTTTCAGATGAGTATTTCCTCATTTTTGCTGCGATGAATGCTGTAAATGTAGCTATCTCTTCGTGCATGTAAGAGTCGTTATGTTTCACAGCCATCTTTCTAGGTAAACTTTGTTCGTTTGTTGTAATCTGTTGCGTGCTCTCTGGTGTTTCATTTCGTAACGGTTCAACCACTATCTTATTATTCGTGGCAGATTTAATCATTGTTGTTACAATACCTAAGTCTCTTTCTAATTCCTCGTCGTCATCAGACAGAGGTTCCGTTTTTAAATTCAAATCGTTCGAATTTTCTTCGGGTAAGAAATATGTTTCATCGGTCCTTAAATTTAAATCAGATTCATTCACGGAGCTGGCCGCCTCAGCACCGCTATCATCATAGTTTTCCTGCAATCGAAAGTTATGTTAAAATTTATAAATATGGACTTCTCGTGGATTTCATTTATATTTTTAGAAATAGTAATTTAAAAAAAAACAGGGTTTTTTGTGTCAATGTTGTAAGTGTTATTATGAGCAATTTGCCGCTAAACTGTACATGGTCATCAATAAGCTTCCCTGAGCTACAGTTGTATAGCATCTGACCAACATGAAACTCGTGTCATGGGAAACAGTATAAAAGAATGCTTACGAGCTTGAAATTAAAGGTAGAGGGTACTTTTGAGTTTAATTTTTTTATGTGCAAAAAGCTCGTAGCGCGCCTCCTCTGTGGTTAAATAGCCATTTTGTCCCAGAAGCTATTTTATAATGGCCAATCCAACAACTAATAACAATTAAAATAAAATTATTGCCCAAATAATCAAAAGTAATGATATATTATATATTTATGTACTAGTAAAGTGCGCTGTAACAACTAAACATCTCAAGTCACAGTTAACAAAATGCGAGCTTACCAAGGTGTTTTCATGCGAGTCTCTTTGGAGTAAAAATGATAGATCGTTGAACGCGAACCACGTACTTTGGAATGGAGAACCGTGACCACCTGATAATATAATAATCAAAAGTTATAAAGTACTATATAACCCGACTGCGCGAATTATATAACCTATGTTACTCGGGCCATTATTACGAATCTATTGATACTTCATTCATTAAAATCGGATCAGTAGTTTAGGCGCTATGGTGGAACAAACATACATACATTCATAGACTGCCTGGAAAACAATAGTCCTTCTTTTGGCTTCGCCGTAGTCGGGTAAAAATGGCCGTAAAAAGTCGAGTAGTAAAATACAGTAGAATAGCTAAAAAATATTTAAATACATAATATTAAATGAAGCTTAAAATAATTACGTGCAAGATTGTTTCTTAATTTGGACTTCTCTCTCCTGAACGACGACAGAAGGATGCTCATTTTGTGCTTGCATTCGGCTCCAGATGTGTTGAGTTCAGTGCCAAGAGTATCCCAAACTTTTCTCTTTATATTTTGCTTATAAAACAATGGGTTTTTTGTGTTCCACAATATAGTTTGGGCTCGGAATTTCCGTATTAGTTCTAAACATTTCTCTTCAGTCCATGTGTATTCGCCAGCTTTGTGCGGTACGTGTCCTTCCATCTCGAGCGGGTGTTGCACTAACAACAAAATGGCGGTCGGTCGGTCGATCAGTAGCGTGTGCCAGTCCCGATCGCACACAATGTTATCCGTATGCGCGAGCGAGACGAGTATAGCGCGGCGTCGCAACTCGCACGCGAACAGTTGCTGTAGCTCTACCGTGTAAGTACATAGAGTACATAACACATTATCGTTTACGTCCACGGTTACACTCCGGTGCTATTTTTAGACGTTAAAACTTTATAATCTTTATAATTTATTTATTTTTATTGTACCTGATATATATATATATTTAATTGCTTATTGCTTAGTGTAAATGCAATATATGCAAAACATTTTAATATTTATTTGCGTTACAAAAGTAATAAATGTTACTAGGAGTGAACGTTTAACAATAATATTATCATATAAATAAACCTAGCATGATACAAAAAATATGTATTAGATACTGAATCAGTTAGAATGATTTCACGTTTCATTATTCTTTTAATCTAGTTGATTCAATAATAAATTAATATGTATCAGATTTTAAAGTACTAGGAAAAAAAATAAAGTGTGTGTGTGTCAGCTCCGACGCACATTGGAAGTTTTCTCCTTACAAACGATTTCAAAACACAATATCGATCAGTAATTCCATTTTTCATGCACATTGTATTAATGATCGAAGCACGCAGTTTAATATTATTTGTATTTAATAGAAATAATATTATAAAGTTTTAACATTCATTAGACACAAATATAATATCAAAAATTTCTTATTTGTCGTCATGACAACCAACACTAATCAGTAGCACACACCACAATTCTCAATCATAATAATTTTAAAGTTAGTTTTTATTAAAAATGACAAATTCTTCATCACTTCTGATTTTACTCTCCATAAATTTTCTTACCCCGGGCTGTATAATACGAAAGTCGATTCTTAAGGAGGTAACTTCTAAACGAAATAAGTAAGACGGAGGGGCGCTCCGCGCCAGGTAGCCTCTATTGTGCTATGTATAAAATTAAAAGAACACAACCCATCATTAATAAAAAAATATTTGACACAATGGCCCGTTGTCGGTGCTCACAACTGTACCTACGATCGCCGAAAAGCCGGCGAACCACATTTCGGTCTTATTACTATGGCGATAAGGTTCACTAATGGTACACCGGCTTACCGGCGACTGTACATAGTTCGGGGGGTAACACGTGGATGCTGATATATCGCTGCGGGCATGAGCTAAATAACTACGGATTCCGGATCAGAGACAAAAGCGTCATAGATCAGACGCAGCGTCGAAGTGACTATTTGCTTTGATCTAAGTCTTAATTCACTGACAACAATTTTAAATTGTTCAAACATTGTACAAATGCGATGCATCGCATTTGTACATTGCACTCGCACTTGTTAAGATGTAATAGCTGTAACTTATATTTGCGAATTATAAGATTTATAGTTCAGGAGTTTACAAATGTTGTCATGTATTGAAAAGGGTTTTTCGCAAAACTCGTCCCGTAAACGGGATGGATAGATGAAACGGATATTCGGGAGCAAGTTTATGCCGAAACAAGGTTAGATTGACGTGAGCGAAGCCATAAAGCTTAGTATGCATATAAAGTAAAAGTCGGCTGTTAGCGAACAGGATGAGAAAGTACAGTTAAAACCGCAAGTATCGATTCTTTAATCCGCGCCGAGGTTAATGCGAGCGCGCCGAAGCCGTGCAGCAGGGAAAGTGCTCGAGAAGCCTTTTGCAAGACGCGCTGACTGCTGACACTGAAAAACATGAAAATAATCCCCGATGAAGTGTCCGATATTGGAATATCTGAAGGACATTGGATTTGTTAATTTAATTAGTACCTGGTATTAACTGATGTGAAATCTGAGCCTTTAGCCAAGTTGCCATCGCTAATTACGATTACGAATTTCGGAAAATAAAATGTATGGGGTTGACATAATCATCGCTAAGTGGCATAGTGATGCTTATGTCAAATCCCATACATTTTTGTTTCCGAACTTCATCGTCGTAATCAGCGATGGCAACTTTTCTAAAGGCTCGGGGGTCTAAAAAGGCCAATTTAGGCGTTTCATATATTTTTTCCATACAAAAATAGTGAAATGGTAAAATGGCTACATCATTCATCTGATTTCATCATATTAGAAAACATCCATTTCGACAGTTTTTATTAGAAATGCGCAAAATGGCGCACATAATTTGAGTTGAAAATTTTTTTTGAAACATGATATGCAACACCTAAAGTGGCCTTTTTAGACCCCCAGAAGTCTCTGAAGAATGAATCGAAGACGTAATATCCGACTGAAATGCGAGCTATTTGAATTTAAATTACACATCAGAGTAATTCCTGAATCGAATAGTCAGGAATTATCCTGATATGTAAAAAAATAGAGGACTAAAGAGTAGGAAATATTTTGATAGCAATTAAAATAATTTAATAGCTCTTAATCGGTTAAGTCATACTCACACCACATTTAAAACATTCGTTTTCTATAACGTGTTCGTGATAGTCGTGAATGAAGGGATTCCACCTCACGCGCGAGTTACCAGCGAAATAGGTGAGCACGGGCGGGCTCTCAAAGGGGACACGATCCCGAACCACCGGAGCGCGGTTCCTGTGACGTGCCCCTCCACGCCTGCGGAGTGCGTGCGGAGTGTTCACGTATGTTGTATACTATGACTATACAGTATATCATTGTTGTCCTGTGTTGCTACCGAATACTGGTATGGATAATTAAGTTTCTCTCTAGCTTTTAAGTTGATAATTAAGTAGTGTATTAGAAAGAATGGGTTTGGAATAACACTTGATTGGATGCAGTAAAAAAATGGAAGCAAATCTAATTTAGAATATGGATAGCATTATTATACATTAATTCAGTCCCTATAATTTTATCAGCATGACGTATAGGTTTACCTACGTGATTGCGTTCGCTTGCACCGCAACGTCTGTTGACACGCGGTTTGACAAATTGGCGTTATTTTCCCGCGTGTTACTGTTGACGTGCGTCTCTATCGATACCACAGGTGATCCATTACTCTAGGACCAGCGCGCAGCGGTACCGCTAATCTGTTGCACATACTTGATTAACTTGAATCCGTCGCCGGCCCTTCTTTATTGTTGTAATGTTTTGAACACAATACCATCGCAGCTGTACAACATTCTTGCAACCTTTTTTTTTGTACTGGTACACTAGGGGTATGTATTGTGAAGTAGATTTCTCTCTCAATTTTCTTTGGTTACAATTGAATGAATACAGTTATACTCCGTAATTACAGTACATGTAATCATGTCCATCCTACTAATATTATAAATGTGAAAGTTTGTGAAGAATGGAAATGGATGTATGTATGGATGTTTGTTACTATTTCACGCAAAAATTACTGAACCGATTTCGATGAAATTTGTTATGGTCGTAGTTTTGGCTCTGGATAAAACATAGGCTACTTTCATCCCGAATAAGTACAGTATTCCCGTGGGATACTGTATTTACGCGGGCGGAGGCGCGGGCAACAGCTAGTATATTTATATAACCTTGGATATAAAGAGTACCAAAACATGAAGCTACTAGCGTCTGTTTAACAATTAGCAAGAATAGCAGTGGTAAGTTCAATATAACATTTTATCAAAAAAAAAAATACGTTTTTTATTAGCGCAGCGTTTAACGCGAAAGATTTATCGACCACAATTACACACTTCCTTTTCCTCGTTAGTGGCTTCTGCTGATGCATTCTACTGCGAACTGGATACTATCGGTTCATTTTCCTTCGTTTATCTGTTACCAAACTGTCTGGTAAGGTCAAACAGCTTATGTATTGGTCGGTAAATTGATACGTGTAACTATAACTTGGTAATAATATTCGGACCAAAAAACTTTCTTTCTTATTATAGTCTATTAAATAGACTCTATTTGCTTTATGGAGTACTAGCTTTTTCCCGCGGCTCCGCCCATGTAATTATAGTATCGGGTATCCCACGGGAATACTGTACTTTTTCGGGATAAAAAGTAGTCTATGTTTTAATCCAGAGCCTAAACTACTACCATACCAAATTTCATCGAAATCCATTCAGTAGTTTTTGCTTGAAAGAGTAACGAATATCCATCCATACATCCATCCATTCTCAGAAACTTTCAGATTTATAGTAGGAAATGAGCCATATAAATGTCAAAATGGCTTACTTTTTAATTGGTTTATGTGAACACAACCATTGGTCAATTTTGAGATAAAGTAACTGTTCCGGATACAGATTTTTATTATAATTACAGTGATTATATAATGCATATATGCAAAATTCGTGTGCCATGCAAATCTTCGAATTATTAAGTCTGAGTTCTGTTATAGCTACACGTACTTGATGCATCCGTTTGTTTTTGTAATAACCATGGATGGAGATTTTTGTTATTATTTTTTAACCGACTTTAAAAAAAAGAGACGGTTATACGTTCGGCTATATGTATTTTTTTTTTTGTATGTTCCACGATATCTCCGCCGTCTGTTGACCGATTTTCAAAATTCTTTTTTTGATTGATGAGTGATTTAGACTTTTTCTGAAGTAACCCAAGCATATGCTACCAAAAAGTAAGATTTTGCACCAAAATATACCCTGGATCCAAAAGTACTTATCAGAACTCCTGACTCCTTATATATACATGTTTGGGTATTTCGGCTTTGCTTAAAGAACTGCAAGCATAAGCCACTATGTCAATTAAAGTAATCATCATCATCACCACTATCATCACACCATAAATCATGACATAATGATGATAATTATAATAGGTACTTCTCATAGTATTTTACACCGACACGGATATCTTTGAACATGGCCGTTTATGGACCCCTATTTTCAATTTTTTTTTTGATGTATTGGGTTATGGGTATAATCCGAAATTAGTCTCGTTGTCACCAAATCAGTGACCTGATGATGGCATCCACGAGGAATCGAGGGAACTCCTCGAAATTTATATGGACACATATAGTGATTTTAACTTTTTTGAGAATTAACCCAAGCATTACCTTGGAGCAGAATCTTACTTTTTGGTAGCCAAAAAGTAAGATTCTGCACCAAGCTATACCCTGGATCCAAAAGTACTGAACAGAACTCCTCAGTCTTTAAAGATACGCGTTTGCAAATTTCAACATTGTTTAAAGAACTGCAAGCATATGCTATTATGTATCTTACAGTCATCATCATCTTCATCTAAAATACAATACCTAATGGAAGCTTGGCGCGTATTCAACAGCCAGCCCGAACAACATCCTGATAAAACAATATTTAAAATAGAACTCACGTTCAAGTTGACTGGTACCGACTTCAAAATTTTGAAGATTGAGTAGAGTAATAGTTGAAATTTTAGCCAAATTTAAAAGGGGAATTATTTAAAAATAAGTTTTATTTCATACTTTTTTGTGCATTTTTACTTGGGAAGTCGGTTTAATTTTTTGTTTAAAAATAATATTGTAATCTAATATTATCTCTTAGCTTAGGCATCATTAAAAGTAGCTTTTTAAACACCGTCCGTTTTCATTGCATTTAAAGAGTTTATTGCTCCATAAAAATATTATATACAAAGATCATTGTTTACAATGTCGCTGTGGACACACTTTGGGCGTAGGCCAACGTTGTGCGATTTCATTGTTTCCCTGATATTATTTGTCCGATTGCCAACCCGTTAAGCGATATGTTATTTAGCTAGCTGGACGATTTAGTAAAAACGTCTTGGCAACTTACCTATTAGTTCCTGCGAATAGAATACTAATCAGTTTACAACTGCTTCTTTGGTTTCAATTTGTTGAACGAAAATCCAATTCACTTTTATCATTTTAATTTTTAATGGAACTTTTTTTGCAATGAATAATTTGAACATTATTTGTTGCAGTAACAAATGCAAAATGTAGTTGCATCATATTTATGTGTTCAAGTGTAATGTTGGCGTTGAATAAATGTTTTAATTAAACTAGCTGATGCCCGCAACTTCGTTTGCGTTGAACTAACGGAAACGGAACCCTATTTTTTAAAGGAACCCTAAGATATACATGAGTAGCGTACCTTATATCACAAGCTATCTGCCAGTGAAAGTCGCATGAAAATCGGTCCAGCCGTTTGAGAACAGAGCCGGAACAAACGGACAGACAGACGTTCAGACAAAAATTGAAAAAAAAAAACGAGAATTTTATTGTAAGTACCGTATATCCTTTCATATTTAGGCTGGGACTATATGATATGGTCCGGAATCAGGCGGGACAAGGAAAATTTAGAGCACTGAAAATAGAACTCTGCAATACAATATTATAATACAATAGAGTTGAATGAAATCGAAGTGCCGAGTGCCGAGCTGTCCTATATGACATTGAGATTTGACTCGACACTTGTGTGTTCGATTTTCAGCTCTATTGTATTAGCGCAGAGTTCTATTTTCAATGATCTGAATTTCCCTCGGTCTACCGGATTCTGGATAATAGTATAGTCCCAGCCTTAGTGAAAAGCTGTTAATTTAAAATTATAATCACTTCAATTTTATTTATTTGTATAGATGTCAAAAAAATTGACGTGTCTTGACGTAGTGTGCTTTTGCTCTCAACTATTTACCCACCATTTTACAGCTTATTGTTTCGTGGATAGCACATTGTTTAAAATACTTATTTTAAAGTGACACCGGCAACAAACCTATAATATTTCTTTGTCAATAGCGAGTCCTAGACGTGTTGCATTACACCTATTTTACAAGACATAATCTGCATTGTTTGAACTGAGGAGTTGTAAGTGGTTCGTTGTTCGGTGACGCGTGTACCGTTAAACGCAGGAACGTCCGGACGAATGGAACGGCTGTAAGGGCATACGGACAATATGAACGAAAATAATTACTGTGGCGCGTCGTCGGCACGTCAGATGCGCAAGCGGCGATTAAGGCGAGCGCTACACGGTGGGATTCGTCCGCTGCGATAAGTGCTGTCTGTGATTTGTATGATACATTGACTGCTTCACGATATGCAGACATTACATTACATGATACGTTTCGAGCGTTTGTGCGGTATCTTCGGTATTCTTGATCTAAGAATACAAATCGAATCATCTCCGCCTTTGCTGGTTTGGCTGCGATTAATTGCCTATCGATTTGCCTACATAAAAACGTTGAACGTCCTTTTCAATGTCTATATATCCTTACTAATATTATAAATGTGTAAGCGTGGATGTTTGTTACGCTTTCACGCAAAAACTACTGAACGGATTTCGATGAAATTCGGTATGGTAGTAGTTTAGACTCTGGATTAAAACATAGGATACTTTTTATCCCGAAAAAGTAGTGTTCCCGAGGGATACTATACTTACGCGGGCGGAGCCGCGAGCAACAGCTAGTCTTCTATATATATAAAAGGCAAAGCTGATGAATCAACGCACAGGTCAAACCCGGAAGGCTTGAAATTTGAAATTTTGCACACCCATTTCTCATATGACGTAGATATCCACTAAGGAAGGATTTTTCAAAATTCAACCCCTAAGGGGTTGAATTTTGAAATGAATGGTGATAAAAGTTTGTATGAAACTTCTTATTCCTTGGACATATTTGCATGATATTTCGTATGAATGGAGTACGAAAAAAATATTGAAATACGTACTTCAGCGTTTTCTAAAATTCAACCACTTGGTGGGTAAAATAGGGGATGAAAGCTTAAAACCTAATTTCACGCGGGCGAAGCCACGGGAAATTTATGCTAGTTTAGAACTAACTAATTGAAAGGAGTCATAAACTAGCACGATTGAAGATCTAAAGAATGTCGCAGCAGCGAATCGCAGCATCGTGTTCTCGTTCCAGGCGCCGTGCAAGCGCGCGGCGAACGCAGTGAAATGTGGGACTGTAAAAGATTATTGAGTTTTGATTGTTCTAGTCCGCACAGGACATGATAAAATGTGGCACATTATTAGGACAATTGCAGCATTCCCTGGCACAGTAAGCCACATAGCGCTTGTAAATAACCCCCCATAATGAGTCCCTTTGCGACTTTCTCGGAGCTCACAAGAAAATGTGACGAATGTTTTTATTACGTGCAAGAGATACTTCTTTGTGCCATTAAATGTTTTACAGTAAAAATAGGATCCATTTCCTCGTTTGGAACTAAGTGTGGCGTTTTAGGCGGAATATATTATTATCTATCCTGTTTAAAATAAATGAAATAAAAGAGTTTTGATGAGAGAGAATCTACAAATCATTGTAAAGTATGGTTTTACATCGGCTAAAGAAATAAAATTATGTAAAACTACTGTATCGTGTTCTTGTCTACGTAAGGATTATCATTATCCGTTAAAATATGTAGAGAAGCCTAACTTCAGATTAACGTACTCTGAAGTTAGGGTTCTCTTAGGTAATGAGTGGTAAAATTTTCAGGATACATAGTTGCAGAGAAACGTTATTTAAATACTATACAATCAAGTGTTATTGGTCAGTTGCAATAACAGTAACTTTGATATGACTGGGTAAAACTCGCACGTGCAAGCTGCCACCCATCGCCCATCAATAAAAATATTACAGAATAATTGCAGTGCTTCGTCTAATGAAAGTGCATAGAACAAATAAATCTTTCTCGCTTTCAGAAGCTCTAAATATTTATGGTGCATAATACGGCTAAAATGTTTCATTACGTTCTATTAACTAATTCTGCATGGCCATTCCGCAAGCAGTCAATGTCAGTGCGGAATAATAAAATGTTTATAGTTGTATAAATATCGGTTCATTCCAGCTCCACACGGTTATGGCCGCCGTATTTTATCTTGAACTGTATTTCGAATTCCTCATTTTGTGTACTGTGGGGCTCGTATATAAATCGATTATTATCGATTCTATAAGCACGTGGAACTCGACTATTGTTTTAAATCTGACCGATCTCTAGCACTAATTGACCCCAATCTGCTACTCTAGATTTTTACAATTTTCATTTTTCATCTTAACGTTTAAAATAACTAGTGTACTCGTCGGAGCTCTCATTCGTGAGTCACGGTCTAGTGAAATGGCACGCGGTCCATGATCGCTGTCTCATTCAATTATAGTGCGTGATACGACTGGCAATGCATTGTTCCCTGCTTGGGTTGTCGCGTACCCCACAAACGTTGCTTTCACCTTCTTTACGTTTTTTAAGATATCGTCAACAACAGCAAAGACGAGACTGACATGCAGTCGTGTATTACCTGATACCTTCTGTAATTGCTTTGTGAAGCTGTAATTAAATTTGTAGGTATTTCCTCCAATCAATACAACTTGGATAGAGAAGTTACTACCCAATCGGCGCTTTACACCGTTTATTCCCCTGAGAGAATACGCTACACGTGGACTTGGAAATTCTTTCGAGATGTTCCGCTTCAAAATCGCTTTTTCAATCTGACGCTATCAACTTTTACCTAATAATACTGCATCAGTTAACGGCATATGAACCCCTATGTTGCAATGTAAGGAAACTAAATATGTGCGTGCATGTGTTATTACTATAGGAAGTTATGTAACAGCATTCATCACACTGATGGGTTCGCGTACGGTTTTTGACAGTAATCAATATGAGAGCGTTATTGCGGAGTGCCGATAAACACACAATCATTATATTGTCACACGCTGCCGACGGATACAGGCTAACGGTGTACGGGTATACGCAAGTGGGATACGACGTAATCCTATTATGAGCTCGTCAATGTAATCCTACTTAGATGTTGGCCTGTTTATGCAAAACCAGACCATCTGATTGTTCTCACATCGTTTTTTTCTAATCGCGTCTAGGGATTTGTTACGACAATAGCTTCAATTAATTTTAAATTGATTTCAAATCCCTTTACTGTTTCCTTCTTAGGCAGGTCTTCTCTAATACTAGTTTCGAAACATCTACGTGAAATCTTTTCTATCATTAATCATACATTATATAAATATAAGTTTGATTGATTTTATGTTTGTCTTTTGTAATGTATACCAGTTTGTCAATATTTTGGGATCTAGCGACGCCATGTCACATAAGTTGATCGATGTGCAACGTAATCTTTCTACGGCGTGTGTCTAGAACATAATATTATCTACTTATGGAAGAGCTTTAGACCCGGTAAATACTACCCAGTATATTATATGAGCACCAAGTTTTGAGCTCATCAATTAACTAAATATTTTTACGACCATAATCTTAAGCATAATTGACCATTACTTTATATGTAGGTATGAGATTAATGTTTTTGTTTATTATATAAAGATTGCTTCGTAACGTTTTAGAGGCTATATCATTATGTTCTGTATCTCGTCGATTCGATGGTGTTTTGCTAATATTTACATAATTTCTACGCAAATCTATAATGTAACATGTTGTTTCCAAGTCGTCGTTTTATATTTAATTTATGTATGCCTATTATTTAATGGCCGGAATGGCTTTTGATCCCCGTATCTTAATGATGAACGCGTGGGCGGTGCGTCCGCGTCGTCACGAACTTAATATGATTAATTTTTGAAAGCCTTAGTTGGTCATTGTTATAAGAGACATATTTTAATATGAGCCTCAGTTTATAATAATTAATTTAAGTACAATGTGACCTTAATTTTTCACGAGATAAGGGACGCTCTATACCCTAATTCTCGTAATTAACTTACATTTTCATTTTACCCCTATTGAATTATAAATAAATCGTCTTATAAACTGATTTTTGGAGCTTGGACTAACCAAAATGGGTTTGACGGTGGTTTGACGTTTATGAGAAAACCATTTTGCAATTTTTACATATCGGGACTGGATCGTAACTGCACTCATGCATTAAATTAGTGGAATCGACCTTCTGGACTTAGTTAAAATATAATTTGGTGTTTTGTAAGCAAACATATTTATTTTTTATTAACGTAATAACTTTGTGGGTAAATTTTGTGTAGTAGGAGTATCGTATGTATAGTTCGTGCACGTTTCAGTCGTGGCACAAAGGTTCTGGGGCAAGTGCGTCTTCACATTTATGTAGATTCCTTATGAGATTACCTTCGTATGTTACCCCTTAATGGCTTAGTTGATATTTTTGTAAATAGGTTGTGGGCGTTTATCTTGAATGAAGTGTTTACAGAAAAAAAAGGTTGTTCTAAAGTGATAGAGTGATATTTTGAATGTGGCATCGTGTGGATCAGACCATAGCTGTTATTAGTTAACACAATATGTAATCCGACGTCCTTGTAACGGTTGTAACTTCAACCATAAGACACTTTCCGCTGTCGCCAGCCCGTCTCTGCGCTCCGCGATGGGTGGCGAAGGCTTATGCCGGACCCACATAAACTTTATGATGAATTTTTATATTGTTTTCGTTACGTGGGCCGTAAAACTTGTAATAAAACATACGTATCATCGGTCTGATGGAATTCACTACTGGTTTATTTATATTCCACTCGATGTGATATATCAGAAACAGAATATTATCAGTTTGAGAGTCGAGACAAACGATAAAAAGCAATTACTCCCTTCTCTACTAAAACTCCCTTCTCAGCACTCTAAGGTCCGAAAAAACTTTTATGTGAAAGAAATTAATAAAACCGACCAAGTGCAAGTTAAAGTCGTGCACCAAGAATTATGTAAAAAACGGCAAAAAAATCACGATTGTTGTTGGGACCCCCACTTAAATATTAATTTTATTTGTTGTTATAGCGGTAACAGAAAAACACCTTCTGTGGAAATTTCAACTCTATCTATCACGGTTCAGGTGATCCGTCCATCTGTCACCAGACAGACACCAGACGGACGGACGGTCAGACAGCGAAGTCTCAGTAATACCCGTTTTCACCCTTTGGGTACGGAACCCTAAAAATCAATAAGTTTCCAAAAGGCTTACATTTTATAAGTCTGCTTAACATTAGTACCTAAATAAGACCTCTGTAAGTAATTTTTGTTTTTTCTAATAATAGGCTACTTGACTCATATTTAATTTCATACATTGAAGGAGTATTTCCTTTAGTACTTGGCTTAGGAAAACGTATTCTAGCGATATCATAAATTAAAAACTTAAGATTGATAAATAAAGTTGATTTAAAAATATGTATTTTTGTTTTTTAATTTCTACTGATGAAAACACCTCGAAGTAACTTTCGGCAAGGATGTGACGACACAAACACATATGTAGTAGTGAAACGGAACGTTTCTGTAAATAAATAGTTCATGACATCTTAAAAATTTATTTATGTCAAAACGTCAAACGGAACGTAATACTACTACTACGGACTTTAGCACAGATTACTAATAGTACTAGTATGACGTCACAGCACAGATAATCTATGAACCAACATGGCGAATAGTGTTTTTGGCGGTTTTTTAAAATATATTTTTTTTAGGTTTTAAGGTTTCAAAATAATTATTAAATATTTTTTTTGTGTAATGAAAGAATTATGAAGCGTTTAGTACATAAATAAAAACAAGGTCAAGTAGCCTATTCTATTTGGTTAGGTGTACCATGCAAGTTTATTACCTCGATTCGCTGACACGATGTTAGTCACAGGCCCTACGAAGAGCCATTTACGAAGCCGTGCACCGAATGTACTCAGCCTACTTCTGTATAAGCACACGACTACTCGCCATATACTGCTTCGCGAAGGGCACGTTTGTCTCATCTTGTATGCCCAATAATGTGAGTCGCTTTTTACTATAATAAGGTCTTCTCAAAAAGGATTGTTTTTCGGGGGGCTGTATTGGAGTATAATATGTGTATGGACTAGCTCTTTTCCGCGGCTCCGCCCGCGTAAATGTACTAATTACTTTCGGGTATCCCGCGGGAATACTATACTTTTTCGGGATAAACAGTAGCCTATGTTTTAATCCAGAGCCTATACTACTACCATACCAAATTTCATCTTAATCCGTTCAGTAGTTTTTGCGTGAAAGAGTAACGAACATCCATCCATCCACCCATCCTCACAAACTTTCACATTAATAATAGTAGTAGGAATCCTACTGTAGGATCAAAGGCTGTGGAATATAATAGCGCATACATAGTTTGCGGTATTTAATAGAATATTGTTTTTTTTTTTCATTTTGTGGTAGTGATAATGATGAAAATGATGATGATGACTCACGTATGTTCTCCCACGGTGAACAGGTCCGCACAGTGGGTAGTGGGGTCGCGACATCCCAACGTAATCTCGGAAGATTAATGATACAAATTGCAGTGGAAATGCAATTAGAGCGTTCACACATTGGCGTAATCTGGCCTCCTTAGAATCAAAACACTCATTTTTATATGATACACGGATTTCTGACGCCACAGTTATTAGCTATCTTTAATTGTTTTAAACTATTTGCTTTTTTTTAGTTTAAAGTGAATTCAACATACTGTCTACTTTCTTATCTCATTCATGCAATAGAGCATTATAATTTATCATTGACAACGCTCGCTACATTCATATACAGCATAGAGGCGAAATGCCCTTTTGAAATATACCATTAGAAAGTATTTTCATTTTTAAGGTTATCTGGGAGTGTATGATTGACGTGGCACTGATACAGGCTCGAATGTGTGTTAAGACGTAATCGGTTGTTATGCTGTCTGCGTTCGATAACAGCGAACGCGAACAGCCGCCGATTGTCGAGTACAGCGAGGAATATTTATCGCTGGGGAAATATGTCACGTGTTCAATTTTAATGAGCAATCTATAATGCGCGGTCTGCTCAACCCTGCAGTGCCGTGCACACCGAGCCGTGCTTTATTGACGCCGGAACTGGATATTAACGCCATTTGATTCGCTGACACGACGTTATGAATTAGATTCAAGGGCGCTCTCGAGAAACTAGCCGAGGAGAACTATCAGAAGTCAGTTAATTAACCATTTCCAGGATTTCCAAGTACAAAGAATCAACAGTTATGAATACATTTCGAGAGATTACAATTGTTTTTAATTTTGCAATGGCTAGTACTCGATTAATTTTTCGATTACTGTTTTAATAAAGTAAGTTTCATATCTTCGAGTTCTTTCCATCATTGTCCAAATATGGTCTATAACACTAGTGGGAAGACATCTTTTCTGAGTACAACGTGGGACTCTTAGGACATACCAATCATATTTCTTAAAGCTTTTTCGAAGCATTATTACTTGGAATTAAGAAATGGTGTACTCATGAGTTAACGCTTCAACTAACATAATAAACGGATAATTCGTTTTGTAAACATGTTTAATTACATCTGCGGTAGGTCGTAATTTTGATGGGATTTGAGGTCTTATGAAATTCGTTGCAATGTAATGCGTACAGTATCTATAATGTGTTAAGATTAATAAATGAAATTGCTATTTGCTAATTGCTATTTGCTAATTTTCGCCGCACTCTCAAGGCAATTTCTCCAACAAAAATGACAAGGCGATTTTATAATCGACTCGCCAGTCGCAGCACGGCGAAATTCGAATCGAATTTCTCTTGGAAACCCATCTGTAATTTTGTATCGTAACTCATAGTTCCTAAGCGAATGTTTATGAGGTATTACGTTATGAGTCAACATTTTAACGCCGCATCGCCTGCCGGGTATTACAATAATTGGAGAGCAGCGTTCCTCATGCGCGCTCCTCCGCCGCCTTCCGTGATTTGCTGCAGCCTTCGGGCGACACCGACGCCTTCGCCCAGCAATAATGAGCATAAGATTACAACTTACCCATTGTTGCCATATCGTTGCTAGGCGCACTGACCCCGCGTTATCTAACAGTATTAGTCACGCCCCCGTGATTCAGACGAAAAATTTGCCGAAATTATAATTTCTAATACACTCGCTATCGTAATTAAATTAACATGTATATGTATTATTAATGCTAATTACTGTAATGTTGGCTTCTGAACCAGTTTTTACTACTTGGTACTAGTCATGCTTGTTTTCTATTTAGGCGAACACATTAATGTGATCAACAGTGCATGTTGATGTAACTTATAGATTTCTCGACTTGGCTTTTTCAGTCTCAGATTGTAATAGCAGGTCGGTGTTAGAATAAAGGTACCGTCGCAGTTTTCAAAGTACCTAGTACTTACTTTTTTACACATATGGTTAAGTAACTACGTAAATATGTAAATGTAAAATAAATTTTTTATTAAATGTTTTGTTTTGTCAAGGGAACCAGATTAAAGTAATTGTACCTACCTATTATTAAGTCTGCGAGATGCCGAGCAAGCTACCTCACTATAATTCTCCAGAGCATTGTAAATATTATCACGCCTTAAGATATTTTTCAGATAATTCTTCTTAACCCCACGCTTTTTTACAATAATAAACGTTTATTTTTCATTTACACTATTCTTAATCCAAATTTATTAAATTTTATTTTTTATTTTTTAGTTAGAATTTCTATAAGCGTGTTTTTTTAGTTTTATTAAACTATAATTTATTTTTTGCTTTTTAGTACGATTTGCCAAAGTATAAGCCTGGAACTGCACTCATGCGTAGTTCGCGCACTAGTTCTATCTCTCTTACTCTCATGCAAAGGATGCGGAAAGAAATTGATGAATCCTGGCGAATTTAATCAGGATAATCGGATATTTTAATCGAATTATTACATTGTCATCGGTCTTTGACAGGTGTGCAAAGTTTGAATTAAATCTGATCGTTCAAAGTAGGACAAAATCGAGCCCAAAGGAGTCGGTTACAAACAAACAAACAAGCAAGCAAGCAAACATACAGGTGAAACTAATAAAAGCGTTATAAAAACGACGATTTCCGAAAGACATTAGAACGTTGTTGTAATTTTCAAATGTAAAATAGGTAAAAAAATAAAATATGAATTTTTCGGGTGGGTCACCTCTATCACTAAGGGATATATAAAAAATTACAATTTATTTTCATACTTACCAAATGCACCTTCAAATTTTCATAAAAATCGGTCGAGCCGTTTCGTAGGAGATCTGTAACAAACACCAGACACGAGAAATGTATACCGACTAAATGAAAGAAGTTTACCTAATATATCTATAGATTACCTTCTCCGCATAAACCTCATGTCCTTCGCAGTGATATTGAACCCCGACAGATGGAGCATTTTAATAAAATAAACGCACTTCAATTAGGCTATGCACACACGCATCCGTAATGCTCATGTGAAATGCGCCGACGATGCCTGATTCATGTCGGCACTGTACAGTCTCGCTCCGTGAATGCCAACGTGCCAGATTACGAATGCGATTCTGTATTGTCGTTCACACGCGACCGTCAGATCTACGGCCGATACGGTATAGACGGACCGACACCGACGACGCTGTGTAAAATATAGATACAACTTCTAAGAGACAAAAGCCACTGGAGTTGTCTGAAAGTGGAAGAGCAATAGCTAGTGTAGGAAGAGGCAAGTCTTATGCTGCGTCTATATGATCCGGAATCCGGCGGGCCCGGGAAAATTCAGAACCTTGCGCTAATACAATAGAGTGGAAAATCGAAGTGTCGAGTGTCGAGCTGTTATATATGACATTGACGTTCCGGATTCCGGAGCATATAGTCCCAGCCTATAAGAGACAATAGCAACTGGAGTTGGCTGAAAGCAGAAGAGCTATATAGCTAGTGTAGGCAGAGTCAAGTCTTAAGGCATAGTTTATTTCGACATACTTGTAAAGCAGATTTGTGATAGGCCACTGGCTGTTAGCACAGAGTAGGAAATATAGTATATACATACTTACAGAGATACAGCTTTCATAGGACGGTCCGAAATTTGACATCCCCTACAATAGCCTACGATTTTTCCACACAATCGTGGACACACGGCACACCGTATGCTTGTAGTAGTGCATTGAAATCTAACTATGTGGCTGTTTGTCTGTTCCTCTTTAATATGTGCTGTCCCCCAGCAAATGTAGATAGTAGATGGGTTTAATTTTTGTCTGTCCGTCTATCTATTTGTCTAATCTCTGTAACGACTGGACCGACTTCCATAGGACTTTTACTGGCTCTATCTGATCTCTGCTCTGATGATAAGGTACTCCTTATCATCAGCTATCTATCTGCCAGTAAGTAGCCTAAGTACTTAGGCTACTTTTTGATAAACTGATGCTTGTTAGTATGGCAATGATTAGGATGAAGTGTTTTTTATAAAAGTGGTGGCAGATTCCAGGACAAGCGCGCATCTTATAAAGATAACATCGTTTCAATTAAACTTCTTGTTCTGTCGCAATAACTTTTTATTCATTTCAATTATTCATGCAAATTCCCTCTCATGAATATTCAAGTGTCCCCGCTATAGTTTTGATTGAAGGCGGCCGAGTAATTACAATCTCTTAACGCTTTGACGAAATGTCGTTAGTGCTATGAAATTTAACGTTTACTTCCTTGCCTTAGCCCATGTCTAGTTTAACTGCACTTAAAAACATTTCGAGAAATTGCGTTCTTTGGCCCTCTACTGATGCAATATTGGGTTCTAATGTTTATCCTTTACCTTTTTACAACATGTAATGTATTCATATAGACTACTAGCTTTTGCCTGCGGCTCCGCCCCCGTAAATACATATGCAATTGTATTGAATATGCAATTGAATAATACTACTTTTGAAAAAATTATTATAGTCTATCCGCGTGAAGAAAGCAGTAAAATATCAAAAGTAGTAGTTCAAAATTTTGCCAATGACGTATAAGCCGTGTTCACAGTAACCAATTACAGTAAGCCATTTTGAAATATTATGTACGCGTGGTTTAGTGACATTTACTGTCTTCCTAGCGCGAATAGACTATAAACATCTCGCAATAAAATTGCCATGATTCTTACCAATACACAATAACATGCTTAACAGGGGCGTGCGCTCCATATAGGCAGAAATGCAGTGCTTTACTTTTCATTCACAGATATTTTAATAAAACGTTCGTGCGTTTTAGATGACTTTAATTAATAGTACATAAATTAATTAAATAAATATAATAACTTTAAAACGCCTAATATTTTATAAATAGCAACTCATGCAGTAGCTTTGTGCAGGACAAATCATCGCATGTATGTGTAATTTTCATACTTCGCAAACGCACACACCCATGAATATCGACATGATTTTAAAGCGATTAACTCATGCCGCAGGCGATGGCCTTCGGCTTCGGGCGCCCGTGGCGCGAGCTTGGTACTACAACGAGTTCTATGATTGTCAGTATAATGTTATTTACTAAGAAAACTTACTAGATGGCACTTTACGTGGAAATTATAAATGACACTATTTTCAGAGAACGAACATAACCAAACATAACTAAGTATATTATTACCTACGTACTAACGTAGTATATTATTATCTCTGTGCTATAAAGATAAATTGTTAAATAAGCGCCCATAGCGCCGCCTGCGCGTTGCGTCGTCGTTTTAACTAGGCCGCCATCTATCGTGAATTGACGATATTTAATTTGAAGAGTCCCGTAGTGCCGATGTACTTTATCAATCATTGAAAATTTTGAAGAATAAAACTAAATAAATCACTGACGTAAAACAAAACAAGTTACATGGCGGTTTAATTGTGCTTTTAATGTGATTTACTTTTCCATGGTTCACAATGCTTACTCGTAGCGACATCTTTATTCTTTACGTACTGAGCATGTACTTCATTTTCCAATGTATGAAACTGACCAGACATGGTTCGGCTATCCGATCGCTTCCGAAAACCGCCGAACTGGCTTGTTGGAAATTATTCGTTGCCTATAATCCGATTAAAAATTATAAGCCGCGAATCTAATAAATCGACGTATGCATTATTTGTTTAAATAGAAGAAACTTTTTGTGTTTCGCGGGGGCCATATTGCATATTTCATGAAGCATTGTTTACAATTTAATCGCTCCAGTTTATTTATAGTTTTCTTAAAAGATTTTTCATTTTAACATTTGAAAGTGTGTACATTTAACAGTTTATTACTGAGTTTCTATAATAATTGTAGTAATTTGCTTTTACTAGTGAGTTAGTCGATTTTTTTTTAATGTTATTTGACTGTGAGGTTTTGAAAATGTGTGTTTATTAAAAATTAAAAATAACAAGTTCTCACAATTGTCATTCAGTGAAAAGATTCAAATCCTGTCTAAAGGTAGGTGTGTACCCGAGTTACAACAATTAAACCAGCAAAAAAGTAATGTAACTCGAAAATTTCATGTTAAAAGTTATGAAACGATTAAATTATATTGTTTTCCTTGCATATTATTTAGTAATTTACATCGGGATATAGTAATCTCAAGTAACCGGAACCTTGAATATGTGAAAATTGAAGCTGACTGACTGGTGAGTAGTTATATTATTTTAAAATATGCTTATTATTTTACTTATTAGAATTTCTTCCGCCGCGACGATCGATCGCTGTTTTGTCTGCGTTGCCGTAGAAGATGTACATGAATAGTAGTACATCTAAGACTTGCTCTGTTGGCATGGTTTCGACTTAGAGATTCGTCGCTTGGCTGTAGCTATGCTAAAAATCTATAAACGAAAAAGTTTTTGTGACCGAGTACTTCGCCGCATACCCAGTGTCATAATCCTGTGCACGCCACTGATGCTTAATGCTGTATAGTAACATACTGCATGATTATCATCATCGTGCATATCATTCACAGTCTGTGATCGGAATAATTGGGTATTTTCCTACATGTAAAATTTAGTTTTTTTAAACATTCAGAAATAATTAAGTATTAAACTTGATTTAAGTAAAAAGAGTTAGATTTTATGTTTAGTTTTGTAATTAGATGCATTGCAAAGTCAAAAAATTTGGAATATTTTTTACAATATAAGTGTAAAAAACCTACATAATTCGCTCACTAACATCTAATACAGAAAGTTTTACTAGGGTGAGTAGGAACAAACGCGCAAACTTATGGAGATATATGTACATTTCGTAGCAACTTAAGCGTGTTACGTCACCTGCTTGTACGACTTTTGTATGCAGGGGCGTTTTCACAAGTCTCACAAAAGTGCTTCAAACAATCCGTAGTTTCTTTGAAAATATTGATTTTTTGTATACCATTCCTTCCGAGAACTGTCTTATTTTTCATAGCACTATTTATTTTTGTAATAAAATACATTGCGAGTCAATACCGCATTCTTTGTTCTCTATTTTTCTACAAATACTGATTCCATAAGTAGATTATGGAAGTTTGGATGTACAGTTTACTGTACAGTTACGACGGTACAGTAAAACCACGTTTGTAATGTATTTCAGGAATCGTCATTTTTCATACATCATCTGTCATGGTCATAAAAAACTATGATTGCCGAGGGCTATTAGCAACGTTGTCGTACTGTAGATCATCTTTTTATCAAAACATACATGTGATATTTACATGCTAGTTTAGCAAAACCGGTGATGATGAACTTTTAATACTTTCCATTATTAAAAAGGTTAGACATCATCACCGTCAGAAGAAATCATAATTTTAACTTTTAGGATATTTGAATTATTATCTATATCTCTGAAATGTACTCGTATTATGCTATGTATTTTATTCAATATGGTGTATAATTTCTCTTTATTTTGCCCTTTTGAATGTAAGCGTTAATAGGCTAGATGACTTAATTTTTTTTATTGCTATTCAATATGAGTAACTTCTCAGAAGAAACAGTATATCAAAAGTCTCGTGAAAACGCTCCATACTAAAGTCGTACCTAGCTGTGACGTCACGCCTAGGTAAAAGTGTAAGCAGTATAAGGCCGCAGGAACATATTTGTAAATATCTCCGATATTTGTGCGTTTAAGTTCATACTTAACATAATGAATGCTTTGTATATGATGTAGGTTTTGTTTACTAATTTAGCAAAAAAAATTAAACTTTTTTGTACTTTTTAGATGTATTAATTACTAAACTACACATAATAAAAATATATTTTTTTTACATTTACCAAGTAGTAATGCCTCAATATTCCCGAGTGTATTAATGAAACTAAATATTTTAGACGTAGTCATCATCCCCATCGGTGTTTAGTGTGACATTGCGAAGATATAAATCTCAGTTTTCCGGGTTCGAGTAGCCGCGTCTAAGTTGCTATGATATTAGAATATTTATTGATAATTACAATTGCTAAACATGTCTAGACACGTTTTTAATATTTATGTAAATTGCGAAATAATTGTTTTAAATCGTCGATTGTGTATGCTGCGGAGCGACATCTTGTAGCTACGCACGTCGTGCACCTCACCGTCTCGACCTAAACAAATAAATAGCGCATTGTTTATGGTATTTAAATTAATACCTTTGCAGAATTCATCTATACCAATGGACATGCTACGAGACTCTATTTATTAAAATGAAACGCCACTGTTAAGTGGATTGCCCATTGTAACTTTTGCATGGCGTTATTTAAATAAATTACTCTTAACGCTCCTTTCAACTCCTTTGTTATTAGTTTCACGTTTATGATTACCATTAAGTTTATGCTGTTTTTGTCATCGTTGTAAATTATGTTAAATATTTTTCGTGTTATTTTAGAAGTTAACTATCGTTATTTAATCGAATCTTTAAACTAATTTAAATTATCATAATATAGACCAGAACAAGAGATTTTCATAATACACTATATTTTTCCCGCGGCTCCACTCGCGTAAATAAAGAGTCCCACGGGAACACTCTTTTTGGGAATAAAAAGTTGCCTGTTTTAATCCAGAGCTTAAACTACTACTATACCAAATTTAATCAAAATATGTTCAGTAGTTTTTGAATGAAGGAGTGACAAACATACATCCATCCATCCATCCATCCATCCAATCATCCATCCTCACAAACTTTCACATTCATTATAGAAATAGGATAGGATGTTATGGAATCCTTCCGGCTTCGTATCGCAGCTAAAAGCTGCAAAACATGTTAAGTTATAATAAGTCTATAACCGGGTTATAGACTTATTTCTTCATATTCACGTAACACAAAAATGGGCGGAACCTACATACCCGCGAAAAATAGCATCGAGTGCAAAAGTCTAGGGATCGTTAATGAATTTGGAAATAGTTTTAGTTTTGAAGTATCGGGTATTGAAATTACGTCGCCAAAAATGTTTATTTTATGTTTATACCGGACCCCTAACAGCAATCCTAACATTTCTATTGAAAAATTAGAGGAATTGATGACAAAAATTGCAATCAGATCTAAAAAAATTGTTTTATGCGGAGACTGGAACCTTGATACTCTAAATCCTAATAAAAACTGCCAAGAGCTTATTAATTTATTAATTTTTTTTAATATAAAACTACATATTAATACACCAACAAGAAAAATGTCATGCCCTTGACCAGTTTGCAAGTAACATGAACGCGTGCTCAGCTGAAGTCCACCATCTATGTCTGTCAGATCACGAAACAGGATAAACTCTCACAATTAGGGTAAAAAACAAACGTGAACTGAATTCCTGGTCGAGATCTGTTAGGGACTGTAGCAAGGAAAATATACTTAAATTCTGTAAATGTTTGTCATCAATTCATTTCTCCGAAATCTACCAAATAAACAACTTAAATGATGCCTTCAAAGAATTTCATAAAACATTAGTTTTATTTTTCAGACTTTGCTTCCCTGTGATAATATGTAAACATAATAATAAAAAATCGAACAAATGATGGCTTACAAAAGGTTTAAAAAAATCATCAATTGAAAAAAGAAACCTAGGTATATCTAAAATATAAAAGATCTGGTGGCAATAAAGCTATAAATTATAAAAGATATCTAATTTACCACAAAATTCTAAAAAAAATGTATCTATAAATCAAGGCAACTACAAAATAATAAATATATACATAATAATAAAAATAAATGCAAAGCAGTTTGGGACATCATAAATAGCAATATTAATGACATGAAACCTAATTCGGACATAAATACAATTAATTATAATGACAAAGTTTATACGGCTCCTAATGACATATGCGAAGCTTTTAATCATTTCTATATATAATTGACTAACAAACAATTTAAATTTAAAACAAATGACATTGCTAATTACACAAAATTTGAAAACTATTTTCCTAACGCCAACGGATAAAAATGAAATTCCACAAATTATAAATAGTCTAAACAACATAAATTCTGTAGGAATTGACGATTTGAACACAAAAGTGATCAAAGCTTGTGCTAAAGATTTAAGTAAGCCTTTGAGCTATATTATTAATCTTTCTTTCGAAGAAGGTTCATTCCCTGAAATATTAAAACTATCCATTGTCAAACCTCTATTTAAAAAAAGGCAATATATCTGACATAAACAACTACAGACCAGTTACATTTTTTTTTTTTTTTTTTTTTTTTTTTATATACATCCCCCTAACAGAATCAGGGCTTGTTTTTTATCTTTTATTCATTCTCTTTTCTTTTATATTCTTTTTCTATTTTTTACAAATCTTATATCTATTTTTATATAATATATATACATCTGATTATTGTTTTGCATAGTTAATTTTAACTATGCATTCGTCGGTGTTTACATATGTAAAAAAGTCAACAGTTCCTTATTTTTTCGACACAGTAAAATAAATAACAATAAATCAATAAAACAATAAATCCAATAAAATAATATGCACTAAATTTAAATTCAAGTTTAAAATGTCAATAAAATAATCAGTAAATAGTAAATTATACAATAAAATTCAATTAAAAATGTCAAAAATAATACAACGGCACACACATTCAACTTAAACCTACTATCACAATAAAACTTAATCTAGAGCCTAACTAACATCACACTAAAATATCACAGTTCTTCTTACATACTACACCCACAATCTTCTTACAATACTCGAGGAATATGTCCCTCGATTTTCCCCCCAGGATGGAAGACAGGCTCTCACCCGTAATCGATATGCCCAATTTTTGCTCAGTATCATATCTACTGCTAGCAAAAATCGGGCACTCGAGTAACAGGTGAGGAACCGTCTCCTCAACTCCTGGCTGACATGAACACGACGGGTCCTCCTTCAACTTGAATCTGTTCAAGTAGAAGGCGAACCCACCGTGTCCAGTCAGAATCTGTGTGGTGTAGTGTGTGATGTCTTTTACCAGACCAGTTACATTAATACCAGTAATATCAAAACTATTTGAGAAAACTATGCTAAAAAGACTACACGCATTTATTACCGCGAATAATATACTTGGGTCAGAACAGTTTGGATTCCGTAAAAATAGTAACACATCTTTAGCCTATTTTAATCTTATAAAATATGTTACAGAATCGCTAAACGATAAAAAGCCTGTAGTCGCCGTATTCCAAGACATGAGCAAAGCTTTTGATTTTGTAGATCATAAGCTTCTACTATACTAGCTCGAAAAATATGGAATACGGGGCAAAGCCTATGACTGGATTAAAAGTTATCCCACGGGAAGACGACAGTGCGTAGAGATTTCAAAAATTACGCAAGGGAAACAAATTACTAGTAGGTCGAAGTTTCTATGCAACGAATTTGGAGTTCCGCAAGTAAGCTTACTAGGGCCAGAACTATTTTTGCTGTACATCAATGATTTACCTAATGTAACAGATCAAAATACTATTTTATTCGCGGATGATACAACAGTAATAATTAAATGTGAGAATGTAGACTCGTTCCAAAATGACATTTGTAATACGGTTGTCAAAATAATTTCATGGCTTAAATATAATAATCTAGAAATTAATATGAATAAAACTAAAATTATTCAATTTAGGGACTATAGAACACGACAAATTGAGTTAAATTTAACCTTTGACAGCATTAAAATAGAAGAAGTTAATTCCGCAAAATTTTTAGGGGTCATAGTAGACAGACACTGTGATTGGAAAAATCACATAAGCCACGTATGCAACAAACTAGACAAGTTTGTATACGCAATTAAAATGTTACGTATCAAAGTCTCAACCGCGGCCGGATTATGCGCATACCACGGATATGTGTCTTCGGTGCTCTCGTATGCGCTATTGCTATGGGGGAACTCTGTTGAAATTGACAAGACATTTAAGGTTCAGAAGAAGTGTGTAAGAGCCATTTGCGGAGCTTGGCCCTCAGACAGTTACAAACCCTTATTTCAGAAATTTCGTATTCTGCCTCTGGTATGCTTGTACATTAGGGATATTTGTACTTTTGTAAAACAGAATTCACAGTACTTTCCCAAAAATTCTGATATTAATAATAGAAGTACTACACCAAGACACAAGTATAAACTATATCTGCCTCAGTGCCGGTATGATATCTATAAAAAAATGTGTACATCAATGCCATTACTGTATATAACAAGCTACCTGACCATTTCAAAAGCTTAAACCTAGATAATTTTAAAGACAATTAACTAAATGGCTGTTAAATAATTGTTTTTATACATTAAATGAATACATGACATTTAAAGAAAGATAAATGAAAATTACCTTAATTTACAAAAATGATATTAAATATATAATTTTTACTTTTTACATAACATTATAATCATTTTGACATAATATTTTATTAATGAATTTATTTAATTTAATGATGATTATGAATGTTATTTTTACTTTTTACATGACATTATAATGATTTTGACATAATATTTTAGTAACGAATTTATTTGATTTAATGATGATTATGAATTATGAATGTTATTTTTAAATTTACAAATATGACATTAGATATCTAATTTTTACTCTTTACATGACATGATGATTTAGACATAATATTTTATTAATTAATTTATTTGATTTTATGATGATTATGGATTATGAATACTATTAAGATTTTGTTGTTATGATGACATGTTGTGCTATAACTTACTTTTTATATTGATTTTAGATACATTTTTTTTTTGTTATGCCCTTTTTTAATAATACTTAATGGCCGTGATATATCATTATTTAATTTCTATGACTAATACTAAAATTGTGTGATTTATTTAATTATTATTTAAATTGTTATGATCAATAATTTTTGAAGCTTCTAAATTATTAACTGTATGTCTATATTTTATTTATTTCCAATTTGTTGCAATCTATAAATGCTAACTTCACACACCTAACACCTTGCATGTTAAGGATATTTTGCGCGCCATTGTGATGGCAGAATGTGGGATCCTAGTTATTATAATATTTTAAGACCTTATGTATACCATATTCTTGCAATAAAGGATTGATTGATTGATTGATTGAACGTATGATCAAAAATATACGTTACTAGCTTTTGCCCGCGGCTCCGCCCGCGTAAATATAAGGTTTGGTAAAATCAATTACGGATATTTTGGGCATGTGATATACTGCTTATGTAAAGACATATTTTAAGCGGAAAATAATTTAAAATTTTCGAATAACTTATATTATTATACTATATAAAATTTCGTTGCGCTCTCCAAGTTGCTGTGGTCATTAACCGCACAGAAACAGCTGACTTTAAACCTAAAGCAAATTCTTTGCCTAACTAATAACAATTCAGTCAGCTGTGTGAGGTCATAAGCCTCCGTAGCGCCGCAACAAACGTAACATTACTTTAATTAGTATTTTCTTTTTAGATTTTTTTATTATTTTTCTGCCTAAATGTCTTTACATAAGCAGTAGATCATATGCCAAAAATACCCGTAATTTATTTTACTAAACCTTATATACTATCCCACGGTAACACTGTACCATTTCGGGATAAAAAGTAGCCTTTATTTTAATCTAGAGCCTAAACTACTACCACGCCAAATTTCATCAAAATCCGTTCAGTAGTTTTTGCATGAAAGAGTAACAAACATCCATCTTACCCACCCATCCACACAAACTTTCACATTTATAATAGTAAGTAGGACTATCTGAAAGTCGATTCTGCTAATTAAATCTTGCAATAATACAGCAACGATCCAGTCTCGTTATATTAACACTGCAAAAGGATATTCTTATAAACGTCAAATCCATTCTGATTTCTTCAAGTTCTGAATTGTTTGCTGCCGAAAGCTTCTTACATTGTTGCTGTTAAATTCATCAAATTGTTGTGCAGTCATGATACTAATACACATGTAATTTCTTTAGCTGTTCGATGAAAGTTATTTTTGGAATATTTTTCATGTTTGCATTGATAAAATGATTGGAAACCACTTGTTATTTAGCTTTTTATGTTTTGATTACAATCGAAATGTATCATGAAAACAAAACAGAGACACTAATGATAGATAATAACAAACAATACAGCTATTATTTGCTGTAATTTAACAATAATTATTATTTATTACTAATAGTTTGATTCACCGATGACAAACCTATGTGGTGACTCAGTTTTACAGTTAAACTAATAGGTATACCCTACGTATGGCTATCGATGTCGGCGATAAGCTTTGCTGGATAAATCAACTCGCTTAGATCTGTATAAAAAAGCGAAGCCAATCACTTAACAAGTTCAGATTTTGTATCTTATTATTTTTGTTTCCAGGTAAGCGTCTGGTTAGTTACATCACAGCTGGATTTATCAATTGGTGAGTTTTTTTTTTAAACCAGATAATATTAAACCAAAACAGACATATTTCTAAAAATTTGTGCTGTTTCAAAATTACTGAGCAGTCGATTTCATACTGTACTTATTATTATGCAAACGTAAAGGAGTTGTTTACTTTTTGTACTCCGTGTGTATATTTACATGCAGTTATCATTCCTCAGTACCGGCCATTTTATTAGCCATAAAAATTTTGGCATACCATCCGCCCAATCTCTTAAGCCGTTAAAGAATGAACGAACGGAATCAACAAATGACTTCAACAAGAAGAGGCTTTTTACGACACAAGCAACTTGAAAATATGGCTTGTGATTTTGCAACAACAGTATTGTTATATTTTCCATTTTATAATTATTTATTAATCTTTAACAAAAAAATTGAGACCTTCGGAAAATAATTCATGAAGACATTTATTAGGTATTCTTTGAAAATATTGTGTAGGCAGTAGGTATGTCACGCCATCAGTGATATCTCGCGGCTGTGATATCTGAATTCTGCAATATATCTGGATTGAGCAATGCTTAACGGTTTCTACCTTATGATGAATCATCAAGTATTGTAATTACCTATTGCAATAATCTTGACCCGCTTGAACCCAACGTTCTTGTGGTAATGTCGGTGAGATCGGCTCTCTTGGTTTCGCCTCTACACACATATTGTGTATCGCAGTCGTAGATAAATTTTATACCCTACATTCGAACATAAATAAAAGCGGAACATGAAATATACAAGAGCTGGCAACACCTCCGGGGATCCGGGCGAGTTTGTTATATCATCATTAGCATAGCTCGCAGCGAGACTCCATCAAGACTCGTAAATAAGTTTAGCTTTTGTTTCTCTGCAATCAGATAAATGCTCACTGGAGGTGATATACAAAAATGATGTAAGAATTCTCAGAAGACTTAGGCTCTACGCCGTATATCCGCCGCTCTTTTTTAAATTTAATATTCTAGTCTGTTTTTGGTAGCCGTCTTGGGCCTGGGTAAGATCGTAGGATTAACGAATTTAAATTCACATACATTATTTAGAATTAATCTTGTTCTGATGGGCGACTTATATTTACTTTTGTAGTTTTTTCACTTTTTCGGAATAATTTACAAACATTTTTCAAATATCTTTGCATTTGTTCAAGATCATTTGGAGCGCTTTTATTTTACCATATATATATATTATATTATTATTATATGATGATGATATGATGATATCTTTAATCAATCGTCTATTCGTTAGCTAATATATTCTATTGCTCATAAACATTATGGCATCTAAAAGCGATGGCACGTGATTACACCGTCGCAGGCATCGGCTGAGGATGTTCTCGGAACGAAATGTGCCATAATCCGACGTAAGCTATTATAAGATTTCAGATAAGGGACGGGTTTTTGCGATTGACGCTCAAAAACGGGATATGGGGAGCGTAACGGGTTAAAGGTATCTTCTGCGATGTAAGTTAAATTACGTTAAACCTGATTTCCGCAATACGCACCTGGGGACCTCTTAATAGCGTTGGGATGGGTATATACGATATATATTATGTACCAAAATCCTATGCCTTAATTTCTTCACACTTCGAGAACATAAAAGAAACGAAAGAAAATCTGAATGCATTACAATAGTCGTTTCGTGATGTTTTCTAATTTTCTACAGGCAAATTTTTACAAAGACAATGGAAACTAGAAATCTGAGCATCCGTTTCTTTGATGTGGATGTTATTTTCTTATTGTGGTTTACTGTAACGCTTTCTAACCAGCCTCACGACCTTAACCAGATGGCCATTAGAGATGCGATGAAATTGACGCCGACTGTTATATGCAGATGTATTAAGAATAAAACTCTTAGTTTTATGTAAAATAAATGGCGCTCGTTTGGAATCATTTAAGAATTCTACTTTGGTTACGACTAAAGGTTGCCCTAGAGTTGTTGTTTTTATTAAGTTGGGCGCCATCTCAGCAGGTGCAAGCACGGAAGAAATGTTAAATCACCTTTCAAGTTATTATTATGGTGCACGATTTTGTTACACCTATTATTTTCAGTGAATTACAAACAGTATTGACTGGTGGAATGTCTTTTACGTTCACAAAATATGTTAATAAGTTTTCAACCATATTGTTGGAGATTTTTACTCAAGTTACGAAAGGTTAGCCACTGGGTCTAATTAATGCATAGAGCGATCGCTTACAACGTCGGAAGTAGGAATGCGGATACCTATCAGATTCCGCGATTATAATAATTACTCACTCGAGTGAACTGTACCGCGTATCTCACCGATGTTATTGTGAAAGTCGCTACTTGTGTTTAGTATTTTCGCTGAATTATAATTTAATGGCTGATTGAGAGATTTTAACTGGTACTATTTTCAGAATCTCTTGGCAGAAAATATTACTTTCTCAATTTTCAAAGTTATACGTTTGAAAAGGAGTTGATGAATGCGATCAGGAAAGTGTACCAAGGACCAAATGTGACTATTAGCTATATCGACTTTAAGCGACCACATATCAAGAAATGTTATGTTAGGTTAGATACAATACTCAATTTGTCAACAGTCAATAGTCAACCCGAAAACATTTACTCCAAAAAGGTACCTACTTACTTAACGCAAAAACATTACCTTAGTAAGATATAATATAAATTTATTAAATATGTGGACTGCGTACAGCGTAACGTCTTAATGGTCTCATCTGTATTCAGCTGATGATTATCTAAATATTAAATGGAACATCATCCCTATCCTTTACAATCTAGATCTGAAAGGAATAATGGATATGTACCCGTTGGATCCACTTGGAATGACATTTATCAATATTTAGATCTACGATATGATTCCTCTTTACGTTAGAAGTATAGCAAATGTTATGTGCAATGTGCAATGTGCAATGTGCAATGTGCAATGTGCAATGTGCAATGTTTCCGCTTTTCATACTCCATTTGACATCATTTAAACGTTCGGTAAATAGTTTTAAACTTTGAGATATACGGCTAGTATATTTACTAAGAAATATCTTTAAAAAGCCCACAAGACTTGTTTTTTAAATAATAGCGAGCTTTCATAGGTCTGCTTTATTGAATCGGGCATTTTATACCTGCATCAGTTGCATCTGTTATCCCTCATTATGATCCTTTAACCGCAAAAAAATGTTTAATTTTTTTATAGCTTGTCAGGTGTCAGAGGCAGTTATTGTTAATGCTTCGAAATTGCCATCACGATTTCCGAATGTGTTTTTATTTATGAAATGGACCAAGAAACGAGCAGGCGGATCGCCTGATGGTAAGCGATTACCGTCGCTCATGGACACTCGCAACACCAGAGGAGTTACACTTGTACGTTGTAACTCCTCTGGTGGTGCGCACTTGCGTTCCTGGTCCTAAAAATACCCAACCCCCCTTGGGCCTCCTTTTACTCGGCGAAACACAACGCAATTGTTATTTCACGCTGGTTTTCTGTGAGGTTGTTGTAGGTATTCGGTCAAGCCGGGTCATTTATGGACTTCTATAGATTTACATAATATATAAATTAATATTTGAGAAGAATCACAAAATTTGACGTGGATGGTACCACGTGGTGGTAGGTTCACAAGATTCTAATAATTATAACAAAAAATATTATACGGAAAATCCGCTATAAATATCTGTAAACAAAAAGGCTGTTTGTCCACCGCCACCGTCAACGGGACATCAACGAGAACGAGATTATTTCTGGTCGAGACGAGATTGACGGGACGGGCGTGCGGTGGACAGACGGCTGTAGTAAACGTATGTATCGCTACTTCGGCGCCGTCATGTCTTTCTCGTTGACGTCCCGTTGACGGTGGCGGTGGACAAACAGCCTTTTTGTTTACAGATATTTATAGCGGATTTTCCGCATAATATTTTTTGTTATAATTATTAGAAACTTCTAATCTCTTTCTAAATCTAAATAATCAAACAGCGTAACAGGGCACACCCCTGTTTACTTGCTACTCTGCCACGATGATTTAACTTTAGTTAAGTCATCATGGCAGAAGATGTGGAATTGTGAACTAAGGTCTACCCAACCTAATCTAACCTTACCTACCTAGCCTAGCACTGACAGAAATCTAAAAGTAACTATTATATTGTTAGTAGGTAAATTCAATTTTTGTAGATATTTATTTAAATTTAGATAAGAATCTATGCACCGTACAACGAAACTCTCGGAAAACACTTTCGAAGGAAGGATAGACAGGAGACGAAGAGGGAGGCAGGATGATGCGCTGCGCTATCACCCTCCTGCTTGGTGATGGCGTGCGTCGTCGCAACGCTGGTGTGACATACATTGCGTTAATCGGTCGCAAATAATTGTATGAAAATTATGACAGCCCCGGCCCCCGTACAATTGATATTCGATAACGTTACGTATTTAAAATGAATTGGTGTCAATTGTTCCTGCTTGGGCTGAGCTATTAAAAGTTTTTGCTTCACGTATTAATAAATAAGTATATGATTCATAATTAAAATCTGAGATATATTTTTATTATTTGAAGCACTTTTGTGAGTCTCGTGAAAACGCCCCATATAAAAGTCGTACTAGTAGGTGACGTTACACGCTAGTAATCTCGCTACGAAATGTATGGCCACATGTACAAAATTTCTGATATCTCGTAATTTTGCGTGTTTATGTTGATACATACCATAGTAAATCTTTTTGTATTTGATGTAAGTAAACTAATTACCTGGGCTGATTGATAAGTGGCCGAAACGACGAACTTAAAAAAATGATACGCAAAAAAGGAATATTACATTATATTCTGGCATCTTTTTGAAAATAGAACGCCAAATTTGAATTTAATCGAACTGATGGAATTTGTTTGAGAGGACGTAGAACTTTCTCTGTCGTAAATTTTCTTAACAATGGAAAGAAACGAAATTCGTGCGGTGATAAAGTTTTACGTTTTAAAAGAGAAAACAGCAACCCAGATTAAAACCAAGCTAGACAGTGTTTTAGGTAATTCTGCTCCTGCATTGAGTACAATTCACACCTGGGTAACTGATTTTAAACATGGAAGACAGAGCTGCGAAGACGCCCACAGGTCTGGCCGTCCAAACGAAGTCACGAATCCGGACATGATCAAAAAAATTCACAAAATTGTATTGAATGATCGGCGCTTAAAGTTGCGAGAGATAGCAGAGATGGTGAGCATTTCATCTGAACGCGTTTTTAATATTTTGCACCAACATTTGGGAATGAAAAAGCTTTGCGCGCGATGGGTGCCGCGTTTGCTCACTGTAGACCAAAAGCAACGTCGAGTGGACGATTCATCGGAGTGTTTGGCGCTGTTTAACCGAGATACTAATGAGTTTTTGCGGCGCTATGTAACAGTCGATGAAACCTGCATACATCATTATACTCCCGAGACAAAAGAACAATCTAAGCAGTGGACTGAGAGCGGAAAACCTGCGCCGAAGAAAGCAAAAACGGTTTTGTCGGCCAGCAAAGTGATGGCGACTGTTTTTTGGGATGCTAGAGGGATTATTTTAGTGGATTATCTGCAAAAAGGAAAAACAATAAATGGAGAGTACTACGCAAGCTTGCTGCAAAAATTAAGTGAAGAAATCCAGAAGAAACGACCACATTTGGCCAAGAAAAAAATTTTGTTCCACCATCACAACGCACCTGCACACACGTCAATGGTTGCAGTCGCCAAACTCCATGAATTGCGGTTCGAATTGCTACCGCATCCACCCTATTCCCCGGATCTGGCCCCGTGCGACTTCCACTTATTCCCAAACCTGAAGAAATGGTTAGATGGCCAGAGATTTTCATCAAATGAAGAATTCATTGTTGCCGTGGACGAGTATTTTCAGGGGTTGGAGAAAACATTTTATCAAACTGGTGTAACGGAATTGGAGAAGCGCTGGACTAAATGCATCGAGGTAGAAGGAAACTACGTTGAGAAATAACTTTATTTTAAATAGATTTTTGAAGTTTTTCTTTGTCGTTTCGGAAACTTATCAATCAGCCCTCGTATATAGGTTTTATAAACTAATGTTTTTAAAAGAAAATTCAATTTATTTGTGACTTCGAAATGCAGTTATTTACAAAACTACACTACTTTTATCAAGTTGTAATACCTAATTATTTCTTAATTTATTTATAAAAAAAACTAAATTTTTACATGTAGGATACCCAAATTGACACGATCAGGAACCTTACAATGTAATTGTGAATCATTAAATGGTTACATGGTTTGGATGATCGTAACAAAAGCTATTATATAACATTGGGTAGTGCTTTCTCTTTTTGGAGGTGGGAGGTGAAAGTCGATGTCCTTGGTTCCCACCGTGGATTAAAGGCACCTGCTGTGACTCATATACCTCTTTGTATACACGATTTCCTTTCGCTAGTTTCCTTAATTGAGCCCCGCTCATATTGTAAATCGTAAACTTCATTAAGAAAGGGATTTGAATTATTAGATATCATTGGGTCATAATGGATTGAGATTTTTTTTAACATTAATCAATTTTGTTCCTAATCCGACTCTACTTTTCAAGGAGGAATATAATTTATAATAGTAGTAATTTAATTTAAATTAAACATTTAACTATAACGTTTAAAGAACATAATACTAAAGTCAAATTCACGAGACAAAATAAAAAATATAAACAAACCTCTTTCGCAACCTTTGGATCAAAAGATTTGGAAAAATACAGTTTCGTCACTTCATCCTTGAATAACAAATCTGGCAAATTTACTTAAAAATGGCGCCCTACCGATGTATGACAATAATTCATGTGTGTTAAAATCCGATCGATCCAAAGAATATATGTTACTAACGTAAAGAACCGTCATTCAATAGACATGATTGACAGCTTGCAGCTATGTGTGAGTGGCTAGACTATGCGGGAGGTGCGCGAGGCGAGTGGGGCGTGAGCTTTTCCTAGCCAGGACTTTTGTTCACGGGGCTGGGCGCTGGTTGTTTCGTGCTTTGACATAATTGACAATATAATTTCATAATATTTTTGATAGATTAGTCTGACGCGACGCTCAAAAATATTTCGGTGCCAACCTTAGGCTTACGTCAACATGGCTGACGTTCGCCGGGCTCGCGCTGTCATTTGTACTGAGTGTCCCCCGGTGACTCAAGTGAAATTGCTTATTAGCTTCAAATGACGCGTATGCTACTTTGGGCTGTTTGAATTTAGCATTTTTTTTATTTTAACAGATGAACATTGTTTACATAAATTATTATTTCTTCTGGTTTTTAGTATATATTCATTGACATTTTCTTGTACTATATGATTTTTATAGCATTATCTTAAAATTCTGTCGCTATTTTTAACTGAGTATTCTACGTAAAATCATAATGCACACCATTAATAACTCTTATGCAGAGCATTATAATGCCTATAATCGACTACGGTGATGTCTGCTGGCTAGAAGCTACCGAAGAGAATGTAAATAAACTGGTTGAATGGTCGAATTAGGTCACATTATATATGAAATTGGCGTTTTTTAAAGGAGCTCGATTTTTATAAAACATAATATATTTATTTAACCAAAGTATATAATACCATTGCTATCTATGCACTTTTGCCATCTCATAGGTAGTTCATTGATTCCTTAACTAAAAATACCATTCGGACAGGAATCAATAAAATCTTTGAAAGAGCTTTGGACTGCCCCATCGGAGTTGAATTTTTTCCCTTGCAAGAAGTTATCCAAATTTCGAAAAAAAATGGTAATCTGTTGGAGCAAGGTCCGGGGAGTACGGTGGTTGTTTTAGAGTTTAGACATTCCAATTCAAGCTCCTTTAATTTGATAGCCGTCTGTTGTGCAGTGTGTGGTCTAGCGTTGTTCTGAAGCAGCAGTGGCCTAGAGCGAATGACCAACCTCGGTTGTTTAGCAGCTAGACTTTTTTTGAGTCAATTTTCGCTTGGGGCAGGCTTTAGCTGATTCGCCAGGGTTCGGCCATTGCGATGAGCGTTTCCGATTATCGTACAGGATCCATTTTTCATCACAGATATGATTCGATTTAAAATCCCTTCATTATTTTGCCGGTTGAGTAATGTAACGCAGTAGTCGACGCGCGTTTGTCGGTTTGCTGCACTCAATTCATGAGGTACCCACCTTTCAAGTTTTTTCACCTTCCCAATTTGCTTCAAGTGGATTAAAACAGTTTTATCACTAACACCGCAGCCTGCAGCAAACTCGAACGTGGTTTCCAAGGGATCACTTCCACAATAGCCTTCAATTCTTCATTATCAACTTTGGTCTCCGGCCGTCCACGGGGTTGTTCTGCCGGTCGAAATTTCCAGAACGAAAACGTTGGAACGAAAAACGCACTGTGTTTTCTTTTGCGACACCGCCGCCATACATATCATTAATCCTTCGAGCCGTTTCGACAGCACTGGTGCCACGGTGGAACTCGTACTCGAAAATCGTGAATAATACGATATTTCAAGTTTTCCATTTTGTAAACAGAGTGACGCAAAGAAAAAACCAAAAGAGGAAAAAACAAATGAATTACGGTTTTCGAAACACAAATGCATTAGTAAATAGCGGTGTAAATTTGAAATTGGAATTCATAACCAAAGAAGATATATTTGAGATCAAAGTGGCCAGTACGACAAAACGCCAATTTCATATGTAACCTAATATGTGGGCTAAAGATGTATGATCATATTTCAGTCTACCGAAATAAATTACGGTGGTTCCCTATTCGCCAGCGTTGAAACTATAGGATTCTTAATTTATTTTTTAAAGTACTTTTCCATTCAAATTCTCCTTTCTATCCATGCGAGCTATTTTTTTTCCCCATCTCCAGGATGAATCTTGCAGATCTTTTAGACGCACACTTCTTTAATTTCCTTCTCACAATACCGATTTCTTTTCCTACACTTTCACTATACACTCCGCCAGGCTCTGAAACTCCTTGCCATCAGAGATACGTGTATGTAAAACTCTCATATTATTTAAACTGTTTTACTAATCTCAGACAAACCTAAAAATATTGTATTGTTATAACACCATGTTTATTTTTCTTATTTATTACGTGTATTATAATATACTATATATATTATTATTATTAATATGTATTTATTTATTTATTGTATGTAGGTATAATATTAAGTAGTTATTTTTAAATTGTAAAAGTACACGCAAATTTTTGCTTTTCATTAGTCAACTACTTATTCCTTTATCACACAGGTCTTCTGGAAGACATTCCATTTTGGAATAAGATGTGCCTTTGTACAAAATGTATTATTTTAAGTAATGTTTGTTAACCTTTATATTGTGTGTATATAAATTGTAAAATAAAATAAATAAATAAATAAAATATGTAGGCTACACAAATTATTGTAATATATTTTATTATATCTCTATCGAACATCGAAGTCCCAAAAAACTCCTTAATGACGGTGCGTCTCTGGAATGCATATTAATTGACAGGCATTGGTAACCCAAAAGTCCAACACGTTTAGTAGACGATTAATGCATTAGATACACATCACATTTAGTTTGTTTTATTGTTTTATGGACACAAATATTCAAGGAATCGATTATATACCTTATCCAAAAAGAAGTAATAAAATAAAACTGGGAAGTTTATTTTTAATACCATTTCATGGTTTTGTGGTTGATCAGGCGTTAAGTGTTACAACTTACAACTTACAAAACATATGTACAATGTATGAGTAAATATTAATTACTGGAGGTTGCCCGCGACTTCGTATCGGCAAAAGGAATCACACGGGAACCGTACATTTACATTTTAACCCGATAAAAAGAAGCCTATGGTATAATATCCTTCCCCGTGGTATAAGTGTAAGGAATGCTTCTCCTCACGTCATAGTTTGAGCTATTTTAAAATAATATTTTTAACCATGACATTATAAATATAAACACATTTTAGCGGAACCTTGATGACTATTCCACGGAACCCAGTTTCGGAATCCCAGGTCTTCTCTATATCTGTGCCAAATTTCATAAAAATAGATCCGGGGCCCTTCAATGCAAACAAACAAATCTCTTTACAATATAAGTAGGTAGGGAATATAAGAGTTACTAGCTTTTGACCGCGGCTCCGCCCTTGCAAATATAGTATCCCTCAGGAATACTGTACTTTTTCTGGATAAAAAGTAGCCTATGTTTTAATCCAGAGCCTAAACTATAACCATATTAAATTTCATCGAAATCCGGTTTGTAGTTTTTGCGTGAAAGAGTAACAAACATCCATCCATCAATCCTCACAAACTTTCACATTTATGATAGTAAGTAGGATATGTATTCATTTCAGTTGTACACTTGGTAGTTCAAAGGATTTACTCGCCAATAAGTATATCGTTTTCCGGGCGTCCGGATCGTTTTTTACCGACATCCAAACAAAGGAGGGCTTTATGCATGTATATTTATATGTATATATATTTTTATAATTTTTTGTTTGTTCAACGATAATTCCGCCGTTTGTGGACCGATTTTCAAAATTATGTAAGGGGTATAATCCCAAGTTGGTCCCGTTTTCGCCAAAGTGGTGACCTGATGATGGGATCCATGAGGAACTCCTCAAATCTATATGGACACATGGTGATTTCAACTTTTTCTGAAGTAGTCCAAGCATATGCTACCAAAAAGTAAGATTTTGTACCAAGGTATACCCTGGATCCAAAAGTACTGAACAGAACTCCTGACTCCTTATAAATACATATTTGGGGATTACAGCGTTGTTTAAAGAACTGCAAGCATGTGCCACTATGTCAATTACGGTAATCATCATCATTAACACCATAATCACAATTTTACATCGACACGGATATCTTCACAAGAAACACCAACATGTTATTATGATGACATGTTGGTACATAGGTACTCACTACTGATCAGAGTTTTGTGCACCGATATCAAGGTGTTCTTAATAATATAGATAATAAATTTAACTAAAAAGTGAAAAATTATTATTTTAAACAAAAAATTAAAACCTACTTCCAAAGTAAAAATGCACAAAAAAGTATGAAGAAAAACTTATTTTCTAAATAATTCCCCTTTTAAATTCGGCTAAAATTTCAAAGTCGGTTTTAATTTTTTGTTTAAAAATAATAATAATTTTCAATATATAGCCGTTTAAAATTGATAATTGCTTCATATCCTCGTTGTTTTCCTTTTCCCCAGTAACTACATTGTGATTTATGTAAAATTTACTGTATATTTGTCGAGATTCGTTTCGAACGACTCTCGCATGGTTAATGCATCAGCTGTGTTTTAGATAATCAAATCGATGGTAATGTCAACAGTTATCATTTATGTTCGTGCGCTCACCGTTATAATGTATTCGTAGTTTATTATTGCAAAGGGAAATAGGTATACGATCATACGACGCAGCTCGTGTTTACACGTTTGGTACCTACTGACTCAAAGTTTTCAGTGTGCTGTGTGCGAGTTCTTGTCACTGATCGCCGTGAAGAAGTTAACTACAATTTGTATGGCATCGAATTAGTTACCATTGTTTGCCACTAGGGGCGTTGTTTCGTTCCCATACAAATTGTAGTTACCATCTTCACTGCGAGTAGTGACAATAACGCGCACGCAGCACACTACTATAAAGATGTAAGTATGCATCTTACTAAATAAAAGCTATTTCAGCTAAGGACAAGATCCAATAATTCTCAATTATTCCTTTTGATTGGGTCCTTAATTTTCCTTTAGAATAAAAATCAATGAACTACTTATTATAGACAATACTACATATCAAGTATAATATGTATTATACATAAAGCTATTTTAGAAAATGAACACTTCACCGTTTGATGGCGATGCACGATGTCGCCTCCTGCGCTACTTCGCGTAGATCCGCTGATGATACTGTCGTTACATTGTTTTCCGACGTAAACTGCTAGTTAAGTATGTTTCCCGAGTAGTTAGAAATACGGGAAACTTACATACCCTCCAACGTCACATATTGGTGGCTATAAATGTAAAAGAAAAAAAACATTTTTTGTCATTATGTACAATTAATTAGAAAACTACTAATACATTTTTGTACAATTAGAAAACTACTTACATTTTTGCGTCATTGTGTACAATTGTTTAGTTAAAAAAATCCGTTTAAATTCTGCCATATTTGTTGACATTTAAGTGATTAAATTTATCACAGAGAACGTGACTATGCTAAGTGCCACAGAAAGATACGTAATGTGCCATTTAGTTTAAAAGCTAGTTGACACTTGAGTGCATACTTATCGTGCTGTTAATAGCTTAATTATTTTATTATGACTTTCTGTCAGAGAAAGTATGTTAAAGGTCTTAAAAGTTGAGATGTGACCTTTTTTACAGCTAAGGTTTAAATTGCTATTACTACATTTATGAGGTTTGAAAGATTTATTCAGTATTTTGTCGATTTTATTTGTAATTGTGCGAGAGCCACGCTTCGGCATAAATGGGGCGGCTTGACTGGGTAAATACCACGGCCTCACAGAAAACCGGCATGAAATAACGCTTGCGTTGTGTTTTGCCGAGTGAGTGAGGTTACCGGAGGCCCAAGGGTGGTTGGGGATTTTAAGGACTGGGTACGCCAGTTGCAACACCAGAGGAGTTACACTTGTAACTCCTCTGGTGCTGTAAGTGTCCATGGGCGGCGGCAATCGCTTACCATCAGGTGATCCGTCTGCTCGTTTCCTGGTTCATTTCATAAAAAAATTAAAAAATCTTGGGTTACGCCTACTTTTCGTCGGCAGTTTTATTTAACTTCCCACTCTATAATAATTATTGAGTAGGGAATTAACAAAATATATTATTGAATAATTATTATTGTTGGTCCCAACATGGCGTATGTTAATAACGTAGTCATCGTTAAAGCGTTCGAGTCGAGATTGAGCTAAATACTCGAACGTTATCTATTTGGGGTACGGGACAATAGTTGGCGCTGAGTGATATGACGCACCTGAGGGTAAATGACCACCTGACACATTTCCGTCCCCACTTTCACCTGCGGACATTCACCCGGGAACACGGCCTGCTCCCGTTTCAAATTGAAGTTGCTCGTCGCTTTATTAATGGGAACGCATTCCAATTAAGAGCTCGTTTCGTCCTCTTACGCAATTATGACGGCCTGAGGCTCTCCTCGCTAGTCGCTTCCAATTCGGATCGAATTCAAAAGGTACGGGGTCATTATATTTAAATGGGTTCCATTATTGGGTTACCGGAATGTCCCTTTTGGATTACGCTTGATGTATCCCCATTTTATTACGTAACCCTGTTAAATTTAATGCGTTTTCGTGTTATTTATAGACCCGTTATGATTGAGCTCATAAATATTAAATGCCGTTAAAGGACATGTAGGAATATAAAATCTGTATAGTGACATAAACATCCATCAGCTTGTCTACTGGCTGTATATTAACTCATGCCTAATATCCGTCACGTGAATATTTGGTTAGTACCTAATACCTAATACTGTGACCGAAATCCTAATCGACAACGATATAAATTAGACACAATCACAGATTACGACGGTATCCGTTAGGGATATTGGTATTGGGATGACGTTAGGCTGTTATAGTGAGCAATTCGCAGAGTGATGCCTGTCGCGAAATTTACACTCCCATTGTGGTGTCTTGTAAAGAGTATCTACTATTATGATGGCTGTATTACCGTACGGCGTATAGTGTACCGCACCCAATGAAGGCACCGTTGTTAATTCCATCTGAATTCAAACAATTTAATATTCCTATAGAGTTGTAGATCCCAGTGATGGTGCAATGTTTATACCTAATCCACAAAGTTTTATGGACCATCTCTGTGAAATCTAAAATTTATCCTGTTTATTAGTCCTAAAATGGAGGGACATCATAAAATGTGAAACAAATCTATAAACGATACTTTATAGTAATAAAATAACTTATATTGTAATACCTATCTTTTGACTATGCACCTAAAAAGCTGCAAAGTTCTAAATTGTGATGATGATTACGTAAAACTTAATGTTCCTATCAATAAACAAACAAACATTTACTTAATCATTAATCGAGTATTATATGTAATTAGATTGTGCCGGATAATGCATAATTTATGCAAACGATTCTTTTGTGTAGACTACATATAGGCGGTACAATGGTGTGTCGAATAAATGCATTGTACCAAACCCGGCATCGAAATGATCTCTTTGTAACGGGAAAACAATAACGCACCGGTTATTATAGCCACGGATTGTATGACACAAATGCTATAGGTATGCTAAAGTAGAGGGCACGGAGGAACGAGACCCGACCTCGCTGTAACGGATCAGCGAGCCCTCTGAATTTGGTAAAGTTAAACAAACGTTCGGATTATGTTAATCTAGGCTACGCCAACATGGAAACTAAAATGTTCTAATGCGGTGTAGACGGAGTATCTAAGGCTGGGACTATATTGTCCGGAATCCGTAAGGCCAGGGAAATTAGGAGCACTGTAAATATAACTCTGCTCTAATACATTAAAGTTGAAAATGTCGACATTTGACTCGACTTGTTCGATGTTCGACTTGTTGTCGTATTCGATTTTCAGCTCTATTGTATTAGCGCAGAGTTCTATTTTCAATACCCTAAATTATCCTGGATCATATAGTCCCAGTCTTATGTAGATTGCGTTCTCGGTAAGGGCTCTTCATCAGATATTTCGCAGATATTGTCGATGAAACTTTTTCAATGGTGTCTATTACTTAGACACGCTCGTAAGGAAGGTTTAGTGTTTCTTTCATCGCTCTTTCTTGGTCTGTTTTGCTTACCAACGTTGAGTATAGATTTTCAGCTGTGGATGCAAACATATTAAGATATCTAAACATGTCTAAACTGTAAGGGTTTTCTTAAGATATAGGATTTTTGGTGTTTGATATTATTAGATTTACGTTACTAGAAATGTTGACATTTATTAACTTTTGGCGCCAAAACTTAATTATTACCTGTTAATTTACCAGTGCCTTTTGTTAAATCCGGTCGTTAAACGTTATCGATGATTTGATTATGACGATCGAGTGTCACGCCATGTTTAGAAAGCAGAAGGCATTTAAGTTTTAATTTTCACGTTCACTTTTTTAAACACAAGTAACCCTAATGACTATTTCCGCGACAAACTACGGACTTTAACTAGATAGATAAAATATAATTTACGAAACACAGCTGACTTTTAGTCGTGCATAGGGACAAAACTTTAATCTCTAAAGTTTTCTGTGATTGCAAGCAATAAGATGACAAGTCTTCTAACGTAACCGACAGAATATTGTACTTAAATCCTATTTAAGTTTATGCTTAATAATGTACCTATGAGGCACCTGTGGGAAGTGGGTACATCTTTATATGCATTTACATTTTGCACATAAAAAGTTACGGTCAGAGTAACTGTGCAACATCATCGTGTTGTTCTTGCGGTCTGCGTGTCAATTAAACGTTTATTGCTTTATTAGTTTAAGTGCACCGCTTTTTGATCCATACTAAGATAGAACGACTGCATTTGCTAAATAAAGGTTGCCGACCATTTTCGATTTCATGCTTGTCAAATTGAATTGTATTAGTTTTAGGTTTGGGGGATTAGATGTTTATTTGCGAATAAATCTATGTAAAACTGATTCTTGTTAGAAGAGCTCCGATTCATTGTCAGCTGCCCCAGATACATCGTCAACAATGCGTGGGATATGTCACATCCTTCGGCGGTACGCCATATTTGGTAAATTGTTTACATGATTGCGATCTGCATGCAGTAGCGAGTTAGCGAAATAAAGACGCGACATACGCAGAATCGATGATGGACTCTGATAAGAATCCAAGTTTAAGTGGTGTACAGTTATCTGATGATGACGATGATAAAATCCGGTGAAGTGCAACATTTTTTTCATTTATTCCGAAACTAAAAGATTTCTTTTTAATACACCATTGAAGAGGACTGCATTCACGACGCGAATACGACAGCTTGTCCTACTTACCGCAACGTTCTTTGTGATAGGAAGTGTGTTTTGCCGCAAACACACTTGACGACTTTTGTTTAAGACACTACAGGTAAGCATTAATGAAAGTCTAGGGTATGAAATGAAATGTGAGAAATAAACTGGAGTGAGACTGTTTTTCTGTTCCTGTATTATGAAAGTTGATTGTAAATTGACGTGAGATAGTATTGTAATCGCTTGCAAATAATACATTTATCCCAACGATTGAAGTGAAGATTTCTTAATCGGTATATAACCATAAAGTTCAATTAAATATTAAAAAATAATTGAAAACGAACAACTATAAAACAACTTCGTTTTGAATTAGTTTAACTGAGGGACACCTCGGAGTAGCAGAGATGACCTTTAAGATATTTATAAACACTAAGCCATCTAAAAATCACATTGTAAGCAGTTGTTGTAGAAACTCGCCGTAATCGCAGTTGAGTGTAAAAAGCGATTAGCTGGTTTCACTTTTTTGCAACAAAAGACAAAAGCAAAACAAAAATATAAGACAAAACCGCAGTAATCGGTGTTCATAGAAATTCGTGTGGCCGCGGGCCGGGCTTCGCGCGCCGTTCTCACTTTCACACTTTCGCTGGGGCATCGCACCCGCAGCCGATGTTGCAAAACTGATTATACAACACGTGAGCCTATACCAATTACAGATACAAATCGGATGATTTGAATTATCTGACGTACGTTAAGTGAATATAAATTATATTTTCCATTTTATTCATTTAACTAGAGATGTTGCCCACGACAGTGGGAAAGTGCATTTTCTGGGATAAATATATAGCCTTTATGTTAATATCATTAATTCGTCGAATTAATTTTCCCGCCTACGGCGAAGCCAAAAGAAAGGGTAATGATTTTGGCATTCTATGTATGTATGTTTGTTTCACCGTAGCGTCAAAGCAACTGATCGGATTTTAATGAATGAGGATTCAATAGATTCATAATAATGGCCCTATAATATTTGCGTAGTCGGGTTATACTTTTGATTTTTGCGTGAGACATCCTCACAAACTTATTTAATAGTCTAGGCTAAATGAACTCGAGAATAATCACTTGAAATTGCAAAGATTGCAATAAAACTCGATAAGTAAGTGTGTTATGTACATTAAATATTATAGTTGTAATGCGAACTCTTTACCTTGATTCGGAAAGCTTGGATATGTATGCATGTTTATGTGGCTGTAGTCTGTACCTTGCGGTCGGTGCGGTGATCTCAAGGTCCGCGCGTCCCTTATACCCGGTTCACCTCCGAACCCAGACACGAGGAAGGACCTCGCCCGAGGTGAAATCCTGCTATGAGCATCATCACTGACCACGTACGTCCGTGTGGGGCTTGAGTCTCTTCTCAATTGGAGGAGGATTTTAGCTAGTATTATTATTAAACTCGACAATGACAAACATTTAGATTGTGGAAACATTTGTATTTGAATTGTTTGTGGTTGGACAAAAAGCTTACAGAGAATAGAGTAAAGTATTATTTCCCCATACCATTTGCATCATGTGTTGTAAATGACTCAATTTAAATCTTTTAGAGAGCTCCATTTCCTCAATTTTATGGCGTTAACTTAGTCAAGTTATAATTATATAACTATTTATATATTTAGATAAATTTTAATTGAGTTAAGTTTCCATAAAATTTGAATTAATCATCTTTTTGATGGTTAGGTCTTCCCATGAGACACAATAAAGCAATTTATTAAATGAAGACCGAGTGTAAAAACCATTGTTTTCCCTCCTCTTAATAATCCCATCAAAGTACGAACTTGACATTGAAAGTATTTTTTTTATTCATGTCAACTCAGGAATATTAATCGTCAATTGCACAGCTATTTGTCCAATTTTTTTCTCGGCAAATTGTTGCGATCATCAGTGTGTGTAATATGTTATGATACACATGCTGGCTGCATTGTTGTAGCTTGTACTGCCAGCGCCCAGCTCTCTCCATTGTACCCAGACTGTTTCACAATCGGGTACCGCAATATAATATGCTGATTACGCCAGACCTTAATATAGGTGATATTACTTTAATAATTTAGCTTAATGTAGGAACTCAGACTCGACATAATGTATGTCACGTTGTTGTAGTGTTTAACAGTCTACACTTAAATATCTTTGGTTTCATCAATATTAGTATCGAGTTGGAAAGTAACTCGGAAGTGTAGAAGGGTGCTACTTCACATTCTAGAGTCGATAACTCTACTTTTATACCAGTTTCGCAACATGACCATAATGAGTTGCAAGAAAATAACAAGTAGAAATCTCTCAATCGACCAAAACATGGAAACCTGCGCTCACCGACCAGTATATCTTTATTACGTTGAGCGGTCGTATATCAGATGACATCAATGCTCGTTAGCCGTTCGCGGCGGACGCCTAACTCACCAGCCGATTACCAATGAGCCGTTTGAAGTTGCAACGCTTCCTTAAATTAAGCCGAACTACTGATTTTTAAGTATCTGAGCGTATGAACGTGAGAACAGGTTAATAGCAAGTTATGGGCCCAGATCTGGCCTTTCGACTATATTTATCGTGTTTTATGGATAATTATCACTGTCCACCCATGTGCGGTAGATCTACTGACTAGAGTCCAGATCGTGTAGACAATAAATAACTCCCCGATACTAACCGATTTCGGCGACGCTGACCGGTTTCATTGAAACCAGGCTAGTTACGAAGGAGTAATTTTCATAGTGCCCAAGTGTGTGCACAGTAGGTACTCTCTTCTTTTACTCTCATAACCCAGTGGGGCGGATAACCGACACGACTGGCGGGAGAACAGGCGCAGGTCCGACTTTTTACATGCCCATCCGATGCATGGATCATCTTTCTTGTCAGAAAATGAGGTTATAAGCCTGCATTGTCCTAACCAAACTTGGAAAAAACATTTTTTGTTGTTCCAATGCGGGAATCGAACCCACGACCTTCGAGTCGAGAGCCAAGCTCAAACCGCTAGACCACGGAGGCTATAGGCAATAGGAATTAGGCATATACCTACCAGGTAAATGCACTATTATTACTATGCTATAGCATATTATACAATTAATGTTTAGTATAAACTAAAGAGTTGTAGCATAAGGCTTTTTGAATAAAAATAACAACTTGAGGAAGTTTTTAAGGAAATAATTTGATACTTAAGGCAGTTGTTTTGTCAGAATAACCTCAAAGAGCGTGTGAACGAATATGTTGTACAGCTCGCGACAGATCGATCTCACGCGCACAGATAGGCATCACTCCGCCTAACCGGTGACTGTTGTCATTGATTCATATCGACGTCGTTGGAAGAGCGAGCAACACCACTGTGTACATAGATAGTCATATCCTTATCGAGGTTTTACAGGAATTCCCAACTTTTCGTAGCAAAAATTTCCTATCAGGTGCACCGTGGTGAAACCCCGATTGTAAAGGCTTCATCGAAATACATTGGTATTGCAAGTATTATAAATATTATGGGTGTAAGGCAAAACTTTATCCTCGAAACTAATAATAACTAAAGCCGTAATTTGTACAGTAGTTAGTAGGCCACATATGATAAAATGTGCTATTTATTTAATTATGTACATTGTACCACCTACCAGTTTGGAGTGTAATTTGTATTTTTAACTCAAAGACTGTCAAAACAAACTGTATTTTTAGCAAAACTCGAAAGTCTAATCAAAATGTACTGTTTAATTTCAACACTAGGTACAATATGAATTTCTACTATGTGAATTGTAAGAAAACGTTCACACGGTAATCAGTATCGAGCAGCTGAGCGATAATTGGAGCGTTTAATCCAAGGAACTAGTTCCGAAATTTTGCTCTCGACTCGGAGGTCGTTCTGCAGTTTGCACGTACTACTTATTTTCCTATTAAGACGCTGTACAACCTCAACCTTTGTATCTTTTGCTTTAATGTATATTGCAACATGAAAAATAAATTAAATAAAAAAATATTTTGATGTTAAACGGTTTTATTACAATAAAAATAATGTAGGTAATGTACTAAAAACTAAAAAATAATTCGGTGAGTCCTAGCTAGGCGCGTGAAACTCTAGATACGCCCAACGATTTTATTATTTGTCTGATCAATACCCCAGATTGATGAGAAGATTGGTGCGATCTGGTAGCTAGGACTTACCGAATTATTTTTTAGCTTTGATTACCTACATTATTTTTATTGTAATAAAACCGTTTAGCATAAAAATATTGTTTTATTTAATTTATTTTCAAGTTTTTACTTTTGTTGTTTCAGAATGAGCTCTATTCTAATCAAGCCCTTTCATTAGACACCTATATTAAGGTAGTTGTGGAAAATATGTAATCCGCCATTTTGTGGCGGCGGCCATCTTGAATTTTATTTTTTTATAGTGAGCTCTATTCTACCAATAAAGCCCTTTCATTTGATACCCATATAGAGGTTGTTGTGAAGTAATATGTAATCCGCCATTTTGTATCGGCCGCCATTATGGATTTACAGTCATAATTTTTTTTTATTATTGTATTGTCATCAAGATTAAGAGTGGATACCAAATATCAGATCGATCTGGTGTCAGGAAGGGGGTAAAATTCCAATTACTAAATTTGACCCAAACAAATAAATAAATAAACTGGCCAAGCTAAATAAAACAGTTTAAAAAGGAAAATTTCTTTACATTTGTTTTTAGTATATAGTGCTTATTCTAGAAACCAGAGTGATTACCTTTTGAAATATCAATTCACTGCTATTATATAGAATTTTGTTACATAATATTCACTTCAATATTTATTTTGTAACACGTTTTCAAATGTTATGGTTTTCGTAATTTATTAGACCTACGTAGTACGTACACTAGGCTAACATCCATACATCTACATAGTTTCCAATAATATTCTTTACCCGTGTAGTATGGAAAGTTTAACTTCCTATCGTTATATTATTCAAATCTCTGCTCTAAATACGAGTACGATTTAGTTGCCGCTTGCCGCTACACTTTCATTTGCAATATGCAAATTAGAGCGTGAGCTTGTTCCGAGCTGGCACAATCTTAGCCGTTTCATAAAATTAGATGCGATTCGACATTAGTCCTCGATATCGAACTAATGTCAATGTTATTTCGATCATTACAGACTGTTATACGTGCTCTAAGACTTTCGCCTACATTCGATACAAATTTCTCTTAATATTCAGGCCCGCATCTGCATTTGTGTGGGAAGCTGGCGTTCCTAGTTTTTTTAATTGCCCCGTGTCGGGTGTAACGTGTGTTTAGTGTTATTATTGCGGGTCCGATGCATGTGCCGCAAAAGTAAGGCGTCTAGCTGTCTCCGGCCAATTTTGTTGTTAATTATCTCCCATCGCCCGGCTGGCTGCGGCTCGTCTGGCCCGGTAACCGCACCGCCGTCTGAAAAGTAGGCAATGCACTAATAAATGTTTTTGTTATTTTTAGATTAACAGGTGTAGCTGTTCGTCGACCTATCTCAAGATTCTTCGTTTTGTTTGTCGTATAACTCGTATAAATACATTACTCCGGCGATTGATCTTGAAGCTTTAATGTAAATGCGAACTATTTTATTTCTTTATTCACTGTTTAATGTGTTCACCATTAATTTTTTTCCCTAGACAGTATTTAATGATCAATAGCGGTTGTTTTTTGTGTCAACCGCTTGAGCGTTCCGATACCGGACTATTAAACTGAATTAATTGTATCGTTACTTTTTTGTTGGTAATTGCAAGGTAAACTCGTAGTCTAAAAAGTTCTTCCTTGTTAATTGTTCATTATTCTTTAGCCCACTTTTGTGATGCGCCGTGACTTTACTCACAATATATACAGTGATCGAGTTAACGGCTCAAAGTTAACCGGAATCTTAATAAATCGTCGTAAGACGTCACCTTTTACTGGCTTCTAAGAATTTTAAATGAGAAATTCCTTATAAAAGTCACTCAAAATTTGTAACTTTTTCGTATAATGGAAAAAAACTAATTTATTATATTAAATTTTTCGAAAAGCTCGAGATAATATTATTACACGCGATAGAAGTGCAAAATTCATCTGATAAATTCTATTCCATTCGATCATTTCAATGTTTTTGTCTCAAATTTTTTTACTGCTATAATAGAGCCTCTCGTGTTTTGACTTCGTAACCGTACCGTTCGTAACGTACTTTTTGTTAAAGTTTGCTTACTAACCCCACCACTACCAGTAGACTACTCTTTTAATTGAGTTTCGCATGAGTTACTAACATATTCCAGTAAAATTGACATTTGAGAGGCGGATTTAGATTTCAGTTCACAAGTGGGGTTCATCGCCAGTCAAATCGGCCCGTTTTAATTGACTTCTGTTGGTGTTTTATGCATTTATGTATCTGGGTCGGTCGATGTCGGTGAATTCACCATGATAAATCACACTTAATCACTCTAAGTCTAATATGATTTAGTGCGAAACCGTCGTTGTAGGTGAAATTATTCTCATACTAGCTGTTGCCCTAGGCTCAGCCCGCGTAAATTTAGTATCCCTCGGGAACACTGTACTTTTTCGGGTTAAAAAGTAGCCTATGTTTTAATCCAGAGCCTAAACTAACCTTTCATCGAAATCCGTTCAGTAGATTTTGCGTGAAAGAGTAACAAACATCGATCCAGCCATCCATCCATCCTCACAATTTTTCACATTTATAATATTAGTAGGATTTCGTTACTGCCACATTGATCATCACAGTTCACATCACAAAAAATAACGTTTTAAACTTAAATTTTTAACATAACAATACCAAGGTAACAAACATGAGACATTATTTATACTAAAAAAGTAACGTCACATGTAACATCTAAATAAAAGAACGTAACTACTTAAGTACCTAACAACAATTATGTCTTTATTATGTACAATATTATTCTCTAAGACCCCATTATTATAGAAATAACCTCAAAACCTCTACAAACTATGTAAATGACACATTCATGCACGTTCACATTTTTATTTTACTTTTTAAACTATGTGTAATGTTCAGTAAACGGTGGCGTTAAGTGGGTACTTTAAGAATTAATAATTCAAACATTCATGGCCATGATCATTAAAGGACGGATAATAAACGTTTAATTAAACTTAAAATTTTGTAGAAACAATCGTAACTTCAAATGTCTAAACAGAATTAGCTAATTACAGAATAATTTTGGTGGCAGCGGTAGGAACAAAAACTGTGATAGTTGTTTATGCGTTGTGGACAAAGCAAATATTAATTCTAGTGAAATAATTTAGTAACAACCTGTCAAAGCGGCCAGACTCTCAATCTTTATCATTGTTTGATTTCGCATGTAAGTAAATTGTAAATTGTACATTCGTCATGTTTTTTGTCGCAATCTATTAACATTTTGTTTCACGGGCGTTTTTGTCCGCGATTCGATCCAGTACATTGACATCTTCATTATTATCTAAATTATCGATTATCTCATCCAAATTATACACCGGTGTATTTATTTAGCGTACAAATTGCATAGTTATTTGACTGTCACTACCATTACGTCTTTGTTCTGTTTTTGTTCATACATTTATGTTTAAATGTTACCCATCGTGCTCGTGAAGATATACTTATAGCAATGAATGTCTCATACTCGTGTGGGCCTGTAGGAAGATCTAAAGTATTAAAAATAATATTTTTTTATGTTTTACGCGAATGTTTGCGAAGATGTATTGTTGTCACATGTGATGTCATCGATGTAATATATTTTGTGTACAATGATAAGTTGCGGTTGTTCACCTCTGGCATCGTGTTGCGCGTCACGTCACTCACCCACCACAGTGCAAATACATTAATTAATAGCTACAATTTATATTTAGCTAAATATCCCCTTAAATCGCCAATCAATTCTTATAACTTGTTATTATATAAAGTCATCAGGAATTTCAATTAATGCTTCTAATCTTAGGCTACTTTCATCTTAAACCTCCTTGAACTTCGGGCCACAAGTAAAATTAATTTCAGCTAGTTGTATTCGCGATTTCGTGTGTATTCCGACTAGCTCTTTCGTCTAGCGACCCGACTGCCTAAGTATATTGCTTCAATTGATGTCACCTCATTTATTTTTATTTGATTACATTTATAAATGAGTTTTTATATGCTTGTATAACCGTTCTGTTTATTTAAAAAAGAAATTTATTGGTCTAGCTTTATCTCTTTGCTAGAGTCTATCATTGGTTTTATTCACATAAAACTTTTTCACCTCATTTGTTTAACTTATTGCTTATTAATTAAGATCACGAATCTATGATGCATTTAAAGGTTTAATTTGACTTGATTTCAAAATCAAATTTTAATTAGAAATCTATACTTCAATACCAATATTATAAAGAGGAAAATATTGTTTGTTTGCATTGAATAAGCTTCGTTACTACTGGACCCATTTTGTTGAAAGGTACAGATATAGATTAGACAACGGGGAAGGACATAGGCGACTTTTTATCGTGGCAACATTTACGGTTACAGTGGGATTTTCTTTAACGCGTATGAAGTGGCGGACAATATCTAGTAATTAATAAAGTAGGAATAGTTTAAAATTTACATTACTGTTAATTTTTGCTCACATTACTGTTAACAACCTTGTAAATATATTTTGATCAGAACATCTATTGATATTGTATGACAAAACTAAATGAAGCAATCGATTACGGACATCCTTATATGTCGACAATGTAAATGGTCGTCGGACACCGGACGGCGCGCGGGCCCACAAACGGACACAGAATAAAGAGTAACAGAAGACAAGCTTATACATTTGGAACGCATAGAAACGACATACACATAATCATCAATTACCGATATTTCGGTTTCAAACAGTGGAGCAGAGTTAACGGTGTGTTCCAAAACTGCACCGCGCACACAACACAGAAGCGTTTTTTTCCGTGTTTTGTCGAAATTTCGTGTCGTCGAGCTCTCGCCGTCGAACGAAGGTTCATCAAGTGAGGCCAATACAATATGAGCTTGCCTTCTGTCACTTTTAATTCTATAATCAGTTCCGAGTTCACGTTCGGTCCACGTGTAACAGTTGATGGATTTACGAGTTCGCCTGTTATTAGTTGACGGAAGCTGGTGGTTCGTTGGCAGCCGCCATTGATGTATGAATTGCTATTGTAAATGAATCACATGTTAAGCCTGCCCAGTGACCAAATTTAGTAAACTGTTTATCTGTTTACATGACAACGATACCACAGAGTAAAAATATATACTTACGTACAGAGAAACACCTTTCAAAGAACGAACCAAATTTTGTCAGGGTTGTCACAGAAAATGGGAGTAAATTAAACTAAGTCTAGCGTCAGTATACGCCTACGGTTATTGAGAAAGTACCCGACATCGAACCTGCACGATCACGCGTGTGACTCAGAGGGGGTCTATTCACTAGGTCATGGACGCAAGACATCTCCTGGAAAATGAAATATTTACTTACCTATTACTATCCTTAGGATACGTAAAAAATGAGATTTTTTGTTAATTCTATTATTTTTCATATAAGTAGTACAATACATAACCACTTTTTTCTTTGATATTATTTGTATTTAATAATATTACACTATAAAGTTAAACATTCATTGGACACAAATATAATATTAAAAATGTGTTATTTATCGTCATCACAACCAACAACACATCACAATTCTCAATCTCACATGACACTAAACTCAAACACAAATTAGAAAATTAGGAAGTCCCTTCGAGGGGACACAATCTTAACCAGATTTTTGACACTATTGCCGTGTACGCGATAGGAGAATTGTGGACACGTCGTATGCTTGTAGTAGTGCAATCTAATCGACTGTTCACTATGTAGCTGTCTATCTGGTCATATTTCCTTAATCTGCGACGATACTGTGGTTCTACTTGGATGATACTTTGGTCTAAATATTACTATCTTCAGCTAAATGTATTGCATATCTGAGAAATAACACAAAATTTGAACGCATTCTGATATTTTTATCCATAATGTATATTTCTTGTAAGAGGTAATGGTCATCAAAATTATATACAAATTACAAACTACAAAACAACAATAAAGTAACACGACTACAAATTTGAAAATATTATCAATATTACATCTTTTATAGTATTTATCTGCAGATTCTCTCGCCTATTTTACGGCTAAGTTTTCAAGCCGATCTTACTTGTGCGTTTTTGTCACCTCTGTATTTTAGTTCCCTAACCATATTATCATACTATAATATGTAAGGCAAAGCTGATTGACTGATGTATCAACGCACAAGCCAAACTCTTAAGGACAGAAATTAGAAATTTGGATGAAAGTTTAAAACCTAATTTGGCAATAATTGGGCAATGAAGGCTAGTCATAATATAATTTCATTTGGCTAATTCTCAGCTCGGTGTCTAAATATTGTAACGGCAACATAATATATTGTATCCATGTGTTGTTACGTCTGTATATGGATGTAATTGTACGAGGCGCGGTTGCTTACCCTGTGTTACACAGGCTGTGTACCGCCCATACATGGACATTGGACATCAGTGATTTGTGCACTATCGATTATTCAATTATACGTTATTACATCATCCGTACTTCTCGCTGTGTGTACTGTTACATACAAAAGATTTGCGTTCGATCCAAAGTGTCCATATACATCTACAATTTCTCTATTTTTTTGTTCAACGCGACGTTGTAATAGTATGATATTCTGTGGGCTTACCACGAACAATTAACAACAACGTATTCGTAACGTTATAGAACGAAAATGATATATGCGCTGCACTCTCATGATTTTCATAAAATTCTCATTCGATAACGTTGCGTATATAGAACGTTGTCAATTGTTCTTGCTAAGCCCACTGTAGTAGATACCTAGTTCATGTTTCGGAGTTTTTTATTTAATTTTATTCACATTTTAAACTCAGTTTTTGTATTGAAATAAGATCCTTTTTTTACACCATATCTTCGCTTTGCAAAGCGGAAGTTTTAAAACCTTCAAAATTATACATTTACGTACGTGACATTTTATTAATAAATCAACAAAAAGTAAACATCCTCCAAGGGTATTCTTTATGGAGTGTTGTCAGAACGGTCGTTGATCGGTGTTTGCCCACTCGACACTCAGATCACGAAACGTGCTAACTCAAATAGATGGATCCTCGGCGTGATAATTGTCAATACTTCTCGAAATATCCCAGAGATTTAGCACCTATTTATAACTCTTACGAGCTCTGATATTATTTTAATCCTAGAGAATTCTCCTTATGTTAAAGTTAACATAATATAAAAGATTTTTTTGTAAATGATGAATTCATCGCTTACACAAAATTCTTTGCATCAAAGCATCGTTTCTACCTTAACTATTTTTAATTATATTCTTCTTGTCTTAGGTATTTTTCTATTCCCCCATCTAGTCTGAAAATTTTCGTAATTACTCCTCGGCCTTAGGGTCGGGTCGGGTCTTGTTACGGTTTTAATAGAATGCTACTTAATTTCTTAGAGAATTGGTCGTGGGTGGACGTTTCGTACATGTTCGACGTGGCAACGCCGGATAATTAACGATGCGATCTACGATGCTCCATGCGATATCAGCGGCACGAGTCCCACATAGTCTTGTCTTCGGCGCATCGTATGACATTTGATGCTATTTCATGCTTATTTGTATAAGCCTGAAATAGCTAAGATGAAGCTAGAAAATGTTTAGCGCTTATTTCGGAGGCATACTGTTTGTGCTAAGTGTCAAATATATTAGGTAGTTCACGTTTAATGCTTTGGCCTAAAGGTAAGGTCAAAAGGTAGCTATGAGGTAGTAAAGGAATTAAAAATAAAATAAAAAAAACAACAGACAACTGAAACATGGGCTGATGTAGAAACAATATAATATGACGCTTTCGGTTGAAATCCATTGAAAGATCCCAAAAAGGCACTGACAGAATACGACCAGTCGAGTTGACCCCGGATCTGTGTGGAGACCCCGTGCATTCAGTGCGCGACCCCCGCTTTCACTGGCTCTCCATCAGTCTCGCCTGTCACACTAAACAAAATACATTAGACGCTTTAAACCTTTTATTTTGTAATCTATGTGAAATATCGGCCCGGTTATTGGAATTTATTTACGCCGTTCACGCCGCCGTCAATCCCACCATGGATCACGCTCAACAGGATTACTCAAGTCCCCACCGCACGGAAAAATATTGTTCATCTACATGCGTGCGGGTATTCTCATTTAGTTTTGTGCTATCGAAATGTTCTCGCTTAAAGAAACAGTAGTGCACACTACAATGCTCAATTTTTTTTATAGCTGGTTTAATGCTCTATTTTTATAATTGGTTGAATATACTGCTAGAAATAATTACAATTTAATATCTGAAATATTTGCATGTGTATCGAGTGACTGGGGCCCGATAAACATGCAAACTACCTGATATACGATGTGGTTGAAAACATGTTCCATGAATAATTCTTCAGATAATCATATCTCTTCATGCACTACTAAACAGTTTTGTAAAATTTTGCGTGTTTCGGTATTTTTAACAGTGAAAGACTTTAATGATAATGTGTCAAATAACTGTTATTTATATTTGATTGCGAACTTCAACTAGGTTAATTCAAAATTTATTCTGATGGCTTACTTTCCCTATAGTTTTCAAGTAGGTGTCTTCATTAGTTACATGGTCTTAACTTTGCGATAAATCATGTACTCTGTAAACAAGTAAAAGTAGATTTTACACTTTATGGACATGGTAAGTAGATTACCTGGAACAGTTTGATGGCGATACAAGTTCATATATAACTAAAGGTTACATGCTTCCATCTTATCGAGTGAAGACAAACTAACGATTTTGCGTAACCGTAAGATGGTCTTCTATCGTTTTCAATTTAATTGGCCAGTGTCTGTGTGTCGTTAGTGGCAGCATTCGCGGTATCCTAATGTGATAAACGACGTCCGCGCTCGGATTTAACTGACGCTTGTTTGCGCACTATGTAAATAACACTTGTACCTACTATGCGTCACATTGCGAATTACAAAAAGGTGTATCCTAGGACTCGTGATTCGACTGTCAGGACTCGGGGCGTTCGCTCGGAGACTATGCTTCTCCCGAATGGACCGTGACAGTCAAATGTGTAAACACGAAATTGTTAAAATGCGATGAAAGCCGAATGCATGAAAAGATAAGCAGTAGATAAAGGCATACTAAAATGAACTGTTAGAAAGTTAAACAGATTCAGCTTATTTTAAATGGCACTTATGAAAAAAGAAAACTTGTAGCTTTAAGTAGTATTGAAGGATCATTATTCAGAAAGTACGTTTAATGTTTGTCTCTATTACAGTTGAATTATGTCGTGATGGAAAGTCGAAAACACAAATAGAATATTGGCTCGGTATCGGCATTCGTCATGTACTGGATTATAGACTGTGGTGTATAATTTGTAACAGATATTTGTTTTGTACGACTTACGTGAACTATGACATGACCCGCAGGGGGAAAGTGATGCCTTTTCCAGCAGTAACTGAGATCAGAGGAACAGCGAATTGCGGTACCTACCATAGATTTATCTCTAAATAGCGTTTTATTTCTAACGTTATTTGAAGTAAGGCTCGTGATATTTGAGACATTATTTTGGGTAAGTAGCTTAATTTACAGTGAAAATAAAAACCGCCCAAGTGCCTGTCAGGCCAGGCATAGAATAGGGTGAATTTATTTATTAATTTATGAATTTATTTTTATATTTTACTTATTATTTTTTTACTATATGTAGGTGAATATCTCGCTAACGCATACCTAAATCAAAAAAATCGTCTCATCAATCTCACCTGTGTGTTCACTCAAGCAATGTTTTTAAAAGACCTGACCTCATTAGATATGTATTTTTAAAACATTACTTGAGTGAACAAAATCGTCCCTACTCTACGTGGAGGGGAGATACCAAAAAAAATATTATCCGTCATTTTATTTTAGTGCGTGTTCTGCAGTGTTGTTATTTGTATGATTCTATTAATTACCTGTACAAAATTGTGACTTCGGCAGGCTTAGCATGCGCACACTAGAAACACCCAAGAATCGATAAAATGACAGATTGAAGAAACATTAATACTATTCGGAGCAAAATAGTTCTTATTGTAAGGCAGCAAGGTCGATGTATCGTCGTTGTGAAAAACAACATTTCTTTTCTTCCCGAGCATAAGCTCACAATATGGCCTCTTTTGACAGCTAAAGTAGAAACGTTTTCTTATTTCAATGTCAAATAGTCTTGCAATAATGTCAACTACTCAACATCATGGCGGTCCAAGACTGATAGTTTCTTTTTGACAGAAGATTTCCCGGCAGCCATTTAAAAAAAAAATTCTCATGCGTTAACATTACCTTTACGCCGCTGTGAAATGTTCTTGCTAGGCCCTCAGGTACAGAGTAGGTAAATATCCTATTGGCATCAAGCTTTGTAAGCGTTTAATTTCTTAAATAATAATTAAGCTATTACTAAACTTGGAGTTTCACTGTCTCCGTTAATGCAGTAATCAATATTATCATTGACGGTTGCAATCATTGTACTTTCTATACGATAAGCTTCAGTTCACACCGAGACGCGACGCGACGCTGTATTTTTAAGATAAAGATTCAAAATTGTAGCTTTATTCACGACAAGAAGATACACGTTTCATTGCAAGAGTTCTAATTTCGACCTGAAGCGCGGCGCCACTCTTGCAGTGAAATATGTATCTTCTTGAGTAGTGAATAAAGTTTAATTTTGAACCGCTATCATGAAAATGCAGCGCTACGTCGGGTCGCGTCTCGGTGTGTGCTGACCCTAACTCTCCGTACTCTCTAAAATCCAATAGCTCAATACATTTCGTAAGTAAAAGTAAAATGCTAATGCCACATTGTAACTTTCGACTTCGAATCGAGTGCGTCGAGGAACGGTTTTAGGTCAAATCCAGTAGTCGCAGTTTTTGACGCATGACGAAACGATTATGGCCAAGCCATAGAGTGAAAAGCGGGTAGATATAACAGCAGAGCAAATTGGTGTGGGAATTTTAGTTGGATACGTATACAATCTAGTACACATAGTTTAGCACAGATTTCGCTTACTATAATCTTATTGTGGTGTGAACTGTGAACTGTCTGTTGCTATTTTGATATTCCATTAAACAAAACAATTTGTTGTTGCAAGATTTGCATTTTTCGCGAGGCAGAGGACAGACCAATTGACCATTGGCATACTAGTTATTCTTAGATGATAAGTCATATGATCTGAGGGTCTCGCGAGTTAGAGGACAAACCAATTGACCACTGGCATACTAGTTATTCTTAGGTGATAAGTCATATGATCTGAGGGTCTCGCGAGGCAGAGGACAGACCAATTGACCATTGGCATACTAGTTATTCTTAGGTGATAAGTCATATCATCTGAGGGTGTCGCGAGGCAAAGGACAGACCAATTGACCACTGGCATACTAGTTATTCTTAGATGATAAGTCATATGATCTGAGAGTCTCGCGAGGCAGAGGACAGACCAATTGACCATTGGCATACTAGTTATTCTTAGGTGATAAGTCATATCATCTGAGGGTGTCGCGAGGCAAAGGACAGACCAATTGACCACTGGCATACTAGTTATTCTTAGATGATAAGTCATATGATCTGAGAGTCTCGCGAGGCAGAGGACAGAGCAATTGACCACTGGCATACTAGTTATTCTTAGGTGATAAGTCATATGATCTGAGGGTGTCGCGAGGCAAAGGACTGACCAATTGACCACTGGCATACTAGTTATTCTTGGTGATAATTCATATGATCTGATGGTCTCGCGACTCAGAGGACAGACTAATTGACCACTGGCATACTAGTTATTCTTAGATGATAAGTCATGATCTGTCATGATCTGATGGTCTCGCGAGGTAAGGAACAGACCCATTAACCAATGGCATACAAGTTATTCTTATTTGTATGATTTAAGTTAGTTTAAATCGATGTTATAATAAAATGTCGACCACCTGTTGTTTTTATTGATATCCCACTGCGAACTATTTACTCTTATAAGCGAACATTTTAATTTATTATCATTAATATAACACAGCAATTAATGAGGTTAATATTATGAACCGCCGATGTTTATAATAAGCATTCGTGTTAACCAGGCCAAGATACGTGCTAGATATGAATCAATCATTCATATGACCATTATATGACAGCTAGTTTTACAACGATTGTGAAATGCACTTAATTGGGTATTTATACGTGTCGACTATGTTAAAAAGGCATTTTGGAACGAAGTTCCTTATGGGGCGATGCGGAGGGGTCGGATGTCGGAGGATAGCCAGGAAAAAACGTCCGTAACGTAAGATTTTTATGTATTATTTAATTATTTTCTTTATACCTCGAATAGAACTTAAAATTAATATTTTTATATTATGGAACTTCGCTCCTATCCGGTGTCCCACGACACCACACGGCTTTCTTTTTTTACATAATTTACTCTTTGTTAATTTAATGTTAAAGTTAACAGTGTCATTTAATACTCCTCCGTTTGCATAATTTTCGTAAAAAAAAGGATATTTTTTTTTACTTCACGTATTATTATAATAATGATGATATTTTCTTAAATAAAGGAAATTTATATTAGTAAATCTATTGTTGCCGAAGAATACAGTCTTGTAAAGTAAGCTTGTACGTGTCCCTAAACAAGACACCGACATCAAGCGTCTAGCGCTTTAGGTCGTGGTTAGACCTAAGATGAAACGAGAGGGTATTAATGGGCATTAGTGAGTATACCGGAACATCTTCTGCGCCGTGTTCGACAAATATTACGTCCAATTAACGCTGCGTATTTATTTATACGCGCTCGTAATCGACATGTCGAGGCTCGAGAGGACAATGGCGTCGCGGTAGACCAGGGCCCAGGGCAGATAATAATTGGCCAAAAGACAGGATAAACATAACAGAACTAGCTTCCGCACGCGGCTCCGCCCGCGAAAATACAGTTTCCCACGTGAACACTGTACTTTTTTAGGATAAAAAGTACAGTGTTAACACGTAGCCTACGTGTTAATACTGTAAAATCCAGAGCTTAAATTTCTACCATACCAAATTTCATCAAAATCCGTTCCGTAGTTTTTTCGTGAAAGAGTGACAAACAGCCATCTATCTATCTATCCATCCATCCATCCACCCTCACAAACTTTTATATTTATAATAGCTAGTATGAAGCTTCTTGAGTTTAGTTGATTCTGATATTTTTTGAAACGGACGCCTTGAATGTGGTAAATCATTGACTCAGTAGTTATAATGTTTGTTTCTTTAAGCCAGTTGTCGCTGGATTAAATCCGTCCTAGAAACGCAATTTTTCACAGAACCTCTCAAAAGATGCTTATTTTCTCATAGGTACGAGGGCACTGAAAATTTCGGGAATCAAGGAAGTGACAACATTACTATTTAAAAATGTATTTATTGCTTTTCGAAGTATTCTCCGCGAAATTTGACACATTTTTCCATACGATGGAACCAATCATTGAAGCAACCATTCCATTCGGAAGTTGGGGTCTCCAAAATGGCCGTTTTGTAGGCGTCCACAGCTTCTTCAGGTGATGAAAATCTCTGACCACGCAATTTATTCTTTATTTTAGGGAAAGCATAGAAATCATTAGGGCTTAGGTCGGGGCTGTACGGCGGATGGTCTAATAATTCTATGATTTCTTGCTCTAAAAACTCTTTTGTTCTGTGCGCGGTGTGAGAACTCGCATTGTCGTGATGGAGGATGATGCGGCGGTTGCAGTTCTCTTTACGGAGTTCAGAAACGACCTGTGGCAAACAAATGTTAGCATACCATTCTGCATTAACCGTTCTTTGTCCCTCAAGAGGAATAGTCGCAACATGGCCGGTTTTGGAGACAAACGTGGCCACCATTTTTTTTTGCAACACTCCGTGAACGAACAATTTTTGTTGGCTTTAACTCATTTTCGAACACCCAAACTCGTGACTGGTTTTTTGTTTCGGGTTCGTACGCGTATATCCAGGATTCGTCACCTGATACGATGTTGTATACAGCATTTGAGGATCCTGTGTGGAATCTTTCGAGAGTTCTGACGCACCAAGTAACGCGAGCCACTTTTTGCTCTTCACAGAGCAAATGCGGTATCCATCGGGAAAACAACTTTTTTACACCTAATTGTTCATGCAAGATTATTTGTATTTGAATCATGCCAATGTCTAAAGTTGCTCTGAATTTCGCGGTATGTCACATGTCGATCTTCCTCAATCAGCTTACGCACAGCATCAACGTTTTCTTGGGTGACTGCAGTTTTTGGACGACCTTGACGGGGTTCATCACTGAGCTTGACAAGTCCACGTTGAAATTCAGCAAACCAGCGATAAATTGTGGTTTTGGATGGGGCTTCATCACCAAATGCAGAAATCATCCGGTCAACACACTGTTTTTGTGTTAAACCACTTCGAAAGTCATAATAAATCATCGCTCTAGAATTTTCTCGAGTCAATTCCATTTTCTCAACGACTAAACAAGTTTGACAAGACCTTGTGACAAGACCAAGAATCTTTTTTTAAATAAATAAACGGTATTCGATTTTTAAAACCAAGGAGTTTTAAATTAAAAAGATTTTAATATGACAGGAGCAGTGGAAATATTCCATTCCCGATACTTTTAGTGCAGCCCTCGTATTAAATATATGACACAAGCCCTCCGGATACTTATGAACTAGATTTGCGTATTATGTAAAGCTTCTTTTTGGTTATATATATATATATATGTGTATATATATATATATATATATATATATATAGGTATGTGTGTGTGTGTGTCTTTAGGTCGCTAAGTATTTAAATAGAGCTACGCGCACTGCGCAGGCCGCACTCGCGGACCGAGCGTAGCGTGCGCGATAGCGATCTATGCGAGCAAGCAATTGCCTTGTTTGTCTTGCAGGACGTCGCGGTGCCATTACTTTGGCCTCTTATCTGCCCATTGGGTACACAACATCGGCGAACACAAATGAAGGATAGAATTTAGAACCGACTTTTTGGTTTTTATGTGGCACTAATGTTACCTCGCTTTTGTTTATGGCTACGTTTATGTATCTTCTGTTTAAGTTAATATCTGTTTTTGGTATTAGATTTAATGACCTGCAGGTCTAAACGGCCACTCATAGTATTTCGTATTACGTTGTGATTTTGTTTCATTTATAAAGTAGGTTAGGTAGGTAAGATATTGTTATAAAATAGGTTACATGTCAGATGAATTATCAGAAATAGAATCATACGAGAAATTCATGAATTTTGACAGTTTGAAGTTTTTGAAACCAGGATAGCAATCCTGGCTTCAAAAACTAGCCTCGTATATCCCATCCCGGCTGTTGTAAGTTTTAGACTTGCTGAGTGCTGATTGATGCTACAATATGCTGCTGTTATAACAGCAAATCTTATCGATATCTAAATCGGAATTTGTACCGTAACATCCATAACAATAATATTATAATTTGTTTCGCTGCCTACGCAAGGATTTTATCCTCGGTTGACACATGAGCGTATTATAAAGTATCAGTCGTGTAATCATAATATAAGGCCCCTGCCTCGAATTTAGCATCGAGCGGCGCGGCGTCGCGCGCGGGCGGGCGCAGGCGGGGCCATAGTCGCCGCTTGTCAGAAATGCATTGCTGTCAAGCGTCGCGGTGACTAGGGCGCCCGCCTGCGCGCGTCGCCGCTGCTGTTATTGCCTGCGGCCGCGCCGCGCACCGCGATAATCGAGTCAGCGGCCTAATGTCGGTAATGTAAAGCACAATCTGACATCTAAGTCACAAACGTTTACAGCGCACGTACGGACGGACGCGACGTCGATGTCGTTTTATGAATGCCCATTCCAGAGACACGCGTGCTGTAGTTTACCGGCAACGGATAAAATATAACCCTTCTTGAGTCCAAACATTATTTAGAACTAAGAACGGATATTAGTTGCGTAAAGTTCTAAGAAAAGGGAGTAGCCAAAGTCGAAACTTAACCCTAATTGGAACCTCTATAATCTATATGGAATTCATTAACAAAGAACTTACGTAACTTTTATAAAAATGTGAGTACTTAAGGATCCGACTTTTGCTCTATTTGTTATAGAAATTGCAACCTTAAATTCCGATTATATATTTATATAATTATATATATATATAATTATAATTATAATTATATATTATAATTTCCGATTTTCGTTTCTCATTAGTGTAAATATTATGCCTTATTTTGAATTAATACGAAGTACGAGGGAGATAACATGATATTTAATCAATGATTAACTTCAACAGACGTTGGTGACATTGGCACTTAATCTTTACTGAGATATTCTCTACCGGCGTCGGTATAACAGGCATTTGATAGTTTTAATTTGAGATAAGTGGGGAGTGGCGACGCACGACGCGCATATATTACACGACAACGCGGAATTACCTCATACCTTACACAATTATGACTGGATCGCGGCTGTAAATCAGCACTGTTTACCTATCACCGGTCGTTGAACTCCCAAGGTCCTGACAATATTTTTGCCTGCCCGCACATACGCATGTACCTACAATCCTACATAGACCAAGATTCTAGAGATGGCAGACACAAATTTAGGAACCCTTATAGCTTCGCTCTGTCCGTCTGTACGTCTGTCGGTCCGTAATTTAATTTTGTAATTTAGAGGTGGCTCCTTATACATGAGAAGTGGGGATGAAAATTTTCTTTTCATTCTACCTCATCATCGAATAGGTCTTTTTTGAAAAGGCGATGTTATAAACATGTTTATAAACATGTTTTTTTTTATAATTCATACTTTTTTTTTAGTAATCGGCCTAAGTGGTTTGCGAGTGCGAGTAGAAATGGGGACGCGTGAGGTGAATGCAACAGCTATCTGTCGATGTGATCAGGACATAAGCAGTAAACACACGTTGATTACTCCACCACTCCCTTGAACAAATTGAATTGCTGTAGCGCTGACTTTATTGCAAGCTTAATTTGCTTTTTGCGTTCGATTTTATTTCATCCCAGAAAAGAGTAAACGGACTTAGAAAAGATATTTTGACACGGTTTTAATTAAGTTCAATTTTAAGTTAAGTGCACGTTTGGATTATTTAAATCCTCGCTTCCGGCTCACTAACATCTAATGTTTTGTAGAATCGAATAAGAAATTAAACGTTTCGTTAATCTTAGATGAGGAAACACATTTGCAATTTGTAAACGCCACATCAATTCTTGATAATCTCGTCGGTTGTAGTAGTCGGTGTTCTAGTTCGGAGAGAGCCCTCGGGAAATGAAGCTCTGCTGACCAGAGCTTCATTTCCCGAGCTCATGCTCGATGAGAGCCCAGTGCAACGTCACAATCACGTTGAACCTAACCAAGACATTAATACTGCTATCTAGACTTTCTAAAATCTAAACTATAGATAGAAACTGAATGATTGATTTATTAACTACAATGCGTCATACAATGGACGATTTGTAACAATTAAGTTAGCCTAAAAGCATCTAAATTCACAAATTCCATCCATCACCAACTATTATGGCCATGGGAAATGAGTCGCGACCACGCACGTCCATCATGGCCGATTGTGTACACTTGGAGCCACAATAAATTTGTCGGTAGTATTGTAATTTTCCAAGTCATTAAATTTTGTCAGAGGCTCGAAGGCACTCCACGTGGGCACGGTTTTTGCCGGCACATCTATCATTATGAGTTTATTATTTGCTCGACCTTGGCCGTGAACGGGCGAAGTAACAGTGCACATGGCGTTGGGTCGTCAGCATAAAAAAATGTAATTGATGTTTTTAATTTTTATGTTTGTTTTTTTACGTTTTAACTTTTAGACTATTAAAATGCAAATGTGCAAAATAATAAGACGTTGGGATTTTTGAGTATATTGAAAAGTATTTCAATATATGATCTTTTGTCTCAACGATGAAGAGTCGGGTGTATTTGTAAAAAAAAGTATAAGTAGAAGCTAAAATAAAGTACACAAAATAAACGGGTTGAGTAGTTGCTTTGATGGAGTAGTTAATAAACGTTTAGGTATCATATTACCCCTTCCTTTAGAGTTGTGAGACGATGCCTGGTGCTCTATAGGGGACATAAAGAGGGCTGATTGTATTATTATGGGTTAATATTATGATGGCTTGAATGCAGTAGGCGTCTTTATGTTAGTGCCATTAAATTTTATTAACGTCGGTAAGTACTCCTACTTGTTTGAGCAAATTGTAGGTTCCCCCTTGAGAGCGAGTTGACTCCGTTCAAATATACATTAGTCGGCCAAGCGTGCGACAGTCACGAACTTTTACTATAATTACTGGCGAAGTGACGTCACGATTACATTACCCAGCTATTTCGGATGAACGCTGGTCGATCCGCTCCGCTGAGCGCAGCAGGAGTCCCCAACGTTTACAAAATATATCCGTAAAGTGTTACTATTGGAGTATTTGTTAAATGTTCCAAATTATAGCTACTTCTTTTATAGTGCAGTTAAATGAAAAGTACTGGGACATTTTTTTAGACCAGCTAGTTCATTATACCTGTGGAGAATAAAAATATTCATGTGAAACAGTGAAATGCACATGACAAAGCACATTCGCAGCGTGCACGCTGCTGCTGTAGGATATTGGCTGGTAGTGCTTCTATTTCTGACTAAAGCTGTTTCCTGTGTATTTATATTATTTGAGTGAAGTATTGATTGTTATTAATGTTCCACTTTACAATTCTGGTCAGTTGTTGGTCAGTAAAGTCGATGAGAATTCGGTACCCGGATCACGTCAGTGCACGTTGACTTACGTTCTCTAAAATATCGCTTCCTGTGTGGTTTGCTTATAACTTACAAGTTGATGTGACTCATCAGTTACGATTTCTTCCAGATATAAGCTTAAAACATTTCTTTGAGCTTTAACCTGATTGAAACATGAATTTTATTCCTGTTATATCTGTCTTTTACCACATTAAAGTTATTTTGAACAAATGTTACATTTTTTAAAATAAAGATTTATCCTGTCAACATCAACGCTGTTGGTCTGAAAAGTAAACTCACTTGGAACCTTAATCCATCGTAGAGAGGATCTCTTAAATCTAATTAAACTAATTGACATAGCGAGTAGCATCTTTTTATGTTTCGCAGTTCATACTTCCAAACTTCGAGGAACCCGATACTTTTCAGGTACAGCTAGGCGAAGATAAAATGCAAATATTTGAGTTAAAACTCGTTTCATATTGATTCAGTTCGTTCGCGAATACCATTTGCGTTCTATTAATATTCTGATTGATCGGTATCGCTTTACTGCACATTGCCTAATCCAAGTGTAGATTTGGGTCAATTGCTCCAACGCAGAGCAAACTGCCGAAATCCGATGCTAATACCCATCCAGAATCGATTATTGTTGGTTAAACGTCTCTAGGCTGTGCTTATTACTGCGTTGTGTAAGATCGAGTCAAATGGATACCACGGTGAAGGGTGTTAATGTAAATACCAGTAGCCTTTTGTTTATGTTGTTGACCTAATTATTTCAACGACGATGGCAATAAACATGTCAGAAGCACAAGGTGTTTTCAGAAATACCATCGGCCATATAATTAAAAAATTCTGTATTATATTTACCTACATAGTAATTGTATAAGTATCTACTTCTAATACACATATAATAACGGGCACTCCGCCCACTTCTCACAGTCAGTTTTCGAACAAGACATTAAACATCTGCGATAAAATCTACGATACTATCGGTCCGGTTATCGAACCGAACGAATACAGCCAAACTGTTCAAGCGGCTATATATGTGAAACGATGCGTTGCCCAAATATATGTGGATCCTTTCCCACTTCGGTGGGGTAAAGATTTATAACGCGTTGCACCTGTTGCCGTAGTCACGACCTATTTTGGGATTATGGACATTAATCTAGTTGAGCAACGAGCACCGTCGCTCACGAGTTGCGTGGGATATTTTGACATCTCGTCCCGTTTTAGACAATATGCCCCCCGAAAGATTTAATTTGAAACATATTTTGAACATTGTAAAATAGGTCGTCTCCAAACTGATAGATTATCACCGTTTGAAGATCTTAAATTCTGAGTACTACTTCATGTTTAACCTTCATGACGTTTAAATTCTGAGTAGGTACTAACTTACTAAAATAACCATGTGCTTCATAACGTGTTATTAAAAATTCAGTATGCCAAATGTATATTTATTTTTGTAATCGGCTGTGGATTTTTTGCTTTGATCGTATTATAATACTTATGTATATAAAGTAATTAAAGTTAACACGCTCGTTTAGAGTTATCAAGACTTTGTTAGATTTTTGCTTTTCTTATTTATATCTCATGGTTACATAGGTAGGTATATATTTTTTTGCATTTACTTGGGTACGCTTTAATAAACATTTTTTTCTACTAGCTATCGCACATATCTATATGTCTGTCCTTTATTAAATAAATTATTTTGTAATTTGTTAATAATACTCGAGTCTTGAGGTCAGGAGGTCATTGGTCGAATAAAGTGACAAAATATGCACCAACATCATGGGTCATTTGCAGTGCCATAACGGGTTCATGCATCATTACCTTTACGACACTTTGCAGCTCGTGATTATTGCATAAGCTACCCAGTGGGGACGATCGGTTTATGGAACAGCAATTATTATCGATGCAATATGATTTTAGGATGAGAACTTCGTAAATATTACTTTTTTTAACTAAGCAGAGCTGTGCAGTAAGTAGGTCACTAAGTGTTGGGATTTTCGAATTTTAATTCCTTAAAAAGCAATGCGTATCAGTGTTTTTTTTTTTCATTGAGAATAGAAGATGCGTGGAATGCTTTTACTGATACAGACAGATTCACATCCATCCATCCTTTTTTTTCTCACTTTTATAATCATCAATTCTCTTAGCACAATTAGCACCAACAAGCGCGAGATGGGGTTAGCTCCCATTTCCTAGTAAGATCATTTCCTTCTCAGTTGCATCGCAGGTGCCAAAGTTTTGTGGCCCATATAACACAATCTCAGATTAGGAATGTAAATAGAAGAGAAAATATTATCTTATTATCCAACATCGACAAGACACAAGTCTATAATAGAACACTGTAGCCTGGCAAGTGTTATGAATGTGGGAATTAGCGGCATGGGCCATCGATCGCAGACGGCAACAAACGCAGAATCGGCTGTTATGAAACCTGTTACAGATTTATGTTGTGTTGCAGTTGCTTCATCGCTACACTTACTCACGCCGCCCTTCTTTGGAGCGTTTCAGGTTTCAACATATTCCACGAGTTGAGTACCTTGTTTTTAATTTTTTTTGATGATTAGTTTTTTCGGCTGCGATCGCAATGTAATTTACTTATTTTGCAGTTCGAGATCTTCTTTTTCGAGAGGAAATTTTGGAAAACTTATGAAGCCTATAGCTACCTGCGTACCAACTCAGCATCATTCATTTCGTGTTTTGGGTTGTGTGTAGTTACGACCCGTTAGAAGATATGTAGCTATTGCCTCTTATAAACCGGATTTGCCAGAAAAGCCGTACATAATTTTAATTTGGAAAATGAGAGCATTTCTTTTTCCTGTCATGTAGCATATTGTGTATGTAAAAAAAGTAATTTAAGGCTCATTTGGACGATGACGATATTTCGATGGGCGAATGAATATAAATACTATCTTTATATATATATTTTTATGCCATAAATCTTATTGCCAACTTGCATGCGTGTCGGAGAAAATGAATCATATTGTTGAATTGGAATCCATATAATAAGCTGATCATAATGTTCTGTGCGTGTTAAGTTGCTACGATTTAACCCTATAAACAAGGAGTTCCCAACCAGTAGGGCAAGTCTTCCTACCTCTGCTATAACCAATTAATATACCCCTACCTTCTTGCTAGGTCGTGTCTTCTGCACCATACTTTCTAACCTTTTTCACATCCTCTATCCACTATTTCTAATTTAGTAATTCCGCAAAGTTATGGTATCGAACGTGCAAAATGTAACATCACATCACTCGTAATCGATTATCGAACAGAATATTCTATGGACTGAGTTCATCGTTCTATGATTAAAATCTCATTTCGTAATAGTAATTTGGAATAAATTATTCCCAGAGTCGACATTCGCATAATCATAGATCGCATTATAATGTTATAACAGTTACTTAGTAGTTATATAATTAGATTTTTTATTGGTTTCGTACGCGGTTCGCAGCGAAAATACTTTACCAAAATGAATAATAATTCATGACAATTATTTGAATAATCACATTATTATAACAAGTTTATACTTTAATGAAGATTGACTAGAGAAATAGTTCAAATTCTAGCTGAATTTAAAAGGTGAATTATTTACAAAATAAGATTTATTTCATAATTTTTTGTGCATTTTTACTTTGGAAGTCGGTTTAATGTTTTTTTTTAATAATATTTTTTCCCTTTTGAGTCATATTTATTATATTTTTAATAACGCATTTTAAGAAAGTTTAAAAGAAGTATTCGAATATATAATTGAATATGCGCCAAGCTTCAATTAGGTATTGTATATAATGATGATTTATATTTAGTGTAAGTTACACAATGGCATATGCTTGCAGTTTTTAAACAACACCGAAATTTCCAAACGTGTATCTTTAAAGACTAAGGAGTTCTGTTCAGTTCTTTTGGATCCAGGGCCCAAAATTTTACTTTTTAGTAGCATATACTTGATTTACTTCATAAATGTCAAATATCTATAGATGTTCCTATTAATTTTGAGTTTCCTCGATTCGTCATGGATACCATCATCAGGTTTCCATTTCCGTGACTAAAGGATCAATTTCGAATTATACCCTTTACAACAACAAAAGAATTTCCAAATGGGTCCGTAAATGGCAGATTCAAGAATATGTATCGATGTAAAATACTATGAAAAGCACCAATTATCATCATAATGTGATGATGTATGGTGTGACGATGATGGTGGTGGTGATGATGACTGTAATTCACATAGTGGCATATGCTTGCACTTCTTTAAACAACGCCGAAATCCCCAAACATGTATCTATAAAGGCTCGAGAGTTCCTTTCAGTACTTTTAGATCCAGGGTATACCTTGGTGCAAAATCTTACTTTTTGGTAGCATATGCTTGGGTATCTTCAGAATAAGTCGAACACTATATGTGTCCATATAAATTTCGAGGAGTTCCTTCGATCCCTCATGGATCCCATCATTAGGTCACCACCTTGGTATCAAAAGGACCAAATTGGAATTATACCCTATACAGAAAAAAAAAAAATTGGAAAATCGGTCCACAGACGGCGGAGTAATCGCTGAACATACATAAATAAAAATAAAAAATATATACAGCCGACCGTATTACCGTCTCCTTTTTTGGAAGTCAGTCAAAAAAGCGTTCTTATTGTGACAAATTTTATAGCAATTTTTTATGATTAATTACATAGTGTTTTTACGAGGTTGTTGCTTTTTGGATGATGTGGGAGGCGGCTTCAATTTTTCAGTTCAACTCTGTCCCCTATCACCACATTCGGCATGTTATTTAACTTTGAACCGAATACTGTAATTGGCGCGAAAATCTATCAAACCTGCAGGCTTAGCATGCGCACCCTAGAAACATCCCGAACACAACACCCCGAAGAATCGACAAAATGACAGATTGAAGAAACATTAATTAATGCAAGGTCGATGCATCGTCGTTATGAGAAATAACATATTATGATCATTTTTGACAGAAGATTTCCCGGCAGCCATTTAAAAATTTGGCTATTTAGAAATGTTGACTTCTATTGACGACCTTGTTACCATGGATTAAGAATTTTGCAACGACCTGTTTTGGATAGAATATTTCTTCTTTAAAATTATTTCTTCGGATCGCCATGGTAAGCCCGCTGGTGGCTGGTGGTAATTAATATCGATTAAATCTCGTTTGTTTTTTCAAGTTGTATCGCGCGCGCACATTTGAGTGAAATGACGCGTGTGCGTATGAGTCATCGCGTTGACCGGACCGAGATTATATCGAAAATAGTAAAGAGAATTGGGCTTCTAAGCCAAGTTTCTTCAGACCTTAGAATTTAGATCACTATTAGATAAAAAAATCGTACCTCGTCCTAGTGGGAGATCACTTGGATTCCACAAGAGAGATTCCACTTGTAAATACTTGTGTGATTCCTTAAGTAAATTGTAGGTACAAACGATGGAGTAAAACGTAGTGATTTAACCTTACTACTTCGTGGTGGACTACAGTCTAATATCTCATCACATCAAAACTTTAAAAGATTGGTGATAATGATGATTGCCATTGCAATCGAGTGGAATTAAACTCCTACTTTCGCACCAAAGTAATGAACATTATTCTATTAAGAGTCTGTTTCACAATCTTCTAGTAAGTGTCAGATAGCCTATTCGGAAGTTTTGTGGCTGCTTACTTTACATCGAGCGTCAGCGACATGCAAATCAGCTATCTGACACTTATTAGTAGATTCTGCAAAAGGCCCTTACGGCCCGTTTCAATAACCTATATATCTATAATTATTTGTTAAAAACATCGCCATTCAATCATTTGACGGTTTTTTGCGATACAAGTTTGACGTTTCTAATTATTGGTAGGTAGGTTATTGAAACGGGCCATAAGTGTAATGTTCGACATAAAACATTCAATACGAAATTTGAATTCATTGCACCTGAAGTTAATTAATGTTTGGTTAGACTTTATTTAACCAATGACTTGATTAAACACGGTCGTTGACACCGCCCGTGCGTTAACCGAACGTGCAAACAAATATTTGATATTATCATATTTCATTACGCTACTTCTGTATTTGGCTTGGCTTCTTTATGTACTTCATTAAAATACTTTATTAAAAGCTTATGAGGTTTAGAACTGAATGAAATTTCTTTAACGTTAATGATTTTCTTGAAAGTTATACTTGTCTCTTTTCTAACTCTATCCTACTTATATTATAATATGTATCATATTATATTATGTAAAATATTTTCTTGTACTTAAAGATTTTCCTTTTTATCTCAAAAAATATGATCTAAGTATCTTTACAGCGTTACGTTGACTTTTTTTCATTTTATTTACCTTTTTACGTTTTATGAAATAATAATATTTATGTTATTCTAATATATTAATGTGAATAGCTAAAACTGTTAAAAACCACCTCACGAAAACCATTTCGGGTGCTTTATAACAGCTTGGCCCGGATATGGATAAATCGTACAATTTTTGTGTGTAAAATGTTCACATATTATACTTACAACACACCTCACGCAGTGCCGACGGGTTAAAAATATCGTCACCGACGCGATTGAGTTATGCTTGTTTACCGCTCACACAAAATACAGTGTTCAAGAAATATTTATTGAGCATCACCGGCAAACCCCCATTTATATTCAATGAATTGTTCTTGTAACATGTTTATGGCGTTATTTTATTGCAGTTTAAAATCTGTTTTGATGCTTCAGTCGAATCCGTTGGGAATGTTTTAATATCTGATGAGTTCTCGGGATTCGTTGTTTTTGTTATACGAGACGAAATATAAAACTTGTGTGCTGTCTGCGATAGTTGACATACTTGGTATGGCATAGGTGAGAACGATAAAGAAAATATAATTTGATAAAAAAGTATTAGTCCTCCAACGTAAACGTAACGTTTCTAAAATTGCATTTTGCAACTTACATTTCTATATCTCACGCAGACCGCGTGAGATTAGTAACTTCAAGTATTATTAAATTATAAAAGCAACAAGAGGTCATGGCATATATACCTACATCGTTTTGCAAAATCGATTACAGAAACTTTGGGGAAATCATTTAATGCCTACGTTTACGTAGGCATTAAATAATTTAACGTAAGTATAGGCCGAAAAAAATTTCAATTTGAAAAAAACCTAGTATGAATGAGTCTATGGTGCTGCAAAGGTGATCTCACAGCTGATTTCAATTTATTGAATTGACATTATTAAGATTATCATAGATAAGATTGAAATCAGTGTTTATTTTGTAATCGCGTTTTATAATTCTTTTTTGTCTAAACGTATTTTTATAAGCAAAAAATAATGTGTCCAAAGTTTCAGTAATGGATTTTGCTAAACGATATATAGATGTCGGATCTAACGGAGCATTGTTATGTTAATTCCATTTTAATCCTCCTGTAACATGAATTTGCTCGCGAATGAGTAAGCAAAAAATAATCGTTTTGCTGCAAAATGTAATGCTGGCGATTAAGTACCGGTTTTTGTCGGAGCGGCTCCCCCGAGTCTGATGAAGATGGCTGATGCGATAGTGAATGGACCCGCGTACCCCGTAATCCTATGTTTATGATGTCAAGCCACATTGATCATCTCGACTGCTCCCTATACCCTTAAAAAATATAGCCCCTCACAATGTACGATAAAATTCCCAATAGACGAGCATGAATGGAGCTTGTTTAAGCCGATCGCAAGGTAGATAGCGAATGTTCTTACTAAGCGAATGTAGACTCCGTAACAAAATGAAATCGTCTCACGGTAGCTCTCGAGAGACGAACAGAGAAAGCCTTATCTCATATATCGGGGCTGAACAATGAGGAGCGTGCGGATACTTATCACCCGCTTCATCTGGTGCTCATTCGACTTTCACCCGGCGATGAGTGCTGTCGTCGTCATCGCAGGTTATTAGCTGCCGGAAGCCTCCAGTTTCCACCTTAACATTTAGATCGAAAATTTTCGCAATCCGTGTCTTATATTTTCTCCTTCGCTAACGACGCACGCTCTAATACGTTATCGATTTCATCACATACTTGTATAATCATAATCTTTATGATGATGAAGACGTTTCGCATTTGTGGAAGATGGTGATTAATTTCAATATTACTTCGAGATTTGATTAATTAAATTGAATCCAACAAACTTGAAAACTTTCTCGACAAAAACAACAATTTTTCAAATCGATTTTGAAATTGACGATTCACGTTACAATCGATGTAATTGTCAAAGGCTTTAGATTTCCCAGCTGATTGTACAGACGTAAACGACCGATAACATTGCCATTGTTGAGGACGTCCATCGGTTCACGGGTAGATATTTTCGAGTTGTTCAATAACATTATGTGTGGTGCATGCTAAGCTCCTCGTGATTTAGTGTGGCTCCGGCCTACGAGCCTAATTACAAAGTGTAATGAGGTGAGTGGTGACGTTGGCTAGGGTTGACAGATCCCAATATTTCCGGATATATCCGGAGCGATACGAAGAAATATGTGGATGGAAATCGAAACATCTATTTTCATTTCTGTGTAAAACGAACAAAATGAAGAATATATTAGCTTTTGCCCGCGGCTCCGCCCTTGTAAATACAGTACCGGAACACTGTACTTTTTCGGGATAAAAGGTAGCCTATGTATTAATCTAGACTCTAGAGCCTAAACAACTAACTTACCAAATTTCATCAAAATCTGTTCAGTAGTTTTTGCGTGATAGAGTCACAAATATCCATACATCCTCACAAATTCTCACATCTATAATAGTGGTGGGACTACAATATTATGTATATGATAGGATAATAGTTTCTTCAAGACAGTTAGCTTTCAGACTACATACAAAGTCTGCGGTATTGAAACCCTTCCCGAGTTGCGTCTGATCTTGGGTAGAATTCGTCAAGCTTAAATGTCATGACTCTTAACAATAAATTATGGCTGGCTCAGAAGCCAAGTCGCTTTATAAGGCTCAAAAAGTGTCTGTTGTTAAAAAAGGAAAATCACCTTATTCATAAGCACCCTTTGAGATAGAGCCACTTTGATTAATGAAATCAGGGCACTCTTGTATAAAAGGCTTGTTTATTGGTGCATAAATAAACTAACTGGAAATAATATATTTTTATTTACGGCTGAATTCTCAAAGGCGTTTAAAGTTAGGAGGCCTTCAAGTTTGAAGTCGTCCTTGTCTTTATGTCAAGTGGAGACAATGCTTTGTGGTTCCTAAAATTAATGACAGTATATACTTTTTCGGTATAAAAAGACAACTACCATACCAGATTTCATCAAAATTAGCACAGCAGTTTTTGCGTGAAAGCGTAACAAACAATCATCCATCCAAACGATATCCATCCATCCATCCTTACAAACATTCACATTTATAATAGTAGTAGGATAACTTTTGTAATACTATTGAGATTTGCGAAGGATATTCTTAGTAAGTGTTATTGGTAACCCTGCCACATATCTCTAGTCTACCTTTAACCGCTCAAACGCGTTCCCGACAATGAGCCGCTCCTATACAACTATTGCCATTGTGCTCCATCTTGTCTATTGCCCATTATTTTATTAATTTCTTAATGACGGCAATTAACACAGTGATCTCGTTCCAAATTGTGCCCATTCTAAACAATGCCTTCTGATTACATCTTCGGGGTAAAGCAAAATTAGATAGTAATGCAATTGAGCCTTCATATTGTTTTAGTCGCCTTGCAAAATAGGATCAAAATCAACTTTAATGATATCAAATTATAATATTATCACACAATTTTTTATACACTTTTCATCGTCTTCAACTTCATCATCAGGTGTCACCTGTGTTGTGAGTTGAATGAGAATGAGTTAATCGAAACCGGTCGTGCTTACACGGTGTATTCAGACCAGTCCCGATAACTTCGTGGGCTTATATAAGGCCATGAGATAGATCCATTGGTACTAGTCATTTGCTTTATATAACTTTGCTTTGCATAACCACAGGGGCGGTCGGAGGTGGGCGCGCGAGGGGTAGGCCGTTCCCAAACACGTCCCCCGCGCCCACGCAGGTGCGAATATATAAAATCAGCTGATACTAGCAGCTGTACCGTATGTAGTAAATAAACCACGAAAATTGCACAGATTAATAACAATCTTATTTAAAGTTAGATAGCTCCGTGGCCTAGTGGGTAGACAGTTTGATTCGCACTCGAGAGAGTGCAGGTTCGATTCCCAGGTTGTGGCGTGTACCAATGAGACTTTTTCAGATCTCAAGTACATTATACGGACGCTCTAACGGTGAAGGAAAACATCGTGAGGAAACCCGCACAAGGTTTGCCCCAGACGTATTGACCAGTCATTCCTCTGTACTGACTGACTATGCTGTGAGAATACCGTATGTGCTTGGGCAATCATACGACATTTAAAAACCAACTGTCCCAGGCACTACAGTATTTCAAGAGTGGTTACTTCGCTCGGAGAATACTGTATAAATCATCCAATAAAGGATGAAAAGGCCTCAGTTTATTTAAAGTTCTAATAAAATTCAAGTACCTATTTACTAACTTTTGTTAAGTTAACATTTAATTAATTTAATTTTTTTGTTCTGATTAAGAAAAATAAATGAAAATAAAATGAGATGAGGTACATACAGTTAAATCGAACAGCAAGTAGCAACTGGCCTACCATGTCGACGTCTAAGCATTTTAGCCACACTGCGGGCTCCAAGACGAGGATCCCGGTGCACCGTCTAAAATTTGCTTCTCGATATTTACGTCCAGTTGCCGCCCACCGCTGGAGGCTCAATGGGCCTATTTTCTAACACTCGCATGCCTGTGTAATGGTACGGGAGTCTGAAAGATGGCGGGCATGAGTATATCACCTCCGGTAAATCCTCAATGCCTCTGCGACATTCCCAAATCTTCACATAAGCACATCATCATCATACCATAGTAACGCGTGGTATGCGCGTATGGCGAAGGCATTTTAGGATACAAAAATCACACACAAGTCACAAACACGAAAAACAAGTCAAAACAAACACAACAGTAATACTTATTAAAAATAAAACAGTTATTAAAACAAACGAAAATGAAAATAAACAAACGAAAAATTAAAATGAAGATAAGAAGTAGATAATTAAAAAAATAACACGGGAAGTCACTCCAAAACGCGGATTTACACTTACAGCCAACTGACCAAACTGAGAAAATGATTTTATGTAAAAAAACATAGGCATGTGTCTAGAAATGTATCGATAGTTTTTCATATCGATAAATTACTATTTAATTTGCATACGCATTGATTTGTATGAACTTATTATAAAATCTACTGGAGGCTCAAGGCGAGTAAAAGAGCGAAGAGAGAGGCGCGTGGGAGACGATAATCGCATACCATCAGGTGATCTGTCTGCTCGATTGCCGGTCATAAATCATAACAACCCGGCTTGATATAAAACCAGTAACTTATTTATTACAAAAAACTAAGGAAAAATATCATATCAAACAATTAACTAATTTAAATATCGACTACGTACACGTAAATGTTTCAATTTTCATAGGTCACATCACTTAGCCTAGGTAGTTTTTGAAAGAGTCGAGCGGCACGCTTTTGATATTGTTACGAGTAATTTAAACGAAACGAGGGATCTGGGCAGAAGGCCAAAAGATCTGGTTTAGCCTCTTGGTGTCTGTGGGAATCGGAGGGGCTTTAACCGCGCGGGCACTTAGCTGGGTCCAGGAGTGTAGTCAGCACATGGCGCGAGGAGCCCAACTTCCGGTAGCGTCTCTCTGTCTCTGTCGTTCAGGCTGGTATGTTCGCCGCGACGTAGATCGTCCAAGGGAAGGTGCAGACTGGGTCCAAAGCCAGTCAGTTCAGTCCGGAATAACTAGCGGCACTCAGAAATCCGGATGTGTGGAAACTAGCCATAAGTCCATGCGAAACGGTGCCTTGAACCCGGAGTATAGGTCCCTGGAAAATCCATAAAATGTGTGGAGCTGGAGTCTTACAACCGGCAGGATCTTAACCCCAAACGATCAAAATCACGGGCTGTGTGACCATCACAGAATAAAAAAAAGGTTAGCAAAATAAAAGATGATATAAAGAATAATTAAAGTATGGATACAAACATCCTAATAATTATTATATCAATGCAAAAACGGAAAGAATGAGCACGTGGTTTGGCCAATCAAATTAATGACAACTATTTACAACAAATGACATTGACAACTAATTTTACAAGGTGGTAATTTACATGAAAAAAATAATGTGTTTTAATACAAGCATGATTTACCAAAAAAAAACTTCACCACAGATTTAAAAAAAACTCACCGTAAAAACGGTGCATTAAGAAATATAACGACTACATCTTGAGTCTATAGAAAATTTTATCCTAAAAGAGAAACGTCATTCAACGAAGTGCGTTATATACCCATCTCCGTCTTCTTTTTTTTTTTAACATTTGACAACTAAAAACTAAAGAGAAAAAGTCCACAAATGTAAGAACACACACACAAAGACTAGTCAAATCGATCTATGAACCAAATATTAAAGAAAGGCTAACGCCGTTTTAGTAAGGGCGTGCGCCGAAAGATGGCGCTAAAGCCTCTGAATGACCAAAATAATTAAGCGTACAAATCGTAGATGACGCGAGTAACGCCGAAATAATTGATTTTACGGAGAGGAAATGTAACTACGTTACAATATTTGCCGCCAAAAAGCCGTGCTGTGGCCGCGTGCGCCGCCCCGCTGCCCGCGCCCGTGCCGCATAACGTCGGCATTCTTTGAATTTTGCCGAAAGTCGATAAAAGAACTATGTTGTTTTGAAATAGATTTTCGAATTTAGTTGCGGTTTTTCTCTCGAGGTAAAATGTTGTCGTCTGATTTGAGTTTTACTATTAGGTCGTGTTTAAAACGTAGTGTTGTGTTGTTAAGTTTTAAGTGATACGTGTACAATGATTTATGGTGCTAGCAACGATTTTCAAATTTCAAAATGCAACAAAAACACTTTCTAACAACTTTAAGTTTTAACTTACGTGACACCTTGCCGCGGTCACCTGATGGTCGATGGATTCCGTAAACTAAGTACTAGGAGTAGACTTAGTACCTACTACCTACTAGCAGTCATTCAGTACTCAATACTTCTTTCACGTAAGTAAATAGCTATTAGCCATAGTTTTACTTATTATGATCGGTGTAATTACGTACGTAACTTATTATCATTAATAATAATTTACTAATGCGACTTCGGGCACCCTTTTATACACCTACTTAGTTTCATTGTTACCTACAGTTCAACCACATTACATCTTTTGGTTATTGTCGTTTTTCAAACACCGTCTGTAATTTGGAAGAAAAGCTATTAATTGCCGTTGGACATGAAGAATTTAGTTGCACTGTACACAGAGTTTGTTATGTCCAAGCAACATTTCGTGCGTGATTTACGAACCACACTGCAGGCGGTGTAGAGCAGGGATTCCTAACGTGGGTTCCGTGGGATAGTCATCAAGGTTCCGCCAAAATTATTTGAAATTATGAAATCCAAACATCCGTCACTTTTGTGTGTGTAAGGTTGTAAGTCACTGCAATCTGCATACATTAAACATAGCTGAATGCATGTACTAAGGCAGCAGCACGGCGCGGCGGCCGGCCCGGAGCGTCAGCTGAGGGGTCATTGGCTTATATACAGCTTGTTCTTATGATTAAAAGGTATACAATGTAAAAAAAAAATATATAAAAAATTAAATGAAAAAAAAAAACTTTTTTGTAATGAGAAAAGGTATTATAATCATATTATCCCAAAGTTAATGGAAGCGGTCTTCTGGCGCCCAGTATATAAATTCTTGTAAAAACCTAAATAAAGTGGAAAACTGTATTAAAAAGTAGTGTGATATTATTATGAACATGAATTTTCACCAAGAACCAACAGTACACTCAATCAGTTATATATCAACTTATTATGACTAAATTAATATTATGTGTCTGAAATAAATAAATCTTATGGAGATAAGTTGAGAAGAATCTCACCACGTACACTTGTATGACTTCAGAATTCCTAGATGTAAATAACTTTAATATCTAAAGAAAAGTTTTGAAGAGTTTAACACAGGCTTATTTTTGTTAATTTCCGTAAGTTTTGATAGTAAAGTGTCAGTAGTTTCACTTCAAACTTTAATTGCTGTCCTCGTATATCATTGTCTCTTACTACATTATCCGGATCCGTCCGGCCGAAAAAAAAATGCTGAAAATAGAAGTCTGCGCTAATACAATAGAACTGAAAAAATTTAGCATCGTTTTTTTAAATTACTGGCGAGTGTTGCTGTTTGTTCGATTTTTTACTTTATTGTGTTAGCGCAGATTTCTATTTTCAGCGGTGATTTTTCCGGCTGAAGAGATTCCGGATAATGTAGTCCCAGCCTTAAGTAAGAGTAACTTTCTTCTTATCTCAATTATGTCGTTTATTTAATACGTGCATAATGTTTTTATAATTTGTGTGTGATTCTCGAGTGCGAAAGAGGTGGAAACGTCGACGATTATGATATAACGTAGGTTTGGATACTGTAATTTCATGTTGGATTTTAATGGCATTAAAATTTACGTATATTATCTTCTACATATATAAAAGGCAAAGCTGATTGACTGATGTATCAACGCACAGGCCAAACCCTTAAGGCTAGAAATTTGAAATTTTGCACACGTATTTCTCATATCACGTAGGCAACCACTAAGGAAGGATTTTTTTAAATTCAACCCCCAAGGGGGTAAAATAGGTAATAAAAATTTGTATGAAACTTTATTCCTTGAAAATATTTGCATGATATTTCGTATGAATTGAGTACGAAAAAAATAACGAGTTAAGTATTTTAACGTTTTCTAAAATTCAGCCCCTTGGTGAGTAAAATAGGGGATGAAAGTTTAAAACCTTATTTGACGCGAGCGAAGCCGCGGGCAATTAATGCTAGTACCTAATATAATAGTTAAAATTTCTTTTGCACTAACCAAAATCTTGTAAAACTTAGGCTAATTACGTTTAAATAAGTTTAATGGATGTCGTAAAATAAATTAGTTCTCTGAGTATTCTCTGATTTAAAGCTAGCTAGTCTGTGTTGTGTGTAATAATAATGGCGTCGAGCCAAGACTCTGATCCTTTCTTGAAACGCCTTTCGGAGCTTTGCCAATGTGATCTTATGTCCTTTGCTGTATAAATACTTACAGTAAAATACGGTTGTCATCAGCCTCTTTATTTCTTTTGATTTCAAGACGTCGTACATTTTATTTGTCTCATTTGTACGACCTTTGGTTTAGTGTCTCAGATGGCATTCAGCGACCTTCAAGTTTATTTTAATTCTCACAAAAATATCTCAGCACGAAACTTGAGGCTGGATTCAGTTTTGTACAGTTACCCCAGCAATTGGGTAGTTTTTCCTGGAGAGTGCAGCGGGAGTTTTGAAAATTGGTAATTTTATAGATGTAGTAAGTAGTAGAGTGAAGAGTCTGAAAGAAAAAAGCATAAAAAAACTGTTTTAAGATGCTACTTGTCATGACAGTGGCGCTAGCGATCAAGTTACGAGGTGGCAAAGTTGAAATTCAACTTTACTACATTAAAATCTATAAAATAACCAATTTTAAAAATTCACACAACTTTCCAGATATCTTTTTTTTCGACCGAATAATTGAACTTGACACAGTTGTATTTAAAAACTTTATTGGCATAAATAATGTATATATATATATATATATTTCAAAACATGTTATTAATAAAATCCGCAGCACCAAAAAGTACGAACTCTTTCAATTGATCATGCAAGGCAAAGTGGCAGGTAGAACCTGGCCGCAGATGGATATCATGGCTCAAAAATCTTCGAAAATGTTTTCGGGAAAAGCATCGAATCACTTTTTTGAACAGCGGTTTCCAAAATAGAAAATACTAATAATAATGATCGCTAACCTCCCAATGGAGACGGCACAGTAAGTAGAAGAAGTTATTAACAATACATTAAACATTTCTTTATCATGCCAAAATATTGAGAGAAAAAGCGACCGAAATAAGAACGTTAGCCAAGATAAAATATTTCAAAGTTCAATCTAAACGTAGCATCATGTACACACCTAACACACCTACGGCTGAACCGCATCTCGTAACAATGCTCAATAAGGCTTTAAATGAGCCTCTTCGGCATAGCGATGAGAGATACACCGAGAGCAATAACCGTTCTCATAACAAACACTATGTAACCTCGGGTTACAATGATTAGGTAATAATGAAGTTAGGTTCGAAACTACATAAGAACTCCGTCAGAGCCAAGTGATCTGACAAGTATAATGAATTTTAGAAAAATGCCACTGAAACCATAAGTCTATATTATTTTGTCTGTGACTATAACTGTTGTCCAAACCTGATTTTCAGAATGTGTAAAAGACAAATATTTCACTCTTTTTGAAATTACTGCAAAAAAAAAAGAAACATCTGGCGTTTTAAGCTATTCGACCTGTTAAGTATCATATGAGTTTACTTTGTTCGTTCTATTCACTCCATATTTATTAGCTCCTATTTAACCTTTGCTCAAAACGCTCGACAAATTAGCAGATGACCGTAGCAACTATGAAGTGTGAACTTCATAACCACACCTTACGATTGTCTCAAAGCCGGGAACTAAATTACTAGTAAACATAGTGTTGAAAATAGAAACAGCTACTTATGCCTCATGACGCTGTGACGTATAGGAAGAGGATGCAGGTAATGAAGGGAGATATTATGATAATTGTGTATTTTCTTATTACGTAGAAACTAAAAAGAATAAATAAAGGAAAAGCAAAAAGTTTCCACCCTATTTATACTAATCGCCATAAGGGAGACGACATAAGTTTTTAACCAAGTTAATGGTCCTTATCCTGTTGTCAGGAACTTGGAGTATGCCTTGCTGTAACATTAACTTTTATCTTCGTTCCGGAAATTAAGTTCCTTTATGTTTCTTTTAGATTCGACTTCTAAATGACACATAATTCAATATTTCACTCCCTCACTCATATTTTATTGAATTTTGATGCTTTGATAAGTCCAAAATAATATCTTTAGGAAGGTTTTTTTTTCAACAATAATAATTAATGACATAATATTTTGTTTTGTTTCAGTTACTGCCACCTTACCACCACAGAGGCCTTGGATACCACTCACAAGACCGAACAGGTCCCGACCAACATGTAAGTAAAGAATTCACTTTTTTTTAGTTTTGCTCCTGCCAATTGGCTAGAGCTAGAGTTGCTGTACTCGTTTGTTTGACACAATCCAATTATTGTTATCGGCGGAGTTAAGACTGTAAAACACGTAGTAACTAATGATTCTATTACAAAGTAAGAACAACACGTTAATGCCGTCAAGTAATGATGATGTCAGGTTATATATATATATATATATATATATATATATATATATATATAATCGGTATATCGGCAGTATTTCCATGAAATTTAGTTTTGGGGGAGAAAAATCGATTAAGCTAGGTCTTATTCAATATATTTATTATTTTATATAAATTATAGCAATATATGTTTTTTTCTTACGTCGTGCAACACTATATCAATAATTTCGACTCTCTTACGACAGTTTGATTGGCAGCTTCCTATGCGTACCCACGTATAATTTTTGCATTGTTTGGAAATTCGGAATGTGGTGGGTTCGAATCCCGGTAATATAAATATTTTTGTGATTCTTAATACTTTTTTTCTTTTATTTTTTAAAATTATTTTAGCGTTCTCCTAAAACCCCTAGCAAAGCTCGGTCTCCCAGGTACTGTATTTTAATAGCCAATAACAGTGCACGGTTAGAACACGTAAGAACGACTAATAGAATGATTGGAACAAGTTTTGTCATTAATAATGTGTCGTAGTGGCGGGCGGAGGCGTTTGTGGCTTCTCTCATAAATTATGGACAACAGACCGCCCTGCACTGGCAACAGTTATGTTTTGTTCCTACGTACATCCTTAATGTACTTAGAACGATGCAAGCGGCTCGTAATCCCAAGGGTGATCTCAGCGAGTCCAGATTGGGCTAGTAGGTCTTAAATACATACGTGTGACAGAAATAATAGGCTTGAGTGCTTAACACTTATAGAAGAATTTTCGTAACTTTAGGACGCTTCCGCCAAACTTTGCCATAATCATCTACGTTTCGCAGAGGGGAACAACCGGAGAAACAAATCTTGTTTTGCTTGCAAATCAGCCTGTGTAGCGTACAAATCTAGAATAAAGAAATTTAAATTCCTATAAATCTAATGTTTAAATGTTATAAAGTTAGAATTTGTGCAAGATGTTCAAACGTAGCATTGCGTTTCGCTCATGCATCCTTATGCATGGCTGCTTCGCTAAATTGTGGCGTGTTGTTGGGCGGAATTCCAATCGTAGCTTTGACCATCATCGCAATAATTCATCTGCTACATGCTTCGGACGTATGGCAGGCTTCACTTAATTCGTTCCCTTTGACAACCAGGAAACATATTACTTTATCATCGGCTGGCGCAACTTTATACATCTTTATACGACAGCAATCGTTCTATTTACTAGAGGTCCACGTTGCAAACAATTTTAGCCTATTTCGATGTTCAAATTAATCTTTGTCTGTACCCATAGCGTTTCTGGCTATATATTTTCTAACATTTATAATTCTCGTGTCAAAGTGTTTGTAATCAAACTTCTCCCAAACGTCTTGACCGATATTGATGAAAATTTTTGTGTATATTCGGTAATCTATTTTTAAAGCAACGAGTGATCATTTAGGTGGCTGAACACCGTTTGCTGGGCCAGCTATTAATACATGGTACTGTTACTCAACTGCTAATATGTACCATTTTATCTTACTATCAAATAGATGCATTCAGTTTATCTGTTCGGTTGGACTGCAAAGTAATTTTATTTTAGAAAAATCAGCCGACCCCAGTAGGCTGTAGGTGTAGGTAGTATTGTTGGTGTTGAAATTGTATGTATAGTTGTAGGTATACGTGTAGGTGTAGGTATACGTGTAGGTGTAGGTAGTATTGTTGGTGTTGAAATTGTATGTATAGTTGTAGGTATACGTGTAGGTGTAGGTATACGTGTAGGTGTAGGTAGTATTGTTGGTGTTGAAATTGTATGTATAGTTGTAGGTATACGTGTAGGTGTAGGTAGTATTGTTGGTGTTGAAATTGTATGTATAGTTGTAGGTATACGTGTAGGTGTAGGTAGGTATGGTTATTTATTTATTCCAGTTCATAGTTAAGACAAAACAACGTAGGTATATTTGAACTCGGGACACCAGCTGTCCCGACGTGTCCCGTGTATTTTAGATAAAATTTGATTTTGTAATTAACAGAAATTATTCATTTTATTCTTAAAAATACATAATCCGCTGCTGCTTTGTTTGTATAAAAAGCGCTGGTTTTTCATACAAACAAAGCAAACCAAATTTATACAAAAGCTAAGCAACTTGTATAGTAGCGAGAGAACGCCGATAGAACGCCGTGGACAGCCAATTTACATAAATCAAAGTAGAGGCTCGAGCCGTCGAGCGTGCAAAACACTTGATCGCGTCCCACCTTTGTGTATGAAGACACCGCTTCCTCCAGCTATAGTCTGTTGCTGTTCGTGGTTATTTTACCTCGGACTTTCTATAAGAGTGATCCTTATGTAGTTGGCATAAAGGTCCTGTCAGAGGTAAAATAACTCTGAACGGATTGTAATCTATGCAATAAGAGGACGACTTAGACACACGCATAAAAAAAAATATGGCCCTCTTGCCCCAAGAAACCTAAAGTTATCGTATTCATAGTGAGTGCGTAGGAAAACATTCTTAACAGACAAACAGAATATTTTAAGAATGCCCCCTAAAATTGTTTTGTACGTTACGGAAGCGAGTCTCAAAATTTTTCTGTTTTTCCAGGAGTTAACATTTTTGTGTTTAGTAGAATATGACCTTTTTGTACTTAATATAATATTTTGCCCACAACAAGAACATTTAAACCTCCTAAAATATGAGTTTTGCAACGTCACCAACTTTAAAAGAAAGCTATTGAATACGTAAATCTGTAGTAGCTGAATGCTTACTTATGCATAAACAATTCACATTTGGATCTAGAAACTTGACGCTTCCCATATTTTCCGAGCTGCGACACACGAGCGCTACATCAATGCCCAGAGCTAAGATATCATAGCCGGAATATCTCAGGCATGATAAATAACATTGGAGACTATTTATTATTAGTATGATGGTTCACAATTTATTTGCACCTCTGCACCGGACCGCAATCATTGTAACCGTTAGTTCATAATTAACAAATCCTTGGGCTGTGTAGCGGCTGCCCCACTCCCCAGTGGGGCTCATGTTTCCTGACAAAGTTTAAGTGAGGTTATACACTGAATCTTAATGAGGAGGCTTGATGAATGATAACACTACGCGACGCAAAATGGCCCCGCTACACATAAATCCCTGTATATACAAATATACCCATATTATTCTTAATTTTATCCAAACTAAAATATGAGATATAAAAATAACGCTAGTTACAGTTGGCCGTATTAACATTTTTCAAAGGAATATAACTAGAGAGATATTGTGTGAACTATGTACCATATTTTGTAAGGCCAAAGTGTCGATAGAAGGAATTGCCAAAAAATGTAAAGTTGTACATAAAGCATAGCAAAAATTGCATTTGAAATATTTATAAATGTTCTCTTTGGGCGGTGTTTGCATGTGTTTATGTTGTGCACGAGTAATAAATGGACGATGAGTGAAAGCGCTGAAAGAGCCTCCATTGAGCTAAATGGAGCAATGGCGATGAGAAGGCTTAGTAAAACTCTGAAAAGATCGCTTTACGCCATTCCCGTTTTTATAAATGTGAAACCATGGGCTTAATTACTTTAAAGTGCTCGAATGGTCCGTTTTTGGTAGTTCATTAAACCTACTGATTATTTGTACAAACATAAAAGGCATATAATATCCTTCTACTAATATAAATATGAAAGTTTGTTAGGATGAATGGGTTGATGTTTGTTACTCTTTCACGCAAAAGTACTAAACGAATTTTATATGGTATGGTAGTAGTTTAAGCACTGGATTAACATTTAGGCCACTTTTTATTCCGAAAAAGTACAGTGTTCCCGTTGGATACACATACACTCGACCATACAAGTGCAAAACCCTAACAACCGCGTACATCGATAAGATATAGCATTAGATCTAGGCGTGCGAGTGTCAGCTGCGAAGTGTCGATACTATTGTTCCTATCAAGCTCACGGCTAGCAGCTAGGAAGAAAGGAAATACCCCTCGTTTGGCGAACAATAAACAATGCCAGACAGCCTGACCTCCTCGCATCCGTGAACCTCTAACTGACCTGATCGAAGTATCATTTCGTGTTTTGCTTTGACCGTAAAAAATGTAGGGAACTAGGGAACCAACCTACAGTAGCGTAGACTGTGGTGGATTTCAGCTTGATCCTTTAAACTTTAAGGAGACCCGAGCCTTAGCATTTGGGACGTTGATGATGATGATTATATTATACGGGGAATATTTGGTAACAGTAGCGTGAATTGAGATTTTATATGTATAATTGGTACCTACCTACATAAAGAATTTCAGATAATAATGTACCTAATCTCTAGAATCTAGATTAAACGCATGTTATAATTAATTCACAAAGTTTAACTTAAAGCAAAAAATTAGACACGTTTGCTTTATGTCTATACCAAAACTATAAGTTCTTCTCAAAGGTATGAAGTAACTGCTAATAGAAAGGCGTAATTTGATGTACGTTATGTAGCACATAATGTGGACAGAGGTAATCCAATCTGTTTTGACAAACAAGAGATTGAATCCAACATTCAAACTGATGTTTGTTACAATTTCTAAACACTTCGAATGATGACATAAATAACTACAACTTTAATGATGTCACAAAACGATAGAAAGAAACACCCAACTCATTATTTTAGGATGAAGTTATATACGTCAGTGCCTGTTTTGGATGAAATTGGACATAGACAAAAATCATCCGTGATTCTTGTTAAGGAAGGTTGGCTAAGGGATTGCAGATCTCAGTAGGCTTCGTTATAGTGCAAGATCCGGTATAAGAAATATATACCCTCACCAATTATTTATTAGTGATAAGAAATAAATGATAGATAATATTCACATTGACACATTGCAAATAGGTTGCCTAGTTAAATTGCGCCCTAAAAATATATAATATATATTAAATAATTAAAATTATAATTGAAGTTCATAGTTTTCTACATTTTGTATGTAAACATTAAATGCGAGTGGTGAGAGTGACAAACGTGCGTTGCGCGCGCAACTTCATGTCACAGACAATAATTATAGAGCGAGTCTTTATTGATGAAGATTTTTCCCGTTATATTATAATACCGTAAGCGCGTAATATAGATTACCATAATATCAATAATATCAATAGAATCCAAACATATCCTAAGATTTTGCTTCTATCTTAATATTAAATCAAACAATAGTATATCAATACGATCAATAGTAGAGTCCTCTAAACTACATAAAAATACTTTTTCATTATAAATACACGTAATTTTTGGTACAAAGACGTATATAATTTTCGTTGTATTAAGTGGCAATTAATTGTCTGTCACATGAAGTTGCGCGTGCAACGTGTATTTGTCACGCACCAGTCGAATTTAAAATATTCATACAAAATGTAGGAAACCATGAACTTCAATTAAAATTTTAATTATTCAATATTATTAGGGCGCGATTTAACTAGGCAACCTATTTGCAATGTGTCAATGTTAATATTATGTATCATTTATTTCTTATCGCGATTAAATAACAGACGAGGGTATATATTTTTTATACCGGATCTTAGACCAATACAGATCTTACCACGGACCTAAAATTATTTATCTACACACCGGCATATTTAGCGGAACATAAAATAAAGGTTTGATATCAGTATCATATAAGGTTGCTGGCTGGTTTATACGTCATTTAATTTAAAAAGAAATATTTTCAAATTAAGAAAAATCTGAACATCACATTTTATGCAATTGTTCTAATTTTATTCAAATACACCTTATCTGGAGCGAACTTCGAGTATTTCTTCCTTCTGAGTTTGATTTAAAATTTCATTGAAATACTGTTTTTTGTTATTTTTTTTTAATCGCGTATCTTTTTGGAGTTGAGGACTGAATTATGCCTGACTTAGCCCCAACGGAGATTGCCAGGGCACTCGAAATGCGAAGAAATGGTCAAACCTACAGAGTGATATCCAGAGATCTTCGTCGACCAGTTTCAACGATCCACCGCAGTATCCAACGGTTCAGGGAAACCGGTACTTATGTGAGAAGAGCAGGACAAGGCAGAAAAAGACGCACTTCGAGTAGGGATGATCGTTTCATTCGGCTTCGTGTACGTAGGAACCCCCGTTTGACGGCCGTCCAAGCCCGACATGAGTTAGAAGCAGTGCGGGGTGTAACCGTAAGTGAGCGTACGGTACGAAGAAGGTTCGAAGAAGCTGGTTTGGGTTCATTTGTGCCCGCCAAGGCTCCAAGGCTCGAGGTAAATCATCGTAGAAACAGGTTAACTTTTGCTCAGGAACATCGACTTTGGAACGCGGACCAATGGAGTAAGGTACAATACCTAGTGATGAGTGCAGAATTCTCTTAAATCAAATTGACGGCAGGCAAAGAATATACAGACGCAAAGGAGAACGATACATTCAGACAAATTTTGAAACTACAGTTGCATACGGCTATATCAGAGAAGTTTTAGAAGAAAATATCGTATCGTTTGCCCCATATATCGGTGACGATTTTGTTTTTATGCAGGATAATGCTCGGCCGCATACCGCTCGGGTAACTCAAGCTTATCTTAATGATATGAATATCACTGTTATGGAGTGGCCGGCGAGATCACCGGATATGAACCCAATAGAGCACGTTTGGGACTTGCTGAAAAGAAAAGTTAAGTCCAGAATTCCAGCTCCTGCCAACTTGGGTGAACTGCGAATCGCCGTAGTTGAGGAATGGCGGAGACTATCCCAGGAGACCATCGATAACATCATTCTCAGTATGCCTAGACGGGTAGAAACTTTAATAAGAGCACGTGGAGGAAATACGCGATATTAATCACCATTTTTCTAATTTAATTAATTGTTATTTTAATATTAATTTTCACTTTTCCCTGTTTTTCTATTTTTTTTTTCACAAATAGCCTTTACTCGCAAAATCTGTTCTTAATGTGATCTCATTTTAAGTAAAACAAATGAAACTTTAAATAACAAAAGAAGTGTAGTAAGTAGATTTTAAAATAAAACCATATTTTTTTAATTATGGACCTTTTTTTTGTGTTCCGCTAAATATGCCGGTGTGTTTAGTTGTCCGGTGTGAATGTTCTTAATTTTTGTATGCAGAAGCTTCTTTTCTGGACGCTTTTGTCATGCTCGTATTTAAATTCATGGCACGTTGGTATTTACTATAGGGCCTGATTTAGTTTTGAGAAAATTTAACGGACAGACCATCGATTTCAACCAGCACGTGTTACGTTTTCACAGAACTCGTATTGTAACAATTCAACATGTGCACGTTCTCATAGAAAACTTTCCGCTTGCCGACGTTAAAGATACAATTTTAGCTGCCTGTAATAACCTGATACACGAAATTATAGACTTAGTTAGCTATGCAAATGAAAAGGCACCGCTGTACAACTCACCTTCGCTGATGTACCATCGCACAAGTTTCCGCTCGACCAGGCATAAGATGAGAATCGCTTAACAGCGACGTTGAATCGTGCGCACGCACACATACTCACGTGTGAATACGTGGTTCACCCACATCTGCAGTCGTTGTGGTCACTTCCTTTGTGTTTAAATATTTTGAGGCGTCCTAGTACAACGGGATATGTTTAGGTCTAAACTGGTCGAGCAGGAACTTTGTCGATATTGTACATTGTACAGATAACACAGTCTGTTACTTGTAACAATTAATTAAAACTATTGTTGTATAGCAATTCATGGTGTAGGAAAAAAAAGGCTCAGTGGAGGAAAGGTTGGTAAAAAATATTACAGACTAATCAACTTTTCTTTAGAAATTTCTTTATAAATCGTCTTACTTAAACAATAGCTGTTTATGTGCTGTCAGTAAGGTTACTTTTTGGAATTCCGTACACGAAGGGTAAAATTGAACCCTATTACTATGAATCCGCTGTCCGTCCGTCGGTCTGTCTGTCTCATGAACCGTGATGGTTAGACGGCTAAAATGTTCACAGATGTGTTTCAGTTGCCGCTTTAACAACGAATACTAAAAATAAATAATTAAGTGGGGTTCCCATACAACAAACTTGTTTTTTGCCGTTTTGTACGGAACCCTTCGTGTGCGAGTCCGACTCGCACTTGACCGGTTCGTCTTATCAGGTGCTAGATGACACAGATCACGACACTCTTTTTTATTTAGAAATTATTTAGGTAATAAGAAATCAGAGCTACCTGAGCTCGCCACTATTTTTCTCTACTTCACATAGTTGCTGACTACATTACGTCTTAGTATCGACGACGATGAAATCATATTATACCTAAATTGCCACCAACACTCTAGCTACAATAAGTGCTACACTTTATCGCTGACGTACGGTCGCCGACAGGCCCGGCTTACCACTTTTCGATTTCATTACTATGAGAATAAGGTCCAAAAGTGGTACACTGGTTCTGTCGGCGACCGTACCTACACAACGTTGACCGTCCCTTGTTGGAAATTGTTTAGTACCCATTCCGGATGGGTGAAAATACCGAATTGTATATTACGTTCCCAACAATGAGAGCATATTGATGATCGGCAGGTCTAAAACGGCTGTTTTAGACCTGCCGATCATAACACTAACGGCCCGTTTCAATAACCTATCCGCCAATAACTATCTGTTAGAAAAGTCAAACTTGTATCGCCAAATGATTGAATGGCGAGGTTTTTTAACAAATAGTTATAGATAGATAGATTATTGAAACGGGCCGTAAGAGAATTATTAGAAATTACTGTAACACAAACTTCTTCTAGATGTTAGACCTGCTGCTTCTTTAAAGCGACACTTGGTTATTTCCTATGTGTAACATCTTTCCTGTACAAGTTACAAGAATTTATTTACTCAAATTGAGCGATAAAATTTTAAATATGTACTATGATTATAAGAACTATTGAAGAAATGCAATAATGTCTAACATGTTGTTATAATTGATTCTCAAAACCTCAACCACATATTTAACTTCATTTCCTCATAATGATTCTGAATTGTGATTGGCTGCTTTAAAGCCAATTTAACAACCTACGCAGAGATCCCTTTATAAATTATACCATAGTATAATTTCAAGTATATACCGCCAATTATCGCTTACGTCATCCGATCGATTGCTCGTAACGAGGATCGGATCTCTCCCCGATCAAAATGGATCTGACCGCCTAAATAGCTTTTAATGACCACTGTTTGTTCTGCAAATAAAAACTGTACGCTCACGAATCGTATTGATATTGGAAATTACGTGACCGCCGCTTGTAACGGTATCAGCATTGTCTAACGTGGTTTATTGTGTAAATCGCCGGGGCTGGGGTTCCCGGAATTAATTGTGATGTCAGAGATGGTATTTCTTATCAATGTTTAAGAGTTAGAGGTACGAGGAAATTTATTTCTGACACTATTGGATTAAATGGATGTGTTAAGATGTTCAACGCAGAGATCACTATTTCTGCGAAAGGTTTGGCTTTAGTGGGAACACTAGAAAGCCTGCATTGTTGGAATTTGTTTACAATCTTCAGCTATTGTTTTTTTTTTTCATACATATTATGATAAATGGGCATTTTTCAAAAAAGATGGCCACTACTAAAATGTGGTGTCCACTCACTTTAACATTTAATTTCTTAGCAACCGCTGAACATCATAATCGCTAATTTAACAATTGTATAAAAGGAAAAATTAACAAATAAGTTGTGATCAATAAATCAGTAAAAACATTGCAAATATTTTAAATATTCGCAAACATATATACAAAAAAGGCGTAATTTAGGATGTCCACCTTACACCTTGTTAACTTTACAGTGTATTACCGACACCCCCAGATTACATTTATTAATATTGATTGTTTGCAATGGAACCAACTATTTCGCAGTTTCCTAATTATAACAAAGATATGCATGTTATTATGGAAATAAATTTATAAAATGACTTTAAAGTGTGTCCTCTAAATAAGTATGTGCCGGATTTTCCGGCTAAGTAACGACGAAAACTAATATTACCAAATAAAAAACGACTACTAACGCCTTTTTGTGCCATCTTTTAGTTCTTGCAATATTATTCTATTTTAAATAGCCAACCTCTCCCCTTCCCGCTTAGGTTTCATGTATTTCGTTACTTTGTGTCGTGACTTGTGAGGGTGCTAAAAAATTGTTCCATTAAGATCGTCTTATTAACTGGTAAGTAATAAGTTTATTACTATGTACTTATTATTTCAGTTCTTTTAAATTATTCCTAAATACTTTTAAAAAGACAAATCAAAACTATTTATGATATTTCACATAAATTCAATGACTTAAATATTTTAAGGTAATGTAGTAATGTTACGTACAAGCGGATAGAAAACATCACTTAATGGAATAATAAGGCAGTGTAGAACATGTAAAATATTTTTTATTTATTATATTATATATTATAATTTTTTGTTGTTATAAAAGTAGTAACAATTATGTAAGATAATACTGTTAAGGGTTTCCTACCTCTAAAGGAAAAAAGAAACCCTTGGTCAAAAGGGTCACTTTGCTGTCCGTACATCTGGCAGGCAGATTGTGATTGAAAATTGTGAAAATTGACAGAAAAATGTGATTTCAAATTTAAGATTTTTTAAAATTTCAAGAGCTTAGTCAATATTTAAACGTCCTTGAGCTTAGTGATTACCTTTGAATTAAAATATTGTTTAACTTTTTAAAATTTAATTTTATGATATATAATACCTACTGTACTGAGTTTATTATGTTGGTTAGGAATTCCAATTTCAAAATACAGCTATTTACTAATGCATTTGTGTTTCGAAAACCGTAATTCATTTGTTTTTTCCTCCTTTGGTTATTTCTTTGGGTCACTCTGTTTACAAAATGGAAAACTTGAAATGTCGTATTATTTTCGAGTACGAGTTCCAACGTGGCACCAGTGCTGTAGAAATGGCTCCAAGAATTAATGATGTGTATGGCGGCGGTGTTGCAAAATAAAACACAGTGGGTTTTTGGTTCCAACGTTTTCGTTCTGGAAATTTCGACCTGCAGAACAAGGCCCGTGGACGGCCGGAGATCAAAGCTGATAATGAAGAATTGAAGGCTATTGTGGAAGCAGATCCATCGCAAACCACGTCCGAGTTAGCTGCAGGCTGCGGTATTAGTGATAAAACTGTTTTAATCCACTTGAAAGGTGGGTACCTCATGAATTGAGTGCAGCAAACCGAGAAACGCGCGTCGACTGCTGCGTTACATTACTCAACCGGCACAATAATGAAGGGATTTTAAATCGAATCATTAACTGTGATGAAAAGTGGATTCTGTATGATAATAGAAAACGCTCATCGCAGTGGCTGAACCCTGGCGAACCAGCCAAAGCCTGCCCCAAGCGAAAGTTGACTCAAAAAAAGTTACTTGTGAGCGTTTGGTGGACTAGTGCCGGTGTCGTTCACTACAGCTTTCTTAAATCTGGCCAGACGATTACGGCAGATGTCTATTGCCAGCAACTGCAAATCATGATAGAAAAGCTAGCTCCTAAACAACCGAGGTCATTCGCTCTAGGCCACTGCTTCAGGACAACGCTAAACCACACACTGTACAACAGACGGCTACCAAATTAGAGGAGCTTCAATTAGAATGTCTAAGACATCCACCGTACTCCCCGGACCTTGCTCCAACAGATTACCATTTTTTTCGAAATTTGGATAACTTCTTGCAAGGGAAAAAATTCAACTCCGATAGAGCAGTCCAAAGCGCCCAAATTTTACTACGTGTAACGGTTACGAAAGTGACTTAACGGATGTTTTTTTCAAGAAATACTTGCTATAATATGATTTTTTTAAAGTTTCTTGTTGTTTTTTAATTATAATATTCTATAAGAGTTTAATATGGAAAACAGTAATTATACACGAATTCTTACATTTGTTTAAATTCCAAGTTATTTAGTAGTTAGATTGTTTCTTTTCATATATCGTAACGAAGTTTATAAAATATAGATAATTTATTAAGTTATATCTATCTACAGGTTTATCGTCGATTTTACGTAAATTCCGTTCTTAAGAAAAAAAGTTTCCACATAAGTAACTGCCCATTTTTTTTTAAAACGCCCAAATATCACAAATAGTTAATTGTAGGTGTAAGTTTCATTTTAGTGGCCTATGTCTACGTGTAGACATAACCGATGTACGTTTTGTTTGCGGTAGTTGGCATGTGCGCCACGTCGCGTGGCAACGTATCGGGCATACAATGGTCGCGACACGTGCTGTATCGATCACTCGTCGTCACCCGTCGCCGCTCGCCAGGTGGAAGCCTCGCGATTAGCATGCCAACGTGACCGCTGATCTTATCAAATCAATTGTCCCATCTACGCCGATTATTTGAGTTGCTGTCAGGTCAGCTGTCATATTAACAGCTTTTACATCGCCACCCCCACACCCGGATTAGATATATTGAAGATTGGAATATCGTACCCACAATCTGATATGACTCATAAAGCATACATAGTGAAATAAAATACACTAGTGATGAAATTGACATAGACCCTGACCTTTCTTGTAATAATTAAAATCTTAACGCAATATGAAGAACTGAGTTTTGACACCCAGAACCCCAATTGTCGTAATTAACTTACACAAGTTTCATGAATCGTCTTGATATCATAAAGTGGTATTTAGAGTACGGGCCAATCAAAACGCGTTTGAAGTTGTGGTTTGATGTTTATGAGAATATTTTGCAGTCTAACCATACCGGGATTGGATTGTAACTGTATTATTGCAGGATTTAGTTAGCAGTATCGACCTTATGGTTCTGGTTCGTTCGGATTGTACAAGTGTTAAGTTTGAGTATTATACCGTAGCTATTTTAATTTCGATAATGAGACTCCAGCTGGAGCATAAATCGCGGCTAACAGCGAACAGCGTGAGAGCGCGGTCGTGCCACATTAGTTTGCGTAATAAGTGAGCATATCGGAGTGATGCCGTCTGCGGGAACACTCGTACACGGTACACGGTAACTATGGCAACCAGTTTTAACGAGACGTTTACATAAATTTTCGTTCGCCGCAATGAAGTTTACATCATCCGATAGGCTGCCCAATATAGCCGTGGTTATTATGCAATTCACTTTACAATGTACCTAATGGACTTCATAATCGCTGGCCTCAGATGTGATTTATGCCGAGCCTAATAAGCAGTTTATGCGCTAGATGGGTCATGGAGGGCGATAATGTGGAGGTAATGGAAAGCCTAAGTCACGTTCCCCCAAGACGGACGGAGTACGGACGGACAGGAAAATAGCACACGCACAGTTTTCATCAATGGCCGTTTGAAAGTAAATGGAAGTTTTATCATTTATCTCGTACGTGCTCTCCGTAATGTGGGGGTTAATTGGACTTTCATATTATTACTTTGACCCGGCTCCTTATTAGTTTTCTTAGGTACCCATGAAATTTCTCCATCTAACGGAATATTAGGTCTTTACCTATGAAATTGCCATTTTGAATGAAAAAATTTAAACGATTTTTTTTCATGTATTTTTTATTTGTATTAATCGAAGTAATCACCCATGCAATCAATGCATCTTTGCCAACGCAGTGGCAGTTTATTGATGCCCTTTTTAAAGAAATCAGCTGGACGGGAGGCAACAGATTCTTCAAAGGCATTTTGTACTGCCTTTCGGGTATTGAATTTTTTTCCCACCAAAAAGTTATCCAAATTCTGGAAAAAGTTGTAGTCTGTAGGCGCAAGGTCTGGTGAGTAGGGCGGATGACAGAGAGCTTCCAACCCCAGTTCTTGCAACTTGGCGACCGTCTGCTGTGCAGTATGAGGTCGCGCGTTGTCGTGCAGGAGCAGCGGAGACGAGCGATTGACCAATGCAGGTTGGAGATGTGCCAGCTTCTCCATCATTGTGTTCAGTTCTTCACAGTACACATCTGCAGTAATGCTCACCCCGTTTGGTAAGAAGCTGTGATGAATCACACGGGCGCTAGACCACCAAACAGTGACCATCACTTTTCTAGGGGTAAATTTTCGTTTAGGGCATTGTTTAGGTGCTGAACCAGGATCCAACCAACTTGCTGAGCGCTTGCGGTTATCAAACATAATCCATTTTTCATCGCAGGTAACAATGCGGTTCAAAATTTCTTCATTTGTGTGTCTGTTGAGCATTGCAAGGCACGTCTCGACGCGTACTTCGCGCTGGCGATCATTGAGTTCGTGAGGCACCAATTTGTCAAGCTTTTTTACATTGCCAATTTGACGCAAATGGAACAATATTGTTTTGACGCTAACGTCGAAAGCTGCTGCTAATTCAGCCGTAGGTTGTGTATCATCAGCTTCCACAATCGCCTTTAATTCGTCATTGTCGACCAAAATCTTCGGACGACCGCGAGGTTTACTTTAGTGAGCAAACCAATAACACAACGCACCACGCGTTGGTTTGTAGTGTTAGCTCCGTCGTTGATGTTGCGTGCCGCTTGTGCCGCGTTGCTGCCACGACGGTACTCATATTCCATAATTACTCGAATTTTTAACGTATCCATGATGATGCAAAAGATTGAAATGCGATGAAAATGTAACACTAATCAATAAACAAATGACTACTTTTGGAAAAAGAATTCCATGTTTTTAAAATAAAATTAATTTGAAATTAGAATTCTTAGCCAAACAAAAATTATTTTGATTTGAAATGGCCAGTACTGCAGAACGGCAATTTCATAGGTACCAATTATTTAATTATGTCATGCTTATTTAAAGTTCTAAAGCACTATTAAATTAATTTCAGAACAAATTGCTTCTGTATTCATTATTTGCGATTCAAAGACAATGTTGGTAAATACGAAATGTATATTTTCGAGTATTCTGTTGCGATCATAAATTAGGATGGACGCCGACAGGGGCGGGGTTGGTCGGTCGTCTGCTTCCGTAGATCGCTGCGCTGGTAGTGCTCGTGACTCTTCCGTAGCTGCATTCAACCCATATCTCAGTAAATTTGTCCATTTCGTGAGGTATGTCCAATGATGCTGATCAACTAATGTATTGCTACCGCATTAAGTAAATTAGTTGATCAGTCATTGGACATTCCTCGCATATGCTGTTAAGCAGACTTTATTAGGAATTACCAATGTCTGCAATGATGGATAGTAATTATTATGGGTTATCATTTAAGCATTATTGTGACGTTACGTAGGTACAATTTACGCCACTTGGCTTGGCTTGGCGTCCATCAAAAAAATCGTAAAAGGATTCTTAATTTTAACTCTCGATTTGAAGGTTAATTTAATTAAAAGTTGCACAGAATTTGATTAAATCAATTTGTATACTATTTGTTTTTATGAAGGTCAAAGAAGCCACTTTGTTGAATGTTCTATTTGAGATATTTTTTAAGAGTTAATATTAATGCCAATTTTGTAGTTTCTTCACAATATAGTTAACGTAGAGGATTTGCGGTCCGACACTCCTACGCTATAAGTTATAACAAAGGTTTTAGTTTTAATAGCTATAATATAGCCACAGAATCAGACTCTCCTTGAAGTTGAGAGATTCTTTGTTTCTCTTACGCCAGTCATTTGTCACAGAAGTGTAGTGTACTGATCGTTATATTAGAGCACTGAAAATATAACTCTGCTCTAATACAATTGAGTTGAAAATCGAAGTGTCGTGTATGGAGCTGTCATATATAACATTGACATTTGACTCGACACTTGTGTGTTAGATTTTTAGCTCTATTGTATTAGCGCAGAGTTCTATTTTCAACGCTTCGAATTTTGTCCGGCCTTTCGGATTCCGGATCATAAAGTCCCCAGCCTTAACGGTGTGTTTTGTCCGTTGCAGGTATATTCACGGTGATGTGCTACAACGTATTGTGCGACAAGTACGCGACACGACAGATGTACGGCTACTGCCCCAGCTGGGCGCTGGAGTGGGACTATAGGAAAAAGGGCATTCTCGACGAGATCAGACACTACTCCGCCGATATTATCAGTTTACAGGTATGTCCGTTGACTTCATTGTAAAACTTCGATGTCGAGCTATTGATTTTTGAATTACTAGCTATTGCCCGCGGCTCCGCCAGCTTAAGTACTGTATTTTGATTCTGATTTCGTAGTCATATGCAGAAACCTATGTTATAATTCTAGAACTATACACTAGTCAATTATATATAAATCGTTTGTATCTTGGCGAGGTTGAATGAAGGACAAAATGTCGATCGGTCTGGTTTAATGATTATTTCTAGACATCAGACTGAAATAGACGCCGTTTTATGATGACAAACAGTTTCAAGATTCTCGGAATTGCGTACGTCATGCCTATAAATCATTGCATTTGTGTACCTAACTCAGTTCCATTACAAAGATGTTTAATATTCAAAACAATCGCGACGTTAGTTGTAGTTAGAAGACAATCCAAACTTTACTTTTATTTATGTTAATATCTAAACATTACGGATGATTCTGCCGTTTAGATTATAGAAAGACCCCTTCTCCACATGTTTGCCATGTTATGGCTGCTGGTGATGCTTGATTTTGTATTAGAGAAGGCTCTTGGAATGAATTATGAATCACACCTCATTTGCGTTCATCATGCAAAAATCGTCTTTTACATTGTCATACTATATTACGTATTTTTGAACTATCAACACGTAATAGGTTTTGTTTTCTTCAAATTACTTCAGTAACTGTCCGATTTCGTTCAAAATAATTTTCCTAAAGAGTATTTAGCATGATCTATCAGCTTGGAAAATTGCAAGTTTGTAAGCTTCATAGTTTATAAATGCCAGCTCCCCCTGGCATTTCTACCAACTTTTAAACCACTCCGAGCTCGATTACTCGAAAATGGTTTGAGGTTATGTATCAAACCTTGTCTTTATTTAAAAAGACCTATTCGACGATACCCCACTTGATGGAATGGAATGAAAAAAAATCATCCCCACTTCACACGTATGGGGAGCTAGCTACCCCTAAAGTAAATAAATTTAATTACTATATTATGGCAAAAAGTCTATATAATATGCTCTCGTATTCTACAAAATTTTGTCTATTTATAATTACCGAAGTCATCAAGGGAGGACAAACAAACGGACGGAGAGAGCGAAGCTATAGGGGTTCCTTGTAGTTGCTACGGAACTATAAAACCACGTTAGCGAAATGCGAAGTGCGTACAGTTTTTCTGAATCAACTGAAAAAACAAATACTTGAAAGCTTAATGAAACTGTCTCAATAAATTTTATTTTGACGTCATCATCTCGTTTTAAAAACACATTCGGTTTTTGCTGAAAGACTATTGACCGCTTTATTGTGCTGTGTAATTCTGTATTTATTTTAGGTTTAACTACTCGTAAACCACAAAAAGCCTAATTATGAAGTGTTTCTTAAATAAGTTAGCCAGAAGTTGTAGCATTGAATATTGAATACACGTATACTAGGTAATTTTTTGTTCCATTTTGAGAGAAACAGGGTATAATAGGTACATGAAAATTAGAGTTCTGTGGCATTCTTAGTATACTTTTTCTTTTCTTTTAACTTGTTTAAAATTTGTTTTACAACATCGCACTACTAATTCATCATCATACAAAATCATTATTTAACAATTTTGACATTAAAAAAAATACGGAAATAGATAAAAATATTGAAATTACAAATAATAATTGTCACCCTATTGATCCCTATGACGCTGCGTGATTGGAGCGTACAACGGCACGTGGAGCGTGGGGCGACGCCCCGTCACCCCCGCAGTAGGGTGACCTAAATTCATGATATTTTTAAGATTTTCCAACTTTCAAATACTTGAGCTTAGACTAACACCCGTATCATTACATTAGTCGTTACCTCAGATCCGCCTCGACTCAACCTCATCTGAGGTATCCTTAAGGAGTTCCTCGAATTTGGTATTCTTAAACGTAATTTCTACCTCGGCTGTTTGCTCCTTCAGTAAGGTTGAGTGGGGGTATGACGTCATCGATAATCATAGAAAAATATTTTTGTTATGTCAATACCGATAGTTACCATTAAAACTCGATCCGAATTTGGCAGAATGATGCTATAACCCCTTCGTTTAAAAAAAAAGAAATTTTTGTAATTGAACATCAGTGTCATTGTCAATGAGGGTTTTTAATATTTTTTCTGTCGCTAGGGGGCTGACCCAACTCACACGAAGCGTCATCTGGTGACGTAAGCGGTGTCAAAAACGGTCAATAAGATTTTTCGATTCTTTTTCTGTCACCAGGCGGCGCTTGGTAGCACGACGGTCCTTGTGTCAAAAAGATGTCACGAATTTAAAAACTATCATTGTGATGTATGTGAAGTGTGAACTGTGGTCTGTGAACCTGTGAACCCCTAACTTGTCATGTTGAAATTTTCGTTGATATTTTCACGTTAAGTTTCGTAAAGGTAATCCAGAAACTCCAAAAAATCCTCCTTGGTTCTCTTTATATAAGTATCCCCAATTGCGTAATTTCTTTATATAATTCCACTCTGTATAAAAAAAGAATTGATATAAATTTCGGAAATAAATGCTCGAGCGAGCCTCAAGGTACGCCCTGAGGTACCTTAATATTGACAGTTGATTCCTCGACGCGCGTAAGGAAATTTCTCAAGTCGAGGACATTAATTAGTTGAACTAATGATACAATTTTCGTGGATGGAGGTTGAGTCGAGTGGAGGAAATCTCGAGGAAACAACTAATGAAACGGGTGTTGGACACAAATGATTTTGTATCTATATTCTAGTTTTGATACAAAACAACGTTTCTTTCGAAACGGAATAAAAGTCACCCACTATATCAGAAATGTCTTCTATAAGACGCTCACGCAAAACGCTCATCATAATTCATACTTCTACGCTTGCCATATATAATATTAGGTCTTTACATATGAAATTGGCGTTTTGTCGTACTGGCCAATTTGATCTCAAATATATCTTAATGGCTGAACCCTGGCGAACCAGCCAAAGCCTGCCTCAAGCGAAAATTGACCCAAAAAAAGTTACTTGTGAGCGTTTGGTGGACTAGTGCCGGTGTCGTTCACTACAGATTTTTTAAATCTGGCCAGACGATTACGGCAAATGTCTATTGCCAGCAACTGAAAATCATGATGGAAAAGCTAGCTGCTAAATAACCGAGGTTGGTCATTCGCTCTAGGCCACTACTGCTTCAGGACAACGCTAAACCACACACTGCACAACAGACGGCTACCAAATTAGAGAAGCTTCAATTAGAATGTCTAAGACATCCACCGTACTCCTCTTATCTTGCTCCAACAGATTACCATTTTTTTCGAAATTTGGATAACTTCTTGCAAGGGAAAAAATTCAACTCCGATGGGGCAGTCCAAAGCGCCTTCAAATATTTTATTGATTCCTGTCCGAATGGTTTTTTTTAGTAAACTAATCATAAACTACCCATGAAATAGCAAAAGTGCATAGATAGCAATGGTATATACTTTGATTAAATAAATATATAATGTTAAAAAACATCGACTTTATGTTCTTCCTTTACAAAACGCCAATTTCATATGTAATGACCTAATATTTAAACTATGAAGTAGATAATCAATATTGAATGCTTGAAGAGTTGTTTTGAAAGTCACGCAGAATTAAGTATATAGTAGATGAGACCAGAAATGAATGGCATATAATAAAACGTCCACAAATCAAAAAAGTTCAACGTTCGACGTGTAGAGGTCTCATTAAATAATACATCACTGTCGCGGTCGGCGCGGGCTCACACTTCGTCAGGGCTAGCACACGCGAGAAGCTTCCCCTTACAATAAATACCTGTACGAGACTAAACTTTCGTTTATTTAACAGCCCTATAGCCTGAACCACACACCTGACTCGATACGTCTCCCATAACGGCACTATTCTCGTTTTGCCGGCAATGATCCGCGATTATGATAATGCGAACAATATCTGATGTCCGCTTAGTCGAGCGGTTCGGTTATGCGCATATAAGTTTAGTATATTCGCGTTTTCGTGTCGCTATCAATCAAACGATGTATTTTCATGATGTTATTGCGTTACGCGAAATAACTCTGTAAACGATTTCGTTTTAATACAATAGAAAGACGATTGCAAAAAATCAAAAGATCATTGGCATCTTGCGAATCATTTATGTTTATATTTTGAACATAACAATCGTTGTTCATTACTTATTAAATCTATCAGGAGACTTAGTTTAAAGATATATAATTTACTTATATATTTAGATTTTTATCTAGATTTTTAAACTTTTATATTATTTTATATTTAGATTTTAAACATAGCAATCGTTGTTCACATCTTTGCAATCTAAGTCAGGAGACTTGTTTAATGTTTAATATTTCTTAAAAAAAGAAACTATGAGTGTAGTCAGCAGTCCAGTAAAAGATGGTGGTCGGTCGTGGATGTGAGCATATTCAAAATGCCCAATAATAAATAGACATATGTGTTTACTATTTCTAGGAGGTGGAGACAGACCAGTTCTACAGCTTTTTCCTACCTGAGCTCAAGCAGGACGGCTACGACGGCATCTTCTCGCCCAAGTCGCGCGCCAAGACCATGTCCGAGTCGGAGCGGAAGTACGTCGACGGCTGTGCGATATTCTTCAGATCTGCTAAGTGAGTAGTTCACGTATATAGTGTAAGACAGGAGGGCTACGACGGCATCTTCTCGCCCACGTCGCGCGCCAAGACCATGTCCGAGTCGGAGCGGAAGTACGTCGACGGCTTCGCGATATTCTTTAGATCTGCTAACTGCTAAGGGACTTAACGATTTTCCTTGGTAATATGTGAATTATTTTGCCATATTGCCGAGTCCTTAACAGTAGATATAGGCTTTTGGGCTAATGGTATTAGACGTGGATAAGGGAGTTGTAAATTTAAGGCCAACCATACCATTCTGACAAGTTTTTAGGAAGTGCCTAGTCTTCTTGATATGGCTTATATTCACACGTCTGATATTAACCTAGTAAACTTTACCATATTACTGTGTCATGTTTCCTCCATTTTGATGTAATTTATAAGTCATAATAGTTTAACCTACAAATAGGTCTAGCGCACTAATGTGCATAAAATAGGAATATTAGCTGCCTTGGGCGTATATGCCAAATGCGGCCTGCGCAGATTGTAAAGGAAAGTTCCGCTTCCCATCCCATTGTGACATATTACTTGATATTTTTCAGATTTTCATTAGTAAAGGAACATCTAATCGAATTCAACCAGTTGGCAATGGCGAATAGCGAAGGTTCGGACAATATGCTGAACCGAGTTATGCCAAAAGACAACATCGGCTTAGCCGCGCTACTCAAAACCAAGGAAGCCGCTTGGGAAAATGGTAAGTAATCTAAAATAAGGCCAACCAGACGAGATAAAGAATGTAAACAAATTTTCAGGGGTTCAAAACATTTTTATTTGAATAAATTATTATAAAGTTCGAATTTTAATCGCTGTCGTCTGTACTAGACAAAAATGATTCGTCGGAAGAGTCCGAGTCAGCTGTGTTTATGATAAAACTATCTATTGTATTATCAATCATGTTATCAATATTGCTATAAAAATTGTCCTCGACTTTTATTACATGATCCACACAATTTCGCCATTTATCAGCAGATACACGTTGGATCCCCTCTTGTAGCAGTTTTTTCACATCTTCAAATTTAAATGTAGTATTATTGCGAGCTACGTGTCCCTTTATGTCCGCCCATACGAGTTGCAATCCAAACAGGAATGAACTTGTTCACAATTGTTTGGCGGACCAAATGTTGACAACTGCGGCACTGGTCGCTTTCCTGTACCACGAAACACGCTACGACAGCTGTCGTCGACCAACTGACGTCATTATTGCATACGGGTGATAAGGACAGATATAATATTAACTCACTTTCATAATGCAACTCAGTAGCGGTCCGTTTATTTACGTTTTTAATCTCGTCTCGTTGGCCTTACTTTATTTGAATGAATTAAAGTTGTCAATAAGATATTTTAAACAATTTTTGTCGAGCTGGTTCTGCCGGAGGGATACGACAAAAAACTATAAGGCATAGGCGAATCTTCCTGACGTTACTTTGGCGTTGTGCGACGCCGAGTTATTTTGGGTGTTGGAGACATAATCACAAGGGCTTAAAGCGTCGGCAATGACTTGCGAATCTTCTGACGTGGTGTGGCCATGGGATATCTTAGTCACTTGCCACCAGACATTTTGGCGGTTGGCCGTTTACTCGTTTGTGCTCATAATTTAAAAAATATCCGCTGAAACTTTCCAGGTCTGCCATCAGACAACAGCAGCATGGCGCAGCCGATCCTGGTGTGCACGGCGCACATCCACTGGGACCCGGAGTTCTGCGACGTCAAGCTCATCCAAACCATGATGCTTAGCAACGAGCTGCGCTCCATCCTAGACGACAGCGCGCGCACGCTGCGCCTAGCCGGCCAGCGCGACAACGTGCAGCTGCTGCTGTGCGGCGACTTCAACTCGCTGCCTGACAGCGGTGAGTGATGATGTTGCTGGTGGCGCACTCTGTGGCCGCTGCCTCGAATCTCTCGGCGGCGGCGGTGGCGGTGAGATTGTTTGCATACTGTAATCAAATGAACCTGTTCTTGGAAACAGCGGGGCGGGAGCAGCTCGGCGGCGGGCGACGAGCAGTGACGGGCTGTCACTGGCGCGCCTGCTATAGTGGATAGTTTAGTTCAATTTATTTGTAATGTGTTTAAATAAGTTGTTCATTTATTTTATTAAATTAAGTAATTATTATAGGTAAATATAATTATGTTGGGACGTAACTCGCATAGATAGTTTTGACAGATAGACGTTTGTGTAGTGTGTGTGTGTTAAGTCTAAATGGAAAAATAGTTGGATAGCATTTCATCTCAATCACAATCGCTCCGGTCGCTCTCTGTGGCTTTTGTAGCAACTTATTTTCAAAGTGTGAAATCTTTCAGGTTTGGTCTTATTATATCATACAGGTTATTAAAAATACTAAAGCTGGCATGTTTAATGTTTACAGTGTGAGTACACTAATACAATCTGTATTGCATCTGTATGTAAAAAATGTAACAATACGAGTATAATCATTAAAAATTCAATCTACTTTATAGAATAGGAACTAGCAACGTTTTGGAGAGATCAATTAATTATGATTTGTGAATAAATAAAAACAATAGTGTGTTACTTATAAAATGTTAACTGTTTTATAATAGGAGCATACCTATTATACGTTATACAATATATAAAAAATATATTTACATAAATCAATTTATGGTAAGTTAGAACAGTTTTTACGTTCAATTCGGATTAATTATTATGATACAATACAGAATTAAAATGGTTAAATTCGAGCGTCAGATCCAATCTGAACAGAGTATATGATGACAGTATCGATGATGATGATAATGACGGCGTTCCAGGCGTGGTGGAGTTCCTGTCGTCGGGGCGCGTGTCATCAGAACATAGGGACTTCAAGGAGTTGGGGTACGCGACGTCGCTGCGCCGTATGCCAGGCTCCGAGCACGAGTTCACGCACAACTTCAAGCTCGCATCCGCCTACAGCGAGGACATTATGCCCTACACCAACTACACGTGAGTACTAGCGTCTGCCACACACCGCATGTCAGTCATACATTTAATTATTTACATCTGACTCAAAAATCGTATAAAAAGAAGAATGCACACACATACGCACCTGCGTACTATGTACGCTCGTGCGTGCGTATGTACGCAATATGTGCAATATCGACAAAGTTCCTGCTCGACAAGTAGCCTTAGGAGCCTTTGCACCTAGGATGCCTCAAAAATATTTAAACAAAAAGGAAGTGAACGCAATGACTGCAGACGTGATCGAACAACGTATTTACATGTATGCGTGCGCACGGTACAACGGCGCTGGTTAGGCGGCAGTTTGTTCGATAGTACGTTGACTAGGATTTATAGCCTGTTTTATTACTAGATTTGAATTTCTGTAACTATCGGCAACTAAATGGTCTATGTATATGTAGATTTCAAAAATATGTTTACGTTTATGTTTTCAGTTTCGACTTTAAGGGTATCATCGACTACATATTCTACAGCAAGCAGTCGATGACGCCGCTCGGGCTGCTCGGCCCGCTATCTGCTGACTGGTTCCGCGAGCACAAGGTGGTCGGCTGTCCGCACCCGCACATACCCTCAGGTACGTGTGACGGCATCGCGGTGACGTCACTGCCACGGGGAGTCGGTGATGACTCCGCTCGGGCTGAGCTAGATATTTTATTTTAAGTATTTTTCATAATTTGCAGACTTATTATTTGACGACCTCTATGGCTCAGTGGTTAGCGCGTCGGCGCTTAGAATAAGAATAAGAATCGTTTATTCCAAGAAATTGGTTAAATAGATGTTACATTTTTATAATTGATCACAATTTCGGGCCCTTATGGGCATGTAATATTATTAGTACATAGTTTAATAAAAAATTAGAATCATTAGTGAACAAAAACATTTCTATTGTCATGAAAATCCCAGTACCATAACAATCAATTAGTAATAATAATGTATGCAAATAATTAATAAAACACTAAAATATTCCCCAACGGCCAACAGTCGTGAAATATAAGATTATACACACATACAAAGTCCACTTATCTACTACTTATACTTATAGCTATTAAGTCATAAGAGATTAATTAAAAAATGCAAACATGAATATTTAATTTAAAAAAAAAGATTCATAGTGTGTAGCTGCTGTCAGTGTCAAAATAATAAAATAAAACTAAAAGAGGTTGTAGCATCGTGGCTTATACGTGGCATGTGCACAATAATCTAACTTTTTAACCATGGACGTAGTAAATATAAATTATAAGCAAAATTATAATAATTAATTTATTTTGATGTGACCTTTAAATGCCTATTATCAATATTAGGTACTCTGAATTCTAATGTGTGACTTTTAAATGATTTAAAAAATTTATATATGCATTAAAAGAAATCAATAATCTGAATATTTCCACACCTCTAAGAGGTAGAAATTGTGAAATTAATTAAACTTAAGAACACTGTACACCAATTTCTCGGAAATAAAGCATATTATTATTATTAATTGAGAAATCTATTAGTGTCACATCTTTTATTCGACGAGATATTTTTCTGATATACAAATATAAGATTTTGGCGAGAATCATGCTACCTTCCGCCTAAGGTGCATACATCACAGGTATTTCATATTAAGTTTTTTACATTTTCATTGTATATTTGCAGTACCTATTAATACTGTAACTGTATTTTTTTTTTCAGCACCCCAAGGGGGTGGGATGTTTTTCTAGAAGTTACTGGCGAATATCTTAAGCCGGAGGTCGCGGGTTCGAATCCCGCCGAAGGGACATAAATTTTTTCTGTGTTCCTGAGTCTTGGATGTGTATTAAATATATTTAATAGTATAGTAAAAATCTTAAATATGTGTATAGTATAAAAGTATTAAATATATTTCCGTTGTCTAACCTGTGATACAAGTTCTTCGGATACTTAGTACAGGACCAGGTTTACGTGGTGTGCAAGCATCCATAGATATAATAATTATTATAATTATTTACAGTGTTAGTATTGGATCGTTTGTATGAAAAATATAATATTATGATGATCTTAGTCTGCCTTGGGTTAAAATAGTCGACATATCTGTTTCAGATCACTTCCCGCTGCTCGTGGAGCTGGAGATGTGTCCGAGCACGAGCAACTCCAATGGGCTCATCGGGCGCAGGTAGCACAGCCACGCCCACGCCCCAGCCCACGCTCACGCCTAGCGCCCACGCCCACGGCGCCGACGATGTGATAAGGAGTCCCCGCCCAGCGGACAACTGGGTGAATCTGAACAATCTTGTACATAAATTGGTTTCGATATGTATGTGTACGATTAACAACAATTTCATAAATTGGCTTTTGTTAATTTATATACGGAACGAAAAAAAAAACCAATGATACTATCTCTGTGGTTGTGAGAATATGTTGCTGTCTCGTGTGTAAGAGCGAGAGGTGCGTGTTAGTGTGAGATATAGAGATAGTGTCAGTAGTTTTTTATTATTTCCACCTGTTGTAAGAATAGATAAGTTGACAGTAAACATAATATTACCGATGTAAGTACATTCTAAGGAAATAAATACTTGGGAAAGTAGTTATTTCGTGGACTGTACTTTTGTCAGTAGTGACATTCACAAGTACTTAACATTATATTAAGGGTCAGCTCATACCAAGACGCGTCGCGGCGCGGCATTTTTAAGATAGAGATTCAACTTTATTCACTACACAAGAACGTGCATTGCAAGCGCAGCTTGAAATTCGAAGTCTTGCAATGAAACGTGTATATTCTTGTGTAGTGAATAAAGTTTAATTTTGGATCGCTACCAGAAAATGCTGCGTCGCGTCTCGGTGTGAACTGACGTTAATTTAACCGACTAGCAGAAAATTGCCTTTCTTGAATTATTTTTTCGCAAAGAATCGAATACGCTATCTTTAGTTGCTATTATTTGTACAATAACATCAAAGCGATACATAGGTGATGCTTGACATACATTTATATGAGACGTTATATTTTACAATAGTAGCGGGAAAATGTTAGTTCTTTCTATGTATTTATAGTTCACGTAACTAAGGATCAAAACATGGTGTAGTGTAGTTCGGTGTTGTGTGACTAGATAAATAGACAATGTAATGTAACTTAAATGCATCTAAATACTTCATTTAGTTCATCTACAAAACTCACAATATTTTTAAGTTTACCGTAAGGTACAACTTTAGAATATTTCATACCCAAAAATCGAATTATTTCTGCATTACTTTATTATTACAACATATGTTCTGTAGTACGTGCGTAATATACTATTAACACGAACTATCAAAATTACTTTTTCCATGATTGCAAAGATGCCTGTATTGTAGTTTTGGGTGCAATATAACAAGAAGTGTAATACTTTTTGAAAGTTATACTTTATTTATCCGTGTATGTAATATTTCATACAAAATATTGAATTTTGACTCATAAATGTAGTTGTATTTTGTCATCTATTTATATAATCATTTTAATGTAAATGTTTTTGAATAATATTGAAGATTAATCGAATTTTTATCAAACTGTCAATAGTTCAATTTTTTAACTGTGATGATCCTTAGTTAATTTTACTTTTTTTAATATTAAAGTCTTGACCGACTGCGGATACCACACAATATTACAGTATATTATAGTGTTATTGGCTTACCAAAGAATGTGAACGGGTGAATGTGTTGTTAATAATATTTATAATGAAATAATATACATAATATCATAAAAAAATAGACTTTTCTTGCTCTTAAATTTTCGAAAATCTAAACCCTCTAAACTATGTGGAGTATTTATACGTTTTCTTAAAAACACGTCAATTCCTTGTGTCCTTTTGTACTCCTTGTCTTCGTCAATCAAGCCCAAAATAAATTAAATAAATTTACTGTTAAACTCTGAACGACATTTAAGTTTTCATGAATGTTCCTTGCAACTAAACTTAATTCAAAAATTATAATAATACAACTTGGTGACCTAATATTTAACATCCCTTAACTATTTAAACTATCTTCGCTGTAGTCTAAAGACTAGCCACATTTCCAGTCAAACTTATTGGTGCATGTTAAATAAAGCAATAATTGTTATGAAAAGATAGAACTGTCAATACCTGATTGTGAACATAATATATAAATTGTTACATTGTTGACTAGTGTGGTATCCTGTGTGGGTCTCGACTCGAGACACTGAGCTAAATACGTCACTGAACGGCCGTGTCAACCCCATGTAACGTATCGAATTTGACATTGTCAATTAAGGGTCAGCTCACACCGAGACGCGAAGCGGCGCGGCATGTTTAAGATGGCGATCCAAAATTGTACTGAATAAAATTCAATGTTGAATCGCTATTTTAAAAATGCGTCGCCACGTCGCGTCTCGGTGTGAAGTGACGCTAACAACCTGTACCGAAGTTGACATGTCCGTTCCATAAAAACCCCTAATCTTACAAATTGTAGTATTTTGACATTTTGTATTGACTCTGTTGATATACTTGATGTTTAGATCAGTGTCTTCGCCGCTTAGCTTAGTGTGGAATGTAGTGTAGACGGGTAGCATTTTGACAATTTTGATTCCTTGCTAATTTGTTGTAAAGAAAAAATTTATAAATATATTTTGAATAGTTTAGTCGTTCGACAGATTTTACTTTAAGGTTACACTAATGTAAAATTTATACAGTAGAGGAATCTTTAATAAATTTTAAGAGAAACCTGAAATATTATTGGAGGCTCGTATTTTTGAAATTTTATTTAGTAACGTAGTGTACGCTGTAATATTATAATTTTTGCGAATTTTCATATTTATATTGGTATTTTGACGAATATCCATTTATTATTTTGTAATCTTTTTTGATTAGACAAAATTATTGTAAACCCTTGTTTATACGAATCCGTTTTGGATTGGCTTTTAAATTTTTATTTATAACTGATGCTACTAATCTTTAGTTTAATTATGTAAAATACAAATGGCACGGGAGTCTGAGATAATGATACGTAATATAAGCCGGTTTCGTTCGTAATCGTCTGAAATAGGATCGCCTCGCGATATTTGTCAAACGTCCATTTACCAGTAAGCGGAAATTCCTCCACTGTATATCGAATAGATATTTGTATTCGCGGTACGGCTCGAATCCATGTCCCAAGCCGTGCCGACGTATCAGTCTTCGTTGAACGTCTAGAATTAATCTTTGTAGAATAATATTCTTTACTACCGACTTTTTATTTAATATTGTACAATCGAATAAATTCTCACCGTTAACGTTTACAAATCACATGTGAGTCGAAGGTATATTGCCGAAATATCGGCAGCGTGTATCGAGTATCGTTCGATATCGGGATCCGGTCGAGCGTATGGGGAGCACGATAGTGCCCGGCGCGGACGCGCGGTAGGCCGGTAGCGCGGTAGTGCGGGCGGAAGCGCACAGAACAAAGTCAGATGATGGTCGCTTGGGTGAGCGATGTTAGGTTAATGACGCATCGTGTGTTCCAACAAACTTCAGCGGGACTTTCTTACCCCCCCCCTACGAGTTTTGTGGACGTTCGTTTTTATCTCCACCGCCCGTCTCCGGTGAGTCGTCGCTGCCGGACATTTCCTTTAGTCGTAAGTAGGTTTTATTCCGTGACACCTTTTCATTGAATTTGTTTAAAATCGTTCTAACTAGGTTCTAAGTTCCAACGGTTCAGTATTCGCATCGTCGTGAAAGTCGTCGTCTGAATTTAATAATTTTTTTGACGATGCAAAGTGCATTTTAATTTTTAGTGTATTAGGTTTTAAATTGTTCGGGAGGTGTTTGGCAGCGAGCCGGGTCGCTGGCTTTTTACTGGTGTAGTACAAATGTAATGTGTATGCGCGGCGGACCGCAGGATACGGGTTGCCCTTACTGTGTGTACCTGTACTTATTGTTACCACGTTCTTAATAGAACTGGAATCGACTAGAATATGAATTAGTTAAGGTAAAAACAAATATATGTCCAATACGACTTTTATGTACGTTACGTTCCGAAAAAAATGCTGTAAAAATAAGTTATCTATTCAGTTCCTGAAAGAAACTACATTTATTATTGGCACTACAATCGAATTTACTCAGCCATGAGTATAGTATGTTTCTGACTTTAGTTGTTTCTTAAGAAATAAGAATATCGGCAAGTAAAATTTGCATTTAAATTACTTTTATTTTTTTCTAAAAAAACGACAAATAGCGAATAAGTACAGGTGCCGCACAGAATGTTTTAACAGAGGTTTGTACAAGAGATGTAAATATGATCTTCATTCGAGGGAAATGTTTAAATTGGTCAGCTACAAGTGAATGTAGTGTTGTATTAGATGTTGCGATGCTTCGTCGTTGTTGGTGTTAGTCGATTCAGAAAACTAGTCATAGGCTGGGGATAACTTTGCTCACACAAAAAAACACACTAACAATTTTTGAAATTTGTTTTATGCTCTCTTCTTTTTGCAACTAACAGCAACTTTTACTTTTTTGAAAGTCTTACACACGAATATTTTGCATTTATGAAAGATTTTTTGATTCTGAAAGTCCATATTTGTTGCTTTAAGTAATCATTCTTGCCACGCCCGCAGGTCCTGTTGTATGTAGTTTGTGTGAGCGAAGCCGGTCCCCTCGCCGGGCTCTCGATGTATCGTGTTTCTCGTCTTGTCGAAACAGTGATATTTACTAAAAAAATAAACTTTTTATAAAATTTTGGACCACTGCATAGTTGTATGTACGCTTAATTTTTGTCCTACCCATCGGAATTATATAATTTTGAATATTTTTTTATTATATTTATATTTATGTATATCGAACGATAGGTGCTTATGTATTTAATTTTAATATAACTAACGCGATTGTGATACTTCTCTCTCGTCTGACGGATGAATGTGGAATAAGCCAAATCATGATAAGAGAAGGTAATATTAAATTATTACTTTTAGGATGTAAAATGGACGAATGAAATTTTATACGAAACAAAGTGAAACTGATTCTAATTTTCTAAGTACAAGTAGATAAGATCATATCACGGTCAGTCCGCAGCACGATCGTCTCCCGCCGGTTTCTACGATCTGATACCCCAAAGATTCCACTTAAGGGTCAATCCATACTGCCCCAGAGTCGAAGCTCAGCGAAGCGAAATTCAGAATTTTTATATAGCAAATTCACTCTTATGTCTATTGAACATTTTCTTTTTGGGAAAACCGAGAATTCTCCCTTTGAGTCAAAAAATGATAATACACACTAGAGTTAATTCTCTGACATATTATGTTTCCTAGAATTATTCACCTTTGGGTGGATTCTTTAGTGACAAATCGAAATAATCGTCTCCCGCGGGTTCGGAAGCCACAGGACAGCCGAGGACAGGGGTTCCCCGATGTCCATAGACAACGGTCAATGACCTCAAATCTTTGACGTCATTGTCTCCGGTCCGGGAATCACCTTCTGTGTTTGCCTTCCATCGTCTCGATTTAACGTTCTAAATAAATTTATATGTGTGTTTATTTTTCCCTCGCATGTTACATTCTACCTGAAAGCCCCGGAAAATTGTGCAATAACGGGTAAAAGCAATCACTAGCTCGAAACTTATAAATCTTATATATATATATATATATATTGGCGACTTTAGACCACAAGCAATACGAAGGTAGAAATTTATAAAATAAAAACAATGTGTAATATAAATGTGAAAAATATGGGTTACCTATTATATTCCTTTTGAACTTTGGATCATCTTTTAGAACTGTAAAATATAAAACACACTTTATATTTTATCAATATTGTAAATAAATTAAGATATAAAGAAGTTTTGACTATGGTACTTGTGATGTTTGTAATTTCATGTTAATATGAAGTAATCTTTATGTAAAATATTAAAAACAAACATTGTAAAGTCGTCATATATTCATTAAGATCGAGTATTTTTTCAGGGGTTTTAAGGGCTAGAGGTTTCATTGCTTTAGCATATAGTTAATAGTGCAAAATCTTACGGCCGAATATTGAAATGCGCCTTAAATTAGGGCCCCCCTATGTCACAGGCAGTTTGATTGCAGTGTGCCGTGTGCGAGTTTTTGTCGCTGCTCGCCGTGAAGAAGTTAACTACAATTTGTATGGCATCGAAACAACGCCCCTAGTGGCAAACAATGGTAACTAATTCGATGCCATACAAATTGCAGTTAACTTCTTCACGGCGAGTGGTGACAAAAACTCGCCCTCAGCACACATATCTATTTAATATTATGGGAAAGAGAAAAATTACCCTTCAGGGGTCAATTCACACCGAGACGAAACTATACGCGGCATGGCGCTGTATTTTTTCCGACTTCAAAAAAAGAGTTATTAAGATAGCTATTCAAAATTTAACTTTATTCATTACACAAGAACATACAAGTTTCATTGTAAAAGTTCGAATGTCACCGCATTGCACCGCGCTGCAAAGCACACGTGCATTATGATTGATGTCGAATGTGTGTTTTTTGTATAGTAAATATTTACAAGTTCAGTTTTTAATTGCTGTCCTAAAAATACTGCACCGCGTAGCGTCGCGTATCGTCAAGGTATGGCTGACCCTTAATGCTACCAATTTAAACATCACAATACTTAGTATCTCATCGGCCATACAAATTGTAGTTAACTTCTTTACGACGAATAGTGACAAATGCTCGCACTCAGCACACAGAATGACAAGGATAGCACGTGACGTAAGTGCCACTAAATTTCAGTATTCGGCCGTCAGTCGCGGGACGCCACAGTAAATTCAATAGTAAATAAATTCAACAGTAAATCCAATAGATGCCGTGAATATCACTTACGAGCTTTATTGTAACACTTTATGTTATCTAGTAGGACATGTGATCTCTTATTTTTAATAGAATTTTCATGGTCAATTTTACTTAATAGATCTAGCAGTGTGTAGTTACATAGGAAATTACTATCGCACATTACGTTTGTTACATTTTTTTTTTCATTTTATTAAATAAACTGATGCCATCCGAAATTTTTACTCGTCTCTTGCATTGTCGAAACTCCTCACTCGAACTTGTATTTTTTAATCTGTACATATTTGTATTTTTTATTAGTCGTCTTTTAATTGTAAATGTTATTTTCTCTCGTAAGTAACCTAGACTCTGTTGTATAGACTGTAATACATGGCGTTTTTACTTGTTGTTTTTATTACATCATAGCGTGCGAAGTTTTGATAATGCAGTAGGTATTTTAAACCAGTCTGGGAATTAAGAAATCACTAAGTTTTCTGTATTTTCGAATATAATTTGGACAATGCTAACAACGAGCGAGTCGTAGCATCTTGTCAGCCGTTTAGGACTTCTGCGCACACTGACGAACATACAGATGACATTTTGGATCAGTTGCACAATAATGTTCTTACAATTATCATATTTATTAGGTTTAAGATTAGTGAGACAACTACAAGCCTTAAGTTAAATATTTTACTTAACTTTTTTTTAGTTAATTTGATAACTAGATTTTTATAAATTCTCATTTACAGGTAATTGATTTATTTATATAGAATTAAAATTTGTATATTTAGCTTGCTCAGTGATGCTTTTCCATAGGATAATCTGTTCTTTCACAATATCATTGACTTTATCTCAGAGAGAATTAGTTTGTAATATTTGTGTATTATTGTAATGTAACTAGGTTTGTGTGCAACTGACTCCACATGCTGCCTCAGTAAGGTGTATTTTAAAAGACATTCCACATCTCGAATTAGCTCAAAAAGCAAAGACTGTTTGAGACTTTAAATAATAAAAAAATATCAAGTTAAAAAGGAAAAATATTTTCTGAAGCACCTTAACAAGTTTAGGAAATGTGTTTTATGGTGATTTATTTGTAAGATCGCGATCCACTCACTAGATCTAAGGATAAATGCTTTACATCACTGTGATAGACGATACAAAATATATACCCGAGAGAAAACACCATAGGCATTTATGAAAATTTGTATATTATTGTCTTATTTAAACGAAATGTAAAAAAGTACCTTATGTAAAACGCATATTGCTCGGCGCGTTTATTTTTGTATTGAAAATATTTAGTCTAGCAACACAATCACTCGTGTGGTAACACCGTTTCTCTATGAGCGTCGAGCTATATGCGGTGTGTAATATGTAAAAGTACAAAGTGTATGTGCAGAAGTATTGGCGGCTAGCGGTCGAGCGTCGCGACGAGTGTGATGGGGCGTGTGCACGTCTCGCTGTTTTGTTTGTTGACACATTATGTATATTTGAATGAATCAAATTATAAATTAATATGAATTTAAGTGCTGCTTTAATTTTGTTCCCCGTCCTCAATTTATGATGCAGCAAATTGTGTTACTTTGAATAAATTCAAATAGTGTACTATATTTAGGGAGTTAGTATAATTGGCCCACCACACTTACCCACCACTGCAACTCCTGTGTAGCCAGGATCGACAGTGGTAACCAACCGCAAAAGCCCTTTGATATGATCTCAGGGGTGCCCGGGGGACATGCTAAATCTGTCTTGGAACCCGCATCGAAATTAATCAGAAGATTGTAGGAGGAGTATGAAGTATTCCAGTTTCCCTCCCCAAGAAAAGCGGGAGACAGCAAAAATTGTGATGACAAAAAGTCAGAATTAAAGGGGAAGCACCACGGGAATAACGTTTTTTTTTTTTTTTTTATGACTACAAGACAGAATGTAATTAAATGTTTTAATTTATAATATGACAGTTGATTACAATGCATTTATAATGACAAAAAAGTGTTGCATTGTTTCCAATAGTACTTATGACAAAAACGTTTGAAAGCTCGGAAGTTCTTCGCACAGCCCACGAGATCTTCATAGTACACAACCCTAGAAACACAATGGACGCTGTTCAACATTTCGATTCTTTCGTCATACCAGAGATCACACTCCCAGAGTATGTGATGAGCAGTTTGTTCATAAGGGCTACCTTCGGTCGAACACTCGCATAGCGGAGACGAGACTAATGTAAATCCAAATAGTTTCGCTTTAAAGTTTCCGTGTCCTGTCAAAAATTGAGCGACGTAGTGGTCTATTTCTATCCATTGCTTCGAGAGTCTATCGCGTACCGAAGGGAAGAAATTATATAGGTGACGCCCTTTGATAGTGTTGTCCCACCGTTCCTGCCACTCAGAAATTAGGTTCTGTATAGAAATATCTAATGGCTCGAATAATCTAGTTATCTTATTACTCTCTTTCGCGCTTAAAAACTCAGGGTTAGTAATTTTTTTTTTTTTATAATATAGTGCTGCACGACGCTGTATCTCTAAATCTACTGGTAGGACTCCTGCTAAGACTGGGAGTGCTTCAGTACTGACGGTACGGTATGCCTTACATAAAAAAATTAAGGCGAGACGTTGGCTTTGCAAAAGTTTACGACGGGCCGCTCCTATTGTAGCCCTATCTGCCCACGCCGGTGCGCTATGGCGCACCGGCGTGCGCTATGCTGCCGAGGTACGTCGCATTATAAATTATTTTTAATGTTTTAAATGAAAGGCCCCATGTCGACGTTGATATTTTTGTGAAACAATAGAAATTCCTTTTAGCTTTCTCACCGGTCTGTATTATATGTTCCAGGAATGTAAATTTATTTTCTAAAATAAGTCCTAGGTAACAAAGTGACTGTTTACGTTTCACATTGATGTTGTTCAGTTTAATGCAAGGAGTTGATATTAATGAACCTTTTAAAAGTACTTGAAAGGTTTTATGTGCTGCAAATTCTAATCGATTTCTGTAGCCCCAACTCGATATTACGTTGAGGCACTTGTTGGCCTTGTTTTCAATTTCAGATCGCGAATTGGCTTGAATAATAAGAAAACCATCGTCAGCATAACCTATCAGAGAGCACAGAGGAGGCAAGGGAACACATAATAAATCATCAAAACTTATATTCCACAAGTGCGGCGATAGTACTGATCCTTGAGGGCAGCCGCGCGTTAAGTTTTTGGAATGTGTGTAATGGCCGAGTTGGAGTTTTGTTACGCCGTTGCAAAAATACGAGTAAATTAAATAATAAATATTACGATAGCGAAACCTCTGTTTCTTAACTTCAGTAGTAGCATTGGCCACCAGGCATTATCGAAGGCACCCGCGATATCCAGAGATATACCTACTACATATTTACACTCCGATAGATTTACTGTTTTTCTGATCTCGATTGCTGCATCCACTGTAGACTTCCCGGCGGTAAATCCAAATTGCTGATTATTAAATTTCGGGCCACCGGGGAGCAAGCGGGGAACAATAAGACGTTCTAATAATTTACCTAAGCATGATAATAGCGTTATAGGACGGTAGGATTTCGGATCGTCTGGTGGTTTATCACCGGCTTTTGGAATTAATTTTATTGTGCCGATTCGCCAGATTTTTGGAAAAGTGCCTTCTGCAATACATTTATTAAAAACCTGTAATATAGATGAGCCTACCGCTAGACACGCCTGCTTAATCATAATATTAGATATTTTATCCTCGCCTGCTGACTTTTTCGTAGGTAACAAATTAACAATTGAAGTGAACTCATCAAGTGTAGGTAAGTAAGATACCGGCGTATTGATGGGGTCTAACATTCTGAACCTTATCTCGCGGTGGAAATCATTGTCCAAGTCCGGCTTGTCGTCTGGAATTAGTACGTCGAGGTACGCCTTCGCCGTGTCTCTTAAACTATGAGTATACGAATTATTAATCTTGATATTTTAAAAATACTGTGGAGCAGTGATATTATTTGGTTTGAGTTCATGGTATAAAGGAGACCATGGTCCCTCCTTATCCAGTCTAACGGCTGCATTTCTCAACATATTATTTTTTGCTAAGGTGACGGCGGCGCGATAACGCGACCTTGAAGCCCTAAGGTCAGTTAGGTACGATACGTAATTATCGTCCAATAGACCGAGTCCCTGTCTACGTGCATAATTAATTTTCCGTCTGGCTCTCCTAAACTCCCGATGCAAGTTATATAAATTATCGTGCCACCAATTACACTTATTTTCTGTTTTAAGCGGCCTTCGGCCCAGGGCGGTGTCGGCACAGTAGACAAAGGTGTTGGTCATTATTTCCGCACTATCATTTGAGTTCAAGTCTGGACGAGTGAAATCTCTGGAATGAGCGAACATAAGAGACCGGAATAAATTCCAATTACCATTTTTAACATTATATTTATAATCTTTCGACTCAATCAAGGGACAACTCGAGGGTGCGCGAATAAACTCAAAGACAATTAAACGATGGTCGCTGCATGACGCATCAGGAATGACGCGCCAATTTATTATATTGTTATTATGGACGTACGCGCTGGAAAGCGTGACTTCGATGGAAGATTCACCAGAGGGGCTGCTAAATGTAGGTGGTGCATTGGGAGTGTTATGAATTTGCAGGTTGAACTCTGCTATGAAGTCTTCCACTGAGCTACGACGGTCGCGGTCAGTGTATCTAAGTTCCCCATGCCATAAGGGCGAAGAAGCATTTACGTCGGCACCAATAACAATTTTATTCCCCGCAAGACATTGTAGGACATGACGTAGTTGGTGTAAGTGAGGACCTACAGGATCGGAGTATTGAAAATAACAACTAACTACGTACAATCTAAAGTGAAGACACGAAACCTCCGCTACCGCACAGTGAGACGTTGACAGATTTGCAAAGGGCCGTAATTGAAAATTTAGACTGAGGTGTGTAAATGCCGGCGCGCGCTAGGTTGTTAACTTGTACGACTTTCGACCTTAGCGACGCGGATTGATATTGCTCTTGTATGAGAACTAAGTCTAAATTATAATCCGACACCAATTTTTCTAATTCAATCGTCGCGTGCTTATTGTTATGTAGGTTCAACTGTCCTATAACTAACTTATCCATAGCGAGTTGTTAAAATTAATTGCTCCATTTTTGCATGTTGGGCAGTCAGGGGAACCCGTGGGGTGGGCGTTAGGTTTCTTGTACCGGGTGCAGCTTCCGCAAACCGGTTTGAAATCTCTTAAGTCTTTTTTGGGACAGTTAATTGAGGTATGTTTATCGGCGCAGTGACAACAGCACGGGTCTGAATCGCGGCAGAATTTAGCAATGTGACCGTATTGTTGACAATTAGCGCAGCGTACAAGTTCGACGTCATCGATGAACCGACACATTGCCCAGTCAATAAAAAGTTTTTTTTTAGTTTCAATGAGATGTTTCCGAATCTTTGGGTCTAACTCTAGGCCCATCCATTTTCGATTGTAGTTATTATTTATGCGCCGTCTAATAATTTTTGTCGAGTTCATAAATTGTTCTTGTGTCACATTAATTTCGCCCTTAATATTTTGGTTATAAAGCGATAAAAGGAAATTTTCGTCCGTAATATTTTGCGGGACATCTTTAATTAGAATACGCGGGTTACGCCCTCTCGGTGTTTCTAGACGCAGACCGGCTGATTTTAAACCTTCAACGGATTTTAATTTCCTGACTTGTGACTCGCTTGTTAAGCGCAGGATCACGCCCGAATTAGCTGTCTTTTTGACGCCGTGTGATTTGAAAGCCGTCAGATGGGTTGATCGCTTTCATTAATGCCTGTTTGGTCTCGTCTGAGGATTTTAATTCCGCCGATTTGTCTTGCGTCCGATAAGCTATTACGCACGGGAGCGGTCTACGCGTTTCAATAGGTGGCACCGACTTCGCGAGTCTGAGTTTAAGCGCGTCAGAATAAGAAAATGGCGGCACTGAGGCGGCCGGTTGATCAACCTGAGTAGTAGTTTTGGCGGTCAGCAAATCCTTTTCCAAATTAGCGACTTTAGTTTCTAATGACGAATTTTTAAGTGCCAGAAGTGAGACGATGGCCGTTAATTCTTGTGTCATGTTCATTATTTCTGCTTTGTTAGCGAAGTTATTGCGACGAGATACTGTGTCGTTAGCGAACTCATTTATTTTAAATAAGTATGAAGAGGCCTCGCGAACTAGCTCGTAATAATTGCACGTATCGTCGGGGCCACGGCTTGTATCCAATAACGAAATTACGGGGGGCGGTTGATCGTCCCTTGTGGGCTGGTGGCGCTTTTCATCAGGTGACAGAGAAGAGGGCGATAATTGTGACAGTAAACGTTTAGTACCTGAAGAAGTTGGCGGTGAGCGGGGAATTTTGTCATTTTTCGAAAACGGATTAGTATCTTTATCCGGTGGCATATTATGACTCGACATTCTGGCTAGGTACTTACTAAAAAGATTTAAATACTACACTTCAATATGCAATAAAAAAACAATGGCCAAAATAAAGATTGAATAGGTAAATAACTAACAGCTGTTCGAACAGAGCGGCCGGCGCTGCGCGAGAGCTACCGACAGTAAAAAATTTTTGCCTACCTACTTGTTGACAACAATAAAAGTGAACAAGGAAATCAACTTACCGAATTAAATCCAACAAACTACGGACAAATGTGTTTCAAAAACTTACAGTAAACGTTGCTCACACCTTTACCTAGCTTGTTACACACACTCAGCACGTATTTGTTGATTTTAAAATTTTAAGAAAAAAATTTATTTCCCGGAGCGCACGTCAGACGGTGTTAGCCGTACGAAGATCGCGGGGTTAGTATAAGGATGGTTTGTAACTGTGAACGCGCAATAGGTTTTCTTTGAATTACTTCAAAAGTTATTGTCCGATTTCGCTCAAAATAATTTTCCCAAAGAGTTTTAAGCATGATCTATCAGCGTGGAATTTACAAGATTCTATCTCTTATAGTTTAGAAATGCAGGGGCTTAAAGGATTTACGAACCACTTTGGAGAACAAAGTCATGTATGAAACCTTGCCTTTATTTAAAAAGAACTGTTCGTCGATACACTACACGATATGGTAGAATGTAAAAATATTTTTCTTCCCCAGTTCACATGTATAGCCAGCCCTAAAATATAAATCCTACTAATATTATAAATGTGAAAGTTTGTGAGAATGGATGGATGTTTGTTACTCTTACACGCAAAAACTACTGAACGGATTTCGATGAAATTTGGTATGGTTTAGGCTCTGGATTAAAACATAGGCTACTTTTTATCCCGAAAAAGTACAGTGTCCCCGAGGGATACTGTATTTGCGCGGGCGGAGCCGCGGGCAACAGCTAGTAATTTTATATTTTAGCGCTGAACCGAGATCTATTCACAATCTATAACTATACCAATTTTCATCCATTTATATGCATAATGACAGAAGTTAGAAGAGCGGACAGACAGACGGACCGACTGGCAGGCAGATAGATGGACAGGGCGAAACTATAAGGGTTCCTCGTGGTTTTCGTGTACCACGGAAGTAGGATCTCGGAACCTTAAAAATTGACACTCAATTCTAAGCGTCAACGTACGAGAGTTCACTGGCGCATTTTCCCTTGATTATCGAATAATTTTTATTGTAAGTTAATAAAATTAGTATGCATCCTACTACTATTATAAATGAGAAAGTTTGTGAGGATAGATGGATGTTTGTTACTCTTTGACGCAAAAACTACTGAATGGGTTATTGATAAAATTTGGCATCCAGGAAAAGAGAAGTATTCCCGTGGGATACTGTATTCACACGGGCGGAGCAGCAAATCTAGTTACTAATAAATCAATAGAGGTTTGGGTTGTCCCATACTGCACTTAAAAAAATCAATCTGTTACAATTAATATTAATGTGGATACACTACTATGAGAAGTATTAAAAAAAATTCTTGACCATAATCTATCTATTTACATACAAGTCTATTTCAACATAATTCTTCTAAATATATTTGAACACGACATCCTGGAAGCTATCAACCGTTTGTATCTCTAATGTCACTGGACACTGCAGCCACGTAGCCAGTAGTTCCTCTGTGTAACCCAGTAGGAAGTACATCTTTGTCGGTGACACTGCTCGTCTGATGATGGCTGCAACTCGGATATGATTGAACTGTCTCTTGACGATGACCTGAAATTATCATATACTAGGAGATTCTTTATTCCGTTTCCTTTCTGCAAAACGGCATATTTTCTATCAAAAATAGTATTTAATATATACCTCTAATTTGTGTCAAAGCTCAAGTATTTGAAAGTTGAAAAATCATTATCAAAAGATCAGCTTTTGATAAACTTACCTCACTACAAACAAGTCCATGCCATGTTCCTGTCATAAACCTTCTTATGAACTCGTCTTCTATCGCTGTTTCCGACTTGCGCAAACCATCTTTCATGCTTGCTGCAGGAAGAAATAAATTGTTAGTCAGAATGTAGGAAAGGGTTTTACAGTGGACTTTTTAATTCGGTAGGGGTTAATTCAAAAATAAAGTTAATTTCCATAATTTTTCTAAGATATTCTCGGTTTTGCATATAATGAACAGTTGCTAATGAAGCTTCTTAGTTAATCTCAAGTTACAACATCAAAAGGGCCAAGTCAAGTGGTTAAGTGAAAGAGTACTTTCACATTTGTAAAATTAGTAGGATTGAAAAAGACATATTTACATGTATTCCAAGAGTTCCAAGTCTTCCTATGTGCGATATAGTGCGGTGGGTTGGCCATTTCGTAAGTCAATGGTCGGTCCCGTTTCTTGGTTATCCTGTATTTTCCAGAAACCACTCTGCATAATGCTGATGTAGTATGAAGTTCAGCTGATAAAATCGGTGCCAACTTTGCAAAATCCACAGAAGTCTGAGATAAGAAACAAAATTTAATTCAGTTCAAATATTATAATCAGTTTAACCACAGTAAATATTTTTATTCTTTACCTACCTTTAATATGTTACTTAATACATTCATATTTGTTTTCTTTTCTTTTTACGTTTGTCTATTCGATATTATTTTATTCGTAGTATGTATGTTATTATTTATTTTATATTAAATGTAATATATAAAAATCTGCATTCTTTTATTAGTTTTTTTAGGTTAGAAACACAGAGAATGACTTTGAAGTTAGACACATGACACTAATGTTTTTTTTTTTGGATGGCGTCGGCTTATAACTATTTGCCAGTGTCAAGTTAAAAAGGTGGGCAATAGAATTTTGGTTTTAAATTTCAACACCGTATTTCTAAATTGTCAAGTCCAAAGTCTAGTCAAAGTTCAAATAAATAGTCAGTGCAGTCAATGAGTCATGTCCGTCGATTCAGTAAAGTGGAATAAGCTTTACTGAAAGTTTTTAGGGAGTTTTGGAGAAAACACAAAATAGCAAGCTTTTTGAAGTTATAGCACTTGTCTACTCTTGTGCACGTTGACGAATATTTAATGGTTAACATTCTACCAATATTACACATTAAGAACCGAAATAACACAAATATAAGAAGGAAACACAAAAACAACAACGTTACTTTAATTCCACATCCTCGCCAAAACGAAGACTCGCCTACAATGAAGAATGTTAATAGGTATACAAAATCGTTTAAAACTATTGTCCCAGTAGAGCTTGTATCTATACAAATACACTAGTTTTTGTTTCATTACAAAAGACCAAGTATTAATGAATTTAGAGACATTTCAAATTCTCGTAAATTTCGCGGCTCGTAGCAGGTGCGTGTGGAGAGTGTGACTTCACGACACAACGCGCCGCTCTCTGGCAATCCGCGCCTGCCGAGTTACTTACTAGGTATCTTGCTTATGCTATTATTGCAGTGTTTTATATTGTTTCGTCCGTACTCTCCGTTCATTAAATAATATTAAGTTTTATTAATATTGTAATAAATACGTTCGGCTGTATATATTTTTTTATTTTTTGTATGTTCTACGATTACTCCGCCGTTTGTGGATGGCCAATATTCAAAATTTTTTTTTGTTGTAAAGATGGTATAATCCTAAATTGGTCCTTTTGATGGGATCCATGAGAAATTGAGGAAACTTCTCGAAATTTATATGGACGCATAATATGGTGATTTCGAGTTTTCCTGAAGAAGTATATGATACCAAAAAGTAAGATTTTGCTCCAAGGTGTACCTTGATCCAAAAGAACTGAACAGAACTCCTGACTCCGTATAGATACATGTTTGGAGATTTCAGCGTTAGAACTGCAAGCATATGCTACTATGTCAATTACGGTAATCATCATCATCAACACCATCATCACACCATACATAATCAAATTATGATGGTATAAAAGGTACTTCTCATAGTATTTTACACCGACCCGGATATCTTTGAACAATAAACTTACTCTGCCGTTTATGAACATATTTGCAAAACTTTTTGTTGTTGTTAAGGGTATAATTCGAAATTGGTCCTTTAATTACTGAAGTGAAAACCTGATGATGGAATCCATAAGGAATCGAGGGAACTCCTCGAAATTTATATGAACACATATAGTGATTTTATATAATCATATGCTACCAAAAAATAAGATTTAGCATCAAAGTATACCCTGGATCCAAAAGCACTGAACAGAACTCCTCAGTCTTTAAATATACGCGTTTGGAAATTTCGGCATTGTATAAAGAACTGCAAGCATATGCCACTATGTAACTTGCAGTAATCATCATCATTATCTTATTTACAATTTATTTATTATTTATTATCTAATAGAAGCTTGTCGCGTATTCAATTATACATTCAATCGTTTATTTTAAACGTTCCTAAAATGTATTAATAATAATGTAACAAATATCACTAAAAAGGGAAAAAAATTTATTTTTAAACAAAAAATTAAACCGACTTCCAAAGTAAAAATGCACAAAAAAGTATGAAATAAAGCTCGTTTTCTAAATATTTTTGTTTTATAAATATTTAATTTGAATTCGGCTAATATTTTAACTATTTCTCTACTCAATTTTCATAATTTTGAAGTCGGTACCAGCCCAAACAACTCATATTTTTTATTTTCTGCCGAGTTTACGGAGAGCTAAAGAAAATTATTGAATATTCTTAATTTCTCTATACAGGTGGTATACATAAAGCTTAAATAACTACTTTCTGTAATAAGTTATGAAAACGAGAAAATAATACGGTAGTAACCTAATTTTATAATTTACACTAATTAAGTAAAAAAGTATTTTTTTTACTTAATTAGTGTAAAAAACCTACATAATTAGTCTATTTACATCTCGATTTACTTACATGAAATACAAAAACATTACATTAATTAGATAAAGAAATTAAAACTTAAACGCAAAAATGTCGGAGATATTAGCAAATATTAAATAATAATACTTATTCCCCCTTACTAATAAAACTATTTAATCTATAGTGGATAAGTTATACAATGTTTTGTCTTTGTCTGATACGTGGAAAAAGTCACTTGGCAGACAAGGACAAAACATTGTATTGCTTATCCGTTGCGTAAATATTTTTATTAGTAAGGGGGTAAATGTTCATGCGACATTTATGTACATATAATATTATTTCAAACAACTGCGGGAACGCGAGACGTCAGACTTTTGTATGGAGCGTTTTCACGAGATATTAAAAATCAAAACGTATATTAAAAATACTGTTTCTTCTGAGAAGTTACTCATATTTAGGAGTACTAATCATTTATGCAATAAAAAATTCAATCAACAAGCCTATTCAGTGAAGTGGTACACTCTAGTCTCTATTGGCTCGACTGAAACTAAAGTAGCTAGGAAGTTTTGAAACACAAATAGGTAATTGTATCACTTGTCCCCACTTGTGCACGGTAACGACCATTACCTAATTATTTACATAAGTACATAAGTATATTGTGTTTTGCTAAGTAGGACAAACCTGTATCCCAAACTTTATTCCGTTTCCGTTTTATCCGTTTTACTACACTATCACATAAACTTTGTTATAGAAGTTAACTTGTTTTTCCTCAATGTCATCGATTTTTTAAGGTAAATGTAAATTCCGAGGAAAGTCTGTAATCAGCGTATGAGTCAGTTTCAGTACTTAAGCGTATCAGAGCTCTGGGCGATATCAGTCGGTTTTACAGACTTCAGCGACATGGCAGGTGAGTGCGCTTAGATAACACTGATAAGAAAGATATTGTAGAAAATTCTTGACGAAAACATCAACCTTAATTTCTTTATCATTTTAAAACTTTTCAATTTCTCGTATAATAATTGCATTAAAGTGGTAGTTTAATATTTACTAAATTTATTGGGTGCATACCTATTTACTGGTGCACTAGGTGCATTGGTTTACAAACATTTTACAAAAGAGTATTTATTGCATCACATATGTACATATATGTTAGTTATTTATTACTATGAATAGTCAGTCTGCTAGTAGAGATCACCGAAAACTAGCTGAAACGCAAAACTTAATAGTAGACTAACATCTGAAATTCTGAATCTACATTTGATCAATGTTGATATTTTAGAAACAGGTACCTAATAATTTTCAAAATTAAAATGATTAAAGTCGTCTTGCAATGTACCTGCCTATACCTACATTCCTACAGTCTGTTGACTCTGTGCGTGTGACTTGTGTTGTCTTTTTCTGATATTTTATATTGTTATATATAATATAATATAGGAAAAAGAGTTGAGTTTGGAGTTTAGTGACGTGGAAGTAAAGCTTATGGTATGGAAGAAACATTTAAAACAAGTTAGGCAACTAACTTCGATATAGGACGTGAGTGTTTATTAGATATAAGTACTCAGATAAACCCAACCAAAACCACGTACAATGTGCATACCTATATCTTCTTATTTACCTACAAGCAGGTCGTTGGCAGTTGGCCATTTTATTGTTTTCAAGTAGGTACCAACCACTTTATCAGTTTTATAAAAATCCTTCGCGCTTATAAACTCGAATTAGATTAGATTTGCCTCATATTTTTGCTATCATAATTGTAACGACTAGAATAAAGCACCAAAACAAGTGTTGTTTTCATAGAAATTTCTCGAATAATTTCGAATTGAGTGTGTGCAATTGTTCTACGAAATGAAAGATTATCTCGTGTTATACCCATAATTGAACAAAAGGACGCGGCATTTGCACGCGAATGTATTGTCTCTGTAACTGTCTACGTACTCTACTGTGTACTCTACATATTCACAATCAGATGTAAAACGACGTTCAAGAATTCATAATTGTACAATAATTGAAATATATTTGTTACAATTACACGTGGTTAGTGTTCCGTAGGTTTCGTCTCGCAACCCTTATGGTTTCGTCATGTACGTCCATCCGTCCGTCTTCGGTTTACCGTCATGTACCGTCACCGTATGTGTATATACCACGTCAACAAAGTTCTAAGCATTTTCTCGCGTTCTATTCCATAGTGTGGGGAATAATTAGATAGGTATTTTGAGACGATTTTTAATTTAGATATCCATTTGCGAGATATTCAGCTTTAAATAAAATGTAACCCCCCCCCCCCCCTCTAACGGCTAAACGGCTGGCTTAAAAATCTGAAAAAATCTTGATGGTAGTCCATGTGATGAACTTCAAAAGAAAACTATAACAGCTCATATAGCTTTGTTAGTTTAGGAGTTATAAATACTCTTACTTGTTTAATGCGCTTACTTGGAAAACTTCCTTCAAAAATTACGAAATAATTGAGTAAACATGTAAAATATTGGTATCATGGTACGGAACCCTTAGTGCGCGGGTCGGACTCGCACTTGGTCGGTTTTATTTTACTGGATAGAGATACTAGTTACAACTTTGCCTAGAAGAAACGGCTTCAGCAGAACCCAAGGCCGGCAATTTGGACTTTTTTATTTTATTCTGCAATGAAGAATTATTATTATCATTACAATTTTCCTAAGGTTTCAATTTTATTGCTTTTACGTTGATATTTTTTTGCCGTGAATATTTTTGCCTTCGAAAAACAGCCAGATCCGTACAGTTTACTCGCAAAGGTAGTTAGGTAAATGGTCATATTTTAAAGTAGTCGGTATTAGTTTTGGTAACTAAATTGCATTTTCGCAATTTTCAGCTTGATTTTCACCGAATTAAAATTTTCTATTTTCTATTAGATAGGTATATTATGTCTTTCTTTTTAAATCGGGGCTTTAAATTCTTTTAAAATTTTAATTTCTTAGTGATAATGACCTAAACATAATATGGGTAGCATTTTAAAATGTTATCAAGTCATATCTATATTAAGCGAATTTCTGAAAAACCTATCAATAGATAGCTAAAAGATAAAGGCATTTTTATAGCGTGACTGGTCTTCCACGGTCCAAAGTTTTATCTTGGCCAACAGTTTTCCTTGTGGTCAAAGTCCAAACGAGAATGGTCAATTGTAAACCAAGGCAGGAAATAAACCTATTTCAGTTTTTTGTTTCAATAATATATTTTTTTAATCAATATCAATTCGATTAACATGCACTTATGCTTTGTTCTTTCTTCAGGCATAAGTAGTATGAAGTTCTCCTAAGCCATTTTAGGATTATTCGGCACGTTCTAGCGTACTTAAGACTAAGATTGCAAGAGCCCTAAAACTGTGATTTAAAGACAGATATTTATGAACTTTTACTGCGCCTGGAGCAAGGAAAAATATAGCAATATATGTGTAACTGTGAGCCATCGACATTACATAAAAAATATTTGTACTACTTACTTACAATTTATGCCATCTAAGGAGACTTGGGTTTTTAATCTAACGATACCTTAATTGTCAAAATCCATCCAGTCGTTTGGGAGATACGAGGGAATAAAGGAATTTACAAACAAACATACATACATACAAGATACTCGCGAAAAACATAACCCAGTGGGGTAATAAAAAGTTACATATTTTTGTTATACATTTTGTTACAAATAACTAATTTACATCTCTTTTCTGTCGGGTCTGAGTAATTTTTTTATGGACCGTGACCATTCTCCTTTCTGACACTTTCCTTACTCGCGCCGAATAGACTCTACATTTTACAATGTAGTACATGTCTGTTACGTATGCACAGGAGCACCCGTGTAACCTTAGATGCTCACACGATTTCTTTTAAACGATAACCGCTCTAGCGTAATAAATATAGCCGAAGCCTAACTTAAAAAGTTTCATATGTATGTACTAACGGAATGTGTTGTCCAGGCAAGTATTACGGCTGGGGCGGTGGCCCCCCGCACGGGTACCCCCCCGGTGCCCCCGTGCACGGGTACCCCCCCGGTCCCCCCACGCACGGGTATCCCCCCGGCTCGGGGGCCCCCCCGCCGATGTACGGCATCGTGTACCCGGTGCACCCCGGCTACTTCTACCCGCCGCCCCCCTACCCCCCGCCGCCGGGGGAGGTGCAGGTGGTGGACGAACCTGCCGAGGTGGAGCCCGAGTTGCCGGGAGAGACGGTGGAACTGCCTTACAGTGAGTCGAACGAAATGGGTGTTAGTTCCTGTGGCCTTGGTTGATCCAGAGTAAATCCACTAGACTAAACAAAAAAATACTTTTCACTACATTAGATTATACCAGGTAGTATACCTTTGTCTTGGAATATGCCTCGGGCACAGGAATTGAAAATGGGAGATTAAAATAGGTTTTAAAAGAGGTAACAGTTTAAGTTGATCAATAGATTCGGCTCTAAAGTAAAGTGAATATTTTTCACAAAACAACTTTCTAAATATTTATTAGAATTGTGTCTTGCAAAAGTCTTACCTCTGGCTTTCAAATTCATTGCAATGTTTGGCCAAACCTCTCTATGGTCTCCCATTTTACAACCCATATTCCTTCGCACTCGTTTTAACCTGGATATTACATTCTTTATGTACAGGACCATACAGAGCTTTGGCCAATGTTTTCGAAATTTCTATCATTACTTACGCTGCACCGGTACCATATGGAAGGCAGACAGAACACACCTCCATTTTATTCAATCATACGTACTTACTTACGGTCTACAAAATTATTATTTCCATCCTGGATCCTCTATTTTATATAACTCCTTTTTCTTTATTTCATTTGCTGTTTGCAGTAGACATCTAATAAAATATTAACATCATTAATTTATCCATAGCAAAAGTCACCAGATGTTTTTAAACGTACCCTCAATCTTGAGGAACATACCATTGGTTTATGCCTTATACCATCAAACCTGCTCTTGTCCAGGTACATACCGTTGGGTCCCCGCATGCCTCAGCCAGCGCAGCATCCCGCCCGGAGCTCTGCGCGTGGGAGTAGATGCTGATGGGGAGGAGATCTACGCCGGCCGAGCGCACCACGAGGGAGACATACTGCCCGCCAAGGTCATACCCTCCAAGAACGCGTGCTACATCGCTTTCAACGGGGAGGAGATTCTGAAGGACCAATTTGAGGTAAATTCTTTGGGATAAATTTCGGAGAGGGTCGCGAATAATAATAGATACAATATGTCGAGTAAATAAGACTTTATTGCACACATTAAATAACAACTGGGGCCACCTCTGGGTGAATAATTAGAAAGAGCTAAACCTGTCAGGCTCTTTTCTAACATGTTTGCTCCAAACCAAGTTTTTACACGCCTTAGTGTAGAAAATGGTCTCTCTGATGTCGCACCGCAATTCCTTCCTTGTAAATTTTAAGTAGATTTATTAATTTGACATATACCTACGAGATTTGTGGGGGGGGAGGGGGGAGGGAGTCAATTCCCCTGTGACCCGTTCGGACCGCACCTGGTTGCTAGTATCTTTGTTAATCCATCTCCCTGTGTATTCCAGGTGCTAGTGCCCGCGATGTTCTCGTGGCAGTTCGCGACGGGTGGAGCGGTGCCGCCGGGCGCGGTGGAGGCGGGCGTCACGTCGGACGGTGAGAAGCTGTACTTCGGCAGGGTCAACCACGATGGGTGCACTACTCCGGGCAAGGTAATAGCTTCTAATGCAAGATCCGAAAAAAAAACAGTGTCGGCAAAGCTAGATCCTTCCGGAAACAACAAAAATGCCGACAAATGCCCTGCTGGTCTTAGGGACAAGCCCTTTGAATTTTCAACCGACTTCCAAAAAAAGGAGGCGGTTATACACTCGGCTGTATTGTTTTTTTTTTGTTTGTTCAACGATAATTCCGCCGTCTGTGGACCGATTTTCAAAATTCTTTTTTATGTACAGGGTTATAAACCCAAGTTGGTCCCGTTTTCACCAAAGTGGTGACCTGATGATGGAATCCATAAGGAATCGAGGGAACTCCTCGAAATGTATATATCATACCCCTTATAGTAATCATTATCATCACCACCATCTTCACAAGAAACACCAACTTATCATTATGATCTCATAGGTACTCACTACTCATCAGAGTTTTGTGCACCGATATCAATATCTTTGAAATTTTGATATTGCTAAAATTATATTCGTGATCGTCATCATCACTATATATTTATTTAATGCTTACTGCTTCATTTTTTCCGTCTACTATTATAATAGATAATAATAATAAATTATTAATAATATAGTATCTAATCAATATCATCACTGGTGATTGTTTAGTAGGTCCACAGATCGGTAATGCTTATTTGGGGAAATACCACGGCCTCTCAGAAAACTGGCATAAAATAACGCTTGAGTTTGTTTTGTCGAGAGAGTAAGAATAGCAGAGGCTTGTTTGTATTTATATCTTTCTTAAAATGTGTTAATATCAACATAATAATATAACTAAAAAGAGAAAAATTATTATTTTTGATCAAAAAATGAAAACCGACTTCCAAAGTAAAATTGCACAGAAACGTATGAAATAAAACTTCATTTCTAAATAATTCCCTTTTAAATTCGTCTTAAATTTTAACTATTTCTCTACTCAATTTTCATAATTTTGAACTCGGTACCAGCCAACTTGAACGTGAGTTCTATAAAATATTGTCTTATGCAGGCACAACCCTGCAGGACAGGGGAGGTAAATCAAATAGGTAAATAGTGGGGTAATACAAATCCAATAATAAAATAATAAAGATAAATAACTCCAAGAATAAATGTATAAGTAGGTACGTTTTTAGAATCTCAAATTGGTATAAAAATAAAAATAAGTAATACAACAAAATAATAATAATATAAAATGACATGCAAAAATTTTGTAGTCGGTACCAGCCCGAACAAAATCCTAATAAAACAATATTTAAAATAGAACACACGTTCAGGTTGGCTGGTACCGACTTCAAAATTTTTAAGATTGAGTAAAGAAATAGTTAAAATTTCAGCCAAATTTAAAAGGGGAATTATTTAGAAAATAAGTTTTATTTCATACTTTTTTGGGCATTTTTACTTCGGAAGTCGGTTTAATTTTTTGTTTAAAAATAATAATATTTTTTCCCTTTTTAATGATTTTGTTAAATTATTATTAACACATTTTAAGAACGTTTAAAATAAACGATCGAATGTATAATTGAATACGCGCTAAGCTTCCATTAGGTATTGTATATAAGATAATGATGATGATTACTGTAAGTTACATAATGGCATATGCTTGCAGTTCTTTGAAGACTGAGGAGTTCTGTTCAGTGCTTTTGGATCCATGGTATACCTTGGTGTAGAATTTTACTTTTTGGTAGCATATGCTTGGGTTACTTCTGAAAAAGTCGAAATCACTATATATGTCCATATAAATTTCGAAGAGTTCCCTCGATTCCTCATGGATCCCATATCAATACCACCCGATAGATGGCGCTAAGTGCAATAAAAATAAAGTATCGTTCTGTATTACAAGTTACAATATATTATAGCTTACGCGGCTTAACATTTCGCTCGTATATTGTATTTCACGCTTCGCCACTGCTACAGTAAATTATTCCTGTTGAATTCCAGATTCACCCGAGCCACGCGACCTGCTACTATCCATTCGACGGAGAGGAAAAGAACTCTCCAGAATACGAAGTCCTGGTGTTGATGTGAACACGGAACACCTGGTTACTTGGTGCTAGTGCAAAAGACTGTGAATTTACGTTTAGTCAAACAATGGTTGTCATATTTATTACAAAAATTATATAATTCATTTTCATTAAAATTCAGTATTTTTTTCATATTTTCCAAATTGCGATTGTTATAGATTAGTAATACAGTTCCCGGTATTTTTGTCGATACGTTATCCATTCAATTGCCCTTTTGATTGGATGACGCAAACGCGATTACCAATCAAAAGCTCTATTGAATAGATATAATACTACTGACTAAAAACCTCAGAAACCGGTCATTTAGCATGCAAAGTGTAGCCACATCCGTGAATTAAGTAGAGTAAAGGTTGTAAAAAAATTATTAACGTATCAAATTATGAAATCCATTTTTTACATATTTCTCTCAAGACACAGAATTTAGAGACTATGAGATAGGTCTAGGTCTAGTCTAGGATATCTCTATTTTTTCACTAATTCAGTGAATTAGTTTACTAAAATCTAGATACAGCAAGCGATATTATCTTAATATAAAATATTATAGTGTCTTCGCCCCTTGTTTGCCCCTTCTTGTATACCAACGCTTTCTAGATTACACACCTGCCTTACTTTTATGAGTAGGTATAATAATTTTATTGCTTCTGTAATCCGTAATACATACCTAAGTTTACCGCTAATTGTTATGGAGTATTCCATGTGAATCGGCTACAGCGAACCTATAATGCTAACTATAATAGTCAATAGATACTAATTTACATACTTCCAAGTTTATAACCATAATATTACAATATTACTGAGGTGTTGCCCACAAATTCGTTCGAGCAGAAAGGACAAGCGATAAAAAGGACATAAGCATCCTACTACTACTGTAAATGTGAAAGTTTGTGAAGATGGATGGATGGATGTTTGTTACGTTTTCACGCAAAAACTACTGAAAGGATTTCGATGAAATTTGGTATGGTAGTAGCATTAGGCTCTGGATTGAAACATAGGCTACTTTTTATCCTGAAAACTGTACTTACAGTGTTCCCGTGGTGTACTATAATTTATGCAGGCGGAGCCGCGGGAAAAAGCTAGTAGATATACATCTATGCTTATGTCCTTCCCTAAGGTCAGGGAAATCTAGATTTATGGTTCAGTGGTTTAGTCATCAAGCACATACGAGTATCATTGGGGTATATGATTCAAACTCGATGGGTTTAGGCGTGCTTGCGTAACATACGGTAAGATAGAGTTCTTTGGTATTTATAATAACTTTAATCAACTCAGCTCAACCAGTTTCGCCAGGACGCCTCAAAATATTTAAACAGAAATAAAGTGACCGCATCGACTGCATAGCGGATTTACTCGTGAGTATGTGTGCGTGCGCAGGATTCATCCGCTCTGTTAAGCGATTTTGATCTTATGCCTGGTCGAGCGGCAACTTGTTCGATAGTACATACCCTCGATCGTGGGTGTGAATGGGATTTAGTCCGGCTAATCGATATTCCGAGACGCAGCGCTTATCGCATTCGGTGCCGAGACCGCCCAGTGACCGCATGCTGATCACGCGCGTGATTCGAAACCTGCGACAATGTGCTCGGTGAAAATGATTCCGGCTTTTATTGTTGGCTTTGGTAAGTTTGTTTTTGTTATTGCAATTGTATTTTAACCTGCTTAACATACTCATGGCGCTAGGCAGGTTTATTGTTTTTAATTTTTATCTAGTCACAGTAAATACTCACTTTAGATAAATAGAATACATCAAATCAAAAATATAAATACCTATATTACTCATGTGCAACTAAGGGTCGGCTCACACCGCGACGCTACGTGGCGCTGCATTATTAAGATTATAGAGAGAGATTTAACATGTAGAGCTATACAAAAAAATAAACTTTATTCACTACACAGAAAGATTTGACATCAGCCATACACTCCACAATGCACATGCGCTGAGCAGCGCGGTGCAACCTGACATTAGAACTCTTAAAATAAACACTTTCGCTGCGGCAGTGATTTTTCTATTCTTTCCATTCGTGCGGTACACGGCGTTAAGTACCTGCTCTTGTTGTGATATAAAGGCTGTGATATTAGTATTGTATTCGTAATGTCTAAGTAACTATATTATAAATGGAAATTATATGTAAGTCCACGATAGTGGACAAGCAAAAAAAAAACTATCATTGTAGCGGTACAAGGCTTACTAAGCCCTGTAACGTTTAAGAAACCTAAATCCTTTTTGTGACTTCATGTTAAAATATATAATATGATTTTTATGCTTTGAATATTAAAAATAATGAATTAATTTACATTAATCTGAAGCCGTAGGTTGGCGGCTTGTTTTGTTTAGCTTTAAAAGATAAAATAATCTACAAGATCTTATGCACCCTATGTCGCACTGAATAAAGGAAGTTTTGTGCATATTTGAGGGATGAAAAATAAAAATATTGATAGTTTTAATTAAGTTAATTTTAATGTATAACAATATAAAATGTTAAAGAAAAGGAAAAACGATAAGAAACTTCTCATTGCACTGCATTAATGTTTCTCATTAAAGCAGTTCAAACAGAAGTTTGAGTCATAACTTTCTTGACTTTTCCGTCAGCTTGGCGACTTGTTAAAAATATTCGGAGTTTTTTATAGCATCCGACACAATCTATTTTCTTTACAAAAATGTTGCTTTTCAGATTTTGGCGTGGGTTAAGAAAAAATAAATCTATTATGAATGATTTTGCTTGTATGTGTGTGTATTTGCAATGTAAATAATAAATGTAATTTTTTGCGGCTCCTTTTTGTCTGTGTTTGACGTCATGTCCACGTTTCTGTCGAATGTGTTACAACACTGGCCGCGCGAAGCTTGCGAAGGGTGTAGTATAACGTGCGCGGAGTACCAGGAGCATTCGACCTGGTTCCGCACTGTTATGAAATTTTATTTCTTCTGTGCGGTACCAGGTCTAAGAATTCTGGTATTAAGGTAGGTACACCACTGGACTCTATTTCAATAACAGATCTTAGATATCACAGTAATAACACACAGGACTTCTTGCACTATTTCCACTTTAATAAGTATTTTACATTAATTTTAATATATTACACGACCGGTTTCGACAAAGTCATCATCAGGTGTGATGACTTTGTCGAAACCGGTCGTGTAATATATTAAAATTAATGTAAAATACTTATTAAAGTGGAAATAGTGCAAATGTCCTGTGTGTTATTACTGTGAAACATGAATTTCCACCAAGAACCTACAGTACAATCAATAACAGATCTTAGATATATTTTCATCTCTTACCTGCACCGAACCAAATCGGAGTTATGTCTTTCAAAAAATAGAGAAGTCTATACTTTTCTTAGCCGCACTGTAAGTGAGACATATACAAGGTGTTGCAGACTTGGTTTCGCACTCAACGTGTTAAAAATGTATATGATATGATATCGCGTGTCGTTTCGTTTCGGTGTGAATTGACACTAAAGCGAAGTATGTTTTACAGCTTTTTTCCTGAAGGCTAGAATGCAAGAGGCCTAATATTACGTCGATCTTGCTGTTATTAAACCTAAAGGATCGAGCACAACATTAATATGTTGCTTGGGTTTTACAGTCCTAAGTGTGGGCGCAGACATAGCTGAGGAGTGCGACCTCGCTGGCTTCTACATGGAGCTGGGCTGCACGCCGGTACCCAGCCCCAGCAGCAAGTGTCCAGAGGCGTTCACCTGCCAAGACCTACACCCGAAAGCCGATAAGTGCTACTACAAGTACGTTGTATGTCTATTGTCTAATGTCTAATGTCTATTGTCCAATGTCTAGAACTATTTTTAACTACGTTTTTGTTAACAAAAAATCTCAAAATTGTAACATTATTATTGTACATAACTGGCAAACTGGCTACTGCCCTCAACTTGATTAAGATTATTTGTGGATCTGCGGGTAAATGGTGTGGAATGTAGACGTCACAATCAGTTGTATTGTTTTGTTTGTTGTTGTTAGATGTTAGATTGTTTAATCATATTTTATTGTGATTTTATTTCTTTACCCAATAAACGATAAAAAAACTATACTTTTTTCCGGACCAGCCATTACATATAAAAATGTTAAATATCGTATTTTAATCTGTTTTGTTGATGCGTGATAGACTTATAAATGTTCATATTTCCTAACCTTGGCTATTAGACCCATTGTCCTTTTAATGTTATAAGACTAATATATAAGAAATTACGTAATCTCTATCCTTATAAACATAAACAGTGAAAGTGTGCCACCTCCTTTACTTAACATGTAGACATCACACTTTATTTAGAAAATATTGGAGAACCTTAATAAAGAATTGAAAGTCAATTTAAGCAGAATATCTAACTACTACCTTAACATGCCTTGACAGGCGGATCGATATCCGCAAACAGATAATATTTGATACACTAGCTACATATTTCACATTACCTTCATAGATATATCTTATTTCACGTAACTTGTAAACAATAAGTTCAAAGATGGTTCGGCAATTGGTAAATTTGCGAAAACCGATTCCTTCTCTTGTTACTGCAAGGTTGTCGCGTGACCTGACTCAACGCTTCACGCTTCACAGTACAGAAATGAGCATAACCTTCTGACTGGTCACTCGAAAATTCCGCAACCTTCCTCATTATTTGATTAGTAATAATATTTGCTTTGTGTTTCCGTGTTTTATTGGTCAATTATTTCTTACATGTTTTATCTTTCGAAAGCTATTTTTTTGCAATATTAATATTTCCTTCGCAATGTTTACGCTTTCCTGAGGAGTTACATAATTACTGACTTCCAAAAAGGAGGCTTTTAGGATTTAACATGCTCAAACAGGTGCATTATGGCAAGAATTTTATGCCAAGCCAAATTTATACAATGTTTTAAGAGGACTAGCCTAACTTTAACTGATATTCATAGTCTTATTTGACCAGAATACTTATAAATACTACCGATTTTACCACATAACCTAACTTCACGCTATTTTCAGAGGGGTGCCATACACCGACGGGTCCATGGTCCCCCAGAACCTGATCCGGAACCCGTGTTCCCAGGCGTGCGGGTGCCGGGTGTTAGGCGCGCCGGAGTTCAACTGCGCCGCTGTGGACTGCGTGGAGTTCTACAATCCGGACCAGAAGGACTGCATCTTTACGTACGAGCTCGACTCCTGCTGCAGCACAGGCACCGTGTGCGGTACGTCTAACGTGACCATACGACAGTCCCGCTTTCAGGTCATCCGTCCCGCTGTCCCAATGCAATGCTGTAATTGTCGCGCTTTTGTCAAGATACCAAAAATTACTTTAAAATTTACATGAGCCTCACAAACGCCTGGAGTTTTCGATATCGCGATGTTAGAGGCCGTTTAGCGATATCTGTTGCCACTCAGCAAACTTTTTCCGCCTCGTTCCCTTGTACTCGGACAGACAGGTATACGAGGCGAGGAGACGCGTGCCACCAATGGCAATATTTTATTATATTATGACAAACCTAACATAATAATATGTAATTTGTCATTTATTTTGCAATTTAAATTACAAAATGATCCTATTTTCACAGTCGTTTAAAGTTTGAACAGATTTAACCTGTTAAATAAGAAAAAATTTCATCGCTCGCTTCGCTCGCTCGCGTTTTACATATCCATCACTGCTTAATGGGCGGCAAAAATTTAATTGGCCCGGGGCGCTAAATCTTTTAAAAATTAAATGAAAAATTTGATGGCACGTTTATGAGCTAATTAAACATTTCTTTACAAAAATGGCACGTTAATACATAAAGGTTCGCCCATACCTGTCCTAGGATATCGCTGTTCTCGATAAGAGAATTATATTTTAGTAAAACACGGCGTTTTTAAGGTAATATTCTACAAGGGTGTTTTTTTAGCGTGATTCCGCAGATGTCCCGCTTAGGCAAGAATTACCAATGACATTCCTGCTAGTGAAGCTCAGCTAGGAGCAATGGGCTGTCACATAACCGTATTAAGTTATCAGCCTTCGCATGTATTCAAAGATGTTTAATCTTCCTCGGTCTGCGGGCATAAAAAATATCATGTAGTAAACATGATGCTCGCGATTTCGTGTGTGCTAAAAGAAATCTCGCGGGAACCGTACAGTTTGCCGCGATAAAAAATAATCCATGTCCTTCCCCGTGGTCTAATCTATATATGTGCTAAATTTCATCAAAATCGGTCCAGTAGTTTCGGAGCCTATTCAATGCAAACAAATAAACATACAAACAAACCTTTTCTCTTTATAATATTGGTATAGATCACAACATCTTAAGTAAGTAGTATGAAGCTACAATCAATGCGCAGCGACATAATTTCTTATAAGGTGTGAGTAATTTTTAAAGCTCTTTGTTCATGCACGTCACGTCCATAATTTTTGTGTTATTGTAAGGACTGACCACCATATACGTATATAGTGAAAACTACTTAAATAATATTCTTCTTTAAGTTGCTGATAGATAAACCTAACAGATAAATCTGATAGAAAAAACCTTTAGAAAAACCTTTACTTATCACAATTTTCATTATTAACGATGTAGCCTGATTTAATTGATTGGCAATAAAATTTATTAATAATTGCCATCTTTCCTTGCAATCAACAACGTTCCACCTTAGACAACTGCGATCTTGGAATCAAAATTCACAGTCTAAACTCCATTTCAGGAAAAGACGCGATCGCCGCGCTCAGGACATGCGAAGTAGACGGGAAGATGTACAAAGAAGGCCAGACCTTCGAGCTGCCGAACTCTCGGAAGACCTGCATCTGCACCGCGGGCTGGAGCGGGCCAGACTCGTCCAGCTGTCGCGACCTGGACTGTGGTCTGGAGCTGCACTACCAGGACCAGATACACGATGGTTGCGCGCCTGTCTTCGCCGGGGATAAAAAGGGCTGTCCCATAGCATTCGAATGCTGTAAGTACTGGTTTACTGTTAACCCCTGATGCATAAAGAGGGGCATACGACCTGTTAGTACTAGGTCAGGCATGACCCACCTTTTCAAGATTGCGTGCCATTTTTTATTTTAGCAAAACCCTAACGAGCCGCACATCTATAAGAATCCACAATTCGTCCGACGTTTTTCAAATATTGTCATAAACGCTCGGACGTCAGGGAACATCAGGCGTACCGCTAATCGTTATAGACCAGGGGTTGGCAACCTGCGGCTCTTTGAATGTGGAGTTGAGGCTCTTTAGTACTGAACGCAATTTTATTATTATTATTTTTTTTTAAATCGTTCTGAATCGATGAACGAGGATAAGGTACAATTTTTTATCTCTAAGCCACTTCGGCTGGCTGGTTGCGGGGAAAATCGCTTTTTCCCTTAGCCAGAGGCGGTGCGGCGTAACGCGTGGGCGATGTGGACCACCGCCTACGGCCTCACGCCTCAATTACGCATAACACGGAATTCAGATACAATAAGAAATTTTTTTTTATAAAACGATACGTTTGCTCCGCTCGCTAGAGTTTAATATTATAAACAATAAGCTATATTCTTTTGTACCGACGTTCTATTTTAGGCTGTTGATTTTATTGTATTTTCCCAAGTGTACATACAGTCTTACGGGGTTTAAAATTTAACCTGAAAAATAGACAAATTTTTTGTACGCAAGCTTCGATCGCTCGCATTGTATTTAAGAATCAAATGTTTATATGTAGGTTTTAATGCGCTTCCGACGCAAGACAGTTTAGCGTCTTCACCATTTCTTATGAACAAATAGATTAGTTTTTTATCAAAAAACTTTATTTATTTATTGGTCGCAAGAAAAAAATTGTGTTTCTTTAAAAACTAAGAAATTTTGTAAATTGTAATTTTTGACTCTTCCGACTCAAAAGGTTGCCGACCACTGTTATAGATACAGGGTCGGTTAACGTTTGTCCGCGAATATCGGGAGTTTTTGATAGATTGTGTTTGTAAACAATTCCGATTAGATCATTCGAGGTTTAAATTAGCTCAGAGGCCGCATGGCAAAGGCCCGCGGGCCGCAGGTTAGTCATGCCTGTACTAGGTAAAACCAAAATCTTTAACTACGATCTAGCAATAAACATGCTCCATGGACCTTTCTACTATATGGACACGTCGCTACTGCTGTGAACAGCACATAACGTGCATATAACAAGATTCACGCCGGCTTCACGTGTAATTAAGATACAATAACTATTACAGTACAGTTTGTAACTTCGTAACCCACAACATTGCCTAGCCGTCCTGTTTTCCCAGAACATCTCCTGGTTTTGACAGTGTCCGGGGCTGTCCTGGATTATTTCAAAGCAGCGTCCTGGGTTTTTATAGCGCCCTGATAAAGTCCTGTATTTTAAGATTCGCGCGCCACTTTTATAATTTTTCTTTGTCATTTAATTTTATTCAAATACTTTTATGAAAAAATATGATTATTAACATTACATGTATTTCATTTAACTTATTGAATTAACTGTTGCAAGTCTATTACTGCGTCCTGTTTTTAAATCGAATTGTCCTGGTTATTCAACTTCAAATCCTGGTTTTTTAAATTTGGTGTTGGCAACCCTACTGTAGATCATGAATACCTACTTGTACTTATTTACGGAAACGACAGTTTTTTTTTGTACGAAGTACTCTTGTGATAGTTTAACACCTATAAGTAAGTACTACAATTGATCTTATATCTACAGGCTAGGGCTTCCCTTTGAGAACCCGGCCTTCGCTACTGCAGCACACTGCACAGTGATTCAAAATGTCTCTCTGTGGGTCCTTTTTATCAAAATCCTTTCCTACAATCGCTAATAGTCATTATGTCATAAACTTCATGACAACCAATAAAATAAAAATAAAAACATTTGTTCGTTTTCAGCGACAGCCAATAGCACAGTGGTGCGGGGTCTGAACGCGCGCGGCGCTGGTGCCCAGTGCCGTTTTGGTCCCCTGACGCTGTTCGTAGGGGACGAAGTGAGCGTGGCCGACCCCTGCGTGCGCTGCGCCTGCGACCTGCCGCCGTTGGTCACGTGCTCCAGTAAGACCAATTGCGACCAATGAGCCACTGCCACCGTACAAATATTAGATCTTCATCATCAGCCTATCCCCGTCCACTACTGAACATAGAACGTCGGTCCATCGTGCATATTACATACGTTTACTTTTTGGGTTCCATTCCCCAAAGGGTAAAACGGGCCCCAAATGGGTAATAACCAAGACTCCGCTGTCCGGTCGTCCGTCTGTCATCAAGCTGTATCTCATGAACCGTAATAGTTAAGACAGTTGAAATTTTCCCAGATGGTGTATTTCTGTTACCGCTATAACAACAAATACTAAAAACAGAATATTTAAGATGGCTTACTACAAACGTATTTTTTTTTGCTTTTTTTATACAGATATTGGTACGGAACCCTTCGTGCGCGAGTCTGAGTCGCACTTGGCCGGTTATTTTGTTTACGTTTAGATTAATTTGGTTCTGAACAGATTATAGTGCAATGTACCCGTACAGTACAGGTATCCACTTTCTTAATGTTCCTCGGCATTCGGTAATCATCGTATTCCCATGGCAGTGAAAATGAGTAAACACATTAAGAATGTTGTTGTACCTACCTACTGTACTGTTGCATGTAGTGTTTTACTTCATGTATGTAAAAGTCGGACCTGCACCTGATCTCTCGCCAGTCGTGTCGTTGTCCGTCCCCCTGGGTTTCGAGAGTAAAGGAAGTGGGAGTGCTCTTGTGTACTGCGCATACACTTGGGCACTATAAAATAACTCCTACGTAGCTGGCCTGGTTTCAATGAAACCGGCCACCGTCACCGAAACCGGTTAACCGGAGTTATATAATATATTAATGGCCCGTTTCAATAACCTATCTACCAATAACTATTTGTTAAGAAACGGCAAACTTGTATCGCAAAAAACCGTCAAATGATTGAATGGCATAGTTTTTAACAAATAGTTAAAAACTATGCCATTTAAAAGATAGATAGATTATTGAAACGGGCCGTAAGTAGTAGAAAAATATTTATGAATGTTCGTACTTAAGTAAGTAATATGATAGTAATTATTATAGTTGATTAGGTAATAAATTTGAATAGTGTTTAATAATTAATAGTGTCTTAAATTTAATAGTGTCTAATAACTATGTAGGTCTACTCTAAGCGAAGTAAAAATTAATTATTAATTTTATAGATAAATTAAACGAAGTTTTTATAATACATTGTTGCGAAGTTTTTATTATACATTGTTGCGAAGTTTTTATTATACATTGTTGCGAAGTTTTTATTATATTATCATCAAATGAAAGTAAACCATATGTAATAGAAAGTAGATATTAATCACTAACGGCCCGTTTCAATAACCTTTCTACCAATAACTATTTGTTAGAAACGTCAAATTTGTATCGCAATAAACCGGCAAATGATTGAATGACGACGTCGACGTTTTTAACAAACAGATGTAGATAGATAGGTTAATGAAACGGGCCGTCAATCTATCTTATACCCGTAAAGGTAGTTTTATATTAAGTTTAATTTATAAATTACAGGAACAGGCATAATCAACGCACGCGCTAAATCTAGTCTGTGTGCACCGTGCAATTTTCCGTTTTTTTTATACGCCACTTTTCGTCAATTTCTCCATAAAATTTCCAAATACAGAGTTTATTTTACCCGTAAATCTTAAAGTTCAACAAGGGCTTGATTCATGAGGATCTCTAAATACTTAGTTTTTAATGCTATGGGTCTGTTTCACAATCTTCTAATATGTGACAGATAGCTTAATTGTATATTTCGTCTTTGTCGCTCGATTTTTACTAAGAAAGTGATTCACCTCCCAATAAGCTATCCGAAATTTATTAGAAGATTGTGCAGCAGGCCCATAATGTTACCATAATAAGGCTGTGTTTATTTGACAATATGTTTATGTCAAATAAACACAGCCTTAGGCGATTTCACCATACACAGTAAAAACTTCGATTTATTAAACTTAGTTCTCACTAAGCGCGCTCAATGTTCATGCGTCGATGTCAATATGACGATTGTTTTGCGTCAAATGGGTTTCACCTTAATTCTTAGGGTCAGCTCAGACCGCAACCGGGGATGCATTTTTAAAATATCCATTCAAAATTAAATTTTATTCACTACACGAAAATATACATATTTCATTGTGACAATTCAGAATACATTGCATGATGCGCTACGTGATGCACGTAGCGCTGCACCTCTCGGCGTAGAGCGGTCCATCGCGACGCAGCGGTATATGCGCGCCGTTACCCGCGTGAAGAGATTACCGCCGCCCATGGGCACTCGCAACACCAGAGGAGTTAAAAGTGTAACTGCGTTCCCAGTCCTTAAAATCCCCAACCCTCCATGGGCCTTCGGTAACCTAACTCACTCGGCGAAACACAACGCAAGCGTTATTTCACGCCGGTTTTCTGTGAAGCCGTGGTATTGACCCGGTCGAGCCGGCCCATTCATGCCGAAGCGTGGCTCTGACAGCTCATGAACGCGTTCGAGAATTCGGAGTTCAGAACTTAAGCTCAGCTTAGCTAGAAACTTGTAACTTATGTTGGTGAAATGCAATTTGGATTCTTAAACTCGATTAAATGCGTAAAACTTTACGTATATTGATCGCGTTCAATTTAAGTGGTGAAATCAGCACTTATGCCATAAGCAACTAACTAAACTATGCATTCTTAAAATCAGAATTATTTAATTAAAACATCGTACTATGTTAGTCGAGTGTTTTAAAATAGACTCAACATATTATTAGACATAAAATTAATTAATATCTACATTTGTACTATTTGAAATACTTATTATAATATTCATAAGTAGGTATATAAAAAGATTTTCTTATCTAAATATATCAGAAAGTATGCTGGATTAGCAAGATGAAATCGTCATGCAAAACTCATAATAAACATAATATTAAAATTGCAGTATGGCTAAAGCCTAAAAGGCGCGTTTATATTATGATCGCCTGGGTGGCCGTGCGGTGACCACGCGGTGGCCTCGCGGTGCCTGCACGAAGGCTGAGCACGTGTTTGAAAGGCTTACTTCATTGGTGAATGAGAGCACGGCTTAAGCGTAATTGGTTTTGCACTTGTGACTCACTGCAATCTTAACGCTTTTATTAACTAATTAACTATATTCTTCATGTCGTACGACCGCCGGGGGCAAGCGCGGGTAGTTGGAAACGAGCGTGTATTTCTCTCTCGAAGCGACCAGCACCTGAAACCAAACACAAGTATGAGGAGAGCTACTACGTCATGATTTAATGGATGGGGCATAATATTTTACGAAAAAAATATAAGTCACCTATTTAAAAAATATGTTTTTTATTTGTTGATTTAAAGTTGAAGTTTACTTTAGAGCGGTGTATGGTATATAAAAATATTTTGTATACTAAAAATACTAATACTTGAATTATATCAATAATTTGCTTTGCCATATTCCAATTCATTTAACAGACCATTCTTCAATATACAAACACACACACAACATACCTACAAGACATACTCTAATAATTCAGACATCGTGCACTTCACTCGGCTTTTTTCCTATAAAAATATTAACTATATATTAATAATATTATAGGAAAGGGAATCCTTACACATGAAATTGGCGTTTTGTCGTACTGGCCACTTTGATCTCAAACATATCTTCTTTGGTTAGGAATTTCAATTTAAAATTTATACCGCTATTTACTCATGCATTTATGTTACGAAACCCGTAGTTCATTTGTTTTTTCCTCTTTTGGTTTTTTCTTTGCATCACTCTGTTTACAAAAAGGAAAACTTGAAATATCGTATTATTTTCGAGTACGAGTTCCACCGTGGCACCAGTGCTGCAGAACGGCTGAAAGGATTAATGATGTGTATGACGGCGGTGTCGCAAAAGTAAACACAGTGGGTTTATGTTTCCAACGTTTTCGTTCTGGAAATTTCGACCTGCAGAACAAGCCCCGTGGACGGCCGGAGACCAAAGTTGATAATGAAGAATTTAATGCTATTGGGAAGCGGATCCATCAGCGTCCGAGTTAGCTGCAGGCTGCGGTGTTAGTAATAAAACTATTTTAATCCAGTTGAAGCAAATTGGGAAGGTGGAAATGCTTGAAAGGCACTCATGAATTGAGTGCAGCAAATCAACAAACGGGCGTCGGGCAGCAGTCGGCTGCGTTACATAACTCAACCGGCACAATAATGAAGGGATTTTAAATCGAATCATTACCTGTGATGAAAAGTGGACCCTGTACGATAATCGGAAACGCTCATCGCAATGGCTGAACTCTGGCGAACCAGCAAAAACCTGCTCCAAGCGAAAATTGACTCAAAAAAGTTACTTGTGAGCGTTTGGTGGACTAGTGCCGGTGTCGTTTACTACAGCTTTCTTAAATCTGGCCAGACGATTACGGCAGATGTATATTGCCAGCAACTGCAAATCATGATGGAAAAGTTAGCTGCTAAGGTTGCCGAGGTTGGTCATTCGCTCTAGGCCACTGCTGCTTCAGGACAACGCTAGACCACACACTGCACAACAGACGGCTACCAAATTAGAGGAGCTTCAATTGGAATGTCTAAGACATCCACCGTACTCCCCGAACCTTGCTCAAACAAATTACCATTTTTTTTCGAAATTTGGATAACTTCTTGCAAGGGAAAAAATTCAACTCCGATGGGGCAGTCCAAAGCGCCTTCAAAGATTTTATTGATTCCTGCCCGGATGGTTTTTTTAGTAAAGGAATCAATGAACTATCTATGAGATGGAAAAAGTGCATAGATAGCAATGGTATATACTTTGATTAAATAAATATATTATATTATGTTTAAAAAAATCGACTTTATTTTCCTCCCTTACAAAACGCCAATTTCATATGTAAAGACCTAATAGTTAGTTCGTTTCAAGAGTCGCAGAGAGTAATCGCACGATTCACTTTAGGTATCGCTCATATTAACTCGAAGAACACTCGTAGTTAACTGAACTGACGGCGGTCGGCGGCGGCGCCTTTATATTAGGTCTTTACCTATGAAATTGCCATTTTGTATGAAAAAATGTAAACGAATTTTTTTCATGTATTTTTTATTTGTATTAATCGAAGTTAATCACCCATGCAATCAATGCATCTTTGCCAACGCAGTGGCAGTTTATTAATGCCCTTCTAAAAGAAATCAGCTGGACGGGAGGCAACAAATTCTTCAAAGGCATTTTGTACTGGCTCTCGGGTATTGAATTTTTTTCCCGCCAAGAAGTTATCCAAATTCTGGAAAAAGTAGTAGTGTGTAGGCGCAAGGTCTGGTGAGTAGGGCAGATGACGGAGAGCTTCCAACCCCAGTTCTTGCAAATTGGAGACCGTCTGCTGTGCAGTATGTCGCGCGTTGTCGTGCAGGAGCAGCGGAGACGAGCGATTGACCAATGCTGGTTGGAGATGTGCCAGCTTCAGCTCCATCATTGTGTTCAGTTCTTCACAGTACACATCTGCAGTAATGCTCACGCCGTTTGGTAAGAAGCTGTGATGAATCACACCGGCGCTAGACCACCAAACAGTGACCATCACTTTTCTAGGGGTAAGTTTTCGTTTAGGGCATTGTTTAGGTGCTGAACCAGGATCCAACAACTTGCTGAGCGCTTGCGGTTATCAAACAGAATCCATTTTTCATCGCAGGTAACAATGCAGATAAAAATTCCTTAATTTGTGAATTGTGTGTCTGTTGATCAGTGCAAGGCACGTCTCGACGCGTACTTCGCGCTGGCGATCATTGAGTTCGTAGGGCACCCATTTGTCAACCTTTTTTACCTTGCCAATTTGACGCAAATGGACCAATATTGTTTTGACGCTAACGTCGAAAGCTGCTGCTAATTCAGCCTTAGATTGTGTATCATCAGCTTCCACAATCGTCTTTAATTCGTCATTGTCGACCAAAGTCTTCGGACGACCGCGGGGTTAATTTTTCAGGTCAAAATTTCCAGAACGGAAGTGAGCAAATCAATAACAGGTGGTGCGTTGGTTTGTAGTGTTAGCTCCGTAAACGTCGTTGATGTTGCGTGCCGCTTGTGCGGCATTTTTAACGTATCCATGATGACGAAAGAGATTGAAATGCGATGAAAATGTAACACTAATCAATAAACAAATTACTACTTTTGGAAAAAGAATTCCATGTTTTTAAAATAAAATTAATTTAAAATTAGAATTCTTAACCAAACAAAAATTATTTTGATTTGAAATTGTCAGTACTGCAGAACGGCAATTTCATAGTTAAAGACCTATTATACCGACACACGTTACTAGAAAGTTCATGTAGAACTTTCTAGATCTTTATACATAGAACAATCTAGAACTTTCGAGTCGGGGTCAAAATGGTACAGTGCACGTTCGAGGACGTTCTAGTAATTTCCATACTAGAAGCTTCTAGAACACTCTCCACATTTGAGCGCCGCGGCCGTAACGTACTAGAACACTCTAGAAATTGAAGCGCCGTAATAATATTGTTAATTTCTTAAATATTATTAACAAATTGTTAATTTAAAATATAGGTGTTTATTGCTTATGCATGTTAATTTGTCAACGTGTAACGTGTAACACAAAAATGTTGGCCACCTGCAAGACAGGCAGAGCCTAGTGCAGGAACCAAATTTAAAGTTGATATTAAGTATGATACTGTTATGTATCGTAATTGAATGTTTGAACGCAATGAACGCAATGTTATAAGTTCAGTAAGTTTTTCTGTTATATATCTGCTAAGGTACCACCTATTTTGTATAGGATAGTAGAAATTCAACATCGAAGATAATGGCTATACAGCTTACTGATACCATCGTCTCTCTCAGGCTGACCGCTATCGCCACACAGGAACTTGTCCAGCTGCACTCTGATCTGCTCGTAGGCGTTCATGACTATCAGTTTCCTCTCCTCTACAGTCATACTGGGTTCAAAGATCGGAGGGATCGCGTTCGGATCTTCACCCATATCTGAAAAAAATACTTCAGTAAGTATTGTAGTACAGTCACACGAGACCGTCATCAGTCAAAGCTGGTTATGTTGATCATGGACTGCGCTTTTAGCTTAGCATAGGCTCACAAAATATACCATGTAATAAAATTATTGTCTAGGTACACGTGGGTAATGGCTTTACCGGAGTCAGATCCAATTTATTATAAATGTAAGAGTAAATTCTAAGAGTAAAGACGAAATAATTGTGTCATTATACTACTTTCGGTTTACAATTTGAATGTGACTTATTTAGTCACATTCAAATTGGTAGCATTATATTGTGTTCTATTGTTCTCTTTGTTACACGACTATATCGCAGCCGTAAGGAAGGGTAATGATTTTGGCAGTCTATGTATGTATGTATGTTTGTCCCACCGTAGCGCCTAAACTACTGGTCTGATTTTAATGAATGAGGTGTCAACAGATTCGTTATAATAGTCCGGGTAACATATGCATATACAATTTACGTACGTACTCGGGTTATAGTTTTAGTAAAGTTGTAGTTATTTATATAGGTACGTTTGGATTAAATTGCATAGTCGTATATATTATAGACGAGGCATGTTGAGGCAAAAGTGTCTCCAGTTAAATGGCCCCAATATTTAAATTTTTGGGGCCATTTTGACATTTGAAGTTTGGTGAAAACAAGTTGGCTGACATTTGAAGTATGGTGAAAACCAAGACGGCGTATCTTTTAATTGTATGAATATTTGAATGAAGACTGTCAAATGTACCTACGTGCGCCTACGTGTGCCTTAGCCTATCTTAAGTTTTGAAAATGCAGGAAAAGCTAGCAGGAACATTTAATATCGAATTAGAATTGTATGAAAATATGTCAAAATCATGTCAGCGCTTTTAGTTTTTTTTTAATTTGATACGATTTGAAACGTTACGTTTACGCCGCTGTCAAATGTTCCTGCTAGGTCCCCTCTATAGCATATACTTTACTTACTCTGTCGGATCATGGCAGCGATGGTGGCGGCGACGTACTGGAGCGCCTCGCCCACCGGCCCGGGTGGACCGGGCGGACCGGCCGGACCCGCCATGCCCGGATAGCCTCGCTCGCCCTCAGGACCGGACAAGCCCCTGGGACCCATAGGGCCTTTTGGTCCCTGACTTCCATCTATACCAGAAGGACCTGTAAAAAATTATAAAGTAGGTACATTTCTTATGTTGCTCTTGGAGCTAAGTTAGAAAAAGTTAAAAGGTGAGATTTCCCCAGCTTTGTAGCACTACCACACAAATTATAAATTGCGAGTTTCTTACACCGGTTCTTCTCGGCGAGTTAGGGTTGATCCAGTGGTACCTTTTTCTGTTGACTTTCCGAAAAAAGCTTGTTAAGTTTCATTTGCAAATAAAAAAAAATAATTTTTCATTTCTTTTCATTTCATATGTCAAATGAAATTTCTTTTTTTCACCATTTTCATTTTCATTCAAGCTTTCACTTGATACACTTTTGTGTGTCATTATTTGTATGACGGAAAACCTCTAAACCATGTCAGAAAAAGGTTAATGAGGGTTTCAAATTTTTAAAAAGTTGAAAGAATACATCCTACCATAATATCATACACTTTTCAAGCCCTTTCATTTGATATAAATATGTGCGGTAGTGCTTCAGCTGCGGGAACGGTCTCCATACAAAAATGCCCCTTGTTCTTTATAAAGTCATTGGCACAGATTTAAAATTATGCGAGCTTACTTAAATTTTAGGTATAGTAAAGGTGGTGAATACGCGCCGCGCTTTAAGAGGAAACAGAAGGGCCACGCAATGTATGGAAAAGCATACAAACGTAGTCCCCTGTTTCCTCCCTGGATAATGCCGGTAGAGTAACAATTTTTTTCCTGAATATTTATGGATACTATTGGCATGTCCCTATGATTTCCTTTATTTTATATATAATTTATTAAAAGAGATATGGAAGTTCAAAAACTTAAAAAAATTGCCAGATTTTCCGCTGTGTCCATCCAGAAAACAAATTTGACTAAATTATATAAAAAAATGAAAACAACACAGTTCAATCCTTTTTTGAATTGTTAATGAAAAAAGTAGATAAATCGGTTAAGTTTTGGAGAAGGAATCATGGGACTACGAATCGTTGATTTATTGTATTTTTAATAGGTATTTTCAGTTCAAGTTACATTTGTCTCTATCGCACTCTCACACATTGCTAGGTAGCTTGTTCGGGCACTGCGAGACAGCAATAGATTTTACAAATACCTATTTTTTACGATTGTTGTATAAATATATATATATATATATATATATATATATATATATATATATATATATATATATATATATATATATATATATATATATATATATATATACACGTCGGCTCGTCTCGTCACTACACTATCTTGAATCTAGTTTTTAGAGCAAAAGTACCTGCGTATCCGGTTTTCCCTTTTGGTCCTGGCGGTCCTTGTGGTCCCGGGGGTCCAATTTCTCCGTCCTTTCCCTTTTCACCGTCCAACCCGTCCTGTCCCTTCGGCCCGGGCGGACCTCTCTTTCCGTCTCTACCCGGCTCTCCTCGTTCGCCCTTTTCACCCATAGGACCCTGCGGTCCTAGCGTGCCCTCGGCTCCGCGTGGACCAATCTCGCCTTTGTCCCCTGTTTGACCCCTTAGACCTATCTGCCCAGGTAAACCAGGCCGGCCCTAGCGAACACGCAAAATATTACGATTAAAATTAAATAATCTTATTCTCGATAGTATAACCTGGCCAAGGGACCTAGCAGGAACATTTAGCGGCGTGAACGTAGCGTTATCGCCGCTATCAAATGTTCCTGCTAGGCCCATAGGAATACAAAAAGTCTCACAATAAATTCACTTCAAAGTCACTCCTGTCAAATCTTCGAGATTTCCTAGCTGTACACAGTGTTGCAATAAATATGTAGCCCCTCAGTTCAGGTTTCTTATTTTTCTGGTCAGGCTTTAGTACTGCATGTTATAAAACATACCTGAAAGCCACGTGGTCCCGCCGGGCCGGGGGCCCCAGGGTACCCAGTCGGTCCTTTCTCGCCCGGTTGCCCATCCATACCGGGCTTGCCTGGCGTTCCCGCGGCGCCTGGAGGCCCCTTCTCGCCTTTAGGTCCGGGCTGTCCTGGTGGTCCAGGTGGACCCCTATCTCCATTAAGACCAATTGCACCGGGTGCACCTGGCGGACCACTTGTTCCCTATGGTGTATTCAGTTTTTATAGAAATAAAATAGAATACTTAGTATACTATACTAATACTATATATACTTCTTAGTTCTTCTTTAGTTTTATTGAAGATGAAAAATTAACATAACTGTTTATAGTTAATAAAATCAGGCATTGCTTTGCGGAAATCCATAGCATACAATTTAATTAATGTTATATCTAGCAATATCCCGCGAAAAAATACCCACAACCTGCAAGCAAATGTGTGCTTATGCGTGCACTCACACATGTGTTTACAGGTTGTGGGTATATTTTTTCGCGGGACATTGCTAGATATAATATTAATTAAATTCTAAAATAACTGTTCAAAATTTAAATATAATGTCCCTTTTAAGGTCAATAAAATGTAAGGATAAAAAAAGTTTATTAGGTTGTTTTATCTTCTTTTGTAGTTTGTTTATACTCGTATTATGTAACTTTTAAAACTATTAAAGGAGCCTTCGGGAACATGATTTACTGCTTATACCCAGTGTTTCAATGAAGGTTTATCTAAAGAGAGATCCGTAGGATGAGGACAAATGGCCAATATTGCATCGTTTTTAGATATTATTATTGACCAGTTTTGGCCGTAACATGTTCAAGACAAAGACTTAACAATTCTGTTAAAATGATAATAAAAACAGTAATAAATCTATACCTGTTGACCGGGCCGACCTGGGGGGCCTATTAAGCCGTCCTTGCCACTTAAACCGCGTGGTCCCTGCGGCCCAGGTGGACCAACTGGTCCAGGGGGACCTTGAGGGCCACCTTTACCCTCAACTCCTCTCTCGCCTTTGCGCCCTTTAGGCCCAGGAGGACCCGTTCTTCCCTGCCATCCAGGATTGCCAGGTTGTCCCGGCATTCCTCTATCTCCTTTACCGCCCGGTGCACCCACGTCTCCTGTAGGACCTTGTTCTCCACGAACACCCTGTTGAATCATAGGCACATTCAGTTTATATCAAGGCACCTAAGTTTTTAACTCTTTGAGGTGATGGATGAATACTTATAGAAGTTTCAAAGTATTAAACTCACACTATGTCCCATATTTCCCTTCATGCCGGGGGTCCCAGCCCCTCCTTTGTCTCCCTGGGGTCCTGGTTCGCCTCTTGGGCCACGAGCTCCCTTATCCCCTTTGTATCCTTGTGGCCCATTTCTCCCGTTAGACCCTGTGTTAGTAAGTTATATAATATATTATAACGGTAACTAAGTTATGTATTACTAGTATGTTGTATACTATGTATGTTGCCCGCTACTTCGTACGCGCAAAAGGAAATCGGGGAAACGCAGGAACCATGCATTTTGCCGCGATAAAAAATGTTTTTCCCGTGGTCTACTCTATATCTGTGACAAATTTCATCAAATTCGGTCTAGTAGTTTCGAAGCCTATTCGATACAAACAAATATATATATTTTTTTAATTTATTTAGGAACAAACAGTTATTTAATACAAAATATTTTTATAAAGTAATACATAATTATAAAACGTAAACCTAGAGTTCCATAGAAAGAAGTAATAAATATATAAAACTTAAAGCTACAACACATGCATTCGGATCAGCTTATAACAATATTTCTAATTTTGTAATTTGCATTTTGTTTCATTTTACTTAAAGAGCAATGAAACAGATCTAAATCATCAAAATACTTATTATATATATTACAAGACCTTCTAATAAAAGCATTATTAGCATTAGAAGTCCTGGATTGCGGTACACTAAAAAGGTTTCTTTTTCTAACATTTCTTTCTTGTCTCCGGGGCACACGAATCTCAATACTTCTAAGTAACTCAGGTGTATCTACAATGTTATGAATTATTTTGTATAAGAACACAACATCACAAACTAGACGGCGCTTTGCCAAGGGAGGTATGTTATATCTCGAAATTGAAGATTCGTAATCAGTATATAAGTTACCCATTCTAAATTCCAAGCACTTCATAAATTTTTTCTGTAGTGTTTCCAATCTCTCAGAGTGAGATTTGTATTGCGGAGACCACACCGTACTAGCGAACTCTAAGTGACTGCGGATATAGCTATAATATAGTATCTTGTAGGTAAAATAATTCTTAAAAGGCTTAGAGATACGCAGAATAAAACCCATTTTTTTATAGGCCTTAGCTAATATTTCATTAATGTGTGAAACAAATGTAAGTTTAGAGTCCATCAAGACACCCAGATCGCGAATCTCTGATGTTCTTTTTAAATATTTCCCACCAAGTTTATATTTAAATAAAATCGGTTTATGTTTAAGGCTAAAAGTAATTACATTGCATTTATCAGGATTAAGGAAAAGGTTATTTTTGACACATTCATTTTCAAAAACCGTTATATCATTTTGAAGAAGTTCACAGTGGTGTATGTTATGGATAACTGTAAATATTTTTGTATCGTCGGCATAAAGAAGGGTGTAGCTATTTTTCAAAACACTACTTATGTCATTTATGTATAGAACAAATAGTAGTGGTGCTAAATGTGACCCTTGAGGCACACCAGAGGTTATGTGCCTATAATTAGAAGTAAAGCCTTTTAAAACAACAACCTGACATCTGTTATTTACATAAGAACTTAACCAGCGAAACAGATCGCCGTGGACACCAAGATTCCAAAGTTTTAATAATAAGGTGTAATGAGAAATTTTGTCGAAAGCAAAGTCGGTGTACATGGCGTCTACTTGATATTTTTATCAAAGGCATCGCGAATAATTTCCGTAAAAGATAAAAGATTACTCTCAACGCTACGTCCCCTATAGAAACCGTGCTGTTGCGGAGAAATAAATGGACGGACAACAGCAAATAGTTGTTGAGCAATAATGTCTTCTAAAATCTTTACAAATACACAGGTCTTAGAGATGGGTCTGTATTTTTCTATATCATCGCTTAAAGAACCCTTAGGAATTGGAGTTATCCAGGCCCTTTTCCATGCCAAAGGAACACAACCTTCTGATATAGATTTCTTATACAAAATAGTTAGAGGAGTTGTTAGTGCAGATGCACATTTTCTTACGAGACTCGGATGTACACCATCAGTTCCAGCTCCTTTTTTAGGATCAACTGATTTTAGAAATTTATTTACTAAGTTTTCGGTGATCTCAATAGTTCCAATGTCAAACAGGGGATTACTAGGCGGCTGTAGATTATTTATGGACGGAGCGTTCACTGTTGGGGGTTCAAAAACTGAATGAAAGTGTTCATTAAACAAGTCACATATATCTCTTCCATTAGTGACATATTTATCCTTATAATGCATTTTTTGTGGCAGTTCACCAAAATTAAAGTTCGACTTTATATATGACCATAGGCATTTCGGGTTTATCTTAATCATGTTTTCAGAGTCAACTATGTATTTTTTATAATTTTCTAGTTCCATTAACTTTGAACGTTTTCTTAACAATTTAAAAGTTTCAAAATCTAAAGGGTTATTGTAAAGCTTCCAGCGCTTATGATATTTTCTTTTTTCATTAAGTAATTTTCTTAGAGGTTTTGTGTACCAGATCGGACAGGATTTAGTGGAAGATCGCACTTCGCGTTTAGGAATAAATTTAAAAATACATTCTTCCATGGACAGTTTTTTAAATAATAAATTCCAATTTATTTTGAAAAGCTCATCATTTATGCTATCAAAATTTGCTAAATTAAAATTATATGCGGTATTATTATTTGGCTTGAGATAATCATTTAAATCTACTGATATGGTAATTAACAGAGATTTATGATGGGCATCTTCTGAAGTTAAAGGATCGTCACAACATGTTACTTCACAGTTTGTATTGCTGAATATTAGATCAAGAATCCGATCGTTAATATTTTTAACGAAATAATTATGTTGTTTTAAATTTGTAAAAGCCATAAATTCATTCAAAAGTTGTACTGACGTATTGTTATTTACGGTTAAGGAATTTTTTTTATATGAGCAATTCCATTCAGCGTCAGAGATATTGAAATCTCCTGTGACTAGAAAAATGTCATTGGGATAATCCACTATAAGTTGGTTTGTTATATCAAAAAATGTACCAAGGGCATCACGATGTCCAGGACCATGGGGAATGTAAATACAGCCAATATTGAGGGAAGATTTATTGCGGTTATTCAGGGGTATAGAGGTCCAAATACATTCTGAGGCGGTAGGGGACGGGGTAGGCCAGTTACGTTTAAAAGGGCGTAATGCGGATCTTATAGCGATAATTACACCACCACCGCGAGAGACCCCGCTCGCTTCGGAACGATCGCATCCATAAACTACAAAACTACTGTCAAAATATTCTCGATCATAGAAATCAGCTGTGAGCCAACTTTCTGTTAAGCAAATAAAGTCATATTCACTCTGAGCGACCATAGATAGAAATGTATGAGATTTTGTTCGTAAGCCCCTAACATTTTGGTAATAGCCATTAATTAGTGTTGACATTGTTAATAATTAATTTAATTTGATATTTTAAAGTGGTCAAGAATACGAAAAAGAAACCTTGATGATAATCACAAATCACTAATGAAAAATATAATGTTTTGCAAACAAGTATGAAAAATAATATTTTGTAACATAAGCTAAAGCCTGTACATATGTAAGAACAAAAATAATAACTACATAAGCTAGAACTAAAACTTGTACATATAAAAAACGCAGTATAAGAACAAAAATAATAACTACAATTACAGTTGTATTGAGTAATAATGGCATAAGAAGAGCGATAAATATTTAGAATTTTAAGTAAGAATAGTCACTTCAATTTATCTAGATCAATATCTTTAGAGATATATATAGCTTTTGATTTATCGAATCAAAATCTTTTATTTTATCGAATAAATATTTTCTCTTTATAATATCAGTATATATATTTGTTATATTAAGGCCTCCCCCACATTAGGCGTGCACGTCCTTCGGGCGTGTCAGCGATGCGGGCGCTGCTCCCGCCACTCACACGCCCGAGGAACGCGCACGCCTAATGTGGGTTCAGCCTAATAGTAAACGCATTAATTTATTTTCAAAGTAGCCAATAACGACATATTATATAAATCTTACCATTATTTCCTGGATATCCTGTCTGACCCTTTTCACCTTTGTCACCCTCAGCGCCGGGAATTCCTGGTGTTCCATATAAGCCTTGTAGACCTTGGAGACCAGGAGAACCCTGTAATCCATTAGCGCCGGGCTTCCCCGTCGAACCCCTAGGACCTGGGTCCCCTGGACTTCCCGGGTGGCCATGTTCCCCTTTGTCCCCTTTTACTCCCGTAAGACCCATATCACCAACTCGTCCTTGAGGCCCTCGCTCGCCAGGGGGACCTGTTTAAAAATAATTATTTAAATACAAAATTTCCACCTTTAATTTAATCAAGTTCGAAACGTTCCGTAAGATAAATAATGTATTAATTTAATGTTGATGTAATCAATCAATCAATCAATGTATTTTATCGAATAAATATTATTATTGCAAAGTATTCTACTTTTACGGCTTTACTAGCGGTTTGTTTGTTTTCAAAGTTCCCTGGAGAACTTTAGAGGAATGTTTTCAGATAGCAAAAAAACCAGGGGCTGATCTCCCTACACTTAAAATAAAATAATGAAAAAATATTGATAACCTACATTAATTGCCATTAGATTTTTAGAGTTTCGACTTGGAGTGGAATGCAGGTATTTGTCTCACCTGGAGGTCCCTGCGGCCCATCAAATCCTATCAAGCCCCGGTCTCCTGTTTCTCCAGACTCTCCTATAACACCTGGTGGACCTGGCCAGCCCCTGGCACCTTGAGGTCCCACATCACCCTTAACACCCATCGCTCCTTGACGACCCTACAAATTTTCTTGGTAAATATATTATGTTGTGGTTATGTTGTATCAAATTAAAGTTTTACTGTATTTTTAATGTTTTGTTTGCAATTATATTGGATTACACAGGAAAACGAAACGTGGAAATCTATTATAAATTTTGTGGGATACATTTTGTAATGTATTTGTAATACTCACGGGTGTTCCATCAGCACCTCGTGCACCCGGCTCCCCCTTTAACCCCGGGAGTCCCCTATCCCCTGCTCTTCCCTGGTATCCTCTTAACCCGAGATCCCCCTTACGCCCCGGGGGGCCGGGAGGTCCCGCCAGGCCCGGTTCGCCCGGTTCTCCCGGCGCAGCGTCAGCACCCTGCTGTCCTGGCGCACCTGGCGGACCCTAAAATATATTGCTTTTGATTTTTTTAAATATTTTTATTAATATAATACTGGAAATTATTATATACTATCCGCCAAATAACAATAAGAAAACAGAGAAAACGAACCTTGAGGGCACTATAACTACTTCGTACGGTGTAACTTGAGGGAATACCAATTGTTTTTTTTTAATAAATAGCTTGATTAATAATATAATATATTCTATGGACGCTTTTACCCCACGTCAATCTGGTCCCATGGTAAGTTCTCGAAGAACTTGTGTTACGGATACCAGACAACGGAAATATATTTTATACTATACTTATATTTAAGATTTTTATCATATAAGACACATTTGAGATTTTTATCATATGATCCAGGAGCATAGAAAACTTTTTGTTCGCTGACGGGATTTGAACCTGCGACCTCCGGCTTGAGCGCCAATGCGCTAACCACTGAGCCACAGTGGTCGTCAAGTCGTATTCCAATCTAAAATATTATTCCCTCGGTCTTTGAAGAATAAAACTTACAGGATTCCCCCTCGATCCTTGGGGCCCTGGTGGTCCTCTCGCACCGGCGGCTCCGATCGGCCCCTGTGGTCCCTGTGTTCCTGGCCTACCTTTTGTACCAGATTCTCCTTTGTCACCCTTAGTTCCAGTCCATCCTCTAGGGCCCTCTGTCCCTTTTTGGCCCTGTTTGAACGAAAATATAGCTAATGTTTATTTTGTTAAGTTCAAATAAATAAAAAAATGTATATTCCTTGCACTTTTGAGCACCCTTCTCCTTATTTTATTAATTTTGAAATCTAAATAAAAGCAAAGTGTCTACTACACGCACTTTTAAGCCCCTTTCTCCATGTAGACCTGTAAGACCCGGTAGTCCTTCAGCGCCTTGTGGTCCTTGTTCACCAGGTCTACCGGGAGTTCCCGGCTCCCCCGGCTCCCCCTTAGGTCCGGATTTGAAATCTAAATCAAAGTTTACATAGAAATAAAAATTACGATATATAAAAACCACGAAACATTGCAAATTGTTATAAAGACGTGATACAGTACGTCTACTCCCTTAATGTCCCTCGGCAATCATTGTAATGACATCATCACTCATAGTTCATACAGTCTATAATAAATAATATCAAATTTGAACACAAATTCAATGCAAGCGAGGAAGGAAAAAATATAATTTCCATATTTTAAGTCAGTCGCATAAGCCATTTAGACTGAGCTAAGTTTCATTTAGACTGTCTCGCAATGGCTGGAATAAAATATAACGTAAATGTAACATATTTTTTCGGTTGATATCAACCAGGTTGATATCCCAGGTTTAATTTTAACGTTATTTCACCTAGGTTTAGCATAGTAGCGATTGCAATGGCGACAAGGCGTGAATCTTGGTCCGGTGGTCCGGGGGGGCCGGATGGGCCAGCTGGGCCAGGTGGCCCGTCAGCACCACGCTTGCCCCGGGGACCCCTCGGGCCCATAGGCCCGGCATCACCCGGTAGTCCCACACTCCCGTCTCGACCCGGAAATCCTATGAAAAGGTGGTTCAGAATTTAAAAAAAAAAACATTTTAAGTGACCCCGACATTATCAACAAGTAAGCGAACTGATCATGACGGGTTATAGCTAAGCACTCTCGATTAAGATTAATTAATCACCTTTAAAAAAGAAAAAAAAAATGCAGACATTTTTTTAACCTGCGCCTAAGATTAGGTGTTAAGAATGTAGTCAGCACACAACAACACATAATTTTTGTCATAGCGGAGTAGTTTTTTTTTTAAATTTGTTTATTTCTTTAATAAGAAACAATACAATTCCAAGTTTTATCTCGCCAAAGAAGTGTTTGACGGCGAGATGCGCATGAGCGCATCTATTTACAAGAATGCGGTCATACGGATGACCGCATTCTTGTAAATAGATCGATATTAGTAAATTAAGTGTAAAATATATGTACAGGGGGCTGGGGGAGACATCTTTGCCAAATATAAACACAATTTAAAGTCCCTAGGACTGATGTTGCCACCATTATGACAAACATAACAAATGAAGCATGTAAGGGCATACCAAACTGCCATTCGGACTGCCATGAAACATCGTAACTGAAAAATTATAAAGAATTGAAAAATACTATTGTATTGAACTAGCGAGTAGCCATACCTGGAGGTCCATCGTCCCCATGTATTCCTGGTGGTCCCTCATGTCCAGGCGGTCCACTTGGACCCCGCCGACATGGTCCCCCATTCTTCCCCGGATGTCCAGCCTGACCAGGGAGCCCTCCAGGCCCATCGGACCCCGCCACTCCTTTTTCCCCTCTGCTACCATTGGCACCACGTGGTCCCCGTTTCCCTGTGATCCCTGTGATGCCTTTTTCTCCAGGTAGACCTTTAAAGCCTTTTGGCCCCCTTTGTCCATATCTACCGGGGTAGCCTTGCCGACCATTGACCTAGTGGAAAAAGCAGATCGATTATCCCCCAATCTGCTTACACGCTAACACACGTTGACAAGAAGATGCGCGCGTTATTTATATTTGTCAATCGAAGTTTTCCTACATTTTTTTTTTTTTGCGAAAGGGTCTACGCTAAGGGTCGGGTTAAGACCGCTGTAGCTAAATCGGACTATAACTAGCCTGGTGGCTAGTTTATTTGATAAGAGTCGATGGGAGGGTTTGACCCTCCCTAACATCACCCGGGTGATGTTCAGACCGGATATTGGGGACAGCTACGGATTGTGAGCTATTATTATGACAGGGGAGACGCGGGTCTCTCCTGCTAAGGGGTCCGACCCCTTTCTCGCTCGCTGAGGAGTGAGGTTGCTCGCGCGCGGTAGCAAAAACTAGCGGCGTGCGAGTTATCGCGATAGAGGAGCTCTCGTTTTTATCGGTAACGGTACTGAGAGGGCCGTCCCTCTCCCCTTCCGCGTACGGTCGGGATGACTCGCGCGCGTAAGTCCTAATGTCGATGAGGTTCGCGGTATTGGTAGAGCTCTCTATATCAATATCGCGGTCGCGGACACTATTTAGGAGTGTACCTAGACTACTAGGATGCGAACTCGAACTCGGGTTCGGGTCCGGTCCCGTGTTAGGGTCGGTCTGTACGTCTGTACGTGTTGTCGTGTCGGATGTGGGACCTCGGGGTAGGCGCCGGCGTCGACCCCGGTGCGATACTAGCCTCGCGGGTGCGTGTGGTTTGTGTTTACGTAACTGTACACAGTACGTTACGTATTTTGTGATTGGGTCAACGGGATCGGCTAAGATATGCTTAGGCCGTTTGTACGGGTGTCGGAAAGTCTGTGCGTCATGACTATAGTCCAGTGCCTATTTGATAATGGGGTTTGGGTGATTTTTGCCTTTATCAAAGAATCTCTCTACGAGTTCCTTGATATAGGCTTTAATAGTGACGAGTTCGCAGTCCCTATGCAAGTCGATGTTACGCATGTACCAGGGGGCGCCTGTTGCCATGCGTAGAAACCGGGTCTGGACTCTTTGCAAACGGTCCAATTGAGACTCGCTTATCTGTGCGAAAGAGACGCACGCATAAGTGAGTATCGTTCTAATGCAAACCTTATACAATGTAAGCTTGTCTTAGGGACATTTTGCTTCGCGAATTAAGGAGCGGATATAATTTGTAGAGTACAAATTTCGCTTTGCGTAATGTATTACTGATGTGACTCGAAAACGTCATCGACTTTTTAGTACTACGCCTAAATATTTGACCTGAGTGACCTCAGGGATTATGTTGCCGTGCAGGCTAATAGGGCTCATTAGTTTACGGTGGCAATTACGCCTCGCTGCCCTATTACTATTGAATTGAATGGCGTGACTTTTGTCCGGATTGACTTCTATTCTCCATTTGGAGAACCAATTACCGAGAGCGGTAACTGACTCCTGGAGGGCTTTAGACGCGGTACAGGCTCGTGTGTGGGAATAATAAAGGGCTGTGTCGTCCGCGAACATAGCTAATTGCACCTTAGCGTGTTTTGGGATGTCGCTAGTATACAGGTTATATAGGGAGGTCGAGAGGACCGAGCCCTGTGGTACTCCCGCCTCCATATATCTTGGCGACGACAGTGCGCCTTCTACGCGGAAATGAAATTTACGATTTTTTAAAAAGTTACTAATTTGTAAAACGAGATAATCGGGTATTTCCATTTGATAGAGTTTGTATAACAGTCCGTTATGCCAAATTTTATCAAAACCTTTTGCAATGTTAAAGAATACGGCGCATGTCGTCTACCTGTCGTTTTTTCTAGTTAATATGTACTCCGTTAAGCGGTGTACTTGAGCGGAACAGCTGTGCATTTCGCGGAAGGCAAACTGCTCGTCTGGAAGGAGTTTTTTGTCGGTTATGACGTCATTAAGGCGCCTTTTAATAACTCTTTCGTAGACTTTACCAAGGGAGCTAATGAGACTTACTGGACGGTAGCTACCAGGCACCTTCCGGGGTTTGCCCGGTTTGTGGATACCTATGACAATAGCTACTTTCCAAATGTCTGGAAATGAACATCCTACTAAGAGGGCGTTAAAGATGTTCACTAGGAGTTGAATTAGCTCGGACGGTAACATTTTAAGTGTTTTGTTTGAAATACCGTCGAGGCCTGGGGCCTTTTTGGCATTCATACACTTAATAATGTCACTGACCTCCTCCGAGTCCACCATCCTCACCCTATCTACATCAGGTGACCTCGAGAGTCGGCTGTCGACCTCGCTATTTACGAAGCTAAGGTGCACGGGATCAATCGGGAGAGTACTCGGCCGGCACTGTTGTTCGAAGTTATCAGCTAGGCACTCGGCCTTGTCAATGTCTTCGAATGCAGGAGGACGGTTAGGTCTGTCTAACGGAGGCATATCTCGGCTTTGTGTTGTTTAATTTTAAACTTAACTTCCCTCTCGTAGTGACGGAGGGCTTTCCTCCACTCTTCCGACGGGTAGCGATCATATGTGCGCTTAGCCGCATTTCGGAGTCTGATGGACTCCCTTATGTCCTCAGGGAGGGGCCAACGGCCCTTGGGGGTCGTTGGAACCTCCCTAGATGAGTTCTCTATGGTCGCTACCAGGTGATCGGTCAAGAGGGAGGCGGCCTCTATGGCTGTCTCTTTACTATCTATAATATCGGGGATTTTATCTAGGTGACTAGATTGGAGGACTTTCATGTTCTCCGCTAATGATTTATAATCTACTATCTTCCTAGTACTAGAATTATTAGGGTTAAGACTACCAAGTGTAATCGTAACCGGTCTGTGGTTAAGCCTGTGGGTAACCGAGTTAAGCTCGTGGAGAGTCTCAATATAGATATTGAGAGAAACATTTTTAACTAAGACTATGTCTATCGTACTAGGATCGCGAATTGATCGCGAAAGGACACCGTTGATGTTTTCATTGATGTCATAGCGAGTGGGGTCAGTGGGAGCTAATAGTGCAAAATTTAAAGTGTCGGTTAAACTACAAAGGATGGTGCCGTTTCTATTGTTATGTACATTGTTGTATTATATATATGTATTGTATGTACATTATGTACAAGTTCTTCAGATACTTAGCACGGGGCCAGATTGACGTGGTGTGAAGCGTCCATAGTATTATTATTATTATTATTATTATTATTATTATTATTATTATTATTATTATTATTATTATTATTATTATTATTATTGCGCCACTCGGTGTGTTTGCAATTTAAGTCGCCGGCAATGATGACAGCGTTGCCTAAATTGAATAGCGCCTGTAGGTCGCTGGAATGTAGTTCTTTGTTGCACGCTAAGTACGCGCTTACTATAACAAGGGGTCCGTGGCCGGACATACTAATGTGGCAAACAGATGTTTCTAAAGTTAACAATGGCGGTGGCTCTAGGGGAATACAATGCAATGATTTTTTATAGTAGATAAGAGTACCTCCGAGTCGGGATCGAGTTCTATCGTTTCTGACTATTTTGTAGTTAGCTATTTTAGGGCTCCTCATACTAGGTTTTAAAAACGTCTCCTGCACTAGAAGAATATCGACATTATGGCTGCTTACAAAATCGCGAATTTCGCTTATGTTATTCCGTTATTATTAATGCCGTTCGTATTGAACGACACTACGCGTAACAAGTGCGGCTTTGTCCTTCCCGAAGGCTCCATTAATTACCGTTGGTGGAGAGAGCCTTGATCTGACTGATCAAGACCTGATGGTCTGACAAAGCTTGGATGCGGTCTGTGGCCGATCCTTTTAGCTTTGTCGCTAAAATAGAAAGCTCCATCGGGTAAATAGGCCCGATGTTGCTTAAGAACTGCTGGACGAAAGAGAGGTCTGCAGTGAAGCTGGGAGTCGGAGGGGGCGTGGCCTTAGGCGCTATGGGCGCGGACGGCGTGGCCTTACTGGGGAGAGCGGGGAAAACCGCTAACTCCGAACTACGTTTCTGCGCGGGCTTGAACCATGCAGATTGGGAGGGTAGGGGGGCAGCGACGAATCTCTGTTTGGGGGGGGCACCTTTCGTCTGCGGTGCACTGCGCTTTTTTACTTTGGGTGCTTTTTTGCACCCTCTGTAATTGGCGGGGTGTCCTTGGGACTTACAGAGAACACAGCTGGGGGGTTCGGACTCCTCAGCTGGGCTCTTACGGGGACACTCAGAGGTGCCGTTGTCACCGAGGCACTTAACACAACGCGGCCTAGCTTGGCAATTCCGTGCCGAGTGCCCGTAAAGTTGGCATCGGTGGCACTGGCCAGGGATGCCCCTTTTACGGGGGGGCTCGACGCGGATGCCCGTAATGTGACAGATGGCTCGGATATTGAAGATATCCTTGCCCTCTGGCGTAAGAGGGAGGGTTACGAGTACCATATTGTACTCGTGTTTTTTAATAGGGTGGTACATACGATGTACCTCTAAGGCGGGATAACCTTGGGACTGGATGTCCACGAGTACCTCTTTTGTGGAGAGGCACTTATCGACTCCAGTAATGACGACGCGCAGAAGGCGCTCGTCTTCAAGGGCATAAGTATGGTAACCTATGTTCTTTGTACGTAGGAACGCGGTGAGGAGGCGGTGGTCCTCCAACTTCTTAACCTGCACTTTGATGCCTATGGGGGTCGTGTGTGCTGAAGAGTAACGAAGCTTATGCTCGTTAATCGCTGCGGAGATTAAATTCCATTTGGCCTTCTCCTGTATGATTACAGGAGGAGGCATTTTAGGAGTACGGACGGCCTGAGGGGCCTGGGAGACCTGAGGGGCCTGAGATGCCGGAAGGGCCTGGGAGGCCGGAAGGGCCTGAGAGGTTCGGGGGGCCTGGGAGGCCAGAGGGGCCTGGGTGGCCAGAGGGGCCAGCGGGGGCCGCGGAGCCATGAGCCTGCACGGTTTTTCTATTCTTAGAGACCGATTTGGTCGGGGAAGATAAGACTGGAGAGGAGGTAAGGGCGCTTCCTCTTCTTCGTCTTCTTGTATTTGAAGGTAGTGAACTCGCCTTGTTCACTACGGTCGGATTCTTACTCTGAGCAAGACATCTCTGAAGGAGATGATAGGGGTTCAATTTCGGCCGGAATTAGCGGGACGTCGCAATCGGGCGACGCCGGTGAGTCTGCTTCGTGCATGCGCACGAAGCGTTCCCACTTGGACGCGACATCGGGGACTTCGAGTTTCAGGAACTCCAGAAACTTTCTAATTATGGCGTCAGACATAATTAGAAAGTTTATCCCGCGAGTGGGATTCTGCTCTCTAAATTATTATTGGGGATACAGCCCCTCCCGGCGACCGGGAGGGGAGGTGTGTAGGGAGTTTTCCTACAATCGTCTCCTCACTTATAACAGAAGCACAACTCTCGTAACTAAAAGTCGATAACTGTATTGAATCACCAGTACTGCAGTACTGGCCTTTTAAAAACAAAATAATTTTTGTTTGGCTAAGAATTCTAATTTCAAATTAATTTTATTTTAAAAACAGGGAATTCTTTTTCCAAAAGTAGTCATTTGTTTATTGATTAGTGTTACATTTTCATCGCATTTCAATCTTTTTCGTCATCATGGATACGTTAAAAAATTCGAGTAATTATGGAATATGAGTACCGTCGTGGCAGCAACGCGGCACAAGCAGCACGCAACATCAACGACGTTTACGGAGCTAACACTACAAACCAACGCACCACCTGTTATTGGTTTGCTCGCTTCTGTTCTGGAAATTTCGACCTGAAAAATGAACCTTGCGGTCGTCCGAAGACTTTGGTCGACAATGACGAATTAAAGGCGATTGTGGAAGCTGATAATACACAATCTACGGCTGAATTAGCAGCAGCTTTCGACGTTAGCGTCAAAACAATATTGGTCCATTTGCGTCAAATGGGCAAGGTAAAAAAGCTTGACAAATGGGTGCCCCACGAACTCAATGATCGCCAGCGCGAAGTACGCGTCGAGACGTGCCTTGCACTGCTCAAGGAATTTTGAACCGCATTGTTACCTGCGATGAAAAATGGATTCTGTTTGATAACCGCAAGCACTCAGCAAGTTGGTTGGATCCTGGTTCAGCACCTAAAGAATGCCCTAAACGAAAACTTACCCCTAGAAATTGATGGTCACTGTTTGGTGGTCTAGCGCCGCGCCGGTGTGATTCATCACAGCTTCTTACCAAACGGGGTGAGCAATACTGCAGATGTGTACTGTGATTAACTGAACACAATGATGGAGAAGCTGGCACATCTCCAAGCAGCATTGGTCAATCGCTCGTCTCCGCTGCTCCTGCACGACAACGCGCGACATACTTCACAGCAGACGGTCTCCAAGTTGCAAGAACTGGGGTTGGTAGCTCTCCGTCATCCGCCCAGACCAGACACGCCAGACCTTGCGCCTACAGACTACAACTTTTTTCCAGAATTTGGATAACTTCTTGGCGGGAAAAAAATTCAATACCAATAAAATTCAATAATTCAAAATTCAATTCAATTCAAATAAATAGGCAGTACAAAATTCCTTTGAAGAATTTGTTGCCTCCCGTCCAGCTGATTTCTTTAAAAAGGGAATCAATAAACTACCACTGCGTTGGCAAAGATGCATTGACTGCATGGGTGATTACTTCGATTAATACAAATAAAAAATACATGAAAAAAATTCGTTTAATTTTTTTCATACAAAACGGCAATTTCATAGGTAACCTAAATATATAAGTAGCGTAGCCATACGTACTGCAATTTTACCATTTTACCCGACTAGGCGAAGCCAAAAGAAAGTTATTCTTCGTAATGATTTTGGCAGTCTATTTATATATGTATGTATGTATGTTTGTTCCACCGTAGCGCCTAAACTAGTGATCCGATTTTAATAAATTAGGTGTCAACAGATTCGTAATAATAGCCCGGGTAACTTACGATATATTATATTATATAATTTAAGTAGTCGGGTTATATAATAGTTTATCCCCCTTACCAATAAAAAGATTTACGCAACGATAAATTTTTTTTTTTTTTTTGCTGTCTTTATCTGTCAAGTGACTTTTCCATTGCGTCAGACAAAGACAGCAACGTTGTTTAAGTTATCCGTTATGTAAATCTTTTTATTAGTAAGGGGGTTTATCTATACTAATATTATAAAGAGATAAAGTTGTGAGTTTGTGAGGTTGTACGCTGGATCTACTGAACTGATTTTGAAAATTCTTTTACCAATAGAAGGCTACCTTATTTGTAAGTGTTGGCTATATAACCCGAAAAATGAAAATACTTTTTTGTATATTTGCAAATTAAGTCCGAGAAAAAACGGTCGAAAGAAAAAGTTTCTTACAAATGCTGCCTTACCGATGGGAGGAGATATATGATTAGGTCCTAGAGAGGTTGAAGTGCTTGATAATGTCTACCAAAAAGTCAGCGACAGCATATATCTAACTTTTATATATGTCACCGTAAAATAGTAAATACCGTTAGATTATAATATAACTAGCGAGATCATAAAATGTCGACAGATTGTCAAATTAAATTTAGCATAAATTAAAAATAATAAAATTAATAAAAATAATAATAACATTTCAATAGAATGTTTATTCTGCTTACAATTTTACGAATTATTTTTCGTAATAACGAATAATAATGCGTAAAATTGTAATGTGATAAACAAACAAATATGGCGGCGTGGGGCTTATGCCGTTAATGGTTCAACCAATCAGCACGCGAGTTGCGTTTCGTTCTACAATTTGACGAGTTTCAGTTCGTTGTAGTATAATATATCGAAAAATAATGCGTAAAATTGTAAGCAGAATGTTTATTTGACAATCTGTCGACATTTTATATTCATTCACTAGTTATATTAACAGCCTCCGTGGTCTAGTGGTTTAGAGCTTGGCTCTCGACTCGGAGGTCGTGGGTTCGATTCCCGCATTGGAATAACAAAAAATCTTGTTTCCAAGTTTGGTTAGGACAATGCAGGCTGATCACCTGATTGTCTGACAAGAAAGATGATCCATGCGTCGGATGGGCATGTAAAAAGTCGGACCTGCGCCTGATATCTCACCAGTCGTGTCGGTTATTCGTCCCACTGGGTTACGAGAGTAAAGGAAGAGAGAGTGCTATTGTGTACTGCGCACACACTTGGGCACTATAAAATAACTCCTGCGTAGCTGGCCTGGTTTCAATTAAACCGGCCACCGTCACTGAAATCAGTGTGGGGAGCTATTAGTTATATTATAATCTAACGGTATTTATTGACGGTAACATATGTTAAATTATTATTAATACATTTTAAGAACGTTTAAAATAAACGATAGAATGTATATTATTGAATACGCGCCAAGCTTTCATTAGGTATTGTGAATAATATGAAGATGATTACTGAAAGTTACATAGTGGCATATGCTTGCAATTCTTTAAACAATGCCGAAATTTCCAAACGCGAATCTTTAAAGACTGAGTAGTTCTGTTCAGTGCATTTGGATCCAGGGTATACTATGGTGCAAATTCTTATTTTTGGTAGCATATGCTTGTGTTACTTCAGAGTAAGTCTAAATACCACTTTGATGTCAAAAGGACCAATTTGGGGATATAATATATTCATATATATATATATATATATAACTATATTAATTGTTCACAAAATAATTTTGTGAACAAATATAGTTATTAAATACTATTATTGGGCCTCTAGTGTGTTAGTAGTTACATACCTGAGGCCCAGGTGGGCCAGGCTGGCCGGTCTCCCCTACGTCACCAGTAGGTCCGTTTCGGCCTGGTTGTCCATTTAATCCATTCATTCCCTTTTGCCCTTTAGAGCCAGGCTCGCCTTTAGATCCACGTGCTCCAGTTATAAGACCTATGTTACCCATAGACCCTTTAAGACCAACTGCGCCCTGTACACCCGGCAAACCCATCTCTCCCTGAAATTAGAATTTTTTGTAAATTATAATGACATATTTTTTTTGTGTGCAATAAATTGTTAAATAAATAAATTAAAATAGCATAGCGCTAAAACGAATTTGTAAACAAAAAAATAGTAACAGTTTTATTTTTATCAATGTAAAAATATTAATATATTAAATATTCAGATTTAACACTTAAATCCTGGAAAACGTTATGAACCATAGTTCACGACAAATTTATTCATACAGTTTACGAAGTAACATTTAGCTAAGTACTTAACTCATATAAGTATTTTTATCTTTATCCTAATAATAACAAAAGATCTTTACCCTCTGACCGTTGGCGCCTACTGGCCCTGTAATTCCATCAAGACCACGTAAACCACCCGGTCCTTGCTTCCCAGCTGGTCCAGCCGGTCCTGCAGGACCTCGTGCTCCTACAGCACCCTCGCTTCCTTTTTCACCATTGATTTGTTCACCTGGGAGGCCAACTGGTCCCTCCCCTCCTGGAGAACCAGATACTCCAAGCTCGCCAATTTCCCCTTGGCAACCAGGTAAACCCGGAGATCCAGTAGGACCTATATTTCCAATTAGTCCCTGTGAAATTGTTACAGTCGCATAAAAATACTTGCATACAGAGTCAAATTTCAAATTTAGTTATACCATATATATTTAGTGAAACCTGGCTGGCTGACCCAACAAAAATTACCAATTTTTTATTTTTTACATTTTACATTTATACAATATTTATATCAAAAACTATCAGAAATGATGATACTACACGTTTTAGCCACTTGGAGTCCTTGGACTGTCTCAACTTAGCCACCTGGAACACTGTTTTTTATAATTTTTTCATTTAACTCACTGGTTGTCCCTCAAGTCCCTTTAAGCCGGTATCCCCCCCGGGACCTCTGGCACCTTGCAGACCTTGTTCCCCTTGTGGACCCAGAGCACCGTGAGGGCCTCGCAGTCCTCTCGATCCCGGTATTCCATTAGCACCTTAAATTTTAAGCGAGAATGTTAACATAAGTAAATGTATTATATAAATACGTGTTTTAAAACTGATTGCAACCGAATTGAAATGTAAAAAAAAACGATATTGATATATTACATACAAGTTATGACCTCTAAATAATATTATTGTTCCATTTTAAACTACAATCCAGGAGGAAATTAAATATTTAGTAGATTGACATACTTTCAGGTTGTAGATATTTGGCTACATTGATCGTCGCATTGTTAAATTTCTGATTCAATACATACCGGGAATTCCTGGATGTCCTATTTGTCCTTTGTCTCCTCGACGACCTCTATTGCCGTCCCTGCCATTCTCGCCTGGAATTCCTGGACGTCCTTTCTCCCCGAGAGGTCCTGGAGATCCTTTAATACCGGGAGCTCCCGTCTCGCCCGTAGCACCTGGTAGTCCTCGTGTTCCCGGTTCAGCCATATCTCCCATCACGCCCTGGTTCCCCATAGGACCGGGTGGACCATCTATCCCTTCTGGTCCTTTCTCTCCTTTTACGCCTAGAACATTTTTATTAGTGACACTATCGAATAGTTTAATAATACACCTTGTATTTTATTCAACATGTTCGCTAGGATATCGATTTAAAAAAATCTAATAGCTCAGATTTAGTTTTTCTGAAAAGCTGTCCTCATGACGCTTTTGAGCATTATTTCTTACAGTTTATTATATCAGCTACAATTCTAATTTAGGAATTCAGTTGTATAACTTTGGAAAAAAATAACTTAGTATTTAATTAGTGTAATTAGTCTTACCAGGAGGTCCCCTAAGACCAGGGGGACCTTGTTCTCCTTTTAATCCCTTCGGTCCTTTAATACCATTTGGACCAAGAGCACCTACAAGGCCCCTATTACCAATATAGCCTTCATAACCAGGTTCTCCTTGGCGACCCTAGAATTTTTATGTGTATCTTTGTAATAAGCAATTCAAGTATTGTAATTGTTTTGCAGTGTCTGATTAAAAGTAATATGAAATGTAATACTTACGGGAAGACCATTGTCGCCTGTACTACCAGGTTCACCTTTTTGTCCAGGGGATCCGCGATACCCTCTAATTCTACTTGGCAAGCCACGGTAGCCCCGATTTCCTGTAGAGCCTTTTTGACCGGGTGGTCCATATTGTCCCATCACGCCTCGCTCCCCCTTTTGACTAGTACCAGGTATTCCCATAGGACCACGGGTACCCTACAAATATTTTATTTGAAATAATTATAACAGATAAAGGCCTTTAGCCAAGTCGCCATCGCTAATTACGATAATGACGTTAGAAACAAAAATGTATGGTATTGACGTATCGCGCGCTATGTCACTTAGCGAACGTTATGCCAATCCCATATATTTTCAATTTCGAAGATCATCATTGTAATTAACGATAGCATGTTGTCTAGCCATCTGATCAGAAATCTTATTATCTAAGCACGTTCGATATTGATTACGTATCACGGATCATGATACAGATAGCAGGAAGAAAATTGTATTTTATTGATTTTAATAGAAAAAAACGAGTGTGCTTTAGACCACACGACTGAAGTAAAACTCGCAAACGAACTACTGAATAAGATATACATATTTCATGCACTGGTTATAAGTGAAAGAGAGAAAGAATATGTGCGCGCGCACTGCTCTCTCTTGCTCCTATAGTAATGTACGAAACGTTACTCTTTCTCTTTTCATCTTCACAATTTATATCTCCCTCTCAACTTCCGTTCACCTCGCCAGATCACACTTTTTGTAACGCTCTCGTCACGCATTCATCAGCATACTCCCCAGGTCAATCGTACGTAAAGAAGTTTTACTTCAAAAACTTACGGGGTCTCCTCTAAGTCCAGCGGGACCGACGTATCCGTCCTGACCGGGTCTACCTGGAGGTCCTGGCTCCCCCGCTACACCCGGTTCGCCATCGCAGCCTGGCTCTCCTGTGTAGTGCCCCTTGCCTTTTTGCCCTTGTCTACCACGTTGACCCGGGTCACCCTACCAAAATATTATATATTTTTAAAGGAATTTGACATGGAAATTATTAGTACCTATATCTGAACATTGGTTCAGACAACATGAACTCATTTTCAATTTCAATGTGCACCAAGTAGCAAGTTCGTTTAGTAGAGAAAATGCCATTAGGGGCGGCTCATTAATATTAATTAATAATAATTTAAAACCAAAGACATAAAGATGTTGTGAGTCTCTCCACTGAACGAATAATTGAAGTAGCCTGCATAGAGTCAACTTTTTATAGCAAGCGTATACAGACCTCTATCAGCGTTATACGATTCCTTTGAACAACTTTTGGAACAAGTATTGACTAAAATACTATTATGATATTATGATTATGTGCATCTAATAAAAAGGTTATAGTTTGTGATTATAACATTAATTTATTAGACTTGAACTCCACCACTCCACCATTAGATTTACATCTTTGTTAATGTCGTATAATCTTTTTAATCTGTTTCATGAACCGACGAGAGTGTGTGATACGACGGCCACTTGTATTGATAATATATTCACTAATATTACTCCAAGTAAAAAGGAAATAATTATTAAGCTCATCTCTGATCTGATCATCGAGGACAGTTAGCTTCTTTTAATGTAATTTGTGACAGTAACATCAAGGACAAGCATATGTTTGTTCCTGTGAATACAAAACGTATGGAGAAATTTAGAAGTAATTTAAATTCAAATATTCAATTATTAGATGGGTCAAATAGCTCAGATGGAGCTCTTAACAAATTATTTAAGATAATAAGAACCCAATTTAATTCAGTATTTACTTCGAAAACGGTTAGACTTAATAATAGAAAAAGTAGCTTTATTGAATGGGCAACTCCAGGAATTAAAATAAGCAGGCAAAAATTACATGAATTATATGATGAAAAATGTATTAATAATAGGAATGTATATATTGTATTTTTTACCTTTAAAACAATATGTTAAAAATTATTCAAAAACTTTTAAAAGAGTATGTAAAGCTGTTAAGGCTAAAAATAAAATTAAAACAACATGGAAGGTAATAGCAAGTTAGACTGGAAACGTCACGTCGTAGCTCCGATTTTGAACTTTAATTTGAAAATAAAAGACCTAGAAGTTGCGACGGTCTTCGAAAATTTTTTTGCGGATATTCCGATCTCAATTAGAAAAAAATTTAAATTATTCACCTGCAGCTGCAGAAAAGCTACTTAGAGATAATGTAAAGGAATGTGATGTCAATTTTAAGTTTAAAGAAATTGACTCCAGAGACATTATTAACACATTTAAGTTGTTGAATATTAAAAATACTGCTGATCTCTGGGGCATGTCTACAAAAATTATTAAATCAATAATTGACATCGTAGCTCCTTATCTAGCGATGATTTTCAATGATTGTATAAAAAGTGGTGTTTTCCCTGACTTAATGAAGCATAGCAAGGTTATTTAACCCTTAATCCCTTATTCAAAGTTGGAAATAAATCTAATCCGACAAATTACAGGTCTATGTCGATTCTACCGACTTTTAGTAAAATTTTTTAAAGAATAATTTTAAGATAGGTTAGTACATTGTAATTCAAATAATTTATTATACAATAATCAATACGGTTTTACTAAATTGTCGATCCACAACGGATGCTGGTATGGGTCTTCTTTGTTGAATTTTTGAAGCTTGGGAAGGGTCGCAGGATGCATTAGGGGTATTTCGCGACCTTTATAAGGCATTTCATTGTGTTGAGTTCATTACATTGATCAGAAAATTGCACCACTATGGTATTAAGTACCTTAAAAATAGAACTCAAAGGGATAAATTGTTTTATTCTTATATTAAGGATACCTTTGATAATTAGGTCCACTGGGACCAAAATAGAACTAGCTGTCCCACAGGGATATATTTTATGCCCATTTCTTTTTCTCATCTGTATAAATGACTTATCTTATCTAGTTAAAGATAATGATAATGAGATAGTGTACTTTTTGCCGCTGACACTTCACTAATTTTTAATGTGAGGCGACAACAGTCAAATTACGACGAGGTAAATAGTAGATTGATTTAATGTTAATAATTTACTTTTAAATTCAAATACAACTAAATGTTTAAAGTTTACTTTGCCCAATGTTAGCCAAGTACAAACCAATATACTATTAAATGATGAGAAATTGAACTTAATAGACACCTCTGCGTTTCCAGGTATAACATTAGATCGTAAATTACAGTGGGGTCCTCATATTGCTAATCTTGCAGAGAGACTCAGTTCTGCAGCATATGCAGTCAGCAAAATTTGGGAAATTTCTGACGAAGATATGGCGCATCTAGTTTATTTTAGTTATTTTCATAGTAGAAGGTCTTACGGCATTCTGTTGTGGGGAAATGCCGCCGACATTAATACAATATTTTCGCTGCAGAAGCGAGCAATACGTTCGATTTTTTTTTTAATTTCCTACTTTGAATCTCTGAGAGAAGTGATTAAAGAAATAGGTATTCTCACCGTCGCTTCTCAATACATTTTAGGTAATGTGTTGTATGTTAGAAAAAAATTAGGTATGTTTAATACGAAAAGCAATAATCACTGTATGAACACTAGAAATAAACACAAACTAGATATACGGCGATCAGACTAAGTCAAGTTAGTAAATCTTTTAAAGGTCAATGTATACGCCTATACCCCATAGAACGTTCCTATAGAATATCCCAGAGAACGTTCAAAATCTGTCTATTAGCAAATTTGAAAAAGTAGTTAAAGAACGTTTGTGTGCTAAAGCTTACAACAAGCTTACAGGGTCAATGATTTTAGTGACGATCTCACACCATGGGAGTAGGATGGCCACCTGCAAGGCCACTTCTATGTACTATTGTACTCCTGTTATATAGTTTTAGTCATAACCATGTTATATACCTTTTTGTTCTAAAAGAACAATTTTCCATCCATCCATTTTTCTTTTTTATAAAAGATGGCCCGCGCAAGTTTCATCTCGCCGGGCTAGTTCCCGAACCGGTGGTAAGCGTCACGTATACCGACCGACGTTCAGAAAGTGTATAATAATACCAACTTTGAATAAAAAATATTTGACTTGACTTGACTATATCTTTTTTATGAAAAGGGACCAACAAGCAAACGGTTTGTAAGCAATTACCGCCATGGACACTCGCAACACCAGAGGAGTTACACTTGTAACTTTATTTAAATCCTCTGGAGTTGCGTTGTCCTCATGAAAATGTGACTCCATGGGTAACCTCACTCACTTGGCGAAACACAACGCGGAATTGAATGCATAATATGTAATAAATCACGACCTTTGGCGACAATTTTTTATTTATTTTCGATCTTTTCTATCGTTTTAGGGTTCCGTAACCAAAGGGTAAAAACAGGTTACGTGGATACTAAGACTCCATTGACCGTCTGTTTGTCACCAGACTAGACATATGAAATTTCACAGTGGATGTGTTGTTGTTAAATGTAAAATAAATATTAAATTGGAGCTCGTATATAACAAACGTGCTTTTCGGCGGTTTGTACGGAACCCTTTGTGCGCGAGTGCAACTCGCACTTGGCCGGTTTTCACGATCGCTCTAAGACAACACGTACCTCTGGGCCGTCTACTCCAGCGAGTCCCTTAGGACCTGGAGGTCCCTGGGAGCCCTGTGGTCCTGGGTAACCGAGTGGTCCATCGGCTCCGGACATACCCTTCTCTCCGGGTGGTTCTGGTCTGCCAACACAACAACCCGGTCCATGGTGAGCATCGATCACTTCTTGTAGCCATATAGGGATTCCAGTACTGTTATACGGACTCATGAAACTCTTCAACTCGTCACTATCAATAAAGTCTAAAAACAAAATCAAATTTTTAGTAACCACCGAATTGTCAAGCACTGAGCAAGCTGATGATGATGAATTATATCTAAGAGCAATCTCGATCATGTCAGCCTTCAAACAAAAAAAAAACAAAATCAAAATCGGTTCATACTTATAACCTTTGATTTCGTCGGGGCTTAAAATAGGTACCTACATAAAACAGGGTTAGCAAAAAAAAAATTTACGCAATCATAGATAAATGATTGGTCTCGGTGGCAGTCGAGCGCCCAGCGAGACCAATTATTTATCTTATCTATGATTACGTAAAATGATTTTTTTTTTGTTAACCCTGTTTTATGTAGGTAATATTAATATACACATGTTGTTATATTTGTCTTTTCTGACTCTGGAGCTCGTCGCAACCCTTTTCTGTGATCTTTCATAGTTCAAATTGGATTTAAGTAGGTTTTGGTTAATCAAAACAACTCGGCGAAATACAACGCGAGTTATTTCACTCTGGGTTTCCGTTGTATTGATCCGGTCGAGCCGGCCTATTTGTGCCGAAGCATTGAAATATAGCACTCACTGTAGTCAAGGCTGTCTGGGATGTCTAGGTCTGGCGGCAGTAGATCCTGGAGGGACCTGACGTTCTTCCCGAGCGCCGGCACCGCCAGCAACGCGAATGCGGCGCACACTCGCCACATCCTGAATATACCAATACTAAGTACTACTAACAACTCTTGTAAGCCTGCTTTGATTATGAGGTGCTGAGTCTTTAGCCAAGTTGCCATCGCTAATTATTATAATGAAGTTCGAAAACAAAAATGTATGGGATTTAACTTAAGCATCCTTTAAGTGACATAGCAATGCTTGTATCAAATCCCCATACATTTTTGTTTTCGAACTTCGTCATCATAATTAGCGATGGCAACATGGCTAAAGGCTCTGGTGTGGCATGCTAAATTGCCACACTCCCTTTGTCAATACTTTATAACTTGGATTCCACAACGAACTGCGCAAGCGGTTTTGTGGGACGTAAGTATGCTTATGTAAGCCATGAATAGCACATGTAGGTGAACACTTAGCCTGGGACTATATGACCCGGAATCCGTAAAGCCGGGGAAAGTTCAGAGCACTGAATATAGAACCCTGCACTATATTGCAATAGAGTTAAAAAAGGAAGTGTCTTCTTCTTCTTCTTCTTCTTCTTCTTTTGGCATAGCCTTTCCTGTAATAGGAGTTGCCAACGTCAAAGTGATGAAAGGAAGTGTCGAGTGTCGAGCAGTCATGTGTCTTGACATTTGACACAACACTTGAGTGTGCCGATTTTCAGTTCTATTGTATTAGCGCAGAGTTCTATTTTCAATGCTCTGAATTTTCCCCGGCCTCCCGAATTCTGAATGATAATAGTCTGCCTTAGTACATACATATTATTACATACTTAATAATTTTGTTATTATGTAGAGCCAGTTTTATTGAAAATTCTGTCAATTGCGGTGATGACGGTAGGTATCCAGAATATCATGATGATATCAATTAGAATATAAAACCAGAACTCCAAATCTCGTAATTACCTTACACTTTCATTTTACTTTTATTGAATTATAAATGAATCGTCTTGATATCATAAACTGATTTTTGGAGTTTGGGCTATTGTTAGTGCCAAACATAAGCTACGCCAATCGCCATAACAAATATTTTCATCACTTTATGTGCTTCTACATACATATGTATAGGCCATTTAAAACTAAAATGTATGTTTCTTTGTTACTGACTTGAAATCATCTATAAATAAATTCTCATCCGCTTAAGCCAGGAGTTTCCAACTGTTTACTGTGAGGCATTCGGCTTCGATAGTTTCCAGAAGGGCATGTTTTGTGGTTGCTGCAATATTATTACGTGTTTTGGTTTGAAACAAAAAAATACCTCTTTTTTATTTATTTTTATTTAATGAATGTAGTAAAAATGTGGTAAATTATTATTATTATTATTATTATCGGGAAAGTTCGACCAAAAAGTTTACCTCGAACTATATCAGTACAACACATAAAATAAATTTCGATAAAAGGGTTGGAATATCCTGGCCGGCCTGGCATAATACCTACAGTAAACAGTGTTAAAAATGTGATCCAAAGGAACCAAAGACGCCGGAAAAATTTCCATAAAATTGGCTTCTCTATAATATGTTTCACATTTTTAATAGTAGACTACAAGGAACTCTTATAGTTAGTTTCGCTTTGTTCGTTCGTCTGTCTGTCTGTCTGTCTGTCTGCCCTTCTAACATATGTACGAGTAATTGTGAATATTAATGGGTGAAATTTGGTACAGTTATACATTGTGTATAGACCTCGGTCTTGGCATTATGAAATAATAACTTTATTTTTACCACAAACCCTAAGCTATAGGTCATAGAAGATAGAAGCTTGTAAGTTTCCATGCTGATAGATCATTCTAAAAACTCTTCATGAAAAGCAATTCTTTAGACATGCTCTTTGTTAGGTTTATTTGCTTTTAGCTTGACTGTATGAAATCAAATCACAACGTTGTGTTACTGCAACAATATTATAATCTATGACAGGCATTCATTCAACTTCCCGACAGTAATTAAAGATAATAATTACTAAGAGTGTATTATTAAAATTGTATGCTTGATAAGTCCAATACAACAGCATACTTTTGTGTTTCATATTATCATACTTCAGGAAATTTCAATTATTTTATGATGCGCCCATGTGCGTCTCAGGTCACGCATAGAATAGGGTTCCGTAGTTACCCATTTATGACTTTGTTTTTATTATTTTACACTTTTACTTATTACCTAAGTATTTCGTTGTAACCGACTTCCAAAAAAAGGAGGCAGTTATGCGTACGGCTGTATATTATTTTTAATTTTTTTGTATTTCAACAATTACTTCGCCGTCTGTGGACCGATTTTCAAAATTCTTTTTATGTATGGGGTATAATCTCAAATTGGTCCTTTTGACATCAAAGTGGTGACCTAATGATAGAATCCATGAAGAATCAAAGGAACTCCTCGAAATTTATAAGTACACATGTGGTGATTTCGACTTTTTCTGAAGTAGTCCAAGCATATGCTACCAAAAAGTAAGATTTTGCATCGAGGTATACCCTGGTTCCAAAAGTACTAAGCAAAACGCCTGACTCCTAATAGATACATGTTTGGGGATTTCGGCGTTGTTTAAAGAACTGCAAGCATATGCTCTATGTCAATTAGGTACAGTAATCATCATCATCATCACCATCATCACATTATGATGATAGGTACTTCTCATAGTATTTTACACCGACACGGATATCTTTGAACATTACTTTGCCGTCTGTGAACCTATTTGCAAAATTATTTTGTTGTTATAAAGGCCCCTGGCCCTTAAATTTGTCCCTTGGTGAAATGAAAGTGGTTATCCGATGATGGGATCCATTAAAAATCGAAGAAACTCTTCGAAATTTATATAGACACATATAGTGATTTTAACTTTGTCTGAAGTAGTCCAAGCATATGCTACCAAAAAGTAGGATTTTGCGCCAAGGTATACACTGGATCCAAAAGTACTTATATATGGTGTATATATAAGTTTGGGGATTCCGGCGCTGTTTAAAAAACTGCATAAATATGCCATCATAGCACTTACAGTAGGTAATCTTTATCATCATCACCACCAACTTCACACGAAACACCAACATATTATTATGATGACATAGGCACTAACTACTCATCAGAGTTTTGTGCACCGATATCAATGTCTTTGAAATTTTGCTATTGCCAAATGCTATGCTGCTACATTTTTGCCGCCGACTTCAACAATACATAATAATATAATTATTTAATAATATAGTATCTAATCATTATCATCACTGGTGATTGTTTAGTAGGTACGCAGATCGGTAATGCTTATTTGGGGAAACACCACTGCCTCTCAGAAAACTGGCATGAATTAACGCTTGAGTTTGTTTTTCCGAGAGAGTGAGAATATGTTTTTAAAAGAGGAAAATTATGATATTTAAATAAAGAATTAAAACCGACTTCCAAAGTAAAAATGCACAAAAAAGTATGAAATAAAACTTATTCTCTAAATGATTCCCCTTTTAAATTCGGCTAAAATTTTAACTATTTCTCTACTCAATCTTCGGTACCAGCAAATGACACTGAAACCATTTCATACATTATTGGGCTAAAGATGTAATAAGATAAAAATGGTACATATAGACTTAGATTTAAAATAATAAGATCCTTGTGGAAAATTCTGTAACTTTTGGCACTCTGAGGACAAAGATATCATGTGTTCAGTGATAGTGAAGTTATGTTTCAATACCAATGAAAGAAAACTAACACAATATAATATTAGGTGGAGAACGCGTGAAAAGTCATAATAATAGCCTATTATTAATGATAATTAAGATAACCTAAAAACAATAAAGATATAACAGGAATAGATTTATAAGAAACAAAAAACAGAACAATTTTAACGTAGTTTAAATAGTTTATTCGTCTTCTATAAAGATTAAAATGTCGTCAAGAAATTATCCAGGTGCAGCAATGTAATCCCGATACCTTGTCCAGTTAAGATACCATAATATTATGATACACGTAACATGAGAATTGAGCACTCAGCAGGCTCCAACAGTTCGTCTGCTTACTATGCAATTACAATAGAAACGTACATAAGAAGAGTTACATTTCCACTACGATAGCCGTACTAAAATAATTTTTCAATTTTTGTGATCCAAATCCTGTTATAATTAAAGCAGTGCCAGTGGTCGTTGAAAATAAACTATTTCGGAAGGCACTCATAACGCATTAGAAAACACGAAATGAGTGAATCAAAAGTGAAAATGTCAACGGCCTATGACAAAATTGTCAATTTTAAATGACTTATGCAAAAAGAATTTACTGTAATACTGAAATCAATTGAATAAATGGACGATATCACGAAACCTAAACATCTTTCTTATTTTTCTCGGCTCCTAGATTGAGAATTGAGCAGATTTTTTATATTTTAGGAAAAAAAAAGCGCGATTTTTTTTAACCATATCTCATGCATATCTATCACATTTGGGCCCAAGATGTTCAGTGTCCTTTGAACATGAGTTCTATAAAATATTGTAGCATATTATTTGGGCTGGTACCGACTACAAAATTAAGAAGATTGAGTAGAGAAATAGATAAACATTTTAGCCGAATTTAAAAGGGATTTATTTAGAAAATAAGTTTTATTTCATACTTCTTGTACGATGTTTTCCAAGTAAGAGCATTTTACAAGTTAAGCCTCTATAACTCTCGAACTAAGAAAGTTATCTAAGCCGTTTTAGATTTCTTTCAAAGTAAATGACATGGACTACCATCGTGAAGTTACATTAATTAGAAAAACATTCACTGTACAACCAACCAACAAAGCAACAACATACGTAAAGTGGGGTGTAAATATTTTTTCTTGCGTCTACCCCATAGTGTAATAATAACTCCCCCACACCGATTTCGATGATGGTGGCCGGTTTAATTGAAACCAGGCCAGTTACGCAAGAGTAATTTTATAATGCCCAAGTGTGTGCGCAGTACACAAGAGCACTCTCTCTTCCTTTACTCTCATAACCCAGTGGGACAGATAATCGACACGAATGGCGAAAGATCAGGCGCAGGTCCGACTTTTTAGATGCCCATCCGACGCATAGATCATCTTTCTTGTCAGTCAATCAGGTGATCAGCCAATTGTCCTGACCAAACTTGGAAACAACATTTTTTGTTGATCCAAAAGCGGGAATCGAACCCACGACCTCTCCGAGTCGAGAGCCAAGCTCTAAACCACTGGACCACGGAGGCTGTTACCCCATAGTGTAGAGTGTCATAAGATAGGTCTTTTAAAAACATTAAGAAGTTGCAAAGACGTATTTTGATTTAGGAATCTGTTTGCAACCTTTAAAGAGCATTTTTTTTTTCGCCGCTCTCATAACTAAACGACTGTCTTGAAAAACAAAATTGAAAACCGACTACCAAAGTAAAAATGCACATAAAAGCATGAAACAGTTAAAATTTCAGCCGAATTTAGAAGGGAAATATTTAGAAAACAAGAATTATTTCAAACTTTTTTGTACATTTTTACTTTGAAAGTCGGTTTTCATTTTTGTTTGAAAATAATAATTTTCTCCTTTTTACTTTTATTTATTATATATTATTTATTTATTATTTTATTTATTATATATTATTTATTATCTTGTATCTATTAATATATTTTTTTAACACAACAAGAAAATTAATACAAGAAAGCCTCCGGGCTCCGGTGTTCTCACTTTCTCGGCAAAACAAGCTCGAGCGTTATTTTATGCCGGTTTCCGGAGGGGCCGTGGTAATTCCACGGCCCCCCCTCGATTCGAGAAATCGATTTTTCTCCACCAAAATACGTGAAGCTGCTTCCGAGATTCTGGACATATTTATACAATAATTGCTCGTTTAAAGTATAAGATTTATAATATGAGAAATAGTTAAAACTTTAGCCGAATTTAAAAGGGGAATTAATTAGAAAATAAGTTTTATTCCATACTTTTTTGTGCATTTTTACTTTGGGAGTCGGCTGCCATTTTTAACTGGCTTCCAAAACACGAAAGAACGAAAACTATGACGGCTTAGATAACTTTGTTAATTAAGGAACTTGTTAAATGCGTTTACTTGGAAAACTTCGTACAAAAATAACGAAACAATAAGTTAACATGCAAAATATTAAAAATAAAATCATTCTATGCGTGGCCTGGAGACTTGACACGAACTTGGCTGGGTTTTTTTTATAACAGCTGTATTTGTTTTTTCTTTAATTATAAGTACAGGTATTCGATATTTAAATATTAACATGAAATATTTTGACTAGTTGGTACCTTGGGCAACCTCACCTATGTCAAGTTTTTCTATTGCTAGTATACGAAATCAAACGTTCTTAATCTATAATATTTTGTCTTAAAATGCCTGGATATATTTCGTAATATAAAGTATATAGTATATTAGTCGTCTATGATAGTTCATAAAACTGTATAGTAATAAAGTAAGCGATATATTAACTTGACATCAAATAATATAGTATCTTCGCCGTCTGTAATGCCCCTTAGCTTTATCACACATATTCATATCAAAATTAATCTTAGTATCCCGAATCCTAAAGTAAATAATAGTAGAACTCACCTCGTGTCTTATGCGCGTTTGCGTCTAGTAGAGCGCGTTCGCTGTTCGCGCGCCGCTCAGCGCACTGTTCCTATCCACATTTGACCCGCACAAGGAAGGCTTTATCAAGTGATAAAAAATAACGAATCGCAACTTATATTAGAAACTAGGTTTAGTCCGCGGGTTCTCTTCTCACGTCACGCACATATGAAATTGGCGTTTTGTAAAGGAGGAACAAAAAGTAGATTTTTTAAAATCATAATATATTAATTTAATCAAAGTATATACCATTGCTATCTATGCATTTTTGCCATCTCATAGGTAGTTCATTGATTCCTTTACTAAAAAAACCATTCGGACAGGAATCAATAAAATCTTTGTAGGCGCTTTGGACCCATAACTAACTAACCTAACCTAACTTTTCCATCATGATTTGCATAGATATCTGCTGTAATCGTCTGGCCAGATTTAAGAAAGCTGTAGTGAACACCGGCACTAGTCCACCAAACGCTCACAAGTAACTTTTTTTGAGTTAATTTTCGCTTGAGGCAGGTTTTGGCTGGTTCGCCAGGATTAAGCCATTGCGATGAACGTTTCCGATTATCGTACAGGATCCACTTTTCATCACATGTAATGATTCGATTTAAAATCCCTTCATTATTGTGCCGGTTGAGTAATGTAACGCAGCAGTCGACGCGCGTTTGTCGGTTTGCTGCACTCAATTAATTTCCAGCTTTTTCACCTTCCCAATTTGCTTCAAGTGGATTTAAACAGTTTTATCACTTACACCGCAGCCTGCAGCTAACTCGGACGTTATGAATGGATTCACTTCCACAATAGCCTCCAGTTCTTCATTCATCAACTTTGGTCTCCGGCCGTCCACGGGGCCTGTTCTGCAGGTCGAAATTTCCAGAACGAAAACGTTGGAACCAAAAACACACTGTGTTTTCTTTTGCAACACCGTCGCCATACACATCATTAATCCTTCGAGCCGTTTCTGCAGCTCTGGTGCCACGGTGGAACTCGTACTCGAAAATAATACGAAATTTCAAGTTCAAAATCAAAAGAGGAAAAACAAATGAATTTTGGTTTTCGAAACACAAATGCATGAGTAAATAGCGGTATAAATATGAAATTGGAATTCCTAACCAAAGAAGATATATTTGAGATCAAAGTGGCCAGTACGACAAAACGCCAATTTCATATGTAAGGACCTAATATTTACTGGTACTTAAGGCAGAATTCACACTAAAACGAAACGATAGCCATTCAAAATTGATCTTTATTCATTACATAAGATGATACACGTTTCATTGTTTGAATTCACTATAATTTCAAAAATGTATAGGTACATGTACAATAGGGGATTTAATGATAAACTTATACTTAGACTACACTTTACAAGACATATGGCGAGGCAACAACACCACTTAAACCTAGCATCACTAGTATATATGCTTTACCTTTGGAAACATTATAATAACATAACTAAATGTTGTGACTTTCAATTAGTAAGTACTTAAAATAGCTAGTTAAAGACTATGAACACAATAAAAACAAATAATTTAAAATATAACATTAATATAATATAAATTTGGTGAACATTAGATTCTGTTAGGCTCTTTTTGATATAACTTTTAGATAAAAATCATTTTGACGTATTTAATATAGATACTTTGGCATAATGATTATTATATAATTATAGATTTATAATACCTACTAGGCGACCTTTGAATATCATGATGACGTATCATGTTATATTTTTCGCCTTACTTAATTTTTAGTTACAAATTAATTGTGGATACTAAGGTCTGTTTCACAATCTACAGATATGTGTCATCAGATATTTTTTTCGATTGGCATGTTTTATATCTGTCGCTCGATAAAAGGCTGGGATTATATCGGATTCCGGAAGGCCGGAGAAAATTCACGACACTGAAAATAGATCTCTGCGCTATTCAAATAGAGCTGAAAATCGAACACACAAGTGTCGAGTCAAATGTCAATGTCAAATATGACAGCTCGATGCTCGACACTTTGATTTTAAAGTCGTAAAAGTGTGCTAGTTAAATTTCAGCGCTTTGAATTTTCCCGGGCCCGCCGGATTCCGGATCATATAGTCCCAGCGGCGATTAAACTTCCCACTAAGCTATCCCACACTTATGAGAAGATTGTAAAATATGCCTTAATCCTATTAACTAAAATGATTAAAAACTTATAGTCAATAAAAAATTATACAGAACTGCCTTTGCACCTAAGCTACGTCACAAATATTTATCAATTGTACTAAGAAATAGCATGGTAAATGCTTTTCTGGTTTCTTATTTTGAACTACTTACAACAACATTATACTAAACTTCTTGATTTATATAGTTATTATCAGTATATTTATTTAATCGATAGTCATTTTTCCCTAAAACTATTTTTAAGCTTACCTAGTATAGGTACAATTTTTATATACATAATATTGTACCATAGTATATTTCCTATATGCAACATGACAGCACTTTGGTGCCTAGCTAGCTAGCTATGAAGCTAGTGAGAGTAAATTCCTATATTACGATGTAAAAAGTATGTTTAAATTCGATATAAGTAGCTGTTGTATATAACAACCATTGGAGAAAAAAAAAGATTAAATTTCTTTTCCAATAAAAAATATTCCTTTCCTAAAAACATGCGATAAATAAAAATACAAACATTAAACTCTACATAATACTATAGAGTTAAGACTGCGATTAACTGTGGTATTTTTGGATGTTAAGCAGTGACGTTGGGTTCCTATAACTTCATTCCTATCGGCTTCACTTACCACTTACGTTTTGAAGACCGTCATCCAAATCCCTACCTATTATACAGGGTAGGGCTTCCGTGAAGAACGGAGGAACCATACTGCGAATTTAACAGATATATATGATTGGTCTTCAGGGAAGCAAATTTTTTCATCTGAAGCAGGCTAAGCCCAGCTCGATCCTGAAGGCCTGGTTTCGCCTGCCCACGTCCCGCACGGCTACGTCCAGTAGTGGGAGCCGAGAGGGCCTGTCCGTCTCGTACTGCACTATAGTTTTTGCCCACTCCTGTTTCTTGTACTGTAAAATAATTTATCCCTGTTGTTATGATATGCTTCGAGCTATGCTTGATTGCCTAATGTGTAGATAGTTTTGAGAAATTTTATATTATTGCTTTAGCCAAGTTGCCATCGTTAATTACGATGACGAAGTTCGAAAATGGTTCATAGGTATAACGAATACTTACAGATATAGTTATTATAATGGCAATAAGATTGTTCAGTATGATACACCGCATGAGTCACCCGTAATATTACGAGTTACGATAAAAGCTTGTGGGAGTAGTGGAAGCCCCAAAGGGAGATCTCCAACTGAGCGATATGGTATGCTCGGTCAGGCCGAAGACCACTTGTAAGCATTTCAGACGTTGTATATATAGCGCCGAACTGTGAATATTTCTATAGCGCAATTTAGGGTCGTGGCGTTAATTGGTCCGCCATAAGCTTACCTGACACTCATCCAACAGAGCCTTGTACCGCAGCCTGTTGTTGGCTTTGGGCAGGATTTCGGCATCGTTGAAGGCGAGCAGCTTGAGCCCGTGCTTGTGGTTGCGGCTCGTGGGGTCAAAGAAGCCGACCGTGTTTCGGCAGTGAAGGGTTACGTTCTGCACTGCGGACCCCGACAGCAGCTGCAGGTAGGTCAGCTGGCTGTGCTCGGCTTTGTACGAGATCTGGATAGGGAACAAAAGCATAAGCAATATGGTACAATGCTAAATAGGGATATATTTCTGGGAGGAGATTTGTAAACAAGGACAATTTTTCACTTTTAGGTCAAAAGAAAAAATGTTTGGCAAGGATTTAGCGACTTAAGACAAATCTGGTGCCCTCTTTACATTATGTCAACCCAGAACCTTGTTAGCATTGCGTTACCTACGCAGGTACTAACATTTCCAACGATAGCTCATCACTTACACTAGATTTTTTTTAATCAGTCTAGCCAACCTATAAATGTTGTAGACTTGCGCAGTTCCTCATCTGCTTATAAGATAACTTATTATGTTTCTAGATAACTCGTTGTTTAAGTTCATCGGATAAATTTTCTTTTCATCATCTCTTACCGTAAAGCCATCGTCCATCTCGCTAAGCCAGGCCTCGTCGGTGCCAGTATGCGTGATGTCTTTGGACATCATGGGCTTGGGGTACACGCAGCTGGCTCCGGAAGACATGTTGCAGTAGACGAGGATCGCGTCCCCGAGGTCACCGCCATTCGGGTCGATCCAGTACTGACCTTCAAGTGGAAGTCATTTATGTTAGTAAGCCTGGAGCTTGGACAAAAGTCCAATAATGAAACGATAACGAAGTTAGAAATGAATAAAATGTGATTTTTGTAACAAAATACGTTTTAAATTAATTATCTATAACACTTACTGTAACTTTGTCTAAGGCTGCTGCCGGCTTGTACCTATACTATAAAATTAGGGATTTGGTAGCAATGGCGTTCTCGCCATTGCTACCAAATGGTAGCAATGGCGAGAAACGAAGGTTCTTTTTCTGGTAAGGACAAGTTTTAAGCTCACATAATATAAGATTAGGCCAGGGATACCTACTTTGTACGTTACTTTCTGTTACGGATGTAAGTAAAATTCAAAAATAAGTTTTTGCATTTCACAAGTTCATCAATTGGCCATTCATATCATTTGGCCTTATAAGCTAGTGAGTCGGCATGACCGGCAAATCAAATAAACATGTCAAATTAACTGAAATTATCCGAAGCTATATTCGGTTACGTTAACGTATAGTTTTTTATTTTGGATATCCGATAGTTTCAGTTATGGTTACGGAGTTCCGTAACATCCCTGCTAATAGACATCATAACAAACTCGCTAACCGCGGCAGTACAGTGATAATTCCGTTTCAGAGCTTGTGTTGAGTTGTAAAAATGAGTTATGATATCTAACAGTACTTAGTGAGTATAAACCTAAGTTCAAATATTTCACTCACCACTTGGGAAGTCAGGATGATGGTACTTGATGTCGCTACAAGTCTTCGCCGGAGCTTCCTTACTGCCGTCAGGTTTCAAGAACTTGTCCAGAGAAATTTTAAGACGCTCGTATGCTTTCAAGACTATTTTCTTTCTCTCCTCCGGTGACATATCATCTTTGAAGAATCTCGGGGGTATCGCATTCGGATCGTCACCCATCGGGTCCGGACCCTTCATCGAACCTGTAATAACATGTTTTATTTAAGTTGTAGCTAAAATTATAAAAGTGCGGCAAAGACCATAAACTAAAAACAATAGAACAAAACAGTTTGGTCCAGGTTTCAGATCTTTAAAAGTTTGGTAAAAGAAAAGCTTTCTAGAAAAATATCAAAAAAAGCAAACAATGATTTTTTTTTTGCCTTGTTGTAGCATAGCTGCAATAGCTGCGGCGTCGTACTGGAGCCCGTCACCGGGAGGGCCAGGTGGTCCAGGTGGGCCGGCCACACCGGCGGGGCCGTGGCGGCCGGGCTCGCCCGGGGGGCCGCGCCCGCCCAGGGGCCCGACGGGGCCTGGCGGACCCGCGCTCCCGTCCCGACCGGCCGGACCTGGGGGAAGCAATCGAATTTGTCAAACGAGATGCTATATACCATGTTCAGATTTTTTCCGAATTTTCCAATTTAATCTGAACGTAAGCAAAGAGAACAATATAAGCTTTTCATTTTACCAATTTAAATGTCACTTACTTACCATGCATTATAGAAATGCAATGACATATTCATCTGGTCGGTTGTGTTTACCATTAGAGTACATTGGATAAGAATATAGTAATCATCTTTTAAATTTATACTTCTTTCGCCGCGTTGCGAAAAATACGACTAAAACTTTTAGAAAAGCCTCCATAATCAACTTAGATTTAAAAACACACGTTTTTGAGACACAAAATTGTGTCTGGGTTAATTACCTCTAGGTCCCGCATCTCCATCTTTCCCCGGTGTTCCCATGGCTCCAGGTAGACCCCTCTCTCCCTGGCGACCGGGTGCACCCACCATGCCCGGCAGACCCGGCAATCCGGCGTGGCCTTTAGCCCCAATGGCCCCGGATTCTCCTCGTTCGCCTTTAGCCCCGTCAAGACCAGGTGGTCCTTGTTTGCCCGTTGGTCCTTGTGGACCGTCGACACCAGGTGGACCACTTTCACCTCGTGGTCCCCTTTCTCCAGCCGGACCTGGCGGTCCTGAGGGGCCAGATGGACCCTAAGACACATGCAAATATAAAAATCTTGTGTTTATCATATTCCGTGTGTAGTGAATCTAATTAATTTAACTGCTAAAATTTATAAATGATATACATACCTGTAAGCCAGGCACTCCTGGTGGACCAGACTGTCCAGGTTGGCCAATGGGGCCCTTGTCGCCAGGCCGACCTGGAATACCAGGCTGCCCCAATTTTCCTGGTCGTCCTTCAGGACCTGGCTCACCCATAGGTCCAGGTGGTCCTTGAAGTCCTACGCTACCCATTGGCCCTGGAGGACCATCGGCACCAGGTTTACCTGGTACACCGGTTTCTCCCTATAAAAGTGAATAAGGTTACAGCGAAATTTTGTCAGATTTCCGATCTAATCTCTTGCGTAGAATTATTTGACTTAATTATAAAAGAAAAAAAATTGAAATTAAACTTGAATTAAAACGATAAAAAATCTGCACCTGTATACCGCGCAGGCCTTGTGGTCCCGGTGGTCCAACCATGCCGGGCATGCCGCTTAGTCCTCGCTCTCCAGCTGGTCCGGCAGGCCCGGGAGGACCTTGTGATCCTACTTCGCCCTCACTTCCTCTCTCGCCTTTAACTCCTTCAGGACCGGGAGGGCCAGTTAATCCTTGCAATCCTGGAGGGCCTGGTCGTCCCGAGTCGCCGGTTGCTCCCTTAGCACCTGGTATCCCTGGTAGTCCAGTAGCACCTGGGCTTCCTTGTGGCCCCTGTTAAAATACCATGATCATACTATAATAATTATTCTATTGTTATTTATATTTTTAAGAGGCATATTACATCTCGACTGTGATTTTTGCGTAAAATGGCCAAATATGGCGTTCTTGATCTCAGAAACAAAGATACATTAACAATTAGTTTAATTAGCCTAGTTCGTAGCGGCCTCGCTTTTTTAAATTAAATTTTGTTTAACTTTTATGAACTATTATAATTAAGCCCAAATTCGCAGAGTAAGATTTTCATAAAATGCGCGAAGGTACTTTTTTGAGCTCCTGGATTGAACTAGTGGTCTAAGTAAATGAAATAATAAAATGAGAATTTTATGTTCTATATAGTCGTATAATTCGTAGCGGCCTTAGAATATTGAAATATCTTTGATTTAATATAGAAAAAAATGTTATTCTAAGCCAAAAAAAATTCGAAAACCACTCTATATAATATAATATTATATAATATTATTAAGCAAAATTTATACCAGAACAATTATTACTTCATGAGGAATAAATATTTTATAATTTTAAAGCATGAATTTATTAACCTATTCTAATATAAACGATAAATACCACTGCAAAGATACAGATTTTAAATAGGGCTCTTAAGATCATTTTCAAAGCGGCTGTCTCAGTTTTTTTATTATGTTTAACTTACCGGTGGTCCCAATTCACCCGGTCTACCTGGAAGCCCATTGTGGCCAGCGTCACCTTTCAGCCCTTGTTCCCCTCTTGCACCCTTAGCTCCGTTAGCACCTGGCAATCCCCTCAATCCAGGATCTCCAGGGACGCCTAAATTGAAACACGTCACAATGAACTGTCTTTATTATATCAAAGGTCATAAAAGGAAACCGAACTTTTAGCTCGGTCTCCTAGCTAGGAGTTTTAGTAGAACAATGAAATAATAAAATATAAATAAAAAAATATAAAAGAAATAAAAAGAATCTCAAAAATATATGACTGAACAGGAGGCGAACCCAAGACACCACTTTGCCAACAACGCAAAAAGTCCGGTGCTAACCAAGCCGCCAACCGGATTTCATACTTAAACATCGAAATCATTCATATCTTTTTACGTGAAAGCTTAAATAACTTAAAAAAGCGCAGTATCGCAGGTATAAGACATAGTAAAACTCCTTGCATTCTAAATTTAATGGAAATAATTGCAGCCGTTTCCGAGATTCCGATTATCTGGATTGATCCGAGACGAAGATTTGCTCGTTTAAAGTGTAAAGATTAATGTAAAACTAGTTTAAGATAATTTCGACACCTACGTATTTGGATGTATCTGCCAGATACACGAAATAGGTTTTATTGCATTTTTGGCATCTATACACTTATATCTATCATGCCCAAAAATATCAGATTTTATTTTCATACCAACTGGACGGTTCCAAAATTTTATAAATATAGTTGAGGGTATCCGTATTATAAATCTGCTAACCATTCCTTTTAAACCTTTTCCGCCCGCACCCCTCTCAAGTGAACATATACAGGGTTACATGGAAAGTCGTGCTGAATATTAAATGACGTTATTACTCAGGTCATTTCTGATTGATTTGGTCATATTATTAGGTATCCGAAACCTAACCGTTATGGAGATATTGAATTTTGATTATTTTTTTCAAAATTCTCAATTTTTTTAATGAATTTAGTTATAAAATAAGTCAATCAATAAAAACTAAACCTATTACTAACAGTTTAAAAAAAACTTCCCGACAATGGTTATAATTGAAAAAAGAAAATTAAGTGTTGTTAACTTTGAAGCGCTTTTTTTTAAAAAAAAGAGTATGGAACTTATTCTGCAAATCATTTAAAAAACTTCTACGTTCTTTAGCTATTCAAAAAGGTATAACACTTACTATTAAAAAGGAGAAACATCGACCTACTAGAGTTAAGGTACCAAAGGGGGCATTTGTAAATAAAACAAAAAATCTGTAATTTCTCTTAACTCTTATTCAATTATGTAATTCGTTTTCAAAATGGCCGTCCCTATTTCTTATACACATTCTCATTCTTTTTCTTAAATTGCTATTTACGATAGAAGTTCGCAGGTTCCTCCTCATTTCGTCAGCCGCATTAATAATTTTTTCTCTCACAATATCGATATTTGCGATCGGTGTCATTTCGTCGTATACAAGGCTTTTCATGTGGCCCCATACATAAAAATCCATCGGCGTTAAGTCTGGGCTCCTCGCCGGCCATGCAATGGGTCCGCCTCTTCCATCGATTTGGATAATTGTCGTCCAACCATGCTCGCATACTTCTTCGGTAGTGTGCTGGGCAACCATCATGTTGAAAGAACATGTTTCTTCTTAATGAAATTGGCAAGTCCATCATCAACTCCTCTCTTAAAAAGTTTTCATAGGTTTCGCCATTCAAATTATCAGGCAGGAAGTATGGCCCTACCAAGTAATTTGATATTATACCCATCCATAAACTTAAGCTAAATCTCCTTTGTGACCCTTTTATTCTTTTTTTATTAGGGTTTCCTTCGGATTTAGGAGCCCAATAATGGGAGTTGTGGTAGTTAGTGATGCCATCTCTATCAAACTTCAACTCATCTGTCCACAGGATATTCGTAAAAAAAAATAGATCTTTGATGTCTGCATTGAGCATAAATCTGCAGAAGTCTTGTCCCCCTCTTCGGTAACATGTACAGGGACAGGGGTTCGGTAACATGTATGGTACGGGTATTGTCCAGCACTGTGCATGACGAACCATACTTTCCACTGGGAAATGCCAAGACGTTTAGCCACAACATTTGTTGATGTGGTGGGATCGGATTGAAAGAGTCTTCGTATTTCATTTTCGTCGTCATCAAGAATACGAGGTCGCCCCATGTCAGTACGTCGTACTAGAACAGAACCAGTTTCTGTAGTCTTCGATAAGCTCTGTCGAATACGCCGATATCAGGTACTCGGCGAGTAGGATACCACAGCATGTATTCATTGCGTGCACGTAACGAAACTCCTTCGCAAAATCCGTAACACATTAGGATATCAGCATATTCTTCATTGGTGAATGCCGCCATGTTCACAACACAAATCAAAGTCCAGTTAACAAGCCAGGTCACACAGAAGATGAAGATGAAACAGTCAAAAAAAAACAAGCCAAGTCGCGGTTTTATACAAAATTATCGGAGAACACGGAAAGCACATCTACCACGGAATAATCGCATGAGCAGACTAAACGCCGCGATTTGACTTCATAATAACATTGCGCACAAAAAATGCGTACCCGACCCTTTTTTTTTCATTGTTTAAAGGTGCCAGGTAGTAAACCGGATTTTTTTTATCGAAGTTCCGTCATGTTGTCCTACTATTTGGGCCTTTTCAAATAACATTATTTTAAGATTTTATAATCATACCTACGACGTGTTATACCTTTTTGAATAGCTAAAGAACGTAGAAGTTTTTTAAATGATTTGCAGAATAAGTTCCATACTTTTCTTTAAAAAAAAAGCGCTTTAAAGTTAACAACACTTAATGTTTTTTTTTTTCAATTCTAACCATTGTCGGGCATTTTTTTTAAACTGTTAGTAGTAGGTTTAGTTTTTATTGATCGCTTTTATTGATTGACTTATTTTCTAACTAAATTCATTAAAAAAATTGACTTCAGGCGCTATAGTCCCAAAAAAAACGACATAAAAGCCAAAAAATTGAGAATTTTGAAAAAAATAATCAAAATTCAATATCTCCATAACGGTTAAGTTTCGGATACCTAATTATATGACCAAATCAATCAGAAATGACCTGAGTAATAACGTCCTTTAATATTCAGCACGACTTTCCATGTAACCCTGTACAAAAGCCGTATGCTTCGCGCCGGCGAGGTCGTGTCCAGACTCCAGTTTTGTCAAAAATAACCACCGCGCTGCGCGTGAAAATAAGTTGTAACGGTTAAATTTGTGTGAAGTTAACCGTTACAACCAAGTAAGATACGAAGACAGTGTGGAGGCCTCCTCAACGTATCTGGACCGCAGAACAAGAGGTTAGTGTTCACTCAATCCTTCCAAATATCAAATTTCTCTTATACAGTCCATTCAGCTACGTAGATTCAAGATCTACCACAAACATTGATTTTTGTCAGACGTATAAGTATGTATCTACTTATATTGCTAAACAATGACGCTGTTAAAATAAGTAAGTACCAGTTACACTATAATTCGCGGGGACACAGGTGCGCGGCGGACGGGCAACTACCCTTTAGTCACTTGTACTAGGGTAACCGAGCGGTGTGCACGCACTTCGTGACAATCCGCTTTAATTTCAAAAATGTCGAGTAAGAGGTTACAATTTTTAGCAACATTGAAAGAAGATGTAATAATAAGGCGCAAATCTTCCTGCAATGTCGGAGAAGATTTATTATTAGACCAACAAAAGTACGTACCATCAAGGCAAGGTAAGTTGTTTTCAACCAAATATGTTTAAATTTATTTATAAAAGTAATGTTTCCTTTTTTTTTGTTTTTTAGAGCGAATGACCGACCTCGGTTGTTTAGCTTCTAGCTTTTCTATCATGATTTGCCGTTGCTGACAATAGACATCTGCCGTAATCGTCTGGCCAGATTTAAGAAAGCTGTAGTGAACGACACCGGCACTAGTCCACCAAACGCTCACAAGTAACTTTTTTTGAGTCAATTTTCGTTTGGGGCAGGCTTTGGCTGGTTCGTCAGGGTTCAGGTGCGATGAGCGTTTCCGACTATCGTACAGGATCCACTTTTCATCACAGGTAATGATTCGATTTAAAATCCCTTCATTATTGTGCCGGTTGAATACTGTAATGCTACAGTCGACGCGCGTTTGTCAGTTTGCTGCACTCAATTCATGAGGCCCACCTTTCAAGCTTTTTCACCTTCCCAATTTGCTTCAAGTGGATTAAAACAGTTTTATCACTAACACCGCAGCCTGCAGCTACCTAGGATAGTTTGCGATAGATCCGCTTCCACAATAGCCTTCAATCTTCATTATGCAACTTTGGTCTTCGGCCGTCCACGGGGCTTGTTCTGCAGGTCGGAATTTTCAGAACGAAAACATTGAAACCAAAAACGCACTGTGTTTTCTTTTGCGACACCGCCGCCATACACATTATTAATCCTTCGAGCCGTTTCTGCAGCACTGGTGCCACGGTGGAACTCGTACTCGAAAATAATACGATATTTCAAGTTTTCCATTTTGTAAACAGAGTGACGCAAAGAAAAAACTAAAAGAGGAAAAAACAAATGAATTACGGCTTTCGAAACACAAGTGCATGAGTAAATTTTATAAAGTAATATTTTGGCGATAGATAAAAAAGTGGAGTACTTAATAGGCTTACAGTATTACTATAGTAATGAATTTAAAGTGATAGTAGATAATAAATATAATACTAGAAGCGTAAGAGAGCAAACCTAACTTAACCTAACCTAACCTAAAATATTTAATATGTTAGATATATTAAGACACACAGAAGAAATGTCAACAGGAATGATAAAGAAAAAGTTAAGGGCTGCATTGTTAAATTAAAATTATGAGTTTAATTACTTTTTTTTATAAACAGTAAAGTTCTTTGAAGTTAATAACTTAGTTTTGTTTTTATTATTTTATCTTTTGTACTAAATACTTAACTACTCATAATATTATGCAACAAATATTATATTAGATGAGCGCTCTCGCCGTCAAACACTCGTTTGGCGAGATACAACTTGAATTGTATATGTTTCTTTTTATGAATAAACAAATAAATAAATAAAAATAGCGATATAAATTTGAAATTGGAATTCCTAACCAAAGAAGATATATTTGAGATGAATGTGGCCAGTACGACAAAACGCCAATTTCATATGAAAGTACCTTATATTTACTACTGGAAATATCATTTTGCTCATTTAGCTTAAATAAGAATTTATTTCGATTTTTCAGGCTCAACTCACGCTGGCACAGAGTCGAAGCGTCATGTTCTTCACCTATAGCATAATATTAATATTCATCTCTAATTTGTCTATTGAGGTACAAATATTTTGAAATATGGAAACGCGCGCGTAAAAAACATGACGCTTCGGCTCTGCGCCAGTATGAATTGAGTCTTAGAAATAGTTTTTCTCGCATATTTGATATTTAACGCGAAGTCTTAGTTTTAATTGTTTTTCTTTCGGCTTTTGGCTTTTCGGCTTTCTTTATACAGCTACACACAGTTTTTGTTTTACTTTACAGAATCTCCAATACGTTTCTCCAAAGAATTTTCAGAAGAAGACTTACAACAGCTCAGGAGACTGGTTGAGGCTGATGACGAAGAACTACAACAGCCTGCTGAACTAATTACAAAGTCATCTTCGGTAGTTTTATCTTGTAATTTTAATGACCCTACATTGCCGTATTCACATATCATACAAAATATTAGTTCTGTGGCAACAAAAGACTTGTGCTTAGATTCACCAAGTTTTTCAACTTGAAATAGCTCAACTAGGCTGTAATAGCTCAACAATTCCTTCATCACCTATGACTTTATCAGTTAGCTCACCTATTCCACCAGAACACCAATCATCAGAATCAAATCTGGGTATGCTCTTTTTCAAAAAATATTTCGAAAAAGGGCATACCCAGAACGAGGGCGACAGCGTCCTCATAAAACGAACGGCCAAGAACAGAAGGGTGTATACGCCTGAACAATGGTATGCCCTAATCAGATGGGTGAAGCAAGATAAAAGTCCGTTATTTTGAATAGACTGATAATTTTGTATGAATTTTAAGATTATTTTATAATAAAAATGATGTGGCCTAAAACCTAATTTTGATATTATCTTAGATGTTTATAGAATAATAAATGAATATTTTTCATAATATTTGAATTTTCATTATTTTAAAAAATATATTATAAGATGGTGTTTTATTAGTAGATTTAGTATAAGAAACTATGCATAGATTTATAATATTGGCCACTGTAGCGAGTTTATCGACTCGCTTCAATGACCTGTAACAAAACATAAAAATATAATCATTAATTATTATCAACACATACCGCATGTCTTTCTTAAAGGCTGACCATAATTATAAAAAGCCTCGAAATATTTCGGAGAATTCACGAACTAAATTAAAATGTGAATAATATCAAAACTTTGAGATTTTAACCAAATTTTACAGGAGAGCTTTCGTTATGATGCTGTAATAAAAAGTAATAGAGCGTCCTCAGTGCAGGTTTTTTTTTTGGTCAGGTTTTACAGTTACACTATGTACTTCCTAATTTTATACTAAGTTTAATTGTGTACCTGGCAGTTACACCATTAACATTCAAGAATATTCCAATATAAAAATATGTATAAGGCACATACAAGATTTAATAAGCTTTTCGGAACAACGTATAAGTGTGTATATGCTAAAACAGAAAAACCTATAGGTTTAACAATACACTTTCATTGTTTATATTAAATTTACGCCAATTTAAGGCTACTTGCTGAAATTCAGGTTATTAGTCGTTACGGTTGCTGAGATATGACTATTTTAATTTTTGAAATCTTTAAATGGCTCTCCTGTAAAATTTGCTTTTTGCAGATACACAGTTATGCGTAGGATGTGTCGATTTTCTACCTGGATGTCCCGGTGATCCTTGCTGTCCTTTCGCTCCAGCGTAGCCTCTATCGCCTTTAAGTCCAGGCATTCCAGTTAAGCCTGGTTGGCCTGGGAGACCAGGCGAGCCTTGTAATCCGGGATGACCGCGCTCTCCCGTCGAGCCTGGAGCACCTTGTTCCCCAGGTGTGCCCGGGGTGCCTGGTTCACCTCGATCTGCTGGCTCTCCTGGAGGACCAGTTGGACCTATTGGCCCTTGCGGTCCTTGTTCTCCTTGTCGACCTTTTGGGATAGAAAATATTGTACTAAACCAATATTAAATATATACAGGGTGGCCAAAAAGTCGTGGATCAAATGAAACAGGGAGATAAAGGAGGTAATTTCCAACAAAAAATCTTCCTCCAGCATGGCTATAACTTCATTGCACGAAAAGATATGAACTATTTTTGTTTTTTCAATGAAAGTACCGAGTTTTTTTACAATTTAATCAGTAAAATGTTAAAATGATTAAAAATAATTAAAAAAAAGCTGTTGTATTATGACTCGATTTTGTATCAATACTACAAAAAATGTATTGCAGCTCTTGGTATCAAACTTAACGAGCAATTAATGTTTTTCCGTAAATTTTGATGCGTTTCAAAAATTACTTCTCACTTTAAGAGCACCATTTGAAAAAAAAACGTATTACGGAAAGGTGACCCTGTATTATAAAAACGTGCCGGTTTAATGCTGATTAAAATGAGGTACAACACTTTACTTTTTGATCTTTAGTTTTGGTTTTATGATCGTTTTTTCATACCAAGGTGCAAATTTCATTAAATGAGCCTTATTTTTAAATTTAACGATTTATCTTTTCTAGGAAACGAAAGGGTCATACAATACAAACAACTCTGTAAAAACACTCGATACAAAGGAATTGTGCCTCTCTTTCACACTAACCATTTAATCCTCTGTCGAAAAAGGTCAGAATACCCGTCTTAGTTCAGGTAGTAGAATGCCGGGCGAAGCAGAGCGGGAGGGGTGGAAGCGCGTGAGTATCTTTCTTTGTTTAGTGTCTCACTCACTTTCTGGATGTGACTACGCACACTTATTATTTTGCACGGTATTTTTTGTGATTAGTTGTGACCCGCGCTTCTGGACTTGTGATTGATTGCCTACCTGTGACCTACGCTTTGTTTATGGACTTGTGATATTGCCTACCTGTGACCAGCGCTGTGTGAATCGGATTTTGTGATCACTTCGGATTGGCTAGATAAGCTAAAATGGCTGCTGCGAGGAGAGCATACACCCAACGGGAGTATGCAGAAATGCATTACCTCTATCTTTTTGCAACGGTAATGCTCGCGCTGCTGCCAGAGAATATCGACAACGCTACCCTAACCGAGACCGTTTCCCGGACTACAGGGTCTTTATGCGCGTGCATAATGCGTACATGGAGGGAACCTTACCCGAGGAGCATGCTGCGAGAACAGGAAGACCAGTAGTACGATTTGATAATGAAGAGCAAATACTGAGACAGTTAAGATTGGACCCTGGTATTAGCCAACGCCAAATATCACGAAATCTCGGGATCCCACGATCGACGGTGCAGCTTATCATTAAAAGAAATAAATTTCACGCTTACCACGTGCAATTTACATTATTACTCCAGAGTGAACCCACATATCATCAGAAATGATCGATTCCAGCATCTGTTTGGGATAAACATGTGGGGTGGAATAATTGACCAGCAGCTTGTGCTACATGAAATGCCACCAAGGCTGAATGGTGCTATGTATTTGAATTTTTTACAAAATAATTTGAACCAAATACTGAACGAAGCTGAGATTCCTGAAGATAGAGTGGCAGAAATGTGGCTGCAACAAGACGGCGCCCCGCCTCATTACACTAGAGCAGTTCGAGAACATTTGAACGAGCGTTTCCCTAACCGGTGGATTGGTCGAGGTGGACCTATTGCATGGCCACCCCGGTCGCCCGACCTTAATCCCATGGACTTTTTTGTTTGGGGCTATTTTAAAGAAATAGTGTATCATGGAGAGAATAACACCGAACAAGAACTACGACAAAAGCTCGAGTTTGCTAAGTTACAAATTCAAAATAACAGAGGTGCATTCCGCCGATTACGAGCAAATTTTATTAAGCGGTGCAGATTGTGCGTTATGGTCAGAGGTAGGAACTTTGAACATTTAATGTAAAAATTTGTATTTAATAAAAGTACTAAGGCACAATCGTTTTTTTTATTTCATAATGGCTTCTGAAATTACTATGTAATATGTATGAGAAAAAATCTAATTTTTCCTTTGAATTTATCATTTTATGAAATTTGCACCTTGATATGAAAAAAGATTATAAAACCAAAACTAAAGATCAAAAAGTAAAGTGTTGTACCTCATTTTAATCAGCATTAAACCAGCAAGTTTTTATAATACAGGGTCACCTTTCCGTAATACGTTTTTTTTCAAAATTTACGGAAAAACATTAATTGCTCGTTAAGTTTGATACCAAGAGCTGCAATACATTTTTTGTAGTATTGATACAAAATCGAGTCATAATACAACAGCTTTTTTTTAATTATTTTTAATCATTTTAACTTTTTACTGATTAAATTGTAAAAAAACTCGGTACTTTCATTGAAAAAACAAAAATAGTTCATATCTTTTCATGCAATGAAGTTATAGCCATGCTGGAGAAAGATTTTTTGTTGGAAATTACCTCCTTTATCTGCCTGTTTCGTTTGATCCACGACTTTTTGGCCACCCTGTATATACAAAAATAGAAATATTTGTTTTAGGTATCAATCGCCTTACCTGGAGGGCCCTCAGGACCTTGTAATCCCATCGAACCACGTTCTCCCTTTTCTCCAGAAATGCCGGGCGTACCTCGCAGACCAGGCATACCCATAGCACCGATAGGACCGGGATGACCTTTAGCCCCCCTTGCGCCTTCCGGACCCTACATTTTTATGCGTATTTAATATCATAAATTTAACTAGGAGATTTATTGTAATAATTGTTATTCGTAATACTTACGGGTGGACCATCAGCACCTTGAGCACCAGCTTCTCCCTTTTCTCCAGGAGTTCCTTGTTGCCCTGGCACTCCTCTGTCCCCGGTAAACCCTCTTTCACCTCTGAGTCCTGCTTGTCCGGGAGGACCAACTGGCCCAGTGGAACCTGGCTCACCCTCTTTTCCTGGAGTTCCGGGTAAGCCTGCAGCACCTGGCATGCCCTAAAAATATTTTTTTACACTTATTTTCTTATAATCATTAAGCTAAAAAAAAAAATTACTAAAATTTTGATTTATAATTAATATTGAATAATTCATCAGCAAAAAAATTACTTACTGGATATCCTGTTGGCCCAGGAGGCCCAACTGGCCCTCTTTCTCCAGCGGCACCAACATGCCCTTGCGGTCCTTGTATTCCCGGGCTACCATCTCTACCAGGATCTCCTTTAGGACCTGTAGGTCCAGGTTGTCCGATTTCTCCATCTTTGCCAGGCTCACCCTATTGAAATTAATATTGTCAAAATTTCATTTATTAGACTAAGAAAAAATATCTTAAAAACGCAACACATACTTGTAGGCCCCTCTCGCCAACCGGACCCATAAGACCGGGTGGTCCCTGTAAACCTTGCGGACCTTGTTCACCAGGTCTTCCATCAGCTCCTGGTATACCTCGCTCACCAGGAGGTCCTGATTTTCCAGCGACACCTGGCCTGCCTATCATTCCCCTTGGTCCTGGAATTCCTTGAGGTCCGGCTCTGCCAACGTCTCCGGTACTGCCCTTGGTTCCAGGTAAACCAACACTTCCTCTTTCACCTGGCTGTCCTTTTGCACCCATTTGGCCATCAGCTCCATGCAAGCCCCGCATTCCTTGCAATCCTCTCTCTCCTTGAGGACCAACATTACCAGCGGGGCCCCGTAACCCTCTTTTGCCTCGTTTACCCTCCGGACCCATGTTTCCGGGTAAACCTCTCGGTCCAGGTATTCCCTGTTCACCTCTTATACCAGCTTCCCCTTTGAGTCCTCTTTCGCCTGGTTGTCCCTACGAAAAAACTATATGATTTCTACAATATTATATTACAAAATATTTTATAACACGAATAAGCATATTAATTACCGGCATTCCCTTTGTTCCTGGTATACCAGGATCACCAGCAACTCCAGGTGTTCCCCGCGGGCCGGGGTAGCCGGGGGCTCCCGCTGCTCCCGGTTGTCCTTGCACGCCCTTCTCCCCGGGTGTACCATCACGTCCCGCTAAACCCGGCGCGCCGACTTCACCGGACTGTCCAGGGCGGCCCGGTTCTCCACGTGGACCTTGCATGCCCAGACTACCTTTTGTCCCGCTATTCCCTGTTCACCTTTTATGCCCGGCGAGCCCGGAAATCCGGGGGAGCTGGCTTGCCGACATTGCCCTATGGTAAATATTGCGATTAATCTTCTTATACATACAATTCTCGTATCACAGAGTGTGTAACCAACTCCTTCGAAACTCGTCCAATTTTATAAAATTTATTTTGTATATTCGGTTTGAAAATATTTATGCCAACGAGTGATAATTAAGATGACTGAACAACGCTCACTGGTAATAAAGGTAATGGTGTAAAGTATTGTTACTACGTTATAAGTACGTACGGACAAGTCCAGGTGCCTCCTGGAGCACCATCAGCTCCGCGCATCCCTGGCGTCCCGGAGGTCCTTCTCTTCCTCTTTCGCCACGAGGACCAATAGGGCCCTATAAAGAACAAAGGTTAAATAGTTCAGGGGACCTAGCAGACATGTAAGAGCGGTGGAAACGTAACGTTTGTCGAATGAAATTTGTATATGGCGCTGTCATGGTTTTGACAGATTTTCATACAATTCTCATTCGTTAACGTTACGTTTATACCGCTGTCAAATGTTCCTGCGTGAATCGTATTATGAAACATCTATTGAAATTGAAAAGATAATATTTCACAGTACGATTCACATAATGTGACCATATTAGACATGCTGCTAGGCAGGTACAATGTCGTACCAGAACTATGCCATTTTTAGGCACATTATAATAAACTTACTTCCTATATACTGTTCAGATCCAATTGAATCGTTTTGTAAGCAATAACATATTAATGTCGACCAAATTAAGTTGACATTGTATTTATTTATTGCATGGTAAAAGTGATAGTCTTTTTATTTACAAAAACATAATATATCTGATTCTCAACATAGTGTAACTTGGTGCTTAAAGTCATAACAAATATTTGAATTAAACTCACAATCTGACCAGGTGGGCCCATCTGGCCAGGTAAGCCAGTGGGGCCCTTCTCTCCGGCGATGCCCTGTTCGCCCTTGGCGCCGTCCTTCCCGTCGAACCCTCGATGACCCTTCAGCCCCTGTATCCCAGGCACGCCAGGAGTTCCCCTAGGTCCAGGCTGTCCAGCCGCTCCTGCTGGGCCCGGCTCACCGTCTTCTCCCGGAGATCCCTTGTAGGACGAGTAGGAACAACCATTAATGATAGAAGTTCGCAGTACTGAAGTATGTACAGTCGACTCTCATCAATTCAAACCTGCGTTAATTCAAACCTCTCTGTAACACAAAGTTATCACGAGCTCCCTGGAAAATCTCTTTATATTTCGAACTAAATCAATACATTTTTATGCACTTGGGAAATCGAACAAAAAATGTATCGCAACGTAAAAAACGACGCGTTAATTCAAAGTCATCGGCGTCAAACACTCGACAATTCAAAGTTGCAGAGAGAAAGAGAGAGAAAGATTACAGAACTTGCAGAGGCACATTTTGAGACAAGTCCAAACTCGTATAATCGTGCACGAGCCTTTGTTTTTGTAATTATATACAGGTTGGCCAAAAAGTCGTGGATCAAACGAAACAGGGAGATAAAGGAGGTAATTTCCAACAAAAAATCTTTCTCCAGCATGGCTATAACTTCATTGCACGAAAAGATATGAACTATTTTTGTTTTTCAATGAAAGTACCGAGTTTTTTTACAATTTAATCAGTAAAAAGTTAAAATGATTAAAAATAATTAACAAAAGCTGTTGTATTATGACTCGATTTTGTATCAATACTACAAAAAATGTATTGCAGCTCTTGGTATCAAACTTAACGAGCAATTATGTTTTTCCGTAAATTTTGATGCGTTTCAAAAAATTACTTCTCACTTAAGAGCACCATTTGAAAAAAAAACGTATTACGGAAAGGTGACCCTGTATTATAAAACTTGCCGGTTTAATGCTGATTAAAATGAGGTACAACACTTTACTTTTGATCTTTAGTTTTGGTTTTATAATCTTTTTTCATATCAAGGTGCAAATTTCATAAAATGATAAATTCAAGGAAAAATTAGATTTTTTCTTATACATATTACATAGTAATTTCAGAAGCCATTATGAAATAAAGAAAAAACGATTGTGCCTTAGTACTTTTATTAAATACAAATTTTTACATTAAATGTTCAAAGTTCCTACCTCTGACCATAACGCACAATCTGCACCGCCTAATAAAATTTGCTCGTAATCGGCGGAATGCACCTCTGTTATTTTGAATTTGTAACTTAGCAAACTCGAGCTTTTGTCGTAGTTCTTGTTCGGTGTTATTCTCTCCATGATACACTATTTCTTTAAAATAGCCCCAAACAAAAAAGTCCATGGGATTAAGGTCGGGCGACCGGGGTGGCCATGCAATAGGTCCACCTCGACCAATCCACCGGTTAGGGAAACGCTCGTTCAAATGTTCTCGACTGCTCTAGTGTAATGAGGCGGGGCGTCGTCTTGTTGCAGCCACATTTCTGCCACTCTATCTTCAGGAGTCTCAGCTTCGTTCAGTATTTGGTTCAAATTATTTTGTAAAAATTCAAATACATAGCACCATTCAGCCTTGGTGGCATTTCATGTAGCACAAGCTGCTGGTCAATTATTCCACCCCACATGTTTATCCAAACAGATGCTGGAATCGATCATTTCTGATGATATGTGGGTTCACTCTGGAGTAATAATGTAAATTGTGGATGTTAAAAACTCCCATTCTTCTAAAATTTGACTCATCAGTCCATAACACTTTGTTGAAGAACTGCGGATCCTCTCTGTGTCTTCTAAGCATTTCTCTACAAAACCTCACTCTAGGTTCATAGTCAGCTGGCAGTAAAGCTTGCACCCTTTGCACTTTTTGTCGATCGTGGGATACCGAGATTTCGTGATATTTGGCGTTGGCTAATACCAGGGTCCAATCTTAACTGTCTCAGTATTTGCTCTTCATTATCAAATCGTACTACTGGTCTTCCTGTTCTCGCAGCATGCTCCTCGGGTAAGGTTCCCTCCATGTACGCATTATGCACGCGCATAAAGACCCTGTAGTCGGGAAACGGTCTCGGTTAGGGTAGCGTTGTCGATATTCTCTGGCAGCAGCGCGAGCATTACCGTCGCAAAAACCATAGAGGTAATGCATTTCTGCATACTCCCGTTGGGTGTATGCTCTCCTCGCAGCAGCCATTTTAGCTTATCTAGCCAATCCGAAGTGATCACAAAATCCGATTCACACAGCGCTGGTCACAGGTAGGCAATATCACAAGTCCATAAACAAAGCGTAGGTCACAGGTAGGCAATCAATCACAAGTCCAGAAACGAAGCGCGGGTCACAACTAATCACAAAAAATACCGTGCAAAATAATAAGTGTGCGTAGTCACATCCAGAAAGTGAGTGAGACACTAAACAAAGAAAGATACTCACGAGCTTCCACCCCTCCCGCTCTGCTTCGCCCGGCATACCTACTACCTACTACTACTACTACTACCTGAACTAAGACGGGTATTCTGACCTTTTTCGACAGAGGATTAAATGGTTAGTGTGAAAGAGAGGCACAATTCCTTTGTATCGAGTGTTTTTACAGAGTTGTTTGTATTGTATGACCCTTTCGTTTCCTAGAAAAGATAAATCGTTAAATTTAAAAATAAGGCTCATTTAACGAAATTTGCACCTTGGTATGAAAAAACGATCATAAAACCAAAACTAAAGATCAAAAAGTAAAGTGTTGTACCTCATTTTAATCAGCATTAAACCGGCAAGTTTTTATAATACAGGGTCACATTTCCGTAATACGTTTTTTTTAAATGGTGCTCTTAAAGTGAGAAGTAATTTTTTGAAACGCATCAAAATTTACGGAAAAACATTAATTGCTCGTTAAGTTTGATACCAAGAGCTGCCATACATTTTTTGTAGTATTGATACAAAATCGAGTCATAATACAACAGCTTTTTTTTAATTATTTTTAATCATTTTAACTTTTTACTGATTAAATTGTAAAAAAACTCGGTACTTTCATTGAGAAAACAAAAATAGTTCATATCTTTTCGTGCCATGAAGTTATAGCCATGCTGGAGAAAGATTTTTTGTTGGAAATTACCTCCTTTATCTCCCTGTTTCGTTTGATCCACGACTTTTTGGCCAGCCTGTATAGTTTGACACACACTTCTGCACGCATTGGTCTGTTAATTTAAGTTATATAACAAATATAACAGTAAGATTAATTAATTCACATTATGAATATATACACGTATGTACCTCTCTAAACTTTTATGATTGTTAAAGAACAGCAGTTAATAAATAATAAATATGTAATACATAATTGATTATGAACACTGAATAAGTGTTCCTTTTAACACTGAATATGTGTTCCTTTTAAGAACCTTTTGATATTTCAAACACTCGATAATTCGTAATATTTTAGGAGTCCCCCAGGTTTCGAATTAACGAGAGTCGACTGTATTTAGTTTTTTTTTTTGTAATCGTTTATCTATACATCTATGCAAATAAATAAAATTTACATTGAACATACAGTTTATAATTTTAAATAAACAGCTTTTCACTAAAAGCATATGGAAGTATATACGGCGCAGTCAGGTAAAAATCAATGTTTACCTGACTGCGCGACGCAAAGGAGGGTAATGTGTTTATCAGTTTATGTATGTATCTTGTGGCACTATTTAGACCAAAGGCGTGGGCTGATTTTGATAAATTATAGGTCGTTTGATTTGTGATCACGGCGCGAATGTCATAGATAGCATAAAAATTTGAAAAAATCTAAAATACCAAATTTGGACGCCATGATGCGAAAAAGAAAAAAGGAAAATCGACGAACTATGTCAAGTGGGGTATCGTTACTCATATCGTTTTTCAATCAGAATTATTGTTTAGGATCTATAGCGGTTTAAAATTGGTAAGTACCTAAGTAGGTTGGTAGTCTCACTTATATAGGCTTGCCAGAACTGATATTGCTACGGGTCTGTTGACTGCAAACGGTCTTGAGGTAAAACAAACACAAACATAATTCCCTTTTTATTGCGGCTAAAATTTTAACTATTTCTCTCCACAATCTTCATAATTTTGAAGTCGGTACCAGGCCAAACAATATCCTGATAAATAATTATTTTATAGAGCTCACGTTTAAGTTGGTTGGTACCGACTTCAAAAATATGAAGATTATGTAGAGATATAGTTAAAATTTTAGCCGCATTTAAAAGGGGAATTATTTAGAATATAAGATTTATTTCATACTTTTTTGTGTATTTTTACTTAGGAAGTCTGATTATTTTTTTCCCTCTTTAGTGATATTTGTTATATTATTATTAACACATTTTAAAAAGTTTTAAAATAAACTATCGAATGTATAATTGGACTAGCTGTTTGTATTCGGGATAAAAAGAAGCCTATGTTTTAATTCAAATTCTACACTACTACCATACCAAATTTTATCGAAATCCGTTCAGTAGTTTTTGCGTGAAAGAGTAAAAACATCCATCCTCTCATTCTTTCATATTTATAATATTAGTAGGATACACGCCAAACTTCCATTAGATATTGTATATAAGATGATGATCATTACTGTAAGTTACAGCTTGCAGTTCTTTATACAATGTCGAAATTTCCAATCGCGTATCATTAAAGAGTTCTGTTCACAGTAATAACACACAGGACTTGTTGCACTATTTCCACTTTAATAAGTATTTTACATTAATTTAATTATTACACGACCGGTTTCGACAAAGTCATCATCAGGTGGTGTGTTCTGTTCAGTGCTTTTGGATCCAGGGTATACCTTGGTGGAGATCTTACTTTTTGGTAGCTTAAGTTAGGTAACATATGCTTGGGTTACTTCAGAAAAATTCGTAATCGCCATATGTGTCCATATAAATTTTGAAGAGTTCCCTCAATTCCTCATGGGTCCCATCATCAGGTCACCACTTTTGTGAAATTTTACATCAAAAAAAGAATTTTGAAAATCGGTCAACAGACGGCGGAGTTATCGGTGAACATACAAAAAAATTAAAAGAAATATATATGTATATATTTCTTTTAATTTTTATATAGTACTAGTATATAGTATATAAAAAACGCACTTGTTTTTTTCTTTTCATTGGCATTTTCTTACACTTTCTTTTCAGTTTTTACGATATTTTAATTAATTTATTAAAAAATTTGTCTGTCTGTCTGTCTGTTTGTTCCGGCTAATCTTTGAACGGCTGGACCGATTTTTATGGGACATCCACTGGCAGATAGCTGATGTTATAAGGAGTATCTTAGGCTACTTTATCTTAGGGTTCCGTTTCCGTTAGTTGTACGCAAACGAAGTTGCGGGCACCAGCTAATTCATATATAAATGATTTGAACTACATTTAGGCTGTTATCACCATTGCTCTTATCAATAGGTAAATTAATAGTTTCCTGAACACAGTTGAGTAAATAAATTATACTCGAGGTGGCCGTGTGGTCGAAATTCGCCCATAATAATTGATATCCATTTTTACTTCCACACTTCCACAAAAGGGAGGCGGTTATTAAGTTTGAACTTTGTAACTTTTCCTCTTAGTTAGAAAAAAATGTAAATGTTGTGAAAAATTGGCAAATGTCAACGTGTATCAAAATTGTAACTGCTCACATTCCTCCAGATGAACTTTAATTTACCGGCCAAATTTCATACACCCTACGATTGCACAATTTTCGTAAAACGCGTGTACTGAAAGTTTTTGGGCACGTATTAATATCATTATTATTATTCATAATAAGTATTTATTTTATAAAATACTACATTAAAATTATAATAATAATATGTGCTTACTTAATTGTGTACCTACTAATACTACAAAAATTATTTTATACTTCTAAATATTGTTTGTGTTTGTGTGTGTGTGTGTGTGTGTGTGTGTGTGTGTGTGTGTGGCTGTGTGTGTGTGTGATGTGTGTGAAATAAAGCATTGTAATTTGACTTACGTCTTTACCAGGTGGTCCTTGTGGTCCTCTTTCACCGGGTGGTCCTAGGGGTCCAGGTAGACCAGGTTCACCGGTCTCACCGCGTGGTCCCTGGAATCCCTGGGGGCCAGGCGGTCCTTGTGGTCCTGTACCATTCAACGTCAGAAAATATACATAATATGCCTTATTTATCGTGTAATTGTACCTAGTTACTTGGTTATTGAAATGAAATATTTTAGATTTTAATTTAAAAACGGTCCGAGAGGAATAATTGTTGACGGCATTGGCCCAGTAGTGGGATAAAAATACACAATGAGCTTTTAACAAAACAAAGAAAATATAAAATACTAGCTTTTGGCCGCTCCGTCCGCGTAAATATAGTATCCCACGTGAATACTGTAGGTACTTTTTCGGGATAAAAAGTAAGCTGTTTTAATCCAGAGCCTAAACTACTACCATAGTAGTAGGAAATACCGGGTATTCCTCGAATGCCAGGGCTCCCGACTGACGCTTGCATGTACTGGTACGGGTCAAAAGGTGGACCCTTGTCGCCTCCAGCAGTCGCAGCCAGTTGTGCCAAATACGCATTGACCTGTAACAACATCTTATATCACTATAAACATTTAAATCCACAATCAACAAAGTGATTTTATTAATCTTCTTCTTCTTCTTTTGGCATAGCCTTCCCTGTAATAGGAGTTGCCAACGTCAGAGTGATGCAGCAGATGTTCAGTGAAAATGTATATACATACATACATATATATAAATCACGTACATCATCAATCATATTTATATATATATATATATCACGAAACAAAATAGGTGTCAACACAAAAGTGTCGAGTTTTGACTGAAATGTCATTAATGACAGCTCGACACTCGACTCTTCGATTTTCAACTTATTTTTAACACACACCAAAAAGATTATATGAGCGCAGAGTTCTATTTTCAGTGCTCGGAATTTTCCTCGGCCTTTACGGATTTCGGATCATATTATAGTCCCAACCCTGAGTATAACAGTAAATACGCTATAAAACTTAACTACATATAATTTTCTTTGTAACCCCCTGTAGCAAAAATGGCTTGTTATATTTTAGTTTGAGAATTAAAACTGTGAGAGGGTGTTACCAAAATTAAAATAGGCAATCCGGTTTATTGATTTATCATGATTATGAATCGTACAATATATGCATAGATACTCACATCAGGCATTGGTCCAATATTGCCCGGCATTCCTGGCGCCCCGGGCACTCCGTTGGCCCCGGGCATTCCCGGCAGTCCTGGAGGACCATTCTCCCCTGAGGGACCCGAAACTCCTCTAACGGGAGTTATCCCGGACGATGCGCTATTGTATCCCGAAGTCGATGGGAGTGCTCTGCCTGGAGATAGAGAAGTAATAAGCCCTAATTCCTGGCAGATCGTAATTATTATTGTACACTAGCTGTCCTGACACACGTTCAATCAATCAATCAAATCGTTTATTTGCCAGAATATCTCTCATCTCATCTCTCTCGTCTCTTCATCTCATCCGATAAAATATTAAATTATGTTTAACATCAACATTCAGTGAAATTATGTTACACTAGACTCTAGAGTTTAGACCAGGGGTTCCTAAGCTGTAAAGGTAACGGAAAACCAACCAAACCTTTTGGTTTGATGGAACTATACCAAATGATTGGGTACAAATCAAGAACAATTTTACTTTCATACAATTAATGAGTTTTTCTCATCAACAACATAATTTGCACTAGGTACTTCAAAAAATATATGTAACCGTGGTATTATTTATGTAATATTAAGAATATAGTAATATTAATATAATATTTTTTTTTTATTATTTATAACTAGATATTAATGATGACTTTTTTACGGAACCGGGTTCCGCGAAACCCACTTTGGGAATCCCTGGTCTAGACAATGGACATCCTTATCAACACCTAGTTTCAACTACGAATAAACATATCTTGTTTCAAGTAGGTACATTTTCTTTCTTTTTTTCTTCTTTCACTTACCTGTGAGGCAAGCTGGGACAACAGAGCAGTTGACTCGGCCGGCGTAGCACTGGCAGAGGGTGCAGTTGTCTCTCTTCCACGTCTCACCGTCTGACCACGACTGGCCGATGTCTACGCATCGTCGTGGTGGAGCTGAAAAGGATTATGAGTCAGTATTTTCTCTTTTATCTTGTGTGACTTTCATTTATTAAAAACTCGTGTTACAAATGATACAAGATTCCTACGTTTCAAAAAGGCTTTTTGTGTGCAGTCAGACAATTTTAATGTGCATTCCGTGTGTTTGGTAACATGAGAATAATATACTTTTAACTATATTTTATCCTACATAGAGTCAGCTAGTTACTAAGTATTATTAGCATTTCAAAGAGTTCTTACCTCTAGTTGATATTGTCGGAGGTGCCCTGGATGCTAAAAAAATAATTTTAAATAAATTAAATGTGAAATAACATTTCAGGTTTCAGAATCATTTTGTCTATAACGTAATATTTAGGTTGACTATAGGGAATATTATTCGAATATTCGTCAATTTTATTATTCAATTAAGACTGGATTCGGTATTCGACTTATTCGAATATATTTATTTATTTTTCAGTAATATGTTAATATTAGTAAAAAAACCTGCAAGAAGCGGAAATTTACGTATAAATTATTATTATTATTTATGAAATATTGTCGTCAAAGATATCTGAAAACTGATTTTACTTCACTGTTTGTGAAATAATATAAACCCGTTTTTAAATATAAAAAAAATAAGGTCCATACTTCCTACAGATAACAGCAAAAGAAAGCCACGCTCACATTTTCCAAAAGAGTATTTATGACCTACCAGCATAGAAAATTGTAATTTCTATGTCTCATAGTTAAGAAACGCCAGGGGGAGGTTTTGTATATATATATATTCTTTTTTTTTATTTTTTATTTTTTTTCTCCTCCCACTTTGGAGGCCAATTACATGAAAATGGTTGACTTTGTAAAACTAATATATGAAACCTTGCCTTTATTTTAAAATACAATCATATTCAACGATACTCTCAACGATGTGGTAGAATGAAAAAATCTTATTCATCCCCACTTCACATGCATATCTCCCCTTAAATATTTAAAATAATAATTTTTTTATGATACCAAACCGAGATCTAGACGCAATTTATAACTATACCAAATTTCATCAATTTATATTCATAATTACAGAAGCTATAAGAGCAGATAGAGAAACAAACACAGACTGGCGGACAGAGTGAAACTATAATTTTGCAGAATTTCATACTGAAAACGAGGTTATGGAGCCGATTTATGCAATATTTTCCCATTTTTCTATACGTGTACGGGGACGTAGGACGTGTTTTAGTGCTCTGAGGGTGCTAGATGACAGTCTGAGGCTTCTGACTAGCCTTCCAAGCTCATCTCCGGATATGCTTAATCGGGTTGAGATCTGAACATTAAAATGCATTAGTATCGATCCATCACCCATATTTGCTAAATACGGCCTGAATACTCTTTGAGAATCTCTTGAGCATATCTTACTCCAGTTAGAGTGCCTATTGTCTTGGCCACATACTCTGTGCGGCTTCCTATAGGTATGCTAGCCCATTTTGCATGTACGCTACCCCAACATACTGGACTCATTCTGAAAAGTAGGCTTGAATATCGCCTACCAGGTCATCTGTACTTAGCCTCCTTTCAGAAGATCACTTCAACTTCTGAAGTTAAAGTGAGTTAATTGACTCATCTGGGAACAAAATTCTTGACCATTCTTGTTCATCCCGCTATATGTGTTCACGGTCGTGGCACAGTGTTACTACTCGATACTAGAGCTCTCAAGTTTGAGAGTTGAGACCACTCGCTGGTGTTTGGGGTTTCAGCTTTGCTTAAGCAAGTCATCTTCTCACTGTATTGTCAGTAATGTAGTACCTTCGGGTCTGAAGAAGCTGTTGCTTAAAGAACAAGTTAAAGAAAGTAGAAGAAGTTAAGTTAACTTCGTTTAAGTGGCGATTTTCAACAAGTGAAAAAAAATTTAACAGTCTTCTCGGGTGCTACTATATCTGGGTCTGCCATTACAAGGTCTTCTCAGATGTTTTTTAGTCTCTTTGTGCCTTCGCTACATCTTCTGAAAGGTTTGTAACATCACACATTCCATTTTTGCAGTGCGACGCATACTGATGCCTAGTTCCAGAAAAATCATCAGCACATTCTTCAGTTGAAAGGGCTATGATAATTTTTTAAGTCTGGTGTTGTCTAACTTCGCTTTTGTATAAATGCAACAAAAAAATTGAAAGCATAAAGAGATACAAAAAAATATGGTTAACTTAAAACTCGAAAAAGATTATTTTTGTTTTTGAAGATTTTCCATCCATTTTTTTAAAGAATGTTACCGACTATGAAGTTTTTTTGACACAACATTGACCTCTTTTTTTAATGCTTTTTATTTCGATAGTTTATCTTGTTTGCTTATATTGCTTACACATGTATCGATTTAGTCTGGAGCGGACGGACCATTATGACGGCACGACACTCGAGTGATTGATTTTCAGCTCTATTGTATTAAACAGAGTACTATTTACAGTGCATTTCAAATTTTTGTGCAGTGTTCCAACTGTCAAAAATATTTCTCCCCAAACTTAAATAAAGTGATAAATAAATAATAAAAAAGTGTTCTGTAATATTATTGTCCTTTATACATTAAAATATAGTTCCAAAAGTTTCTTTTCTACAGATTGACTTTTCAAATCGCTTGTCGATGTTACATCGTACAAAGGCATAATTTAATTAAAAACAAGAAAATACAAAGCTCTAAAAATAACTCTGAAAAATCGTTTCCCCTAGAGGATTTTTTCCCTAATTTTAGGGAGAAACCCCTAAGTTGGCAAATATATTCGTGGCCTGCTCCGGACCAAATCCGTACCTATGTGGGTTAATACTTTTAAAAAGCTATTGCAATTTAGTTTTTTTTAATTAGTTTTGTGGGCCGTTATATTTGTCTTAAGTTATGTTGAAAGAAGATTTCTGTTTAAAAATACGTTGATTTTTTGGGAGTTAATTGTGGAACACATTTTATAATATTATTAAATATGCAGGTCATATTAATGCATTATATTACTTTTATTTTTTAAGTATATTTTATTCGTATTATGCGAATATTTTTTAGCCACTATTCGAATTATTCGAATAGTAAAATTTGTCAAATAATTACATACCCTAGTTGACTATGATAATTTAGAATTTAGAATGGTACTTAAATACTTAGGTAGGTAACATTATTGTTTATAATTCAATCAAAGATTAGACTAGCTGTAAGGACTAAACAGTCGACAATGATAAAATAATTTATTAATTATTTTATCGTTGATATTTCACAAAAATTATATATCTAAATAATAGCCAAGAGCATGTCTAAGGAGGGTTCCGTGACCACCAACGCGCAATAGGTTTTAATCAAATTACTTCAAAAGTTGTTGCCCGATTTCACGTAAAATAATTTTACTAAATAGTATTTAAGCATGGCCTATTAGCATGGAAAGTCACAAGTTTCTATGTAAGGTACCCAGCAAGGACCATGGAAGACCACTCACTCACTGTAACGAGTAAATGCTTTTTACTAGATTATTTACTGGGTAAATGAAAGAAAAAACATATTAACTAATACTTTGTTTCATTATGTACCATTTTTTTTAACCCAACTTTAAATACTATTTATTAAACTTAAGTATTATTAACCTCTTCCAAATGGCTTTGCAAGGAACAGGGCTCCAAACAAGGCCACTATTATAGATGTCGTTCAACTTAAAATTGGAGTTGTAACAATTAAAATATCTTCTTTTAATAAAACTGCATAATGTTCTCTCTCAATTAAACAAAATGTTAAACGCTTAATATATTTTTATCATGTTTAAAAAACACAACGAACATTACTTGAACACTATAGTTTAACTAAAAAATATATGAATGGATATTATTTAAATATAGCAGTAATAAGTATTATTTTGATATCAAATAACTATCTAATGCGTTTTATAATGAAATCAAAAAAAATTTTTTTTCCTAAAATGGCCGTACTGAGGGGTCCGTTCTTTGTAAGGCCAACATTTTCCAAAGCTACCCCTAACCTACCCTAAATCTTATAAAACATTGAAATATTAATATAAAACATTTTTGAACTTTAACGATACGTATTAAAACTAAAAACTAAGTGTTTACATGTTCATGATTTGTAGATGTTCCTTGTAAATCCCATGTATTCTAGCAAGGCCAACCGTAAAATTTTGGGTTGGCCTTATAAGGAACTACCGGCTTTCCTAAGAACACTTGCAATATTTTAACATAAATCGTGGAAAAAATATTATTTTTTTCTTTACTACCATAAAAAATTATTTATATGACAATTCACAGTAAAAAATATGAGAAAATAATATGTTATTTAACTGGAATCTAACGTTTTGCTGTGCGCGCATAACAATTGTAACGTCGACGACCGAAGTCTACGAAACGTGGGATCACACTGTCAAAATAGCGGCGCGAGCGAATGCCGCTAGAAAAAGGTTTACTTAAAAAAATAATAATATCGTCTTTATATTTTAAAAATACCTATTCGATGTTACGATGGAACCGAAAAAAAAAATATCGCCCACTTCACATGTATGTACAGGCAGTATGGCAGCAGGCACTCCCAAAACACAAAATCATGATTATTTTATGATGCCAAAAATAAAAGCTATATTATGCAATTTATAACTATACAAAATCTCGTCTATTTACCGATGTTCGCATAGAAAGGACAGACGGAAGGACGGACAGGACGGAAACTTTAAGAGTTCCTTTTAGTTACTACGGAACCCTAAAAATTATTATTTAAAAATACTTACTCGCACTTGTCCCTCTGAAGTCCCTTTCGGCAATGATCGCTACAACATACAAGGGAAATTACATCATATAGTCATTTTTAACCCCCGCGCCGACGCAAGAAGAGGGTGTTATAAGTTTGAGGTGTCTATCTGTCTGTCTGTCTGTCTGTCCGTGGCATCATAGCTCCTAAACGAAAGGTCCGATTTAGATGCGTTTTTTGTTTGAAAGCTGACATGATCGGGAGTGTTCTTAGCTATAATTTATCATCATCAGCTAGCACACTGCTTGAGAATTCGGCGGTTTCAGCATTTTGTATGCACTTTAGATTTTTTTTTAATGGCAGTATGCCGAAAATACTTATTATTTTCGAAACATTCATTACATCATTGCTAATATAATTATTCAGGAGTTACCATAGTTAAAGATTTATATCACACTTTGACGACCTCTATGGCTCAGTGGTTGAGCTTGTTGATGCTCAAGCCGGGGGTCGCGGGTTCGAATCCCGCCGAAGGAACAAAAAGTTTTTCTGTGTTCCTCGGTCATGGATGTGTATTAAATATGTGTATAATATAATAAAAATCTTAAATATATGTTTAGTATAAAAAGTATTAAATATATTTCCGTTGTCTGGTACCCGTAACACAAGTTCTTCGAGAACTTACCACGGGACCAGATTGACGTGGTGTGAAGCGTGCATAGATATTAATATTATTATTATATTATTACACTGACATGTTAGTGACAATTGTATTGTGACTGCATGTAGTCAAATAGAAATTACGTGAACACTCTACCTGCTTATGAAATAGATTCCCTGATAGAACATAAACTTTTTATGGATATTTATCAAATAAAAAGATAAATGATACCTACAGAAGGCACAAATGATTATGAGCTATGAGTCGACATACTATTGAAATCCTCATCAATGGGGTTGTAGTCGTCGTAGTTGACGAGATCCGGTTCCTGTGCCTGAGGCACCTCCTCCTTCAGCTCCTTGCTCAGGGTTGGCAGCACCAGCAGCGCCACAGCGGCGGTGCCGAGCCACATCCTGAACATAATTATATCCTTGAAGTGAAAACTGAATACTTTGATAAAACGCGGAAGTTTTCAGTAAACGCTAATATGCATTACCTATTATATACTAGCTTTTGCCCGTGGCTTCGCCCGCGTATATATATAGTACCCCACGGAAACCGTATATTTTCCCGCGTTAACAAGTAGCCTTCCTAGTGGTCTACTCTATATCTCTGCCAAATTTCATGATAATCGGTTAAGTAGTTTTAACGTGAAAGCGTATCAACCTAACAAACAAACTCACATTCATATTTATAACATTAAGTTATGCGATTAAGCTCATTTCAGACTACGCTATAATATTGTGCTATATAGTAAAGCAAAGAAGAACCTAATGCTATACTATATAGCATGGCGTTCACATTACGCGATATTATCGCAAGCATTTATAGTATATAGCAAGCTCAGTTGACCGCGATCTTTGAAGAGTGTGCACAGTTGCACAGCACACATCACGATCGACACAATGGATTAATACTGTAGTCTTTAAAGCTCATCGAGCGATGATGACAATGTGGAATTAGGCACTATCTTGTCATAGCTACGAAAGAAGAAATTTGCCTAACCCTGGATCTACAATAGAGAAAAACTACGATGAAAACAATCATTTGGCGCAGCGCAAATCCGCCTCAGGCACAGGATCGTGTCCAGACGTGTTGTATCGCTCGTTTGGCTTGCGGGACGGCCGGGGGTGAGGCAGGAGGAAGTGGGCTTGTTTTAGAATTCAGCTATACTCTAAGTGTGTTCCGCGGAACACTAGGGTTCCGCGATACCCCTGTAGGGGTTCCGCAAGAATTTAGAAAAACAAAATCAAAACACACTTCTCTCTGGTCGAACGTTTTGACTCCGCTCGCCGCGACGCCGCCGCGCGTATACTTGTGAGCGCGCAGTCCCTTTGATAAAAGCCGCCTCTAAATTAGACCCTTGTGAACAAGCGACTTTCGGCTCTAACTTCAAAACATAAAGTCGAGATTGTTTACAACGCATTTTTTGTATTTCTATTTTTATTTCCGCGTTTTGTTTATCAAAGGCGCCGACTCGAGTATTTTTGAGAATGTTCGAGATCGAGTCTAGGACTAAGTATAAAAGCGGTGATCGCGCGTCGCGCCTCGTCGGTCAGTTGACGATTAGCGTTCGGAGCGATAAGTTCCTACCTACCTACTTACAAGCTGGCTAGCGAATTGCGGAGTTTAAACGTGATATGTAACTAGTGTTTATTGTTCTACTGCCTGCTGTATTCTGATTGTATCAGATTTGTACATTTCTTCTTTGGACTAAACTTAGTCTCTTATAAGCAGTAACGATTGTGCATTATTTTGACCCCACCATCCTGACGTGTAACATTATTAATAAAGAAGAATGGAACGTTGGCTTAAAGGCGTTAAACGTGTTGCAACAAAATCTTCTAATGACGCTGAATGTTCAAAAGCAGTACGCGCGGAGAATGCAGCAATTACCGATCCAGACGATGATGCCACGACGTCAAGCTCCACGGTTTCAAAGACGAAAAAAAGGAAGTATGATGAATCATATATCAGTTTCGGATTTGTTGATTCCAAAGGCTCACCTCTCTGCATGCTATGTAGTAAACTGCTTCCTAATATTTCCATGGCACCTGCCAAATTGTGCAGACATTTAGAAACTGTACACCCCGAGTCTAAAGACAAGAATAAAGAAATTTTTAATAAAATAAACATATTTTTTGAAGAAAATAATCTCAGTTGGAACGATTCCATTGACATTTGTACGGATGGGGCCAAGGCGATGTCAGGTAAAACAGCAGGAGCAGTGTCACGCATAAAAAATAAAGCGCCTAATTGTAGTTCCAGCCATTGTATTTTGCATAGACAAGCACTTGCGATGAAGCAAATGCCGTCAAATCTAAAATTAGTTATGGATGAAGCGGTAAAAATAATTAATTTTATCAAATCACGACCACTACAATCCCGATTGTTCTCATTATTGTGTGAAGATTATGGCAGCAAACATGAAACAGAAGTGCGATGGCTGTCTCGGGGTAAAACTTTAACAAGGCTATTTGAACTTAGAGCGGAGTTACAAATGTTTCTTTCAGCTGATACTTCTTTTAATTTGATAGACCGTTTGTATGATAAAACTTGGTTGTTCCGATTGTCTTTTATGGCGGATATCTTTCAAAAACTAAACGAATTTAATTTATCATTGCAAGGTAAACATACAACAGTGTTCCAGGCCTATAACAAAATAACTGACTTCAAAAGAAAATTAGATTTTTGGATTGTTTGCGTTGATAAGAGAGAAATAGAAAGCTTTACGTCACTCAGTGAGTTTGTTAGCGATAACGACTCAGAAATGTTTCAAGATGATATGTTTGAAGAATTGGTTCAGTATCTCACTTCGATGCGCGCATCTTTTGAAAAGTAATTTCCCGAAGAACAGAATACAAAAATAAAACTGAATTCATGGATTCATAATCCTTTATACCCAACTTGCAAAAGCCCGAAAGTATGTCAAACGAGATATATGAATCTCTTTTAGAAATGTCATCAGACACAAGTATGGAGTCACTGTTCAAAACGATGCCTCTCAACGATTTTTGGTGCAGAATTCGTAATAAATATCTAATGCTTGGCAAAATGGCTCTGAATATTCTTCTCCCGTTCCCAACAACATATTTGTGCGAAACGGAATTCTCAACGTATGCAGCCACGAAAACAAAATATCGCAATAGACTGGACGCCGAACCTGATATGAGACTGCAACTGTCTTCTATCAAACCTGACATCAACCAATTAATGAAAAATAAAAAACAGTTTCATGCCTCCCATTAGTTAGATTTTTTCTTTTTTAATATTTTGTAATAATGTACTTGCCATGTGGCATGTTAAAGTAAGTAATAATCAGTAACTGCTACATTGTACTTTTATTGTGTTTCTTAATAAAGAATACACTTTTAAAAACTATTGTTTTATTGTAGGGTTCCGTCAAGTATTTACATATGAAATTGGCGTTTTGTCGTACTGGGTAATTTGATCTCAAATATATCTTCTTTGGTTAGGAATTTCAAATTTATACCGCTATTTACTCATGCATTTGTGTTACGAAAACCGTAATTCATTTGTGTTTTCCTCTTTTCGTTTTTTCTTTGCGTCACTCTGTTTACAAAATGGAAAACTTGAAATATCGTATTATTTTCGAGTACGAGTTCCAACGTGGCACCAGTGCTGCAGAAACGGCTCAAAGGATTAATGATGTGTATGGCGGCGGTGTCGCAAAATAAAATACAGTGCGTTTTTGGTTCCAACGTTTTCGTTCTGGAAATTTCGACCTGCAGAACAAGCCCCGTGGAAGGCCGGAGACCAAAGTTTATAATGAAGAATTGAAGGCTATTGTGGAAGCGGATTCATCGCAAACCACGTCCGAGTTAGCAGGCTGCGGTTTTAGTGATAAAACTGTTTTAATCCACTTGAAGCAAATTGGGAAGGTGAAAAAGCTTGAAAGGTTGGTACCTCATGAATTGAGTGCAGCAAACCGACAAACGCGCGTCGACTACTGCGTTACATTACTCAACCGGTACAATAATGAAGGGATTTTAAATTGAATCATTACCTGTGATAAAAAGTAGATCCTAGAACATATAGTATATAAGATATAGTGTATAGAATAGCAGAATTAGATAATCGGAAATGATCATCGCAATGGCTGAACTCTGACGAACCAGCCAAAGCCTGCCCTAAGTGAAAATTGACTAAAAAAAAGTTACTTGTGAGTGTTTGGTGGACTAGTGGCGGTGTCGTTCACTACAGTTTTCTCAAATCTGGCCAGACGATTACGGCAGATGTCTGTTGCCAGCAACTGCAAATCATGAAGGAAAAGCTAGCTGCTAAACAAACGAGGTTGGTCATTCGCTCTAGGTCACTGCTGCTTCAGGACAACGCTAGACCACACACTGCACAACAGACGGCTACCAAATTATAGGAGCTTCAATTGGAATGTCCAAGACATCCACCGTACTTCCCGGACCTTGCTCCAACAGAATACCATTTTATTTTTCGAAACTTGGATAACTTCTTGCAAGGGAAAAAATTCAACTCCGATGGGGCAGTCCAAAGCGCCTTCAAATATTTTATTGATTCCTGTCCGAATGGTTTTTTTAGTAAAGGAATCATAAACTACCCATGATATGACAAAAGTGCATAGATAGCAATGGTATATACTTTGATTAAATAAATATATAATATTTAAAAAAATCGACTTTATGTTCCTCCTTTACAAAACACTAATTTCATATGTATGACCTACTATTATACCTACAGCCACAGGGTACAATATCACAGGTCGAGTTATAAGGAGAGGCAAAGCTCCTCCACTCCTAGCGACTCGAAATACAACGCTAGTGGGTTGATTTTGAATTTCATGCCGGTTACTGTGTGACCGTGGCATCTCTCCGCTCTCCGGTTGAGCCGGCCCATTATTGCATTGAAAATTTGAAGCAAGGCTTCCGATTGTGCAGTACCTACGCACCTTATTATGATTGAAATGCGTTTTATTAAAAAATTGAGACTATTATTGAAACTCTACTTCAGTTAAATGATATATTGACGTACAGTAAAACCAATTATCTAATGTACTTCGGAGATCGAAGTTTTTCGTACATCGTCTGCCATTTTCATAAAAAACGATGATTGCCGAGAACTATTAGAAATATGGTCGCGCTAACCTATTCAAAGAAAGCGATAAATTAATTGCATTGCCCAGTGCCCTTCGTTCCAGTAACCTGCCTATACATTTGTCTCTGTAGAGCTGACAGACTCAATTGGAACTGTATCAGCTGACAGTATTTCTATGCATTAGCATGACCTAATAAACTTCTTTAAAAATTTATTTACACTGAAGTGTGCTAGAAATTAAACATTTGCCAGGTTAAAGTTCTGTGTCTAAAATATAATTTTCATGCTAGGCATGAAACCATTTTTTTTCGGATATTATTAATATTATAAATGTGAAAGTTTGTGAGGATGGATGGATGTTTGTTACTCTTTCACGCAAAAACTACTGCACGGATTGTGATGATGTGATGAGCTTGAGCTCTGAATTAAAACATAGGCTACTTTTCATCCCGAACAAGTAGAGTGTTCCCGTAGGACACTGTATTTACGCGGGCGGAGCCACGGGCAACAGCTACTATTTAATAATAACGTAGTAAAATATAAAAAGAAATTCTAAAATTATTACAGGACGAGTAGTTTGCCATTGTCTTATCTGAATTTGCAACGCTCATCTGTAATGAAATAGTTTTATACATTTATGCTTAGCATACCAATCTACTCCCCCACCGACCTATATTATAATACCTAAATATTATCTTTACATAACCTACCTAGCACAACTAGGTACCTTCCCACCGCTATCTACTTTAATATATGATGTAATATTAATTATACAGTCCACATCCGTTACTAAGCTGAATGTACTGAAAAACTAGCTAAGATAAGTAATCTGTAGTTAACGATGTTGGTACCGCAGTATTAAGTATTAAATGTTTAAAATACTCAGTAAAATGTACGATGGTTACTGATAGTTAACTCCAATAAAGAAAAAAACACTTAAGTTATAAATAAAAACTTGACAACATTAACATAATATAAATTGTAGTATTTCTTTGCATGTTTAAGCTTCAAACACAAACAACATACTTTTTATACCTGTGAATTAGACAGAACGTATTATAACGTATTATAATAAACGTATCATAATATACAAATGTATTTTAAAACTTTTTTTTCAGCCATTCACTCGCCATTTGCCAAGGTGTATTTGCCAATGTACCTAACATTAACACTATGTCATCTTGAACAAAACGGAGGATTTTAAATATTGAAGGTAACTTTAAAAATTGATAAATAAAAAAGACGCATTTATAATTTATTTGATTATTTTAACACATTTAAAACTATCAGACTTTTAATATTAGTAAAAATAAAACATTTTCCACTTAAAAAAAATAACTGGTTTTATGGTGGTAAACGACATTTTATAAGATATTCGGTAGAGACGTAGCGAAGACCCTAGGCCAGGGGTCGCCAAATGGCGGACCGCGGTCCGCATCCGGACCGCCGACCCATTTTATGCGGACCGCGAGAACACAGTAATTTACACTAAAGACTACTTCCGATATAAATAAATAATAAAATTTACTCCAAACTTCAGACAGGTAATTCGCAACAAAAAATGACATTTTTCGCATTGATACCTATGTAACAAAACCTTTGTTATTTCCTTAATTACATTTGTTTAATAAATATTTTTTCTTATAAATAAAATTTGCAAACCTCGATGGTCATTTCATTTCTTAAAACGGACCCCGAGCGAAACTAATTGGAGACCACTGCCCTAGGCATTAGAATTCAAAAGCTTCGGAATAATTAGAAAAAGCCGACTGGCCAAGGTACAACTGGCTCCCAGGTACAACATATTCACCTACATTAAAAACCAATTTCTTTGACACATACGATAAGATAAATTGCAAAGATGTAATAATAAATGTAATGTGATGTGATGAAAATGTGATGTAAAAAAAGAAAAGATAAGAATTCCTTACCTTGTGTTGGGGTAGCGGCCGCGACAAGTGGGGGCGTCTGCCGCAACCACAGTAAATATACGCGGGCACATCGCGCGCATATCTACGCCTGACCCGCGCGCACCGGCGACCGCGCAGGGCCGCGCAACTGGCGAACTGATGCTGAAAAGGCTGAAGAAAATGGTGAAAGAAAGACGGGTAAAAATATATTCTAGAGCTTGCAAAAAACGAAGAAAACTAGAAAAGACACTGCTAAAAAGACGGATGAAAAATCGCGAAAACTAGCGTGCGGGAAAGAACGACTGATAAGAAAGAAAGATGAAACAAAAGGTGTGGAAGTTTGACTGCTCAGAGAAATAAAAGAAAATAATGGTGAAAAGATACGCGCCGGGAATAAGTATAATTTCTGAAACCACTTCTCACAAGAATTTAAGCGATAGAAGATACATAAGCCGCTATGTAAGCGGCTAGCGAGGCAACATATCTACGTATCAAGGGATCAAACCGTTTCAAACATATAACCGATGAGTAAGAAAGTCACTACGACAGAGGGTCGGAAAAAGAAAGAAATAAAATTACAGCACCCGTAATATCCAACTCCAAATCATCCGACACTTCGTTAACTTGCAAAGCTCTGCATGAAGCCTTAAGGACGCGTTTACGAAAAGTTGTTTGACAGGTTCCCGAGTATGGAATGACATATGTTTAGAAATGTTTTGTGCAATAAATCTAGACAGTGGCCAAATAATACAAACCTTATTGCCACGCTTTAAGATTCATGCGTAACAGCAAAACACGTGAAAATGTTGAGACTCCGACTTTCATATAATTTTTTAATAGTTGGTTGGATAATTATTTTTAAGAAAAATTAAACTACTTATATCCGCTATTGTTTGGTATTTTTGAAGAAACAAAATAAGCTACACAAGAGCAGAAAAATTATCCTAAACACGACCTTTTTTGTAAATTTTGGGTGAAGAGGTTCTGGATAATTGTTTTAGCTATATAGGTACTAAAAATAATTTCAAAAATATTTTTAACCATTATAGAAGCACTCTATTTGTGACAATTGTTAATTTAACAGGATATGGTTCGACAGAAAAACAGCCAATTTATGTCAAATTTGTTAACGCGCCCTCAATGAAATATTTCCCGAATGCTCTAAGAGCCATAAGAACATTTCCTTCTGAAAAGCAATATGCTAGTGCAAATGTTGCGCTCCCCCTCGCCAGCTAATATGTAGGCCGCGATCTAATGTTAATTTAGTGGCATTCAGCAATCGCGATACAGGCGCACCAGTTCTTAAAACAAATGATCACTTTTTAATGCCCGGGTCAAACACCGCACGCGCCTCTATTAGACGCGGGCACAGACCAATCACATACAGAGACCGCGTGATTGTTGTCTGTAGACACACAAATCACAAGAAGCACAAGCATTAAAGACTATTGTAAGCATTAAAGACATTAAGCGCAACTGTTATCTATTATTAAATTGGACAGAATACATTTTATTTTATATTATTTTATTATTTTAGAAAACCAACAGCTTATAAATATTACAAATATAGTCTAGGCATAGAAAAAGCGAAGCCAATTATAGGTTTTCACAATTAGTGACTAAAGAAAAGTATAAAAAAGCAAACACTTAGGTATTAGCAACAACATTTGAAATCAAAGACAATTCTTAAATAAATCTAAATTTAACAAACTTTATTGTTCAAAGAAATTAAGGTTTAACTTATCTCTTGCATTCTTGGTATTCAATGTGTATGGATCAAAGGAGAATTTTTTACAAGTATTATTAAATTCAATGCTAGCTCGCACCAGGCAGGAGTTACGCCTGTAGTTGGAGTTGTAACATGGAATAACAAGTGGCGGATTAAATCGGCGTAATATCAAAGTAGGTATTAACCATGTAGATTGTAACAAACATATTGTATTTTGGTACAAAATTAGTTGATCATTTTTGATACTAATTTATTTTACTATGTAGAAATAAGATTTTCTACACAAAAAATTGGTGCTTTCTTGTTAGAGAACTTTAACTGTTTAAGAAAAGTTTAGTATATTTTTTTTTTCAAAAATTTTTTTCTTATTTAAGTTTATTTCAACTGTTTTCTGCCTCTATTATCTGAATTTGGACGAGAAATGTAATATTTTTTTTTATAATTATCGCAAGTCCGAATCCTAATTTATCGAGTAGGTTCTAACTAACTATTTTTGAAAAAAAAACATAATCGCGTTAATTTTTAAACATACTGTGCACAACATGTAAAAAATATTCTCTGCGGTTGCCCTACTCTGTGATATGTACGTTGGTTCATTCTACTTTATTTAGAGAAATGGCGGTTTCAGTTGATTTAGTTTTATTGCCACAGCCTCCAGTACCACTGTGGTGACATAATTTTGGGTTCGATTCTAATGAACTTGCCACTTAAGCAAATTGGGTTCGGGACGCGTCTATGGCAAATGTGAATACGAAAGTCATTGCATAGGTGGAGTTAACTTCATTTTTAATACGACTTTTTCAATATATTAAATTTTAAAGAAAAATTATAACTCCCCCACACCGATTAAAGTGGCCGGTTTCATTGAAACCAGGCCAGTTAAGCAGGAGTAATTTTATAGTGCCCAAGTGTGTGCGCAGTACACAAGAGCGTAAAGGAAGAGAGAGTTCTCTTCCTTTACTCTCGAAACTCAGTGGGACGAATAACCGACACGACTGGCGAGAGATTAGGTGCCGACTTTTTACATTCATTACATCCGACGCATGGAAAAGTAAAATGAAAATGGAATATTATGTTGTAGGCACGAAAGCGTCAGATTAAAAGTTATCTTCTACAAAAATACATAATTAATGTGAAAAAGTATATAGAACTACTACAAAAACTTAGGCCTCTGGCCTTTTCATCCGTTATTGGATGATTTATACAGTATTCTCCGAGCGAAGGAACCACTCATGAAATACTGTAGTGCCTGGGACAGTTGGTTTTCAAATTTCGTATGATTGCCCAAGCACATACGGCATTCTCACAGCATAGTCGGTCAGTCCAGAGGAATGACTGGTCAATACGTCTGGGGCCAACCATGTGCGGGTTTCCTCACGATGTTTTCCTTCACCGTAAGAGCGTCCGTATAATGTACTTGAGATCTGAAAAAGTCTCATTGGTACACGCCACAACCTGGGAATCGAACCTGCACTCTCTCGAGTGCAAATCAAACGATCTACCCACTAGGCACGGAACTATCAATACCCTACAAAAACTTTAATAAAATTGGATGTAAAGAATAATACGCCCACAGAAATAAAACAATACCGTCTAAGTTATTTAATAACTTGATGTAATTGGCAGTTAGTGTCGTCACTCGACAGTAACCCAAATTGCACGTCCTTCGAAGGGCACTCACTAGGCAATTTATATTAATTGCCCAGTGACACAATTTGCAATAGCATCAACAAATCTCTACAATTGTGCATTCACTTGCACACTTAGAGAGTGTCCGTGACCTAGTATGTATTACCCCCACCCTAGTATGTATTAGGCCCCACCGCTTAATATTATAGGGGGCTTGGGGGTTCGATTACAGGCGTGTGGTGATACTTCTCAAGTAATACGGACCGGACGTTCGAACGGTGAATGAAAACATCGTTAGGAAACCCGCACATAGTTCGCCCTCTACAGTTTGCTACGACACACGCTACGGAAAAGATTTTTTCAGATTTTTTTATGTCAAGTAAGTCGATATTTAGCAATTTTTAACAAGTTTTTGGTAAATTCATCAGTTTTATTGTATAGCACTGACGATTACTCTGAATTTTTTATGGAAAATAACAAGCTATGAATACTTTATTCCACGTATAAGCTTTTGTGATTCTATGTATATTGTATACTGTTTTTTTATTATTATATCGCTACTAGCCATTATTGTAATACATTTTATTTATTTGCATAGACACTTGTTATTGAATTAGTAAATCTTCAGACACATTGTATTTTGTAATTGTAATGAGAGGGAGAGAGCCTGGGGATCTGTAACACAGGTACCCACCTAGTATCGACCCCAGTCTCTCACATGTTTATTAGCTACTTACCTTGTGTTGTACTTTTCTGTATATGCTAAGTGATTGTGAGAGAAATAAATAACTATTATTATTATTACTGTATTCAAATCGTTATTTATGGTATGCAATTTGGTTCTGACATAGAGCTGAGGTATCAAAAGAGGTAAAGGGGGGGCGCCGTCCGCTTAAATACAGTATCCCACGGGAACTTTTTCTGGATAAAAATTAGCCAATGTGTTAATTCAAACAATAACCATACCAAATTTCATCAAATTGTTGTGAGGATGAATCAACTGTTGTGAGGATGGATGGGTGGATGTTTTGTGTGAAAGAGTCACAAACATCTATCTATCCATCCTCACAAAGTTTTTCATTTATAATAGTAGTATCCATCCTCACAAAGTTTTTCATTTATAATTGAGCCACACAAAAATCACACAACAACATATTGCCCGGCGGGGAAAATAAATTTTCTTTTTAATAAATTATTCCATGACACAAGAAAAGGCTCTTTTGCGCCAAGAAACCTTATTATATGGGGCAGTGTAAAGCTCTCCTAAGCTGAACCTGTTTTATCGCACCACAAGAAAGTCATTCTTGCCGAACATCATCATCACTATTATACGAAGAAGATCTATGCGAAAATAAGTTTGTTATTTTCGCCTCTCTCAGGGTCAGTTCACACCGCGACGATACGCGATTCAAAATTGAACTTTATTTACTACACAAAAAGGTACACATTTTAAATGACATCAATCATATACTGCACGTGCGCTGCGCCGCTGCGCCGCAGCGCACGTGCATCACGCTTGGTGCAACATGACTCCTTACTCTTGGCACACCTAATTCGCAAATGACTTTCTCGCGTTATGTCTCAAATCGCGAAGTAGGCAAAACGAGAGTTAGCCTTATAACCATGTAGGCCACTCACGCGATGGGTTTAATACATACATACATTGGACATACTGAGATTGAGTATTATAGCTAGAGTGACTTTTTATAAATATTAGTTGGGACTCAGAATCTACCCTTTCAGTAAGGTGGCATCAGGCGCGGTCTGAAGGGGGGGGGGGGGGTCTCCCACATGGGACAACAGGAGACATAATACCGCCCCGCCACCCATGGACACTCATAAACTTGTAACTCCTATAACCTCACGCACTCCATGACTCTCCCTCAGTTATGAGAAAATAAAATGTAAGTGTATAATTGTCATTTGACATTTAATAGTTGCCAAATATTACAACATGCTTGCTTATATTCTATGTACAAAATTATTAGGCTATAAACTATTTTGTTTTATTTAATCTGATAAAAAAATCAATTCATGTGTGTATAGGTCAACATTTCTCACTAAGAGAATCAAATTACTCCTTTTGCAGCTTTTTAGAATGAAACAGTGATTAGAACAAAAACGGCTTTATTATGAACATTTTACATTACTAAGAAAAGAAAAAGTTTTTTTTTTGTTTTACCTTTTCTTGCCCTAATAACTGATTCAAGTCGGTTTCGCATCGACCTGATCAGTGTTTTAAAAAGATCTTGCGGAGTATTGTCCCATTCTTGTGACAATGCAACTCTGAGCTCTGCAACCGTTGTTGGGACCGGATTTCTTGCAAATACAGATCTTTTTAGGTTGTCCCACACGTGTTCTATCGGATTGAGGTCCGGGCTACGTGCTGGCCAATCCATGGAACGAATCTCAACCTGAGTAAAGTATTGCTCAACTTGTCTCGCTGCGTGCGGACGGGCATTATCCTGCATCAGAATGAAGTTTTCGCCTATAAATCCGCTAAAAGGTATTACATGAGGGTCCAATATCTCCGTTATATAGCGATGTGATGTAAAACCACGGTTACCACGGCCATATGTGTCTGTGTCAATAAACACAAGTTCAGTTCGAGCATCCATCGATATGCCTACCCAAACCATACAAGACCCGCCTCCAAATGGAATCCTCTCCTCAATGCAATTTTGAGCATATCGCTCTCCTCGTCTACGGTAGACTAGTCTGCGACCATCACCGTACCGCACCGTACAAACAAGTCATCCACTCATCAGTGAATAATACGGAAGCCCATTGCTCTTCAGTCAAATTTTAGTGTTCACGAGCAAATCTTAGTCGCGCTTGTCTGTGAGCTGCAGACAATTTTGGTCCATTTGCGGGTCTGAAAGGTGTGATATCACGCTCTTTTAGCCTTCTTCTTATGGTTCGTGCACTAACTGCTACGTCACGTACCTGGTGGAGCTCATTTTTAAACGTTAGACGTTAAAAACCGATTTCGCAAGGAAGTTGTCACAATAAACCTGTCGTCACGAGACGTTGTTACCCGAGTTCTGCCTGTTCCACGTCTTCTTTTAAATGAACCTGTCTCCATAAACCTTCTGTAAACTCGGGAAACCGTAGACTGGTTTACATTTAAATATGCAGCAATTGTGCGGACGATACGTCATATTCGTGAGAGAAAAACGTGTTTAAAATGAAAACAGACTAGCAATTAAACAATTAGTAACAATAATTCACCATGTAACAAAACAAAAAAAAAACCACCAATCACAGCATTAACGTAACAACGAGTTAATCTTTAGTAAATCGACAAGATTTCTTCTATAGAATATTTTCTTTCTTTTGTGACAGTACCATATTTAAATTTGATTTTGTTTTTGTGTTTATAAACCAGCCTTTATTTTCCAGTACCAATAAATATAAAAAGTTTGCATATTTCGTAATTTTTATTGAATGTGTTCTTGCACTATGATGCAGTTTATGTGTCCGCCAGTGTAGTTACGCGATATATTTTATTTACTGGAAACTGTCATATCTATACAGATAAATAAAATTGAAGTGTCCATTTATAATTTCAAATTAGCAGCTTTTCACTTAATGCATAAGAAAGTGTATTCGGTACTTACAATAAAATATATATTTTTTAAATTTTTGTATGTTCGTCTGTCTGTTTGTTCCGGCTAATCTCTGAAACAGCTGCACTGATTTTCACGGGACTTTCACTGGCAGATAGCTGATGTTATAAGGTCTAACATAGGCTACTTTTATTTTAGGGTCCCGTATAAAAAAATAAGGTTCCGTTTCCGTTAGTTCTATGCAAAAATAGTTGGGGGCATCAGCTAGTTTTACATGAACTTTAAATGATGCGAAGACTGTACAACAGTTAAGTTTTAGGTATATAGATATAGGTACTATCTTTTGTCCGCGGCTCCGCCCGAGTTAATACGGTATCCCACGGGAACACTGTACTTTTTCGGGATAAAAAGTAGCCTGTGTTAATCCAGAGTTTAAACTACTACCATACCAAATTTCATCGAAATCCGTTTAGTAGTTTTTGCGTGAAAGAGTAACAAACATCCACCCATTCATCCTTACAAACTTTCACGTTAATTACTCGTACTACCTACCATACCAAATTTCATCGAAATCCGTTCAGTAGTTTTTGCGTGAAAGAGTAACATCCACCCATCCACCCTCACAAACTTTCACGTTTATAATAGTAGTAGGATCTTATTTAATTAATAATATAAAATGAAAACATTTTTACAGGTGCTTAAATTTGTATACAATAATGTCTGCAGTCGGTTCTGATATTTAAAAACTTCCATTTAATGGAATATTTTGGTAGAAAATTAAGCAGCTTGCTTTATAATTTATGTAGTTGAATCAAAAAGACGAACATTTTTATAATGTGGGAACACATCATAACAAGAAAACGGATCGTTTACATTTCAACTTATTACTATATCAATAAGGTTCACCGCGAGGGTCCGCGACAGTACATTATTATGTTGCCAAAAATTCGCGGTCCACAGCGCAGACTTGAACAATGGCATCGGCAGCCGGCAGCCCTTAGTAAGCCCGCGAAAGCCTCCACGACAGCACGCGTGACGTCACAGCTCAGTATCATGTACGGCTGGCTCCTGGAGAGTGTGCAGCACTTTATCGTCGTAAGTAACGTTATATCGAGCGGTGGAAAGTTACCTGGCCTATATAATAGACTTTAGTTTAGGGCATAGAGTATACTTGGACTTAGACCCTTCACAATATAGTACAGAATATCATAATCATCATCATCAATTAATACGTGAAGCGAAAATTTCAAGTAAAGTTAGTTTTACGAGAATTGTCCGAACGGAGGAGTATTAAATTAAGCGCAGTTAAATTTATGCGGAGGAAGGTGTGCAGAAAGCAAATATTTTTTAAATATGAATTATGGTAGAGTTTCGACCACAGGGATACTTCTAGTTATTATAAATGCGAAGGTTTGTGTGTACGTGTCTTAAGTTTGTTTCTCTTTGACGGTCCAACGGCTGAACCGAATCTGATGAAATTTGGCACACTGATAATTTTTAGCCTGGATAAAATAGTAGTAAATTATTTATATCCTGGAAGATGTAGGGTTCCCGCGAGATATAATGATTTCCTCTTGTGGAAATGTAGTGGTGTGCAAAATCGAGTAAAATATAAGTCAGCGGGAACTAGCGTGCTGCACAGACAGTCTCGAAATTCTCATAGAATTTCAAACGATTTCTACTAAAACTAAAATAAATACAAACATGGTGAACAAAAATTTTATATTGCTTAATATAAAAATATGACCAGTATTATGAGTTCAGTGGACAACGGTCATTAATCAGCAGGCTATAATTAAAACAAATCGCCGTTTTGAGCGGTCTAGTAAATTGTTATATCCAATGGTTTTATCGTAGAAGTTGTTGGTCCAATTATTATGAGACTTATTAGAGTAGGCCACGGAAAGGACATAGGATACTTTTTGTCGCAGTAGAATGTACAGTTCCCGCGAAATTACCTTTTTCGCGAGCAAAGCCGCGGGCAACACCTAGTTATAAATAGACTAACAATAGCCCGCGGCTTCGCCCGCGTGAAATTAGCTTTTGAATGATATCTTTATAATAATTTCAAACTTTCATACCCTATTTTCCCCTCCTAGGGGCTGAATTTTAGAAAACGCTAAAATACGTGAATCATTATTATTTTTCCCGTACTCAATTGATACGAAATATCATAGGAATAAAAAGTTTCATACAAACTTTGATCATTTTACTGTTACTACCTATTTAAATAATAAAATCCTTCCTTAGTGTATGCCTACGTCATATGAAAAATACGTGTGCAAAATTTCAAAATTCTAGCCTTAAAAGTCCTGTGCGTTGATCCATCAATCAATCAGCTTTGCCTTGGAAAAAATTGTAAAAAAGTTAAATTATATGTAACTTATATAGGAAATAGAGAGAAGATAGGTACAAAGATACATTAATTTGGTAGAATTTTATCTTATGGTCTACGTTTAGATGCCGCCTGACGGCAGGAAAATGTCGAAAATTCTTATTGACAGACTTCCAAAATCACTTTCACCACCAGATGGCACTTTATGTGAGTCGGGTCTGCCTCCTAGCCGCATAAAAAATATCGAAAACCCTCATTGGATCTGAATTCTGAACTTCTTATACCTACTTTAAACGAGACAATCTTGTTGAAATATAATGTTTCTCGAAAACGGCTGCGAGTGTTGGGAGACAAAATCGATCTAGCTAGGTCTTAACTCTTATCCTTGAGAAACTGCGCATTTTGAAACTATATATGTTTTTCTTTCGTCGTGCAACAATATTTCAATAATTGCGACTCTATTATGCCATTCCGATTAGCAGTTTAATTAGATTTCTGTATAATGTATGCTTTGTTCGAAAATTCGGAATGTGTGGTGGGTTGGAATCCCGGTTAGATATTATTTTTGTTTTTTAATTCATCAGAACTCCGAGCAAAGCTCTATTGGTTACCCAGGTACTATATATTCTAGCCTATAGGTTTAAGGGCGAACATCGTACCCCACTCCCTATGTTTACAAATCATTATCTTTATGAAGAGAAAGGAACATTTTCCTCCAACATAATGTACACTCATATATCATTCTGGCGCTGTAAAAGATAATATTTTGTCCGTTGGGATTAAGGGGTTATAACATTTGAAACGTGGAATATTTAGGCAGAGAACTGAGTAACTTGCGCGACTTTGCTTTATTATTTATGAAGTTTAATCTAAGATGAGAAATTTTATAATATCCCCATATGGGTAACAAGTATACGGATCGCTTTGTGGAAAGCATTCACCTATGAACAATCGAAACACCAAAGGAGTTACATGTTCGTTGCCGGCCTTAAAGAGTACGTGACAGTATTGTCATTATGTTCACGTTTCACCTGCACCGTGGATGCCAAATGTTGCCAAGAGTTGAGCAAGCAACGACTCACCAGTCACCACGCGAAGACATTTAAACACTGCATGAGTTATATTTAAATATATGTATACTTTATTAGTTATAGCAAATTGTATGAAGAATGTACCTCGTTTAAGAACTAATTTTTAAAAATTACAGGAAGAATGTGGAGAAGAAATATGGCATGCAATACTTCGAGAAGCTGGTGCCAAAAATACAGTATTTATTACAAGACAGGTAAAACTAGTATTGAATAAGAAGAGAGTGATTTGAATTTATCCTTTTTTTTTTTTAATTTTATAACTTTTTTTAACTTATATTATTTTCGTCCACAGCAATACCCTGATGCTCTGATGTTGCGCATAGCTTCAGCATTAGCTAGACTTCTCAATAATGACTCTCAGAGCCCAAACAACTCTACACCGAGCAGTCCTATACCCAAGAAATCTTCTCTAAAGTTGAAACCAACATGGCGTAGCTCATCAGTCCACGCAGACAACAGAAAACAGTCAGTTGGCCAGTACAAATGTCCATTCACAGCATATGCAGCTCTTTCTGCTGTGACCAAGAAGGAAATCGATGCGTACAACTCTTCGGAAGAAATACGTTCACCCACACTCAGTACAGTGTCCATAGACGTGGCAGCCAAAACTGAAGAACTTATGTCACCATGTACAGTCAATGATAGACGTAGCCTAGGGATCAATTTGGAGAAAATAAAACTCACAGAAATTACACCCGAGGAAGATGATCCTACAGTATGTTTTGCAAACTCCAAAGATGCAGATAATCCAGAAGTTTCTCCGACATCTCAGCCCACTTCACCTAAATCGGAACCCATACCAAACGCAGGTCCGAGACGAAGTTCTTTAAAGCCCACAACGAGAAAAACTTCTACAGCCCTAGAGACGTATCACCGATGTGGTTCCGGTGTATCGATAAGACCGCGATTGAACAGTGTAACTCTGATACCCTCCGATAGGCTACCATATCTGAAGGAAAAATTTGGAACACCCGAAAAAGTGATGCATTTCTTCGGCCGGTGTTTCGTAAAGTTCTTCTCAAATTATGGGTAAGACATAGATCATTACATTTCGTTCCTAAATGTTAGATACTAGAAACTTACGAGTTTTGTGACGACTCCCCTAAATGCTTAGGTACTCATAATTGTTTATTTCTAAAGCATATGCTATTTCATGTGATTAAAAGTATTTTCCAGATCAGACGTCCAATAGAAATTGCTCTCGATTTTGTATATTATCATCATCTTCATCCTTGTAGATACGACGCCATGATCCGCGCTACCGGACGATACTTCTGCACGTTTCTGCAGTCCGTGGACAACATCCATCAGCGCATGCGGTTTACGTTCCCGCGCATGCGCTCGCCCAGCATGCAGCTGACGCGCGCGCACCGCCACGGCGCGGAGCTGGTGTATAGCAGCGGCAGGACTGGATACACGCACTATCTTATGGGTACTAGAAACATTAAGGTTCTACCTGTATTATGTAAGAACATAAGCTTCTGATGTGAATCAAAGTGATGTAAAGCATCATCATGCTGCCATATTCTTCTTATCTATAAGGAATCCCAGACATAATAGCGAATTCGCACGAATTCGCATCGCATCCACGAGCTTGTATACTAGAGCCCATATACGAGCTCGATGCGACGCAAATTCGCAATTATGTGTGGGAGCCCTAAGAGATTTCCCACTCCTACTCTTTCATACTAAGTGTACTTTCAGCTCACATGATGCTATAAGTAGTCGCGATGATCAGCATCGCGACTACTAATTCTACATTCTTCTAATTTTTCAGATCTTTGATGATTTGTCGCAGAATAAAAAAACGCGGAAACTTCTATTTTAGATACTAGTTATTCGTCTTTTACAGGTCAGCTGTACGAAATAGCAGAGGATATCTTCTCACTGAAGCTAAAAGTCACAATAGTGAAGGAGAGCATGGAGGGGAACTACTATGTAGCCGTGCTACGTCTCGAGTTCGACAACAGTGACTATGTGAGTTACTTGTGCTTTTACTACAATAATGTAGAAGCAGGGCCGAATATGGCTTTTTCAACTTCAGCCCAGGGCCACCACATAAAATTACGGTCCGGTCCTGTCTAAAAGTCATTAAAATTATAAAAGTACCATACGTGAGATTTCATCTCAAGTGTATCTTCAGATCGACAAACTAACAATCGATTGCCAATGGGTGATGCCTCGCAAGAAACGCTCTTATTGAGAGGTACGAGTCCGTAAATCTCAAATAGGCGATCTATAACATAGCCGAAAATTGAGCCCCAGAACTCCCAGACCATTATTTAAATGGGTAGGTATTATGGAACGACATTTATAGCATTCTAACCGCACTTTAATTAGAAAGAGATATAAATTTTCGTAATTAGGTCAGATTCTTCTTGTTTTAATCACATTGTATAAGATATTAGAAAGTTAAAAGTGCCTAACTAAATAAAACAGTTTTCCTTTTGTGAACTCGAAAATTAAAACAAGAAAAACGATAAAATTAATGACATCTTTATTTATCGCATGACGCATCTATACTTTCCGTAAATTTTAGAGTCATTTATTTTAATTGATAACACTGCACCATATCATAGAGAAGTACGAAGTTTGCTACACCCATAAACGTCTTTACGATCACATATAACGTTCAAGGCTTGCAATTATAACACGAATACAATAGTCAATACCATACACTACCACGTGTCGCCAATAGAATTTTAAAAGGAAAGTCTGTGTGGTATTTTGTCCGATTGAATATTTACAACACTAAATTATATGTATACCTACCTACATGGGACATACAACAGAGAAACGCCGATTATTATCGCAACTTTAGTGTGGCCCTTCTATTAGGTATTATTATTTTGACTAAACAAATGAAAATCTTATGAACTTCAAAGTTATAAGTACGTAGTTTAAATCATAGTTCTTGACAATGCACTATTCAGCTATTCAGTTCTGAGAACTATTGCTAGACTAGAATTGGCCTAGAATTATATTCATAGAACTGAATTGTAAGATTAATAATTAGCAATGAACTTTACTAGGTCAGTGGCTCCGTGATTAGTGCAATGGGAATTTATGTTATGTGTGGCATTAGGCATAATGATTCAAAAAAATTGCAATTTCTATTAAATACCTACTTAAATTCCACTTTTTTCCAAGTATCCGCTTGTAGGTGAAGGTTTAATACCTACAAGCAGCCTATTAGCAGAAAATAAGGATGTTCAAATGTTGGAACTCAAATCGCTACGTTAAATTTCTACCTACGAAGTTCCTTCTACTACCACTTAGGTACAGACTACAGTTGGACCAATATGTTTAAGGGCACTAAATCTTAAGGTAAAAGCACTTTTTAATGCATTCTGCAGAAAAAAAAACTTAAACATTAACAGGTGCAATCGCTAATGGCGCGCAAGGCTCAGCAGTGCCTGCTGCCGGCGGTGCCCACGTCGCTGCTGCTGCAGCTATTTCCCTTCGGCGTGCTGCTCGATCGCAAAATGAAGATACTGAAGGCGGGAGACAAGGTATGTAGTTTGTACACTGACGAGCACTAGCCTAGACATGTCTTATGTCCGATTTCTGAACATTTTACATAAACTCTACATGAGCTCTAGATAAACTAAGTTCAACTGACGCAGAGTTTCCGAATCCCAAAAGTGTCATCTACTGGTTAACATTCAATTTTTTTAAAATTTGAATTTTGTTTTGCTATTATTCGGCAAAGTAACTAGAACTATTTTATGAAAATCATTTATTTTAGAAGTGAAATTGAGCTTTAATAACTACTTTAACTAAGGAAAACAATTCCATTAATTTTTCTGTATTTTTTTTTTATTTCCTTTCCAGGTCAGCGACATCTATCAGTAGATATATTAATTGCGAGTTATGAAATCGATAAACGGAATCCATGGCAAAGTTAAGTTAAACTTAGTTTATATCTCTCACTACTCACTTCAGATTAACACGTTATCGAACCAATTGCGCTAAAAAAACTATCGACAAATTCACCTCAGAAACCGGGAGTTAGTGGGTCGATTGTTACGAAACGGGAGTATTTAATAGCGTATCCAAAACTTTACTTTGTTATTTTTTGGTAATGAACATAACGCCAGGCATAGCATATCACTTAGTCATGAACTAAAGGAATCCATTTGGGAGAAGAATCTTTTATAAATTATCAAAAGTTTAATGGTTCATATTTGCTGCGGTTAAAGATGAGCGTGATTTGGATAATGACCTAATATAAGTATTTTTTAGGAATGCCTTAACTGTTGCAGTTGATGGAAGCGTGGGGTGGACCATACAACCGTATCCGCAAGTCTCCCGTCTGTGAGATTCTGCGACTACGGAAACCGAAGGTGTCTTTTACTTGGGACAAGGTACGGTCAAGGTTGAAATTGATTTTCTATCTAAAAACTATTCAAAAATTACCTTTGTGGTCCTCTCATGTCAGTTGCAATGTGCAAACGTCCTCAGATACTGAGGTGTGGGGAGCTGGTGCAAATAAGTAACACGACCGTCTTGGTTGAACTTATGATTTATTCTGACTAACTAAGTTACAAGTATAATACGAGTACAATATAACATAGATACTATACCACTACACCTCCGGGGCAAAATAAAGAAAAAAAAATAATATAATTACAAACTATTTTTTTTTTTTCTAATTATAATATTAATTATCAATAAGTAACTGAAATTTTCTTAAAGTAAACATTAATTATCCTTAACAAAAGGTTTCGTTCTATCCTTGTGAACAACATCAATTTTTCCATTTTTCATAATTTTTACATTTGGTTCCTGTTCTTCTATTACAATATATGGTCCATTAAACAAAATTTCTAATTTATTTCCTGTCTCATTTTTCACTAATAATAAATCGTTTGGATTGTATTTTACTTTATTAACATTCTTATCATACTTTAGTTTTCGTTTTTCTTTACACTTTAACAAATTTTCTCGTGCGTCTCTATTAGCTACTTGCAACCTGTATTTTAATTCTAAACTATAGTTATCTGGATTATACAATGGTTCTATATGAGAAGAAATTCTACTCGGAATTTCGCATGGTTTGCCAAAAACTAATTCATATGGGGCATATTTTGTACTTGAATGAACAGTATTATTGTACGAGAAACACCAAAATGGTAGCCAGTGGCTCCATGTTTCAGGATGACTATCGCATTGTATACGTAAAAATGAACCTAGATGTTTATGCGTATTTTCAAGTGAACCAATAGTTTGGTGATGATATGCTGTAGAGCTTAGTTTTTCTATGTTAAGTTATTTACATACCTCTTCCATCGTCTCCGAAATGAACTCTGTTCCACGATCTGTAGTGATGACTTTGGGAATGCCAAACCTTAAAATGAAATTGTTCACAAAACTCCTAGCTACACTTACCGTATCTTTATTTCTAAGAGGATAAACCTCGACAAATTTGCTTAACTCGCACTGAATTGTTAAGATATACTTATTATGTTCTAAATCTAAATCTAAGGGGCCCACTATATCTAAAAATACTTTTTCAAAAGCAAAACTTGCCGTGGTTGTTATAACCATAGGTTCTCTTATATGCCTAGTGTTTAATTTTTTGACACTTTTCACATTTATGAACAAAATTCTTGACGTCATTTTCAATTCCTGGCCAGTAAAATTTACGTTTTATATTATTAATCATTCTGCGTACCCCAGCATGTCCGCTTGTTGGCAGCAGATGAAAGTCATTTAAAATAAATTGTTTTTCTTCGTCATTATCTATTCTTTTTATTCCTCTTAAAATACAAATGCGTGGTCCGGACCACTTTTCAATACTCTTTATTTCTTCTATCATATTTTTAATGAATAACGCGTTATCTTCACTTTTTATTATACAAATCTCTTTTATTTCTAACTTTTTAGATAATTTTCTCAATTTTTCCACAAAAACGTCTCGCGTGTATTGTGCTTTAAAATCGAGATTTACATACAATACATTTTTATTAGCAATAAATGCGAAGCATTCAGATTCTACATCTATGCTTTTATTCTTTCTCATTTTCTTTAATAATTCTCCCTCAATCAAACATAACTCAACTGATCCGTTCGGTATTCTAAGTATCTCCACAACTTTTGGTTGATCAGGCCAATCGTTAGGGTTGATACTTGGTATATCGCTTTTTTCACTATCATTACCACTTTCATTCTTATTTTCATTCATCTCTTTAATTTTTCTAGCTTGAGCTCTTGTTGTTACTGCTACTATTTTATCATTCATGTCCTTTAAATCTTGTGACGTTATAACTATTCGTGACAAAGCATCTGCTAGTACATTTTCTTTGCCTTTAACATAAGATATTTTAAAATTATACTCTTCTAATGCTAACCGAAATTTCAAAAGTCTACTTGATGGATCCTTCATTCCAAATAGATAAATAAGTGGCTTATGGTCAGTTACTATGGTAAAACTACGTCCGTATAGATATGGTCGAAAATATTTAACACTCCAGACAATAGCAAGAAGTTCTTTCTGAATAGTAGGGTAATTTTACTCTGCCTTATTCAAAGGTCTACTAGCATAAGCTACTGGTTTCATATTAATGTTACAAAGTACTGAACCTATCGCTGTTCCAGAAGCATCTGTTTGTAATACGAATTCGTTAGAAAAATCTGGATATTGTAGAATGGGTGGTGAAATAAGAGCATTTTTCAATATTTTAAATGAATTTTCGCACTGTTCTGTCCAATCAAATTTAGTATTTTTTCTACATAATTTGTTTAAACAATTAGTTATATCTGCAAAATTTTCTATGAACTTTCTGTAATAATTACACATAGCGACAAAACGTCTGACTTCATCAATATTCGACGGCCTAGGATAATTTTGAATACACTTAATTTTTTCTTTGTCAGGTCGAATCCCATCAGACGATATAGTATGACCTAAATATAATAATTCAGTTTTTAAAAATTGACATTTATTTGGATTTAGTTTAAGATTAACTTTACGTAAACGTTCAAAAATTTCGATTAAATTTTTGTTATGGGACTCTAAATTTCTAACTCTAACTCTAATTTCTACCAAAGCAAATAAGGTCATCTAAATAGATAAAACAATTTATAAAGTTAAGTCCAGACATAGCTATAGACATGACTCTAGAGAAAGCACTGGGACTCGTCTTCAATCCCATTGGTAGGCGTTTCATTTGATATTGTCCTGTACTGGTAGTAAACGCTGTAATTGGTCTCGAATCTGGTTTTAATGAACATTGATAATATGATTGACTGAGATCTAAATGTGAATAATAAATAGCACCAGACAACGAATCTAAAATTTCTGTAATGTTTGGTAGTGAAAGTTTGTCATTTTGTATTATCTCGTTTAATTTTCTGTAATCAATCACTAAACGCCAATTTTTATTATTTGTAGTATCTGATTTTTTAGGCACCAATAAAATCGGACTGGACCATTCACTTTGAGATGGTTCAATTATGTCATCATCTAACATTTGTTTAATTTGTTTCTCTATTTCTGGTTTTAAACCATGTGATAATCTATATGGTTTAACATATACCGGATTAACATTTTGTTTCGATTGAATTGTTTGTTCACCTAAGTTCGTGGTAGTCAGTTTATCGCCGGGCAAATGAAATATGTCAGCATACTTTGAACAAATGCTTTCTATGCTATGCCGTTCACTTGTACCTACGTGATCAAGTTTCAAAGATTGCAACAATGTTTTTGCACGTGTAGAATTAGAAGTACACTTGTCAAATGTACATATATTATAATAATTTAAAGACACTAATTCGGGCTCAAATACAGAAATGACTATTTCCTTGTCACTAGTATTCATTAATCTAATAGGGATTATGTTATTTTTAGGATTTACTATTAATCCAGCTAAAAATAAATTTTCTTGCAACTCTTTTGGTATAATCACACAATCTTCTTTCATATCTGAATTTAATTTTATGTAATGAATAGATTCACATCTGGCTGGTATTGATATATAATCGGTACATAGTTTAGGTGAAGTATATAAAGGCAAGGAACTTTATTTTTCACTATTTAAGATCAAAATATTTTTTTCTAAGTCGATAGTAGAATTAAAATTATTTAGAAAATCTAACCCAATTATTCCGTCTGCTTTACAAGGTAAACTGTCAAATAAATAAAATTTATGTTCAAAAATAGTTCCATCGGATGCTTGAAAAGTTAAATAAACATAACCTTCTGAATAAGTCTTACCGCCTATACCATTTATAACTATAGGGTCTCGATGTATTGGTATCCGTTCCGATAAAGAGTTACTACGAATCGCTGATAATGAAGCGCCCGTGTCTAATAACCATGAACATTTTTGAGTACCTATATTTAAGTATATATATTTGACATTATTGTCACAAGTTAAAATATTATATTGTTTAGGTCCGAAAAAACTGATTCCATTCATGGGATTCTATTTCTTGGGGATTTTCGACTTGTACTGAACAAATATTTCGATTATTATTACTATTACCCCTACCAGTATTAAATCGACTACGATTCGAAGTCACAAAATTATTATGGTAATTATTACCACATGTTTGACGGGCGTTATTAAATCTCCAATTATAATTATTATTGTTTACAAACCTGCCTCTCGTATTATAGGTGTTATAATTCCGTCCTCGATTCGAATAAAAATTACCTCTAGTTATTTGACCTGATGGTGGTCGGTTTTTGCGCAGGAACCTAGAGTAATTATTAAAATGGTTACCTCTTTTTTGTACGTTAAAAACGTTATTGGATGACGAAGGTTGTCCGAGCTCCTCATCCTCGGCCGCACGCACCGCGTCCTTCAGCTGCGAATAGTCCCTGGCTGATATGATGCAAATTTAATTGCAAATATGATGCAAATTTAATTGCAAATTTTTCATTTATAGGTCTCAGTATCTCACAAGCTTTCGGGTTTCCGTCACTTTGAGCGATAGTGAGGCCTACGAATAAATCTGACAATTTATCACCAAACTCATTCATTGACATATTATTTTGTGACAAATTATTTAATTGGCTAAGTATAGAGTTAGCCGATTTCTTAGTTAGTAAATAATTCTTAATGTCTTGAATAAGACTCTTTACATCACTATACTCACTTTTTAACTTTAACTTAGCAGATTTTGACAACCTTGTTTTTAACACAAATGAAATTGACATTTTTTTCTGATTATAATCTACAAGATATTCATTATACATTTCAATACCATCTATAATTTTATCAATAGTTTGTTCTGAATTATCCATTACTGGAATTAAAGAAGTAGCGGTTTTTATATCAAATTTCTCCATTTTTGCAATTGTACTTTCACCACTACTAATTTTATATGTTAAAATTTGCTTATATGCTAGTTCTATACGGTCTATTAATATTTCAAAGACATATTCTGAAAGATCTAAACTCTCTCTCTCTCTAATCTACTTTCCTTACTTTTAAAAATATTAATTATATTTTTATACGCTAAATATAATTCATTAGCTTCTAAACATTTTTTCTTAACATTACATGCATATTTTTCCCTTCTAGTAGGACCTAACTTTCTTAAATTATTACGAATGTCATTCAACTTACTCAGAATTAATTCCAAATTATGTTCCATAAACTATGTCACTTAAAGTCACTTAAATAATATTGTTCATTTTCTTTTCTTGAAACTAAACTTGAAACTGAAGAGCGACGCTCCAAGATTGTACGTAATATGCGAAAAGAGAGAAAGAGGAGGGTTTTCACAGGGGCAAGAGGGCAAAATTACGTTAAAATAATTTGGACGAAAGAAAAATTAATTAAAATAATTTGGCGAAGGGGCCGCGCACTTTTATTTTAGCTTCTATCATCAGGCTGGGTCAGCTCCCTCGTCTGCTCCGCTAAATCTTCCAGACAGCCGTTGCCGCATCCGTGAGAAAAACTGCTGCTGCATTTTCCTCTGCATCCACTTTCTTTCACTTCGCCTCCACTTGGTTAGCAAAAAGTAGATCACGGCAGCAATAACCATGAATAAAATCACAGCCAATAGGATATTATTTGTTAAGACCTGGTGCCGGACATCATTTTCTTCAAAAATTTGTGCTCTGTTGGAGCCTGCCGCATTTTGGTTGATCTGAATTTCCTTATCTTCAGTTTTGGAGTAGGATTTTCCCATTATTAATTGTTCAAGCGCTTTTACAGTCTTTTTACACACGTTTGTAACCACGAGATTCCAGAGTTTTTTGTAACGCACTAAAAGTTTTTATAACACCAACTTTTAAACTCGACTAACTATGAGCACCGAGGCACACAGGAATCCGCCGCGTCGGCGAATTTCGCCGGGTCGCCGGTCACCCGACACTCGCCCACGCCACGGCATGGCAGGGTCGCCATGAGGTGTGGGGAGCTGGTGCAAATAAGTAACACGACCGTCTTGGTTGAACTTATGATTTATTCTGACTAACTAAGTTACAAGTATAATACGAGTACAATATAACATAGATACTATACCACTACAATACGTTCAAGCCTTGTTTTCATTTCCTCCATGCTGATGATTTTTTTATTGATAATTTCTAATGTATCGTTATCTACAAATCCACCTCACTATCTCCAGGTAGTTTGCATGCAGACGATGCTCTTCGAGCTGGAGCTAATGCGATGGCGCGCGCGCAGCGTGGTCGATAGCCGCCGTGGCTCACAGGGCGCCCGTGCTGTACTGCTGAAGGGACCGATATACTTCCTCGAGGAAATTGATTCCCTTATTTTCCTGTGCAGTCCCATGTAAGTCTTATGACATTTTCAACATCACGACATGTTTTTTTTTTCATGACCCCTATCATTAACAGGGCTTGTTGTTTACATTTATCTTTTCTTATGCCATGTATACAGTCCAACCTTACAGCTAAATAATGAAATGTAATATTAAATATTCAATAAAATACAAAAAATATTAAATAAAACACCTACACGAATGATTCAAATACAAATAATTAAGATTAAACAAAAAAAATAATAAATAAAGTGCACAGAAACTCTTAACCCTAAAATCACAGTTTTCATCACTTTAATTATATTTTATTATCACAGATTACTGCCGTTTCTTTTATTCGCAACTTTCACTATACTCACACAATATTTCAGGAATACCTGTGTTTTCTCCCAGTATGTTGGGCAGATTCTCACCCGTCACCGCGGTTCCCAATTTCTGCTCAATGTCTTATCTATTGCTAGCAAAAATCGGGCACTCAAGTAACAGGTGAGGAACTGTCTCTGCAACTCCGGGCTGACATAGACACGACGGGTCCTCCCTCATCTTGAACCGATTCAAGTAGAAGGCAAATCCGCCGTGTCTAGTCAGTACTTGTGTTGTGTAATGTCTATTTTACCTATTATTCTAGGGGCATCATCGGCGCTGCTGGGGAAAAAGAGTTTCGTGACTCCGGCCGTCCCGCCCGACACATATCTCCTATCCCATTTCTCAATCGTATCCTGCCTTAACATACGCTTAACGAATGACACTGGACACTGGTCGTAATCAGGTTTCTTCTTCAACCTCAGAGCGGCCTCCTTGGCTTGTTGGTCGGCTCTTTTATTCCCTACAAACAAGCACATGGTCGGACAGAATAAATTTTAAATTGAATATTTTCAGATTCAACGACTTGGAAGAACTCAGGCAGGCGGGCTTATACTTGGCGGACATGAATGGCCACGGACTTTCCAAGGAAATGCTCCTTCAAGGCTGGCAACATCTGTCTCGGCTAGAACTGCTATTTGAAAAGGCTGAAAGCAGAAGTATGACGTTAGAAAAGTCATGCAGACTGCTGGATCAGTGGAAGAAGAGAGGAGACCAACTTTTGTACTCGATGATACCAAAAGGCATTGCCGATCACTTGCGAGCTGGCAAATCACCAATGGCTGCCTGTCAGGTAATAAATTAAGCATATCACATATGTATTTTAAATGTGTTTGCAATAATTTATTTTAGAATGCTGCTTTTACACATTATGATTTTGAATATGATTTTAAATAGACCTTAAGCATATCAATGACTAAAATCCTCAAGAAATCAGTATATGTATTACCTAAGTCATTGAAAATAGGCATTTCATATAGCATACAGCCTTATCCTCCCTCCCATTTGAGACACACTTAACGGCAGCATTAACAGAAATTTAATGGTTACTTAAGCTACTTAGTACAGATTTTGACACGAAGTCCACACAGTTTAGGTATGTCAAAATATCTACTAAGTGGAGTGAATAAGTAAGCATTAATGTCTCTGAGTAGCCACAGGCGAGGCGTGCATACAAGCCGGCTTGCCTTATGAATATTATTTTAATTTTTTAATGGAATTGGTTCGTCACATAGTTATCACATTTTTTTGGATGCATTGGGCGCAAAATATTGTTTTGGTACAGTACCATAGTACAATATTATATAATATACATAAGGGAATCCCGTTTGTATGCACGTCTCGCCTCCTCAGTGAGTACGGCCGTTAGTGATCGATGATAATTAAGATAATTATCCTTTTTTCAGGGTTTCGAGTGCGTCACAGTGATGTTCTGCGGTCTGCAACTAGCGGAAGCGGGCAGCCGCGCGGGCGTCATGCAGACCGTCAGCTATATGAACGACGTGTACTCGCGGATTGACCGCCTGCTCGACGCGCATAGGGTCTACAAGGTGATAGAGTGAGAGACATGGAGTTGATAGAAAAGCCTAAGCTTATGAGGTTCTTTCAAGTTCAAGCTCGCTTTTAATGTCTCAAACATACAAATTTTCCGGATAATTGTGTAAACAAATTATAGCAAAGCTTTTTTTCTGCTGACTTTCTGGAGAAATAAACGTTTTATAGTGAAAATTCTTTAGCATCATTGTGATTTGAGACTCTATGAAAAGCGGAAGCTATCGCGTTTTTTGCCATCGCAAGAGACACCACCCTCGCACATATAACGTGCGACAGACTATACCTAAGGCATCATATTTTTGAACGTTCACTACTATTGTGCGTGTTCTGCGCATAGGTGGAGACGGTGGGCACGGTGTATATGGTGGTGTCGGGCGCGCCGGAGCGTCGCCGTGCGCACGCCGCCAGTACCGCAAGCGCCGCGCTCGCCGTCGCCAGGACGCTACCCATGCTCACTATAGGTATACTGAGGGGGACAGAGGCAAATTAAGTATATATGTGATGCGTCACTGATCATATTATATAGATTTCATTAGCTTAGTCCGTCTGTTATAAACAAGTTATAAAAGGTATGTAAGTACCTACAAACAAGTTGAGCCTCAACGTTTGTCAGTAACTGTTTTTATCGTTGAATTGGCTCAAGTAAAGAAATACCTTCCAAAAAACCGGCATGAAATAATGTCGTCGTCCGCCTGTCTTATTCAACAAAAAACCTGATGCTCCTACAGGTATCCACTCGGGTCCGTGCGTGGCGGGCGTTCTGGGTCTGCGGCAGCCGCGGTACTGTCTCGTGGGCGACACCGTCAACACCGCCAGCCGCATGCAGACCACCAGCGAGGTGGGTTGTGGAGACTTCAGACTGAAATTCATATTATTGAACTCTAGGGTCAGCAAAAACGTCCAATACTCACCACGACCGGCGACACACCTGTAAGTCCAAAGTGTAGTGTACCTACATGACCGGCGCGTTGGTAGTGCTTACCATTAGGGTGTTTGATTATTGTTTAAAAGTTTTCCCTGCCAAGATTTGCGGGGAAAACTGGAACATCATCATCATTACCGGTACCGACCACTTACGTCCCCACTGCTGGTTACTCCTACTTCTGTGGGTTTTTCTATATGCATAGCATAACTTAATTCGCAATAAAAATGGTATTGATTCCGCAAAAACACTAAGACATGGTTAACTGTGTTACACATTTAACTTTTACATGTTCCAGCCGGGTAGAATACAGATTTCGGCTAAAACTGCTGCAGAACTGCCTGCAGGGAAATTCAGACTGCGACGCCGAGGCCTCATCAAAGTTAAAGTATATATTTATTTCTTATATATTTCTGTTACTGGTTACTAAAAATGTCTATGTCTCGGCTAGGACTGCTATTTGAATAGGCTGAAAGCAGAAGACGTTATAAAAGAATATGTCGTTGAATATAATATGACGTTAGAAAAGTCATGCAGACTGCTAGATCAGTGGAAGAAGAGAGGAGACCAACTTTTGTACTCGATGATACCAATAGGCATTGTCGATCACTTGCGAGCTGGCAAATCACCAATGGCAGCCGAACAGGTTATAAATTAAGCATATCACATATCGACCCTTCTGGGTAGAAACGTCGTAAAAGCCAAATGGCCATTTTACAGTACGGCCAAAAAAACAAAAATCGTAATTTTGTTTCACGCATATTTTTTTATTCTTTGAAGTTATAATTAAGCACAATAGCTCATTAAGCTTAGATTTTCGGGTAGTTTACTAAATAGAAACTCAAAATATTCTACATTCAATAGTTTCAGAGATCGCATGCCTTTTACTACAAAAAATCTAGTTGTAAATGGCTTTTACAACATTTTTTTTTGCTTCGCGACTATAACCATTTATTCATTTAGTTGTATAAGACTTAATACATCGTTTTATAGACGGTATTTTTGAATTAAAAGACAAATGTAATAATAAGAAAGTGTAATTTTGTGTATTAAATGCGACAAACATTATTGACAAATATCAAATTATTTTATAGTTTTTCATTATTTTAACGTAAAATTGTACTTTTCCGACAAACTTTAAGAAAATTATCAAAATAAAATCAACGTAACCTCTAAATTATGCAAAACTAGGTAAGTATTTAACAATAATAGCTTAGGAAATCAGTTCTTCGTGTTGTTAATCTAGGTAATATGTCTTTTGGTGGAAAACTTTCTTGAAACATTTTCTCAACTTACACATTAAACAATCTTAGATTCTAAAACTAAAAAAACATGAAAGTTATTAATGATATTATCTTTGGAAATAACAGGAAATTGTATACAAACTTAACAACAAAAAATAAACGACATACGTAATTTGTTATTCAGTCAACTCACTCACCACTGCAGTAACATTATCAAAATAAAATCAACACAATCTCTTAACTATGCAAAAATAGTAACCATTTAACAATAATAACATTATCTTAATAAAATCATTTGTAATGTATTCGTAATGTCTACGGTATAAATCTTTTTGAGGAAAACTGCTCAGGTACATTTTGCTCAACTTATACGAAACAATCTTAGCTTCTTAAACTAAAGCCTCCTCCTCCTCCTCTTAAGCCTCCGTGGGTGCAGATCTTGGTGGTAGTAGCAAATACTCCAGCGAGGCCCTGGAGAACTGACGTGGAGAAGGGTTTCGCGTGAACAGTAGTTGCTCGCGAGTCAGTCGATCCTAAGCTCAAGGAGAGATCTTACGTCGATGTGGCGTGTTTTCTATGTTATACGATAAACAACGCCCTTTGAGCGAAAGAGAATCCGGAACCCGGCAGCGGAACCGTTTCAATAATCGTTCCCTCGTTTCTAACGAGTGTTCGACGGGGTAACCCAAAGTGGCCTGAAGACGCCGCCGAGGGGTCCGGGATAAGTTTTCTTTTCTGCCTGAGCGTTCGAGTTCCATGGAATCCTATAGAAGGGAGATTATGGTTCACATTTAGGTAAACATTAAAGATATTTTCATCTTTGGAATAATAGTGAATGGCACATAATAATACTATGCTTACAGTACAATAAAAAAACGTAGTTTTCGGTATACTTAATCTAAAACAATAAGAAACAACATAATAAAATTTAGTCATCATTCACTCACGTCGTCATCATCTTCTTCGTCAGTCTCAATTAATGTGTTATTTTTATTATCACTGTGCGGCATCTCTATCACTGTGCGGCATCTCTAAATAATCTCTGTGGAACCGTCTAGGAATCGTTCTATCTGTGCATAATTTTTTTCAAATCTTTACAATACTTTTGTGCTGAAATAGGAAGTTTATATTTATAATATTGTTGCAAGTTTATGTCATAAAGTTCTCGTAAATAATCTGCATCTTGTATTTGACGGATTTGAGGTTCATCTTATTTCTTGCCTTTTCCTTTTTGTTTTTTGTTTTTTCAAATAGTGTAATTTTCTCGCTTACTGCAGCTTCTTTCATTGAATATTTTATTTCCATCTCGTTTAGGTTCTTTTTCTTGATTCATCAAAAGATGATCTGTAAAAGCAAATTTAAAAAAGTAAGTCATTTCTTTAGTTATTCAAATTCATATTATTTATATTATTATATTCACGTAGTTATGAAAAATAGATCACATAATATTACCTTAGTTGGAACAAATATTCAAAAAGTCTTCATTAACTAAGCTTTCTTTAGTCTAATTTAAGAGTTGCGAACAGTTATAATAAATTGCATAAGGAAAAATAAAACCGCTTTCATACTTATTTCAGAAGCAGTAACAAATGCCAAGTGGTAATAGCCAAAGTAAGAAATTGATAATTTGTACGAATTGTAGTAAAAACCAAATTATATTAAAACAATATATAGTAATATGTTGTAAAAGCCAGTTGTGTAAACTCACCGAGTAAGTTGTCTTTTTTCTGGTGTCTCAACGTCGCTATCTTCCATGAAATCCACACTTTCAACAGATGTTTTGATAGAACGTGTTTCATTACATATTTTCTTTACTTTTTGTTGTGTTTTTATCACAACAACGTCGTCATTAAAAGATGATCTGTAAAAGCAAATTTTAAAAGTGTGTTTTTTCTTTAGTTATTTAAATGCATAATAATATTATTGTTTATTTAAGCACATAGTTATAAAAAACCGGCCACTTGAGACTTGAGAGTAAAACTCGCGCACGAAGAGTTCCCTAGTGTCATTATATTTTACTTAATTGTTTATGTTTAAAGTAAATAATATACAATTCCATATTCGGTTAATATTTAAAGTTTCTACCTATTTTCGTTATTATTATTTTTAAAACAAAAACAGTGAAAAAATGTTTTATTGTATTGATGCCTTCTTAATTATTTATTTTATTTTATTATTTATCATTAAAGAAAACATTTATTACAACTTAATATTCTATAATACAATATATTATAATATATAATATTAATATTTACTGTCGAGTAAGAAACGAATAAACCCGTTTGTTGTAGCGGAGTCTCCCTTTAATATAAGTTTTATTTTATTGTTAACCATTGTCATACTTATTTTATTAATGGTATTTTATGTACATAAGCCAGAGAAAATAAATACAAGTAAAAATTGTAGTAAAAACCAACTTATTTTAAAACAATACACAACAATTTGTAGTAAAAGCCAGTTTCATAAACTCACGATAGAACCTTTTGAATCATAAGGCAGTTTTATAACCATACTTGTAAGCAATACGTAATAATAATATTATAATATAAAAACTGTTTCAGTGATAAAATGTATTTAGTTATATTATTATAAGTAGTATATATTATTATAAGTACCTAAAAGAGGCAGGTACTTACCGACGGGTAGCATGGCGACGATCAGTTCGATGTTTTTGGTGTAATAATAAAGATTCTAACGCTTTTTTTCTTCTCAGCAACGAATTCAAATCATTGTTTTTATCTTCCATTATGTATAGTATTACTTACTACCTAAATCACCTTTAAGAAGCATAGCACGTATCAAATATTTTTTCCGATCGCTCTCATACAAAGGACGCGTCAACTCTTTTACACGACTGAAGGCAGAGTTACCGTTTCGGCACGGGCGGATCACGAGGAGAGCGGGAGGAGATGCGTACGCGCGCGGCAGCGCGGTGGAGCAGGCAGTAGCATGACGTGTGTACCTACTAGACAATTGCCGATACAACTAATGTAGCTAAAAAATAGACTTAAAATAATATTTGTAATATTATTGTCTTTTAATTTTTAGGCAGATAATAATAGTTATCTAGATGACCTGAAATAAATATCTATAAGCCATAACAAAAATGCGACTGCTATTTAATACCAAAGTTAGCATTTATTTTCAATAGTGTCGCAATAAAAAAATAGCTGTAGAAGCCCTATTATTAAAAGTTATAGATTTAACGACGTAAATGACATCGTTCATTTTTGTATTTGAAGTCGAGAAAATGTTGTAAAAGCCATATTTGTTGGTGATGTGTCTTTTACTACAAAATGTTTGATAGTATTATTTTCAAGTATTGGTATTATATTATGTAGTATTAACCACGAAATTAAAAAATATGTCGCTTACTACATATATTTCAAAAATTAATTGAAAAAATTGCGCATTACAACATTTTCAAGAAGAAAACTGGGTTTATAATGAGTTGAAAAATGCTGTTAAAGACTTTTTTTGCGAATTTGAACATTTCGAATATACAGATCGATAGAACTCGCGAATCAGAGTAAGAAACCGTTAAAAACTCATTTTGGCCAAAATGGCTTTTACGACGTTTCTACCCAGAAGGGTCGATATTTATTTTAAATGTGTTTGCAATAATTTATTTTAGAATGCTGCTTTTACACATTATGATTTTGAATATGATTTTTAATAGACCTTAAGCATATCAACGACTAAAATCCTCAAGAAATCAGTATATGTATTACCTAAGTCATTGAAAATAGGCATTTCTTATAGCATGCAGCCTAATTCCCCACATTTGAGATATACTTAACGGCAGCATTAAGAGAGATTTAATGGTTACTTGAGCTATTTAGTACAGGTTGACGAAGTCCATACAGTTTAGGTATGTCAAAATATCTACTAAGTGGAGTGAATAAGTAAGCATTAATGTCTCTGAGTAGCCACAGGCGAGGCGTGCATACAAGCCGGCTTGCCTTATGAATATTACTTTAAATCTATTAGTTAATATACATATATTAATTTTAAAAAAACGGAATTGGTTTGTCACATAGTGTTGTGTACATGTATATATATATATATATATATATATATAAATATACGTGTACACGTGTGTATATATATATACATATATATACATAAGGGAATCCGGTTTTGTATGCACGCCTCGTCTCCTCAGTGAGTACTAGAAGACAGTATACTATAACTGTATTCAGCCGGGACTAAAATATTGTCCGGAATCCGGTAGGCCGGTGAAAATTCCGAGCATTGAAAATAGAACTCTGTGCTAATAATAGGGCTGATAATCGAACACACAAGTGTCGAGTCAAATGTCAATGACGTATATGACAGCTCGACACTCGTGTTCGATTTTCCACTCTATTGTAGTATTTTCTACTCTATCTAGTCCAGAGTTCTATTTTCAGGGCTCTGAATTTTCGCGGGCCCACAGGGTTCTGGATCATATAGTCCAAGCCTCTAAGCCTTACTATGCAGCGTGCATACTACTTGACCTTAGTTGTTAATAACTCAGTATATAAAGCAAAGTGCATGAATATATTTACTTTTCTAGGGCAAGGGATTGATGGAGACCTTCTGGTTGGAAGGCGAGGTGGAGGAAGAGGACCAGGACGAAGCGTTACAGCTCTTCTCAACACTCTGTGGAGACAACTGATTATTTAAAATATTATATGGACATTAGGAATGTTACCAGCTGTGCATAATATAATTGTTATCATCAGACAATTCAATACTACATACATACCATTGATCCTTTGAGTATTCCTGTCATATTTTTTGTTTAAAGTATGACTTAGTACAGAATATTGTTGCTTGGTCCCATATTTTGTAAAATGTGGTTCCAATTTGTGATATATGGCGTTTTCGGCATCTAAAACTTCTCTGGGGCGGAGCAGCCAAATAGCTACGGACATAGTCGAATGAAACCAATGATTGACGAAGCACAAAAATTCCATCTTCTTCTTATAATTATTTAACAATATTAAAGCCCTGACTTAGACAGTCATTGTTATTCTCCTTTTTCCGTACACATTCGGCCGCCCTGCCACGGGAGTTTTATATGCCGAAAATGCCTTTATTGAATTTAATAAACGAAAAAGTTATAGAAACTGATATATTTCTTAAATAATTTCAACCAATTTTTAATAAACTACTTAGTGACAGGTACAATTAAGTTTTCTATGGTCACGATTTCTATAAAATAAATAACAATTGTGTTCTAGGTCAGCAGGTTCTATTGTCAAGGTAAAAAATACTCGTTAAAGATTTTGCCTGTTGATTAGACGAGGTTCTTGTGATTTAATTGGACATCTTTTGTAAATATTTCTGGAATCTATAGACTGGGCATCGAGCAGACACATCGCCTAATGGTTCACGGGTACTTTTTAAAAAATAAAACAAAATTAATAGTCATCTTTCATTATAATAATGATAAATAGTAGATAACAATAATAACATTATCATTATTAACAATAAAGGCTGGCCAGTAATATAAAAAACCTCGCCATGATGCGGGAGATTCACGAAACTAAATTGAAATGTCATTTATGTCAAAACTTCAAGATTTTAACCAATCGCAAGAGGGGATTGGGGAATGTAGTGTTGCAATAAAGAAATGAAGAGCACACAGTGCGGGTTTTTATATTCCCGGTCAGGCTAGAATATTAAGCGATTGGCACTGGTGATAACTAGGACGGTGGAGGTTTCTACCATGAGCTGCTGTAAGTTGGGGAAGACAGTATATGGATTAAGATTGATACTGCCGAACAGAATGTCCCTCTTGACAGGACAATAAGAAAAGTATGCTCTTGCCCCAACTAACTTTAACATGATTTACTTATGGTTAATATGCTGCCAAAATATGAAGATAGAGAAATAATAAATATCGTAAACGTAAGAACAATGATATAGTTTTAGGTATTATACTATAATATGTCATAGACCTTCAATTAATTTGTACGAAATAAGCATTAGGCTTGTAACAGGGCTTTTATATTTGTTTGATACAATTGATGTTACATATTACCTGAAATTAAGTAGCGGAAAAAGTCAACTTCCGACCTGCTTTCGATTTCTGCTCAAAGGCGTTCGTATCAGGATCGACAAAAGCATCATGAGATACAACGAAATAAGTCGAAATTAACAGATTAAAATTTATTAAATTTTAATCGATTAAAAAAACTTTATTAAACGCATACAATAATATACAATCGAATAAACATGTAATATATACAATTAACAATTATATACTATAATAATATTGTACTACTAATATTATACTATAGTATTAAAGTGCCTTTGAGCAGAATAAGCTTGAGGCCACATTATCCGGAATCTCTCCGCCCGGAAAAAAATAGCGCTGAAAATATAATTCTGCGCTAATACAATACAGTTGAAAATGTGTTCGTTTTTCAGATTTATTGTGTTACAAGTGTGTTTAATTTTCAGCTTTATTGTATTAGTGCAGAGTTCTATTTCAGCGCTGTTTTCCCGGTCGGAGAGTTTCCGGATAGTGTAGTCCGAGCCCAAAGTATGTATTCCTTATTCATGCGATGCTAGACGATACCTTCAATTAGGTACTACTCTTAATATAATATCTGCTAAGATTTTTTTTAACCTTACTAGTAGATACTTTATACAAAACTTTAAATTCCTTATTTCAATAATCGCTATAGGTATTTGTGTAATTAAACCGGAATTTAACAAGCACTGTTAGTGCTTGTTAAAGAGTAACACAATTAAATACAAAACTTGACAATAATAGGGAATGATCGAAGGCACTGTAGAAATACAGAAAAAAAAGTTAGCACCAAAATCATAGTTATTTACAACAAACTCATCTGGCCAGGCGATAGTAAGGAATTCCGGAAGAATGCCAAAAGCTATTACCACGGTTAACTAATTTAGTGCTTTTGGACTCACTTAAAATTAACATTTATCTAGATAAGCTTGTAGAATTACAAAGATCAAAAATGTGAAAACGTTGATAGACGCAATTCGACTCTACTCTGAAATAATTATATAGAATCGAAATCAAGTGATGTAAAAATAGAAAATGATACATTGTAAAAAAAATCTAAAAAATTGGTCCTACAAGAATTTGTCAGCAGTAAAGACTACGAAGATTAATTAATAAAATGTAGGGCATAAAACGCAGGCGCTCTACAATACAATTTCATATTATAATTTTGCAAGCTATTAGGTTCCTCCTGGTCGCGACTCAATGATTGGTAAATTGTATCAGTTAATTAGTTTACTATTACGAAGTAAGTAGTTATTAATCTGTGGTACTGTGCAACGCAGCGTAAAAGACGTACCTATTTTAGGTTCTATTATAACACGTGTATAGTTAACTATAGCGAATAAGTAAATATTAACCATTTGTAGAAAATGTATAATATCTATTTCAATTTATTTTATGTTTCCATACTACAATATCACGCAATATTTACTGCCAATAAATAATATAACTGGCTAGATATACTAATATTAAATACTTTAGTATCATCAGTAATTATTTAGATAATAATAATAGTGTAGTCTTAAATATAACTTCAATTCTTTATATCTAGATGCCATTGTTTATGAATAAGTACTTTCTAGAGAGTGTATTAATGTAAGTGAAGTTCAGTCTCCTAGTTGGATTCTAAATCCATTACAACGATCTTATATATAGTAAAACAGGATTCACAAAATTCTCTATAATAATTAAACAAAATAATACAATAACTATTTATTACTTAGGTATAAATAAATAAAAATAATCCTATGGAGCGTGAGCGGTCTTACTTAGTGTTATTTCTTAAACAGTGCCGTTACTTCGTCGATTGTTCTATTCTTAGTTTCTGGTAGTTTTAAATACGTGAAGATGAAAAATATTATCAAAAGTACAGTGTAAGGCAAGAAAACGTAGTTGCCTAACGCGTTCGACATGGAAATAAAGGTGAGGCCAACTATGAAGTTGGCGAACCAGTTAACAAGTGCCCCGACACTGACGGCCGCGCTCCTCGCGCCCTGTCCGAACATTTCCGACAGTATCATCCAGGGAATCGAACTAGGTCCGACTCCGAAGAACGCAACATACAGCAATGTAAATATAACTGCGAATATGCTCATCGTGTAGTTATTTTCGTAGGTGAAGAAGGCGACCGTCATGAGTACTGAGAAGACGGCCATGCCGCCGAGACCACACAACTGTAGCGTCCGCCTGCCGAGACGATCCATTAGGGGAATCGAAACGAGAGCCATAATAAAGAGCATGCTGCCCACTCCGATAGATGCTAACCTAGCGTCGGACTCGCTGAGACCGGCGCTGTTGAATATCGTGGTAGAATAGTACAGTACCGCATTGATTCCACCCAACTGCTGGGAAAGATGCATCACAATACCGATGAGAAGCGGTGTACGTAAAGACTTGATTTTGAACAGGTCACCGATCGTAAACTTCTGCTCTTGTTTTTCAGCGAGTTCCTCGTCGCGCATGTCTTTAATTTCATCTTCGATGTCGCTAGTTCCTCTCAATTTCTTAAGTACCGTTCGAGTTTGCTCTTCGTCTTGTTGGACGAATAGGAGATACCGGGGAGATTCGGGCACGAGTGGCAGCAAGATGCATTGAACAGCAGAGGGGATAATCGCCAATCCCAGGAGCCAAGGCCAGCCCTCGTCGCTTCCCATTATTACATCGATGCCCAAAATCTGGCCTCCGACGAGACCGAATGCAACGGCTAATTGGTTTACAGTACCGAAAGCCCCCCTTAGTCGCACAGGCGCTACCTCTGACACGTATGTTGGTGACGCTGTTGTAGCAAATCCACAATTAATGCCAATAAGGAACCTTCCAATTATTAGCATAGCTACTGATGTTGCACTTTTGCTGAAGCCCATAAAAACGGCTCCGATGACACCGAACGCTGCATTTACAATTAAGGCAAACTTACGGCCTTTTTTATCGGCGATCCAACTTGCCAGCGGGCACCCGATCATACCACCGACAGCAAATATGGAAACGATTACACTGAATAGCGTATCGACGTTCACCTCGTAGTTTGCTATGATGAAATTTTGAATGAATTCTTTCGGAGAATTTATGACCCCAGTATTGAAGCCAAACTGGAGCATACCAAGTACAGCGCCGAACACTGCATAAAGCAGTGCGCCTGTTACTCCGCCACTCATTTTGCCTCGAGGTATCGAATCTGAAATGAGAGAAAATGCAATTCAGTATTATACTTGTAATTTGTATGTAACTATGTACCACAATATAAATTATTATTTATCTTATCTGAGAAACTGACTTTTACATCTAAAAGATCTGCTTGTTTAGTAATATTTGCTATGTTGACATTGTATGACATTACGGATTTATAATCGCAAGTCCTCATTGATTTAAATCGGTAATAAATATAAAAAATAAACTCTCTGTAAGAGTGATGTTCAAAGCCCAATCAATACTTGCTGATGCCACTTACAGGAAAAAGTATCTAATGCCGATATATTACATCAGTAAAATTATAGTAATTTAATTGATGGACGAATATTGCGCTTATCACCTATTACATTAGATAAAACTACTGACGCTCGACGGATTGATAACGCTTTTTGTTGCCTCCGCTAAGAATATTTTAAGCCGTTACATGAAGAAGATATATAACAAATGTGGTAGGTAAACGGTCGAAATCAGGGTTTATCCATAAATCGGGAAGGTATTACCACGATATTTGCATGTGTCAATAAATGAAACACGTACATTTTACACACACACACACATACACAGCAAGACTAGTATATTTTAGTTACTTCCACAGTATAATGTCCTATGGCATTCTACTGTGGGGAAATGCTGCCGATATAAATACTATATTTGTGCTGCAGAAACGAGCTGTTCGGGCAATCTACAAGCTGGCCCCCAACACGTCATTAAGAGAGAAGTTTAAAGAAACTGGAATCCTAACCGTAGCTTCTCAGTATGTTCTATCAAATGTATTATATGTTAAAAAAATTTAAACCTATTCAAAAAGAAAAGTGACAACCACAATAGAAATACCCGAAATAAGCATAAGCTTGATGTACCAGTGATTAGACTTAGTAAAGTAAAGAGTTCGTTTAAAGGCCAGTGTATACGCCTATACAATAAGATCCTAGAAAGCGTTCAAAATTTTTCAATCAATCAATTTAAAAAAATAGTTAAAGAACGTTTGTGTGCTAAAGCCTGTTATAAAGTTAATGATTTTATGAAAGATAGCACACTTTGGGAATGAGGTGACCCTCTGCAAGGCTACTTCTAAATTACATATATTATTGTACTCTTGTTATGTAGTTTTAGTCATAACATTGTTATATGCCTTTTTTATATTTTTAAAAGAACAATTTTCCATCTTTTTGATAAAAGATGGCCCCGCGCGAGTTTCTTACGCCGGTTCCTCTCGCCGGGCGCCGGGCGCCGGGCGCCGGGCGCCGGGCGCCGGGCGCCGGGCGCCGGGCGCCGGGCGCCGGGCCAGCTAGTAGCTCCCGGACCGGTGGGAGGCATCATGTAGATCGACGTTCAGAAAGTGTATAAAAATACCTATTTTGAATAAAAAAATTTGACTTTGACTTTGACTTTATGTTTTTGCAAAATCTGTGGATCGACGCATAAAAATTGCGACTCCTCTTTAGTGCGATTTGTGATCGATTCTTTGATTGTCGGTACTACGCTGCTTTATGCTGAAACCTTTTTTACCTATGGACGAAAACATATTTTTCGTGTTCACTCTGTTTACTACTTTAAAATTCTGCAAGGAGTTCGTAACACGTTACGCCTGATTTAAAACTAATTTCACAAGACATTTTACATATGCAATTTACATAAAATTCCATGGAATAATATTGTCTTTGTGTACAAGTGTTCAAAAATATAAAAAGACACGTAGGAAAAAATAATAAAGTTTAGAATAGCCCCATTTTAAATAATAGAACACTCGTTAGTCATTTTATACAAGTTTCAAATGAATCTAGGCAAACAATTTAATTAATCTATATATATATATATATATAAAAGAAAGTAGTGTTAGTTACACTATTTGTAACTCAAGAACAGCTGAACATATTTAACTGAAAATTGGTGGGGAGGTAGCTTAGAACCAAGAGACGGACAAAGGATACTTTTTATCCCGATCCCGTGGGACGTGACATAAAGTTTATAAAATTTGTGATTTGATATGGAAAATTACAAAGTAATAGAAAGTAATAAAATTATCTTATAAATATATAATAAAAAATGGATTGCAATTCTAATGTCTCGCTAAAACTTGAGACCGGCTGGATTTGGCTAATTTTGTTCTTGAAATTTAAACGGGGATAAATATTGGAAAAATTGCGGGCAAAATATTAACACTATATTTATAGGTGCGGCAGAACAACGTGTATACAATAAGAAATAAACTGCAAAAAAAGACCTTCGAGAAATATGTCGCGTTGATGTTGATTTTCCTAGCCGGAATCCTAAATATTCATAAAGTATATGATAAATTACTTTTCTGCAACGAAGCTTTATAGGTCATGCCCTTTGGCACGTGCAATATGAGAATAATGAAAGCAATTCGTGTGGATGTTGTGAAGAAGCTAGGGAATTTCATTCAAGATCAAGAAATCATCAATAATATTTCTACTTTTCTCTATTATGAGTCTCAATCAATTTCATTGGGAAACTAGCTCTAAGATTCCGATAAAATTAAATACTTTTCAAATAACTCTCGATCTTGTCTTAAGTTGAGGAGAACTTGTTGCCGAAATGTAAGTTTTACACTAATGATATAGCTACCACTAGAATCATCACTAACTACTAAGCGAAGAATTCAAGAGTTCAAACAATATTATGGTAACGCATAAGGTCAAAATATACATACTGCAATATTAAACAACACAAATCCCTGAACTATGAAAAAACGATACTCTAATTGAAAGTCAAACTAGAATTATGAAAATATCAAGTACGTTTCCGATATCGAATAAGGTACCTTCTGCAGATAAAAGATTTCCAATCTAATCGTGATAATATCGATGATAATGATGTAATAATAACATGGAATAGTTCGACAATCTGACGTACATGAAATTGTTAGTGATCCCTACTGGCTACTACCTAATGGCTATTGGCGCGTAGGATTTTTGTATGTATTTAATATAACCCTGGTTTCTGACCAGGGTTATATTTCAAGCCAAGAGGTGGTAGAAGAAGTTATGTTTTTGGTTAAACCTAAGCATCTAGGTATATCAGGTTATTAATTTACTAAGATTGAATAACTAATTATTGTTACCTCGAAATATTTAAAATTCGGATTTATCTAAAATTAACTGATGCACTTTTAGTTTTTATCCATATCAGGCATCTGACTCCTTTGATCTGTGGCGCTATCTCTTCTAACTTCTTATTTTGTCTACTAGGCGCACTTAAACAATTCAGCTAAGAAATAATTAATGGTTATAGTCCATTGACTAAACTTAAATAACATAGGTAAATAATAAATGATTTAAACTTAATTTTCGATCGTCGCGTGATTCGCGCCCCAATAATGCCCGGAGAACAAAATATGTCACATGTACATTTCCACTTGCACTTTTATGGTCATCTTTAACCGTAACTTATAGCCTTTATAATATCAATATAACCTCATACCATGACGAGAATAATGAAGAACAATAAAATTTAAGGACCAATTAATTATTTTAATGACTTATTGTCTTAGTTCTTAAGCTTAACAAAACCAATAAACCTGAATAGGTTTTCCTCAAAAGTAGTTATTGAATTGTTCCTAAGTTTATGTTTTTAGAAATCAAATATTGCTATAATATTTAGATAGCTAAAAATTTTCTGACTGATTTTACGGTCTCAAAATCTTAATATAGAATTTCTAGCCACTTGTAACAACAGAATTGGCATAAATGGCATTCATAGTGATATAGAATGCATAATGACTCAAATCTCATTGAATGATTCAAAGTAACCACTTTATCCTTATAAGTCATAACTCATTAACCTCATAATATATGATTAACATACAACATATTTAAAAAAAATCTAAATTAAACGCACAAGTAGGAATACAATTAGCTTTAACACCGACTACTAAGCCCACACTAATTAAATATGTAGTTAATAATGACGATCTTCAACATTGAATATCGATATACCTAGAAATCGGTTAAATAAAATATAGAGCTATGACTTTGCAATTACAACTGCGTTTCTATTGCTGTATACTATATGCAGCAATGTATAGGCACTCTATTTTTTAGCCCCCGACGAAACAGATGGGTGTTATAAGTTTGACGTGTGTCTGTGTATGTGTATATTTGTGTCATCGCAGCTCCCAAACGGATGAATGGATTTTGATCTATTTTTTTTTTGTTTGAAAGCTGACACGATCGAGAGTGTTCTTAGATATAATTCATCATCAGCTCGTTCACTGCTTGACATTCGGAGGGTTTCATAAAATTTTTAATTTCGTTTATTCAATCAGTATTAATAAACACCAATGTTATTGCTGATAACTGGTTCTGACATTGACTTTAAGGGCAGTTATTTGACTGTTTGAAAATCTTCTGATAAGTGTCGGGTTAAGTTATTCACATAGATAAATCATTGGTCGCGTTTGGCGCTCGACCCCAGCGAGACCAATGATTAGTCTATGGTTATTTACAACTTTTGGCACTTGCTTACTTCAGTCAGGCGCCAGAGATTTGTGAATAAGCTATCCGACACATCAGAAGATTGTGAAACAGGACCTTAGTGCGGCCATGTATATGAGAGGCTGTAATTACGACTAAAGTAAAATATTAGCAGCGAGTAATTGATCAGCTGTTTTCTGTTTTTATTTTCTATAACAATACCAATCGATGACGAAACGTTTAACAATGTCACAACCACAATAAAGTGTCCACATTTTTTACCATTTCGCTAGAGTTGGGCAACGCTGTCCCAACATTCGTTGCCAAAGTCAACTATACAATGATAAGGCAGACGATAAGGAGTCATTTTATTTATTATTTGCTATTACAATTAAAATAAAATATAATATGAAAAACTCAGACATACTAATCTAAGGAAAAAATATGGTTTAATACATGTATTTGGTAGACCAAGAATGTCCTACGGTCAGACGTGAAACTGTACAAAGAAAAATATAAAATCTCTAGAAAGAAGTATAACATACAATAAACATCAAACTTAAAGATAAATTTCGGAAACGAACGAAGATTATAGATATTAAATACCAGATTAAACAATTAAATGGAAGTGGTCAGTACAGGAAAGGGCCAAGACAGAAGAGTGGCCCAAATAAATAATAAGATGGTGCCCCAGATGTAAAAAGATACGCAGGCAAACAATATCGAAGATGGATAGATGAAATTAAAAAGGTAGCAAGTCCAAGTTCGATGAGGCTAGAGGGAGATAAACTTTTGTTGAGAACACAGGGGGAAAACGCCTATGCTGCAGAACAAGACAATCGAGAAAACGGTGTCAAATAGGTACATTAGTGTAATATACATTCATTCACTTTTTTTATGGAAGCAGGTCATAATCGAGCCGTGAGCCGTGAGCCCCTGACGTCACTGCGACCCAAGTGGATGTATTGGTACTCCTTCGAGTTACAGTATCGTCCACAGTCCCATGTTGCTCATAGACTAAACGATATGGCTGGGGTTGGTGCTGCGAATTTCCTCTTGAGGTGTTTATGGAGCTTGTAGTGCCTAGTTAGGGTTCTGGTGAGGATTGTTAGATGTTTCCTACTCATAACACAACCTAATAATTTAGGTTGTAAGTTTATAAATTATAGTAGGTTAATACGAAAAAAATTTAAATTGATTAAAGGCTATTATTATAATATTTTATTATTATAAAAGTTTTATCACTTTTCGTTTACCTACATGTCACAAAACAGTATGAATCATCAGAAGTTAATGTAAATATTTTGGTACAGACTTCAAAGTAACAAAACATCTTACTTCATAGAGCTGCACACGAGCTGCAACTAGGGTTTAACCAATTTGCTCATTCTTAAATTTTTTTCTCCCTACAGGTACAGGTATAATAGGTACACATACTGCATAAGGAGGAGAAGTAAAACATGGTCACTTAAATGCGCACTTAATCATAATACGCTTAAATAATCACGAAAACTGGATTTGAGATACCTAAATAATGTAAAATATTATGCTGGAAAAAACCAGAACAAATTATCTCAATTAATTTAGTTAATCAAAACTTTAATGTAAATATTTTAGGCAAAATAGTTAAAAGACTTCTACGAAAATAAACAAATTTTAAGTAACCCCCGAAATGTCAAGCAGTGAGTGAGCTGATTATGATGAATTATACTTAAGAACACTCTCGATCGTGTCAGTTTTCAAACAAAAAAAAAACTAGATCAAAATCTGTTCATCCGTATGATAACTACGAAGCCACGGCAGAAACACACAGACAGACAGGTCAAACTTATAACACCCCTCTGTTTTAGTCGGGGGTTAACAGAACAAGAAGGCAGGCATCGATTAACATAATATTATGATAATGTTAAAGTCGTTTGCGTATCTCCACATCAATCAGGCGCTCAACACAAACGCTACAACTTTCGTTTTTAACGATTACAATGTAAACATTCCACGATCACACTTGCTCTAGAATTCTCGAAATATTTAAAATCTTCCCGCGGTTAGTAAACACTTACATTTTTATCAGTAATCTCAGATGTTATATTATATAATCACAGATACGACGTAAACAGAACTTATGTTACAACGCTTGTGTACAGACCGCGACACAGGCGGCGACGCGAAACAGACTGGTTGGCTAAGGCCACGCTGATAGGGTAACCAGTTTTACAAACATATCCGAACAGATTTACATTCATCATTTATGTATATTTACTTTACTACATATTTTTGGCGGAGTTAAGGGATAAAGGCTTGCTTTTGGTACAGTTACGAGTAAAAAAATCTATAATAATCGAATACGTAGGTCGTACTTACGTGAAGCAAATCTTTCAGTGCAGTTTTATGAGAATTGTGCAACCTTTAATTTACTTGCCAAATTGTGGAATTTGGCAAGTAAATTAAAGTTTATGTAAATGAAAGCTAATTTATTTTCAAAAGTTGCATAGAAATACATAAAATTAATTAAAATAACATAACACACACTACCTCAGATTAATAGCTCACATTACATGCGTAATGACACGATTTTGTCACACGTTGACGTTTGTCAATATGTCTTACACATCCAATAGACAACATTTGCTTATTTTGTATCTAAGAGGCAAGAATCCTTATAAAGTTTAAAATTCTTCACTGCTAGGTGACACTGCTAAAGAATTTCTAACACTTATTTATTTACACTTAAACCTTATTTATGATATGTATGCCTTTTTAGAGTGTCGCCCTACATTCTTACCCCAAAAACTTTATTTTACCAGAAACTAGCAAAAACATTATTTTGTTTTATCAAATAAAAAAAATCTTAGCCTCAACCCTGAACGTAGTGTGTTTGCATAAAGATGAACAAGCAACTTGATACAGCGATTACTGGTTACAAATGACAGACTACACGCAAAAACCAACGCACTAGATTACCAACTACCGAACCAACTACTGTTATTACTCTTGAATTAGTCGTGATTCATAAAAAACTAAAAAACCGTGGAAACAGGAAAGAAGAATGTTAAAATATAAATTATCCTTATGTAAGACATTAGCCCCCTGCACACAGTTTCGGACTGCGTTCCAAATCGCGGAGAGATTTGTGCGGTTTGGACTGCGGATCGAACTGTCGTGCTAATTACGACTAAAAATGCGACCACAGTTTGAAACGGGCCACGGACTGCCGGATTCACGTATATTTAGGTAATTTGGGCGGTTAAAACTGTGGAAAAATACGCTCGCATCGACATGTCAGATCGAACTGTCAACCCCGAGCATCTATCTACAATTCTACATGTTCGTTTCGGAGCGAGGGCTGGAATTACTAAATGCAGGAATCAGAAAATGGAGGAACACAGATTAAAAAAAAACGAATAGATAAACAGCTAGGTACATAATTAGCTTTCGATTTGATTGCACTGCTACAAGTATACGTTGTATCCACGATTATGTGCCGTTGAAGGGGACGTCAAAATTTTCAGATTTAGATCGTTCTATAAAAGCTGTTTCTCTGTAAGTAAGTATATAATATATTTTCTACTCTGTGGTTGCTCACGGCTCCGCTCGCGAAAATAAAGTATCCCACGGGAATTTTACTGTATTTTTTCGGGATAGAAAGTAGCCTATGTTTTAATCCAGAGCCTAAACTACTACCATTTCATCAAAAGCTGTTCAGTAGTTTTTGCGTGAAAGAGCAACAAACCCTCATCCATCCTCACAAACTTTCACATTTGTAATTTTTTTATTTTTTTTATTAGGTTTGGCAACAATGGTTTACACGTATGACGTAATACATTAAAAAAATACAATTAAATTCACAATGAAACGTATATCAAATTTCTCAAAGAAAAACACAGCCTGCAAATGTATTAAAATAAACATTACCAATCAATCAATAATTAAAATAGCAGTAGGAAGAGAATGAAAAAATAGAAAGAGAAGAAACTTTAAAACGGTATTCGATCCATCTACAGGAGAAGATACGTATCGCATAACAATCGTCTCTGCTCCATCACTCTGGACGTTGACAACTCCTATTACAGGGGAGGCTATGCCAAAAGAAGAAGAAGAACAATCGTGTCGCTTTGCACTGTTCAAATATTAGCAGCCCAAGAGCTACTAGGAAATTTAGAGCAGGTGTTTGAGGGGGGGGGGGGGGGGGGGGGGGGGGGGGGGGGGGGGGGGGGGCAAGCTGAAACCTTGTCCTATACTTCTCCTATTGTACCTCAACACGAGACTGCAGGTCTGGCTGGAAGACCTGCTGCAGGTCTGGCTGGAGAAGCGGGGCTAAGACAATATACAAATTTTTGAAAAGTGAATTTTTTAATCCCCAAAAAACATGATTGAGGCAATTTGAAATTTTAATATTGTGTTAGTTTAATGTTTAAGGAGTTGGGGAAAAAAAGCCAGGTCATTTAGTCGGGGCTTTAACCTTGCCAGACCAGTGTAAATTTGGAAAGGTTAAGAAATAAAAACACGATATAAAATTAAAAATTTAAACATTAAACTATGATAAAAACCTAACCAAGAGCATGTCCCGACATGTCATAGGAGAGCAATAATCTTTGAATTACTTCAAAAGTTATTGTCCGATTTCGCTCAAAACGCCCCCCTGGCATTTCTAAACTATAGGAGAATAGTTTAGAAATGCCAAATGTCAATTTTTTTGGGACGAGAGAAATATGTATTGTTTTAGTTTTTAAGCCTTTGGTTTACAACGCTCTATAAAATCATATAATTTATGTTCTATACACTCCACGTGTTTTGAATACATATATAGGTAGCCTTCCGATCTATGCGACCGCGAAGTGAGAGCGCGACTCGCGACCGCGACCAGCAAACCGGCCAATCAGGTTCTTTGGCCACGCTCACTGGTCGCGCGACACGGGTCGCGGGGATTGTTTAATGCCCCATATAAATTTAGTAGCTTCGCAATCCTATTTCGGTCTCGGGTTGCGTGCATCGGAAGGCTACCTTTATATTATATCAGTTGACACTACTTATAAGGCTAGGTACTGGAGCAGAACCGGTTCAGCGAGTACTTAACACTCGTGATTGTAGCAAAAACAACCAGCGCACAGAGCACAACTCAACACGCAAACTCTACATTCAGTTTTACATATTAGACGACATCTGTGGCTCAGTGGTTAAGGCGTTGGCGCTCAAGTCGGAGGTCGCGGGTTCGATTACGCCAGGGAAAAAAAGTTTTCTGTGTTCCTCGGTCATGGATGTGTATTACATAATACGTGTATTATTCAATAAAAATCTTAAATATACGTATAGTATAAATAAGTAAATAAAATAAAAAAAGCCTTATATCGATTTCTGATTAATTAATCAAGTATAGTATATCTATTTATGCACCTTGATCATGGCGTATGATGGCATGGCCATGACAGGTGTTTAAAGAAGAGAGCAGCAGCTGCAGCAGCAGCTGTCCAAGCCTATCTCATCCAGGCTGCCGTCCTGACCATGAGAACCGTGCTAAAATTTCCTATCAGTTTAATATCTCAGATATTCTTCATAAAAAACAAGTATTATATATTCTGAGGTTATTATACTCTACAATTTTTATACTCTTTCTAAGTAATTCGATTTTTTTATATTCGCACAATTTTATTTAACAGCGCCACTGGAGCCTCATATTGTCATGATAATTAATCAATTTTTTTGTTACTTATCATTGAAATGTGAAAGATTTGTGCGTGATATGAATTTTTAAATTTTTCCTAGGATATTGTTGCTTAATTACAAAAAAAATAGTTTATTTATGTTTTATTGTTGTTTATATTAGTTGTTTATATTTTATATTAGTTTATTGTTGTATTAGATTATTGATGTTTATTTTATTTTTGACCTGTGTAATTGCACAGTGTGTAAATGTGAAATATTAACTACATATGTTGTTGATCTTGTTACATAATATAAAAGTTACTTTTGCCTAAGAAAACCAAGATTTCAAGTTATAATACTACTTAGTTTAGTACCAAATTGAATTTTTTTGATTTTTTTCAATGTATTTTATCATAGGCAATCCACGTTTATGACACATATTGGCTTTGTAAATGTTTTGTGCAATTCCGATATTGACATCCAATATCGGAATTGAAAACCGTCCGATATTGCATGCCCTACTCGGATCCTAGCTAGAAAGAGATTTCTTCTCCTCCTTGGCCTGCACTAGATAGAGAGTGATGCAGATGTGTGAGTGACGATGATTGATGAGACTACGGTTGGGGTAGAGGAGCATATTGCATATTCTGTATTTCGACAAAAAAAGAAAAGTGGTCAAAAGAAACACGCTTTATGTGACACATTCACTGTTGCAGCTTATTTCTTCCGTTCTGATTAAGTAATCGCTTGTTTGGCGGCCGGTCATTCAATTGCATGTTACAAAGTCGAACAACGCAGACGCGACAATCTATTTGATGGAATGATTGATATTTGTCCACCAGGCCATTGTTCGTACTGCAGAACACAACGACCATAGCTGCCCATAATCACGGGAGGCATTAAGCAAAATGATTCAAGAACAAATAAGACGGTACAATTGATAAAAAAACTTTTAATCCGGTTCGGAAACTAGCCCGGCGAGAAGAACCGGCGCTCAAAGAAACTCAAAAAGATGGGAAAATTGTTATTTTCAAAACAATATTTTTACAATGTAGCAACTTAATAAGTAGATTGTATTCACCGGTTCTATCTAGCATCGTCGGCTTAAAAAAAAAGGTGTCAAATTGGGGGTTTTGCCTATGCCCGATCGATTGCGCTTATCCGTTCTTTCAATATCTGTAACGGTTACAAAGATAGACTTTTTGCAATTACTAGGCTCATTAGGCTCTATTCATTACTAATTACGTCATAAGCTAAGGGTCATTAGTGGTTAAGTGAAACAACAATGGTATTGTAATTGAGTCATTTTATTGGTAAAATAACACTCAAATAAACTACATAATTTCAAATCGTTGTGTAAGCTATTTGCACCAAAATGTACCACGAAATCATTCAGTGACTTATTGTTATAAATATAATACAGATACATTATACAGTATTCTCCACAAACCATGGTATAATCATTTTGTGCTCTAGCTATATTATATGACCATATTCTACAATTTCTCTCTAGAAACTTTCGGTGATATCCTTGTGGAGACCGACCATATGAATCAGAGTATTGTCCAATACGTTGTTTATCAATATGTATGGCAATCCAATGGGAACCTGGTTTATTATCAGTGTCCAAATTGCTCACGATATAGCATGGAACTGGAACACGTATCAGTAATCGGTTTGCTGCGTAAACATTATTTTCAATGTTTGCATCAATTTTCTTCAAACATGTCTAAAGTATCCATGAATACTGTTTAGGTATGGTGATCTTATCTGCTCTAGGGATTGAGTATTAATGTGCACCATCTTAACCAAACTTGATATAAATCATGATATTTAAAGTTGATATCAATATCATCATATTATAAGAGGGAGAAAAAGTAAACGTTTTTTGTAGCAAATTTTTTATTCAATACACATATAAGATATACAAACAAAAATCATCATAATATACTTAACTACTATAGTCTACTGAAATATTGCGATTTTAATCTATTTCTATAACATTATCGAATTCTGCATAAACAACGCAATTGATCTTTTGAGTCAGAGCAGATTCAAAGCGAACTTCTAATCTAACAATAAATAAAAATGCTGCATTATTTACAAATACATCTCTTAGGTACTTGCCCCAAAAATATATTGTCTAATGTCTAGCCTTGAACCCCTGACGGTATCGTTAGAACTTTTACTTTGGCTCGAATTATAGGATATTTTTCAGTAGTGGTAGCTAAGACCTTTTGATGGGCAAGTAAGACGGATGGGTTAATTTTTGTCCTTCGGACAAGGAGAGTCGCATCTGTTATTTTAATTTTGTATTTAACATCATCTGTTGGGGCCATCAAGTTAAATGTTTCACGTGATCTAACCAATTTAATACACATCTCAACACCATTAATTAAAAACTTTTCTTGATTGAATATGTCACCATGAAAGTGTTAAATCGAACAAATTAAAAACTTTTCTTGATTGAATATGTCACCATGAAAGTGTTAAATCGAACAAATTAAAAACTTTTCTTGATTGAATATGTCACCATGAAAGTGTTAAATCGAACAAATTAAAAACTTTTCTTGATTGAATATGTCACCATGAAAGTGTTAAATCGAACAAATTAAAAACTTTTCCTGGTTGAATATATCACGTTGAAGATGTCCAATCATTTCTATCTCTCTGCTTTCGCTAGCCAGACCTTTTCTTATATTAAAATATTCGATGTGCAAGTTTTTACTTGCTCAACAGGTACTAATGTGTTATCAATGGAATGTAATTATTGACGAAATAATTTCTAGTGATAGTTAGGGACGGAATGTGTGCCTCCATTAACCCAACGATAACAGTTGTGTTGAAATGCAATTAGCATTCCACAAGTTTTGTATATAATGGCCGAAAGTTTTAAGTATTGTCACAGTCGGTCATCGTGTGGTGAAGTTATTATTTCTGTGCAAGTTTGTGTGACAAGTGCTCTACAACTACTATGGAGGTGAGTGTTATAATGTTATTTTCTTTGTTTAGTAAAGTATTAGACTGATTATTATACTTGCCCGCGGCTCCACTCGCGTAAATACAGTATCCCACGGGGACACTGTACTTTTTTTTTCGGAATAAAAAGTATTGTATGTTTTAATCCAGTGCTTAAACTACTACCGTACCGAATTTCATCCAAATCTGTTAAATAGGTTTTGTGTGAAAAGAGTAACAAACATCCATCCATCCACCTTCACAAACTTTCACATTTATAATATTAGGATGTATACTAAGCATTTGTTATTGTTGTTACAGGCTTCATTTAACACCGAAGAAAATACTTTTAAACATTATTATTATTCGTTTTCTAACGACGATGAAAGCCAAGATAACATAACTCACAAACTACCAAAAACATAGAAAAAAGTTAGATCGGAAGACAACCTAGACACACTTTTTGAAATCAAAAAGTGTAAGCAGACAAAAAAGATATCATCAACGGTGTCTCGAGCTCACAAAGATGGCAATATTTTTATTTCAACCAATGCTGACGATAACTTACATGCAACTCATATTATAAAATTTGAGATATTTAATTTGAGTAAAATAGAAAAAGTTCATACTGAACAACAATGGAAATATGCCGATTACAAATTAAAATACTACACCAATGATGCTAATGACAGTTACAAAGAAACGAAGAAACTTGCTTATAACATAACAAAGGACATCGCAAGCGCAGAGAATTGTAAAAAATACAATTTTAAAAACAATTAACGAGTCACATTAAAATTTTTGAACTCTTTAAGTCATTAGTGTAATAATGTAAGCCTATTTTTTAATAATGTAGCTAAGTACCTGCTCTACTTATATTCAAACCTGCGTAAGTGTGAAGGATATCATTCGACTTTTCACATTGTAACTGGTTGTTACCCTTTTCTAAATCAACAATGGAGAACAGTGAAGTATGTGTCAGTACTTTCTTTTGCACGTCTATTGACACAGAAAATATGAGTGACTTTGAAGACGAACAATACAAAATTTGTGAAAAAGTGGAGACATCTATTGCGTTTGACGATGCTTTCAAGAAGACCTCTACAACTTATGTGATAAGGTTGAAACAAGTATCAAGTAAGTGTTATTGTAATGTGTTACTTTAAAATAATATTTACTACATTAATAGAGTTCACTCCAAACTTATAAAAAAAAATATATTGTCTTTCCAGTGAGTTTACTCTTCAGACCGGAGGAGAATTAAGTAGAAGAATGCATCAGGAAAACGCTACTAGCGCAAAAAGAGCAAGATATGAAGATGGAGCATCTACATCGTCAACCGGATCTAACAGTGTGAATGATGAAATGATGAACTGTTCTTTTTGTTAAATATTAGTTCGTAAAAGGTATTTCGCAAACCATTTAAAAAGTAATCTTCATAAAAGTAATGTTACAAAATCACATAGTACTTTAGAAAATGTAAGAGTCGTTGAATCAACTTTTGGTAATAGAATAATGTCATATAAAATCAACAGTAAATGTGACGAATTAAAAACATTCGAGACAACCGAAATATTTATGGAGTCTATCAAAGATCAAATAATAACATTATTTGAAGAATTGATTCGATCACTGACAATTTTTAAAGTAAATTTTGTGTTGCATGCAGATTTTGTTCAAGAAACAAAAAATATTTCTAACACATTTGAGTTCCAAACTTCTAATTATATAATAATGCAAGGTGATGTGATGACTTTAATATTTTCTTTGCATCTCTTTGTGACAAATTTGTAACCAAAATTAGTTCTTTTGAAAAAAAAAAAGATAGCGGTTGGAGTCTTAAAAAAACGTAAATAAATTTGATCCGTTACGCGGGAAATCATATATTGAATTACCTGGAGACATTAAACTTAAAAAAGCGGTAATTAATGTAAAGAATAATGATAGTTTGCAAAAAATATTTCTAACACATTTGAGTTCCAAACTTCTAATTATATAATAATGCAAGGTGATGTGATGACTTTAATATTTTCTTTGCATCTCTTTGTGACAAATTTGTAACCAAAATTAGTTCTTTTGAAAAAAAAAAAGATAGCGGTTGGAGTCTTAAAAAAACGTAAATAAATTTGATCCGTTACGCGGGAAATCATATATTGAATTACCTGGAGACATTAAACTTAAAAAAGCGGTAATTAATGTAAAGAATAATGATAGTTTGAGCTTTAAATGGGCTTTGCTTTCAGCATTATACCCAGTTACCAAAAATTCGGATAGATTTTCATCTTACATGGTGCACTCAAATAAACTAAACTTTACAGGAATATCTTTTCCGGTTAAAATGTGTGATATATCAAAAATTGAAAGATTGAACGATATTAGTATAAACGTTTTTGGATTAGAATATAACATCAAAACAAAAAAGCACAGTGTAGTGGGGCCGTTATTTTTAACTAAATCTAGAAAGACTAGTCATGTTAATTTACTATTTTTTCATGTGGTAATATTAATCATTGTAGCTATATCAAAAATTTGTCACGTTTAGTCAAATTTCCAATCAAGAACATGCAGTTTACATTTGTGATGGATGTTTATTACACTTTCCAACACAAGAAAGGTTATGCAATCATCAGCTAAACGATTGTTCCCATGTAAAAACCAAAATACCAAACGGTGTCACAACTGGTAAAGACTGGTTCGGTAAACCTGTTCCAAATAATATATTAAAATTTGATAAATTTAATAGGGCGTTAAAAATACCTTTCGTAATATAATAGCTCCCCACACTGATTTCAGTGACGGTGGCCGGTTTAATTGAAACCAGGCCAGCTACGCAGGAGTTATTTTATAGTGCCCAAGTGTGTGCGCAGTACACAAGAGCACTCTCTCTTCCTTTACTCTCGTAACCCAGTGGGACGAATAACCGACACGACTGGTGAGGTATCAGGCGCAGGTCCGACTTTTTACATGCCCATCCGACGCATGGATCATCTTTCTTGTCAGACAATCAGGTGATCAGCCTGCATTGTCCTAACCAAACTTGGAAACAAGATTTTTTGTTGTTCCAATGCGGGAATCGAACCCACGACCTCCGAGTCGAGAGCCAAGCTCTAAACCACTAGACCACGGAGGCTGTTATTGCTTTCGTAATATATGCTGATTTTGAAGCTTTCCTAAATCCGATTGAATCCTGCTCAAACAATCCATCAAAACCTTATACAAGGGACATTCATAAACACGAAGTTTACAGTTTTGGTTACTTAAATGTTCATATGATGATAAGCTATCAAAATATGTAACATACAGTGGTCCAAATTGTGCACAAGTATTTATGGATCGGTTGTATGAAGACATAAAAAATATTTGTACAAAAATCACTTTTGTTAAAAATCATAAACTCCTAACCGACCAAGAAAACGAAACAATTTTAAACGAAAAAGAATGCTTCATATGTCACTCTAGTTTAAATGGTGAAGATCAACTATGTTTTAATACAGGAAATTTTATAGGTGTTGCACACGATATTTGTAAAACTAAATTTCGAATCAATGGTCATATTCCAATTATTTTGCATAACCTTAGTAATTAAGATTCTCATTTTATTGTTCATGCATTATATACTCTAGAAGGAGAAATAGATATAATCCCTCAAACAAAGGAAAAATATATCTCGTTCTCAAAAAAAATAAATGTAAATAATCAAAAAGTTGAATTGAGGTTTATAGATTCACTAAAATTTTTACCATGTAGTCTAGATCAATTAGCTAGAAATTTAAATGAAAAACAACTTGAAACATTAAATTATAATTTTCCGAACTATGACGATTTCAAACGTTTAAGAAGGAAAGGAGTTTATCCATGCGAATTTATGACATCTTATGATTCCGTTAAACTTTCATCACTCCCTAGTAAAGATAATTTTTACAGTTCTTTAACTGATTCACATATTTCTGACGACGAATACAATCATGCTAGAGATGTTTGGCGATATTTTCATTGTAAAGATATGTTGGATTATTCTAACTTATATCTTAAAACCGATGTTTTATTATTAACTGATGTATTTGAAAATTTTAGAACCCTATGTTTGCAAACTTATGTATTAGACCGTACTCTTTACTATACAGCCCCTGGGTTAAGTTGGAATGCTATGTTAAAATGCACGAAAATTCAATTAGAATTACTTACAGATTTCGATCAAATAGCATTTGTGAAATCGGGAATACGTGGTGGTATATCTTAATGTAGTAATCGTTATGCTAAAGCTAATAATAAATACATGCAAGAATATAATAAAGATAAACCAACATCTTTTTTAACATATTTTGATGCTAATAATCTTTACGGGTGGGCTATGTCGCAATATCTTCCGTTTGGGGGTTTTGAAGGGGTAAGCTTGAATACATATTATAATGTTCCTGATGACTCAGAATGTTCATATTAGATATTTCATCACTCACACTGTTAGATCCGGTTGACGATGTAGATGCTCCATCTTCATATCTTGCTCTTTTTGCGCTAGTAGCGTTTTTCTGATGCATTCTTCTACTTAATTCTCCTCCGGTCTGAAGAGTACTCACTGGATAGACAAAATATTTTTTTTATAAGTTTGGAGTGAACTCTATTAATGTAGTAAATATTATTTTAAAGTAACATATTACAATAACACTTACTTGCTACTTGTTTCAACCTTTTCACATAAGTTGTAGAGGTCTTCGTTGTAAACATCGTCAAACGCAATAGATGTCTCCACTTTTTCACAAATTTTGTATTGTTCGTCTTCAAAGTCACTCATATTTTCTGTGTCAATAGACGTGCAAAAGAAAGTACTGACACAAACTTCACTGTTCTCCATTGTTTATTTAGAAAAGGGTAACAACCAGTTACAATGTGAAAAGTCGAATGATATCCATATTCACACTTTTACGCAGGTTTAAATATAAGTAGAGCAGGTACTTAGCTACATTATTAAAAAATAGGCTTACATTATTACACTAATGACTTAAAGAGTTCCAAAATTTTAATGTGACTCGTTAATTGTTTTTAAAATTGTATTTTTTACAATTCTCTGCGCTTGCGATGTCCTTTGTTATGTTATAAGCAAGTTTCTTCGTTTCTTTGTAACTGTCATTAGCATCATTGGTGTAGTATTTTAATTTGTAATCGGCATATTTCCATTGTTGTTCAGTATGAACTTTTTCTATTTTACTCAAATTAAATATCTCAAATTTTATAATATGAGTTGCATGTAAGTTATCGTCAGCATTGGTTGAAATAAAAATATTTCCATCTTTGTGAGCTCGAGACACCGTTGATCATATCTTTTTTGTCTGCTTACACTTTTTGATTTCTAAAAGTGTGTCTAGGTTGTCTTCCGATCTAACTTTTTTCTATGTTTTTGGTAGTTTGTGAGTTATGTTATCTTGGCTTTCATCGTCGTTAGAAAACGAATAATAATAATGTTTAAAAGTATTTTCTTCGGTGTTAAATGAAGCCTGCAACAACAATAACAAATGCTTAGTATACATCCTAATATTATAAATGTGAAAGTTTGTGAAGATTGATGGATGGATGTTTGTTACTCTTTTCACACAAAACCTACTTAACAGATTTGGATGAAATTCGGTATGGTAGTAGTTTAAGCACTGGGTTAAAACATACAATACTTTTTACCCCGAAAAAAAAGTACAGTGTCCCCGTGGGATACTGTATTTACGCGAGTGGAGCCGCGGGCAAGTATATTAATCAGTCTAATACTTTACTAAACAAAGAAAATAATATTATAACACTCACCTCCATGGTAGTTGTAGAGCACTTGTCACACAAACTTGCACAGAAATAATAACTTCACCACACGATGACCGACTGTGACAATACTTAAAACTTTCGGCCATTATATACAAAACTTGTGGAATGCTAATTGCATTTCAACACAACTGTTATCGTTAGGTTAATGGAGGCACACATTCCGTCCCTAACCATCACTAGAAATTATTTCGTCAACAATTACATTCCATTGATAACACATTAGTACCTGTTGAGCAAGTAAGAACTTGCACATCGAATATTTTAATATAAGAAAAGAAATCGGTTCAGTAGATCCACTACTGAACCGATTTTAAAAATTTTTTTACCAATAGAAGGCTTCGTTGTTTGCGAGTGAGTTAAGTTCTTAGAGAAAAGTTGTATAGCTTGATAATACTAAATAAAGACGTCGGTACTAAGGTTAATTTTTAAACTGCGCTTATAGTAAGTACATGAGGTTAGATAAGATTAGATTAAAATGATAATTTATGAATTCTATTTCGATATTTATTAGGTATTAAAACCCAATTTGCCGCGGGCAAAAGCTAGTCGTTAATAAAATCATTGACCTTATAATAAGCTTTAGTACGCAAACATACTGTAATCTACATATTATTAGCTAGACATAAGCTAGAAAATAGAAAACTACCGACAAATTCACCCCATTAATGAAAGACAATCCTACTAGGAACCTAAACACAGGAATACTTACAATAAATATAGCAATGTCGTAATTCCGTTCTAAGCCTTCTGAGCTGTAGACAAATTATTTTAATATATTTTTTTATTGTTGTAGCAAATTAAATGTGAAATTGCTATTAGTTTTTCACAAGGCGTTCGTATTAGAAAGGCGCGTCACAGTTATAGGGAGTCACACAAAATGAAATCAATTTACCCCTTGTTCCGTTTAGCGTTAAATAAATGCGCAATATGAAATTGAAAATTGAAATCTTACATTGTGCAATTTACTTGCAAGTAAAATAAATGTCATAATTGCCAAAAAAAAATATCGTAATTGACAAACATTTTCTTGTATTGGAAACTATTTTTTTTTTAAATTAATTAAATTAAATTGGAATCTACACAATTTTCAATTACACTTGTGGTCGCCTAGTGCTCGAAATTCGACCATAATTCCTGACCTAATCTGAGCATAATTCATTTTATTTACTTAAATATGTAATTTATATGTACCTATTGCATGCAACTTATTGTAATCTGTGATTTATATTTGTGGACTGGTAAATAAATAAATTTGATTTGATTTGACTTTAGAAGGAAAGTAAAAGAACCCTTCTAAAGTTTGAATTTTAGTTATTTTAGATGTAAAAAATACAAATAAAAGAAATAAAAATATACCTAAATGTTATCTATGAAATTTGACGTATTTCTAAGCATTATTAAAAAAATAGGTCTCTGCACACCTTCCACATAAACTTTAACTTTAACTTTAACAAATTTCAAACTCCTCTGTTTGCACTGTACTCTAAGTTTTTGCTTCACGTATTTACTTATAATAATAATGATGACAATATATGTAGTAAAAAAGAACACCATTAAATTTTATACCGATTTTTTATGCGATCCGAAAATGCAAAAGAGAGATAATTTATTGTAATAACTTTTTTATGAGAGAACTGTGTGTAATCAGTAATTTTCTGTATTAATTAAGAGAGCGAGGTCAAAGTACGGGCACAAGGAAGTGTGTAATTAAAGTTTATTTTGGTAGGTATATTTAAGGTTTGGATTTTAGGATAATTTAACACTACGAAAATGGGTAACCCATAATGTAAATGGTTCAGTCAATTGCCCCTTGTGTTCAGGTAGGTAATCCATAAGTTGATGAATATCTATGTAAGTGCCCGTAAATTTACGTATAATCGGTTATACATGTTGGCCCAGTGTAGGCCAATGTGAGGTGTCGGCAAAAAGGTACAAGGTAAGTGCTAATGTTTACACGTTGGACAAGTTCCTCGAATGCCAATGCAGGCGGCCAATGTAGACGAGTGTTTGTTTTGACGAGCTGCGCACACATTGGCCGAGCGCAGACGAGCGCCATTGATTTGTGCACAAAAACCGACAACGATCCGAAGTGAGGCAAGTGATCACAAGTGACGGCGAGCGAAGACAAGTTGCGGCAAATGAGCTCTACATGTTGGCGCTGGGCTTCACTAGGCCAACTAGGCGAGCCTCACCGAGCGATGACAAGGCACGGCAAATTGGCCGTCTACATGTTGGCGCTGTCCATCACTCGGCAACGCTGGGCCACCATGTATAGCCGCTATAAGATTCAAAATGTAAACACAGTAGTCAACAAAATATGTGGGTATGTAATATATTCTGAGTATTTTTATTTTTTCGAAAAATAACAATTATTAACATAAAATATTCAAAGCACGTAACGAGCATTAGCACGCCAGTCGCCACATGCGTAATACTTTGGGTTTTTACGTTGCTTCGATTCACATGAAAACGTAATGATAGCTTACATGTTTCTTATAATATTTGTGGCTTAATTTATAATCAGCTAATCTAGGGGGAGATGTAACTTGTAAGAGGCCCACTCCTTCCAAATCACCTGATTCCTCTCATTCTATCTTACAAAATTTGTAAAATGTATTACAATTAGGCGCTACGTTGGAACAAACATACATACATACAGAAACTGCCGAAATTGTTACTTTTCCTTTTGGCTTCGCTGTAGTCGGGTAAAACAAGAAAATGAGCGCGGTCTATGCTACTCTTGTATAAATTTATCTAGATTCCTATTGCAAGAATCTAGATGATTTGCAAGAATGTGATCCGTGATGAAGAAGGTGGGCCGGGGAAAATTCAGAGCACTGAAAATAGTACACTCGTGTGTTAAATTTTTAATATTAGTAGGATTTTACCCTTTTATTATATATATATAATGTGAACTTAAAATCTGATGGCCAGCTGATGTCAGTGACTCGTGAATCGTGATTATGGGCTGCAACTAGGGCGTTCACAAAGCTTGGCCTAGATGCTCATCCATAAACACAAAACATTTAAATATATTTATAAGTACCAATGACTCACAAGTCACAAAGAATATATTGTTATAAAATTAACCATATTATGAACGTGATATTATAATTATTCACGTAGCTTTTGCCCACGACGCTACATAATTCGCGTAAATCGAAAATCTAACCCATCGCAATCAGTTGTGGAAGGATGCAGGATACACTTTTAGTCCAAATCCAGTTAAAAAACTATAAGTGTGCTTTGTTATTAAAATCAGATTTTGTTTCTGAGATTAGCTCGCAAAAACTCACATAAAACTAACAACGGGTTGGGTTCTATTGCGATTTATTTATAAGATGGCACAATATGCAACAAATTTTTTATCCAAGGATTTGTACCGGTGCTGGATTTGCAGGCTGGACGGTGAGAATGACGCTTTGGCTTAAACTTTTAAATAGTGAACCTGACAGGTTTGCCTGCACAGTTACACCTGTCAGTTAAGCTTGAGCTGTGGAGTAGTGTAGAGGTTTACCTGTGAAACTCAACTGTACAGGCAAATCTGTCAGGAATACCCTTACGTGTATGGCTAGCATAAAAAATTGAAATCATATACATAATTTATTATAGAAGCAAAACTTTTTGTACAGTTTTACGAGAATTTGGCACAGTTAAAATTTATGTGGGGGAAAGTGTGCAGAAAGGTAATTTTTTTAATAATGCTTAGATAAAATAAAATTAATAAAAATAAACAACACACTACCTCAGATTATTTATTAACATACACTACCGTGCGTTCTGTTATATACTAGTCCTGTATATAATAGTGCCTAGAGTCAGCCTTTCCTACTGATATATAATCCCTGTAATCGGCCCTGCCAGTCAGTTCATCTCCAGTCCTCATAAAGACAATTCCTCAGTTTTTGAGTATCCGCGCGCGACATTTGCCTTTTGCCAGTAAATTTTTATTTTGTATTCAATTAACTTTTCAGTGTAATAAAAGTTATATTTTTTAAAAAGTGATTATTAAAATCCCCCATAACAAATTGGTGGCAGCGGTGGGATACCGAGAAAGGTATCCTTGGAAAACGTCTCCGTATCCAGTGTTTCTTTGTGTATTCTAAATTCCAAAATAAGTGGAATTATATATAATATTCAGTGCTATACTGTGTTAAATTGTGCATAATTAAAATCATCGATAAGTGATCCAGCGATGTTCCTGTTCTTGTTCCTGTTTGTATCCTGCAAGTTGCTGTAAGTCCTAGAAAATAATAACTATAATCATCCTGTGTTGGCGACCGCGAGTGTTAGTGAAAATACGAAATCCTGAATAAAGTGCGTGTAACGATTAAGTTTAGTTAAGTTAGTCTCACGAGTGTTGTTATCGCTTTTAGATAATTCTTAGAATTAGCCAAGAAGCATATCGCATTCGCTGCACTGTGGCCGCCTATTACACCGAAACATTCATTTATAACATTTAATTTTGTAATTATCTAGTAACTATCTGAAAAATGGCTTCACCGCAACCACAACCGCAACCACAACCGCAACCACAACCACAAACACAACCAAAACAAAGATCACAAACACAAATCCAAATCGCGAGAGTAGACCTTGATATAGGAATCTTGTTCAAATTCATAAAACCCTTTGATGGAACAAGGGAAAAATTAAACTCATTCATAGCAAACTGTGATAATGCAATGAAATTAGCGTCAGAAGACCAAAAACATATTTTGTTTAAATTTATTCTCTCACAATTAGAAGGAAAAGCTGAGTCCACATGCTCCATCAAAGAATTTGAATCATGGGATCAATTAAATATTTTTCTTAATACTCAATTTGGGGAAAGAAAACATTATGCCCATTTGTTGACAGATTTACAAGAATGTAGACAATTAAATAATGAACCAGTTAATAAGTTTGCTTTGCGTGTAGAGACTTGTTTGTCTAAATTACTAACAGAAATAACTCTATCAAATAAAAAGAAATCTGAATTGCAGGGTCGTATAAGCGCTATGGAAGATTTAGCCCTACACACATTTTTAATGGGCCTTAAGCCTGAAGTTTCTAATTTAGTGCGCAGTAAAAGTCCGGCTAATCTCAATCAAGCCATTAACGTAGCGCTTTCTGAAGAAGCAATTATAAATCTGTTCAACAAGCGTAATCCGCATCCATCATCCTCGTCTCAGCGTCAATCCTCATCGAATCGCTTCATCCCCAAACCTTCAAATCCTAACCCATTTTATAGGCCTCAGATACCAAAATTTAATGAGCAAAATGTACACAGCCTATTTTGTCGATACTGCAAAACCCAGGGACATACCATTGAACAATGTAGAAAACGTGAGTTTAATAACAACAGATATAGAATTAATCAACCATTCCCATCACAACAACGATCTAATCAGGAACACTATAAACCTAGGCCCGCGCGTATCAATTATGTTGAGAACAACAACACTAATTATGATGAATCTCAACCATCCACAAGCTTTGACGCTCAGAATAATTATAACGAAAACGATACTTTAAACGAATAAGGGACTCACGAAGGTGTCTCGTGAGACCCAACCAACAACCAACAATATCCTTATCCAACAATGGCACCATTTCTAAATCTTCTAAATCCAAGGACCACACGGGTAACCAGCCCCAAGCACGTGTCCAATCTTCTAAATCCAAGGACCACACGGGTAACCAGCCCCAAGCAAGTGTCCAATCTTCTAAATCCAAGGACCACACGGGTAACCAGCCCCAAGCAAGTGTCCAATCTTCTAAATCCAAGGACCACACGGGTAACCAGCCCCAAGCAAGTGTCCAATCTTCTAAATCCAAGGACCACACGGGTAACCAGCCCCAAGCAAGTGTCCAATCTTCTAAATCCAAGGACCACACGGGTAACCAGCCCCAAGCAAGAATCCACAAATCCTCAATTCCTAATGAAAATATAAATGAAAAAATTAGTTCAGTATATGAAATACACTGTGCTCCTAATAAAATATCCTTACCTCATATCTCATTGCAAACTTCTGTTTCCAACAAGCCACTTTCACTACTTGTTGATACTGGATCTTCAATTTGTCTTCTTCGAAAGTCTGCAGTTCAATCATTTTCTAAGCAAAAACTGCAAAATAATAATATTAGTCTCAAAGGCATTGATAATACTGAAGACTCTGTTCCCACTATAGGAAGCCTGGATATCAACCTCATATTTGGCAAAGAATTAATACCTTTTACATTTCACATAGTAGAAAACATCAACCTCGCGTATGATGGCATAATAGGAACTGATCTATTCAGCAAATATCAATGTTCCATAGATTATAATAGGCAAATATTAAATCTTAGTAAAAATAAAATTAAACTAAAATTCTCAAAACCTATTTATGAAATCCCTCCTCGGTCTGAAATCACTATAGAATGTACTGTAAAAAACCCAGAATTAAAAGAAGGCGCTATCTTAGATCAACATTTGAGTGAAAACTTATTTGTCGCTAACTGTTTAGCTAAAGTAAAAGAAAATAATCGAATTAATTTGACAGTACTCAATACCTCTGAAAAATTAGCTACTCTAAATTCAGATCTTCAACTTATTCTACACCCAATTGATAATACATCCTACCAAATTAATTATTCTAACAAACCTTGCTTAGATAGAACTAATGAAGTTTTAAAATTACTCCGAGTCTCACATTTAAATCATGAAGAATGCAACGCCCTGTATGACACGTGCTCCAAATACTCTGATATTTTCCACTTACCCAATGATATACTCACCTCAACCGATGCCATCCAGCATGAGATACGAACTTCTTCTGACCAGCCTATTAATGTTAAATCCTATAGATTTCCTGAAGTGCACAAACAAGAAGTGAATTCCCAAATCAATAAAATGCTTAACCAGAAAATTATCCAACCTTCACTTTCCCCATGGTCCTCACCAATATGGATAGTTCCAAAGAAAACTGATGCCTCAGGTCAGAAAAAATGGAGAATTGTAATCGATTACCGGCGCCTTAATGACATCACAATAGGAGAAACCTACCCTATTCCTAATATAGTCGAAATCCTTGACCAACTAGGAAACTCAAAATATTTCTCTACCCTAGACTTAGCGTCTGGTTTCCACCAAATCAATATGTCGCCCAAAGACGCGTGCAAAACAGCCTTCAGCGTCCCGCAAGGACATTTCGAGTTCACCAGAATGCCATTCGGCTTAAAAAATGCACCGGCAACCTTCCAAAGACTAATGAATAACGTCCTTACTGGGCTCCAGGGAGAACGTTGTTTTGTTTACCTTGATGACATCGTCATCTATTCCCGCGATCTACCCACTCACATACAAAATTTAACCACCATCTTCGAAAGACTCCGCACTTTCAACCTCAGGTTACAGCCGGACAAGTGTGAATTCCTGAGGAAGGAAGTCGGGTATTTAGGACACATCATCACCGAAAATGGTCTGAAACCAGATCCTAATAAAGTGAAATCTGTACAAGAATTTCCAATTCCTAAATGTCCAAAAGATATTAAATCCTTTTTAGGACTTATTTCTTACTATAGACGCTTTATTCCCGATTTTTCTAAAACTTCAAAACCCCTTACCTCACTTCTAAAAAAGGACATTCCCTTTGAATGGACCAACGAACATCAGTTATCCTTTGAAACATTAAAAAACAAACTTTTAACTGCTCCTGTTCTTATATATCCAGATTTTACAAAACCTTTCAATCTCACTTGTGACGCCTCTAATTACGCAATATCTTCTATTCTGTCTCAAGGTCCTGTTGGCAAAGACCATCCTATAGCCTACTCCTCAAGGACACTGAATAAATGTGAAACTAATTATAGTACAACAGAAAAAGAATTGTTGGCTATAGTCTGGGGTTGCAAAACTTTCAGACCATATTTGTTCGGTCGAAAATTCACCATCATAACCGATCACCGTCCATTAAAGTGGTTATTTAATCATACTGGTGATTATGTATACTTGAAAAACCATCTCCGTATGCGCAAAGCCCTCTCGCCTATTTGGAAGGGCCCGTACAAAGTAATTAAAATAAATGGTAGAAATAGTCTTACCTTATTAATAAATAGAAGACACGTCACTCATCATTTTGATGAAGTTAAGTTAGCTCGTCGTGGCGATTCTTAGTTAAGTTATATTAAATGTTAAGCAAATAATAAGATTTAGATATTTACGGTATTATTACTTGTTCTTTACAGTTTCGAAAGCTCTGCACAGGAGACATTCATCGATACCTCAATGAATTCTTCTGGGATATATTTTGATCCAATCGGGTCACTCAGAATCATAGACGGACACCTTAACGTTGTGATACCCATAGATATTTCCTTCATACAGCCACATATCAAAAACTTGAACGGTGTAATAGGTAGCTCAATGACGTTATGTAAACAAAGTACTCTCTATGCAGATATTGAATGTCATAACTTACTAGAACCATTGTCTGTTAGACTAAACGATATAATTCGCGACTTTGATTCAATTTCTCATTTAATAGAAATTAGATCTAAAAGATCCGCGTGGTTTGGCGGAATTGGCACAATATTCAAACACTTATTCGGTACCATGGACGAGGACGATGCTCTTCGTTATAATACAGCTATTCAAATTATTGAACGCGATCAAACCAAATTATCTCTATTAGTAAAACAAAATATTCTGGTCACTACCTCGACCCTTTCATCTTTAAATGATGTTATAAAGAAAATGAGCGTTAACGAACAACATATTATAAGTAAGGTTGTTCAGGTTCTCACTCTTGCTCAACAAAACATAACAACTGTGTCAAATAATTTACTAGTAAGGTCTTATTTTAATCAACTATTAAATACTTTAGAGAGTAGTATGTTACCATTATCATTTAAGTTAGAAGATATTATTAACGCAATTATGTTTAGTAAATCAAATGTTTTGTATCCTTCCATAATAACTCCGTCTCAATTGTTTACGGAACTTGTCGAAAATTACAGATTTTTAGCTGACTACCATCAGCTCCCTGTAACCCTATCTATAGAAAATATATATACATTGTTAAGTATATGCGAAATTGCTTCTTACTACAGTAATAATAAGATAGTATTTGTGTTAAGTATACCGCTTGTGAATTTAAGGAACTATTATCTATATCATAATATTCCCTACCCTGTAGTAGTGGTTAACGATACATATAGTGCAATAGTATCAACTACTAAATACATAGCATTAAGTAGAGATAGGACCTTTTATTGTAAGCTGGATAGTTTAAGTAGTTGTAAGTCTCTGTATGATTCAAACTATATCTGTAACGATGTTGATGTTTATTCTAGCTCAACATCCCCCATCTGCGAAACAGAAATCAGTGTAAAACCTTTAAAGGCCGTGCCCTCTATCTGTGAAACAAAGCTTTTTGTGGGTTTTCTAGACATCTTTCACCGTTTATCGAATAATAAATTTTTATATGTCAATACAAATCCAACAAAATTATCCATAGATTGCAAAGATTCTGTTACTTCCGAAATCATTTTATTTGGAACAGGCATATTTAATTTACCGGAAAACTGTGTAGCCTTTATAAGAGACCTTAAATTAATACCAAAAAATTGTCAAACAATTAAAATACAACCAATTATTATCGACTTTAGTTTGTTAAATGATACCTGCTGTAATTCAGAAATGTTAAACAAAATAAAACCATTTGTCCCAACATTAAACCTAACTAATGTTAATATTGACTTAATTAAAACACATAAAAATATAGAAATAAATCAGGATATTATAAAGAATTTAAATAAAATAATTGAAAAACCCCATATTGTTTTATATGGGCAGTATTACTCTTATTCGACAATTGTAACAATTTGCCTTATAATAATTTTTATTTTAATTATTACATATCGTAAATTTGTAAGGCCAGGCACATGTCGATTAATTTTAAATAAACGTAATATTAAAATAAATAAGACTGAAGAATTTTCTGAAATCCCACCTGAATCCCATATTGAAATCCCACTCGAAACTATAAATGAAATTCCACTTCCTAAAATCCGCTCTACTCTCCCATAAACTTAACCCATATGGGATAAGTTTATTTCCAACCCCGGGGGCTGTTATATACTAGTCCTGTATATAATAGTGCCTAGAGTCAGCCTTTCCTACTGATATATAATCCCTGTAATCGGCCCTGCCAGTGAGTTCATCTCCAGTCCTCATAAAGACAATTCCTCAGTTTTTGAGTATCCGCGCGCGACATTTGCCTTTTGCCAGTAAATTTTTATTTTGTATTCAATTAACTTTTCAGTGTAATAAAAGTTATATTTTTTAAAAAGTGATTATTAAAATCCCCCATAACAGTTCGATAGATACAGTTTGTTACACGTTGACGTTTGTCAATTTGTCACAACATTTACATTTTTTTTCTAATGGGCAAAGGAACCCAGTAAAATTCAACCTTAAATTTTTATGGGCGAATTTCGACCACAGGGCGACCCTCTAGTAAAAATCCCTAATCGCGTTTTTCATTGTCATTGAAATAAGTCCCGCCGGCGCCACCGACCGGGAACGGGATATCATGCAGTTCACGCACGAGCGCCGAATTACTTGCTCACTGACGTCAGAAATTATAGGGGTGTCAACTTTACGCTGTACAGAACCAATCTTATGTAAACGCATATACGCGTATATATATCATCAAGTCACGATTTTGGTGACAACGAGACCAATTTCGAATTAAACCCAATACACCAAAAAAATATATGAAAATAGGTCCATAAACGGCAGAGTAATGTTCAAAGATATTCATGTTGGTGTAAAATATTATGAGAAGTACCTATTATATCATTATGTCATGATTTATGGTGTAATGATGGTGGTGATGATGATGATTACTTTAATTGACATAGTGGCTTATGCTTGCAGTTCTATAAGCAACGCCGAAATCTCCAAACATGTATGTATAAGGAGTCAGGAGTTCTGTTCAGTACTTTTGGATCCTGGGTATACCTTGGTGCAAAATCTTACTTTTTGGTAGCGTATGCTTGGGTTACTTCAGAAAAAGTAGAAATCACTATGTGTGTCCATATAAACCTTGAGGAGTTCCCTCGATTCCTCATGGATCCCATCATCAGGTCACCACTTTTGTTGTGGGGCCAACTTTTAAGTATACCTGCGTTCACATTAAAAAAAATATTTAAAATCGGTCAACAGACGGCGGAGTTATAATTGAACATACAAAAAAAATACATACAGCCGAACGTATAACCGCCTCCATTTTTTGGAGGTCAGTTAAAAAACCTCGTGTTATCAAACTCCTATGATGCGCCTTCGATTATTTGGTAGCCAGTAGGTGTAAGAATAGATCATAATTCTATACACATTTTTTATGGCACAAAATAAATATGAATACTTCGTTTTTTCATATATTATTTAACTGTAAACATAAGGAAGTGATTACCATTGAATCTTTATGAAACTGACAGCCCTAGTAATAAGTTAGTTAAAAAGTTAGAAAAGCTAAAGTAAGGCCAACCAGACGAGATAAAGAATGTAAACAAATGTTCAGGGGTTCAAAACATTTTTATTTGAATAAATTATTATAAAGTTCTAATTTTAATCGCTAAATAAATTAACTTACCTTTTGACGCTTTTTGCGTGGTGAATTGAATTCTTTCAAAGGTTGTCTAGAGCCGCCAGGCTGTGATTCCATAATTAAAATCAACAACTAAGCACTCACAATAACAGCAAAAATCAAAAATAAAACTAACCGAAACGGAATAATAACAACAAAAAACCAAGTAAATACGGAGACAGGAATGAACTAGTTCACAATTGTTTGGCGGACCAAATGACAACTGCGGCACTGGCCGCTTTCCTGTACCACGAATCACGCTACGACAGCTGTCGTCGACCAACTGACGTCATTATTGCATACGAGTGATAAGGACAGATATAATATTAACTCACTTTCATAATGCAACTCAGTAGCGGTCCGTTTATTTACGTTTTTTATCTCGTCTCGTTGGCCTTAGTTTAGCTGCTAAACAACCGAGGTTGGTTATTCGCTCTAGGCCACTGCTGTTTCAGGACAACGCTAGACCACACACTGCACAACAGACGGCTTAAATTAGAGGAGCTTCAATTGGAATGTCTAAGACATCCACCGTACTCCCCGGATCTTGCTCCAACAGAACAATTTTTTTCGAAATTTGGATAACTTCTTGTAAGGGAAAAAATTCAACTCCGATGGGGCAGTCCAAAGCGCCTTCAAAGTTTTTATTTATTCCTGTCCGAATGGTTTTTTAGTAAAGGAATCAATTAACTACGTATGAGATGGCAAAAGTGCATAGATAGCAATGGTATACTTTGATTAAATAAATATATTATGTTTAAAAAAAACGACTTTATGTTGCTCCTTTACAAAACGCCAATTTCATATGTAATGACCTAATTATTTATTTTTTTGTATTTTCAACGATTACTCCTCTGGCTGTGACATTGTCAATTTTTTTTTATGTATAAGATATAATCACAAATTGGTCCTTTTGACACCAAAGTCGAATCGAGGGAACTCCTCGAAATTTACATAGACATATGAGGTAATTTCGACTTTTTCTTAAGTAGTCTAAGCATATGCTACCAAAAAGTAAGATTATGCAGGGTATACCCTGGATCCAAAAGAACTGAACAGGACTCCTGACTCCTTATAGATGCATGTTTGGGGATTTCGGCGTTGTTTAAAGAACAGCAAGCATATGCCACTTTGTCAATTACAGTAATCATCATCATCACAACATACATCAACATGATGACATTATGATGATATAAAAGGTGCTTCATATAGTATTTTACACCGACACGGATATCTTTGATTTCCTTATATGTCTATATAATTTATAGACACATATTAAGGTAATTTTGACTTTTTCTGAAGTAACACAAGCATATGCTACCAAAAAATAAGATTTTGCACCAAGGTATCCAAAAGCACTGAACAGAACTCCTCAGTCTTTAAAGATACGCGTTTGTAAATTTCGGCATTGTTTAAAGAACTGCAAGCATATGCCACTATGTAACTTACAGTAATCATCATCATTATCATCTTATTAACAATACCTAATGGAAGCTTGGCGCGAATTCAATTATATATTCGATCGTTTTTTACGTTCTTAATATGTATTAATAATAATTTAACAAATATCACAAAAAAGGGAAAAATTATTATTTTAAACAAAAAATTAAACCGACTTCCAAAGTAAAAATGCACAAAAAAGTATTAAATAAAACTTATTTTTTAAATAATTCCCCTTTTAAATTCAGCTAAAATTTTAACTATTTCTCTACTCAATCTTCTTAATTTTGAAGTCGGTATCATCCCAAACAATATCCTACAATATTTTATAGAAGTCACATTCAAATTTGAGCTGGTACCGACTTCAAATTTGTTTCGTTTTTCTTTTTTATATATGTAATATAATATCTATGGACGCTTCTACACCAAGTCAATCTAGTCCTGTACTAGGTATCCGAAGAACTTGTATCACAGGTACCAGATAACAGAAATATATTTAATACTTTTATATGATAAATGCAGATATTTAGGATTTTTATTATACTATACATATTATATTTAATACACATCCAAGATCCAGGAACACAAAAAAACTTTTTGTCGCTTCGGCGGGATTAGAACCCGCGACCTCCGGCTTAAGCGCCGACGCGCTAACCACTGAGCCACAGAGATCGTCAATTAAGAAGATTGAGTAGAGAAATAGTTAAATTTTTAGCCGAATTTTTTAAAAGGGGATTTATTTAGAAAATAAGTTTTATTTCATAATTTTTTTGTGCATTTTTACTTTGTAAGTTGGTTTAAATTATTGTTTAAAAAAAATTCATGTTTAATTTACTACTCTTCAAAATAGACAAATGTCTAGGAGGGACTAATCCTCTAAAGTTAACTTTTTTTAGAGAACCTCTACTACTCAAATTATAGCCATTAAAACAAGCCACTAGCTAACACCTAGTCCCTTACTAATAAAAAGATTTACACAATGGGTAACTTAAACAACGTTGTTGTCTTTGTCTGTCAAGTGACTTTTCCAACGTATCATACAACGACAGCAACGTTGTTTAAGTTATCCGTTGTGTAAATCTTTTTATTAGTATGGAAGTAAGAATTTAAATAGTTGTGTAAAACTTAAGTTCCACGCAACTACTTATAAACTACCTACATTTCCTTTAACTGGGACCCCTTGAGTAAAGACCTATAGATTGATTGAAAAACTATTGTAATAATGATTTCAGACATTTGCTATGTAAAATATTTATAAACATAAAAATCTAAGGTTGTTTCTGCACATAGAATAAAAAACCTTTCTAAAACAATATGTCCCCATCAAATTTGCAAATAAAATATTAAATATTAAGATAAGTAAGTATATACCTACCTACATAAAACAATATTAAGACTAGAGATTACGTATATAGATCTAGTAGACAGTAGTAACTTAACATTAGAGCGTCTTTAAGTTAAAAATAAATATTACCTCGTCTCTGGAGCAGTGATGATGCGTGAATTTCCTCCTCCATGGCGCATCGCGCACAACTGTTAATAAATTAGGTGGTGTATTTTAATATGTGAGTACAATCACTTCAGCAAATATATATGCAAGGGCGTGAATTTGTAAAAACTGGCTGAGCGAAACGGATCCGAGTCCGCTTAATTGAAACAATTAATACTAATACGACGCGAGAGAATACGCAACTGTGCCAGCGATTTATTTACGCTTTTTAAACGTGTGGTTTCCATAGGAACCGAGATGGATTCGAATTAATATTTAAATATTTAGTAATTAATTGTACGTAATTTATAAAAAAGTAATAATATAAAAGAAAAAATAACGTAAAATATTATACAGGTACCTGCTTATCTGAAGTAAATTAACTTCATTTTCTGAACTATCAACAAATCATTATACTGTTTAGATATTATATATACAAGATTAATTATACACTTATTTCTAGCACTTAAGATTTGATTAAATTTATTGTTAATAATTCATTTTATATTCTAAACAGGACATTTTATTAGTGGATCGCAACCAAATCACTACTAGTACGTAGGTAGGTAGGTAGGTACTAGGTACATAATGTAAATAGAGTTCTCCTTCTTCTTCTTCTTTTATTTATTTAAATGGCGTTACTGCTTAAAATTTGCCAGTGTCAAGTTAAAAAGGCGGGAAATAGAATTTTGGTTTAAATTTTTAACACCGTATTTCTAACGGCGTTTCAATACCCTATCTACCAATAACTATTTGTTAATAACGTCAAATTGCTGGAATGGTTGTAGAAACCGTCAAATGATTGAATGACGACGTTTTTAACAAATAGTTATTGGTAGATAGGGTATTGAAACCGGTCGTTAATCGTCAAATCCAAAGTCTAGTCAAAGTCCAAATAAATAGTCATTGCAGTCAATGAGTCAAGTCAGTCGATTCAGTAAAGTGGTAGAAGCTTAGAGCATTAATATGTTGTCTAACATCGAATAGATGAAAAAAATTTGTTTAGGCAACATGCCTATTGCATATTTAAGGGGTGGCTCTCCATACATGTGAAGTGGGGATGAAAAAATATTGTTTTCACTCCACCCTCGTATCGTGTGGGGTATAATTCTATCGTGTAGGTATCGGTTTTTTATAAGCAAGGTCCTTCCTTCTGGAAACATACAGATGAAAACCTAATCACAGATTACTAAATACGTCTTACTAGTTACTACGTAAACAAAGACGTAGGTAAACCCAATTTCTTAATAATTGTGTGTGTCGTATAGCTTTTTTACCTGCAGAATTTAGTTCAATTACTCAAAATGAAGATGAAGAAGAAGTTGTTCACAATACGTCAACCATATTATTACTGGAGTTTTGCCGGGGAATTCAATGTGTGACGTTGTTGTTTTGTATTCCTCCTTAAATTCGTGTTATTTGAGTTAATAATGTGCAATATTGATAGAATTAAATATTCGTTAACGTGCATATATATGGTATAACTTCAAAAAGCGTGCTATTTTGTGTTGCCTTTACCATTGTTATCCAAAACTCCCTAGGGACTTTCAGTAAAACATCTACCACTTTATTACTGAATCGGCTGACTTGGCTCATTGACTGCAATGACTTGACGATTTAGAAATATATTGTTGAAAATTTAAACGAAAAATTTATTTCCATACTTTTAAACTTGACACTGGCTAATGGTTTTATGCCATAACGCCATTCAAAAAATCCATATCACTAATCGAGTAATATGGATAAATGTGACGTCGAGTTTTGCCGGGGAGTTCAATGGGTGACGTTGTGGATTTTGTGTTTTTAATAAATTTGTGTTAGTTTGGTTCTTAATGAGTAATATTGGTAGAATATTAACCATTAAATATTTACGTTAACGAATATTTAATATAAATGTTAAACGTGCTATTTTGTGTCCCGCCAAAACTCCCAAGGAAACGAAAGTTAATTTCCCGCCTTTTTAACTTGACACTGGCAAATACATAAAAGCCGATGCCATATATAAATTAAAAAAAAAAAAAGTCCCGAAAAAACCAATAAACTAGTTTGTTGCGCAATACAGGCTAAAAAAACAAATAATATTAAATTTACAGTTAATTACTTTAATAAAATAGCAAGGTCCACCGAATCATTTGTGCAAGTTTCGTTTACAATGTCTCACTATAGTTTTATGGACAAAATTCGCTCATTTTTGGGCATACCGACAGAACCTCCTAGAAACGATTTTAGGAATCCCATTTGGGGCTCCGATGATGATGATGATGATGTAGACGAATTGTACACAAGAGATCACATGGAATATTTTAGCGACCCGCTACAAATGCATAGAGAATTCGTGCAACAAATGCACGACATTTTCAGGAACTTTGGAACTTTGTTCGGCGAAATGGGCTCGTTCTTTAATGACGAAAACTTCCGCTCCCTCGGAACGATGACTGTTGTACCCGAAATAGAGCCGCAGCCAGAAAATTTTGATAGTAATCTCATCAGAGATTACTACCTTAAGCCAGGCTTCCAGAAACCAAAGATCGGTCAGCCCAAAGAAGATGTCGATTTAGATGGAAAAATAAGCTCCAACGAAATTTCTGATATGCTACAGCTGAAGGATAGACAACCAAACTCCCCACCTTCATTTCACAATGAAATAATGCCGGGAAGATCAGTCAGAAGAACAATAATAACAACAAGTGTCACAAAGCCAGATGGTACCATAGAGACCAGGAGGATTGTTAAAGATGGTAATGAAGTATTAGAGGATACCATAACTTCCACCACGGATCCATCAAAAACTACATACACCCCGAGTATTGGTCCCATCGATGCCTCTCATATTCTTTCCCAGCTCTCCTCATTTTTCCGGAACTTTCACTAACATTTACTCATACCTTTTTAGGTTTTTAATTTTTTTTTGTGATAATAATTTAAAATAATTGTAATAATTAGAGATGAGTAGTGTTCTGTGCTATTAAAAAATTATTTTAATTTCATATCTTTATGTGATAGTATTTAGTTTTTTTGTTCTTTTAAATCTTTCTAAGTGCTGGCGTAGTATTGTAGTAAATAGTACTGAAGAAAGACGCATGGAAGACCTTAGTTACTGTTTAGGTGTGTTTTAATTTAGGAACTGAAAAGTTAGCTTCTTAAGAAGCAAATAAATATTAACTTATTTGTAGACAGACATTTAAAAAATTATATATTACTAAATATTGGGTTTATTTTTACTTACATATTTTAAGAAAATATTCTAAATACTTGGAACTAATCGTCGATAATGTTAATTAACTTTAAATCTTATTGTCTACATTTGCTAAAACTAAGGAGAGAATTGTATACTTATGAAAATATACAGTTGAAGAAACCATACACTTAGAGACATAAAAATCATTTAAGTATACTTGAAAATCTTTTAGCCTGCATTGTAATTATTAAATAAAAAAATAATATTTTAACTACACAAATATCTTTCACAGATTTCATATATTGACTTCTTATATTGTATTATTTTAGTTTTCTACTTTAATTAATTTAGTTAGGTTAGGTTAGTAATAATTATGAACTACATAATGTACCTTACCTAAAACTATGCCAATATATTATGCAATAAAGAAACATTTGTAGTATGTACTAAGATTTTTTTTATTTTTTCAAATCAAGTTATTTTAGTGATATTTAAACTACATATTGTAAACTACATATTACAATTAAGTCTTTTCATATAATAAAGTGAACAATTAGAAAACTTATAAAATTAATAACAATTAATAACCCTTAAATAAATAATGCAAATTAAATAAAAGCAAAGATTAAATCTCTTACAATGAAACTACCGATATAATCAAAAATTACATTATTTCTTCATAGTTTTAGTTTACTTAAGTGCCATACTCAACGTCCAGCCTGCAAATCCAAGGCCGCAAACTTCGAGGAAAAAATTATAAATTATTGACACTCATGATGGCCATTAGTACTGACTACTGGTGTTGGATTTGCAGGCTGGACCGTAGGTAAGGTGTTTTACTTCATAAGGTTGTCACTGAGTAAAATATGAGAATGTCTAATAGTCAGTCAAAGTAATATGCAAAGCCTGTAATATTCTCTTTGCTCTGCCCCTAGCACAATTCCTCACAATAAAGACAGCCACAGTTGTCAAGTGTATGCCTTTGGCACCCCTATTTTCTCGTCTTTATCGCGGCGAATTGTATAAGTTGATGTCAGTTCAAAAATGTAAGACATTCACATTTCCCTCCCAACGACTTGAGTCATCTATTTACAGTAGCAGGCGTCCTTGGTGTTGCTCTTAATCCAGGTCAAATATCTGTTGACTCGTGTGTACACCCCGGGCTTATCAGGTCTGGCGCATCCTTCGCCCCAGGATACAACACCTGCAATAAAATAAGTTTTGACCTGTCAATTAGACATATCTCAAACTCAATATAAATTCTTAGCATACTAAACAAATAAATTAGACCTGGCTTGAAATTCAATAATACGACGCTCACCTGTCTACCAAGCCAAACAAAATGTTTTCTGCGTGCCTATTTATCTATTTAACAATCAATAAGCCAAGAGTACTTTCTACAATTTTCATTTACTTAGCTACTTTTATCAGAATCGTATCTGGACAGATATATATACTCGTATACAGAATGACCTGAAATTCGATACATTCCTTTGAAAGACAGAAAGTAGACCTCATTTACAGTAATATTTTTCATGGCATCCCCTATCCGAAAGTTGATATTTACAAAGTTATTGAAATTTCAAAAATTTTTTCTTTATTTTCGACTTTGACATGACGTATTTTTAAAAATGTTTGTCTTTTTAGTGATTTTTTATGTATTTTAACCGTCAATGAGTCAAATATTATTTTTAAGGAATAAATAGGGACAAACTAAGCGAGAATTTTTCATTATGAGACATGAAACAGAATTTTCTTTTAAGAAAAATGCACATTTTTCTTAAAAACAGGTGATTTTCTTAAAAAAATGTATGATACAATGCGTACAAATATTCTAAATAACTTCCTTATCTTATTAGCTTTCCAAAAAGGTGCAAATGTCTACATAAAAATATGACGTTGTAGTAAACATAGAAGTAAAATGAAATAATGTCTAAATCGATTTAATTGCGATAAGGTTAAAATAAAAGGAAAAACTTGAATTTAATTACGTTTATTGTGTTTAAAAAACATCAATGTTTAATTAAATTTAATAATAAATATTCTACTTTAGGTCTTGTTCAAAATGTGAACCTCTGTTTCTGATACAGGCCCGTAGTCTTCTCCGTACCTCTGTTTTGATTATTCTGGTAGTAAGACTAGTTTTGATTTCTTCTGCTGCATTTCTTATGCGGCTTCTGAGCTCCTCTACAGTAGTTATGGGTGTAGTATACACCAAAGCCTTCATATGACCCCAAAGATAAAAATCACACGGGGTCAAATCGGGACACCGTGCTGGCCAAGGAATTGGCCCGCCTCGACCTATCCAGCGATGTGGGTAAGTTTGGTCTAGCCACTGGCGTACGCCGAGGCGGAAGTGGGCCGGGCAACCATCATGCTGGAAAATCATATTACGACGAGTTGCTATTGGCACATCTTCCATTAAACCAGTAATCTCCTCTCTTAGGAAATGTTCGTACATTTCACCATTTAAATTTTGAGGCAAAAAATGAGGTCCAACTAAATTATTATTAATTATACCCATCCAGACATTTAGACTGAATCTGGTTTTTTGGGCCCTTTCTTTTTTCATCCTGGGGTTTTCTCCTTTTGGTGCCCAGTAATGTGTGTTGTGGAAATTGTTTATCCCGTCACGGTCAAATTTCGATTCATCCATCCACAATATTCTTGAGAAGAAATTGCGATCCTCCATGTCTGCATTTATCATAAAACGGCAGAATTCAATTCTTCTAACCGGGTCTCCCTCTTCCAACGCTTGGACAGGTGTGTAGTGAAATGGATGTAGACGCGCTGTGTGCACTGTAAACCACACCTTCCATTGACTCAATCCAAGTCTTCTAGCTGCCGCTCTTGTAGAAATAGAAGGATCATTTTGAAAAAGTGTTAAAATTTCTTCTTCTTCTTCTGGAGCATACAAACGAGGTCTGCCTGAATCGCCACGTCTTCTATCAACACGGCCGCTTTCCCGAATTCGTCGAAATGTTGTTGAAAACACTCTAACGTTTGGCACTCGTCGATTCGGAAAACGTTCAACGTATGTTCTTCGTGCAGCAGCAGCATTACCATTACAAAGTCCGTAACAAAACAAGATGTCAGCGTATTCATAGTACTCAAAAGCAGACATCGCGATACAAAAAAATCACAAGTAGAAGTAAGGGTGTAGTTTAAAGCAACAATACGTCCGTACACGGCAATAGTTGACTTAAAACTAATATTAGCTACTAAATTTGCTCTCTAAGCCAGTCGGTAACTCATTGACAAAGGGCCGCGACGACAGTAGCCGAAACATCCCGAAGTTTGAACAAAGGAAACAATTGAAAAAAAGGTCGCCTCAGGTAGAGTAATTCTTGAGATAACGTTACCTGATGATTGTTTTGTCTTTGTTTATTACATGTTCATATTTTTATGTACATATTTGTACCTTTTTTGGAAGCTTATGAGGTAAGAAAGTTATTTAAGGTATTTGTACGCATTGTATCATACAACTTTTTAAAGAAAATCACCTGTTTTTAAGAAAAATGTGCATTTTTCTTAAAAGAAAATTCTGTTTCATGTCTCATAATGAAAAATTCTCGCTTAGTTTGTCCCTATTTATTCCTTAAAAATATTATTTGACTCATTGACGGTTAAAATACATAAAAAAATCACTAAAAAGACAAACATTTTTAAAAATACGTCATGTCAAAGTCAAAAAGTCGAAAATAAAGAAAAAAATTTTGAAATTTCAATAACTTTGTAAATATCAACTTTCGGATAGGGGATGCCATGAAAAATATTACTGTAAATGAGGTCTACTTTCTATCTTTCAAAGGAATGTATATATTATATTCTTAATAATAATATATTCTTACAGTCCTGAAATTCTTCAGCTTCTGTTTATTATTATCTCCTACTTACCGACTTCCTGATATTTATTAGTGGTGGTGTTGAGTACGTGGAGCGGACCTCCGGAGTCTCCCTGACAGGCATCCTTTCCTCCATCCGGATATCCGGCGCACAGCATGTTCTCCGTGATGCGCTGCTTGTAGCTAGTCTCCTTGCACTCTGAGTTTGACATGATTGGGACGTAGACCTGCAAACATAATTATGCCAACTAATGAACCCATCAGTAACTATTAAGTGACAACAAAACGTTTATATATTTTAAGGCAAAGGCAAAACGCAATAATAAACTTGTTTTACTTTGTGAGACTTTCGTAAAATTACCCATTTCATAAAACTACGAAAGCTATAAGGTAATAATGTAAGGTCCAAATCCAAAGATTCGTAGGTACGGTCGTCAACAAGCCCCTGCACCACTTGTACATCGTCATAGTAATAAGATCGACAAGTGGTACACCAGATTATCGGCGATTGTACATAGATGGTACATATATTATAGTATATTTTACCTCCTGCAAAGTATTGGACACGCTCCCACCCTCTTCAATCGTTCCCCAACCTGAAACGACCGCGCTGAGGTTGCTGAAGGACAGCCCACGCGTGGGCAAGCAAACTGGTCTGGGCTTTATATTATCCAAGTCATCCTCATCGTCGCGAGCTCGCTTAATTGCTGTAGAGAGATCCATCTTAAAAAAGTGAAAAGGAATTTTAATAAATACACTTCTAAATTAGTATCAAAGTGCTACAATCTCTGAAGTGGAGTCGAGTGTTTCACTTCGATATTTTGTCGCGACAAATTAAGAAAAGGTCTGAAAGCTTACTCGTTGATCGAGCCTTAGCAAAGCGATGTCGTTGTCGTAAGTCCCAGGGTTGTAGCGCAAATGTCTGATGATGGCGGACACCTTCCTGTCGATAGTCCTCGTCTCATTGGGCATAGACCGGTCATGCTCTAGAAAACGCACCGTGATTCGCTCTTTCCGGAAACTGAAATATGAAACATATGAAATGGTTAGTAGGCAGGCAAATATTTATCTTTGTGTGTGTGTGTGCGTGCGTGCTATGCCGCAGTCTGTACATTATACATACCCGGCAGTGCAGTGCGCGGCGGTGAGCACGTACAGGTCGTTGATGAGCGAGCCACCGCAGTAAAACCGGCCGCCGTACAGCAGCACCGCCATCCACAGCATCTCCAGCTTTACCGTCTCGTAGCCACCTACGATGCGCCGTCGCGTGCGCGCTATGCCGCAGTCTGTACAAATAGTCATACTGTGTAGCAACATGTAATCCTGAATTGCAAGATCAGCTACAGCGTGTGTCATCTCGAGGCAAAGAGATTTTAGCAGCAGAAAATAATAGGTTTTATTTTATCGACAAAAACCACACAACACTTCTGGAGGTCGCAAATCTCATCCCCCCTAACTACAATATTTGATGTTTTGGTTATTACATTACGTTGAATAAAACTAAGTTAATAATGTAAACACATAAGTAGCCTAAAAATCTTACGGCATTCTGGACAATCTTCTGGAGGATCATTAGAAGGTACTGCTGGTGGAGGGCTGGTGGAGGAGAACCATCCATTGATCCAGTCTATCACTCCCTTCGACTCTGGTGTTTCCGTGGTATGACTCCATACTATGCACACTACACTTGCTAGAACAATCAACCAACGCATTGTGATCTGAAAATCAAATGTAACAGTCGTATCTTTTATTTAATGCCTAAGTGTATACTTAAAGGGGTTTCTTATACAGCCAGGTGGTTAGGTTTGAATGAAACGCATGAACGAATTGTGTTATCCCTTAGTTACACACCTACATGTTGGACTATGGACACCACACACAACTACAATTTGTATAAAAACTATAACCCATCTACATAAATTAAATACTGAGTATATATGTTACCCGGCCTGTTATTACGAATATATACATACATACATGCATACATACATAGAATACCAAAATTATTACCCTTCCTTTTGGCTTTGCCGTAGTCGGGTAAAAAATACAAAGTGTAACTGGTAACTTGCAACATAATATTATTATCTAATGTGTCATTCTTAAAACTTTCTTATTTCATTAAATGTAAAATAAGTATATTATACTGTAATGATTGCCTTGTATTGCCTTCTTACTTTTAATAATGCCAACTTTTTATCGCAACTCATAAAGACACAAAATACTTTCTCGTTTATAAAATTAGTAAGTAGGCTTTTGTAAAAAATGACTTTTATTGGGCTGTAAATTAAATAAAGTTGAAGGTGCAAGTGACCCAATTGTAGTCCTTTAATTTTAAAGTTCACTAATTTTGGTTTAAATCAAGACACTGGTTCCAAGATGGCTGCCGCTTACCGTTACATGACCATCCAACCCATTATTATTTTTAAAATCACCACATACTCTCATGTAACGGGTTAAAACAACCCATCATAAAATGACGTAATTACGCTATTAAAAAGACAAAAAAATAAAATTGATTATTTACTGGAAGGTTAAACATAAAAAGTTAATATGAAGAATAATGCGTCGTACCATTTTCACTCCCGTTACAAAACTTGCCGGGAGATGACATACAATCAGCATGATTACATCCCCTTCAAGTAAAAGGTGGAATTCTTTACTGTATTTTATAATGAGTCAGCCAACGCAGTTGCTTATGCAATCTACGAGCTTCGCCTATCTATCAAACTTACAAAGTTTGACAAATAACTATAGCTCAAGTATGTTATTTTAACACAAGTCTACAATGCGCATATTTTGCCCTGCTTAAAACGTTTCTGTTGTTAAAAAATGTATATTTTGTACATTCTATCTACGGGGCTACGAAGTACGAACGAGCTACGACTGCTACGAGTCAAAATACATCAAAATAATATTAATTTAATTGCAAATTGCATTAATCATCATCATGCACATAAATACGTGAAGCAAAGAGTTTCAGTACAGTTTTACGAGAATTGTGCGAACGTGCGTGCGAGGAGTATGATATTTGGCACAGTTAATGTTTATGTAGATGACTCAAAGTTTTGGCTCACATGTAATCCTACTGCTATTATAAAATATGTGAAATCTGTGAGGAAGGATGGATGGATGTTTGTTACTCTTTCACGCAAAAACCACTGAACGGATTTTGATAAAGTTTGGTATGGTAGTAGTTTGAGCTCTGGATTAAAACATAGGCTACTTTTTATCCCGACAAAGTACAGTATTCTATGGGATACAAAAGCTAGTATAATTATAATGATGATGCCAACGGTAAACTGAGCAATATGTAGAGTTGTCTCTACCTTCGACGTTTAATAAAAATTAAATTTAAAAAGATTAATACCGTTTATAAATACCGGCTAAATTTATACTTCAGGTCTGTGGCTGTGAGGGCTGCATAGAATATTTTGATTTTGAAGTATATTTACAAGTACATTATAATATTTCCAGCTTTTGCCCGCGGGAACACTGTACTTTTCGGGATAAAAGTAGCCTATGTGTTAATCTATAGCATAAACTATTACCATACCAAATTCCATCAATATTCGTTCAATAGTTTTTGCGTGAAAGACTAACAAACATCCAACCTTACCAATGTGAAACAAATTTTTACATTTATAACAGTAGTATGATGTAGGTACTGGTATAATAATATATGTGAGTTTAGCGAGAATTATGCTTCATAATATGATGTCGGTAATATTATGCAGATTACCCGCGCTGACAATGGGACCAATGAATACCTAATCATTGTTGTCACGCTCAGGATAACTGGTCTTATCAGAGAGGTAAATCCTTCTACTAATATAAATGTGAAAGTTAGTGACGATATCGTATTGATGGATGGATGAATGAATGGATATTCTTGACTCTTTCATGCAAAAACGGATTTTGATGAAATTTCGTTTGGTAGTAGTTTAGGCTCTGGATTGACACATAGGCTACTTTTAACGCATCAAAATATACGGTTCCTGCGGGATTTCCTTTTGCTCGTACGAATTCGCAGGCAGCATCTAGTATTTAATATTTTGCTCGATTTGTAATTGTAATTAAAACTTTGTACAGTACCTACAAATAATTTCTTAATTACCCTCGTCAATAGGGATGATGACTACATCTAAAATATTTAGTTTCATTGATATGCTCAGAAATATTGAGGCAATACTGCTTGGTAAATGTAAGAAAATATAATATTTTATGTGTAGTTTAGTAATTAGATAGGTACATCGAAAAAGTACAAAAAAGTTTTTTGTTTTGCTAAATTAGTAAACAAAACCTACATCAATCATCATTAGTTTACTTATATCATCTACAAAAACATTCCTTATGGTAAGTATCAACTAAAACACATAAATATCGGAGATATTTACAAATATGTTCCTGCGGCATTATACTCTATACACTTTAATCTAGGCGTGACGTCACAGCTAGGTACGACTTTAGTATGGAGTGCTTTCACGAGACTTGCGAAATTTTGTATACAAATCGCTGTTGTACCTTTGAAACTATTGATTTTGTATATAATGTTTCTTCTGAGAAGTTACTCATATTTAAGAGTAGGTACTATTCATTTATGCAATAAAAAAAATTTAGTTATCTAGCCTATTATCGTATTTCCATGAAAATGACAGATGTATTATGGAAAACGACGATTCTAGAAACACGCATTTGACTCTATAGAAAATTTCACGAGCAATTGCTATCCTACGGGAATGATCATGGGGAAAATGTTCACAATGTTCAAGTTTATGTTATGTCCTATAACACAAACTTGAACATTGTGAACATATGCCAACAACTGGGCATATGCCAAATTAAATAAAATAAAATTTCCACTTCTCCTTTTTTCAATTGGACCTGAATTAAAATAATTAGGGAAAATGAAATGTGAATAATCTAATAGTAATTTGGTTAGTGGTCGCCACTTTTAAACAGCAGGTCAAAAACGTCCAATGCCTTTTTGCGCTGGAAAATTAGTAAACTCATAAATTGGTTTAGAACACTTAATATTAAGCTAGACAGTGCTAGATATTTTTTTACTGTGAATTTTGACAATTTAAAAACGAAACTTCAACAAACTCGTTTTTGGGTCGAACGTTTTCGAATTAATTAGTATGACGAATCGCAAAATAACATAAACATAGCTATCGGATTGTAAATCAGATACCTTTTAATTAAGCACCTCCACAACAAGCTAATCGCAACCTTAAATATATTGGAGTAAGATTAATATTGTACATGTTGAAATAGCAAAATAAACCCATGTGCCACTGGCAAAAGAACAAATTGTCCTTTTTGGTATGCCGTTCGCATCGCGGTTCCTTGAACAAGTTCTAGGCGAGAGCTGTCTTGTTTCCTGACTAATATAGAAAGTGGACTCTGATTCGATTAATAACTGACCAAGCCTAACGCGGACTAGATATTTTGTTAAGTCTCTTTTTGGTATATAATGCACTTTGTGCCCCATAATGTCGAAAACAGAGATTTAAAATCATATATTGATAAGACTTAAAATGTAAATTTAGTAGATTGAATTATTTACTTTTAAGCTTTTTGAGAATATCCAGGATTCTTTGACTACTTCTACTAAAGTTCACGACACCAGCAACACTGTAAAGTCAATCACAAAATGATCAAATAAGACCCTTTATTTGTGATACATATTACACAGTCGTTACTAATTAGGAATTATACTTAATGTCTTTATTAATTGGGGATATGTTTAATGTAAAGTGGATTTTTTATTAAATTTTATTTAGCACATGTTATCATGCAGGCGCAAATGTGACAAATTCTTATAGAAAAATAGATTGAAATATTATTGGTAAATTTAAATTAATTGATTCAAGATGTTTTGCTAACAGGAGAGTAGTACCAATTTGATAAAAAAAAAACAATTAAAAAAAACTCACAGCAGGTCGATCCTGTGTTGGCAAAGGAAGCGAAGTGACCACCGCAAGACCGCCACCTTTGGTGATAGAAAGAGAAAGAGCTATCACCACTTTCACTCGCTCCACTTAGTCCTGGCGACTGTGCGATGCCCCTGCGCCTGCCACTTTATGTACTAACCATATACCTACCGCTACTTACATAGAATCATTATCAGCTAATGATATAATTGTTGCAATTTTGCCTTTATGTGGGATCGTAATCGTTTTGTAGATCAAGAGGACAACAGGCCGCTGAAGTAAATACCGTCGATGATTCCAAATTTCTAGCTGTAAAGCATAGGTTTAGTTTAGAAAGGAAAGGTCTATGTGGGGTAGCGCGCCAAGCAGAAAACCACCATATTCACTGCAATGTTGCTACTAAGATATGATAAATACCAATGATTTTAAAACTAAGGGTCAATTCACACCAAAACGAAACGATACGCGACATGGCGCTGTATTTTTAAAGTAGTTATTGAAAATTGAATTTATTTATTACATAGGGAGATACCCGTTTCGTTGTAAGAGTTCGAATGTCGCACCGCGCTGCACAGCGCATGTTCAGTGTATGACTGATGTCTTGTCGAAACATGTATCTTTTTGTGTAGTGAATAAAGTTCAATTTTCAAAATATAGCGTCGCGTATCGTCGCGGTACTAACCCTTAGGATGGGCTTGTATAAAGAAAAATCTTTATACAAGAAAAAAGTTACGCCATTCTGATTTCAGAAGATTTTGTCAATTGTCAATTAAATGCGGACGGATTATATTAGGTCCTTACATATGAAATTGACGTTTTGTCGTACTGGCCACTTTGATCTCAAATAATATATCTTCTTTGGTTAGGAATTCCAATTTAAAATTTATACCGCTATTTACTCATGCATTTGTGTTTCGAAAACTGTAATTCATTTGTTTTTTCCTCTTTTGGTTATTTCTTTGCGTCACTCTGTTTACAAAATGGAAAACTTGAAATATCGTATTATTTTCGAGTACGAGTTCAACCGTGGCAACAGTGATGCAGAAACGGCTCGAAGGATTAATGATGTGTATGGATGGCGGCGGTGTCGCAAAACAAAACACAGTGCGTTTTTGGATCCAACGTTTTCGTTCCGGAAATTTCGACATGCAGAACATGCCCCGTGGACGGCCGGAGACCAAAGTTGATAATGAAGAATTGAAGGCTATTATGGAAGCGGATCCAACGTAAATCACGTCCGAGTTTGCTGCAGACTGCGGTGTTAGTGATGAAACTGTTTTAATCCACTTGAAGCAAATTGGGAAGGTGAAAAAGCTTGAAAGGTGGCTACCTCATAAATTGAGTGCAGCAAACCGACAAACGCGCGTCGACTGCTGCGTTACATTACTCAACCGGCACAATAATGATGGGATTTGAAATCGAATCATTACCTGTGATGAAAAGTGGATCCTGTACGATAATCGGAAACGCTCATCGCAATGGCTGAACCCTGGCGAACCAGCCAAAGCTTGCCCCAAGCGAAAATTGACTCAAAAAAGTTATTTGTGAGCGTTTGGTGGACTAGTGCCGGTGTCGTTCACTACAGCTTTCTTAAGTCTGGCCATTGGCCGGATTACGGCAGATGTCTATTGCCAGCAACTGCAAATCATGATGGAAAAGCTAGCTGCTGAACATCCGGGGTTGGTCATTCGCTCTAGGCCACTGCTGCTTCAGGACAACGCTAGACCTAGCTTCAGGACACTGCACAACAGACGGCTACCAAATTAGAGGAGCTTCAATTGGAATATTTAAGACATCCACCGAAATTTGGATAACTTCTTGCAAAGGGAAAAAATTCAACTCCGATGGGGCAGTCCAGCGCCTTCAAAGATTTTATTGATTTCTGTCCGAAGGGTTTTTTTAGTAAAGGAATCAATGAACTACCTATGAGATGGCAAAAGTGCATCGATAGCAATGGTATACATTTTGATTAGATAAATATATTATGTTAAAAAAAATCGACTTTATGTTCCTCCTTTACAAAACGCCAATTTCATATTATGTAATGACCTAATACCTCGGAAAGCGAATGTATGTTGACAAATTACAAACCTCGACTACCCCAAACAACCCCAAAAATAAATTTAAGGGCAGTTTAGTTTAGTTGCTCCTAAACTATCCGATTTCTGATGATAAAGTAAATAAATTATTGCCTTCCGTTTGTAACAACGCAATACAAATCGTATGTAGGTCGAATCTCTTGAATAACTGGATCCGAATAACTAAGCTTTTGTTTACATTTTCCTGTGCGTTTCTTGAGACAAATATCAAAAAGCCATAAAAATAGCTAAGTTATATCTAGAAGGTAACTAATACATGGCGCCGTGTTTTGAACACGCTTCTTTCTTCGCTTAAATTGCTATTTAGATATCCTCGTGCTTCCTACGTGGACTTCCAAAAGGGCAAGTTTTAATGTATGTTACCTTTTGTTATGATTAGTTTCGACATTTAATGGTTTGTGATTTAATTAACAGACTTGGCGGTTTGGCAGAGGCGGTTATGCATTCGGCTGTATTTTTTTTCTTGCATTTAAATTTAATATGCCTAGATTTGAATATTAGCAATATACCTTTATGCAGACTTTACTACTTTTAAGTTTAATTTATTCTAGAATGTCTTTAGAGAAAGAATGTTGTTTACTTACAATTAAGTACTTACTTACAATTAAGTAGTTGTTTACTTACAATTAAGCTTGGGCTACTGATGATAATTCGCTAATTCGCATTCATGATTCAGATATTATGAACAGTGCATAAGCTAGGACGCTTGTTAAGCGATTTTTTTAAATTTCCTAGATCGAGCGTTCAATGAAAAGCTTTGAATATTTTTAAAAAACTTAAGGTGATTTTAACTAAGGTGCTTCTATCTATCTATCTGCTCTCTATAGCTACTATCGAACAAGTTGCCGCTCGACCAGGCAGGAAAATAGCTTAACTTAGTGCGCACGCACACATACGTGTAAATACGTAGTCCAACCACGTAATTGCAGTCCTTGCGGTCACTATGTGTATAAATATTTTGAGGCGTCCTAGGGCAAAGGAAAATGTTCAGAAACTGGTCTGGTTTCTTTAACATCAAACTTTTAACGAGCTGACAGAAGACCACTCAGATCTTACTCGCATGCGTTTCTCAAAATCATCTTCATTAAAATACTCGGTCACGTCACTTGACTGGTTCATAATAATCATTGATTCGGTCATCAGGCCAAACATGGCACTGACTGAGCAGCGGTACTCGAGTAGCTACATGTGCAATTTATTACAAAACTTGTGCAAATATTACCGTGTGTTACACACGTATGACATCAACCATTTAAAACGTAATAAATGAAAGGCTTTAGAGATGAGCAATATAGATATCGATTACATATCGATGTTTTGTTGCATTTTTTGTTCTTAAAATTTAGTCACCGCGACGTGGGTCATAGAGTATAAAATACATTTAAAAGCATTACAAATGTAACAGTATCCCTTGACTGGGCGGAGGCGGCTATATTATATGCGAAAATTACGCAAAAAAATTGGCACAAAGTAACAATGACTTAGATTTTTATGAGTATGTAAAGTTTGTTTGTATGGATGTTTGTAACTCTTTGACGCAATAATTACTGTGGGCATAGCAGGAACATTTGATAGCGTTACGTTTACGCCGCTGTCAAATGATCCTGCTACGCCCCCTGAATGGATTTTGACGAAATTTGGTATCGTAGTAGTTAGACTCTGGACTACTTTTTATCGCAGCAAAATGTACTGTTCCTGCGGAATTCCATTTTGCGCGTACAAAGCCGCGGGCAACATCTATAAGTATTTACATGAACATCGATATTAAAAATCAATTCCCTTCACTAACTAAAGGGTTTGTATATTTATTGCTGCCCTTGTTGTTTCTTTACTGTTAGCTGGCATTTCTCGATTGATTAAAAGCTGGTTTAATGAGTGGAGTACTGATTACCGAACGCTATTTATTACATGCAACTTCTAATTAGTTTTCATTCATTAAAAAAAAATATGGCCCAGTTGAGTCATAATCGGCCACACAAGATTATGTTGGTTTGGAAAATCCTACTAATATTATAAATGTGAAAGTTTGTGAGGATGGATGGATATTTGTTAGTCTTTCACGCAAAAAAAACTACGGATTTTGATGAAATTTGGTATGATAGTACTTAGTAGTTTAGGCTCTGGATTAAAACATAGGCTACTTTTTATCCTGGAAAAGTACACCGTTCCCGCGGGATACTCGATATTGCCGCCGAGGGAAACAGCTAGTTATATTTTAATTTTAGAGAAGACTCTTGACCTCAAATAAACGTAGTCTTTAACAATATGATGTCGCTCCGTTTTCATCGAATGTGATGAATGAACCTGTGTTATTTTATCATCTTAAATCTAACTAATTAGCTATTTTATGATAACAACTATTATTAATACAAATAAATAAAATTAAAATGTCTGTTTATTATAAATTAACTTATATTAAAAATACTGTTAATTTTAAATTAACAGCATTTTACTCAAATCTAAATACTTTGCGAAAATCCAATAGCATACATTTTTTTATTTAGAATTAAATTGTATTAAATGCATATTATGAAAGTATGTACGGTACTTAAGATAAAAGATCATATTTTTTAACGGTCGGACGGACGGACGGTCTGTCCATCTGTCTGTCTGTCTGTCTGTTCTGGCCAATCTCTAAAACGGCAGTACCGCTTTTCACGGGACTTTCACTGGCAGACAGATGTTATAAATAAGGAAAAATTTAGGCTACTTTTATCATAGGGTTACGTTTCTGTTAGTTCTACGCAAAGTTACAAGCAACTTTGTTTGCGTATACTGATGTATGTATATACTGATGTATAGACTAGAAAAATCAAGAACGGTCATGTAGAACTAAATGCAGTATGAAAACATATTTTAGCGATTGCGTATTTTTTTTTTATTTAGAAAATAGCACATGGTCAAATATGTTGCATGCAGGTTGATAATGTGATATCAAGGACTCACCGCTACATTTCGATTTAATGTAATAAGTGGACTGTTAATACTAAATATACTATGACATTTACACAATGTCCGCGCATCGGTTTCAAAAATATCTTAAGAAATTCCATATCGGAGTCGATTAAATATTATTTATGATCCCATTTAATAAATAGATTATTATTATTCATATGTTTTTTCTACTATTTCATACTTGCTACAAATATATTTTTAAATTAAACATTTATTCTTTTTATCTTTAATATTAAGGTGGAACCCATAACTGTAACTAACTATACCTACACAATTAATAGGTTTAGATATTTAGTTTAGTTATATGTATAATGAAAATGAAAATGAAAATTTTTATTTCCAAATGAAACTTAATAAGCTTTTTTCGGAAAGTCAACAGAAAAAGCTACCACCGGTTCAACCCTAACCCGCTGAGAAGAACCGGCGTAAGAAACTCGCATTAGTATAGGTTTCCATAATTTTGGGGGGAAAATCCCTAAGTTGACAGCACTGATATCATGGACCAGCCCAATCGCCCGACTACTCTACACACGTTCGGATTTGTTGCGGGGCAAACCATATAGGCGCGGTGGTTCGCTCCGGACCGAATCTGTGCGTGCGTTAGCACTAATTGCCAGTGTCAAGTTAAAAGGGCGGGAAAAAGAATTTTCGTTTATATTTTTCACTGTTTTTCTAAATCGTCAAGTCCGATGTCTAGTCAAAGTCCAAATAAAACGACAATGCAGTCAATGACTGCATTGTCATTTTACTAAGTCAGTCAAATCGAAAAATTGGTAGAGGTTTAACTGAACATTCCTAGGAAGTTATGGAGAGTACACAAAATAGCACCCCTTAAAAGTTGTACCACTTGCCCACACTTGTGCACGTAAAAAATATTCAATGGTATGTAAAAACCGAAATAACACAAATTTCTGGACGAAATACAAAAACATCAACGTCACACATTAACAAAACCCCCTTTTATCTTTCTCTTACAATCATGTAGCTTTATAGATGCATAGAATGCCAGAGTCATTACCGAAAAGAACTTTACCAGAACAAAAAGCTCTGCTTTGGGCCAATGACAAAAAAACATATAATAATCTTATTTAAAAATATAGATAACGATATTATAAAATTTTATAAGTTTGTCGTGTACAAAATTTAGGTTAAGCCTCTACACGCACTTATGTAGCGGTTTCAGAGCTGTAGAAATAATAAAAAAACGAAACATGAAGGAGATCTCGACCTCTTTTGATATCTTCTATATTTAAATTAAAATTAAATAAATTAATTAAATAAAATACAGTTTATTTTTTATTTTAAAAGCTTTTATTGACTGGCCGTGGCTTAGCGGTAGAATTACTGGAAAGTTTATTGAAGTGCCTACGCCTCAATCACGAGTTCGAATCCCGCTAAGATTTTTGGGTGCTCTTAGGTCATGGCGATTAAAATAAAATTCATACTACAATATTACTTTAATACTTCAAGGTTAGTAAACTTAATATAAATATTTTGACGACTGTATTTCTGACCACTTGCGAATCTGTCCAGATGCGCCGGGGATGAATGATACTTTTTACAAAGAATAATATCTGCAATACACATATTTTCGACCGCATTGATATTAAAATTCGGTTAACCTAACGTAACGATAGGAATAAAACCTGGCGAAATTCATATGTTTCGCTTCAAGAACAACAATTTTCGTAGATCGTCGAAGGTAAATTTAATTTAATTTATTTATGAAATATGTACTTTGTACTGTACAAATACAAACTACAGATGTACACATACAAACAACAGTTTGATAATTAGGCCACTCATAATCGGCGTGTTATCTGCATACGGGCGCGACTCTCGCCTTGACACACTGGGCTGCGATTTACGACCACTGTACCGTAGAACACACCCACTAACGTCACTTCCAATATTTCCGAAAACAAGGCTCATGCTCTTAATTAAAAGAAAAGAGAGAAGAAATTGTGATACTAAAAACATAGTGCCTTCAAAGACAGTGTTCTTAAACACGCCGTTTCTTTTTAACGATTTCGAGAAGTGTCAACATTCTTAAAAGCACGATAGAAGCTCTAGCCAACAAGCCTCAAGAGACGTAAATCCACGACAGTAGTCTCGCCTTCTCTTTCTCGCTTTCGGGCAGAGACTTCTCACGAAAGAAACTACTTCTCGCTAGACTTCTCGGCACGATCTTGAATGTGTATTATAGTCCTGTAAAGTCTAAACATTGAAAGGAAATTCATGCCTCAGTAGTGGGGATGTTTCACAATGATGATGACTGCAAAGCCGACCTATTTTAAGGGTTTCGTCATACTCATGGAACCCTTATAGTTTCGCTCTGTCCGTCCGTCTGTCTGTCTGTCCGCTCTTCCTGCCTCTGTAATTATGAATATAAATTGATGAAATTTGGTATAGTTATAGGTTGTGTATAGATCTCATTTTTGGTATCATAAAATAATAATAATTTTATATTATAGGGGCACCTCTTCATACGTGTGTGAAGTGGAGATGAAAAATATTTTTTCATTCTACCCTATCGTGTGGGTTTGAATAGGTATTATAAAATAGGCATACATGATTTTTACAAAGTCAACCATTTTTGAGTAATCGGCCTCCAAAGTATTTAGCTCCAAAGTGAGTTTGTTCCCCTCCTGGCATTTCTTAACTATGAGACTTAGAAAGTTGCAATTTTCTATGCTGATAGATACTAAATACTCTTTTGGAAAATTATTTTGAAAGAAATCGGACAGTAGCTTTTTATGTACTTAATTCAAAGAAAACCGTTTATAGTTACGGAACCCTCTTTAGACATGCCCTGACATACTCTTGGTTAGTTTATTATATCATGTCTCTAATTGTTGATAGATGACGGAACTAAACAGCTGATGCAACTGGTCCGATAGCAATTAGAAGGCTTTCTGGGTCAATGTTACTGATTTTAAATTTCCACTGTCAGTTATCTAAATTCCTTAATTGTTACGGCTTTATACTAACTGTTGACTAATAATGATATAGAGGATTATTTAAATTAAGGTCAAGTACATAACTTATGGACTCAGTGATGTACAAGTAGGGACTATGTTAAAGATTCGCTAAGTGCCTATAATATGATTATGGTAGATGGATATCAAACCAGAAATTTGTCATATTATTGAATTCCAAATACATGTAAACAAATGTCGAAATATTTGTAACAAGTTAGAAATTATGCGCGGTTAGCTGTTTTATTTACGAATACTTCTATAAAAACCGACGCGTAGCTACGAAAGATATATTTCGTACATTAAATTTTTTTGGACCTCATACATTTCTGGAAAAACAAATGTTAAAAAGAGACGGTGTCATTAGGTCATCATCAGAAAATTGTACTCAATAGTCACAAGTGTCATTTGCTAGTATATATTCTTATGCTTAAAATCAGTAAACCCTAAATCAATAGAGAATGTGAACTATGTGTCAGTAATTAGGAGAACAAAAGAGTTTTAATATTTATAAGGTTTTGTCTCCGCTGACACAGTTATACTGAGCCACTATTTCGACATGTAATGGAAGTTTTACTCGGAAATATACATGTGTTTAATACAACCCAATGTTGATAAAATACCAATGACGTGGGGTTCCTGTAACTCCATTCCTATCGGCTTCACTTACCACTTACCTTTTGAAGACCATCATCCAAATCCCTATCTATTATGCAGGCTGAGGCTTCCCTATGAAGAAAAACCAACCTTCGCCACTGTAAAATACATCAAATATACGAGGAAAACAATATAAGAATAAATGATGTTTTTGAAAACAACAGAGAGTTTATTGCGAGATATTCGTAGTATATATTATACTACGCGAGATATTTCCTACTAAAAAACAGTGAAACAAACGCGTACAGAATCTGAAAAAGACACTACCAAGTAGCAAACTGTACTGAACTGAACTAACTAACTAGAAAGAACAGTGCTCATCTTTACATCTATACTTAAGCGGCTTTCAGACTACGTAATAATAGCATATAGTATATAGCTCATAGCACAACAATATCGCGCACCATACATTATTATGGACACGTCCACACTGTACTGTACTATATATTATTGGCTTACTATACGCTATATGATAATGCGAAGCGCTGAGTTCATGCTGTGCTATATCGCGCGCCGCCCATTTCCTCCCTCCGCTCCCTCACCCCCGGTCGTCCCACAAGCGAAACGAGCAACACAACACGTCTGGATAAGATCCTGTGCCTGAGGCGCTTTGCGCTGGCGACAAATGATTATTTTTGTCGTAGTTTTTCTCTATTACAGATCCAGTCTCTGGCATTTTTCTTCTTTCGCAGCTATGACAAGATAGTGCCTAATTCCGCATTGTGATCATCGCTCAATAAACTTTCAAGACTATACAGTTTCAAGACTATACAAGAGTACCATTGTGTCGATCGTGATGTGTGCTGTGCAACTGTGCATACTCTTCAAAGATTGCGGTCAACTGAGTCAAGCTCAGTTGACCGCAATCTTTGTCAAAATATAAATCAAAAATCAAAATATACTATAAATGCTTGCGATGTACGTAATGTGAACGCCATGCTATATAGTATAGCATCAGGTCCTTCTTTGCTATACTATATAGCACAATAGTATAGCGTAGTCTGAAATTAGCTTTATATGGGAGCATACATGCAGCACATTTCAGATGTTGTATATAATATAGCGCCGAACTGTGAAATCTTCGATAGCGTGATTCAGGATTGTGGCGCTATTTGGTCCGCCACACTAATAATATAAAGAGGAAAGATTTGTTTCTTTATTATCATTGTATAGGCTCCAGATCTACTGGCCTGATTTTGATGAAATTTGGCACAGACATACACACACCGGCATATTTAGCGGAACATAAAATAAAGGTTTGATATCAGTATCATATAAGGTTGCTGGCTGGTTTATACGTCATTTAACTTAAAAAGAAATATTTTCAAATTAAGAAAACAACTGGACATCACATTTTATGCAATTGTTTTAATTTTATTCAAATACACCTTATCTGGAGCGAACTTCGAGTATTTCTTCCTTCTGAGTTTGATTTAAAATTTCATTGAAATACTGTTTTTGTTAGTTTTTTTTTAATCGCGTATCTTTTTGGAGTTGAGGCCTGAATTATGCCTGACTTAGCCCCAACGGAGATTGCCAGGGCACTCGAAATGCGAAGAAATGGTCAAACCTACAGAGTGATATCCAGAGATAAATATGCCGGTGTGTTTAGATTAGACCACGGGTAAGGACATAGACTACTTTTTGTAGCGACAAAATTTCTAGTTCATCTAGTAGTATATAAAATAAAGTCGCTTCCGCTGTTTGTTCGCTCGAATCTTTGAACTACGCATTAGAATGCAGTTCATATAAAAAAATATATATATTTTTTTTTTATTCAACTATTTTCTTGTAAACTCATGTAAAATGGTGATTTAACCCACTTCAATAATAATAATAATAATATATTCATTTATAGTATTTTTATATAATTTAACCAGAAAGCAAATTTTGGGAATTGCAATAAATCAAATGAGTTTATTAGGATAGATGTATAAAAGTTTTCCTCCTTTCAATATTTTAAAAATTTAAGACTAGCTGTCGCCCGCCACTTTAACCCGTAAGTAGTCAGTAACTAAAATTATTGCAGAGTTATGTTATAGTCTATGCCCAATAGGCTTTGCCCAATATGCCTTTCTCAATAAATGACCTGTCTAACTCAGAAATACTTTTTTAAGACGAATCAGTTCCTGAGATTATCGCATTTAATCAAAAAATAAACTCTTTAATATGTATATTAGTGTTCATAACGGTTCATAAGCTTATAAAGTAATGACGCGATCGTATAAATTGGTTTATCACTAAATTGCGGCCTTAATCTCAAAAGTCCTGAATGGAAACGTACGAAATGTGCCAGAGATATGTGCTAATGTGTATTTATGGTAGGTCAGTTCAACTGCGCAAAACACTCCACCAATACCGAAAATTGCAAAACGCAAGTCCTGAATTACGTAAACAGTTGAGCAAGTCCGGCCAAATATAAGAGAGCTCACCATCCGCTTACGTAACGCATCCAGCCTCCGCCTGGTGCCTAGTGCGCAGTACCTACGGTTCTAATCTAGACTTTGTTATGATGAAACTGACATTTAGGGCCTTCACTCAAAAAGTTTAAGAACATTATGTGAATCTATAACTATTTAAATAGTTTACAGAAATTATAATAATAATAATTAGTAAGGTGGAATGAAAATGCATTCTAAGTCGTAATTCCGACTGCTGAAATACGGAAAGAGAGCATCTCTCATACTGCGCACCCTTTTAGATTCTATATAAAACATTTTTTGCACGAGTAGTAAAACTGGTTTTATATGTCTGCTGTATCATTTGACCTCATTAGGTCAAAGATCATTCATAACATTACACAGATTGGAGATTCCTCAAAAGTTAATGTTATGAAAGGTGTATTAAGGAACTAGATATAATAAAAGTACTTGTCTTTATCGCTCTATATGCAGTGACAAATCATACACTTTTTAGAAGGTTGTGATACAAGTCCTAAGTATATTTAAAAAAATCGGTTGTTTTTTAAAAAGTCGGTTTATTGACGATAGTTGAACGTGACAACGCCATAAGAAATGGAACAGAGCGAGGTAACGCCGCATGAGTCATGTTTAGCGAGGTAACGCCGGTAACGCCAAATGAGTCATGTTTTTCGTGCGTGCAGCCGGCTCCATCGAATTATAAGACGTTGTAACGTCAAAAAAGCGTTAGTGTGAAAAAACCTTCAAATTTTCTGCGAAACGATTAACCGACATCAGAAGGCTGTACATTAATCACCATCCGGCATGCACCCATTTTAATTTCAAACGCATACGTCCTTATGATAGACAATGGCCCAATTACATAACGTAATAGAGTGCAGTTGTAGTAACAAAGCAATGGTGTATTTCTAGTAATGTGTGCTAGATTATGACGATAAAAGGTATCAGCGATGAATGGATGAATGGTGGAAAATCATTTGCATTTCAATTTTTTTGTTGTCTCCCTTTAAAACTAATATTTTTAAATGATTTTTAATATGAAATAATATATTAGTTTGGCCAATTATAATTGATGTATTTTTGATAATTTCATAAACATTTTGACAGATTATACATAGAATAAACAATACTAATCATATGTTTTGGGTTAGCATACCCAATAAACATTTATTATCATAGTTTTGAGAACATACGAGTGTATTATTATGAGCTAATTCAGAACTCTTAATAGAAAATCGTATCAAAAGTTTATGAATACTTTAACTGTTCAGTGAAATATAAAATCCCTATGATCATTCCGATTCAATAACCGAATAATTAACCATATCAAATATCGAGATAAGTGAATTAAAGTTAATCGCTTATACCTCCCTAATATACGGAAAATTATACGATGTTCGAATAAAAACAAACTAAAATTAACTTATTAATTAACATATCAAATACATTATCTTTTAAAATCCATAAAAAGGTTATTGTGTTAGTGTTTACTTACGCTAAAACAGTGTTAAGACGAGATCAAAACTTGCCGTAAAGACATGAGTCCGTTACATATTGATCGCCTGTGAATGAGCAGCTTTATTTTTATTTTATTTGTTTCCGTAATTCTTCTTAAATCCGATTTTTTCATAATTTTCATAATAAATTAATTTAGTTAAACGCAATGTAATTGTAAAAGTAATTAAATGAATTACAATGTCATTGTGGCTGATTTAAGGACACCTATGCGGTCAACTCATGGAGTCAGCTCAAAAACGCGAATTTTTTATATGTTTTGCACATTTTTGGTTTATTATATTGTAATAATTCACACCATTAATTTTGACCCGCACCGCTGAAAGTGGGACAAATGTGAAGGATAGACGAAGGTCAGTATCTCAGTCGCACGCGATGCGCGGTGGGGTGAGCGGTGCGCGCGTAGTATCCGTGAACTTGGCATCACCCTGGCCGCCAGCGCCCCCTATAATAGTGGGGCCGGCAGCGCCCCCTGCCTCCAGAGCCGAGCCTGCCTCCGCCAGACATGCTCCGAGCCTTGTACCTCCTGGCCGTGCTGGCCGCAGTCCGTGCCTGCAAGCCCTGCAGTGAGTTTTTTGTGTCTATTTGTGTGTGTTAAAGGCCTAAGTTTAGTGTTTTGTTTTTTAATGAGTTATGCACGAGGTAGGTGAATGCTGAAACTGTGTCAACGCGCAAATGAAAAAGGCGCGCAATTATCTATGTATACCGAATTCTGTTGGCCGTAAAATATTGCAAAATTTTATAAATGTAAATGTATGTCACGAATTATCTAAATTAAAAAAAACTCTATGATGCGTAATTTAAAAAAAACTGCTTTAAACAATATTTTTTTTAAGAGGTAGCATATCTTCTAAAGTCAATTTATAGATTTAACAAGTTGTACATATGGAATGCAAAATTTATCAAAACAATATCCATAGTAGAGCCTCTGCTCTACTGTGGATATATAGCACTCTATACTACTCTAAAGTAAAGCGATTATCTCCGGAATTTTATGAATGAAGCCGCGTTGTTATTTAGTCGTATCGTAGAACGGCTGCACTGCCGGGTTGACAGGTCAAATACTTGAACCCACTACACACAAAAGGGTTACGACTTAACTATACTAGTAATCAGAGTTTAATAATTTTTTATGAACAATTTATATTTACAAATTAAACAATTTGAGTAAATTTCTAAGAGCTGATAAGTGATTATGATGAAAGGATTAATAAACTGACTTAGAATGATGATAACAAGAAACAAAATCGATGTAATATACAGTAAGTACATATCTCGCGCGTACTCTACATTGTCACTTATCATTTTTGAGTCATACTGCTCGTACACATTCGTGAATGTAGAGCATAATTTATTCATGTACGTATTATTAGGGAATCTTATCCTTTAGCTGTTAAGCGAACAAATTACGAGAATGGTCAAGCCGCTAAAGTTTTGCAGGTTGACTATTCTCGTAATTTGTTCGTATTATAAATAATGATATCTTATCTTTGGTATACATTTGACAATTGCATTGTGAGTTGTCATAGTACGTGCAAATCATGAAAGCGACCTATCGGCTTTAGCCGTAGGTAGCCATAGGTCGCTTTCATGATTAGATCTATACTGTACTCAATATCTATACTAATATAATAAAGAGGAAATATTTCTTTCTTTGCTTTGAATAGGCTCCGAAACATTTGGACATATGAAATTTGGCACACATAATATAGAGTAGACCACGGCAAAGGACATTGCTACTTTTTATTGGGGCAAAATATACCCCGCGGGCAGCACCTAGTCAAGTACAATGAGCACATTCCAATACGAAGTTTAATATGGCAAAGGCTTAAATACTTATAAGAAGTGGGAAAGCAGTTTTTGAGTGAAGATTTCTAGCGTTCAAGTGTTTGGTAGATTTTGATGTTATGTCACGGAATGTCGAGTGCTTTGAGCTTTTAGAGAGTGCATATTATGTTTGTTCCGTAACTTCAACAGATATAGGTATTATTCAATTTAAATCAAAAACATTTTAAAATAGGAAACCGAAACAAAGGTTTCCTATTTTAAAATGTTCTTGATTATATTGACATACACGGGAAAAGCTGTCGCAACTGGACAGATTCTCTAGTGGACAGATTGTCAAAAGGACCGACTACTAACTGGACAGATTAGCAATGACGTTGTAATTATGTCATTCCTATATTTTTATAGAGTTAGAATGTAAGGTAAAGATTTACTTCTTTGTTTTTAATTAGCACTTATTTAATATTCTGTTACTTAACTAATCGAACACTAAATAAAGTCCATCAGCTGCCATTAAAAATTATACTCACAATAATTAAAAAACAATTATTAAAAATTGTATGACTAAGGTTAAGGATGTCTCAATAAAGTTTTATCGCATAAGTAGGAACCGATAACGGTAAAAACATTGATAGCAATAAAAACACAACCTACAAAGTTTTTTTACAATTATTTTGACCGACAATTTCGCGACAATTTATCGTCGGCTGCTTGTACAAGCTATTAAAATAAACGGTTGATGCTTGAAATATAAAGATAAAATCGGGAATAAGTACGATCGCCGACAAGCCGGTCTTCAATCTTATTACTACAGCGGTAAGGTTCACAAGAGGTACACCGGCTTGTCGGCGACTGTGCTTATCGTTGCACATAAAACCGCAGTAAAAATGATTTAGTTGACCACGTGCGCGTATTATCCGCAGTCGGGTAAAGCGATTAATTACCGAAAGTTGGTCAGTAGCGTAAGGATAACAGTTTTTATATCGAACAGCTGTGGGACGAGCACGAACATTTGATAACGTATTCGCAACGTTATCGAATAAGAATCATCTAACCGCTGTTTGACACGACTAGGAACTTTTACGAAGCGCAGGAAAAGTTTCGAAATTTCTTATTGACAGTTTTCGAAATAGCTTCCGTTAGCAGGTAGAACTTTGTGTGAGTTGAGTCTGCTTGCTAGCAGAAGAAATATCGAAAAACCTCATTATATGAAAATCATGACATCGCCTCTACAACTCACATACTCGATAACGTTACGAACACGTTGAGGTCAATTGCTCCTGCTTAAATTCCGACTGTTGACATTCCTGTGGGTGGGTGTCAACGGTCGGAATTTCACCGGTTTCTTTAGTTACATCACTATAACCCAATATATTCTATGTATTGTAAAGAATGATTGCTACAAAACTGCTTGTTTTATTTTAGTAAAAGTATCTGGGTAACCGAACTGTACTCGGATTTCTGATAAATAAAAAAAAGGAATCACAAAAATATTTATCTGACCGGGATTCGAATTTTCGAAAAAAAGCAAAAATTATATATTCGCATACCAAACTGCCAATCGGACTGACATAATAGCGTCAAAATTATCGATATATAGCTAAAATGCGCAGTTTCCAGGGATAAGACCTAGGTAAATCGATTTTTCTCCCCCAAAATTCCTTGTATACTTGCAGCCGTTTTCGTGAAATCGATTATTTATACAAGATTGTCATGTTTAAAGTATAAGATGAACCTAAGATTTAGGGTAAAGAGATAAATTCCCGAAACTCGGGGAGTAGCGTAAGGATAACAGTTTTATCGAACAGGGTGTCAATGATCAGAATTTTACCGGTTTTGTTTAGTTACATCACTGTAAGCAAATATCGATTTATTGTTGAGAAAACTGCTTGTTTTGGTAAATTAATGTGCGTAAGGTTTTGTTTGATAAATAATATTAAATTTAACTTAAAAAAGACCAACCATCATTGACACCAGTTTATATTAACGAAAGCACAAAAAGTTAAAAAATATAATATATTATAAGCTGCTAATTGCCAACCCTAGTAACCAAGGTCATGGAAAGTACATAATTCAAAACCATACTGTCCGTTTCGTGTATCGCTTCTGGTGTTTAAGCTAATAATTTTTGGCCAATAAATAAATTGTAAACATATTTTTTGCTACATTTACATATCAATCTTTTCAATCACTTTCTTCTTTCTAGTAAACACTTATTTTTGTATGCACGCCCACTAATCTATAATAACCTTTAAACTTTAAATACATAGTCATAAATTAATAAACTTTCACGTGTTTTGATCGTAGCGTGTAAATCATTATATTTCAAAACAAATGAAAGCGGTAATTTCAAAGATATAATATACTTATATCATTAATGATTAATGATTATTAATAGCTTTTTAGAATATAGTTAATTAATTTAACTTGCCCTACTAATACTCAAAACGTGGATGATTCCCATCCTCGCATTTAGGCTGGTGCAGACGAACCATAATAAAGCTCATTTCAGACTACGCTAAATTATTGTGTATATAGTATAGCAAAGAAGAACCTAATGCTATACTATATAGCATGGCGTTCACATTACGCGAATTTATCGCAAGCATTTATAGTATATAGCAAGCTCAGTATGGTCGTGTCGCTCGTTTCGCTTTCGCGACTGCTGGGGGTGATAAGAGGGCGACGCACGATATAGCATAGCATGAACTCAGCGTATCTGTTTTATAGCATTTAGTAATATATAGTATAGTACAGTGTTAACGTGTCCATAACAATGTATGGTGTGCGGTAATGTTATTATATTATAGCGTAGTCTAAAAGCCGCTTTAACCGCGACCGATCGCCCTCGCTAAACAATTAGCACGAGTTACCGCGACCGGCTACACGTGGCCCGTCTGACCCGAGCCTTAGGATGATCGCAGATCTGGCCGCAGTCCGCACCGCATGCGTCGTAGTCGCCGCAGTCATCTTTTAACTTACTCTCAAACTCAATGCAGGTACTGCGGCAAAGGATAGGTGTGTGAAGATGCATAGAACTTCATATAAAAGAATGAGGGTGTTTGATATTTTTTCTGCCGCATACAAAGCGTCATCTGGTGGGGTAAGTGGTATCAAAAACCGTAAATAAGAATTTTAGATTCTTTCTCTGTCACCAGGCGGCGCTTGGTAGCCCGACTGTCCTTATCGTGTCAAAAAGTTGCCGGATATCACGAATTTAAAAACCCCTTGTTCGAAGATGTCAGTATATATATATAGCCTTATAGTCAAGATGCATTCGATAATTTCGACGGCGAAGTTCGAAAACAAAATCTATGGGATTTGACATATTAAGGCCTCGCAAGCGACATGTCACTTAGCGATGACTTATGTCAAGTTCGCATCTTGACCAAAGGCCCAGTTCACAGAACTTCACCATTATTTACACTAAACTGTGATCCAAACTTTAAATCCCAGGATTAGAAAGTTTTTTCAATAAATCGGCATCATTTGTCACGCTAATTTCTCTTGAGGTTCTGTATGGTCTTCCGAGAAACAATCTGACAATTCAAAATGCAATTCTTTAGCTATAAATTAAAGAAAATATGGGACGATGGGGCAGGAAGGGGTATTTAAGACTCAGAGCATAATACCTCAAGGACTTTTATCCTACTACTATGATTTATAAAAATGTCAAAGTTTGTCAGGATGGACGGATGGTGGTATGGATGTATGAATGGATGGCTGGATATTTGATATCTTTCACGCAAAAACTACTGAAAGAATTTCGATGAAATTTGGTATGGTAGTAACTAGTAGTTTAAGGCTCTGGATTAAAACATAGACTACTTTTTATCCCGAATTAAGTACAGTATCTCGAGGGATACTATTGACGCGGGCGGAGCGGGGTAGAGCTAGTAGTTTCATAAACATATTTAGTATTAAAATAACTCTTAGTTATCTGAAATTAACCCACCGCCCCATATGTATATGTAAAGTCGCATCAATTGTCGCGAAGTTTATAAATAGCTTTCATTTCATAATAATAATTATTTTAAGAATTCATTTGTTTATTTTTTTATCAATAGATAAAAACAAGCGATCTACATTCGATATGACACTCATAGTTTCTCAAATTATTCTATAAATTTTGCCGTAGAGGTAGAAGTTTATTTATAGGAGTCTCATAGCAGCCTCGTAGCAATACAGTGCCAACGTTTTTTCCATACTTTTACAACTATCAAATGTTAAAATATAAATTACTTATAAGTAAACTATTGAATAATATTTAATAACTAGCCGACCCGCGCCTACGACGTGATGATGATGAGGATGACAATATAATAACTTAGTCTAAGGTACTCCTTATAACAAAAGCCTCGTCAAAATCGGTCCAGCCGTTTCAAAGATTAGCTGGAAAAAAACAGACAGACAGAAAGACAAAAAAAATTAAATACATTTTCTTTAATTAAATACCGTTTATACGTTTCATATTATGCACTTATTAAAAAGCTACTAATTTTAAGCTACTTATTTGTAAAGACATAGATGTTATAGCTTCGGATCTTACAGCGTAGAAATAATATATTATTGTACAAGTTTTAAATTGCAGTGTTGTTCGCGTACGAAAATACCACGGAAGTGTATCAAATCGTGACATTTTGACTAAATATTTATGAATAGATCGGATCTGACACAAATTCCATTCAAATTAAATGAAAATATTCAAATGAGTGATCTATATATTATGTATATGTAACAACAAAACAGAAAGTGTTTTTGAGGTCAAAGATAACGAAAACTCCGCGAATAGTCAAAGTGTGTGAAAGTGTCGTCGAAGATTATTAATAACAAACATTATTCATTTTAAATATTTTTACATTAATGAGAAACTATATTTCGACTCGCTTTATAAAACAAAATATTTATAGTATTCTAATTAATTGCCTTTTCCTTTTTTCATAAGAAAACTAGTTCTTCTTCTAACAAAACATCTACTAGAGTCTAGTAGATGTTCTAGTAACTAGATAAGCAACCTAGAAAAGTATTTTGCGACGGAAAACTCGACTGATAGCTTGATGCATATTATTGCTATCTCTATCGACTTTCAAATGTTGTTAACTCACTTGTTGCAAAAGTGTTGCTAATATATTTTTCAAGTAAATTACGAATAAATAAAAACCACTGAAGTATTTAAAATCTCACTCGTTTTTCTGAATCATTGTCATAAAATCAACGTATGTTTTTATTACAGTAAATTTAAATAACAATAACATTTGAAATTCATCATACAATCAACATCAAGTTATTTCCTAACTGTAATCGATATAATACAAAAGTCAATATATCAAGAGGGCTAACAAAAGACATAAACGCGCGACGAAGCCCGCATTTTCAAAATGACTTTGCGATTGGTGTGCAGTCGTTTTATAGTGGATTACTCATGCACTGTGTAGGTCATTATAAAGTAATAATTAATCAAGATACTTCACGTTGTGTGTAGATACAAAATATCCAGCTTCATAGACATTTGAATTTTGAAGTTGATTTTCATTATTATTTTTAATTATTTTTTTCCAATTTGATTATCGTTTAACATACATTTTCAGTTAATTAAATCTTTTACAAAAACACTTCTGCTTCGGTAGAAAATTTTAGAAACTATCTAACCTTATACTCGCAGTTTTCCATTCTAACATTTACTGAATTTAATCTCAATATAATATAAAAAGTTATAAATTGACAGTAACTGGGTCAACATATCGACATATTTTATTTTAACGCGCCTTTAAGTGCTTTTAATCAGTGTAAATTCGCGTGAGTTATTGCTCCAAGATATTAAAATTGCACATGCGGTTACTGTTCTGAAGCCCAGAGCCTTTACCCAAATTGCCATCGCTTATTACGACGGCGAAGTTCGAAAAATATATGGGATTTTACACAAGCATCGCTAAGTGATTTCAAGTCGAAATTAACGATGGCAACTTGGCTAAAGGCTCAGTTAACTTTTCTTCGTTGGGTTCTCGGGTCAGCGTACACGTCGATGCGTATGTAAGTTTGGAAGGCATTTCATTTTGGCGTATGTATTATTTTCCTATACGTCATCTTATATCCTCAGCGTGCGGTGTGGCGCGGCGAGCGCGCGTCGTGGGCGGCGGCGCGCTGCAGCCGGGCGAGTTCCCGTGGCTGGCGGCGCTGCGACGGGACGGCAAGGTCATCTGCGGTGCCACCGTCGTCGCCCGCGACCACCTCGTCACCGCCACGCACTGCATCTTCGAGTGAGTATTGTACACGACCACCTTTTTTAAATGAATCACTTTAGGCGCGTTGAGAGTGAAATTTCGAGGTCGCGTCACTATGATGAATGAAGTTTAACTTTTGCCACGTGGTCAGGAAGTTTAGTATCTTTGGAAAGACTGAACTTTCTGAAACTGTCATGTCATATCAATACATTATATATCTGCCGCCGCACGTAGCCGTGAGCTTTTCACCATCGCTTGACTGCCTGTCACCCAAAGCTATGGTCTAAATTTTTTTTCACCGGACCGCCGCCGGTTGGTGGCGCCGCGAACACAGAGTAGAAATTATATATACTTACGTACCGGAAACAGCTATCATGTAAAACGACCAAATCGGTCCAAATTTGAACATTTTGACGGCCTACAATTTTTCCACACAATCGTGAACACACCGTATACTTGCACAGATTGCAGTAATGCAATCAAGTCGAAAGCATACTATGTAACTGTTTATCTTTTCCTCTTTCTTTAATATGTGCCGCGGGAGTTGCGGCGTGTGTGTAAAGTCGCTTAGTCGAGGCCTAATAAGGTATACTTATATACGAGCTTGTATAGTGGATTATGACTACAAAGTATATATCCAACGCAGAATAAAAAAATTGCTGAACGTTTTCAGTAATTTCAAACTTATATTAAGTCCCCTAACATCGTTGTAACCATTACTTACCTACTTCACCTAAGTAATTTTAATTTAGGGTATAATCTCCGCTTTGTAAAATAAAAACGAATCTTTTTCTTAAGTTACTGATGTCATTCTTTATGTCGTAGATTGTAATGTAAAGTACAGAAGGGCGTCGCTAGCCCGGTGACGGAAAAAACAAGGCCCCTGCCTTCTTTAGCAAATATACCTGCAATATAGTAATAGTACAGAGTAAAAATATATACTTTATAATACGTTTTCTCACGTAGTTTTAAATTTTAATATATCTCCTGGATATAATCTCCTAGATAATGATAATTAAATTGTATCTGTCTAAATAGCTTCTGAAAATACCACATTATTTCTGATAACTTTTTAAACTTAGAATGGTAATAGTAACCTATCTTTAAAATATAGACATATCTATGCCATCGCGGAGTTTTTGTAGACGTATAAAAGAGAAACAATCCCATCATACATTGTTTTGTTATTTATCTCCAACGGGTTAGGTTAGGCAGCGTTTTCGATAAAAGTTCCCAGACGGCTTGATTTTTTCCGACACCTTCAACAATTATCGTCATAAATCAAACAATTTCTACAAAACCTTAACAAATTATTATCGACCTAAACCATCCTAAGGAACCACCCTGTCGGTAAATGTAAATGGCATGAAAATCATTTTAGTACTTTTTGAGATTATCGCGAACATACAGACAGCAGACTCAGCGGGGCACTTAAGTATCCTACGTCCGTCTCCTGGTTCTATATGCTACCGCCCCACCAATTCTCAGCCAAATTAGTTCAGCCGTTTTTGAGTTATAAATAGTGTTTTTATATAAATAGATTTGGTACAGTTAAAGACTGTATAGATCTCGGTATGATCTTGGCATCATATAATTATAATAACTGGAGGTTGCCCTGTCGTCGAAATTCGACCATAATTCACGTTCAAATTTTAAAGTTTCAACTTTTTTAGGTTTCTTTTGCCTCTTAGATATGCAATAAAAATTTGTAAATGTTGTTTATGGATTGTGAAAGAAAGATTGACACTCTTTGATAAATGTGTCAAACCTACTGTAATATATACAACAATATGAGTGAGGTAGTGTGTTATTATTATTATTATTATATATTTGTCGTTATTTTTATAAATTTAATGTATTTCTAAGCGTTATTTTTTAAAATGTTAGCTTTTGGCAGGCTTTCCCCCACTTAAACTTTAAACGTGCCAAATTTCACACTGATCCGTATGCACGATTCTCGTAAAATAAAGGTAAGGTTTGATACATGACTTTTTTACAAAGTCAACCATTTTCGAGTAATCGGCCTCGGCGAGAGGTTTATAAGTTGGTCCCCCCTCTGGCATTTCTAAACTATTGGAGATAAAAACTTGTAAGTTTCCATGCTGATAGATCATACTAAAAACTCTTTAGGAAAATTTATTTTGAACGAAATCGGACAATAACTTTTAAAGTAATTCAAAGAAAACCTATTGCGCGTTGATAGTTACGGAACCCTCCATAAGCATGCCGTGTCGTGGTTAGGATTTTATCCTAGAGTCTAATGAGATTATTAGACCCAGAGTTTAATGTTTAAGTTTATATCGTGTTTTAATTTTTTTAAGCTTTTTCCAATTTACTTTTACACTGGTCTGGCAAGGTTAAAGCTCCGACTAAATGACCTGGCTTTTTTTTCCCCAACTCCTTAAACATTAAACTTATATAAAAATTTAAAGTTGCCTCAAACATGGTTTTACCTGATTAAAAAAATTACTTTTCAAACATTTGTATGCTGGCTTAGCCTCGCTTCTGACCAGCCAGATCTGCAGTCTTGTGTTGAGGATAGGAGGACAATAGGAGAAGTATAGGACAAGGTTCGAGCTTGCCTCAAACACCTGCTCTACATTTTCTAGTAGCTCTTGGGCTAGTATTATATCAGCGTATGTGCAAGTTACTAACAAGGTGATAAAAAAAGACTGCAAATTATTGAATTAAACGTTGTGGCCTGCACTGCCCTTCCCTCGTGTGTTCGGATTACAGAGTGCAGCGAAGTAACGCAAATTCGAATTAGCGAGGCTGTTTTAGATATTGTGGCTGAATAATGAAATTCCAATGCCAAATAAATTCGAGAAAAGAATGCGTGATGCGCACGCGAGTCCCAAATTCTCAAATTTAATGGATCCTGTACCATTCCCGTTTTCGCGACCACTAAAATTTAATTTGACATGATTTGTCGGACTTTTAAATGATTCAAGTTATGAACTCACTCGTTATTGTCGTTGTGAATTTATGGACAATTCCCGTTTCATTGAAGAGGCGGCATGCTTGAACTTTTTAAATTTAAAAAGTTCAAGCATGCCGCATAACAATACAAAATATGGTTCTCTACTTGGGTCTTATAATATATTGTAGGGTAACAGTTCTTTACGTTGAAATCTCTTCAATGAAACGGGAATTGTCCGTAAATTAAACTGTAAACTTTTAATTAAGAATTTAAAGGTCAATTGACCTTTAAATTCTTAATTAAAGTTTACATTTTTATGCTCTGTAATTTTAACTAACCGGCTGATCGCTTGATACGAAGTGATTAGACAGCCGTTAAGAAAATAATTAAGACCCGCAATAGCAAAGAACTGACGTGTGTAATTTCTGTTTTTCATACAAAAAAAGTACAAATCTATTGGCGCTAAAATAGTGCAATAAAATTGTACAGAACCAAAGTTTGCTCAAGAACAAATCACACTGCGCCAACCTCGTAAATTCTAGCAGACATCAGTTCACCCAAATACACCCTTTTCCTCATTAATATTGCTCCGTATTCGGCACTCCTCTGCATTCTTTTGCCATAATCAGGTAGTAGGTTAACTACGATGTTATTTATTACCGATTTATTTTTAGATCAATCACTTAATTTAGTGATGAATATGGTTTATGATCGATTAACTTATGATGAGCGATCTTATTCTGTAATTTAAAGCTAATAATTCACTTAAACTGGATAATGTGGTTCTAATTATAGTCAGTCAACCTAATCAGCGCTCAACGAAATCACAATCTATAGATTAGATATCTTAAAGTTTATATAGAGGAAAGTGTGTAGAAAGATAACCTTTTTTTAATTATGCTTAGAAATAAATAAAAATAATAAATATAACAACAACACACCTCAGATTAAATAATAACACAAACTACCGTGCGATTGATAGATTAATAATTTAGTTACACGTTAACGTTTGTCAATCTGTCACATTTCCATATTTTTTTTTCTATATAAGAGGCAAAAGAACCCTTTTGTAGTTCAAAGTTAAAAATTATACGTATACGAATTTCGACCTCAGCTCTAGTCCGTCTAATTATGTTTTGTCAATGTGTGTGTGCCCGGTTGTTTTGAATTATAATTTGGTTACTTGTGTCATGGCCTCGAGGGACTGATTGTTCCTACTTCTTAATTGTATACGTTTTGTAAGGATTGCAATGACTTTCCAAAATTAACAATGGACTAGGAGAAAGTATTAATCCGTACTTCTATCCTGCGCGGGCGTCGCCGATCGTATGATTAAGAAATAAATGATGTTTACCTACTGATGTCGTGAACGTCTCGGTAACCCAGTATTTCATTCGAAATATGAATGAGAATGTCCGACTCGTGAATCACTTGTGAATAGATAATAAAGATGTTATGTTTCACACATTTCACTAGATTGTAAGTTAGGAAAAGTTTTTTTTTTTTTTTTTTTTCGAACGGGTCTATGCTAAGGGTCGGGTTAAGACCGCTGTAGCTAAGTCGGACTATAACTAGCCTGGTGGCTAGTTTGTTTGGTGGTAGACGATGGGAGGGTTTGACCCTCCCTAACATCACCCGGGTGATGTTCAAACCGGATATTGGGGACAGCTACGGATTAGGAGCTATTATTATGACAGGGGAGACGCGGGTCTCTCCTGCTGAGGGGTCCGACCCCTTCCTCACTCGCTGATGAGTGAGGTTGCTCGCGCGCGGTAGCAGTTAGGAAAAGTATTCGTTTTACAAACAGTAAAGACACGGTGGGCTTAGCACGAACAATGGACAACAACGTATTCGTAACGTTATCGAATGAGAATTTGTAATGAAAGTCATGGGAGCGCCTATACATATTTATTCGATAAAGTTTCGAATACTTTGCTGTCAATTGTTCGTGCTTGAGCTACAGATCACTAAAAATTACTTCGTGAGTAGTGGGATTTGTAAGGCATAATCCTTTCTTTTCCCGCCCGCCCTTGCTATCCTCTTCTAATTAAAGCTTTCTTATAAGATCGCAACTAATTTTTGAAATATAAATACGTTTAATTTGCCTTCAAACCTTACTTGACCCCAAAGTCATAATTTTCAACAGCTTTGCCGAATTCTATTATCTTAATCGGTCATCGAAAAGTAATTTTAATTAAGAATCTTTCTTAATTAAGTAACCCACATAAAGTCTCATTTTATATCAGCAGCCGTGGATAACTCACCGACAGATCCGTTTTTATCAAATAAAGTTATTGAGATATAATCGTAAGGGTAAATAAGGATAAATCGTAAAAAACGACGAAATGTGGACAGGCCACATGTCGTCGTTTTTTTTTAATAAAAATAGAGGGCAAACGGATCGCCTGATGGAAAGCGATTACCGTCGCCCATGGACGCAACATCAGAGGAGTTGCAAGTGCGTTGCTGGCCTTTTAGAGGGAATACGCTCCCTTCTTGAAGGCTTGCAGGTCGTAATAGTCTGGAAATGCCACTGGCGACAGTTTATTCCCAAGGTTCGGGAAAAGCGCACGGTGGAGGACTGCCACTCATCGACCGTCGACCGTCGACCAATTAGCGGCACAATCATGAATCGCGCTATCGAAGTTTCTGTAGTTCGGCGTTATAAATACAACAGCTGAAATTACTACAAGGAGGCTTCGGCGTAACCGAGCATATGACCTCGCTCGGTCGGAGGTCTCCCTTTGAGGCTTTCCACTATTCCCACAACGTTGTCGTAATACTCTGGTACAGTGAAGAATGTACCATAATATTACAATTCACTGCTGGCGTCGTCACGTGCATTTTTTACGGCAACTTGTATTTGCACGTTATGTTTCATGTTGACGATGTCGTCGAGTCGTCACGTGGACATGTAGAAAGGCCGTTACTTTTATAAAAGCAGTAGCTGACACATACAGGTCGAAATGAATATTCAGAAATTATTTTTTTAACCAAACCAGATTTTTAAGACATTTGTGGATCAAAAGTTCGTTCAATATGACCGCATTTTAATGCAAGTGTTTAACTTAAGTTTAATTACGCACATAAAATTATGTTTATATCACTTCATTTGTGTAGTTTTATCTCAATGAATTGATAAACTTAACTTTTAAGTAATTAAGTTATTGTTAATATGATTTTTGGAACGACAAGATTAAATGACTTAAATTTTAGTTACCAACTAAATGTTTCCCGCGACTTCGTACGCGCAGATCCCGCTGGAATCATGCTTTTAGCCGCGATAAAAAGTAGCCTATGTCCTTCCCCGTGGTCTACTCTATATCTGTTGCCAAATTTCATCAAAATCGGTCCACTAGTTTTGGAGCCTATTCGATGCAAACAAACAAACTTTACGTGACTCAAGAACCTTCGCTAATATTAGGTTAGGGAATATGCACCTTGTTTGAAATTAGAATATTTATTTTGTTACTATGAAAAGCGTAACAAATATTCTGTCATATTTTAGCTCTATTTGTAGTCTCTACTGTTTCATGATTACGCACCAGACTCTTAATAGTAAGTTTTTTTAAAACCAAAAGTTTTACACCAACTAATCTTCCACAATGCTAATACTACTAATATTATTAATGTGAAAGTTTGTGAGGATGGATTTGATTCACGCAAAAACTACTGAACGGATTTCGATGTAACTTGGTATGGTAGTAGTTTAGGCTCTAGATTAAAATATAGGCTACTTTTTTCCCGAAAAAATATAGTGTTCCTTTGGGATACTTTATTTACGCGGGCGGAGCCGCGGGCAACAGTTAGTAAATATCTTCTTCAGAAACTTTGAGCTTACAAACTCTACCATCAATGATCTGAAATTCTGTGATCAATGCTCATTCTGCACGTATGAAGCTTTTTTAATTTCTATTTTAGTAGAATTAGAAAAAGTAATTTATTACTTTAACTTTAATCGTTCTACTAAAACTTCGAGCAAAGCTCGGTCTCCCAGGTACTATATATGAATACCACCAGATACCAGATATTACTTAGCACCTTTCTTTTATCTCATTACTCCGTTGCAAAGTATGTCAATACCGCACAACAATTTGCGCAACCCTTCAGCTCTTTGTGGTAACTCACTTTATTTATGCGTTCTGTAGTCGTGACCTTGAGCTTTCTCAAAGTTTCATCATCAAAAACAAAAACAATCCGAGGCTGAAGCACATTAAAGATTACAAAAAGCTCTTGAACAAGGATAGAGTACTTTAATTATCGTTTATATTAAACTAGCTGTCCCGACACACGTTGTTCTGTCTTAACTAAGAACTGGACTAAATAGATAACCGAACAGGTAAACTGAACGCACCTATAAATATTTCAGACAGTCAAGTTACAAATTGAACACAGTGAACAGTTAGTATGGGAAAATTCTATAGTCGTTTTTAGTATTTTCCTCACAATTATTCCAATATATCTCACCGTTTAACCCTTCCCGAATTTCCATAATCATTTCAAGACCAAAATTAACCAAGTCGGTCTAGCCGTTCACGTGTTTTAGCGAGACATTGGAATTGCTTTCCATTTTTATTTAAAAGAAGAAGAAGAAAACTAGCGACCCACACCGGCTTCGCACGGGTGCAATGTAGATAATTATATCAACTTATACATATAACAAAGGCGACGATATACTATATATCCATTCCTCTTCGGTCGAGCCGACAGCACAACTTGCTGAAGCAAGTCTCTGCTACCACCTGTTGCATAATAAAGTAGTTATAAAAATTATATAGTGTCAATGTCTTATTGACAGATGTCACATGCGAAGCCTATCGAGATAGATATATTTTAGTCAGCCAAAACAAAGAGAATGTAACTATACTACGTATTAAGAGGTGGTACTACGAATAAAAAAAAGTGTTAGAAATTAATTTTAATTTCGAATTTTGAAGGTTTACCTTAGCTTTTTTACGGATTATCGTCTAAAAGTGCAAAAGATTCAAGCCTAAAATGAAAAAAATACGCAAGTAATTATTATCGATTTTTTTTTATTTTAAGACCCAATTTTTACTTTAAAAAGGTAAAGAAAACAACAAAACAACTATAATTCTATCGTTTTTATTGCATTAAAGAAATACAAAAGTAAGGCAACGTTCCCACGAGCGTTTTTATGTAGTCGCGATAGAAAAAACTGCACTATAAAGACTGCACTATAAATAGAGAAATACACACACCGGCATATTTAGCGGAACATAAAATAAAGGTTTGATATCAGTATCATATAAGGTTGCGGGCTGGTGTATACGTCATTTAATTTAAAAAGAAATATTTTCAAATTAAGAAAACAACTGAACATCACATTTTATGCAATTGTTTTAATTTTATTCAAATACACCTTATCTGGAGCGAACTTCGAGTATTTCTTCCTTCTGAGTTTGATTTAAAATTTCATTGAAATACTGTTTTTTGTTAGTTTTTTTTTAATCGCGTATCTTTTTGGAGTTGAGGACTGAATTATGCCTGACTTAGCCCCAACGGAGATTGCCAGGGCACTCGAAATGCGAAGAAATGGTCAAACCTACAGAGTGATATCCAGAGATCTTCGTCGACCAGTTTCAACGATCCATCGCAGTATCCAACGGTTCAGGGAGACCAGTACTTATGTGAGAAGAGTAGGACAAGGCAGAAAAAGACGCACTTCGAGTAGGGATGATCGTTTCATTCGGCTTCGTGTACGTAGGAACCCCCGTTTGACGGCCGTCCAAGCCCGACATGAGTTAGAAGCAGTGCGGGGTGTAACCGTAAGTGAGCGTACGGTACGAAGAAGGTTCGAAGAAGCTGGTTTGGGTTCATTTGTGCCCGCCAAGGCTCCAAGGTTCGAGGTAAATCATCATAGAAACAGGTTAACTTTTGCTCAGGAACATCGACTTTGGAACGCGGACCAATAGAGTAAGGTATTGTTAAGTGATGAGTGCAGAATTCTCTTAAATCAAATTGACGGCAGGCAAAGAATATACAGACGCAAAGGAGAACGATACATTCAGACAGATTCAACGTGAGTGAACTGCGAATCGCCGTAGTTGAGGAATGGCGGAGACTATCCCAGGAGACCATCGATAACATCATTCTCAGTATGCCTAGACGGGTAGAAACTTTAATAAGAGCACGTGGAGGAAATACGCGATATTAATCACCATTTTTTTAATTCAATTAATTGTTATTTTAATATTCATTTTCACTTTTCCCGGTTACATGAAAAGTTCAAAAATGTACCATTTTTCACAAATAGCCTTTACTCGCAAAATCTGTTCTTAATGTGATCTCATTTTAAGTAAAACAAATGAAACTTTAAATAACAAAAGAAGTGTAGTAAGTAGATTTTAAAATAAAGCCTTTTAAAATAAAGCTTTTTAAAATAAAGTTGACGACCTCTATGGCTCAGTGGTTCAGCGCGTTGGTGCTCAAGCCGGGGGTCGCGGGTTCGAATCCCGCCGAAGGAACAAAAAGTTTTCTATGTTCCTGGGTCATAGATGTGTATTAAATATGTGTATAATATAATAAAAATGTTAAATATATGTATAGTATAAAAGTATTAAATATACTTCCCGTTTTCTGGTACCTGTAACACAAGTTCTTCGGATACTTAGCACGGGGCCAGATTGACGTGGTGTGAAGCGTCCATAGTATTATTATTATTATTATTATATTTTTTTAATTATGGACCTTTTTTTTGTGTTCCGCTAAATATGCCGGTGTGTTTAGATATAATATAATGTAACTCTACGCTAGTACAACACAGCTGAAAATCGTGTACAGCTGTCAAATCTGACATTTTACACTTGACTCTTCGATTTTCAGTTCTTTTGTAGGTTAGCTGCAGAGTTCTATTTACAGTGCAGTTTTTTCTGTCACGAGTCGCGACCACAAAAAAAACTGTCGTGGGTACGAGGGCTAGAGGTTTGTAACCAAAATATTTCAGGCTTTTTGTGGCTTTTCGTTGGTGCAAAATAGGTACACTTCTGTGGGCCCACCAGGAACATTTGACTGCGGCGTAACCACATAACGCAACATTATCGAATAAGAATTCTTGAAATATGTTCATGTTGTCAATATTATTGCGGGCCCTTGAAATTGGAATCCAATACCTGCAAATTATTAAATTATACTACATTTTACATATTCGCAATACTAACAAAGGTTCAACTATATGTGAAATTTAATTATTAAGTATGTGGTAAAACTGTACAATAGTATTAAAAATAAAGTATAAATATTAATAAGTACCTAACTACTTTAAATTATAAAGTTTTTACTGACGGGTAGAAGAAAACGTAATATGTATGTATTTTTATAAAATAAAATATCAAATAGGTATATCCAATGACTTTGTATTAAACATATGATTGCGTGCATTATTAAACATTCGATTCTTATATTATTAATAGAGAAACTTTACAATCTTAAATCTTAACATGCACATTAAAATAACTACTCAATATATTTCATTTATTGAAACATATGTAATCTTACCTCTTTTTAATTTACTACACTAATGCATAAGTCTCTTTTCATTCAATCGGGAAGTTAAGGAAAAATGTTACTTATACAAATACTCACCGATATTCTTTGAGTTCAAGCATGTTTATATCGTGGTTATATGATTATACATGAATTTATTTTATCTTTTATCAAACTGATTGTTTCATCATAGTAAATATTGATTTCGAGTTCACTTCACAAAAAATTACAGTTTTTTGCAAATTCTGAATTTTGTAATAGTTAGTTGAAATAAATTTTTCAAACTTTATTTTATTTTATTTTATATACATATGGCGTCGGCTTATCTTAAAACCATTTGCCAATGTCAAGTAAAAAAGGCGGGAAATAGAACTTTCGTTTCATTTTTCAACACTGTATTCCTTTATCGTCAAGTCTAAAGTCTAGTAAAAGTCCAAATAAATAGTCAGTACAGTCAATGAGTCATGTCAGTCGATTCAGTAAAGTGGTAGACGCTTTACTAAAAGTTCCTAGGGAGTTTTGGCGGGAAACACAAAATAGCACGTTTTTAGAAGTTGTACCACTTGCCCACACTTGTGCACGTTAACGAATATTTAATGGTTAATATTCTACCAATATTACACATTAAGAACCGAAATTACACAAATTTATGAGGAAATACGAACGCATACCTACTTACGTTCGCCATATAGGCGACCCTGAGCCAACAGGCTATGTATAGTACGTATATGCGATATGCATCTCTCTTATATGTATAATGTATAATGTAATAAATAAATAAAGAAGATTTAATAAGTATTGCTGTATTATTGGTATCACCACTCTAACATAAAAGTACATGCAAGAACCAAGACGGCGAGCCTAAGCGAACGGACAGCGGAAGCGAATTAATTTTATACTATGTGAAAAAATATTATAAAACTGTAGTGTAGCTTATTTTCTGACAAATAAATTCTTATATTTTATACAATTTACAGACTTGTTGCAATTTGATAAGGAAGAGGCGTGCCTACATAACGCATAGAGAACAATTTAGTTATTATGCAATTTAAATAAAAAGTAAAACTGACATGGAATGATAAAATATCTTTGTTATGAAGACGAGTGCAAATATTGTACACCAGTAATTTAGGTCTAGGCCAGTACAGCGTGCTGATACGTCGCGCGCCGTTTCGTCACGCGCGTTACGCATGTGACACGCGCGTGCTCAGCATGTTCACTGGTATTGTCATGTGGTACAGGAGACTCCTTGGTGTTCAATATTGGGCTCGTAAAATATGATGAGGTCTAGGTCTTACCTAACGCAAACGCTTGAATATCATAGGTGATATATAGGTTATACTGATGTAGGCGTCAGGAATACGATTTGTTTCCCTCCAATTCGAAAAACGACGATAGCTTTACTGGTATGAAAAGCTCAATTCCTATGTCGTTATATACTAGTATCCTACGGGAACTCTGTACTTTTTCGAAATAAAAGGTAGCCTATGTGTTAATCCAGAACTTAAACTACTACCATACTAATGTTGTTTTGTTGTTTTATTGGTATGAACAGCCAACAAAAGTTACAATTATGCATGCATATTGATTGAATTTACATTATCATGGTTAATTGCACTTTTAAATTACATCTTTCTATAAAAAAATTATACATGAAATAATTAAAAAAAATTACAAAATACAATTAAATTAATTAAATTAAAATTAAAACAATTAGATTTAAATTAATCAATGTTAATAAATTATTTTTATAAATTAAAATTACATTAAATTCGATAAATATAAATAATTAAAGATTACAGTTTAACAAAATTTTTTAAATGTGTACCTACAAGTACTATACAAATACTCACCGATATTCTTTGAGTTCAAGCATGTTTATATCGTGGTTATATGATTATACATGAATTTATTTTATCTTTTATCAAACTGATTGTTTCATCATAGTAAATATTGATTTCGAGTTCACTTCACAAAAAATTACAGTTTTTTGCAAATTCTGAATTTTGTAATAGTTAGTTGAAATAAATTTTTCAAACTTTATTTTATTTTATTTTATATACATATGGCGTCGGCTTATCTTAAAACCATTTGCCAATGTCAAGTTAAAAAGGCGGGAAATAGAACTTTCGTTTCAATCTTCAACACCGTATTCCTATATCGTCAAGTCTTAAGTCTAGTCAAAGTCCAAATATATAGTCAGTACAGTCCATGACATGACGTCAGTCGATTCAGTAAAGTAGTAGAAGCTTTACTGAAAGTTCCTAGAGAGTTTTGGCGGGAACACAAAATAGCACCTTTTTAGAAGTTGTACCACTTGTCCACACTTGCGCACATTAACGAATATTTAATGGTTAATATTCTACTAATATTACACATTAAGAACCGAGATAACACAAATTTATGAAATAATACAAATTCCACAACGTCACCCATTGAACTCCACGGCAAAACTCTGAGAATTAATTGGTAAACGATTTTTAACATGTCAATATTAATAGAAAGGATGTTACAGGATTGATAAGCTATTTAAATGTTTAAGAATCCTAGATTTAAAACTATTTAGACTGTCGTAATTAATGTCCAGGTCCGCGATCCTCGACGACAACTCATTGCAGGCTTGGGTTATTCTAGTAATAGGACAATTCTTTCCTAGGTTAGTTTTATATCCAGTAGATCTAAACAGTATTACATTTTTTTCTAGGCATTCTAACAGGGATATTAAAGTTTAGCGTGAATAAGAGGGACATACAATCGATTTATTATTGACTAGTTTATGTAAGAATATCATATTTTACTTTACTTTTCTTCTTAATTCAAGTGACGTTAAGTGGAAAAGTTTTAATCTCTGATTATACGAAGAGTTTACCATGTAACGATCAAATCGGTAGACAATATTATAACGAGTGACTCGTTTTTGGACTTTTTCTATTCTGTCAATATGAGTTTGGTATTGTGGGTTCCATACTGTGGAGCAATATTCGAGTTTACTTCTGACAAAACTATTGTAGAGTTTTATTGTTGTAGAGACTTGAGAAAAATTCCTGGTCATCACACCTAGGTCTCGTATAGTTTGTACTCTTGAGATTTTATCAGTTCCGATCACGTGTTCGGTATTCATGGCCTTTCTTTTATCGTAAATTTAATGTGATAGCACTTCTTCGGGCTTAAGTACATTTTGTTTTTGTTACACCAATGGAATAGAGACTCAATATCTTCTTGGAGTTTAATGGAATCATGCTTTGTTTTAATTATTCTTGTAATTTTGATGTCGTCTGCATATAGTTCTATTGATATATTTTTCTAGTATTTCAACTATGTCGTCTAGGAATACATTAAAGAAAAGGGGGCCTGTAATTGAACCCTGAGAGACACCTGAGTAAGAAATAAAGGGCTTCGACTGATAGCCATAAATTTCTACAAAAGAAGGTCGATTATTTAAGTAAAAAGAACACCAATAGAGTAAAGAGCCAGAGCCAGCCAGCCAGCCACCAAAGGATTTTAGTTTCTGAATAAGTATGTCGTGATTTACTTTGTCGAAAGCCTTTGAGAAGTCCGTATATATTGCATCAACCTCTTGCCCGTCATCAACTGCTTTAATCAAGTGTGCCACATATGAGGATAAGTTAGTACCACATGACCTCCCCGGCATGAATCCCTGTTGATTTTTGTTGAATGTTATTTGACTTGATAAGACGTGTTTATGCACTAGAGTTTCAAAGGCTTTCGATATTGTCGATAGAATTGATATTGGTCTGTAATTAGAAACAATATTTGGATTTTCACTTTTAAAAATTGGTACAATACGAGCCTCCTTCCATTTTTAGGGACAAAACCAGAGCTCAAAGAAGCATTGAATAAAAGTTGGAGGGGATAAGAGACAACGGATGCAAATTTTTGTAGGAAGATAGGTGAAATGTTATCGGGGCCAGGCCCTTAGAACAGTTCAGTTTTTTCAACAACCCATATACATCACGTTGGGGTATGAAAACGTTTTCCATGTCGGTATGGGGCTTTGGTGCAGTATAATATATATCATTATTGGTAGGAAGATCGTAAAAAGAGGGGAAGTTTTTAGCGAATAAGTTACTTATTGCGAGACCATGTATTCCTTCAGATTCTCCTAAAAATATGCGAAATGGGTAAGTACTATTGTTTCTCCTTAAATTTTTAATGTGGACCCAAAATTGTTTTGGGTTGTCTTTTATTGAGTCTTCAATGGATATGATATTTTTATAACAATGTTTTATCACCTTATCACAATAAGTTTAGTACTTTTTACGTGAAAGAGTCACAAACATCTATCCACCACAACTTTCACATTTATAATAGCAGTAGGATAATACTATATTTGTGTCCTTCTACAAATAAAAATATCAAGATTGTATCCTCATACTCCATAAAGCGATTCGCAAATTGACCAGTCGGAGCACATTCCGTTACGAAGTCCCTACCCTGCGCATTAGCGGAGAATGTGCGAATCGCTTTTTTAACAATAACAAAAACCGTCTGCTTATAGGATCGAGGCATCCCGCCTGTCGGTGCTGGTGGGGGAGTACGACGTGAACAGCACGCGGTCGGCTGGGCTGGCTGTAGCCCACGTGTTCCAGCACCCCGACTTCAACCGCTACACGTACGACAACGACATCGCCGTGCTGCGCCTGGCCGAGCCGCTGCCGGACCATCTGTACCGCCCCGCGTGTCTGCCCAGTGAGTACTCCCCGACAGCCGCTATGCTAAGCTAGTAAAATTACCAAAGAACGCGCCATATCGTGGCCACCTAAAAAAGCGTATATACACACTATTATACACACCAAAACCTAGGTGCATGCTTAAGTATGTCTTAAGTGCTTTATGAGCAGCAAATTGAGATAACATACTTAATACATTTTGTCCCAGTGTACTCACGTATAAGTGTACTCTATATTTTGTATTTTTACGAAATACTCTATATTTTGTATTTTTACGAAAAAAGTGTATAGAGATATTCTTTATTTGCGAAGTTTAGTTAAGACCAAAGGCACATATAATAAATAGTTACCTACGTAAGCTTATTTTAGGTTATATACAGAGCCGGATTAAGCCAGCGCACCCGTAGCAAATTCTGCCGCGGGGCCCCCGAGAATCCCCGAAAAGCGAGCGAGCTTAATATGTTCTTATATGAAATGAGGGCGAGAGTAGTGAGCGAGCAAATTTTTTTCTATTTTACTACCTGAACTAAACTTTACATCCTGAAAGACTGTTTACTTTAGAAAACACAATTAAATCAATAGCCTAAAACCGACCGTCGGTACAAAATAATATAATATGTTATTTATGTTAAACGCGAGCGAGCAAAAATTTTTTCCTACTATCCAGATTAAAATCTGTTCAACTTTCAAACCTGAAAGACTGTGAACTTCAGAAAATACAATAAAATCAACAGATTATAACGGAATGTCGTTTATATAATAATAATTATATGTTGTTTATGTTAAAAGTGAGCGATCGGAGTGAGCGATCGGAGCGAGCGAGCAAAATTTTTTTCTACTTGGTCAATTAAAATCTATTTAAATTTGAAACCCTGAAAGACTGCACTTGGGAAAACACAACCAGATCAATAGCCTAAAACAGAACGTCGGTTTAAAATATTATAATATGTTGATTATGTAAAAAGCGCGCGAGCGGAGCGAGCGAGATTTTTTTTTTCTTATTTTACTTGTTTAAAGAACGCCGTAAAGAACGTATTATAATTTCAATTTTTACTATCTTTTATGTTTTTATTATTTTTCTGCCTAAGCGTCTTACGCAGTAGTACTTATGCAGTAGCTCAGATGACCAAAATGTCCGTATTCCGTAACTGACTTTACCAAACCTTATTTTGTACACAGGACTATGGAAAGTTTTAATTTTCTATTGTTCACGATCTATGACTTCGAGAAATATCTTTAAGTTGAGAATGAATTCTCATGTTTTCATTAAAAGAAATACCTTGTGGCGTGTAATTTGTATGGCATTGAATTAGTTACCATTGTTCGCCACTAGGGGCGCTGTTTCGATGCCATACAAATTGTAGTTAACTTCTTCACGGTGAGAAGTGACCAAAACTCGCACACAGCACACAGGTTATGATTCGAATCGATTTAAAAATCGATCTCCTAACGCACTGAACCTGTTAATAGATGGCGCTAAGTGCAATAAAAATAAAATATCGTATTACACAATAGGTATATATTAACTTACGCGTCTTACGGTTAGTTTTTATCTTTTGATTTTCGACGAAATACACATAAAATATAGGTCATTACATATGAAATCGGCGTTTTGTAAAGGAGGAACATGAAGTCGATTTTTTAAAACATAATATATTTATTTAATCAAAGTATGTACCATTGCTATCTATGCATTTTTGCTATCTCATAGGTAGTTCATTGATTCCCTTACTAGAAAAACCATTCGGACACGAATCAATAAAATCTTTGTAGGCGCTTTGGATTACCCATCGGAGTTCAATTTTTCTTAGACATTCCAATAGAAGCTCCTTTAATTTAGTAGCCGTCTGTTGTGCAGTGTGTGGTCTAGCGTTATCCTGAAGCAGCAGTGGCCTAGAGCGAATGACCAACCTCGGTTGTTTAGCAGCTAGCTTTTCCATCATGATCTGCAGTTGCTGGCAAAAGACCAGACCAGATTTAAGAAAGTCTGGCCAGATTTAAGAAAGCTGTAGTGAACGACACCGGCACGAGTCCACCAACCGCTCACAAGTAACTATTTTTGAGTCAATTTTCGCTTGGGACAGGCTTTTGCTGGTTCGCCAGGTGAACCCTGGCGAACCAGCAAAAGCCTGCCCCATTGCGATGAGCCATTTCTGATTATCGTACAGGATCCACTTTTCATCACAGGTTTAAAATCCCTTTATTATTGTGCCGGTTGAGTAACGTAACGCTGCAGTCGACGCGTGTTTGTCGGTTTGCTGTACTCAATTCATGAGGTATCCACCTTTTAAGCTTTTTCACCTTCCCAATTTGCTTCAAGTGGATTAAAACAGTTTTATCACCGCAGCCTGCAGCTAACTCGGACGTGATTTGCGATGGATCCGCTACCACAATAGCCTTCACTTCTTCATTATCAACTTTGGTCTCTGGCCGTCCACGGGGCTTGTTCTGCAGGTCGAAATTTACAGAACGAAAACATTGGAACCAAAAACGCACTGTGTTTTCTTTTGCGACACCGCCGCCATACACATCTCTAATCCTTCGAGCCGTTTCTGCAGCACTGGTGCCACGGTGGAACTCGTACTCGAAAAAATTCTTTTGAAATTGGAATTCTTAACAAAGAAGATATATTTGAGATAAAGGTGGCCAGTACGACAAAACGCCAACTTTATATGTTAGGACCTAATATAACGTATAATATATAAATATGCATGTAAGAGTAGAAATTGGGAACTAGTCTTGGAAATCTGTTTAGAATTTTTGACACCGTAAATGAATAATTGAGAATAATAGGACGAAAAAGTTGGATGAGCCAAAATGATGTATTAATCAATAGAGTGAAAGCTAGTTGGTATTATAATCTGGCATGTGTAAGTACCGGCGGATTTTCTATTTAGCTAGTGATGGATTTGCAGTCATTAGGTCAAAGGCACCGGTCAATAGTACAAGCAAAGATTACTTAGAAACTAGTGTGTGCAGCCTGACCTCTTAATAACGGTACCTATAGCCAACCTATAGCGTTTATTATAAAAATGGTAATAAGCCTTATTAGTATTACCAAGTTGTAAATAGTTTTTTTTCGGCCTGTAAAATGTGCCTGTGCATTCAAACTTTTTTTCGTTTGTTTTGTTCGCTTTCGCAAATGAGGCCGGAACTAAATGTGAGTATTATTGTCTGGAATTCGTAAGGGCGGGTAAAATCCAGAGCACTTAAAATAGAACTCTGCGTTATTAAAATAGAGCTGAAAATGGAAGTTTCGAGTGTCGAGCTGTCATATATGACATTGACATTTGTGTGTTCGATTTTCAACTCTATTGTTTAAGCGCAGAGTTCTATTTTCAATGCTCTGAATTTTCTCAGCGGTGTTCCGGATTCCGAAGCATATAGTACCAGCCTCAGGCCAGGACTTTAGTGGTTAATTAGTAAGGGCTGAGAAAATTCAGAGCACTGAAAATAGAACTCTGCGCTAAAATAGAACACAAGTGTCGAGTTAAATGTCAATGTCATATATGACAGCTCGACACTCGACACTTCGATTTTCAACTATATTGTAATATATTAATAGAGCAGAAAATCGAACACACAAATGTCGAGTCTAATGTTAATGTAATATTGTATAACAGCTCGAGATCTATAAAAGTTACATCCGGTTTTATTTTTATTTTAAAATTATTATATTTCAGACGATGACAGTGCCCTCGATGGAGCCAATGCGGTTGTCTCTGGTTGGGGAGGAACTGTTGAAAAAGGACCTCCTTCGAATATACCAATGAAAGTAAGCGTGATTTTCCACAATATTTAGGTACTTGTTAGTTATTATAATATAGAGACTAGAGTACTAACGACAAATTGGATACTTAACAATACCTATGGGCAGCTAGACAGATTCTTTTGTACTTACATTTCATTTCATTTAAAAATATGTACTCGACTTCGTGACCTTTTTTGCTCACTGTACACTTGTTTTTAACGGAACAAGAAAGATACCTACATATTTTAAACTAAAGTTAAAAGTAAAAATAAATAACTTTGACTGATTGCAGGCGGAGGTTAACATCTGGTCGGAGGAGGAGTGCAAGGGCGCGGGCTACGGGCGGCGCAAGGTGACGCCGCGTATGATCTGCGCCAACGCCCCCGATAGGGACTCCTGTACTGGGGATTCCGGAGGCCCTCTGCTGATGACCCACCCGTATCATACTTTAGTTGGTGAGTCATCATCACGACTCATTCATAAAGGTTTAAACCCCACCGCTTGGCACACTGAACTCCTGTCAAGCGGTGACTATGGCGGCCGCTGCCGCGCCTCTCGCCGCTCATTTTTACCGCACAAAATTCAGGGTTTTAGAAAATAGAACTCTGGACCAATACAACAGCTTTGAAAATTGACCATATGAGTGTCGAGTTGACATCAGATCTTCAGACTTGACATTGACATTTGACTCGACTATTGTATTAGCGCAGAGTTCTATTTTCAGTGCTCTGAATTTTCTTTGGCCTTACTGATTCCGGGCAATATAGTCCTAGCCTTAGACTACTTATCCAGAATAATATTATGGTCTATGTATGATCCTAGAAAATAAGGTTCAGGCCTTTAAACAATAGATCCCGCTTTCTCGTAGTTGGTCACAAGATTACTACTTGAAAGCTACTGATTCGTCTGCCATATCGAAAAGTACATAATTATTTTGCTACTTGTTGTATTCTGATGACCGTATTGAAAGATTATATTTTTTTTAGAACGGCCAGCAATTTGTAATGTATCAATGGTTTGTGGTTTACATAGAAAAATAATTCTTCTATCAGGAATCGTGTCCTGGGGTCGAGGCTGTGCCAGACAAGGCTACCCGGGTGTGTACGCCAGAGTCGATCGCTTCATGCCATGGCTGCAGGTCGCGTTACGTCACGCCTGCACGTGCTCACCGCCTTCCAGAAGTTAACCAAGAGGCTATAATGCCTTTGCCATATTTTTAAAAGAAAAATGTTTTTAAGCCGCGTCCCTACGCATATATTTTTCATGTTTATTGGAAACGAGGCTTAATGATCTTTATTAATGTACAGTCGCGAGCACATATGTTAACGTCATTAACATGTGTTCATTTTACAAACACATGTTTTTTCGTTTGTTTACTTAACTATTTATGACGTTTTAACGACATAAAATTTATCGCATATGTTGTGCTCAAGACTATATGTACACGTATTTTTAAGACCAATTTGGATACATAAACGAGTTATTTATTATCGTAGGTTGTAAAGGAATGTGCTGAAAATAAGAGGCTAGTTGCCATGTTTTTTTTTAACTACACAGTGCACTGAGACTATAATACATTTCTGTTACTTATAATTCATACTAATAATTTCAACTGATTTTTTATCGTGAGGAATGAGAATTATAAAGTGAAGCTAAGGAGGCTTTAAGTTATGAGTATGCCTGTGAATGACAAACCAGTCTATTAATGTGAAGCTTGTTCGGATCAATTCGAGCAGTGTTATATATTGACTCAAACCAAAGCAAGTTCTGATGAATACAGAGCTTTTTTGATGTCAGTATTAGAAATATAGTTTTAGTTATAAATTACCCGTTTAGTTTTTAAGACAATGGCTGTGAATTTAATTTATAACTGTTTAGATATATTGTTATAATTAAGTAGTAATACCACTATCTTTACGTACGTAATTACTTATAGCCAATATACTTAGTAAAACGAAATTGTAGAAACAATAAGTTACCAATTTAATAATACACATTGAAAAATAACAATAACAACATACAACAAAATGTATTAAATATATTTCAATCTATTTAAGAACACCTTTTTAATTACCTGTACCTCCCACTGGACTTAGCATGGGAATCCAGCGATCAACCAGATTAACCTTAACACTCTTTCAGGTTGCTAACTAAACAAGCCCATTTACTGACCATCTGACCATACTGACCATCCAGCCGGATGGTCAGTATGGCCATAAATAATCAGAGAACTAAAGCTGAGAATGTTAGTAAATAGGTACATTATAATTTATATTATAATGATATAAATTAATTTGGCTGAGAAATTAGAAAAAAAAAGTTTAAATACTTAAAGCTAATAATTATAAAATTGCACAAAGTAAATGAATTTCTAAGCCATACAATGGTTCCGCAGTAAACATAGCGATGCCATTTTGAGGTGATTTTGCTCTGTAATGAGATTTACATACTATTATTTTAATATACTCGTTGGTATAAATTACAAATAAATACACGCCCATGCCGTGTCCATAAGTGAAAATATCTAAAGCGCCAAAAACTCCCTAGGAGGTAAAGTGTCTACCAACTGTAACTATAACACTTTACTGAATCGACTGACTTGATTTATTGACTGCATTAGTACATTGACGATTTATGTGGATTAAGAAAAAAAATTTTTTTTAACTTGACACTGGCAATGATGTTTTACCTTGCGCCATTTATTTAAAAATACTTTGGAGAGCCCGCGAAAATTCGAGTCAACAGTGAAGGTGGAGTTTTACTGGGGAATTCAATGGGTGACGTTGTGGTTTGTGTATTTCATTCATAAATTTGTGTTATTTCGGTTCTTAATGTGTTATATTGGTAGAATATTAATTGAAATTGAAACGAACATTTTATTTCCCGCCTTTTTAATTTGACACTGGCAAAAGATTTTAAGCCGACGCCATATATTTAAATAAAAAAAAAAATGACAGTTACAAAATTTGTAATTTGTTTTGTTCTCAATTCTCTAGCGGCAGATAAACTTCTTAACTTATTCCAGCTGATAATATCATTTTGTGCATTTTCAGAAGTTTGTTATGTGTAAAACTACTTTCATGGATTACAAATAATAGCTACCCTTGTGAAAATAACATCGATCATGAATTTCTCAGACAATGAAGCAGTAAGTTTGAGGTTACAAGCACTGTTTATTAGGTTTAATGAACTCATAATTCGAATTAGATTTTAATTTCTTTTAGGACGATACGTCGAGTGTAGATAGTACCTCCAATACTGACAATACATCGCGTAGTGAGACACCAACCAACTCTCGAGCAAAAAAGCGTAGACGCGGAAAGAAGAAAATAAACAAACCAGTCAAACCGCCTTACAAATTCAAGTAATTATATGATTTATATACTTTGGCTCTTATTGGCCTATTATGACATAGTTATTTGGGCTATTTAAGTCTACAATTATTTCACAAATCTATACATTTTTTTGCCTATATTTGTATATTTTGTTGACAATAATATGAAAAAGGAAAATATTGTTTCTTTTATAAAGCTTCTTCTAATATGTATGTTTTTCGTAAAGGTAAAAAATATAGATGTGTTAATAAACATGTACCAAATCAACATTTTAGCTGTAGTGCAAAAGAGGACCATGGGCAGCCTTTATTTGGGTGTCAATTTAACCACCACCTTGGTGAGAATGAACCTCCAATATTTGCAGTTGTTGGTAGCAATAGGGTATCAATCTATGAATGTCCTGAAGCTGGTGGTTTCAGGTTTCTACAATGCTATGCCGATCCTGATGTAAGGTTTCTCTTTTTTTATTTTATAATTTATTCAACTAAAAGCAATATACAGTAGAGTTTTTTGGCATAATAATTTAATGTTGCATAACTCATTAGGCATATTTTTTGTTATAACAATTCTTTTGCATACTTGTTTCTTGGCATATTTGGGTACCATAGTGTTATAATAGGTTAATCCGGTGTGAAATAACATTTGTGTAATCTTGGGGTATGTTACAACATTTTTATCATGTTCCAAATGTCTTCGGAGTGGTAACACAGCCTCACAAAAACCCGGCGTGAAATAACGTTTGTGAAGTTTTGGGTTAGGTTAGAACTTTTTATTGTGTTCAAATATATTTAAATATTTTTATATCATTACATATGTTTATGCTTTGTAAAAGTATGCTTAAAATATATCATTATGTGTAAATAAATGTATGCTTAAGAGCCCTATTACAAATCTGCACTCTGCGAGATTAGGTATTTGAAGTGTTCCCGACATTTCGCATTTTGTAGTAATTTTGCAGTTGTATTTATCGTTTTTATTGAAATAGGTTAATAAATTCATGCTTTAAATCTTAAATCTTTATTGCTCATGAAGTAACAATTGTTCTGGTATAAATTTTGCTTAATAATATTATCGTAGATAGGAGTAATTCACAGTTAACTTTGTTTGGCTTAGAATAAGATTTTTTTCAAATTTCTAAGGCCGCTACGAACTATACGACTATATAGGAGATAATATTCTCATTCTATTATTTCATTTGCTCAGAACAGTAGTTCAATCCAGGAGCTCAAAAAAGTGTGTACGCATTTTATGAAAATCTTTCTCTGTCATTTTGGATTTAATTAAAAAATTAAGCACAATTTACAAATTTACAAAGCGAGGCCGCTACGAACTAAGCCAATAGCTATTCAGCACTATTCAATATGCCAAAATTGTTAATGTATCTTTGTTTCTGAGATCGAGAACGCCATATTTGACCATTTTACGCATAAATCACAGTCGATGTAATACACCTATTAACAATAAGTTTTCGTAATGATTATTATGCTTAAAGTGATTATCAATATCAATAATATATCTAAAGTGATTATAACAAAAAAATATGCCTAAACAGTTATGCCAAATTAAATATTATGCATAACTATTATTAGCCAAAATTAAATTATGTCAAATTAAATTATGACAAATGATTTTATGCACAAAAATATCCCAACATGTACAGTATAACTACTTTCATAATGTGTTGGAAATTTTTGTGTCCCATACATTGTCTGTCACTGCTATACATTGTCTGTGACTACTATACAAATATTATAATCATTGCTGAGGGACATTAAGAAAGTAATGTAAATGCTAAATTTTGTCATCACAATTTTGGTATAACATTCCAAATTGTGACAAAGGTTTTTTAACCCCCCCAGAAACAGACGAGTGTTATAAGTTTGATGTGTCTTTCCATGGGATTGTAGCTCTCGAAACAAACCGATTTTGATTGAAAGCTGACATGATCGAGAGCTATTATTTATCATCATCAACTCTCTCATTGCTCTGACAATTTGAGGGATATTTTTAATTTTATTAATAATATTTAATAATTTTAATAATTTTATTAATCAGTCTCATTGTATACTTGCAGGTAGATGAAACTTTTTACACGTGTGCTTGGTCATATGAAGAAGAGACCAATTTGCCACTATTAGCTGTTGCCGGTTCTCGGGGTATCGTCAGAATATTCCACCCGGCAACACAAACATGCATCAAGCATTATATTGGTCATGGGCATGCCATTAATGAGGTCAAATTTCACCCAAGGGATCCTAATCTATTACTGTCAGCTAGCAAAGATCATGCTTTGAGGTTATGGAACATCATGACAGATGTATGCATAGCAATTTTTGGAGGTGTAGAAGGACATAGAGATGAAGTGTTGAGTGCCGATTTTGATCTGAAGGGAGAGAGAATCATGTCTTGCGGTATGGACCATTCCCTTAAACTTTGGAGGTTAGACAAGCCCTCAATGAACGAAGCCATCAAACAAAGCTACAATTTCAATCCACATAGGGCATTAAGACCATTCAATTCTCTCAAGGAACACTTTCCTGATTTTTCCACAAGAGATATACACAGAAATTATGTGGACTGTGTAAAATGGATGGGAGATCTCATTTTGTCTAAGGTGATAATTTTAAATATTTTTCAAGGCATAAGCTAGTAAATAATTGTTATTACTAACTTTTATTGCACATTCTCTAGTCCTGTGAAAATACAACCTACTGATATATTTGTAGCTTTTTGTGTCATAGTAATCAGAAATCTCTAGAACATTTAACTTTTATATGTGCACATTTTATATTGTATTCTGCACTGCCATTTTGAGACACATTCGAACTGCATTTGGCAATATAATCTTTATTAAATGATGTATTATTGAGCTATAGATTTATGAATCCTTAATGCACTAACCGTCGTTTTTAACTATTTATTTAAAATGTTGGCTGCTGAGTGTCTATGTCTAGTCTATAAAATGCATAAGGTAGTAAATAATTGTTTTTACTAACATTAATTGTACATTTTCTAGTCTTGTGAAAATGCTATTATTTGCTGGAAGCCTGGGCGTCTTGAAGATACAGACCTGAGGCCAGGAGACAACTCTGTGACAATAGTGCACAGATTTGACTACAAGGAATGTGAAATCTGGTTCATTAGATTTGCAGTGGACTACAGCCAAAGGGTATGTTTAAGTTCTCAGCATAATATTGTCTCTTTTTTAATTCATACATTCAAATTAAATTATGAAATAAAATATTTTTTTCATGTTTATTGTTTATATTAAAAATGTGAAGTGGTTGGTATAAGCAGAAAGCAATATTTGGGTTCATTTACAGATTGTGAACATCACACAACCAACCATATTATTATGTTGTCCCGGCTATACTGGAACCATTTTGACATTTGCTGCTCCCGGTTTCAGGTTATTGCCCTTGGCAACCAGTGCGGCAAGACGATGGTGTGGGAGCTGGGCAGCGTGGCAGGTGGCTCGCGCGTCTCGCAGCTCATGCACCCACGCTGCAGCGCCGCCGTCAGACAGGTCAGTGCAGCTGCAGGTAACAGTCCCGGGCACCCAGTGCGGCAAAACTATCAAAACTGCCAAAGGTGGTCGATTCTAATTAAATCTTGCAAATGCCGTTACGATCCAGTTCAGATTTGATAAAACTGCAAAATGGTATACTCATAAGCGTCAAACCAACGTCAAACCCGTTTAGATTGGTCCAGACTACAAAAATCTGTTTATGATATTTATAATTCATTAAAAGTAAAATGAAAGTGTAAGTAATTACATGAGTTGGGGTTCTGGTTTAATCTCATAATATGCTAAGGGTCTGTTTCATTAACTTCTGATAAGTGTCAGGTCTCTTATTTGCATGTTATGTCTCTGTTGCTAGATATAAAGTAAACAAAACTTCCGAATAAGCTACCCAAATAGATTGTAAAACAAGCCCTTAATGTGAAATTAAAGTCATATTTCCAAAGACACATTATAAACTAGTTTTTTTTTTTTTACAGGTGACACTATCCAAAAATGGAAAAATTTTACTGACCTGCTGTGACGATGGCACAATCTGGAGATGGGACAGAGTGAACAGTGGTAGTGTGTGACCAAAATATTAAAATCGAGAAAAACGCATTTCCTAATGATCTGCAATCAGTGACGAAATAATATAATGACATGAAATAAGGACATAAAACATGGTAGAAATTAAGAATTGTTTTTAAATAAGTTAACAAATGACAGCAGGTAAATGGATTATATTTTTTTCCTTGTGATACATGACAGTTCAATGTTTATTTTGTAGAAGTTGTGCAAATGTGTAAGGAATTGCTATTACATTACAAATAACTATTTTTTTATTAAAAACTATATTCCAACAATGTGATTTATATAGCCTATGTTACCCGGGCTATTCATTATGAATCTATTGACAGATCATTCGTCAAAATCGGATTAGTTGTTTAGGTGCTATGGTGGAGCTAGAATAGAGTGCCAAAATCATTACCCTTCCTTTTGGCTTCGCCGTAGTCGGGTAAATAGGTGACGTAGATTGTTACAAACGAAAGAGGGTTATGTCAAATAATTTTATTCACCAACAAATCACGGCTACAGGTCAACAGAATGAATCACAGGGGTCTAGGTGTTATCTCGTGAACTAACCGCGCCAACGTTCTAACGTGACTATAGCACGCTGCTTAAACTTGAAATATCCCACCAGAAACAAGTATAAGCCATACACTTAGGGCCCATTTCTTAATCGTCTTATTATTATAGAATAGCTGGTTTGGGATGTTTTGTTTCTGCTTTATATCGAGCGACGGAGACAAAACATGTAAATTAGCTATCTGTTGCTTATTAGCAGATTGTGAAACAGACCCTAAGTCTCTAGACTTCGAGGTCTTTACACTACAAGTAAAAGTATATCAGAATAAAATAAAAATTACATTTCATATAGAACAAGAGGCTATCACAAAAAAATATTTAATTGGTTTCTAAAAGACATCCAACATACCAGCTTCGGGTAGACAGCTGGTACACATGGGGCTTTATATTCCAAGTTTAAACAGAATTTGTACATATTCTAAAACACCAATAAACAAGTCTATCCTATGAACATCGAGTAAAACCTAACAAGTAATTACACTTAAATTTAAATGACAGTGTAATTGAATTTAGTCCATTCTTTAATTAAATTCAGTCTTTAAAATTTGCTACAAATGCAAGCAAATCTATGAGATCAAGAAGTAGAAACAGTTACGGTACACATTTTACATTATGGTATGTGATTTGTTTTTCAATAATATGTTAGCTCGTTTTATGTATTTTAAGGTAGTAGGTACTTTAATAGAAAGTACAAACTTATTTTTGATAATCATACTATGATCGTACCTGTAACCAAGTCACATAACATAATGGCTATGAAAGTATAATAATCACATACAAAATAAATACAATACCAATTACATATAATATACAATAACAACACAAGAATAACACTTAACAATATATTATAAATGGCAAAAAATAATTTATACCTATTAAATAAACTCAGATTCAAAATTATTATCAGAAATAGTTTAGTTAAGAAGACAATATTAATCTGTGATAGTCGATAGATATTAGGCTTTTTTTTATTTATTTAAAAGGACGAATACTTATTATCATGATTGAAATTTTAAAATATTTATAATTATTATTTAAATATTCACTTTTAATATAATTACAAAATTTGATTATAAAACTCCCAATAAAACAGGGTATTGTATTAAAACGTATAACGCCTACAATATAAACAATCATAAACATCACAACGAATATATTGAGCTAAATTCTAGCTTTACACATAATATAAATACGAGGCTGGATTTGTCTTTCAACTGAAAACTAAATCAGTAATTTTGGGATTAATAGGCCCGCCATTTAGTCTGCTTTGCTCAGAAACAAAATGGCCGATTAGTAAAGCCCATAATAAAACACCTAAATTTAAATACCTACGTACCAAAATACTGTAAAATTATATATTCGATAATTTAAAAAATATGTTAATGTAAAATATAACAAAATTTTAAGCTCATTTTTATTAAAAAAAAAAATATTTTTACATATTGAAATGGTTAACGAAATGTTTAAAGATTAAGAAAATATCCAGGTCCCTAATCTTTATACTCACAACAGTAACAACTAACATAATATTATACCTACACTTTTTATTTAAATTTATACCCTTCACAATATATATCAAATGAATATCTTTCGCTTAAGCCTAAACCAATATCAAATATAAATTCATTAAAATCATTGTTATTCTTAGTAAAAGAGCTACTCATGAACATTACACTAACCACTCACGCTTTATTTTCTTTCTTGCAATTTTATCTTTTCTGAAATTTTGAGTCCATTAACAATGTTAATTTAAAGACCATATTGGAAAAAAGATGAGCCAAGAGTGATACTACTTTTTTTGGACTGTTTATAGCTACTTTTATTTTATTTATAGTGAGCTAGTATATATTATAGTGGTATTAGCCAATGCGAATACAACCTACTGGTATATTTGTAGCTTTTTGTGTCATGGCAATCGGAAATCTATAGAATATTTAACATTTCTATGTGCACACTTATTGTATTCTGCACTTACATTTTGAGACAATCTACCTGCAAGGCAATATTATATTGTATTATGTTGAGCTATAGATTTTATGAATCCTTATGCACGAACCGTCGTTTTAAACTTATTTATTTTAAAAGTTTGGCTGCTGAGTGTATAGCTCTAGTCTATAAAAGTCAAAGAGATTAAAACATTTAGAAATCTTATCTTATTGGGGCGGTTAAAAGTTTTTGTAAAGGTGCAAAAGTTTAAGTTGGAGAAAAATTTGTTAGAATATCTGTGTACTGAATGCTACTTTTAGTCACCACTCGCCGTGAAGAAGACACAATTTGTATGGCATCGAATTAGGTACCATTCTTTGCCATAAGGGGCGTTGTTTCGATGCCATACAAATTGTAGTTTTCTTCTCGGCGAGCAGGGATAAAAACTCGCACTCAGCGCACTGGTTATAGAAAAGTTGAATTTTATATATCAATTTTTTTTATCAGAAACATTATTTAGGTACTTGATAATGACAATAATATGTAGATACTTTATTAATTAGTTTACATAATATTAACTATTTTTTTGGGGAGCGGACCAACCAAGCATTTATTATTTAATGACACCTTCAAAGTTAAAATATTGTCCATGAGAACAACATTGTATTTCAAATCTCACGATTTACTAAGTTACTACTATTATTGTATTCTTCCACTCTACTCTAGCTATTCGTGTCTCACAACATCAAGATACATTTCTATATTACATAATATTATATCTAGTGATATTTGCATTTGCAATATCGTTAACGACTAGTCTCACTTTAAGAAGTTGACGTTTAAAGTCCTCTAAGTCCTTCTTTGGGATTCCAAAGAAGCCAAAAATGTGTCACGGGAACAGGTTACTGCTATTTCCACTAAACTATATTTTGTTCTACATACATATAACTTGTGTGAGAAACTCCACAGATATAATTATTACTACGACACTGAATTTATCTTAATCTACATCTCATAAGCGTTAGGTACATTGTGACATGCTTTAGCAAAATATGTAACACATTCTTAAGAATTCACTTGTCTATCTGTCTACAAAATTAATAACCTACATCTATCAAAATTTGTCTGTATTAGGTGGAAGCTTATCTAGTGTAATAGTGATTTATGCTGCTATTACAATTTAGTAACTTCACTAAAAAGAACACAGCAATACTTTAGTTTAAAATACATATAAGATGGGCAAGACGAGCATACTATATTTTTCTTTCTGGGTTCAGAGGAACATACTTTTTGTATGCCATTGTAGGCCATGGAAGAAGAATACACATGGAACGAACACCAAAGTCAATAGGTTTTTGTACTCTAGTTGATTTTGATGGTTTTTGTACTACGACGTACGAATTACGACTTTATTGCAATGTTAATAAGTGACATCTTAAATTGAATATAAATGTGTGTACGGAAAGCTTCAACAAAAGTGGTATGTGGATGGATTGACTAATTATTAGACATCTCTTTCTTACCCATTACCATGTGTCATAAGGAACGATATATGTCCACTTCTCCTGCTAATAGCCGGGTATCTATGCTATTTTCACTTAGAGTTATTAATCTGAGGAATTGACCATCTTTACCTATAGATTATCCGCCTCATCTGAAAATATTATATATTGTGTATGTACCTACGCTGTTAGTGATATTGCATTATTTCAATAGATTCTCGAGATAACAAAACACCGACTAGCTCAAGAAAATGTATGATAGGATTGTCGTAGGTAACTGGACTTGAAGACTACTTTTGATTTAATTTTGTGCTTCTATCCAATTGTTCGGATATCTAAATAGGTCCGGTAATAAAAAGAAGTTTTTTATTTGGATTTATTTGAAGAAAAAGATTATTTACTTGCAATTTGCAAATAAAGTCATTTGAATTATTAAAGTTTGTACAGTAAAACCAATTTGTTAATGGTTTTGACAATCCTCGTACGACAACTGTCGAAAACCAATGAAACATGGTCTCATACTGTATTTATGATATGAATAGGTACTGAAACTACTGTCTACAGCGGGCTTAGCATGGCGATCCGAAGAAATAAATTTGAAGAAGAAATATTCTATCCAAATAGTTCGTTCCAAAATAGTTCTTAATCCATGGTAACAAGATCGTCAATAGATGTCAACATTTCTGAACAGCCATATTTTTAAAATGGCTGCCGGGAAATCTGTCAAAAACGAACAATAATTATTCAAGTAAATGACTGAATGTAAAGAAACTATTTGTCTTGGACCGCCATGATGTGGAGTAGTTGACATTATTGCAAGACTATTTGACATTGAATTAAGAAAACGTTTCTACATAAGCTGTCAGTGAGCTCGATGCTGAGTGATGCTCGGGAAGAAAAGAAATGTTGTTTCTCATAACGACGATGCATCGACCTTGCTGCCTTACAATAAGACCTATTTTTCTCCGAATGGTATTAATGTTTCATCAATCTCTCACTTTGTCGAATCTTCGGTGTTTCTAGGCTAAGCCTGCAGTTTCACTCATACTAGATTATTCGATTCAAACGATTTCTATCTTGCTTTATCGTTACGAGGAATGCGCTACTGGTTTAAAATAATTATTGTTGCCATAATATCTTAACTTGTAGTTATCATAAAATTATTTTTAACAATAAGGTAGGTTTTTAGGAATATTTTCTTTGGTATCTCAGCTTAATATAACAAGGTATATTATGTATGATTATAAAATTAAGTATGATCTAACACATAACAATTTTAATTAAATACACTGGCAACATTGTCTTATATGGATATTATAGGAAATCGCGTCATAGAGCGAAATATTTTATATAGCAAGTAAAAACTAAGAAAGGATAATCCACATCCTTATTCAGTATTTGCAAATCATTTAAGCATTTTTGTAAAAAAATGTCTGAGATTAGCCCTTAAAACCTACAAATGAATTGGCTTTGCTGTACATTTCTCCTTCCCCTCAACGTATTAATATATTAAAGTGAGTATTTGTGTATGTCACAGTCTACATCTCTGATTATGTAGTTAAGTAAATGAAAAATATACCGCAACGCCAATAGAGAACCTTGGGGAAAATATACAACACTCCTTCGCATAAGATACATCCGAGTCGCGCCTCTACCGAACGGTTTCGCCTAAGGTAAGTTCGTCTATACGCTCCTAATGTAGTTTGGTACTTTATTGAACACTGCGACGCTTAAGGGTCAGATCACACCGCGTCGCGTCGCGTCCGGTGTGACGCTAAGACTGATGTCATAGGACACTGCTAGTGTATTGGTATTTAAACCTGTAATCTGCTAGCGTGTAATCAGAAGGCTAATTCTCGTAAAAAAAATGTTCAATTCGCAGTTCAGTTCCAGTCTCAGTATATTTAGAGTTAGACGCACGCGGTACGTACGTACCAGTATTTGATGCATGTGCGTATGCGGCAGCTTTACTTAATACTTAAAGCCATACTGTCAATTGAGAATGTTACTAGGTATGTAAAATCACTTCAAACTCAGTTACAGTACAGCTAATATGTAAACATATACACTAGTATATTTTGTTTTATTAAAAAATATTGAGTAGTTATGATTTTAAACGCGTCCAAACTTCCGAAAATTTTCGATTCCCGAACTGCCGAAGTTTTTCGATAACAGTAGCGTGACGTCACGCTACACCTCTGCCATTCAGCCCCGAGTTCGCGCCGTACTGCGCACCGTTTAGTCTCAAGTTACTGTCTGGGCCACTTTTAAGTTAAATATCTTAGTAACTATTTGACATATCGAAATAATTCTTTCAAGACTATTTTCTTTATTTTCCACGGAGAATACAGAAAGTTGACATAATTAGTGAACATTCAACATTACGAGAATTAGCCATATGGTGTAATAAGACGACCTTCCTGCGCTTCAGTAGACGGTGACGTATTTAGATTCATAATCTCCGTCAGTAAAATGACATTTCTAAGCATTTATCTTTCCCGTCTTATCAAGTCTGCAGAGAAATTATGTTTGGTTGTCGTTTACTAACAAATATTGACCAGTATATTAGCAAACCTGCAATGAATGCTACTATAATTGCAGCACCTACCACCTACTTAAATTCTCGTTGAATCTCAAAGATCTGACATTTCAATTAAGTCTCGTGAATGTTCCGCAACATGGCGAGTTTTTTTTTTATTTCTGGTCAGGCTACAACATTATAAATCAGGGTATCTAGACGAACAGTGACTCAAGCTAGTGTGTCTCCGTCGGCACTCAGCAGTGTATCCGGCTCTGCACCTCGCGGCTCGCGAGGCGGTCACCTGACCCGGCCGGAGGGGGAGCGCAGGTGCGAGCGTATGTACCCGGTGCGGTAGTCCACGGCGTCGCGGTTGCGGCCCGAACCGTCGTTGCCACGCTTGCGACTGCGGCTCCATCTGCGACGGAATATGCGTTATTTGTGCGATTTCGAAGGGTGGAATGAGAAGATACATCGATAAATACTCAATGCTTACGTAAAGTGTTGTTGAGTTGCGCATAGATTGAAACTACATATTATCACAATAGAAATAATGTACAGTAGTGGAACTCGGCCGTGTCCTTGAAATTTTTACCTACGATTGAGCGTGGCCGAGCGGAGCGCTGGGTCTGGTACGTCTACAAATAAGGCGTTGACAGTGCGCAAACGTCGCGGCACAACTAACTTGAAACTCGTTAGTCGTTCAATGCAGCTACAAGTCTAAGCGGAGCGGCGCGCGGCGTGACACTCCATGCTTCTGCTATTTGAGGTTTCGTTAGCGGCCGTATAAATGACGCGTATGTGTGCGCCGTTTCGAGCGATCTAGTATGAAGATCTACTGTACTACTGTTATTTATTTATATTGTGACATTATGTTAACAATAACCACCAGATATTTACCCGCTTACCAATAAAAATATTTACACAACGGATAAGCTATTTAATGTTGCTGTCTTTGTCTGTCAAGTGACTTTTCTAAAGTATCAACAGAGATAACATTGAATAGCTTATCCGTTGTGTAATTTTTTTAGTAACGGGGCAACAGTTACAACAAGATAAACATTTGACAATAACTAAATACTAGACTTGACTAGTCAATTATAATTAACATATTTCCTATATGTTTTTCGAAAAGTTTATATGATTTTATGAATTGATTGAAAATAAAACATTCTTTCGCATGCGTGCGTAATAGCAATTTTAGATTTTTGTGTTAATGTTAGCAATATGAGTACACTACAGCGTGCTATACGCACATTACGTACACGTCTAGCGTTACGACTTACAACAAGTAACTACGGCATTTTAACATTTGTTGAACAAAATCTAAATATTATAAGTATGGAGAAAACAGAAAAGAGCAAGGAACTTTGGGAATGTATTAAATATAGCTATGTAACCAGAAAATTGGATCCTAATTTTTGTAACTGGAGTTTTAGGTCTTAAACTAACAGTCGGGGTAAACTCCTATTGATGCAAAATTATTACAATAGTTCGATTTTAGACAAGTTATTAATATTTCAAATAAATGACCATGCTTAAATTTCAAGCTACATACATAGGTAAATAAGTGCAAATATTAGAAGCTATTCTGTTTGTCTCTACTAAAATACTAAAAAATATATCTATAAGGAAAAGTTATGTTAAAACTAGCAACCTACCCCGCTAGTTTAGTAAATTATTCTTGGGCGGCCAGTAATAGTAAGCAAAATTAAAAAAGAAAAACAAAACGTTAAATTAATTACAGTGTTCGTTATATTGCAAACGAAAAAATTATACTTAGGGCCATGGCATAAAGGTACATTTTAACCGTTTTCCATAATGAATGTGGTTCTATAATCTGTATTCAGCTGAGAATTTTTCTTCTGCCCTCCCAAGCACAATCGCCTGTAAACGCGACGCGACATAAGTCGAGATAACACTCTCGGGTCAATAATGTGCCAATCAGGGCGTGGCTGACGGGCTGAGCAATCAGCGGACAGAGCGTGATTGTGCTGGGGTGGAAGGGGAGAGGTTTATAATATTGGTAGAGAAAAATACCTTCGGTGCAATGGCCCTATATAGAGCATGTAATAAAATTGTGTAACCTTGTGCATCGTAGCTGTGCGTGTGAACACATGCTAAGCCAATTCAAGCTCTGCTGCTGGTGACAGTTTAGTGCGCAACTGTAGCTAACTTCAGAGTGGACGTGTTTCGGCAATATTGCAAATTACAGTAGACTAAACTTAAATCCGGCCAAATTAAAGTCTCATTGTATTTCTTAAACACAATACTACTCGTCGTTACTTGCTAGAAAGAGACAGCTATTAGATAATACAGATAGATCTGATCTGTCTCGTATTCGTATTGTGTCTGAACAGAGTAAGCGTACAGTACAAGTTTTGATATGTGGAGGAGCACAGTTGTCAACATAGTAGATATTAGACAACATTTTTATTAAATTCCACATAAATATAGGTTTCTTCGTATATTTTGTAAATTCATCGTGAAAGTAAGTTTATTTTGTATGTATGTATGTGGTTTTTTTTTTTTAATTCTTGCACTAGTCGTTTATTTCTTGGAGCTCGTTTAAGCTTATTCCATAAGATATTTCTTTCGTTTATTCCTGCTATCAATTGTCTGTTTATCCATTCTTTTCGTGGCTGATTTAATATATAATTTATTTTTATTTTGTTTTCGCCTATTGTTGTCTTTATGTAATCGCTAAGCTGTTCGTAGTCGTTGAATTCAAACTTACAAGTCTATAATTGCCATATGAAAACTATTCTCTATTACGTTAGTAGAAACATGACCAATTTTATTAAATGTAACATCAAAACACTACTATTTTTTCAGACCTACAATTTATAATTCCAGCTACCTTTTTATTTATCCGAATATATTTTCGTCAATACGTTTCATAGGCCATGAGGCTTATGTAAGGGTAGTCCATATAAAACCTTTAGACTGCATGTAGGTCACCGATCCAACTTTAGTGGCATATTAAATGTTAATACTCAGACTCACCACACTTATATTGAAGCGTAAAATAAATGTAAAATGTTTGTACATTTCATTAAAGTCTGCCTACAGAATATTTAGCTTAATCTTACTAATCCATTAAAAGTTTTTGTTTTTTTTTATATTATTAATAAAAAATAACGGTCGATTTATACATAAACTCTTGGTCCTTCGAAATACTTTTAACGCAGTGATGTCAATATTGTAAGTAGTACTATTTTGTACAAAAGATTACCTTGCATTTTTTTTATATTCACTGTGTATTTAATCAGTGGCGAAGGGTCTAAAGAACTCCATTCTTATCGGCTTTCAGATTACCTCATGAAGACCTCCAGCCAAAACTAGGTATGGAAATTGGAAATTTTATGGAAATTGGAAATTTTATGGAAATTGGAAATTTTATGGAAATTGGAAAACAATAATATCTTATACAATTCAGGTCGGACAAGCGATAGCGGGATGTAGACCGACTCAAGCGACATCTATGCGCTGCACGTTGCAACTTTGACACGAATATTGGAATCACAGATCTCTTTAAAACCCGACATATTCGGAGTTATGGTGTGAGATATATAGGAACCTTATTTCGTTAGAAATAAAGTTAACATTCAAATTTGTTTTTAATAGCCGGCTGGACAACTAAAGAACAATATTATTGATATGATTTGTTCGATGACAGTTCGAAGTAAGGGCTATTTTTCTGTGACCCGTTATTTTGTAGCTTTAACCAATGAGGAGCCGTTATTAGATAATATCACGTGCATCATGAGACGAATGAATTTTTAAAAGTAGCTCGGCGGTACCTCAGCCGGCACGTCCTTGGATGTAAAACATGTTATTACATTACGTTAATAATAATTATTGTTCAATTATTATTTTTGAAATTATATTGAGCACTGAGAAGTGATAAATATAAATCGTCTTAAAGTTTAAACTAATACAGCACCCATAGTGTGCGGGACACTTGATACTAACTACGAGTCGAGATGCAGAAGGTACCATTTTCTACCTTTATACTACAGACGTCGAATAGCTAACATCTCGATTCTACTGAAAATCGCAAAGCAAAAAATAGATTCTCCTCATCTCCTTTCCAAAATAAACTTAAAAGTCCCGTCACGATCCTCCAGAACCTCATCCTATAACCCTCTCTATACTCCTTTTTTCCATACTAATTATCGTAAAATCTCTTTCTTCATAAGGTCATCTAACTCTCTTAACGACCTAAGTAAGCTTCACGACCTTGATTTATTTAATTGTTCAGTTAACGCTACTAAAAAGTTTATCACTAGGCAATGGTTTGAGGCTGTTTCTTAACTGTTGGTGAACTAATATGATGAAATCATGGTGACAAACTGATTTGTACACTACACATACTTTTTCTTCATACTTACATCAGAAAAGCATTTGTTGTTATTTAGTATTATAATTGTGAAAACGTGTTAATAGTGTAAAAAATTTATATTGTATTTAAGATGTTTATATATATCACTGTATGTTTTCCAAATAAATGAAAATAAAAAATAAATAAAATACGTGTTTATGTACTTATATGTGAATATTGAATGTGATACTACTTAGTACTTGTGTTGTGATTATTGTTGGTGATAAATCGTTTGAATAAATTGACTTTTACGGTAAGCGGAAAGTTGGATACGTACCTACACAGCTATCAATTGTAATTTGTAGTTATAATAATAGACGATCATATTACACATTATATATTATTATTTAATAGACGGTAGTACCGTGGAAGTATTTTAATATTATGATTATCTTACAATAGTTAATTAATACACAGAAAAACGTTTTATTATTAAGTACCTACTTTGTATTTGAAATATACCTAACTGTAGGTATAAGAATATCGTATATATAACTATAGGAATAGGAACCGTAGGTATAACTATAAGAATAGTTACTTAAGTATTCACAATTTCTCTCGGACACGACACAACTGTACACGCTTGTAACGACCATGACCATCATACACAATATGGCGCTAAATTTCCTTTCAAAAAACTTGCACAACTCACGTCTAGCGACTAGGGCTTCCCTCTGAAGTAAAGTCACCCTTCGCCACTGGTATAGAGTATGACTGCATGTGCGTGTTTGCTCATCTCAGAAATGCAACCAATGTTAATTATATATTTCAGGCTCATGACTTACCACATAGCATTCTAATGTTAGTCAAAAGTGCTTCATAAAATACTGTTGTATCTTGTTATCAAATACTGTGTAATGTGTTTAATATGATACATATTATTATGTATATTATGTGCAGATTCAATTTAATCTAAACGTAAACTAAAAAATTAAAATCGACTAAATTAATGTGTCATTGTATGCACGTTTTAAATGCACGGTAAATTGGTGGCATTTTAGTTATTGTTTCCTATTTACGTTTAGATAATAATTGTATCTGAACGGTGTCTGTGCTCGTATATATTCTCATAAAGTCAACCTACCGCAGCAGCCTCATGATGTAGTCGGGCCAGTTGTCGGGGAACATGACGAGGAAGAAGCCTACGGATATGAGGACGATGCCCGCCAGCTTCATGCCCTCGAACTCCACGCCGTACAGCACCACGTCCAGCCCTGGACAACATAGTCAAAGTAGGAAATAGTATAATAATATATACTAGATAGTAGGTAAACTCTTCTTTTTACTAGCGAAGCCGAAAGGAAGGGTAATGATTTTGGCAGTCTATGTATGAGTGTATATATGTTTGTTCCAACTTAGCGCCTAACCTACTGATCCGATTTTAATGAAGGTGTCAAATGACTCGCAATAAAGTCCCGGGTTACATAGGCTATATAATTTACGTAGTCAGATAGTTATTATAAAAATTTCTTTATGTTAGCACTTTCCAAAATTATTGTGATTACTGTTAAAAGCAATTGGCTGATTTGTATCTGATAATGTTACTTAATACTTACTAGTTTTTTCTCTCATTTCGAGTAAACAAAGATATGTAATATGTGGATAACGATGTGGGTGTCACATCTACTAATATGTAAATAAATACTATTTTTTTAAGACTTTATATTTCTGTGATCACTGTTGGTTATCCCCAATAAAGAAAATAAAATAAAAATAAAATAAATGTAGTTAATTGCAAACAGTAAAACACAAAGGTAGCAATAAATACTAATCTTATGGAAACTGTACAATATGGCGTGTGTGTCTTACTGCTTACAGAAGTTTCTTTCTCGAAATCTAATTTGTAATTGAGACAAATCAGTGGATATTTTTCCCGTACTTATCAAAACATTTCAGCATCAGTAGTTTTTTAAGCTATCACCTTACACTTACTTACTTTTTCGGCATAAAAAGTAGCCTATGTTTTAATCCAGAGCCTAAACTACTGTCATACCAAATTACATGGAAATCCGTTCAGTTCAGAAATCAGTTCAAACAGTAGACAGTAGATAATAAATATAATACTGAAAGAGTAAGAGAGCAAAGACTGATTAAACCTAAAATAATAAACTACTATGGAGAGAGGACGAATACATACTTAGTACCTAAAATATATTAAGACATACAGAAAAAATGTCAACTTAAAAAAATAAAAGTTGTTAAATTAAATTAATGAGTTAATTTGTATTGTTTCGTAAATTGAAAAGTTCTTCGAAGATAATAATAATTTAGTTTTGTTTTTTATTATTTTACCTGTTATTATAAAATATTTAACTACTCATAATATTATGTTACAAATATTATATTAGATGAGCCCATCTCGCCGTCAAACACGCGTTTGGTAAGATATAACTTGTAATTGTATTGTTTCTTTTGATGAATAAAAAAAAAAACTTGCGTGTAAGAGTAACAAACAACCATCCATCCTCACAAACTTTCACATTTATAATAGTAGTAGGATTGAATAGCATAGGGATTTTAAAATATGGTAATTACCCGCGGACACGGGCACGGCCATGATGAGGCCGAGCGACACGAAGATGTTGTACGTCATGACGTTGCCGAACTGGAACATCACGTGGAACACTGGAACAACACAAATTGTTCTGTTAATGTTAAAAAATATCCATATTGATATTATAAAGCAGAAGACGGTTGTTCGTGGTATTATACGTGCTAATCTTAGGCTATATGATCCGGAATCCGAAACGCCGGAGAAAATACAGAGCATTGAAAATGGCACTCTGCACTAATACAATAGAACAAACAAGTTTCGAGCAAAATGTCAAAGTCATATATAACAGCTCGACACACGACACTTCCATTTTCAGCTCTATTGTATTAGCGGAAAGTTCTATTTTTAGTGCTCTGACTTTTCCCGCGCCTGCAAAGTTCTGGCTCATACAGTACTTTGGACGGCTGTGAGGTCACGGAATGGGTCAAGCGGAAGACCGGTGCTGGACATACCTTGGTGTGCCAGCAATGCCGAGCTTGATCCAATTTGCGGCTACTACGCTGTTTTAGTTTTAGACATTTTTCATTTATGTATTTTTCTTATTATATTTAAATATAAGCTTAATTATTATTTTTAGTTTTTAGTAGAACTGCAAATAAATGTTTCTTATTCTTAAAGTCCCAGTCTTCTTATTCTTAAAGTTCTTATTTGTAATGGAAACATAAATATGGCGCGATTGCAAATGATTTGTTTTTTTTTCAACAAACGATCACGTGACGTTGAAGCACATTCATAACTCCTATAAGTACAACATCAACAGTCAAACGCTACGAATACAAAAGTGGGACGTAAACAGGGCTGCCAGGCTAACTTGTTTGAGAAAAATATAGAATGGAAGAAAATTGTCGGTTTCCATATGTGAGAATTAGTCATAATATAAAATGTGATTGACATATTTTATATCATGATGAAAACATTCACTTGTTTCAGTCAAATGAAGTAACTAATAATCACCATATAATATCGTTTTATACACACTTTTTATTCTTATACGACGCCTCCGTGGTCCAGTGGTTTAGAGCTTGGCTCTCGACGCTGAAGTTGTGGGTTCGATACCCGCATTTTCAACAACCTAACCAGAATTCAAACAACATTTTCAATTTTGGTTAGAATAATGCAGGCTTATCACCTGATCTGACAAGAAAGATGATCCATGCGTCCATCTCGCCAGTCGTGTCGGTCATCCGTTCCACTTGATTACGAGAGTAAAGGAAGAGATTGAACTTGTGTATTGCGCAAACACTTGGGCACAATAAAATTACTCCTGCGTAGCTGACCTGATTTCATTGAAACCAGTCAACGAAATCGGCGTAGGAGGCATTATTATTGAGCACAACTATTTATTTTATTTTATTTTTTATCTAATTTTAATAGAATAATAAACATTCGAACCCTATCTATTCTAACATCAAATTATTATTAGATGTCTAAACCCTGTCGTGTAGCGCCACTTGACCCAGTTTCGGTGTTGCCCGACACCAGTCGCGAATCGCGATAAGTACATCTTTCAGGACATGTGGGAAATAACACATTTTACTCTGTTAAACGCTTGGCGTCTTTTATATGCTGTACTATTTGTTAACCGGGTTTATTATGACACTATTTTGCGTAAAAATAGCATCTAATAGCTTCTCTTATAAAAAGTTTCACGGGCTGATCCTGATGGGAAACTATTGGATCATCACCTGCAGTCCCTTATAGGTCAATCCGGATGCTGAGGCTGGGTCAATCGGTCTGTTTGTTTTAACGTAAAAAATTCAGATCCGGCAATCCGAAGGTACCAGCTAGCCAGCTATTATAACGAATAGACAGACCATCCGTCCTAGTGGGGCAGGCTATGTACTCACCGAGCATGGCCACGCTGGCTTGCAGGAGGGCGAGCCAGGGCATGTCGGCGGGCAGCAGTTCCGTGCGCGTGAGCACCAGCGCTAGCCACACCGGCCACAGCAGCGCCGCGTTGACTCCGCCCACTAACGAGAAGAACAGCGCGCGCTGCCCCGCGCTAACCTCGCCCATCACCTTTCGGAACAGCACCTGAGAATGTAATATTTCGTTAGAATCTTCTCCAATGGTGGAAATGGTGTTTCACCATCAGACTCATCCTTGCTGTTCCAGCACCTCGAGGCGTAAACCATCAGTCGCCATGGACTAAAAACAACAGGAAATGGATTCCAGCATGTACACAGATAGAGAATCGAATTTTTGAATTGACTTTCTTCGACTTCAGATCAGACAGTCAAAATAAATTCTCAATTTAGCTCCTGCATTCTTGAAAAATTAAATTTTTATAATATCTCCAATCCCTATTGTACATAACATCTATCTATATATTTAAAAGGCAAAGATGATTGACTGATGTATCAACGCACAGGCCAAACCCTTAAGGCTAAAAATTTAAAATCTTGCACACGTATTTGTCATATGACGTAGACATCCACTAAGGTAGGATTTTTCAAAATTCAACCCCCAAGGGGGTAAAATAGATGATAAAAGTTTGTATGAAACTTTTTATTCCTTGGAAATATTCGCATGATATTTCGTATGAATTGAGTACCTACGAAATAAATAATGATTTATGTATTTCAGCGTTTTCTAAAATTCTGCCCCTAGGTGGGTAAAATAGGGGGTGAAAGTTTAAAACCTAATTTCACGCGGGCAAAGCCGCGGGCGCAATGAATGCTATTTATGCATATTAGATAAGTGCTTGGTAGCATAATTCATTACGAACTATTTGTTACCACTTATTGTCCTACCTAAAGTAGGTACCTAATTTTAAAAGATCTAGAAAATCGACAACATTCAAATGTGGCACCTAAGATATTATCGCAATAAACTTAAGTCCGGTTGGCACGCAGCAAATAAATCACGTACTAAAACGTACTACTTTAACTTTTATGGGTTAACAATTAGGGTACATTGTGACGAAAAATGTGGCAAATGAGAGTGAATCGACTACAGCCAAAAAATACGATCCTTAAAATTATTTCTTATTTTACTTTTTTGGAACGTCAGCTGGATTCTGGTATAAGCATCTGTAGACTCCCATACAGATAATAAGTTTAACCGGGGCTGATCCGGCAAAGATAAATAAAAAATGCACACCTCTCCCGCCGCGCCGTAGCAATGAAAGTAGCGATTCGAGCATCCATTCGGAAATTCTACCACAAACTTCCTAAGCTGATTAGATTCCGGGGTAAGTTCGAAAGCTGTTAAATTTAAAACTTGTGCTTATAGTGCATAAGTTTTTAAACGAGATAAACAGTAAGAACATCTTGTAGTTTTTAAACTTATTGCGTCTAAAAGAAATTTCCTTAAATGTTTGAAATTTAAATAATAATATGTCATCTTTTTTATTATTACTTCAAACATTTTGATTGCATTAAAGTTAAACTATACATATTATAAAATAAATTAAATGCCAGCTAGCCGCTACTTACTGCTTAAGGCACACGTAGGTAAATCAGTCACGCGAGCAAATCCGCGTGTCGCAGTTTTGCGTGTTCTATAAACATGAACAATAATTTCTTCGCTATAATAAACATAATGCGCACGAAACGAGAAAACAATCATCGCGATTAAACAATGCTCATTATATAAAATTACCACTTGTTCTGATATATTTTGGCTAAAAATATTACCCAACAAAGATTGTTGGCAATCCGAAAATTTTGGGAATAGTTTGAAAGTTCCAATCTTTCTGTTTCCTCTATTTAGAATCACCATCAATCAGTCATCAACCTAGAGCATACTTAATAAATAATATTAAGCATCCTTCACTATATATAATTTAGGACGACTTTTTTACCCACCGCTGCCACTAATTTTGGATTTGATCCGGTTAGTCTCATACTATTTAAAACTTTTTACGTTTCACTTGTAATTGAGATGTACAATATGGCGATTATTTAAATGCAATTAATAATAATACATAAGTACAACACTATCGTGTTCATAACGACCTGTTAAAAATCAAAAAAACAATGGTCGACACCATTTGACATCGATTGATAAAGGAAACGTCCTATAATCAGATCGTAGACAAACAAACCGTAAATAGACGGGATCGATACATCGTTTACGAATGTTACTTCCCCGCACTTCCCGATAAGTGCTTTTCGTCAGTATTCAAAATGTCCAGAAAAGGTAGGGTTCCACGCTCGATATATCAAAGTCATATTTGTCGACCGTGGGCTTAACGTTCTTAAGTTTAGTTAATAATTAATCTTAGCTTCCCTACATAGTATAAATTATAAAACAAAGTCGCTTTTTCTGTCTGTCCCTATATATGCTTAGATATTTAAAACTACGCAATGGATTTTGATGCGGTTTTTTTAATAGATAGAGTTGTTCGAGAGGAATGTTTATATGTATATAATATGCATAATATAATAGAGAAACACTAATAATTTTAGAGGTTTCTAATGTCGTAAATAAACACATTTTTTGCGCTTATATTGCAAACGCTGGCAGAACCCTACGAGATAGATCAACATAATGTACTACAGTATTGTACAACTTAAAAAATTTTACAAAAAAGTCCGCGATGGTATATGTCTATCTCTTAGGGATAAACCCACAGTAACCATTTTTTATCCTCTACTTTTTACGAGAAATAATGGCTTATTTTTTGCGAAGCGATTTTAAGCAATACAGCATTAATCCTTATCCAATTAAATACCATAAATTTATTGTGCAATTAATATAGATCAATATAGCCCTTTACAGCATGTAATTTAAATGAATATTTTCGAACATTTTACAGATTTAAAATGCAGGGACATAGGCGGTTGCGGCGCGGCGGTGGCCTCGCGCGTTATCCGCCGGCCCGGCCGGTACGAAACCCTAAAAAAAATGTCCAATATCGTATCCAGAAGTATATTGCAGAGAGTAGGGTTATTTGCTGAAGAAGTTTTTTCTCCAAGAAATCACCCAAATTCCACGTGGGCGAAGCCGCGGGAAAAAGCTAGTATATATTAAAAGTATGTTGCGTAACGTTTTATCGATTTTCTGACACTGCGATTAACATAACTACATAATTCCCGGATACTAATAAAAATACTTCATCATAAAAAGAGCTATTATATCTGTGAATAATATTAGTTAGTTTATTGTTTATAGTATAGAGATTAGAGAATAACTTTGTCAAGATCTGGCATCTGAAATAACTGTACTGGTAGCAACCTTAACAACAATTAATGACGGAATGAGCGTGCAAACGAAAGTCTAATTGTTTTTGGTAACTTGCCCATTTATATTTCAATCGATCATAACTAATTTGTTATTTTACTATTATTTATACAGCTTGGCAAAAAAAAGGTACGACGCGGTGACAGCAGGAGCAAAAAAAAATTCGATTGTATCATCTTTTTAACCCAATACGGTGAAGCCAAAAGGAAGGGTATTGATTTTGGCAGTATGTGTATGTATGTTTGTTCCCTCGTAGCGTCTAAACGACGTCTAACTACTGGGCCGATTTTAGTAAATGAAGTATCAATAGATTCGTAAGGATGCCGCGGGTAACATAGGCTATATAATGTTTTCAAAATTTTGTTTTGAAAATGAGACTTTTCTATTCTAATATCTAAATAAATTAAACCGAGATAATTATCACGTGTTTGGTATCAAAAGAAAGGTTTTGGCAAGCACATTACAAATATGTATATACATTATATTAAATCATATCGATTAAGTCATAATATACGTTTAAAATGCGGTCGTACAATTCGTACAACCCAGTTGTCCAATTTTCGAACATTACATAATAGTATATAATTTATATATGAATATATATTACTGTACCTTCATAAAACATATTTTGTTTTATAAATATAATTTATTACAGACAATATATAAGAAAATAAAAAATAAATAACCTCTAAATTGTCAAGCAGTGAACGAGCTGATGATGATGAATTATAGCTAATAACAGCCTCCGTGGTCTAGAGTAGTTAGAGCTTGGCTCTCGACTCGGAGGTCGTGGGTTCGATTACCGCATTGAAACAACAAAAAATTATGTTTCCAAGTTTGTTTAGGACAATGCAGGCTGATCACCGGATTGTCTGACAAGAAAGATGATCCATGCGTCGGATGGGCATGTAACAAGTCGGTCCTGCACCTGATCTCTCGCCAGTCGTGTCGGTTATCCGTCCCACTGAGTTATGAGAGTAAAGGAAGAGAGACACACTTGGGCAGTATAAAATTACTCCTGCGTAACAGGCCTGGTTTCAATGAAACCGGCCACCGTCACCGAAAGCGGTGTGGGGAGTTATTATTAAATTATTTAATAAATTGCCAAAAGATTTTGATAAACTTAACAACTTTTAAAAGAAAATTGAATAACTGGCTTTTAGACAAATGTTTTATGACGTAAAGGAATATTATCTGGATACATCTTTCTAAAAAAAAATATTAAAGTAAATGACATAGACATATCGTTTTCTTCTTTTTGTTTTTTTTTTCTTCTAATTGTGTATTTTGTCTTTTTTTGACATTAAAATATGTAATTTTTAAATGAAAATTAATAATTATCGAAAATTTTATTATTGACATTTGCATACTATTAATTTAGTTGAGTGACATGATCCTGAAAATGTAAACTGGCGGACACATAAACTGCATCATAGTGCAAGATAACTTTTAATTAAATATAATTAGTGAAATTGCAAACTATTTTGATTTATTTCAATGATAATGCTAAGACTGGTTCATAATCTGATAAAAAAATCAATTCATGTGTGTATAGGTCAACTTTTCTCACTAAAAGAATCAAATTACTCTTTTTGCAGCTTTTTGGAATGAAACAGTGAATAGAACAAAAACGGCTTTATTATGAAAATTTTACAATATTTGAAAATAAAAAAAAATGTTTTTAATAATGTGTATTACCTCCTCTTTCCCTAATAACTGATTCAAGTCGGTTTCGCATCGACCTGAGCAGTGTTAAGTAAATCAGTGTAAAGATCTTGCGGAGTATTGTCCCATTCTATTACCTCCTCTTTCCCTAATAACTGATTCAAGTCGGTTTCGCATCGACCTGAGCAGTGTTAAGTAAATCAGTGTAAAGATCTTGCGGAGTATTGTCCCATTCTTGTGACAATGTAACTCAGAGCTCCACAACCGTTGTTGGGACCGGATTTCTTGTAAATACAGCTCTTTTTAGGTGGTCCCACACGTGTTCTATCGGATTGATGTCCGAGCTGCGTGCTGGCCAATCCATGAAACGAATCTCAACCTGAGTAAAGTATTGCTCAACTTGTCTCGCTGCGTGCGGACGAGCCTTATCCTGCATCAGAATGAAGTTTTCGCCTATAAATCCGCTAAAAAGTACCACATGAGGCTCCAATACCTCCGTTATATAGCGATGTGATGTTAAACCACAGTTACCACGGCCATGTGTGTCTGCGTCAATAAACACAAGTTCAGTTCGAGCATCCATCGATATGCCGCCCCAACCGTACAAGACCCGCCTCTAAATGGAATCTCCTCAATGGAATTTTGAGCATATCGCTCTCCTCGTCTACGGTAGACTAGTCTGCGACCACCAGCACCGTACAAACAAGTCCTACACTCATCAGTGAATAATACGGAAGCCCACTGCTCTTCAGCCCAATTTAAGTGTTCACGAGCAAATCTAAGTCGAGCTTGCCTGTGAGCTGCAGACAATTTTGGTCCATTTGCGGGTCTGAAAGGTCAAAAAATCACGCTCTTTTAGCCTTCTTCATAAGGTTCGTGCACTATCTGCTACGTCACATACCTAGTAGAGCTCATTTTTAATGCTTATAGACGTTAAAAACCGATTTCGCAAGGAAGTTGTCACAATAAACCTGTCGTCACGAGACGTTGTAACCCGAGTTTTGCCGGTTCCACGTCTTCTTTTGAATGAACCTGTCTCCATAAACCTTCTGTAAACTCGGGAAAACGTTTACATTGAAATCTGCAGCAATTGTTGCACTTGCGGCCTTGCTGCACTAGAGCAACAATTTGTGCGGCTTTTTCGGACGATACGTCCATATTCGTGAGAGAAAAATGTGTTTAAAATGAAAACAGACTAGCAATTAAACAATTAGTAACGATAGTTCAACATGTAACAAAACAAAAAAAATAACCATCAATCACAACATCAACGTAACAACGAGTTAAACTTTAGTAAATTGACAAGATTTCTTCTATAGAATATTTTCTTTCTTTTGTGACAGTTCCATATTTAAATTTGATTTTGTTTTTGTGTTTATAAAACAGGCCTTATTTTCCAATACCAATTTCGTAATAAAATTTCATTAAATGTGTTCTTGCACTATGATGCAGTTTATGTGTCCGCCAGTGTATATTATTATCTATATTAAGAAATTGTACATTCACTCTGGAAAATGAACGATTATTATTATTATTTGAAATAAATAGTAGTCTCGGCAATTTGCCGGATCAGACTCAGGTAATTATTTATTATTATTATTAATAACACTCTCGTTTATCGTCAGCTTTCAAACAAAAAAAACTAGATTAAAATCGCTTAATCGGTTCATCCGTTTTTAATTAAAACATGCAGATGAAATAAATTATTAGCACTTTTATTACTACGTTCGATAGACGTCGCTATACAGGTCTTACATATTTCTGAATCCGCAGTATCGTTGTGTTTGATGTGAGGATATAATATTCGACTACTTAATATTATATGATGAATAAGTGAAATTGTGTTGCCTGTTGAATGATCTCTATTGCATTTCTTGATTATCTTAATATTATAAATTTTTATTAGTTTCGTAAAAATTGGCTCGCTCTCCCGTGAAGAAGATATTTTTAATTTCAAGTATTTTGACTACTTATTAATATTATTCCAAAAAATATGTTCGATTGGGAAACGGAAAATGCGAAATAAAAAAAATAAGTTAAAGAAAACTATAACCCGACTCTACGTAAAGAAGGGGTCTAAAAGGACCGAAACAGGAAAATAATTCAGATAGGAATCCAGAAATGTATAGGTACAAAAATGGTCAAGGTAGAGCTGTGGTCGCACCTATTTTATAAGGTTCGGAACAGTCGATGTCAAATCGCAGCCGTCTGTATCTATCTTGGGGTATGCATGAGTATGACGAATATATACGCATTTTCTAGAAACATCTCTAGGCCTTAGCTCACTCCTAGACACGACGCATCTCGGTGTGAACTGACGCTCAGATGCCATTAGTAGGTGCGACCACGGCTCTATGCATTTCTGGATTTCTATCTGAATTATTTTCTTGTTTCGGCCTTTTTAGACCCCTATTTTTACGTAGTCGGGTTATAGTTTTTTTCCTTATTAGATTCTTCGTTTCTCTTCATACTCTTTTTTTGCCAAACTGTACCTATGTGAGTATAAATAAAAATTGTTACCAAATTTGCCAGCCCCATGACCATTTATTAGTCTAGTTACAAGTTAGTGTTTGAAAACTCGCTGTAGTATTATCAAACACTTGATGACGCTGACGTCATAAAATGTGTGAAAAGATCGTATATTGCGCTCTGTCGCACACTGACTATAATATAGTGGGAAAAGGACGCATGTTGCTGTCTTTGTCACTGACCTTAAATATGGCGAAGCCGGCGGCAGCGCAGGCGGCAAGCACCACGCCTCCCAGCGTGGAGCTGCCCGTGATGCCGTCCATGTACGCCAGAAGCGCGATGCCCGTGTCGCACATAATCGCAGCCACGATCTGTACATTATTGAGTTTACTATCGTGCCCAGTTGAAAAGGTTGCGACTACAAAATATGACAATCTGCAAGCCTCGTCAGCGACCGTCAAAGACGTAGACGAAATGCGACGCAGAGTCTAAACTCTTTTCAGCGGGGCTATTCCCAAGTCCCGTTCGACTAGGATTCGAAAACTTCCCGCGCGGTTATTGGTCAACGCTTAGTAAAGCGTTTATTAGCTGCCGCCTGCCGCACATGGAATTTATCGAATCCCAGTCGAATTACGCACGCATTGTAAATAACCCCACTGATATGCCTGATATTTTCTTAGCCAGTAGGGCTTCAAAAAGTCTTAAATTCATGTACATCTTTGGTGCACGCGCGAGCTTCAAGGTATCGGTGGCTAAGGAAATGGGAGAAAACCGATTCCTCGGAACCCGCGTTCCGCTACGAAGGTACCTACATAGAGATCTTTTTTCGGATCATTGGCGTTCGGCCAGACTCATATTATGGACTTCTTAATTCGCTAGGCGCCATTGATAATAAATAATAATTAACAAATCTGTCTCCTTTTTTTTTAACATAGAAAATGCATTTAAACAATACCTCCGTACGAAACTTGCCAAAAGCCACTTGCGGCTTTGAGGTGTTGTTTTCTTTTTAGAATCTTTTTTTCTTTTTCTCAGGGACTTCAGTAAAGTTTTACACGCAACAAGCGTGTAAAACTTGACTGAAGTCCCTGTGCAGGGGGCACTAGTGACAACTGAATTGCAGAGGCCAGTGTCCTCGCCCATGAAGATCCTTGATAATAATATTATGCCAATATGGATGTTGAAAGTGCCATTCAAATGCTATCCATCCATCGAATGCTATCAAGGTGTGCCCATCGCATAATAAGTAGGCGTTGAGGTCAAGTCGCCCCTATCACTTGTCAGTCTAAGAATCATCATTATGTATCGCACATAAAGCAATTTGTTTCTTGAACGAAACTGAGTTATTTTAGAGGGTGAAATAGATTTTGTACTTTCCCTTCTCATACGCCGACGACATCGTAATTTACTAAGACTTTTTACATCTATGTTTTTACCATGAGACCTGCGCCAATTTACTTTTCAACTCTCTTTTATTTTTAGGGGCGAATCATATACAATCCTTTCTACCCTTACTAATATTATAAACGCGAAAGTTCGTATGTACAGATGTTTATTATTTAGGTATGTAAGTACTCTTTCACGCATTAACTACTTACTGAACGGATTTTCATGAAATTTGGCACGGTAGTAGTTTAGGTGATAGGCTACTTTTTATCGCAGCAACATATATGGTTTTAAAAATAAATTATTGCAGCCACGATAATTTTCCATCATAAACCGTAGAAACGGCTATGAAATATTTACCAATTAACATTGACTTTTACTCACCCTAACCCCCACGAACTGCTCGTGCAGTATGACCCAGGACAGGAGGTAGACGCACGACACGTTCGTGGAGAACAACGCGAGCACGTCCGTCGCCAGCAAGATCTTGAGCGAGTACGTGTACATGTACACCGTCGTCACCCACAGCAGGCAGAACAGGCCGCAGCGGCTGAGGAAGCGCGCTGGTGGAGCACATAAGATAATAAGACCCTCTGTAGCCCGACCCACTAGGCGCATGACGGAACTTACGTGACGGTTTGATACGTCTCCAACCGACCTCGACATTAACACACAGCTCAACCCACTGAACGGATTACCTACACTAGAACATGGTAGTACGTTATTAAAACCACTAATCTCAATAGGTTAATAGAAAAGTACCAACTTCAATGGTTTAACTTTATGGCACTCACTATTTGACCCTAATTTTGATATTCAATAGACACTCTGTGGTATGCAAATTGCAAGATAGTTCGTACGTCGTAGACGTTGAAAATCAATATGCAAGAGCACAGAGCAGCTAGTTCGATAAACGAACTTCCTATTCAATCTATGAAAAGGTATTTACATCGCTAAAGTTATAACACTGTGGTTATGAATAAAATATGAAGCCTTGAATGACGAGTTTCTGGTCAACTAATTCTAAATTCAATTTTTCAAATTCAGGTCAATTCTAAATCCAGAACATATAAGTAGAAATATACCATTTAAGGACGTTTTTATCTTTTTTTTTTTTGTACAAGGGTAATATCATGTACAATTTATGATATTTTCTACAGCGATCGAATCTAGAAAAATCTTGTTACATTTCTTAATAACCGGGTATCACGCCCTATCAATGTCACATGTCAGATTAAAAACTAAAGGCTCGACATAAGTAAGTTTCTGGATTCTGGTAAAATATGCTGAAAAATAAAGGACCAACAAAATTTTACGATACAACAGAGCTGATTTTACATTTCATGTCAGGGTTTTCTTAACTCTTTTTCACTGAGCCCGCCTCGGATTATAAATAAGACTTTATGTGATGTTTTAATTGCAAAAAAACGCATTTTTTGTCTAACGTTGACTGACAAGGTGTCGATTAATATTTGTAATTAAAATACATATTATTTTTAATTTGTGCTTTCCCCCCTGAAATCTCTCTACGCCCCCCAAGGGAGGCGCGCCCCCACTGATTAGGAACTTCTGTTTTAGGTAATGGCTAATGGCAATACGTGTGAATTGTCAAAATGTTGTTTCCAAGTTTTTCTAATTCAAGATAATTATAGTCACCACATTTTTATTGCCAGACGGGTTTGTATAGGTTAATGACTGATACACAGAGTATTTTTACAGTAATAAACAATGTTACTCCCACTTCTTTTGGTAAAGTGCCATGAATTTCTTATAAGCTCTTATGAATATGACATACATTTTATTTATATATATAAAACCCAACCAAAAGCATGTAAAAGGTTTTATTTCAAATTACTTCAAAAGTTACTGTCCGATTTCATTCTAAATTTTCCTAAAGAGTTTTTAACATGGATCTATCAGCATGGAAAATTACAAGTTTATAAGTCTCATAGTTTAGAAATGCCGGGGGGGGGGGGGGGGGGGGGGCAACTTATAAACCACTTTGGAGGCCGATTACTAGTAAATGGTTGACTTTGTAAAAAATACATGTAAATAAAGGCAAGGTTTCATTGCCTTTATTTTAAAAGACCTATTCAACGATACCTCACATGAAGGGGTATGATGAAAAGATATTTTTCATGTATGGGGAGAGCCACCCCTAAAATATAAAATTATTATTATTTTATGATGCTAAAACCGAGATCTATACATAAACTGTAACTATACCAAATTTCATCAGTTTCAATTACAGAAGCGTGGACAGACAGACAGACAGACAGACAGACAGACAGACAGACGGACAGACAGAGCGAAACTATAAGGGTTCCTTGTGTATTACGGAACCCTAAAAAGGGGATGTCCCCACTGACTGACGTATAGACCCTCGCACAGCCGTAACTGCTGATAGTAGAAAAGTGAAATTTGGACAGTAGTTTTAATTACCCGAATGTCAGGAAGGGTTATGTTTTTTACAATGTAGACGCGCACTAAGAAGAGATTTTGAAAAATTCCACTCTTAAAGGGGTAAAATAGGGGTTAGAACCTATTTCGATTAAAATTGAGATTCATGCTCTTAAGTAGGTACATTTCATTAAATGCGTGTTTAAGGATTTGTTAGAATCCTCTGAGGGTGTAAAATAAGGGTTGAAAATTTGTATGGAAAAATGTTAAAATCTGTCATTCCTTGATTTCCATGAAATTTGATATCCGAGGAAATAAATAGAAATCATTGAGTATGTATTTTATAGTTTTTTGAAATTCGTCCCCTAAAGGGGTGAAATAGTTGTCCAAAGTTTGTAAAGTGAAATATCAACATCTGGTCAGATTATGTTGAATTTTGGCACGCAGATAGTTATTATGACGTAGAAATCCGTTAAAAAAGGATTTTTCAAAATACAACCCCCGTCCCCAATCCCCCCAACCCCGTGGGGGTTGCAATGGGGATCCACGCGAAGTCGCGCGCTAAAGTTAGTGACATAAGGTCCACTTGTGCATATCTGGGTTAAAGTTCACCCTGGGTTAAAATATCATGCCTTCTCTTTTATAAATATGAATAACGAGAGAGACACGATGAATATCATGGTATCCATCAGCGCAAGTGGGCCTTAGATTAACAAAATAATAAATTCGCCTTACAAATCTGATAATAACCTAATAAGGCGTCACTATTATTGCTAGCTATCATCATTTATGTCATTGCTAATTAATACCTAATATTTTATGCTTTTTATAAAGAATCTCAAACTGTAACACACATACGGATTTGGTCCAGAGCAGACCACAGATTTGGTTGACAACATAGGGGGTTCTTCCCATAATTAAGGAAAATTTATTATGTGTACCCATAAATTGGAAAGCTAAGTAAATATAAGTTAACTACTATTTAAATACCTATATGAATTATTGACAAAGAAAAAATTTTGTACTCACCGAAAGTGAATCCCTTTTCTTTAAAATCAGTGAATGCATCACAAGCAATAGCATTAGCAGATTTACACTTATTGTGTATCAACATGACAATTATGTACAGAGGATAGAACAGTATAAGCCAGTTCGTACAGAACCATGCTGTGAAGAAAGGTGCGTTGTATTGATACTGAAACAAAACATGCAATATATAATCTGATTTAGTATTATTGATTTTTGTTACATATAATTGTCACTTCCTACATTGATATTAACATGTGGTTTGGGGTAAATGTGCATTGTTACAAGAAGATACTTCTTCAAATAAGTATACTTCAATATTTGAACCTGCAGTTTTTACTAGCACTATTAAATAGTCATGGGAACTGTAGGTCTAAAATCATACAATTGAATCATACAAACTATTGAACTTCAATAGTCGATGTTTCATACATGAATGATTCACTTATTATGGCCAATTTAGACCTGCAAACAGAATCAAACCATTGAGAATTAAGGTTAGCAGTTTGGTAATAGTCATTTTTGTCTATACTAATATTATAAAGTATATATTAATATTATAAAGAGGAATGATTTTTTTGCATGTATGTTTGTTTTTTATTAAATAGACTGAAACGATTGGGCCGATTTTGATGGAATTTGGTATAGATATAGTAGTAGACCACAGGGAATGACATAGACAAAATGTAAGGCTCCGAAAGGGGTTTTTTTTCGTGCATGATGTCACGGGCAACATCTAGTTTGTAATAAAATTATTGCTATAAGCTGCATACAATTTACCAACATTTCAATTTCAACTTCAGAAGTAATCCTCAAATTTTTACAAAAATTGAATCTGCTAAACAATAAATTTCCTTGACATGCAATTATTTTGTACTATTTGCACGGTTAAACATAGTTTGCTACTTACATGTGTATGCATTTTTGTGGTATAATTATTACTAATGGAAGATTCTGTGGTGTCAGTGACCAATGTGTCCAGAGCTGATCTGGTGGTATACTTCTGCAGGTACATGTATTTGATAGAGTGAGTAACCGTCACCCAGGAAGCAACGATGGTGGTCGTAACACATAGCCCATAGTAAATCTAAAATAATGGAATCGTAAAGTAAAATGGCTATCATAGGTGTAAATATAAAAAATTGTTTCTTGATTTACAGTATATTCCACTTGCACTTTTTCATTTATTAAAAAAATATTTAAAACTCTCAGGATAAAACAGCAATTACTTAGATATTAGTATATAATCATAATGATGAATTAGTGTTGATGTAAAACAAAGATTAAATACAAATTATAAAATGATAATATGGTGGCAAACTGAATAAGTATTCACACCTTTTTAGCCCCTCTAGAGCAGCAAGATTGAGGGCACTTCTTTTCGCGTCGGTCCTCATCCTGACTGCTAGTTGCTGACTCGCTGTACGCCTGCTGCAGCGAGGGCTGGGTAGTCAGAGGCGGTGCTGAGGAGACCGAGGTCTGCGGCGTCAGCGAGGCCCGTGGACTCCGGGATGTCGGCGGACCGTTGGGACGCTCCCGCTCCACATCCACCTGCTCACTTTCCACCTCATCCGTCGTTATAATAACTGATGGAGTACGAACTCGCTTTGGATTGAAAATCGTCGGCACGTCTCCATCTCGTGCCATATTTTCATTTCACTCATACAACATCTTAATTATTTTACAAGATCACTGAAGCAGATTCACGAAGATCAAATTTAATTTACAACGCATCTGCAAGGAGCTCTCTTTTCATTAGAACGTTCAGAAAACAGTCATTAATATCTTGCATTTCAAAAAAAAAGCATCGATTTACATTATAACTCTCATAATCACCACGAAACCCGAGTCTGCAAATAAATAGTCCGATATAATTTTTCCGAACATTTGCTCATTTTTCCTATTTTCCGATACTTTAAACATATGACAAGTTACGTTTTGGTATGTCAAGTTGACGATTTTTTTTTATATGGCATCGGCTTATAACTATTTGCCAGTGTCAAGTTAAAAAGGCGGGAAATAGAACTTTCGTTTCAATTTTCAACACCGTATTCCTATATCGTCTAGTCTAGTCAAAGTCCAAATAAATAGTCAGTACAGTCCATGAGTCATGACATATTATATTATAAGCTACTCTTGCGAAGAGTAAGGGTCATACCGGCGCTGGATTTGCTGGCTGGACCGTGAGTAAAAGGGCCATACTGACCGTCTAGCTTGCAAATTCGGCATTTAGAGGGTTTTCACGCGATACACTATCTGAATCAGATAGTGTATCGAGCTACCTGCTAAAGATACATAATCATGTATCTTTAGCAGGTAGCTCGCAGACAGCTTAAAGCATTAAACCAACGCAGACAGCAACCGGTCGCGCAGCTGTCGCGTGATCGGTTTCTAATCGCTGAAAAAACTGGTATTTCGTACGACTTATGCACGACTGTTGCTCTGCTGTTATTCGATAACTATTAAATGCATTTTTAGTGGTACCTATCATAAAATGGGGGGAATAGATATAGAGCAGAAAAAGCAATAAAAATTGATGTCAAACTTCGAAAGTGTCCCGACTTTCGAAGTTTGACATCAATAATTTTTATTGCTTTTTCTGCTCTATATCTAATAAAAATATTATTTAATTACTTCCGGTAGTCCGCATTTTTGTTTAAAACGCATTATAATGTAAGTTTTAAACAGAAAATTCACAAAAAGTTAAAAAACTACCTTGACCCGATTCACCTTCACTCTGGGGTTAATTGGGTCGTGTATGGGGTTAATCGAGTTTTTGACAAGGCTGGCACTTACTTGAAAGGACAAATAGATTTAAAAAATCCTAATAATAATATAAACTTTATAAAACATGTAGTATTTGCGTAAGTTACATATTATGTTACGCGGTTCAGTATTTTACGCGGCGTACCTAACTTAATATTTTATATCATTTACCTACTTAATATTGTTTAAAATTTTAAATGCGCTGCTTTACTTCAAATAAGCTGTAATACAACTCAAAAATGATCACTTAACTAATATCTTAATCGAAACCTGAGAAACTGATACTAAAAACACATACTTCGCTTTGACTTAAATCATTTTTTTTTTTAATGGGAGACCACTCAATATTACCAGCATATATAAGGAAATATTACAAAGTTTAAATTTAATACCTATCATTTATTAAATTAAGAAAGAATGAGAAATAATTAGGTCGCAAAAATTTCCCGGTTTTGTCCCAATTCCCCCTAGACTACTAGTTAGTAGAATATACAGTAATTTATACAGTAAAATTACTGTATAAACATCGCCACTAGCAATAATGTAGCGACATGTGGAACAATATACTGTGAAGTATCCAATGTATTGTTTACAATTTACATAATGGATTCTTTGCCATTTATAAACAAAAATTGGAAGAAGTTAAGATAGATAGTACTTTATGTGGATGTGGAATAGCACACCATGCTGACATTTCAGCGAAAAATTCTATTGTAAGCCTAAATAATTGGCACAATAATTGCCTCATTCCTTAGCCTTACACTACTGCTTTTCGCAGTATACCTAACATAAAAATAATAGAAAAGCACGATAGTTATTATATCTTTAAAAATATATTACATAACATATGGATACTCTACTACATATAATTCACTTTAATTTAACGTCGAAAATACTGCCTACATTAGGTTTAGGTAAGATTTTTATTCTCATTAAGACTTAGATACAATGTCACTTACATGAGAAACAGAAAATTACAAAAGGTTTGTTTTGGGTTGCGTTCGTCAGTTCGCAACTAATTTCCACTCAGTGTTTTTTAAATAAATTAATAATCTTTTACTGAAGTCGGAAAAGAGAATATATACTTAGCGAGTATTTTAAGTTACGATTTAAACAGAATTATTAGCGATGAGAAAGTTTTGTAGCTGGGTTTTGTATTTAAAAACATTGAGTGAATGTTCATTTTGTAAGGAGGAGTAACTCTCCTACACGTAAAGTTGAGATGACTTGTTTTCTCGCGGTAACCCCCATAGTATGGAGTATCATTAGATAAGTAGGTCTTTTGAATACATTGAGAGGCTGCTAAGACGATTTTTTGATTTATGTATCCGTTTGTTATATACTCAACTTTAAAGCGCATTTTTTGTTAAAATATAGCATTATCTCTAAGCTAAAGCTAAACGGCCGGCTCGAAAAAATTCATAACGGTAGTCCATATGATGAACTTTAAAGGAAAACTTTAACGGCCATAGATAACTTGTAAAATGCACTTGCTTGAAAAACTTCGTACAAAAATAACAAAATAATAAGTAAACATGTAAAATATTGGCATAATGGTACGGCCACGGAAGCCTTCATGCGCGAGTCCGACTCGTTTATTTTATTGCATATAAATTAATAGTAGCTGTACTCTAAAATATGAGTAAGTTCTTAGAAGAAACAGCATAATATTTAAAATCAATATTTTGGAAGGTACAGCGATTTGTTTACAAAATTTCGAAAGTCTTATGAAAACGCCTCATAGAAAAGTCACCTAGATAGATATTATGTTATAACTCATATGACGTCAGTCGTCACGCGTTCTTGTATGAAATACATGTGTAAATACATGAATTGCAGGAACATAATATACTCACCGTCCAGCCTGCAAATCATAGAACGCGGCCTATATAGCAGACTTGTAGGCAAAATTATAAATAATTGTCACTATTATCATTTATCACTAATGACGACTATAATTAGTACCGGTGCTGGATTTACAGGCTGGACCGTGGGTATGGTGCATACTTTTGTATTTTGTACTAAATATTGTTTATTATTGACACTAATGACGACCTTCAGTAGTGTTACTTATCATCTATGATGACGACTATTAGTACCGGTGTTGGCTGTACCGTCAGTGAGGCGTTTCAGAAATATTTTTAATTTACATGAATGTATGACAAAGTGAGCTTTCAATAAATTAGAAGGATCCCGTACAAAGGTGTCATGAAACAAAGATTGTAATAATGATTTAAAAATATTGTTGGTTGGTGTTTGTTTTGATATGGCTGAAGATTTCTAGTTTTTGTGCACTTTGTTTTAACTTAAAAAGAAATATTGTCTTTTCTCACGCTGTTGCGAATATTTGAAACTAGAGAGCAGCACCAAAAAGTTCTCTTTAAATTCACCAGAGGGCAATACTTACCCTACTTGAAGCATCCGGGAACCTCGCCATAGTAGTAGACATGGCGGGTATGAGCCTGGCTAAATGACGAAATAGATTTTGTTTGCTAATAAGAAACGTGTTAATTTCGTAAAAAAAGTGTTCATACTAAAAGACTAATTAAGTTATATTGGATTAGGACAAAAATGCAGAATGTTGGACAGTCTGAAAACCGAAATATCGATAAGGTGAATGTGCAACTTGATGTGGTAAAATCGTCCACTCCTCAAAGTTCGGCTTCAAGTCCGGCCAAATCTGAAACCGAAACGTATTCAGGAGCGCCTGCCAAATACATGACGGACTCTTCTGAAAGCGAGGATGATTCTGTATCCGAGGTAAAACGTGTTTTGTTTTCAGTAGAGGCGGTGGCACTAAAGGGATTGTGATTATCTGTACCGCTAAATGCTGCTAGGGACATCTTGTACATGATTGACCATATAATCACTTTTTGTAATGAAATTACCTTTGTGTTCGAGATATATAACCATAAAAAGTGGATAGAAGCTTACAACAGAATTTCATACTCGATATTACGGTTTATGTCGCTTGCCAAATATTCCGTAAAACGTCAGAAAGTTATAGGTACATACGTCCTAATAAAGTAGCAGCGCATGAAATTATTTATGCCAGGCGCTCCTAGACGAAATCCAATTGAGTATTTGTAATACTTTCACATGGACACCGATGTAAGACAAATTCGATTGTCTATTTGTGTTTTGCATAGGGCTCGCCGTACGGTGGCCATGTTTCTTGAATCACATGCATTATTTAGTCAAAGCGAACTGGTGGATGTTGTTTGAATGACATTACTACGAAATAAATGAGTGAATTATATAATTTTCGTGTGTACCATAGTAAATGTCTCGCTAAATGTTGTTTTGTGTCGACACGCGTACACGATTTGGTTATATCGTCCGCGATGATTCGCGCAAAAATGTTGGTTATTGACGAATTACAAGGACCATTGTCACATACAGTACATAACAAACATGTTTATGAAGTTGCCAGATGTATTTCCTCATATATTTCTCATTGGTGTTATAGATCTTGCTGGCTTGTTTGTGCCTTAGCAGGCCAGACCTGTTGGTAAGTTGAAGATCACAGTCCTAGCAGAGAGCTTCACCACCACTAATGGCTGTCACAGTTTGAGTGATTCCAATTAACCTGCATTGTTTGTGCAACGGCCACTTAAAATGTTATTGTTTTCTAATGTTGAATGGTCCTTGTGATTCTAACATAATATATGTCAAAATGTATACAGTGCTTGTCCCTATAATTCTAACCTATAGCAGCATTTAGTATGTTGCTAGGAGCCTATACGCTTATGCTTGCTCTTTTCTGATTACGCTAACCAAACTATTTTTCTATTTTGATAAGACCTGATAATGGATGTATTGCTTATTCTAAAATTTTCTTAATAATATTTAGAACCAATGTAACTTGACCTCTGACAAGTATTTCTATAATACTGGTTTGAGCTTTTGTGATTTGATGTTATTGTTTTGGTTTTGATATTCCATAGCAATAGGGAAAATTTTAAAACTTGTGATGATACTTTTACACTTTATATATTTTCATTGTTATGTATTTTTATACACTTAGTTTTCAATGAGTCATATTATATTGCAAGTGTTCAATTGATTCAGTTAGTGAAAATTGAAAAGTATGTGGTGATATTTTCACATGGCCTCAAGTGTTCATAAATATTGTAACTTGTGTTAATTAATTATGAGTATCATTGAGTATGAACAAAATTTGTTTGTCTACTTAGTCATTTTGCCAAAATTATGTTGTGACAAGCCTGAACCTAATCATAACTCAAAACATTAAGGCTATTGCTATGCTGGCTATTACTGAAATATAAATAATGCTCTTAACTAGTCTTTCAAATTTTTGTACTTTACATTAAAGTTCAATGACCCAAAACGGCATTGATCATGAGGTTGCACCATTTGTCGCAGTTGACATTTGCTCTTTAATTATAAACATTCATTTAGTATCATTAAAGTAATTTAAACAAAAAAAATGGGACTAATCAGAAGTTTTTAGAAATATTTGCAAGAAATATTATATTATGTGGGAAAATAAAATAACTAATTTTCACCATTAATACTATGGTTAAACTTAAATAAGTGACTTAATGATTTGAATGATTCTGAGATAGGCATTATGGCAGGTAATTAATTATAACCATGCCACCATATACATAGTATATATATTAAATAAATTAGTTCTAATGAAAGTATATACTAAATTATAACGAGGAAATATTTGTTTCTTTGTTTGCATTGAATAGGTTTCGAAACATCTGGACCGATTATGTTGCAATTTGGCACAGATATAGATTAGATAAAGGGGAAGGATTCCTTTAGCGCACACAAAGTTGCGGGCGATATCTAGTAAATTATAAACATGTAACTAGTGTAAAGCGCAGACATCAGTGGATCTTAATCACTAAGAAAGTTACACAATTAGCTTAGATTCATCATATTATTTATGTGTTGCAATTTTCATTGCTAATAGTCCTCCCGTGACCTCAGTTGCTGTAAATTGAACTGCAATAATGTCTTTAATAAAAATAATTTGCAATTTGTTGCTTTATATTTATGAAAAAAATCTTTTTTATTTGCCCTGGACACAAATAATGCTTAACATGCCATTGTAATAACAATAATTTATAAGTAAATGGTACTGCAGTGAAGATATCACAATAGTAGAATAGTTAATAGAAAATTTAAATAACCTCCGAATTATCAAGCATGACGATTGGGCGAGCTGATGATGATGCATTATAGCTAAAATCGCACTTGATCATATTAGCTTTTGGGTAAAAAAAACTAGATCAATATCGAGTCATCCGTTTAGGAGCTACGATGGCACCGATAGACAGACAGACAGTCACATCAAACTTATAACACCCCTCGTTTCGCGTCGGGGGTTGCCGAAAGGAATTAAAATTGTGGTTGTAATGTACACAAGTTATTTATGCTAAAAAAATAGATTAAAAAAAGATAGGAATGAAATTAATTTTTGTTTTATAACTAGTAAAGACACTATTTAATTTTTTTTACCAGGTGGAAATGGAAGAAGAGGGTAGTGGTGCAGACTCATCCAAGTTTTTACTATCTCACGATGACCCTGAGAGAGGGGAGGATCCCGAAATGAAGGCCAGACTTGAAACCCTATTTGAAGTAGCTGGTGAGTTTTTAAAATATCTTGTTAGCTAGTAAAGCTTTGTGTCCATAGTACACATAATCTCTTACAAGATTTGAAAACAAGTTTCATTCAAGTGATGCCTTTTAGATTTCAGTGTGTGGAATAATTGAGTATTGATAGAACAATACAGCAATAGTTTTGTAAAATGTATATTGTATATATTATGCAGTTTAACTTATCAATATATAAATTAATGTATATACACTGGCGGACACATAAACTGTATCATAGTGCAAGATAACTTTCAGTGAAATATAATTAGTGAAAGTGCAAACTATTTTGATTTATTTCAAGGATAATGCGAAGACTGGTTCTTAATCTGATAAAAAAATCAATTCATGTGTGTATAGGTCAACTTTTCTCACTAAAAGAATCAAATAACTCCTTTTGCAGCTTTTTGGAATGAAACAGTGAATAGAACAAAAACGGCTTTATTATGAAAATTTTACAATACTAAGAATTAAAAAGTTTTTTTGTTTTTAATAAGGTGTATCACCTCCTCTTGCCCTAATAACTGATTCAAGTCGGTTTCGCATCGACCTGATCAGTGTTTTTAAAAGATCTTGCGGAGTATTGTCCAATTCTTATGACAATACAACTCTGAGCTCTGCAACCGTTGTTGGGACAACGATTTCTTGTAAATACAGCTCTTTTTAGGTTGTCCCACACGTGTTCTATCGGATTGAGGTCCGGGCTACGTGCTGGCCAATCCATGGAACGAATCTCAACCTGAGTAAAGTATTGCTCAACTTGTATCGCTGCGTGCGGACGAGCATTATCCTGCATCAGAATCAAGTTTTCGCCTATAAATCCACTAAAAGGTACAACATGAGGGTCCAATATCTCCGTTATATAGCGATGTGATGTTAAACCACGGTTACCACGGCCATGTGTGTCTGCATCAATAAACACAAGTTCAGTTCGAGCATCCATCGATATGCCGCCCCAAACCATACAAGACCCGCCTCCAAATGGAACCCTCCCCTCAATGCAATTTTGAGCATATCACTCTCCTCGTCTATGGTAGACTAGTCTGCAACCATCAGCACCGTACAAACAAGACCTACACTCATCAGTGAATAATACGGAAGCCCATTACTCTTCAGTCCAATTTAAGTGTTCACGAGCAAATCTTAGTCGAGCTTGCCTGTGAGCTGCAGACAATTTTGGTCCATTTGCGGGTCTGAAAGGTGTAATATCACACTCTACTAGCCTTCTTCTTATGGTTCGTGCACTAACTGCTACGTCACGTACCTGGTGGAGCTCATTTTTAATGCTTATAGACGTTAAAAATTGATTTCATAAGGAAGTTGTCACAATAAACCTGTCGTCACGAGACGTTGTCACCCGAGTTCTGCCTGTTCCACGTCTTCTTTTGAATGAACCTGTCTCCATAAACCTTCTGTAAACTCGGGAAACCGTAGACTGGTTTACATTTAAATCTGCAGCAATTGTTCGTTGGTTGGTGGCAACAATTTGTGCTGCTTTTTCGGACGATACATCCATATTCGTGTGAGAAAAACGTGTTTAAAATGAAAACAGACTAGCAATTAAACAATTAATAACGATAATTCAACATGTAAGAAAACAAAAAAAAATCATCAATCACAACATTAACGTAACAACGAGTTAACCTTTAGTAAATTGGATAAGATATCTTCTATAGAATATTTTCTTTCTTTTGTGACAGTACCATATTTAAATTTGATTTTATTTTTGTGTTTATAAACCAGCCTTTATTTTCCAATAAATAAATAAATAAAGCAATAAATGTAAAAAGTTTGCATATTTCGTAATAAAATTTAATTGAATGTGTTCTTGCACTATGATGGAGTTTATGTGTCCGCCAGTGTATTTCTCAACAAACATTGATAGAAAAACACAACTGCAACTTACAAGTAATCATAATATAGTGATTTTTATTTTCCATTAACAGCACTCTGCACTTGCATGATGAATGCTAACACTAAGGTCATGAGAGCCCAGAAACGCTATTAGCATATTAAACTTAGGCCTTTTCATCCGTTATTGCAAGATTTATACAGTATTCTCCGAGCAAAGTAACCACTCTTGAAATACTGTAGTGCCTTGGACGGTCGGTTTTGAAATGTCGTATGGTTGCCCAAGCACATACGGCATTCTCACAACATAGTCAGTCTAGTCCAGAAGAATAACTGGTCAATACGTTTGTGGCCAACCATGTGCGGGTTTCCTCACAATGTTTTTCCTTTACCGTTAGAGCGCCCGTATAATGTACTTGAGATGTGAAAAAGTCTCATTGGTACAGGCCACAACCTGGGAATCGAACCTGCACTCTCTCGAGTGTGAATCAAATAGACCATTTGATTACCCATTAGGCCACAAAGCTCATATTATAATATATTCACATATTATACCCAGAATTATAATCATTGAGACTTGTATACATTAAATGCTGACAACTGACACCGGCATTATAGCTGGATCAAAACACGATACTTTATTTTTATATTAATGGTGTTTTATAAAAATAAAGTATCACATTGTACAATCATTTGAACTAAATATTCTTTTGCTCATTTTTAATCTTTATCTTTACCCAAGATCCAATTTCACCAACGCCTCTAATGTTAATTCTTCGTCTAAATATCATGCCTTCTCTTTTATTACTACTAAGAATGAGAGAGATAACATGATATTTAATTAACAATAATTTACTTTTAACAGGGTGTTGGTAAAAGTGGCACAAATTAGTGTTGTTTTAAATTAAATTTAAACAAAAATTTTGCCAAACCTTGTTCCAAACCAAAATTAACAATGAATACAAAATGGAAATACTCGCAGTTTAAAAATTAAAATATTAAGAAGGCGTTTTAGTACTCAAAACTCTGTATTCATACAAAGACAATAACGTAAATTAATGTAAAAGCGATATATTTACACATAATTACAGCATACAGACGTCGCATTTTATTTGCGTTTGATATGTAGTAAAAATACCAGGCCCTGACATAAAACCAGCGCACACGACGTAATAACGTTTGCGCTGTATTTTGCCGAGTCAGTGAGTTTACTGGAGGTCCAAGAGTGTTGGTAGTTTTAAGGACCGAGAACGCATTTGTAACTCCTCTGGTGGCCATGGGCGGCGGTGATCAGGCGATCCGTCTGCTCGTTTCCTAGTCCATTTCATAATAAAAATGGAATTCGTTTTTTTTGCGATATTAGAGATTAGGCCAGACGAGTGACGTGTCGTAGCGTTACTACCAAGAGGCGGTCTCTTGTGAGTCGAATAGATTACCGCGCCGTCCATGTTATGAAAGGTGGCGATTTATTTTTTTAATAAAATAGAACGGTGGGGGCTAATGGTTGACATGTGCTTATCAGTAATAAAATCTCAGATAAAACATCACATGGTATAAAAGCGTCAACCAATAATATGAGCCACGTTTTAGTTACTACTTACTAGGACAGAATGGTCTCTAATCTAATGACAAGACAAAAAAGTGACTATATTGTCCGGAATCCGTAGGGCCGGTGAAAATTCAGAGCACCAAAAATAGAACTCTGTGGTATAACAATAGAGCTGAAAATCGAATTTTTACGGGCCCGCAGGATTCCGGATCATACCTACGTAATACATATGTATAAGCCCGTGAACATATTAATTTGTGCGAAAAATGTTAAGGAAAATTTATTAGTAAACCTCACAGTCACAACTAGTCCAAAGACCATAAGACCATAAGGGGTCCCATATACGGTCCGGTTTCCCTTCAGTTCAGCCTGAACGGATGCAAAATCGTATCGTCTGTGCGCAATTTTGAGATCGCATCCGTCGGCCGGATGGACTGAAGGGATTCGTTCCAGTGTTGCCAGCTCTGTTTCTGCGAAAATACTGAACTCGCGTCGATTTCTACTAAAAACTAAGTACTAAGAGAATACTGAAAACTATCAAAAAGCTACTCAACTTAGGTATCCCTACAGCCCCCAAAAAACCACTGCATTTTAGGTTTTGTTTTATTACATTTTTATTATTTGCTTGAATTATATTATAAATTTTATCGTTAAATTAAAACATACTAGGAAATATTACGTATATAGTAATTAAACGGGTAGTTTTAAGCAAATTACGGACGAATGCTACGATGTATTATTATAAGGTTATTCATGCCGAACTGACGTCAGTTCTAACTGAATCGATCGGCCTATCTTCTGTGGGTGTGTGTACCTTAAATCAACAATAATATTAATAAACATTGAAATCGCTCCCGCCTGTAGTTTGCGACGCAGCGACCGCCTCATACTATAACTGAGCGACTTCATTTTATACTGTGTAAAGATTTTCAGTGATATTCTGTTAAAGTAGGTTTTCTTAGTAAAAATATGCTAAAACACGAAAAAGAAGACTATTTAGACACATTATAAAATTAAATCGCTCAGTTCCCTGTTCGCTTAGATCTTTTAAAGTAAGCCGCGGATTTTAATGCAGTTTTCAGCAATTGATAATTTTTATTCAAGAGAAAGCTTTATATGTATAATATATCGCACTCCGAAGCTGGAGTGGGTCGCTAATATAAAACAATAAAAAATTGAATACCAATTACTGTCAAAAACCTACTCCTGGGGTGAATATCATCGTACTAAATTTTAATAATAATCAGCATAGCATGAGTTATTAACTGAGATAGGTTTGAAATCTGTTGGTGGGTGGGGTCTGGGGACGATTTTTCGCATGGTCCTTTAATGTTTTTGTTTACAAAAATATTAAATTGGATCCAAACATAGTATAAAATAATGCTGTATACTGGCTGTAATTCTGTGCTGCGAACGCTGATCTGATTTAAAGTATGTGTGCAGTGTGACGTCATTATTAATGCCGCGCAGGTGAATTTTAGAACTTGTCCATTCGAATTTTTAGGGTTCCGTAATACTCAAGGAACCCTTATAGTTTCGCTCTGTCCGTTCGTCTGTCTGTCTGTCCGCGACTCTAGCTTCTGTAATCCTTACTAATATTATAAATGTGAAAGCGTGGATGTTTGTTACGCTTTCACGCAAAAACTACTGAACGGATTTCGATGAAATTCGGTATGGTAGTAGTTTAGACTCTGGATTAAAACATAGGCTACTTTTTATCCCGAAAAAGTAGTGTTCCCGAGGAATACTATACTTACGCGGGCGGAGCCGCGAGCAACAGCTAGTTATGAATAAAATTGATGAAATTTGGTATACTTAAAGACTGTGTATAGATCTCGGTTTTGGCATCATAAAATAATAATAATTTTACATTTTAGCGGTGGCTCTCCATACATTTGAAGTGGGGATGAAAAATATTTTTTCTTTCTGGGCATCTTGTGGAGTATCGTTGAATAGGTCTTTTAAAATAAAGGCAAGGTTTCATACATTACTTTTTTACAAAGTCATTTTCGAGTAATCGACCTGCCCCGACATGCTCTTGGTTAGGTTTTTACCTGTGGGATCAGTGCGTGCGTCAGAGGTCATACATAACATCTGGTCCTTAACTATACCTGGACAAATAAACAATATTTACATCGGCTGTTATTTTTAAAGGTATTGCAGGTAAGACGACTATTAGAGTTTAAGATGATTTTTTTCCACACCCTTATGTCAAAAAGTTTACTTTTATTTTGTAATAATCTATAACGACCAAAGTCCGATGTACAGTCGACGGCAGAATAACCTATGTATCAGTTTTCGACCTTATAATCTATACCGGGTGTTTTTTCATTCACTGTTCAAACTTTCAGGAGTGAATACACTCTTGAATATAAGCAACTTTTACTATGGGATCAACTTTCCTAATTGAAAAAAAAAATCAGCTGTTTCATACAAAATGCTATCTACGCCGTAGCCCTTTTGTAGGAAACAGCAGATTTTTTTTCCAAGTAGGATAGTTGATACCATAGTAAAAGTTGCTTATATTCAAGAGTATATTCACTCCTGAAAGATTGGACAGTGACTGCAAAAACACCCTGTAGTTATTAACAAACAAAAGGCAAAGCTGATCGACATTCAACGCACAAGCCAACCCCTAAAGGCTACAAATTATTTTATTAGATTTTTTTTTTGCATGTATTTCTCATATGACGTAGGGCAAAATTCAACCCCCAAGGTGGTGAAATAAATGATGATTTTTTTTATTCCTACGACATATTTACATGAAATTTCGTTTGAATTGAGTACGGAAAAATAATGTGAGTTACGTATTTCAGCGTTTTCTAATATTCAACCCCTAAGAGGGTAAAATAGGGGACGAAAGTTTTAAATAATTATAAAGATAGCGTTTAAAAACCTTGGGCAAATGCTAGTTTGACCATAAGGTTCAAAGGTGGTACACCGGATCTGAAGGCTGTATTCTTATTATCTTTTAGATTAAAGAATACTACTGTACTTCTTATTATCTTTTAGATTAAAGAATATTACGTCCCAATTTCACCGATGACTGTTAAAAAACCCTCTAACAGCTAAACGGCTGGCTCGAAAAATTATGAACTTGAAAAGAAAACTATAACGGCTTATGTAACTTTGTTAGTTTAGGAGTAATAGATGCCTCGCTTTTAAAATGCGCTTACTTGGAAAAATTCGTACAAAAATAACGATAATAAGTAAACATGTAAAATAATTGCATGGAACCCTACGTGCACGAGTCCGACTTGCACTTGGCCGATTTTTTATGTCTGTGTTAATTACAACATGAGGTGCATGCACTTTCGACCTTTCATAATCATACGTTTTACGTAGAGTATCTTTGTTGTCTCCGCTCTGTTGTACTATGGCAGATAAAATGTTTATATGTTGTACGATGACGCTACATTCGTTAGAACCTGAAGTCGCAGGTACGATGCCAACACACAAGGTGTTAAAAAACCGGTCAAGTGCGAGTCGGGCTCGCGCACTAAGGGTTTCGTACCATTATACAAATATTTAACATGTTTACTTATTATTCTATATTTTTGTACGAAGTTTTCCAAGTGCCTAAGCGCATTTTACAAGTTAGGTCTCTACAACTCCTGAACTAACAAATTTAATTTGCTATATATGTACACTATAATATGCAGTTTGAATGATAAATTAGTTAGCAATAAGCAAACAAATATGGCGGCGCGGGGCATATGCCGTTCAAGCAAGCAGCGCGCGAGTTGCGTTTTGTATTGCAATTAAACGAGTTTCAGTTCGTTATATTATAAAAAAGTTATGTGTACAATTGTAAGCAGAAAGTTTATTTCACAATCTGTCGACATTTTATAAGCTCGCTAGTTATATTATAATCTAACGGTATTTACAATTTTACTGTGACATATATAAGCCGTTATAGTTTTCCTTCAAAGTTCATCACAATTCACATGGACTGCCATCATGAATTACCTATTTCAGATTTTTTTAGTCTGCCGTTTAGCTTTTAGGTACCTCCATCTGAAAGCTAAACGGCATTTTAACAAAAAATGTGTTTTAAAAATGAATATGTCAAAAAACCGTACACTATGGGGTAGACGCTTGAAAAAAAGCATCCCCACTTTACGTGTAGGGAGATACCCCAAAAAAATATTTTCGTCATTTTACTTTGGCACTTTGTCGGCGTGGTAAATACACAATTATATGTTCATGCATAGTTTCTTCTTGCTAGCACTAACCATTTTGAAGATAAGCCGAAGACGGACGGACGCACATGACGAAACCATAAGGGTTCCGAGACGTGAACAACGGAACCCTAAAAATTTTACTGAAAAAACCGCTCGTAGGATCGTAGGCTTATAGACTGTCGTGTCAGGTGAGCTCTCGCTCATAATTGGATCTGAACAGTTGCAGTGTAAGTAGTAGGTATATCACCGAATTCGGTTTTCAAAACTTGTAAGCCCGAAACGCATTCGTCATGTCCGGGCCACAGCCAGTGCAATGCCCTCTTTATGGCGCACCTAAATTTTCTATATTGTCAAATAACTTGATTCTATTTGGCCATTGATTTCTCCGCGCATTATTGATCTACTGTCTCTTGATATCGTTTGAGACGATATTTGTTTTTGTGTTATGCTGCACACCACAATAATGGGCCACACTACGGCGAAACGGTATGTTGCTGTATGATCAATGGTGGCTATTACTGGGATATTATGTCATCACGACGTAATACCCGACAATCCGTCCGACGTAATAACCAACGTTCAACGTCCAAAAACTTTATTGACACTGTTTTCCCTTAGTTTGTGTCAAAGAACTGTCTATTGCAGATATTGTAGAGCATCGTTTCTCAACCGTTATAATGTCGCAACCCACGAAAAAGCCAAAAAGTTAAGTAAAAAGTCTTGTGACCCCCGTCACTAAAAATGATAACAATATGTACATAGCGCGCTTTTTATCACCTATACGTTGTATTAGCCTTCACTGGTCCGAACGTTCGAACGATTTTTTCGTAACGTTCGAAACAAAAGATTAGTTCGAAAAACGAATCTTTTGTACCTAGATTATGTAGTATGTATTTATTATTTTTCAACAGACTCCACATTTAAAAACAAACTCGACCCCCCCGCTTGAGAAACGATGCTGTAGAAGTGTACTGTAGAGTAGTTTAGAGTATTGACTATTCTCTACTCTCGAGCTATCGGATAATTGATAGCGAGAAATGACGCGCGGACACTTCTTTTCAGCGTTAATTGAAAATTACAAATAATGGAGATATCAAGTTTCGGAAGTTGAGAAGTTTTTATTGTGAACTAGCTTTTTCGCGCGACTTCGTCAGGTGGATCCCCATTTTTAACGTATTTCTGCGCCATAATAACCGTGATAAAATTCAACGTAATCCGACCGACCAGCTGTTAATATTTCACTATACAAACTGGTCCCCCATTTCACCCCTTTCGAGACAGTTTTTTTTTCATACAAATTTTCAACTGTTTTACACCCTCAGAGGGTGAATTCTAACAAACCCTGAAACACGTATTTAATCAAATGTATTTAAGAGCATGAATCTCAATTTTCATCGAAATCGGTGTTAAACAAATTTCCAACCCCTATTTCACACCTTTATGGGTGGAATTTTTCAAAATCTCTTCTAAAACGGTGTCTACATTGTTATTTGTAAATTAAAACTACTGTCCAAATTTCACGTTTATTTTATTAACGGTTACAGCTGTGCGAGCGTCTATACATCAGTCCGTCAATGGGGATGTCTCCTTTTATATCATTAAAATAGATTTCCGGCTCATTTAGATTATTTTATCAAAATTTCATGGATATGTTTGAGTTTGAGATGAGTTTTTTAATATACCTACTATTAACGAGAAACCAATTCTGAAAAGATAATCCGATTATATACTTACAAAATACAAGAATTGCTCGTTTAAAGTATAAGATATGTATGCGACGTGTAGGTATCAGTAAATTAATGATTATTATTTCACGAAAGCGTAAACGTGATAATGAAACGTATTTAAATGCGTGCATACGCATCGATACCCGCAATAGAATTCGCAATGTATTTCTTCTGATGCGTTCACTTTTATCGCTTCGATAGTAGCTGTAGCCGAACTAGATAGTGCTAAAGGACCCTCACGTGACGTTATATTTCGTCATCACTATCATCAGCATGTGGCCCTATGTGAGGACTACAGTCGTTCAGAGTTATTTTACCTATGCCAGGACCTTTATGCCGACGACCTAAGGGTCACCATAGAAACTCTGAGAATACACTATAAGCATTGTATTTTCGGTTTTTGGATCCTTAAAAATCAAGCGAATGATAAGTCACGAACTATAATAAAAACATTGAAAACTTGTTATTTGTTTTGTTATTGTTGTTTTTTATGTTGTTGAGTTATCCTGGGAATAATAATAGGTCAAGTCGCTTGAATGGGTGACATGTGGGATTTGTTTAATTAGACAGGTCGAAAACATAAACAATTTCTCTGATAACAGTTATCGGAAATGCGAAATCACACACGTGTTCATCATGCGTTCGCGGATTCCCAAACTCCGCGCGATTTGTAGACAATTTTAATTCTTGATTCAAATTTCAAGCAATTGTCATCCTTATTGCATCTTAAGAAATCAATTAGAACATATTTAGAAATTAGGTCTTAACTCCTCTTGCAGAGGTCATGATTTTAATCCACGTTTGTGAAGGATATGTGTAATTTCAATACTTCCTAGTGTCCAATTTCCCGTACCAAACAGGTTTATTCGGTTCATTAACCTCCTGAGTAGTCTGGGTTTAGGGTTCGTATCGAGGTAGTTCTATCTTTTGTTTAGCGAATAGTAAAAAGAAGCAAACCAAGAAAATGCTGTGTGATAGTATACAGTAGCGACTAGAGAGCTATACCAACTTTATGTAGCCATTTTGTTGTTCGAAGAAGTTGTGCATATAAGGAGCACTAAAATCGAAGCTGTAAGCAGATATCTGTCTCACAAAACATCACTAATAATATCTATATCTATGGACGCTTTTACACCAAGTCAATCTGGTCCCGTGGTAAGTTCTCGAAGAACTTGTGTTACGGGTACCAGACAACGGAAATATATTCAATACTTTTATACTATACATATATTTAAGATTTTTGTTATATAATACACATATTTAATACATTAAATCCATGACCCAGGAACGCAGAAAACTTTTGTTCCCTGGCGGGATTCGAACCCGCGACCTCCGGCTTGAACAGCAACGCGTTAACCACTGAGCCACAGAGGTCGTCATCAATCAAGAGATAAGAGTGGAAGAGAAACGTTTCGCTTTTTTCGAAGGTTATTCCGACTTGGTAATCTTTTTACTACGTTGAAATTGCGATTTAATCTAAATCTAAGCTATATTGTGTTTTGTAGTCTTCTAGTTATAGTCTTAATTTGTTGTATAGGCTCCCATATAACAAACGTGTATTTTGTTGGTATCGTTTGGTATGGAACCCTTCGTGCGTGATTCCGACTCGCACTTGGCCGGTTTTTTTTTACTTCTTACTCTTTCTTTATTTGTCAGTTACTAGAGACGAATCAAAGTTTTTAGACGTTTCTTGTTAAAATCCATTCACCATCGCTGCTTGAATTTGCGCCCTTGTGCAAAGTAACAATTAAGTTTGTCCACGCATTTCCCGATAAAACACTACAGCACAGTATTTTTTACGCCGCAAATTTAATTATTCAGAGGTCATAATAATGCGCACCTGCCGCGGCCGAACTGCACTCGTACATTGGTCGTCTTTAATACTGTATACCTACATGGAAGCGATGCCCGAATTTTGTTTGCAAAAAATATGAACATTTAGCAAATACGAGTACTAGAATATTATATAGTAAACAAGCCTGCGGCTTTGCCCGCGTGGAATAGTGTTCTTGGAGAAAAAACTTCTTCGGCAAATAACTCTACTCACTGCACTATACTTCTGTATACAATGTTGAAAATGTTTTTAGGGTTTCGTACCCAATGGGTAAAACCGGGACCCTATCACCTCGACGCGACGTACGAATCCGATTGATATATATTTTTCGCGCTTCAATATAAATTTTACGATATCTTCTAAATTTAAGATATTAATTTAAACTGTATGGTTTAAAGAGCTACTATAATGTGTATAAAATGCTTAAAGCGAGTAACGTATTTAATTTGATAAGGATCATACCGTCTAAATAGCTTCTGAAAATACCATACATAATAATAAGTATGAACTGGGCACGGACAGCTAGTATTAAGTAAACCGCTATGTCCCTGCATTTTAAATCTGTAATATCTTCTAAAATATTCATTTAAATTACATGCTATAAAGAGCCATATTGATCTATATTAAATGCACAACGTATTTAAGGTGCTTCATTAGATAAGGATTAATGCTGTATTGCTTTAAATCGCTTCGTAAATAAGCCATTTTTTCTCGTAAAATGTAAAGGATAAAAATGGTTATTGTGGGTTATCCCTAAGATATAGACATATATCATCGCGGACTTTTTTTGTTGAAATTTTTAAGGTGTACAATACTGTAGTACATTATTTTGTTCTATCTCGTAGGGTTCAGCCAGCGTTTGCAATGTAAGCGCAAAAAATGTGTTTATTTACGACATTACAAACCTCTAAGATTATCAGTTATTTTCTCTACTATATTATGAACGTTATATACATATAAACCTTCCTCTTGTATCACTCTTATCTTTTTTAAAAACCTAATCAAAATCCATTGCGTAGTTTTAAAGATCTAAGCATACATAGGGACAGACAGAAAAAGTGACTTTGTTATAAACTATGTAGTGATAAAAAGTAAAATAGTAGCAGTAAAAAGAACGACCGCTGATTATGTGAAACATCTAACACGACGGGTCAGATGTAGTGTTGACGCGTATTCTGTGATCTGTGTATGTATCGCATCTTCACGTTATTTGAGGTTCTGACAACGTTCATGATTTGAATAAAACATTTGTTAATTATAATTTTCACATATTTTGTCCATCTGTCAGGTGTTCTTTTTGCCATTGATAGCACTTGTTTGCTCTTACAAAGTACAATCGTACGTGAAAGCTGGAGCGTTTGATACGTAAAAGCGTAACTTTTAACTTAAAATGTTATAGAAATAGCCTCTATTATGATGAACGATAAACAAATTGACAATCTTCTGAGTGGCTTCTTCACTAACAACAGCAAATGTATTGGTTGCCCTGAGCTCCGAGCTTGTCCAATAATCGAGAAGAATTTTAATATTTATTTGAAGAGACAATTTTGAGGTCAAGCAAGTAATTCACTGTTTGTTTTGTCTAAGGTAAGAATATTTTTCTATTCAAATCTTTTGACGATTAAATAAGATTAGACATGATAAAATCTTATGTAACTTTCAATGTTTTCAAAAATTAAGAACAATTTTATGATCAAATAATACCAATGCATAAAAATAATACATGTAACATAATGTTATAGTGTAAACCTATCTAAACAATTAACGAAGAACCAAATCATTATTATATAACAAAGATAATTGATAATATCATAGTAATAAATTATGGAAAGTATTTCAATTTGATACGAGTCTGCGCGACATTTTTACTTTCTCCGATTATCCATGATTTAAATTTTAAATATTAGATACATAGCCCATTCCGTCGGTCGGTATACAAAGTCCAAATGTTTATTTAATTATATCATCAAGCGTTACTTTGCGGAAATTTATGGTAAATAATTTTTCAATGATATTATATTTTAGTAGCGTTTTTACTGTAGAAATGAGATTGCTGCATGTCTGCTAATTGTACTCAAGAAACCCAATTATTTTCTATTTATCAGTATGAAATAACGAATTTGAACTGGTACTTAAATGCGGTTACTTGTTGATGTACTTTAAGAGAAGTTTCATTGCAAACGACACGACACGCTAAACAAATAATTAAGTAGTTCACACCTGCTTTCACCGAACCTTGTAGTTCTGCTAAATACCAAATATTTTAACTTGCAAATAATTTCACTAAAATTCCCCTATGCGATAACTACGACATACGGAGTTGTTGGAATAGTGAGGGCCCCAAAGAGAGATCTCCGACCGAGCGAGATGGTATGCTCGGTCAAGTTGAAGCCCACTTGTACTCATTTCAGCTGTTGTATATGTATATAGCGCCTAACTACAGGAACTTCGATAGCGCGATTCAGGTTTAATGTTGCTTATTTACGTCTTACAGTGCACGTTTCAAGGACATGTTGTCAATAGAATACAAACTAAGGGCTTATTTCACAATCGCCTAATAAGTGACGAATAGCTTATTCGGAAGTTTTGTCGCAGCTTACTTTATACTGAGCGACAGAGACAACTTCCGGATAAGCTATTTGTCACCAGCCCCTAAATATTTAACTCAAGTTCAATGCTTATTTTACAAACATCTTACGGTTGTGGTAGCTCATTTTTTTTCCAAAAACATGCACCACGTTATATGGGATTTTTTAAAATCATTATTTACCCTGTACACGATGCAACGAACATTCTGCCGACATACCATAGCATTAATGAAAGGCATTTGCTTGCAGGCTTCAGCAAGCTGTCAGCGGGAGAGGGCAAGCACCTGGCAGACCCAGAGGTGCTGCGGCGACTGACGTCGTCGGTGTCGTGCGCGCTGGACGAGGCGGCCGCCGCCCTCACGCGCATGCGCAGCGACCAGCCGCCCGCGCACCACCGCCACCACCACCAGGACAAGCCGTACGTACAACCAGGATACAAATATAAAGTATTCTTACTCTGCGTATTTTTAAAATAAGAACATAGGGTAGACATATACCATACTTCCTATCGTGCAATCGGCATGACGTCCCGATTGGATCCGTTAGCTGACCGTATGTGGGCGTGGATTGGCATGACGGTGGTGTATATGGACGACCTGCAGATTGGATCAAACCTGCAGAGTCATGGCGAAATAATTAATGATCAATTATCTATCGCCTTTGGTATTTCTAGAACTGGGTTTAAAAATGCCATTAAAAGTTGGTGACTCTTCTGGTGGTTCAGTTTCATTATTAGATGTCAAGCAATATGTCTGTTCGTTTGCCTATAAAAATCATTCAGCCAATGTATGTATCAACCTATGTATTGATAATAAATAAGTTGGTAGTTCGTGAGACTTGTCTGGAAGATATTGCTATTTAGTAATCGTAGATCTCGTATCGAGAGAATCGTAAATTGTAGTTCTCTTTGTATTGTCTATATTTGTCTATATGTGTAACTACTGATTGTGCACAATAAAGTATATTTTTATTTCATTTCGGGACGGGACGGGAGACGGGAGTAGATTAGAATAGTTGTTAATGATGATAATCCGAGATTGAGTACGCATTGTCTCTCAAATCGATCACGGTTGAGTCTTTGATTCTCGGATCGGTTTGATCGAGGCGCCCATGCCACTGTGATTTGTGAAGCTTTGATCTTATCTGAACCCCATTTTAATTAAAGTCTTATAATCGACATAATTTGTGCAGTATTGTAAAATAATTTTAATATTTACAGCACACAATGCGGCTCAACAGCAACGGGCACGACGCCGAGTGCGGGCGTGGGTGCGGGCGCAGGTTCGGGCGCGGTGGGCGCGGACGGAGCCCCCTCGCTCGCAGAGGCGTGTTCAGACGGCGACGTGGGCACGGTGCGCAAGCTGCTCACGGAGGGCCGCTCTGTCCACGAGACCACGGAGGAGGGCGACTCCCTCCTGTCCCTCGCCTGCTCCGCCGGGTACTACGAGCTGGCGCAGGTGCTGCTGGCCATGCACGCCAGCGTCGAGGACCGGGGGATCAAGGTGGGATATAACCAAGTATTATTATTAGTCACTGCCAAAAATATGATAAAAAATGATATTGTAATTAGGGATTTGGTAAAGAGAAGAGTGGTTCAAAAATAACAATAATAATTTATTACAATTTACGGGCAACATAATACTATTTTGATTAATACTATTATGATGTGAATCATGTGCACAACTGTCAAAATTGACCATATATATATATATATATATATATATATATATATATATATATATATATATATATATATATATGTGTGTGTGTTCACATTAACCAATTCAAGTAAGCCATTTTGACATATGTACGCTTGATTCATTGCCTTCATTGTTCTGACCGAGAATAGACTAATTACTTATTTACTCGATTTTGGGTACCTCTTGCAAATAAACTTTACAATGTAAAAAATGCATTTCAATGTATAACGTTAGCGTTTAGCCCCCTTCTAATCTACTACTATTATAAATGTGAAAGTTTGTGAGGATCGATGGATGTTTTGTTGTCGCGGGAAAAAACAGGTTCATAATAATTATATTTTTATATTGTTTAGGGCGACTGCACACCCCTGATGGAGGCGGCGAGCACGGGGCACGTGGACATCGTGCGGCTGCTGGTGGCGCACGGCGCGGACGTGAACGCCGTGTCGGGCTCCGGCAACACGCCGCTCATGTACGCGTGCGCCGGCGGCCACGAGGAGTGCGTGCGCGCGCTGCTCGACAACGGCGCCAACGTCGAGGATCACAACGAGAACGGCCACACGCCGCTCATGGAGGTCTGTTTGTACCCAGTGTGAATATATATATATATAATAGGTCTTTACCTATGAAATTGCCGTTCTGCAGTACTGGCCATTTCAAATCAAAATAATTTTTGTTTGGCAAAGAATTCTAATTTCAAATTAATTTTATTTTAAAAACATGGAATTCTTTTTCCAAAAGTAGTCATTTGTTTATTGATTAGTGTTACATTTTCATCGCATTTCAATCTTTTTCGTCATCATGGATACGTTAAAAATTCGAGTAATTATGGAATATGAGTACCGTCGTGGCAGCAACGCGGCACAAGCGGCACGCAACATCAACGACGTTTACAGAGCTAACGCTACAAACCAATGCACCACCTGTTATTGGTTTGCTCGCTTCCGTTCTGGATATTTCGACCTGAAAAATGAACCTCGCGGTCGTCCGAAGACTTTGGTCAACAATGACTAATTAAAGGCGATTGTGGAAGCTGATGATACACAATCTACGGATGAATTAGCAGCAGCTTTCGACGTTAGCGTCAAAACAATATTGCTCCATTTGCGTCAAATTGGCAAGGTAAAAAAGCTTGACAAATGGGTGCCCCACGAACTCAATGATCGCCAGCGCGAAGTACGCATCGAGACGTGCCTTGCACTGCTCAACAGACACACAAATGAAGGAATTTTGAACCGCATTGTTACCTGCGATGAAAAATGGATTCTGTTTGATAACCGCAAGCGCTCAGCAAGTTGGTTGGATCCTGGTTCAGCACCTAAACAATGTCCTAAATGAAAACTTACCCCTAGAAAAGTGTTGGTCACTGTTTGGTGGTCTATCGCCGGTGTGATTCATCACAGCTTCTTAACAAACGGGGTGAGCATTACTGCAGATGTGTACTGTGAAGAACTGAACACAATGATGGAGAAGCTGGTGCCATCTCCAACCAGCATTGGTCAATTGCTCGTCTCCGCTGCGCCTGCACGACAACGCGCGACCTCATACTGCACAGCAGACGGTCTCCAAGTTGCAAGAACTGGGGTTGAAAGCTCTCCGTCATCCGCCCTACTCACCAGACCTTGCGCCTACAAACTACTACTTTTTCCAGAATTTAGATAACTTCTTGGCGGAAAAAAAATTCAACCCGAGAGGCAGTGAAAAATGCCTTTGAAGAATTTGTTGCCTCCCGTCCAGCTGATTTCTTTAAGAAGGGCATCAATAAACTGCCACTGCGTTGGCAAAGATGCATTGATTGCATGGGTGATTACTTCGATTAATACAAATAAAAAATACATGAAAAAAACGGCAATTTCATAGGTAAAGACCAAGACATAGGTAGGTATATATATATATAATTTCAATCAGTTACATCTTCATATCTCTTTCTTTACTTGTCAGTTGGTCAAGGCAGTTGTTTTTATCTTTCTTTACTTGTCACATGGTCAAGGCAGCTGTTTGTATACATAAATACATACAGAAAGTATATTACAATATACTTGTTTTCGTTACCAGGCCGCGTCCGCAGGCCACGTGGGCGTCGCGAAGATCCTGCTGGAGCACGGTGCGGGCATCAACACGCACTCGAACGAGTTCAAGGAGTCGGCGCTCACGCTCGCCTGCTACAAGGGCCACCTGGACATGGTGCGGTTCCTGCTGGCGGCGGGCGCGGACCGCGAGCACAAGACGGACGAGATGCACACCGCGCTCATGGAGGCGAGCATGGACGGCCACGTCGAGGTCGCCCGCCTGCTGCTCGACTCCGGCGCACAGGTAAATGTACGGCGCTTGTATCTATCGGCTCTACACACTACACAATATATGCGAATAACATACAAATAACATATTACATATAACACTATTTTATATAAAACAAAAAAAAATACAAGTTATAGCTTGACCCTTAATATAAAAAAAACTCTCCATGTTGCGGAAATTTCATGAAACTGGATTGAAATCATCAATAGCAGAAAAGATTAAACTAATAACATGCCAGTTTGTAACAGACGACATGTCGCAGTTTTTAGTTTTGGTGCAACAAAAATATTAAGTGGGCACTTACAAGGCAGAGCTGGTATTTTTTATTTCTAGTCATTGAACGACATCCTTTTATAAAAACACGCCTTCAAGAAAAGAGTAAAAGTTGATATAAGCTAGAAATGTCGTAGTAAATAATTGTTTGTTTCTCATTCAAACCACACTAGTGTGATGATAGTAGTACATACAATATTTGTACCAAGCTTTTTATCAGAGTTATGGCCTGTTACACAATATTCTGATGTGTCAAAATGCTTTTATATTCAGTGACAAAACTAATGAATTAGCTAACCAACACAACATTGTGAAACGGGCCCTAATACAAACATAACTATTGCACGAGCGAACACTCTCGCAGGTGAACATGCCGACGGACAGCTTCGAGTCGCCGCTGACGCTGGCTGCGTGCGGCGGGCACGTGGAGCTGGCGATGCTGCTGCTGGAGCGCGGCGCCAACATCGAGGAGGTTAATGATGAGGGCTATACACCGCTCATGGAGGCCGCCAGGGAAGGTCAGCACTCAACTACTCTTGGATATAGAATAAAGATATATCCCAACTCTCAAGTTCCTATAACAGGTTGCCGGGATAAACATTATACGCGGAATGCGGATCGGAACTGTATTGTTTACAATGTACTCTTCATTACATCACCTGTAGTATTATAATCTCAGAAAAATTACATTTCTTTGAACTTTACTTCTCTTTCTTTCTTCATGACGTTGAAAGACATCTTTATGTCATGACATTGAATGTTAGCAGACTCGGGATGTTGTTTTGGCTGTAATTTTAGTTACTAATATAAATCAGAGTATGCTTAACCTACATGACATGCTTTGTTCTAAACCACAGATTTTCCTTATTTTTTTGAGTCCAACTAATCTCTTGTGTATCCAGGTCATGAGGAGATGGTGGCGCTGCTGCTGGGCCAGGGCGCGTCGATTAACGCGCAGACGGACGAGACGCAGGAGACGGCGTTGACGCTGGCCTGCTGCGGCGGCTTTCTCGAGGTGGCCGACTTCCTCATCAAGGCGGGCGCGGACGCCGAGCTCGGCGCGTCCACGCCGCTCATGGAGGCGTCGCAGGAGGGCCATTTAGAGCTCGTGCGGTAAGTGAAGCTACTATTAGGTATATAACGCTTTTAAATAAAAGGATCGAGACAAATATTAATATGATCAATTTAATTAATATTATAAGGCGTAAATTTTATATTATGACTACACCATGGGATTGATGGACGCCGATCATATCACGCGGATTTTCTAATGGTGACTGGCTATCGTCGTTTTTCTATGGAAATGACGCGATATACTAAAACCGACGATTCCCGAAAGCTATTGAGATCGTGGTCGTACTGTAGTCAGTACTCACTAGCGATTGTTAAGTCTCCAAACTTATGTAAGTTAGTTTTATCTTCGAAGAAATTGTTGTTGCTGTGTTAAAGCACTTCAACTAAATGAAACTATTAGTATTTAAGAAAGCCGTACACGACTGTTTTTTTCCTGAATAAAATAAAAAATGAAAGTAAATCTATTTGGCTGCACGTAGGTACCTGTTAGGCGCGGGCGCGGACGTTCACGCGCAGACGCAGACGGGCGACACGGCGCTAACGTACGCGTGCGAGAACGGGCACACGGACGTGGCGGACGTGCTGCTGCGGGCCGGCGCCGCCCTCGAGCACGAGAGCGAGGGTGGCCGCACGCCGCTCATGAAGGCGTGTCGCGCGGGACACCTGTGCACCGTGCAGTTCCTCGTCGGCAAGGTGTGCAGTGAAAATAGTTTACTATTGTAGTTTGTAGGTGTATTTACGCGGGTGGAGCCGCGGGCAAAAGCTAGTGATAATATAATAATAATATCTATGAACGCTTCACCATCGGTCTGGCCCCGTGCTAAATATCCGAAGAACTTGTGTTACAGGTAACAGACAACGGAAAGTAAATTTAATACTTTTATATTACACATATATTTAAGTTTTGTATTATTATATTATACACATATTTATTACACATTCATGACCCGGGAACACGGAAAACTTTTTGTTCCTTTGGCGGGTTTCGAACCTGGCGACCTCAGGCTTAAGCGCTAACGCGCATGAATTTTACAAATAAAATTTTCACGTCTCCAATGCGCCTTGCAAATGCTCATTTTATTATTTGACACCTCATGGAATAAAAGTTAACTGTTTTCCGTGTGTGGATGTCTGTTATATTGTCTGCCGTTTTATATCATCTCAATGCGACTACTATAAGTAATATTATGTTAAATGTACTTATATACCAGAATGTGTCATAGGGCGCGGATGTGAACCGCACGACGGCGAACACCGACCACACGCCGCTGTCGCTGGCATGCGCGGGCGGGCACGCGGACGTGGTCAAGTTCCTGCTGGCGTGCGACGCGGACCCGTTCCGCAAGCTCAAGGACAACTCCAGTACGCTCATCGAGGCAGCCAAGGGCGGCCACACCGCGGTCGTGCAGCTGCTGCTCGACTACCCGCACTCCGTCATGCTGCCCAGAGGTATTGTCCTAGTATTACGACATCATACTTAGATAGCATGAAGGGTCAATATTTTTGTGCGAGGAGACTAACTGTTAGGAAAAATATTATAAAAAGATAATTAATTTATACAATGAAGGTATACATTATTATGGTGTTTCGTCAGGCAACACTGGTGCGGAGGAGAGTGAGAGCCTAAGCTCGGAGCAAGCGGCGGCATTGGGCCTAACCCACGCGCCCGCGCCCGTCGTGTTCGAGGGCCGCAGCCTCATCCCGCAGCATGCGCAGCATCCACAGCACGTGCAGCATCCGCAGCACGCGCAGCGACCTCAGCACCCGCACGTGCACGTCCACCCTCAGGCCGCGCTGCCCCTTCTCGAGCCCAATCCCGACATGCACGTTGCCAAGGCCTATATAGACGGTGTGTAATGTGTATAATACGAAGTTTAACGTATTTACTTATATATTAGGTCATTACCTATGAAATTGGCGTTTTGTAAAGGAGGAACATAGAGTCGCTTTTTTTAACATAATATATTTCTTTAATCAAAGTATATACCATTGCTATCTAAGCACTTTTGTTATCTCATAGGTGGTTCATTGATTCCTTTACTAAAAAAACCATTCGGACAGGAATCAATAAAAAAAATTAAGGCGCTCTGGACTGCCCCATCTGAGTAAATTTTTTTCCCTAGCAAGAAGTTATCCTAATTTCGAAAAAAATGGTAATCTTTTGGAACAAGGTCCTGGGAGTACGGTGGATGTCTTAAACATTCCAATTAAGGCTCCTCTAATTTGGTAGCCGTCTGTTGTGTGTATGTTGTCTAGCATTGTCCTGAAGCAGCAGTGGCCTAGAGCGAATGACCAACCTCGGTTGTTTAGCAGCTAGCTTTTCTATCATGATTTGCAGTTGCTGGCAATAGACATCTGCCGTAACCGTCTGGCCAGATTTAAGAAAGTTGTAGTGAACGACACCTGCACTAGTCCACTAAACGTTCACAAGTAACTTTTTTTGAGTAAATTTATGCTTGGGGCAGGCTTTGGCTGGTTCGCCATTTCGATGCGATTTCGATGAGCGTTTCCGATTATCGTACAGGATCCACTTTTCATCACAGGTAATTCGATTTAAAATCCCTTCATTATTGTGCCGGTTGAGTAATTTAACAGCAGTCGACGCGCGTTGGTTGGTTTGCTGCACTCAATTCATGAGGTACCCATCTTTCAAGCTTTTTCACATTCCCAATTTGCTTCAAGTGGATTAAAACAGTTTTATCAGTAACACTGCAGCCTGCAGCTAACTCTGATGTGGTTTGCGATGGATCCGCTTCCACAATAGTCTTCAATTCTTCATTATCAACTTTGGTCTCCGGCCGTTGTTCTGTAGGTCGAAATTTCCAGAACAAAAATGTTGGAACCAAAAATTCACTGTGTTTTCTTTTGCGACACCGCCGCCATACGTGACGCAAAGAAAAAACCAAAAGAGGAAAAAACAAATGAATTACGGTTTTCGAAACACAAATGCATGAGTAAATAGCGGTATAAATTAGAAATTGGAACTCCTAACCAAAGAAGATATATCTGAGATCAAAGTGGCCAATACGACAAAACGCCAATTTCATATGTGAGGACCTAATATGACATAATATATAGGACTTTAACTTAACCAGCGTATAGGACATAGGCAAATAAAATTATGTTGGCGCGTTCACAGTACCCAATGCAATTTCACTATATGGTATGATAAATGTTTTGTCCTGTTAATATTTTGCTGGAACAAATTTTCAGAACCCATTTTATATGCAAATCTTCATATAAAAGTATCGATTTGACAAGTGACCATCATTAACTGACAAATTTAAAAAACTATATATCACGCTGTGTTTGTAAACAGATTTCTAAGCTGAAAGAAAAACAAAAAAATGTCTCCGTCATAAGCAAAAGCTTAATACGCGCTCATGAGCTTCTTAAGCTTAACGAGGTTCCTCTCGGCTATGCCAGAAAATCAGCCGTAAAAAATGTTCTATCTTTCCATAAAGTAAGTTTATATAAAAATAGATTTTATATTGTATAACGTATACTAGGTACTATGTTCCTACTAAAACAGTTTGCATTTTAAAAGTAGTAGAATTTTATTTTTATTAATTCACAACTAATTGATCGCTCCAAAACGTTGCTAGTTCCGTTCCTATTTTTCTAAAATTAAGTCCACTTTATAAAATGGACTTAATTTTTTATTATTGTACTCGTATTAATATATTTTAAAGACTTCTGTATATGAAATTGCATTAGTGTACGTACACTGTAAACAATGAACATGCTATAAGTATTTAAATGACCTGTATGATGTAGTAAGACCAAATCTAAAGATTTTCGCACTTTGAAAAATAAGTTGCTATGAAGGCGACCAGAGAGTTTGTAATGAAATGCTATCCAACTGTTTTTTGTGTATAAGGCATGGGCCTCTTTGGGCTTAGAGTTAATCCGGTCCTGCACACGTTTATTCACAAATACTACACAAGCGTAACTATCTATGTGTAGTATGTGCCAATATAATTATATTTAGTATTTACCTTTAAATACATTTTTAATTTCAGTCATATCAATATTAAAGTTAAATAAAAATAAATGTAACTTGTCGTGCATACTCAGCAGGTGAATTTAGAATTATTATCATTTTGACATATGATCATTGTTTACATAAATTGTTCTCTCTCCTGGTCTTTAGGACATACTAACTTTGTTTTAGAATTTTACTAGAGTATGTACTAGAGTACTAAGAACTTAGGACCAACTGAATGCAATGGTGGCATTGAAGATCAAAATATTTGTAAATTTTTTTACTAGTTTTTGGCCGCGGCTTCGCTCGCTTAAATAAAGTGTCCCACGGAAACACTACTTTTACGGGATAAAAAGTAAAAATCGATGTTTTAATCCAGAGCCTAAACTACTACCATACCAAATTTCATCAAAATCTGTTCAGCAGTTTTAAAATAGTAACAAATATCCATTCATCCTCACAAACGTTCACATTTTTAATAGTAGTAAGATTTGCATTTTGGTAAAGGTTTCGTGGTCGGCATGAAATCGTTCGGCGGCGCGGCGCTGGCGGCGGCGGGCGCGGGCAAGCACAAATGCGCGCGCAAGCAGCGACCGGCCGCGCCGCACTCCGACCACCATCTGCCGCCGCCGCCGGACATAGCCGACGACCCGGTATGTAATTTTCTTTTATTACAGCACTTTTTAGGCTCTCATTTTTTAGCACTATTGTAAGTTTGTTTTTTACCCGGTACATATTACTGTCCACAGACCTAAAGAACAATTTATAATCTCAGTCACTAAAATTACATTTTTATTCGGTTCCTGTTCTTTATTTGTCAATAATTAGTAGAGTACGTAAAATGTCTATATATAAAAGAGGTGATAGTACTATAAAAAATCTAAAACAAAAAACAATAGTCTTATTTCAATAATATGTTTTTTCGCTAACAAAAAAATTACGCTCCTTCATCAGAATATAGCAAGCATTTTGAGCAAACGAGATCTGTTTCAAGCTACACTAAATGAACATAACAATGAACTAGAAGACATAGACATAATTTGCTTGTCAGAAACATTTATTAAGAAAGACTATTGGTAACTTAAATTAAGGGGATATACTGTTGCGTCCGCGTTTTGTATAAATGTACGGAGAGGAGGTACCTGTATATTGTTGAAAAATGACATAGAATTTAAAATAATTCTTTACACTAAAGAATCGATCCCTTATATTTTTTAATGTGCTGTTGAAATATTACAATTTAATATAATAGTAATTTGTGCATATAAAACTCCTAATTTTAATATTATGACATTTTTAAATAATTTAGAATCCCGTATATCCCGAGCCCGTTAATAGCATATTACCCAGAAATAAAAAAAACATTATATAATGCGGTGATTGAAATATTGATATATTAACAATCACCAAAGAAATAATGAAACTGATTGATATATTAGCTAATTATAATGTTGTAAGCCACATTAATAAACCTACGCGCAAAAAAATGATGAATCTGGATGTTATAGATAAATGTATAAAAACACCAAATGTATGGTTTGAAAAAAAGAGGGATGTGAGCTCTAAGAATATAAATAAATTTCAGGACTGCATGTCCGATTTCTCCTTTTCTGAAGTTTTAAAGGAAATAAATACCGAAAACGCCTTTAACAAATTTCATGAGCTTATAAGGCTATTTTATGACTTATTTTTCCCAATCATAAACGTGAAAAAAGTTAACAAGCCAATCAATAACTCCTGCCTTGCTAAGATGATGTATCAATAAACGTCTAGGTATACTTAATAAAGTACGTCTATACTTAATAATAAAATTACTGCCATCTCTACAATTTGTAACGAATTCAATAAATTTTTTAATGACATTTATAAGTTAAATAAAATTGACATGATAAATAATACGAATTCATTTAGGTCCGATTATTCAATCGTCAGATGACTTTTGTATGAAAAATCTATCTAAGTCACATATTTATTCCTCAGTTAAGAGTTATCGGACGATTGGAAAATCAGCCCTTAATCATATACCTAATAATCCTAAGGGCTGATTTTTCAATCGTCAGATAACTTTTATCTGAGGAATATATCTGTGACTTTGACAAATTTTTCATACAAAATCTGTCAAAGTCAGATAATTATTCCTCAGATAAGAGTTATCTGATGGTTGAAAAAAATGAGTCCTAAATCTATTTACTTGACACCGGAAAATAAAAATGACATATTATATAAAAAAATTCAAGATTTGCAAAATACGTACTCTACAGATACGATGAAATATGTACCAGAATTATTAAAAAATGTGCCAAAGAATTAGCCGTACCACTAGCACACATATTATAAATCTATCAATGAGTCAAGGGCATTTTCCTTCCGCATTAAAAATTAGAATAGTAAATCCATTACATAAAAAAGGTTATTCTCATCAAATAGGTAATTACAGATCTCTCTCTATTATCCCGATTATATCAAAGATATTTGAAAAATTTATATCAGACAAAATCCAGATACTTATTTTGTCTAATGGTTTACTTTGCAATGAACAATTCGGTTTTAGAAAAAATAGTTCAATAGCCCTTGCCTGCTTTAATCTAGTTAAACATATATTTGAAGGCCTTGACACTTTGACGCGATTAAAAATTATAAGCAAATAAATATACTGCCCATCTCTTTCATTCAAAACAATTTGTTACGTCACAAGTTTCAAACGCCATGCATTTTGTAATGACAAATGTATGACGGGTGCATCTCTTGACGTCACAGGCCGATATATCGCTCTCTTTCATCTTGTAAATTTAAATTGTTTGTATCTTCGTTATTTTTTAAGATATACGAAATTGGGTTCTAGATTGTTTATTAACATGTTGTCTAACATCGAATAGACGAAAAATTTTTTTTAGGCAACATGCCTATTCAAGCGAGGCTATTATAGCATTTAAAGTACAGAAAAAATTTATAAGATCGGTATGTGGTACAGGGTATTTAGACAGTTGCAAGCCGCTGTTTAAAAATTTAAATATGCTGCCACTGCCTTGTTTATACATTTACGAAACGGCAATTTTTGTTTACAAGCATGCATATCTGTTTCCTAAAAATAAGGATTAGAAATATACAAGTAGAAAAGGAGACCAATTATTTATTCCTGAACAAAAGCTTACAATGTTTTCAAAAAATGCATACTATATGCGAATAATCGCATATATAATAAACTGCCAAATATCCTAAAAAGTTTGAGATTTAATCGATTTAAAAATAGAATATTTAAGTTATTAATAAACAAAATATACTATACTGTTGATGAATTTATAAATTATAAAACTTAATATTACACTTTAATTTTGACATTTATTAATTTTCAATATTGATATATCAAACTTTTGACAAATACTGACATTTTATGAAATAATTTTTATTTAACTATTTTTTATTTAATTTAATTAATTAATTGTTCATAACATGTGATCATTATAATTTAAGCTTAACTTTACAATAATTTGCCCTTAATTTGTCCTTAATCTGATTTTAATCATTACTATTAGCTATATTAAATTTAATTTCCCAAAACATTTGCACGTCGAGGTAAATCCGACAAAATATGCGCGTCATTTAACATTGTACCATCTTATTGTACCATATTTTTGCAAATAAAATATTCTTATTCTTATAAAATGGAATAAAAACGGTGACTTGTAAAGTTACGACGGAATACTGGAACGATAGTTAAATTAAGTGATGCTGTCACCTGCTATCCTCGTCATTTCGCCTAGCATAGACAGCGACAGCCTGTGAATGGAGGGCTCTTAATTTTGATTAGTGTTTCAGTATTCGGCCGTTAGTATTTTTATAATATATAAACATTTTTCTTTCAGAGACCTGATGTGTTCAGTGGACAGAGGATTGACTCACTGCCAGAGACTGAAAGAAGCATTCTTGAATTAGCCGACGATTCAGGTGGGATTTTTAAAGTTTATAAAAAAATGTGATAAATTAGTTTGTTGTCATATAATATGTTATTTATAGTTTAATCAATCAATAATAAGATTTTTGTATAAAAATAACTTTATTTTCATTAATAGGCTACTTGACTCATACTTAATTTCATACATCGAATGAAATTTTCTTTAGTACTTGGCTTCGAAAAACGTAATATAGCGATATAATGAAATAAAAATACAAGATGGATGAATAAAATGAAATATTTTTTTACTTTTTAATCTAAACTGATGAAAACAGTATTGGCCTTATGGCCAATATAATTATAATGTGACGCCGTAGGTTATATAAACGTCACAATATGTTATAATTGTCATCCTGCACCATTTGTAAGTAAATGAGAATTGCGAATATTTGTGAAAATATCTTATAAACGTATAAAAAGTTATTATTTTTTCATCTTACCGAAAAAAGTAAAAATGGATGTTGGATTTGTGAAAGTAGAAAGCACAAATTTGCCGAGAATCGACCTACTGATGGTTGCTAATTTTTTTGGCTTGAATCCTGATTTCTGCTCTGTCGAGCAATGGAACGTAACGACTTCTGTGTAAGTTAAAGTACAATGCATAATTTGATTGATTTACTCATAGAATTATTTGTATTACGATTAGATTAAAATAGTATTTCACTTTTTTGCATTTTGTGCACTGAGCTGTCAAGTGGTTGTTGACATTTGATATGACATCAGAGCACAATCTATCTATCGACCAACATGGCGGATGGCGTTTACGCCGGTTTTTAAAAAGCGTATTTTTAACATAAAGTTTTGTAGATATTTCGGGTTTAAAATAATATTGTATCATTTATTTTGCTGTAATGGAACAATTATTTATCGTTTAGGACATAATATTACATAAAGAAGGGTCAAGTAGTCTATTATGTGGAATAAACACGTGTGTACTAGGATAACATTTCAATGAGAGTGTATTTTTCAGATGCGTCACTATACCCGCCCGCTACACCGCCATACCCCCCACCTCAGCAACTATTTCCAGTGCAGCAACTAGCCACCAGCCTTAACCAGGTGAATATATTATTTCCAATGTATCCTTCTTTTGTTTTCTTAGCGTTTACCATTCTCATTTTCTCTAAATACAAATAGGATTATAATAGCATAAAAATGTTGTCTTTAACTTAAGTGTTGTATTACTTTTGTAAATTTATTAAATAAGAGTATAAATATCTAGATGATGTCACAATTGCAAGAATGGGTGTGGCCAAAGTCAAGTCGTAAATTCACAAAAGCCGGCTGCAAGTTCCTTTTCATGGACGCTTTGCCGTGGTTTGGTGGACATGTTAGTTATGTAGTTTGAATAGTGAAGTATATAAGGTAGCTCATAGTCAATTACGGATATTTTTGGCGTATGATCTACCGCTTATGTCAAGACGTTTAGGCTGAAAAATAATTAAAAATGTCGAAAAAAATTTATACAGTCCAACGGTTCTCGAGTTTTAAAGATACATTGAAATCATTATATAAAAAAAGATTTTTTTTTCTGCCTAAACGTCTTTACATAAGCAGTAGATCATTTGCCCAAAATATCCGTAATAGGCTACTTGACCTTGTTTTTATTTATGTCCTAAACTCATAATTTTTCCATTACGCAAAAAATTATATTACATTATTTTGAAACCTAAATACACTTTTTAAAAACCGCCAAAAACACTATTCGCCATGTTGGTTGATAAATTATCTGTTCTGTGACGTCATACTAATACTATTTGTAATCTGTGCTATAGTCCGCTCAGACAAAATGGCGGTGTGACGTTTCCGTTTGACGTTTTGACATAAATAACTTTAAAAGATTTCATGAACTATTTATTTAGAGAAACACGTTCCGTTGCAATACTACGTATGTGTTTAGTGTGTTTGTGACGTCACATCCTTGTCGGAAGTTACTTCGAGGTGTTTTCATCAGTAGAAATTAAAAAACAAAAATGCATATTATTAAATCAACTTTATTTATCAATCTTAAGCTTTTAATTTATGATATCGCTAGAATACGTTTTCCTAAGCCAAGTACTAAAGGAAATACTCCTTCAATGTATGAAATTAAATATGAGTCAGGTAGCCTATTGCTACTGAACAACCTTATATAAATGCTCACTAATTATACTTTTAGAAGTACCTGGTTTTGGTAGATACTAGAAACTATCATGTAAAAAGGTCACAAAATAATGTTGGACAGAAAACGAATGTACTTTATATTAGCTGTAAGTATTAGTATTATTGTAGCTATTTCGCATTTTTCTGAGTAAATTGTTAAAATGTAACCTGTTTAATCTTCAGCAACAGTTGCAGGAGCTGCAACAGCAGCAACTGCAACAGTTGGCAGCCCAACAGCAGCAACAACATAAAAAACAGCAGCAGCAACAACAACAGCAGCAACAACAGCAGCAGCAGCAACAGCAATTACAGCAGCAATATGCACAAGACATGCAACAGAGGCCTGAGGCGTACATGCCACAGGTATACATTAACATTGTTTTTTTCATGGAGAAATTATAAAGGGGAGACGTTGTAATGAGATTGAAGTATGAAACAAAGCGATATATTTTGTGGTGTGAGGGGGTGTCAGACTCCGCCCACTTCTGTTGTTATCGACCTTACTAAGTAGTTTTGTTACCTCACACTAGATGGCACTAACAAAGAGTGATATTTTGTGGGGTGAGGGGGTGTCAGACTCCGCCCACTTCTGTTGTTATCGACCTTACTAAGTAGTTTTGTTACCTCACACTAGATGGCACTAACAAAGAGTGATATTTTGTGGGGTGAGGGGGTGTCAGACTCCGCCCACTTCTGTTGTTATCGACCTTACTAAGTAGTTTTGTTACCTCACACTAGATGGCACTAACAAAGAGTGATATTTTGTGGGGTGAGGGGGTGTCAGACTCCGCCCACTTCTGTTGTTATCGACCTTACTAAGTAGTTTTGTTACCTCACACTAAACGCAATATTACACCTTGGTCGACAGGGGCTTAGCAAGTAGCTACTAAACTAAGAATTTTTCAACCAGGGAGTTATTATTATTTGTTTTGTAAGCATCTCGTTATGTTCTATTTATTGAAATATTATTATTATATATTTTCAATTCTTATAGCAGTAAAATCAGTAAAATCTTATGAGAAATGCTGGAAAATCCTACAAAATCGAAGTACAAAAACAAATAAATATTATAATGTCTTTGAAAAATACGAACTCAATTTGTTTGATCTTACATTAGCTTTTTAAATCAGTTTTAAAATTGATCTTCTTGGAATATTTTTAGAGTACACATTATAATAAATTTAGTTTTTAATTACTTTGCACCAGAACACCTATCCGAGTATTTTTTACAAGATAAGACACAACACTTCATCCTTTCCTTATTAGAAACTCTAAAAGTACAAAAGTTATCGATATCACAAAGTTGTGTACAGTACGAACGCAGACATTACACTGATTTAGGTGACGCCCTTTGTGATGACGTTGGGACCGAGTAGAAATCACAGTGCACAGTTGCTTACGCTGTCTCCTCTTTATAATTGCTTCATGGTTTTTTCCGACAAAACATCGGCTTAATCGCTCATTGGACCTTACACGCAACCGGACTAATTGTTGTCGTTGAGCATTGGGATAATCGAATGAATGTAGAAAAGCGGTTACTGCACTTAATAGTTAATTTTGCATAAATTGCTAGGTAATTATTAAAATATCAAAAACAAACTTATTAACAAAAATCAATGTTTATTACGGAATTAACGTGTTCAGAATAAAAGGAATATAGGAGAAACATAAAGTTAGAAATATTAAGTTATTTGATTGCGGTTGGCTCAGTTAATTGTGAATCAGAATAATTGAGGACTGGATAAACGAGTTTCTCACTAAATTGTTATATTGTGAGCGAGGATGACGTGCGGTCTTAATTTATATGTTTTATTTGAGCGACCTTAACGAGTGCGTACGTGTACAGGTGGGCGAGGAAACGGGCGGGTGCGTGGAGGAGCGCGACCTGGGCGCGGTGCTGGCGTACCTGCAGCGCGAGGTGCCGTCGCTCGTCGCGCTGCCGCCCAACGAGCTACGCTCGCTCGTGCTACAGGTAATGTATCCGAAAGAGAACGTAAATATGAACTGTAAATGCATAAAATCCAATTATCGATTGGTAAATTGTCCAGATTAAAAAAGGAACGATTTATTTTTTTGCTTCAATCGACATTTTTATAGTGTTTTTGCTTACTTCCCAACTATCATACTTTTTTACATAGTATATATAAGATTAAGCTGTCTGTTCGCTTAGATGGGAACTACTCAAAGGATTTTGATGCAGTTTTCAGCAATAGATAGAGCGATTCAAGCATAATGAGTAAATTGCACCCCTGTGAAGCCGGGGCGGGTCGCTTGATTGTAATAAATGTATATCGTAAACGGTTGACCGTAGATATCCTAGGAAGGACGATATTTTCCTGTTTACTTTCTGACTAACTATGCATGTTTTCTATAGCTAACAATACTCGAAGCATCGAAAATATTGTTTTTACCCGACTACGGAGAAGCCAAACGGAAGTGTAATAATTTTGGTAGTCTATGTAATATTAATGTATGTATGTTTGTTTCACCCGAGTGCCTTAACTACTGATCCGATTTTAATTAATGAGGTGTCAATATATTCGCAATAATAGCCCGAGTAACATAGGCTATATAATTTACGTAGTGGGGTTATTATTGTCATAAATAAAAATATAATTATAAGATATAAAATATGATATTATGTGTGAACGTGCAGGTGATGCAGCAGAAGTCGCATGAGATCCTCACGGGCAAGTGTGAGCCCACGCCGGAGCCGGAGCCCGCGGCGGACGGCGACGCGCGCCGTCTGCTCGCCGCCGCGGAGGAGGCGCTCGCCGCCGACTGGCCGCGCGACCACGCTGATAACGCGGTACGTCACATTTTTATCCTCAACTTCTTCTACTTAATCTTAGTCACAGTTCCTTCTTACCCTATTTAAGAAATACAAAGATTTTTTTCAATCGCTTATAAGTTTTTGACCTGAAACTCATTTATTTGTATACTACTGGATTATAAGTACATATAACATACCAAGGGTAAAATCAAACATTTTAGGCCTTAATCGAAGCTAACTAATTTTCGTTAGTTTTGTTTGTTAGTCAAAATAAGGCCAATATTGAATTGGCCTCAATCGGTCGCAGTCTAGATTTAATATTTGGAAAGTATTACCAACGAGGCGTACATTTTTTTAAGATACATCTTTAACGTAGTATTATAATATGCGATGCATTTGCACTTTGAAAGTGAAAGCTTGACGAAGCTGAATTTAAATGTTTATTGTTGTCAAATGTTCTAATTTTAACTAATTACATCCCAGTTTTGGAGGTCTTTTCCTAGTGTTGCTGTAGTAAAAGAACTGAGGCGCTCTCAGTGCGGGTTTTTAAAATGAATAGTCAAGATTTACCATAATATGCAATGTGTGATTGTGTCGATATATACATACATTTCTCCTTAATTATGTATCAGAGTAAATTATGGACGTTGGTAACAGGGCGCGGAGTGCGGGTATCGCGCGCGTCCGCCGTCGCCGGGCGCGGGCGAGTTCGCGGCGGGCGGCATTGGCGCGCCGGATGCGACGCTCGAGCCACAGCCGTTCGCGTTGCCGCCGCCCACGCTCACCTACGACGACTATAGGTATTATTCGTTTATATTTATTGACATGGACAAAACTACGCCTTACTTTGTAAGGCGAACTGTCGCGGTTCGTGTTTTTTTATGTATGTATCGCGTAGCTACACGCGCACTACATACATAAAAATCCGGCCTCAGGTTTTGTTCTATAAAGAACAAAACCTGATCTTAACTTTATTAATATATATAATAAATATCAAAATCTTAACTTTATTATCTGGTCTGAGATTCTTTATTCAGATGTTCTGTCTCTGTCACTTGATGTAAGAAAATGACAATAATTCCAAATAAGCAATCCGATTGTTAGTTTATGTTTAAGTTGAATAAGCATGATGCAGTGTGATATTTGTGAACGATTTGTGATGAAATTGTTATAAAAATGTAAAATCACATTTTATTATATAATAAATATTAGATCAATTTAGTAATCGTAATGTATGACTACAGATCGGCGGCGTACGCGGGCGCGAACGCCGGCGGTGTAGCGGCGGGGGCTGGGTCGGAGGCGGGCACGCCGCTGTCAACACCACCCGCGCAGCACCAAAAGCGCGACCCACCCACCAACCCGCTCAAGAAGAAGGTAAAGTAGTTACCTTATACACAAACGGCTAACAAAAAAATAAACATAAAAAAAATCTGAACAAAAATTAATCATATTTTGAATTTCATTGTATACTTCATAGATTCGGATAATCTCAGATGATGTTTAATCGAAAAATTTACTTATATAGAAATATTTTTTTCTACTTAAAAAATTAAGTAAATGCTAAAACATCAAATCCTGAGATTTATTAACCAGCACTTCTTTTAAATCCTAAATAAACTAACTCTCTTTCCCCTCCGTTTTTCAAGCAATGTTTCTTCTATATTACACATAATATATTGTAACTTTAATCGCTAATGTACGCAGAGGGCGCGCGCACCGGGGCGGGTGCGGGGCGAGACTTTCGCGGGGGCGGCGCCGCCGCAGCCTGCGCCCGCCGCCTACTCTGCAATGGACGTGGACGGCGAGACGGACTCCAACCATGATACGGCGCTCACGCTTGCCTGCACCGGCGGACACGAGGACCTAGTCGAGCTGCTACTGTCGCGAGGCGCCGACATCGAACACCGCGACAAGAAGGTACGTCACATAGCACGATATTCGGCACACACCTATATTTATAGGGAGAGACTTTACACTGATGATTTCAAGTCCAAAGTAATATTGTTACAAAAATTACAATCCTAGTTGCAATCTTAGTATTTCTGTAGAAAAACTGATTATGTTGCTGAACTAAGTTGCTACTCGCTGGTAACAACTGTAGAGAGTACAGTCCGACCAATTGTAACACGCTAATCTAACGCCAAGGAATATGAAATCAGTCTTAATTATTTCGGTACATAGCTAACTTCACTTGAATACGAGACAAACTCTATTCGCAGGGCTTCACTCCCCTCATCCTGGCGGCGACGGCGGGCCATGAGAAGATCGTGGAGATCCTGCTCAACCACGGCGCGGACATCGAGGCGCAGTCTGAGCGGACCAAGGACACGCCGCTGTCGCTAGCATGCAGCGGCGGCCGGTACGAGGTGGTGGAGCTGATCCTGAGCCGCGGCGCGAACAAGGAGCACCGCAACGTTTCCGACTACACGCCGCTGTCGCTCGCCGCGTCTGGTGGCTACGTCAATATCATTCGCCTGCTGCTGCATCACCAGGTACGTAATACTTTTTTGTCACTTTATCCAAATTTACCCAATATCATTTGTTCCTGCACTACCCCGGTAATAGGCTTGACAAAAAGTATGTTGAGTTACAATTGTCTTACTTTTGTAATATGCTAGTATATGTTAATATGCTAGTTTCATATATAAAAGTTAAATGATATACATTTATAATTTATATAGTTTCCATCATAAGAAATACGAATACAACACTATTTTGTTATATAAATATACGATTTATTTAGAAATTCGAAAATAAAACTGTAGTTTTATTATCTCTATGTCACGTGATGCTAAATACCAGCCGCCATGTTTATCTTGTAAGTGACGTCATAATAACATAATCAAATCGAATAAACAACAGCGAAAGTTAAATCTAAAGTTCATGCACTACACACGCACATACGACATTTATTTGTTTCTGTTCTATGACGTCACGATAATGGCGGCTGTCGTTTTGGAGCAAACATTTGTCGTTTAAATTTTAATCATTTTTTCTTTGCATAAAGATATATTATTTTCAGGAAATAAAAATTCTAGTTGACCATCGAATCGATGCGAACATTTTAAAATATATTTGAAAAAAATGTAGAATTGCCTATTGTAACCCAAAACCCAAAGAAAAAAATAAATTGTAAATTCTTTATTTGCACATAATATTATAAAATAAAACAGTAGAGTATTATAATTAAAATTCTTATCCTACTCTTGTCTTGCTGCTCAAAGCGGTTTCTTTCAGACATAAAATACTTGTCTTCTACTTTATAATAAAGGTTTTTTGTGCGAGCATTTTTACTTACAATGTTTTATATAGGCGGAGATAAACTCCCGCACGGGCTCAAAGCTCGGCATCTCGCCGCTGATGTTAGCAGCGATGAACGGACACACGGCGGCTGTGCGGCTGCTGCTGGATTGCGGCTCCGACATCAACGCGCAGATCGAGACCAACAGGAACACCGCGCTCACGCTCGCCTGCTTCCAAGGTGAGCCATCACTAGTGTTTCAGTATTGTACAAAGATATAGAAGATATTGTTTACTTACGAGTTAAAAATAAAAAGATGGAAAACAGCTCCGTCGTTGAAGGCATTATGGAACTGTAACGTAGAAAGAGGCAACGTACTTGTTTTTTTTTTTTATAAGTTTTCATTCGTCAATGATTTCCGGTTTACCAAGGTTACACAATAAAAAAACAAAACTTACACAGGCCGGAACGAGGTGGTCTCCCTGTTACTGGATCGCAAAGCGAATGTCGAACACCGCGCCAAGACCGGTCTCACGCCGCTCATGGAGGCGGCGAGCGGTGGTTACGTCGAAGTAGGAAGAGTGCTGCTCGACAAGGGCGCAGATGTCAACGCGCCGCCTGTGCCCTCCTCCCGGGATACCGCGCTCACTATCGCCGCCGACAAGGGTCACACGAAGTTCGTCGAGCTGCTGCTGCAGAGGTATGTGTGGCGACGTGTCGTAACGATATTGTACAAAATGGCGCAGTGAAGTAAAGTCCGATTTATAATCTCAGTCAGTAAATTATATTTTTATTTCTGTTTCTTTATTTGTCAATTAGTAGACATAAAGTAAAGGTATCGGCTGGCATTTTGCCAACTGAGATAACAATCATAGTGTAATTACCTAATGGTATTACAGCGATGTTCAGTAAAAACGAACTATATAAATAACTATTTCAGGCGAGCAGCGGTAGAAGTTAAGAATAAAAAAGGCAACTCCCCCTTATGGCTAGCGGCGAACGGCGGACATCTCGCAGTGGTCGAGATGTTGTACGCCGCCGGCGCGGACATTGACTCACAAGACAACAGAAAGGTAAATATTATGCACAAGCCACAAACACTTTACAATATGCACAAGCCACAAACACCTTATAATATGTACAAGCCACAAACACCTTACAAATTTTTAAAAACTAAACTTGATACTAACTACTTACTTACTAACATAATACTGATTTTCACAGGTATCGTGCCTTATGGCCGCCTTCCGTAAAGGCCACACCAAAGTGGTCAAATGGATGGTCGGTGTTGTTACACAGTTCCCCTCAGATCAAGAAATGACAAGGTATTTAATCATGTTTATGTCGCTATATTCATTTAAGTTTTAAAATAATTCTTTCGTTATTTACTTGTCCAAAACATGTGCTATATTCTATCTATTTTAAAACACTAGTGTTTATTAACATTATTGAACAAAGACCGTTTTGTTGCCAGATACATTTGTACATTATCGGACAAGGAATTACTGGAGAAATGTCAAGAGTGTGTACGCGTGATTCGCGCCGCGAAGGAGACACAGGCGGCACGCGCCAATCAGAACGCAACCATACTGCTAGAGGAGTTGGACGCTGAGCGCTGTCGCGAGCAGTCGCGACGCCAGGCCGCCGCGCGCCGCCGGGAGCGCAAGAAGAAGAAGAAGATGGAGAAAAAGGTAGGACATTATGTGTAAAAACTATATAGAAACATGGTTTTTACATTGATGATAATCTATGTGAAGGTATTCCGTAAATTACAAAAATAACGTGTAATGATGAGTCTCAGATATTCTGGCAGACCTATTAGACGTTCATACGAAATTCGTAAACATAATACTTTGTTACAGTCATGTAACATGTAGTCAAAACCAACATGACTGTAACAAAGTTTGCAGTACATTCCCGTAGCTATCCGCGCTATTCTTTGTTTATTAATAAATTAAATTTATCTTTATAGGAGGAGAGGCGTAAGCTCCAAGCCGAGAATGAGAAGAACTCAATCTACAGCGACAAGACGCTGGGCGAGTGCTCGGAGGGCGGCGACGGAGACGACGAGCCCGTGCCCAAGGAGGAGGGTGACTCCGGCATCGACGCCAACTCGCAGGTACACGCACACATAGGCTATACACAAATATATACGCCGGTATATACGCCACAACGCAGATACAATACCATACATCATACATTACAAGATGGCGGTACGTCAGCAAAACAGTATTTGACCATACAAGCTCTACGCCATGACACCACAGACACATACAAACATAAGATTGTAACCCTAATTTGTCATGTTAGTTGGTCACACGACCGAAGTCGTGAAGACGTGGGTTGTATTTACTGAAATACAAACATGTCATGATAGAAATATGCTCAAGTTTTTTGAGAATAAAAATACCGTAAATTATAAAAGTGTTCTCTATATTTAGGGTTCCTGTTCTTCGTCCGATGTGAAGGCACCCCCCGTTCAAAGCGCTAAATGTAAGAAAAAGAAAAAGGAAGAAAAAGAAAAAGTCACCGCTGTGCCTGCACAACCAGCGCCCAACAAACAACTTGAAAAAGTATGTACCTTTATTATAATAAAAACTCACACCGATTTTGGTGACGGTGGCCGGTTTAATTGAAACCGGGCCAGTTACGCAGGAGTAATTTTAGTGCCCAAGTGTGTGCGCATTACACAAGATCATTCTCTGTTCCTTTACTCTCATAACCCAGTGGGACGGATAACCGACTCGACTGGCGAGAGATCAGGCGCAGGTCTGACTTTTTACATGCCCATCCGACGCATGGATATCTTTCTTGTCAGACAATCAGGTGATCATCCTGCATTGTCCTAACGAAACTTGGAAACAACATTTTTTGTTGTTCCAATGCAGGAATCGAACCCACGACCTCCATGTCGAGAGCCGAGCTCTAACCACTAGACCATGGAGGGTGTTATTTATTATTATTATTATAACAAATATTGCAATAGTTCACTGCATTGTTTAAATTCGTTACATTGTAAGATTTGCCACATTTCAAATGAAAGAGAATGAAATACGATCCAGTTTTGTAAAAAAAAAAATTTGTATAAACTTTTAAACCAATGTAAATTTTACGTACAATTACAGGTGAAAGTGAAAACAGAAACAAAAATGGAGCCTGTTAAGACAGACAAGAAACAGGAGAAAGAGAACGTGGCACCCTCACCCCCAGCCACCCCCGCCGCCTCCGCCGCCCCTGAGCGGCGACCCGACAAAAGAGACAAGTAAGTCACGCTATTTTAACGTATATATAATTTTTTTACATGTTCGATGTATTTGAAATTAATTTTTATACTTTGAGACAAGGCAAATAACTAATAATAGTAAAATCAGGTGATTTGTAGCAACATAATATCTATAATAATATTTTGTCTTCACTCCAATAGAATTACGGATGAAAAAATTCAATATGTTGTTAGATAATATAGAGAAAGCTCTGCCATTTTTCTGCGTCTCTAGATTTCTATCTAGTTAATTAATGTTTGTGATGGTCAAAAGTTCAATTCGCAAGCCGTTAAAATAATACTTAACGAGGGTCTAGGGTTATAAATATTACGAAATATTGTTGCAGAAAACCAGAAGAAGAAACCAAAAACTTGACAGTCCAGAATGTAGCCAAATATGGCAATAACTCTAGAAAAAGCCAAATTTTCGAATCCACGAGGCACAACGTAGAGAAAGAAGATGCTGATACCTCAGAAAAAAACAAAAAGCTACATAATTATCAGTAAGTTCTTTCCCTTCATATTTCTAAACTGCATAGCAGACAGCTAATAATAAATAAATAAGCTAATTCACTCGACTAGTCGGTGCTACTAGTAGGGACTGATCCCCTGTGTGATGTGGATGGTACTAATTTTGTCATGTGAAAGACGAGAGAAAACATGCAGTGTTGTCAAATAAATTTTCTTATTGCAGCAACACTACGAAAAGTCTTCTTGTTATTGGTTAAAATCTCGGAGATTTGATATTAGTGACATTTCAATGTAGTTGACAATATTAAACAATATGGCGAGGTGTTCTATATCCCTGGTCAGGCTATACATACAATTTTTTGTGTTATCAGATGGGAATCGGAGGCCAAGAGCACGTCGCCGAAGAGCGGCGGCGCGGTGGCGTCGCGGCGCGAGGACGGCTGGAAGGAGGTCGTGCGCAAGTCCAGCGTGCAAACGATCTCCGCCGTCGAGCCTGGGTATACAATATGTAGAACCATAACGAAGTCAGAAAAGATTAAAATGTATGGGATTGTCATATTATATCGTCGCTAAATAACGTGGTTTATTCTAAACATTAATTATCTAACTTCGTTATAGTTTAAATATTGTATTTTGACTAGTAAACTTAGCCATAGACGCGACGTGACGAAACATAGCTTCAACAAATCTCCTCAAATCTTTCGAAGCTTTGTCACGTCGCAAAACGCGCAATTTTGTTACTAAAGTAACGTAAAAAAAATATTTACTTTTGTATTTATATTTTATGTCATTCTATTCAATCTAATGCCCCTGTATATATTGCAGATGTAAGAAAGTGTGCGTTGCGTCGCACGCGATCTCGCGCGTGATCGGGCGCGCGGGCACTAACATTAACGCCATCCGGTCCGCCACCGGCGCGCACATTGAGGTCGACAAGCAGGGCAAGGGGCAAGGCGAGAGAGTTATTACTATAAAGTGAGTAGTTTGGGTTTATATATAATATTATGTTTTCTCAGGCAACCTTTTCAATTGAATTTAGTAGGAAAGTAGAAAAGTTTGTGTTACTTTAAAATTTTTAAATATGTACACTTTTTTAATGTTATGAAAATGAATGTCGTAGTTAGATAACCCTCATAATTTGTACGCGTTATAATGACTTAGTGACCTTTGTACTACCTACCGTCGGGAAATTGTAACATGATCAGATTTTGAATTATGTATGTAAATCTGCTAAACATTTCGTTATTAAATAAAATTAAAGTCATTTGTTTACATACAGAGCTTCCTGGCCTAGTGGGTAGACCGTTTGATTCGCACTTGAGAGAGTGCAGTTTCGATTCCCAGTTTCGAATGTGGCGTGTACCAATAAGAATTTTTCAGATCTCAAGTACATAATTCGGACGCTCGAACGGTGAAGGAAAACACCGTGAGGAAACCCGCACATGGTTGGCCCCAGACGTATTGATCAGTCATTCCTCTCGACTAGGCTGACTATGTTGTGAGAATGCCGTATGTGCTTGGGCAACCATACGACATTACACTACTGTATTTCAAGAGTGGTTACTTCGCTCAGAGAATACTGTATAAATCATCCAATAACAGATGAAAAAGGCCTAACTTTTTTCTTTGTTTACATAAGTACCTCAACTGTACATAATTTAAAATTCTGTGACTTATAACATGAATGTGTACATACAGGGGGTCGGCGGAAGCTACTAAACAGGCGGCCAGCCTAATCGCAGCTATGATCCGCGACCCCGAAGCCGACATCGCGCAACTGTTACCGCGCGCCAAGTTGCCCGCGCCGGCCGCTCCCGCCGCCCCGCCCAAACCACCTAAACAACCCGCTGCTAAGGTAATTTCTTAAGAAAATTAAATTAATTTTTATTATATCGACTACCTACTGAAAAAAAATAGGGTAATGTTCTCCGAGCGTGTGTACAGCTTGGAAAAAGAGATGTTTTTTGTTCCTGCTGTCACCGCGTCATACTCTTTTTTGCCAAGCTGTATGTATATTTCTTTAAATGGATTCATTGATTTTAGCTCGAAATGTAACTTTTGGTTTCTTTATTTTGTCTTAAATTGGTGACCGAAGCCCTATTCAATTATAATAAATGGTGATATCCCTTGCAGGTCAGCAGTAGCAGCGTGGCCCCGGCCAGTACCGCAGGCGTGGGCGCTGCGGGCAGCCGAGCAACGCCGCCGGCGCGCGCGCCCGCCAAGCCGCACGCCGCGCCGCGACCGCCCTCGCGCCCGCACGCACACGGTATGTCATGTCTACTAATGTCTCTCGGCAATCAATGTTTATCTACAGAAATCAGAGACGATGTATAAAAACGGCGACCCCCGAAAGGCATTAACAAAATGGTTTTACTGTATATGAATTTAATACACACACCGGCATATTTAGCGGAACATAAAATAAAGGTTTGATATCAGTATCATATAAGGTTGCTGGCTGGTTTATATGTCATTTAATTTAAAAAGAAATATTTTCAAATTAAGAAAACAACTGAACATCACATTTTATGCAATTGTTTTAATTTTATTCAGATACACCCTATCTGGAGCGAACTTCGAGTATTTCTTCCTTCTGAGTTTGATTTAAAATTTCTTTGAAATACTGTTTTTCGATAGTTTTTTTTTAATCGCGTATCTTTTTGGAGTTGAGGACTGAATTATGCCTGACTTAGCCCCAACGGAGATTGCCAGGGCACTCGAAATGCGAAGAAATGGTCAAATCTACAGAGTGATATCCAGAGATCTTCGTCGACCAGTTACAACGATCCATCGCAGTATCCAACGGTTCAGGGAGACCGGTACTTATGTGAGAAGAGCAGGACAAGGCAGAAAAAGACGCACTTCGAGTAGGGATAATCGTTTCATTCTGCTTCGTGTACGTAGGAACCCCCGTTTGACGGCCGTCCAAGCCCGACGTGAGTTAGAAGCAGTGCGGGGTGTAACCGTAAGTGAGCGTACGGTACGAAGAAGGTTCGAAGAAGCTGGTTTGGGTTCATTTGTGCCCGCCAAGGCTCCAAGGCTCGATGTAAATCATTGTAGAAACAGGTTAACTTTTGCTCAGGAACATCGACTTTGGAATGCGGACCAATGGAGTAAGGTATTGTTTAGTGATGAGTGCAGAATTCTCTTAAATCAAATTGACGGCAGGCAAAGAATATACAGACGCAAAGGAGAACGATACATTCAGACAAATTTTGAAACTACAGTTGCATACGGTGGTGGATCAATAATGGTTTGGGGGGGCATTTGTTTGGGAGCTCGCACAGACTTGGTAGCGATTGACAGAGGGAGTCTGACTGCAGACCGCTATATCAGAGAAGTTTTAGAAGAAAATATCGTACCGTTTGCCCCATATATCGGTGACGATTTTGTTTTTATGCAGTATAATGCTCGGCCGCATACCGCTCGGGTAACTCAAGCTTATCTTAATGATATGAATATCACTGTTATGGAGTGGCCGGCGAGATCACCGGATATGAACCCAATGGAGCACGTTTGGGACTTGCTGAAAAGAAAAGTTAAGTCCAGAATTCCAGCTCCTGCCAACGTGGGTGAACTACGAATCGCCGTAGTTGAGGAATGGCGGAGACTATCCCAGGAGACCATCGATAACATCATTCTCAGTATGCCTAGACGGGTAGAAACTTTAATAAGAGCACGTGGAGGAAATACGCGATATTAATCACCATTTTTCTAATTTAATTAATTGTTATTTTAATATTAATTTTCACTTTTCCCGGTTAGGTTAGGTTAGGTTTCCCGGTAGTTCAAAAATGTACCATTTTTCACAAATAGCCTTTACTCACAAAATCTGTTCTTAATGTGATCTCATTTTAAGTAAAACAAATGAAACTTTAAATAACAAAAGAAGTGTAGTAAGTAGATTTTAAAATAAAACCATATTTTTTTAATTATGGACCTTTTTTTTGTGTTCCGCTAAATATGCCGGTGTGTTTAGTTCATATTAAAACTCTTAAAGATTACAACTTTTCAACGATACAATCCCGATGTAGAATCGATAAGATCGCTTATTATCACACGCGCTATTCAAAACAGCGGTAAAAATTGTTTGCCTTTTTACAAAAAGTGTGCAATGTATACACTTGTGTCAGTCACTAGTCTCATCTATAGATTAATTTGTATGTATATATACTTTCAACGCATAAGTTTTCAATGTATATTAACTCATCATTAAAATATCCGCCGTTGTATAATTCAGACGCGATTGCAGGCGTGCCCGTGATTGAGAAGCGAGCGAGCTGCGTGAGTGTGGCGAGCGTGAGCAGCGCGATCAAGAGCGGTGCGCTCACGTACACAGGCGCCATCGTGGGCGCGCGCGGACACACGTTCGCCGCCAAGCTCACCGCCACGCCGCCCGCCGACACCAGGCCAAGGATGCCGCCTCAGGTATGTGTATTAACGCTAATAGGGATGTTGAATAACACATTGAGTGTGGAATAACACATTTTATAAATTATTTTAAAATTATTGAATAGAGAAACATAAATCTAAAAGATAAATAGGTATTTAGGTTGACATGATTAAAAATTCTCTTTCAAGCAAAACGATTTGTTACGTCACAAGTTGCTACCGCCATACATTTTTTAATGACAAATGTATGGCGGTAGCAACTCGTGAAGTCGCAGGCCGATATATCGCTCTCTTTCTTATTGTAATTTTTTTTTTGTTTCATCGTATTTTTTTAAGATATACGAAAATAGGTTCTAGATTGTTTAATATAATATTATGATTGTTGTCTAACTTCGAATAGACGAAAAAAATAAATTTTAGGCAACATGCATATTAATTACATGCTCATAGTACTACCAAATCCATTTTAGCCTTACTACAATTGGTGAATATGAACACAGCTTAGGCGTCAATGGTTAATTTTGACATTTACACTGATGACTCGCTAAACACTTGACGCGAATGGACTGTAGTAGGTTTATTGGACTTTGTAATTAAAACCCCTGTAGAAGCGTTAAGTTTTTTTTGGTAATTTATGGTTACGCTTCCATATTTGTAACAACTAGTTACAGTTTTTACTCCTATCGGTAGACCCTATGATCTGATAGTTGTTTTTTAACGAGAATTATTGTTCATAGGCCGTGAGCGCCGGCAGCGGTTGCGGTTCTGCGTCGCCGCTGCGAGCGCGCGAGTCGCCGCCGTCGCCGCCGCGCGCCGCGGAGGAGGATCCGCGCGCCACCGACGCGCTGCAGCTCAGCCCCGACACCAGCTGGAACGACGAGCCCGTTAACGCCACGTCCGCGCTGCATATCAATACTACGCCGCAGGTATAAATAATAATAATAAAGACAATTTTAAAGTTGTATACACTATACAGCTGCAACTTCTGCAGTAGTCCAATATTTTAAATAAATCTGTAGCATTAAATTAATCGAAGCATAGAAACGACTCAAACAATAGCGTAGCACATCGTTTCTCAAGCGGGGGTGCGCCACCCTTGGGGGTGAGTTTATTTTTCGCAGTCGCAGTCTGTTGAAAAATAATAAATTACAAACTACATATAGGTACAAAAGATTCGTTTTTCGATCGAATCTTTTTATCGATCGTCGAAAAAAACGTTCGAACCAGTGAAGGCCAATACAACGTATAGCTGATAAAAATAGGGCGCTATGTACATATTATTATAATTTTATAGTGACGGGATCGCAAGACTTTTTACTTAACTTTTTGGCTTTTTCGTGGGTCGCGACAAAATAATGGTTGAGAAACGATGGTGTAGCGTATTCTATAAGTGCAGACTGCATAGTAATGTGTCCTCATACGTACCGACAGGACTTACCGAACCGAAACTTCGCGTACCGAACGCGAACGCTGGACAAACGCTTATTTGAATGGCCCTATTGAATGAATCTTATTTCAACATATTGTATATAATTTGACGTTTGCTCTAACATGTATGTGGTTGCAGGGTGCGTGCGCGCACAGCGGCAGTGGGGGTGGCAGCGGTGGCGCGCCAGAGTACTCGCTGTTCAAGGACCTGTCCGTGTCGGCCAGCGCCGCCTGGGCCGACGCGCACGTCGAGCCGCCGCCGCCGCAGGTGCGTACCGTTAATCTGTTGACACGGTAAACACCATCAGACGCGGCATATGGCATATTACGGACGTTTTTTTTTACGATTCACGGCCTACCTATGAACTCGCAAGGTATTGACGCGCGGATCGGACATCGGACGCGGTAAGGTAACTTACAGATACTTTATGTGTCTGCTGACTTCAATAGTTTTCACAGTGTGCAAATTGGACGCTTCTATTGGACTACTACGCTATATATGGAAATTATATCGAACAATATTTCATCTTAAACTTTTATCTTAACTCCAATTCTCGTAATAAACATACAGTTTCATTTTACTTTTATTAAATTATAAATGAATTGTCTTGATATCATAAACTAATTTTTGGAGTTTGAACTAATAAAAATGGGTTTGTTAGAATATCATTTGGTAGTATTATCGTATCGAGACTGGATTGTAACTGTATTATTGCAGGGTTTATTTAGCAGAATCGACCTTCTTATGTAATGTACACAACTTTGCAGGTGGACGCCAGCAAGGCTCCAGGTTACCGCGGCGCGGGCGGTGGCGGATGCTCGCCGTGCTCCCGCACCTCGTCGCACGGCTCCACGCCGCCGCCGCAGCAGTACCACCACCCCATGCCGATCGGTTAGCATTCAAACTAAAGTCTGACCAAAAATATAGAAATCTCGCCATGTTTTGCAACCTAATTGAAATGTCATTAATGTCAAATCAATGAGATTTAACCAATCACATCCCAGCTTTTATTTTTAAACTAATTTTACAATTATTTAACAGGCAACGCCGTAAACGCAATGGACATGAGTGGATTATCCCGAAATGGACCCATGTACCAGGACAACTCGAGGAATGGACACAACATGATGGTAAATATTTCATTTAAGACTTACGTCATTTTGATACTCTATAGATTAATATGAATTGCTTTTTGATCAAGCAATAAGATTGTAGATGGTTTCGTTTGTTGAAACAAAATATTCTCTCAGCAGGTTTCAATGTCTGGCGGAGTGAACATGAATGTAGCCAGTATGAGCGCTGCCAACATGAGCGCGGCCAACATGAGCGCGGCCAGTATGAGCGCTGCGAGCATGAGCGCCGCAAGCATGAGCGCTGGGAGCATGAGCGCAGCGAGCATGAGCGCAGCGGGAATGAGCGCCGCAGCCATGAGCGCAGCCAACATGAGCGCTGCGGGCATGAACGCTGCGCTCGGGCTGGGGTACGTCGGGGTCGAGGGCGTGTCGCGACTCAACCCGCGTGCGCCGGACTTCGCGCAGCGCCACCCGCTACTGCAGCAGCAGCAGCAACAGCACAAACACGCGGCACAGGTACTTAATAGTCGACAGGCGTTGTAGCATTTATTTTGTGTTAGAAATAATCCTGAAAATTTTCCAATTCATTACTAGTTTCATAATAATATGGAACTTATAGTAACCACTAACGTTTCGGATTTTTTCGGGACTTATTACTACTCTATGGTTTTTATTGTAGCTCGATTGTGAATAATATAATATGGAAAGTAAATGCATGCTTGTTAAGCAGTCTTGTGTAACCATTTCTTTAGCTCTGCTTTTGTACATTCCAGCTGTTCCCGGGCGTGAGCGGCGCAAATAACCTGAGCTCGCTGCTGCTGTCGTACCAGCAGACCGCGCCTAAGATGCATGCTCCGCCGCATCATCCCTACCAGGTATACACTAGTTATAAAGCAAAATAGTGTATCTGGCAGGCAGAGCCCCTTTAGAACTCGCTGAATAGTAAAAGCGATAGTTGAAAGCGTAGTTATTGTAATTTTCCAAAACCGTTATTGTATTTTTTTTTAAGATTTCCTACTAACAGTAACGCCTGTTAGTAGCAAATCTTTATCAAGTAAGTATTGTAGCAAAACTGCAATAACAAGGGGCGGCAAAATCTTATTTCATATATACCAATTACCAGTGGTGATGCTTGAGTTTTGCGGTGAGGTAATCAACCGCACGTGCACATCGTAGCGCTCGAGTCGACACGGGCGGCGGAAGTAATTTTACGCAAATATAAACTTTCTCATCCACGAAATAATGAAAAATCAATATTTATATCGGTTTTTCATTTGTTTTTCATCTAAATAAGGTTTATTTTTATCCATAGAAGCCGCTGGCAAAAACATAGACGATGTGACATTTTAATTATTTAACTACTAACTACGTCTCGTGCGTCGGACGGAATTGTTTTGTCACTGTCATTTGGGTGCAAATTATTGATTGTTTTGTTTTAGTAGGTACCTACTGTATTTTATTACCTACTTAAAAAAGTAATATTATAATATTTATTATAAATAAGTAATACATAAAATGTACGTATAGCTACTGACAATTTACGAATCCGGACCGATTGTGAAGAAAACGTTATTTTTCATCACTTCTTTATTCTGTGATGATATTTCGCAGGGAGTAGCGAATAACACAATTTTGGGAACTCCCCGTATTTTGTATGAAAGTACGTGTTTAAGGAAGCTCATGATTCTTACAAAGATTACAAGAAAGTTATATTGATGGATCGTCGGTTATTGACCATTTCACATTGTCCCGTTTCGTAATTTATGGTATGCTCTGAAACTGTAATTTTTGTGCTTAGATACTTTTTTATTTAAAATCTAACCTGTATAATGCAAAGTAACGATGACTGTTCTTGCCGAAAAGTTATATATCAAGAATTAATGTATGTAGGTAATATAATCTATCCATTAAATTGAAAAACCTAAATAAGGGGCAAAATTGTCATCCACACTATGCCACTGGCTAGCTTTTATCCGCGGCTCCGCCCGTGTAAATACAGTATGGGAACGCTACTTTTTCGAGATACGAATTACGGATATCGTAATTCGTATTCCGTCTTAATCCTGTCTTAATCCAGAGCCTAAACTACCACCATGCCAAACTTCATCAAAATCTGTTCAGTAGTTTTTGCATGAAATATCAAAAAGGACAAACATCCATCCATCCTCACAACCTTTCACATTTTTAAAAATAGTAAGAATTCTCAAGTTAATATAGTATCATAATTCAAATTACATATAACAATGTAATTTGATCCTTCCTTCTATAGTATACTAAATCTTATGTCGACAGTCTCTACTGGAGCGCGGCGTGGGCGTAAGCTCGGTGGGCGGCGTGGGCGTGGGCTGGGGCGAGGAGGAGGAGCGCAAGCCGCGGCCCATCGGCACGGAGCGCGCGTGGAAGCTCACCGCCGCCGACGACTGGCACCCGCACCACCACCGCACCGACCACGACAGATACAAGGTGAGTGGATTACATTGACAGAATATTTTATGTACAGTACAGTTCCCACGGGAACACTGTACTTTTTGAGGATAAAAAGTAGCCTATTCGTTAAACTACTACTTAATCTTCTACCATACCAAACTTCATCACAATCCGTTAAGTATTATTTGCCTGAAAGAGTAACAAACATCCATCCATCCATCCTCACAAACATTCACATTTATAATAGTAGTAAGATTGAGATACACTTATTTTTACTGGATGTTGCCTGCCGCTTCTTGTGTTAAATTGGGTCTTACACGATATGTTTATAGTTTATAGCCTATTTGATTATTCTGATGTATAAGTTATATTACTGTAAAGTTTCATCAAAATCCGTTCAGCAATATTTGCGTGAAAGAGTCACAAACATCCATCCATCCTCACAAACATTCTCATTCGTTAGTAGTAATAGATTAGTTTCATCTTTCAAAATCAAATGATATAAATTTGTTATTTATATAGTTTCTATCATAAGAAATATGAATATAACACTATTTTGTTATATAAATATGCGATTTATTTATAATTTCGAAAATAAAACTGTAGTTTTGTTATCTGTATGTCACGTGACCTAAAACGCCAGCCGCCATATTTTTCTTGTAAGTGACGTCATAAGAACTTAATCAAGCCGAATTTCAAATAAACAACAGCGAAAGTTAAATCTCAAGTTAATGCACTACACGCGTACATATGACATTTATTTGTTTCTGTTCTTATGATGTCACGATAATGGTGGCTGTCGTTTTGACGCAAACATTTATTGTTTAAATTTTCTATCATTGTTTCTTTGCTTAAAGAGATATTATTTCCATGAAATAAAAATACTAGTTGACTAACAAATCGATACGAACATTTTAAAATATATTTGAAAAAAATGTAGAATAGCCTATTACTTTTAATAGTAAAACTTTCTCATTTATTCAGTAGTAGGATTTCCAGAGACACTTAACTTTATTACGAGTTGTAATTTAACCTTGTGGATTGAGCTTTCTTCGACCTTTATCTGCAGTAGTTCTCAAATTGTGACACTCTTTTATCCTACACTTAGCATAATTATTCATTTACTTTTAAATAAATAAATTCTTTATTTGCATAAGACTTTGTACTCCGTATGTAAAAATGAGTGATAAAATAGTGCTGGTCACTGTTATTTATACCGTATTTTCTTAATATATTTTTCGTTTGGAACCAACTATATTATTTATATTAAAATATAACCCTATATTTTTAGCAACAAGCCGCCCACGGCGTGGGCATGGGCGCAGGCGGAACGGAGTACGGTGCCGGCGGCGGCGCGGCGACGGCGACGGCGCTGTCGCTCATGCACGCGCTGCCGCTGCACTACCTGCCGCCCGCCGAGCCGCCGCACTGGGACCAGCCGCCGCACCACACACCCGACAAGCAGGTACGGGTTTATTCTGTGAAATATCTTGTAGCCTAATAGCCTAAAAGTTAAGACGCTCAATATCACCACAAATATGCGGGTAACGTTTAGCATGAATGGTAATAGCGATAATATATTATCTCACATCACCTTCTCTATGCAGATGACACAAAAATATACAAAATTATAATAACAAGCAGTGACTGCATGGCCTTGCAAAACGATCTAAATAGTTTCGACACATATTGCAAAACTAACCAATTATATTTAAGTACAGACAAGTGTCATGTTATAACTTTCACGCGGAAGAAAATTCCTATCACTTATGACTTTCTGATTGGGGGGCGGTCCCTCAGTCGAGTGTCTTCAATACGAGATCTTGGAGTGACCATGGACGACAAGCTTCACAGCTTCACACACAATGAACATATCGATATGATTTTAACTAAAGCTTTCAAACAACTAGGCTCAATTATTCGAATTGTTGACCTATTCCTTTTAAACGTATGAGAACTCTTAAACTGCTATATAATGCCTATGTTCGCAGTATACTTGAGTTTTCGAGTGTGGTTTGGAGTCCAGAGTATGCTTTTAATATCAGCCGCATCGAAAGGGTTCAAAATATTTTTTTGCAAGCACTCGATTATCGGTCTGGCTCCTGGTAAAATTTTGCACAATGAAGTTAATTCCTCCACTCTGTTAAACAAAATTTATTTTAAAATACTGCGACCATCCTCACAAACCATGGACACTTTATTATATTCCTCCCTATCATACAAACTACACGAGAAATGCCTTCTTCAGGCGATCGTGCTCTTACTACAATAATTATCTCGAATCAGTTGATTTTTTTTCTAACAACTTAAGAAAGTACAAAATAAAATTAAATGATATAATATTTGGCTCATAAACATGTTTGTTGACGTTAGTTATGTTGTGTAGGGTTAAGGTTCATTATATCTTACACCATTGTTACTACTGAATGTTAATTTGTATTCTAAATTATGCTACTTTAGGTCTAGTTGTAGTTATAAAGTTCATTAATGTTTGTAAATGACTGTTTGTTACCTAAATAAATAAATATGTATTTTGGGCGTCTTATCTCTGTATAATAATTTCCAGATGTTTGTTGTCCGTAATGTAAATTTTTCATTGTATGTTCCACCGCCATATAACGTAGATGTAAACCAATATATTTTGTTACAGCAAGCCTGGAGCAAGTGGACTCACTAAGGCGCGCCCCCGTCGCCGTATATACAACTGTAACCCTTGGAAACGGTGTAGATATTAGTGACAAAGAATTATATTATAAAGATTACCTATATACATAATAGAGAAATGTCCTATCGAGACCAGCGCGCACGACCGAAGCGGGCGTCGCCGTTAGACAATTTATAGTTGTTAGAGGCGCCGAGAGCGAGTAGCGCGCCTCCGTAGAGCTGGAATGCGATTCCGCCGCTGCCTGTTTTGTGTTGCCGCGCGGGCGCCGCCGCCCGCCTCTATTATACATATTTTACACTATATTATGGCATAATACGATATGATTCAGTGAGATGCGTTCGAACGTGACCGATTATTAAACGTGTATTAATAAATTTGCTTGTACATGAAGATTAAATATCATATATTGATGCACTGTATCGCCTGTTTTTAATGCCACCCGTTTATTCGAACTCATTTTTATTAGGTTTATTTGGGTAATGTGTATATTTATAAGTAAATTATGACTGAGAACTTGCTATATCTCGAATATGATAAAGAAGGATATGCGGTAAGTTCTAGGCAAATAAACCGTTATAAAAATTATGTGTGTGTTCTTGAATAGGGCCTGTATTTCATCTAATTTGAAATACAGAAACTTGCAGAAATTTCGTAGCAGCTTAGTTTGGGTAGATTGAGTAACAAACAATGCTACTACTAGTGCTGGATGACGATGAGAAACATTCAAAATATTATATCTGTAGGCTCTGCTCCCACACAAAAAGGCTACGCTTACACCTAGTTTGTCTCATCGAAAATGGTGCCAAATTACACTGAACCTTATCCTCATCCCATAAAAAATGCAGAGACTTTTGCAATATAACTTCAGTATCGTTTTCGAGCCCTTTTACCAGTATAAAGTGATTTGTTTGTTGTAATGGGAAGTAGTATGCACTATGCAGTTTCCTGTATTAGAAAATAAGTTTATAATTATATATAACACTCATTCACTTGGAAGCGTGTGCTGCTAAGCTTCACAAAAGTAATGCCTATATGTTTGAATGTTTTTTTTTATGATAGTAAGTCGAATATTCATTTTTATAATCAAAACAATTACATAGAAATGTTTTTACATTTTTAAGTGTAAGGTATTTTTGATAAAACAAAAAAAAAAACAAATTACTGTTGCATTTCAAATATAATTAAATAGAGATTCTTATAAAATTCGTAATTGTATATATCTTTTTTTTAAAGTAATAAATTTAAAAAATAAGTATTAAAAAAATTATAAACAATACTCGTACATTTAAAATTACTATATAAATATATAATAGAGAAATCATTTGTCATAGCACATAATACAACCACATATATTAATATTTAATTTACTCAGAACTTAAAAGCTAATCCCATAAGCTTAAAATAATAATTTGAGAGATTATTACAAACACAATATTAAACTTAAACTGGAATTGTGGTAAATCTTCACATTTGGTTAACTAATTAATCACATAATTATTTAGCACTGTATAATATAATACAAAACAAAAAGATAAAAAACCTTCAGTCAACTACAATATTTTTAATTAACATAAAATGAGAAAAAACCATAAATTGGTACAAAAATGGGTTTACATGTTATTAATTTCTATTCCATATACGTAATAAGTAATTATACTATTGATAAAGCTAATAAATAGCTACTCAACAACCCAGTCGTTTGCATTGAATAGGCTCCGAAACAACGGGAGACCACTGGGAAGGTAGGCTACTTTTTAACGCGGCAATATGTACGGTTCTCACTGGATTACCTTTTGCGCGCAAGTCGCGGGCCTAGGCATATACTAACAGTAATTAATATTTTCACCAAGAACCTACAGTACAATCAATAAGGTACAGTACAATATCAACAAAACAATATTACAATTCCGTGTGTCGTGCCAGTATCCTGCCCTCGAGGTCCGCGTGCATTTTCTCGACCTTTCTAGCGTGTTTCTTGATCATCTGCTGCTGGTCTGCGAAGTGGTCCATCTTGTCACCGGCGGCAGCAACCTGGTTGTAGAAAAATGAGAAACTTATTTAAAACAACCATTAAATAACCTGCCCAATCCTGTCAATCTGCCCGATGTATACATACATATTACACTTACCCCTTACTAATAAAAATATTTACACAATTTATAAGCTATACAATGTTTCGTCCTTTGAAAAGTCGCTTGACAGACAGACTTTACAAAACCATAATGACTACTTTTATAAAAACAACAAATAACACAGTAAGCTCTATGCCTGGTTGCTGCTCGGAGCTCTAGTAGATTAAAAAAAATGGTTGTCTGTTATGTCGGTTTACGGATTGGTTCACGGGCGATAATTTTACGTGATAACGTCATCACAAGCCGCACGCTTAGGCCGATCGTGACTCTATCGCTTGTTCCGCGCTTTCGCTTGCACGCTCGGCCACAATTTTTCCTGCGTGCAGCCGGCGTTCGATTTATAAGACGTTAATCACATAAAAAAAAAAGAATCAAAAATATTTTACCGGGGTTCGAACCCACCACCTTCCGAATTTACGAACAAAGAAAAAATTGTAGGTGCTGCATACCGATCTGCCAATCGAACTGACATAATAGAGTCGAAATTTTTGATATATACACTATCGGACACAAACTGCATCATGTGCAAGAACACATTCAATCAAATTTTATTACGAAATATGCGAACTTTTTACATTTATTGGTATTGGAAAATAAAGGCTGGTTTATAAACACAAAATCAAATTTAAATATGGTACTGTCACAAAAGAAAGAAAATATTCTATAGAAGATATCTTGTCAATTTACTAAAGATTAACTCGTTACGTTGATGTTATGATTGATGGTTTTTTTTTTGTGTTACATGTTGAATTATCGTTACTAATTGTTTAATCGCTAGTCTGTTTTCATTTTAAACACGTTTTTCTCTCACGAATATGGACGTATCATCCGAAAAAGCCGCACAAATTGTTCCTCTAGTGCAGCAAGGCCGCAAGTGCAACAATTGCTGCAGATTTAAATGTAAACCAGCCTACGGTTTCCCGAGTTTACAGAAGATTTATGGAGACAGGTTCATTCAAAAGAAGACGTGGAACCGGCAGAACTCGGGTGACAACGTCTCGTGCCCACAGGTTTATTGTGACAACTTCCTTGCGAAATCGGTTTTTAACGTCTATAAGCATTAAAAATGAGCTCCACCAGGTACGTGACGTAGCAGTTAGTGCACGAACCATAAGAAGAAGGCTAAAAGAGCGTGATATCACACCTTTCAGACCCGCAAATGGACCAAAATTATCTGCAGCTCACAGGCAAGCTCGACTAAGATTTGCTCGTAAACACTTAAATTGAACTGAAGAGCAATGGGCTTCCGTATTATTCACTGATGAGTGTAGGAATTGTTTGTACGGTGCTGATGGTCGCAGACTAGTCTACCGTAGACGAGGAGAGCGATATGGTCAAAATTCCATTACGGAGAGGGTTCCATTTGGAGGCGGGTCTTGTATGGTTTGGGGCGGCATATCGATGGAAGCTCGAACTGAACTTGTGTTTATTGACGCAGACACACATGGCCGTGGTAACCGTGGTTTTACATCATATCGCTATATAACGGAGGTATTGGAGCCTCATGTGGTACTTTTTAGCGGATTTATAGACGAAAACTTGATTCTGATGCAGGATAATGCTCGTCCGCACGCAGCAAGACAAGTTGAGCAATACTTTACTCAGGTTGAGATTCGTTTCATGGATTGGCCAGCACGTAGCCCGGTCCTCAATCCGATAGAACACGTGTGGGACAACCTAAAAAGAGTTGTATTTACAAGAAATCCGGTCCAAGTTACAAGAAAGCTGCAAAAGGAGCCTGTTCCATTCCAAAAAGCTGCAAAAGGAGTAATTTGATTCTTTTAGTGAGAAAAACTTGACCTATACACACATGAATAGATTTTTTTTATCAGATTAAGAACCAGTTTTAGCATTATCATTGAAATAAATCAAAATAGTTTGCACTTTACTAATTATATTTCATTGAAAGTTATCTTGCACTATGATGCAGTTGATGTGTCCGCCAGTGTAGTTGCACGACATAACATATGTAGCTTAAAAATGTGTAGTTTCCCAGGGATAAGACCTAGCTAGATAAATTTTTCTCCCTCAAAACTCCCTGCATATTTCATTTCATGGTAATAATTGTAGCCGTTTTCGAGATGACGATTATATGGTATATAATATATGGGTATTGTCACGTTTTAAGTTTAAGATTAATTGTAATTAGATTAATAATATTAAAAGAGGAAGAGTAGGAAATTAAAATAAAACCAAAAAAGGCTAACCTTACTATGATGTTTGTCTACATTGCTTACATGGTCAGCGTGCAGCGTGCGCAGCTTGAGAAGCCGATTCTCGTAGTGGTGTAGCTCCACCTGAATTGTTTAAAAGTACATTAAGATACGAAAAATACTTAGCATCATCGTAGTCCTATGCTAGGAATTATTTGCCATGAAGAACCATGTTTCGGCGCGAATAAGCCGATGCTACCGCAGAGTTTTACAGCCGCACTCAAGAGACATTTAATGAGTGCGGCCGATGGTGGTATTTCAGTAAACTGGTGCGACATAAAACGTGCATTAAGTTTTTTGTGTTGCGTTGTGTGTGGTTGTAAAAGATCAACAACGCACTTTTCACAAACGTTTGCCCATGCATTAGCTATCCGGTGCAATAAAACAATTCCGGATAAAAAAAGAATAGACTGACACATCACAGATAATATTATGTTATGGCTGGTTATAGTTTCGCGCTGACCGCTCGATGACCGTCAGCGCCGACACCGAAATGTATTCATACATCCACGCTGACCACTACGATATTCGAAAACGCTTCCTAGAATTGCATATAATATTTCGACCTGTATGCAAATAAAATCGCGGGAAATAGTTCAATAGTAAATACCTTTATTGAAGCCAGCTCATCAGTAGTGAAGTTGGATGCAGCCGCCAGTTTCCAGAGACCCTGCACTTTGGGTTCAATGAACTCCTTGTTATTTGGACCTAAAATAAATATTAAAGTTGTTTATAAATACACAATCCCGAAGTATACTCCGTTCTGATTCAATGTTATCTAAATATAAACAAAACATTTGAATTATTGACCAAATTAACGTGTTGTTGCATTTCTTATTTGTGCGGTGAATTAGTGACTTTTAAAATTGGAAGCATTAGGGCGTGTTTGTATGGTTTGCACGAAAGCCAAGCACCCATTCTGTTTCATAGCAAATTGAGCTTTAACGACTAGGCACAGACCACAATATACAAACTAATAAGTAATAACAATGACACAACTGCGCGGCCGCCACGCGATTAGGTTGTTCAGGAATCTGTATGTTGTGGCCTAGTCGTTAAAGCTTAATTTGCTACGAATCAAAACAATTGCTCAGCTTTCTTTTACAAAACAGAACGAAGTATAAGGCTGGGACTACAATAGATCCGGAATCCGGCGGGTCCGGAAAAATTCAGAGCATTGGAAATATAACTCTGCGCTAATACAATATTTACTCATAATTACAATATTTAGTATAGTCCTAGCCTTAGTCTCAAATATTGTAAGGCGACGGATGTCACGTTAATTCCAAGACACACAGAAAATGAACGTTCGTTAATTGTTTCTATATCATTGCGTATAAGCCACGTGAACATGGAATGAATGAAAAATTAAGCATTACTAGTGTAAACCATCTGATATCTACTTTAGAAACAAATCGCGATAACTTATGTTGCTTTCTATTATCACTACGGTGCACGCGCCTCAAAAAGGGTAGCCCACGCGAGCACTCGCTCGCGCTTGTAGCCCATTTAAAATTGAAATATAAATTAAGATATCGGTGTTATTTCAAAATAAAACTCATTTATTGTTATTAATGACATTTATTAAGTAAACTAAAATTTAAAAAAAAATATTTTCTTTCTTAAACTAAATAATATCAACAAAACTTCAGACTTCTTAAAAAATCAAATATTTTTACTTCTTTGAGATCAATCAACTTTTGGTTTAATTTTTAAGTGTGTTTTAAAATATTTTTTTTTAATTTTCGTTACAAGAAGGACAAATTAAAATTTGGTGATCACTACAAATACGCCTGTAGCATTTTGAGCAAGTTTTTCTTGTGCTGCGATCGCGAATTCTGCTACAAAATGCACAGCGTGCAACTCCGCCACGAATTGGCATACTTCCTTGTTGAGGAGCTTCTGATATGTTCAACAACAGTTTGGCTTTTGTTTTGATGCTCCTTGGCACATTATCCTTATAAATACGATCTAGAATTACTGGTTTCACAAGCTCAAACCCCAAAGACTGAAGGAAAAGGCGTCTGATGATTTTTTCATTTGAATTATTCATCTGATGAATAACTAGGCTATTTATAGCTGTAATATTCAAAAAATTAAAAAATAATGTAAGAGGCCAACGCCTACTATTTCTAACGTCATATTGACGACACATCCTATCCACAATATCCACCCCACACTTTGTGTGGTTATAAAAAGTTATAATTTCAGGTTTTTGTGCGTCGCCGGTAGTAGCATCTATTGCTTCATCGTGGTGCATTGTGGACAATAATAAGACTGTTTTGTTTCTTTTTGGCACATAGCTGACAAGTGTACAGTCTTTCTAAAACCCAAATAAAGAGCTATTTATTTGTCGGCCCTGACTAGTTTTAAAATTTGTGGGTATTTCTGGTTTGTTACTCTTGAGAGTGCCGACAACAGTAATTCTTTTTTCCAAAAGCTGCAATGCCACTGGATAACTGGTGAACCAGTTATCCATCGTAACATTGCATCCCATATTTGTAAGTGGCTCTAGTAATCTCTTGGAGACGTCTGCAACTTTGTTGGATACACGAAATGGCCCTTCTGGTTGTTCACCACAATAAACTTCAAAGTTGTAAATATGCATTTTGTGTCCACTACCATAAATATTTTTATTCCAAATTTTGCTGGTTTATTGGGTAGATACATTATAAATGCACATCGACCTCTAAATGCTACGAGTTGCTCATCCAACGTCATGTGTTCACTTGGAGTATAATATTCTAAGCAATGCTTTCTCATACCCTCAATAAAGTACCGTATGGCTGCAAGTTTATCGATTTCTTGTCTTTGAGGGCGATCGCGGATGTCATCAAATCGCAAAGATCGTAATAGGAAACGAAATCTATTTATCGACATTGTGAGATACACCAGCTCAAAGCTTGTCCCAATGGAGTTGTCCCAAAAGTCTTTAAGATTTTGACGTCCAGACGTCCAGTATAGTATTTATATATATATTTGTACAATTCACCAAGGATTCAAAAACATCAGTGTCAAAAAATAACTCAAAACATTGAAGGGGTGTGCTGGCATTACAGGCAGTACCTTTTAGTCCTAAAGGTCTTTGTATGATATTGTGAGAACATACCCTTGTTGCAGGAAATGGACGTTTTCTCCATTCTCTTTCATTTCGTGACTTATAAGTGGCTAAATCTGCAAGCGGTACACTGTCATCCGAATCGCTGTTGTTTTGTTCAGCAATCTCATCATTTTCATCATCTTCTTGCTCGGTGTCAGTTTCATGCGGAGAATGAATTATATTTTCTTCTTCTCTCAAATCCTCTTCCTGTTCACTTTCAATCAAATCATCCTGATCTAACTCCTCTTCTAGCCATCTCGACACGTTTTCTTCCAATCTGCGTTCCATATTTCCGATCTGTTTATAAAATATTAACAAAAAGTAAGTTCACATTTCACAAATATAAAATACGAAACCAAAATTATTAAGAAAACATAATATTGATGTCAATTTTAAAAAAATATTTCGTACCTCATAAGTTCCACCAATGCACGCAAGGGCTACATACGTAGCCCAACAACTTGAAATCGTTATTACTTGCACGTGCGCCAGCGTCAAGTGCTCACGCCACACTAAACGCGTCCAGCAACAACCAATCGGAGCTTAGCTAGCGGCTCAAAGTTAAATCACACCATTTCGTGAAGTAATGAACAAAAACAATACCCTGGGCTACATATGTAGCCCGCGCGTGTACTCGCGTGTTATGCATTCTTAACACAAGAAAAAAAAGGAACCACCCAATAACAGCATTCTTTAAACATTATGTCTTACCCTGATAAGATAGAAATATTTCTAATTAATGAATGGCCAATCTTCAAGACAAGTGCTCATCTTTTAATTTTAAAAATATATCACACCAAAATATCACATCTTTTGTCACCAAGAAATCTTCTATCAATTCTGAGATAAGTGATATGACTTAATATAACCCAATATATTAATCATTGTTCTTTGTTGTTAGCTGGAGTTTTAATTAAAAAGGTGAAAGGCTATATGTGAATTTTGATGGGTCATAGTACAATAGCTTTCCTACTACTACAAAACTACATTTTAGTGAAGTGATTGCTCCTTTATTTGTCAGTTCTATTCTATACTTAATTACAAGGATCTTGGTGATGCCTTAACAGTGTCAATAACACCAACGCCTGTTAAAGTTTATTGTTGATTAAACATGTATCTCTCTCTTTTTTTGTATTAATGAAAGTGAAGGCATTTTTTTAGACAAGCAAATAACACTAATAGGCATAGGTGAAATTGGTACTTAGTGTCAATTTCACCAACACCTGTTAAAGTTAACCTATTGTTAGACATCATGTTAACTCTCTTGTTCTTTGTATCAGTGAAAGAGAAGGCATTATATGTAGACAAACAACACTAACCTTTAGCGGCAATTCTTTGAAGTCTGTCATACCCATCTCGTAAACTTCGATGCTTTTCCCTGACAAGGTTCGATTTGTCCAGAAAATCCTTACTTAGATTCTCGCCATTGTCTTTTTCAGGATTATAATTAATCTCATTGAATTTTTCATTCTCGTCTTCGTTAATAGCATCTGAAAAAGAAAAATATTTTAGAACTTATTAAAGATGTTTTTATATAATTTACAGGTGTACCTGTATAATTTACAGGTTATTATACTGTACAACAAGAAGTTATGTGACATACTTTTATACTCATCACTTTCTTTGGTGTCTACATTGGCCAGCAGGTCGTAGTACTGATCAATTTTCTCCTGGTGATGGTTAAATTCTTCCCTCAATGCTGAAAGCTCTTCGCTAGTAAATCCTGATGCTTCAGCCTTTTCCCAGAGCATATTCAGTTTTTTATCTTTAAACAAACTCTTGTTAATGTAATCTTCGCTTGCAGAATTGTAGGCCTAAAATATACAATAGGACAATTATAGAACGAATTAAAGGACAGAGTTAATATAATGTAAATTTTCAGATTGACGATTCTATCTTAGTTTGAATTGACTCTAAGCGATCGGCGAGGTCACAACACTGAGTTGCGACGATGTATCGCAAAACTTGATGCCGCATTGCATTATAATTTACAAGAATTGTATGACATCATTTGTGCAACGCTACATTGCAGTGTTGTGACCTATGAGGTGGATAAATCATCTCATTTTATACTCAATTCAAAATCATGTAATGGACTATTGCAAATGTCTTACTGAATGCTCTTTTTGTCTGTCAATAGTATTGTCTTCAAAATGTTCACTTAAACTGTATACACTTATAATATTAGACAGTTTTCGTCTAAGTTCAGCTTCCTTTAAGCCTTCTTTGTCACCGCCTTCACTCTTTACTCTCTTATACAGAATCTCTTCCTTATCATGGAGCATTAGGTCGCTGTAGAGAGACTTTAACTTTGGCTCTGTCAAACGCTAAAATATATTAAATAGATCAGTTTTAATTGCTCAAAATACATATATGAAACTGGAAATCAAGCAATTCGACCGGTGTTTATGAAGCATTACCTGTTGGGCTTTAGTCCATAATAAATTGAGCTTGTTCATTCTAAATGGCTTTTGCAAGGCTCGAAAGTTTACATCATTATCGTTTGTTTTTTTTTCGTTTGCCGAACGTGAATATTTGTTTTCTCCGTTAACACAGACAGTAGAAAATACTAAAAATGCACACAAAATAAAACGATACATGTTTGTTTATTCAAATTAAATACCCTACATTCAGTTTTACGACACAAAACCGAAGCCATATGGACTTATCTTCTTTCCTCTTCTTTCTACAAGTGTCAGTAAAAAGAATATCTCTCATAAAACAATGTGACGAAACATCCGATTTCAGTGCTACCATGTATTTACTTATATCTACCATAAAAAAGATGATTAATATTTTTGAGTTCAAGGGCGTACCCAGGATTTCAGCTAGGGGGGGGGGGGGGGGGGGCAGCTCATACCTGTTTTTTTTTTTTCCTCCCCCTAACATTATCAGGGCTTTTTGTTTATCTTTTTGTTCTTATTCTTTTTTCAGTCTTATTTCTACTATTTTACAATTCCTTATAATTAGTTTTATATTTACAATGATTTTCAATAGTTTTTTACAACAGTAAAACTGTCAATTTTAAGTACAATGTACTTGTCAATTTTTTTTTTTTTTTTACCAAAGTTGGCGAAATATAAAATAGCAATTGTTTTAAAATTTTCACAATAAAATAAAATCAGTTTAAATAATAATTCTAATAAAATAAAATAACTCAATAATAATAATTCAAAAATTCAACAATACAATTAAAACCATTAAAATGTCAACATTAAACGACGGCACAAAGTAAAAGACTAACCTAATATCACAAAAACACATTATAACTAGAGCCTAACTAAAATCACACTAATATATCACAGTTTTTCTTGTTGACTACACACACAATCTTTTTACAAAATGAGAGGAATATATCCCTCTTCTTTCCCCCCAGGATGGCAGGCAGATTCTCACCCGTCACCGATGTGCCCAATTTTTGCTCGATATCGTATCTATCGCTAGCAAAAATGGGGCACTCGAGTAACAGGTGAGAAACCGTCTCCTCAACTCCCGGCTGACACGAACACGACGGATCCTCCTTCAACTTGAACCTGTTCAAGTAGAAGGCGAATCCGCCGTGTCCGGTCAGTATCTGTGTGGTGTAGTGTGTGATGTCTATCTTGTTGACTACCCTGTATGCAGCAGCAGCGCTTGGGAAAAAGAGTTTTGTGACTCCGGCCGTCCCTCCCACTTCATATCTCCTGTCCCATTCCTCAACCGTATCCTCTCTTAAAATACGCTTGACGAATGAAACAGGACACAGATCGTAGTCAGGTTTCTTTTTCGATCTCAGCGCGGCCTCCTTGGCTAGTTCGTCAACCCTCTCATTCCCTCTCAACCCTGCGTGCGCCTTAATCCAAAACAGGGAGACCTCCCGCCTCTGCAATGCAGTTTTTCGGAGGGCCGCCCTTGTTTGCACTGCCAAGGGATGAGGGGAACTAAGGGTGACAGCCTGGGGAGCCGATCTGGAATCGCTAAAGATACCGACCTTCGCCATTCCACTCTTGCAGGCTAAACTTACAGCTCTCTGGAGCGCTAGAAGCTCGGCTTGGTAGACGGTGCAATACGGCGGCAACGCAAGCTTGACGGCCTTCGTCTCGGCCTCACCCTCCCAAACAGAGAGTGCGGCTCCGACTCGACCCTCAATCTTGCTGCCGTCCGTATAGATCCTATGGACGTGGCTGATCTACCAACCCGAACCTCAGCTCTTCCTGCTCTGCCGGATGTGGGTCCTCGACCGCTGGAGCCATTCGCTCCACCTCCCTGTCCTTCAACACCGGGTGCGGCACCCCCCTCTTGATCTCATAGAGCCTCGAAGCTTCGAGTATCCTGAGATCAAGAGGGAGTATCCCAGCCAGCAGCATTGCCGAGTTCAGGGAGACGGTCCGATATGCTCTGCAGATCTTCTGGGCAAAACCCCGTTGGACGGAGTTGAGCCTTTTCTGGACCCCCATCTTTTCCACGGTGGGTGCCCACGCTGCCGATGCATACAGAATAGTCGGCTCTATAACCGCCGTATATATAAGTTTAACTATCTGGGGGTTAAGCCCCCAGCCTACTCTCGCTGCTCTAGCTAAGAGCTTGTAACGTGCTATAGCCTTTTTGCACGCTTCTCCCACGTGCTCGTTAAATGTAAGGCCGCCGTCTATGGTAAGTCCTAGTACTTTCAATGATTTTGAGTATTGTATTTCCACACCCCCCATCGAGAGTCGAGGCACGTCATATCTCAATTTCCTCGTAGAGATTAGGGCACATGTTTTATGGGGGGCGAAATTAAGCTTGTTTAGCTCCCCCCATTTCCTAATATTCTCTAATACCCCATTCGCTTTCCTCTCGATATCGAGAGCCGTCTCTCCCTCGAAAACCAAAACAATGTCGTCGGCAAAAGCTTGGTTAAAAACACTCATTTCCTCTAACATCCATAGCAGGGGGTCCAACAAGAGGTCCCACAGGATTGGTCCGCCTATAGACCCCTGCACGCACCCCTTGTTGGTCTCCCTGCTCACTTCCATACCCGCATAAGGTATGCGGGTATGGAAGTGAAGATACATTAACTCCTCTTTCACTCAAGTAGCTGCCGATAACCCGCCTCAGGTTCCCCGGACACCCACCCTCAGCTAGCCTAACCTTTATGGCCGGCCACCAAGCACTGTCGAAGGCCCCCTCTACGTCCAGCGACACCACGACAGAAATTTTCTTCTCCTCCCTCTGTTTTCTGACGTGGTTCACCAACCTATAGAGGGCGTCTTCGGTGCTCCTTTGGGGCATAAAGCCATACTGGTTAGGGCTAATCTTGGGCAGCAGGTAGAACCTAAGTCGGGCGACCAGCATCTTCTCGAAGATTTTGCCGAGAACAGGCAAGAGGCCGATCGGACGATAGGCTTTTGGTACCCGGTACGATTCCTTGCCCGGCTTCCTTAGCACCACCACAGTCGCCCGCTTCCACTGTTTGGGGAAGCAGGCGACGGTGAGGCACCTATTCAGCAGGACAAGGAACCATTCCGGGTCACATTCTACAGCGCGTTGGCAGATGTCCGACGTGAGTCCATCCGCCCCGGGGGCCTTTTTGGGGCTGAAGGACCTTACGGCTCTCTTCAACTCCTCCATGTTGAAAGGAGGGTCGTCCGGACCCGCCGGCGGTTCGGTGTCCAAGGACTCCGCCCGCCGGCGTGTCCGCCGATGTTCCTCACTTTCATCACTTTCCTGGTCCTCGGGGTAGAAGGTCTCCGCCAGCCATTCTGCGGAGCTTCGGGCGTCGAGGGTTTCACCGTCCCTTGTAAGGGGCAGATCTTCCTCCCTCCCTCTGACTCTGCTCAACACCCTGTAGATACCCTCCCAGACCCCCTCCCTATCCTGCTTCCGGCAAATACTGCTAAGCTCATACCTGTTTCGAGAAGATGGTCGGTCTGGTATATTGAAAATTGGAAAATTGACGTTTATTTTATCTTCTGGGGGGGGGGGGGGGCTACCTGGGTATGCCCATGTTTGAGTGTTCATTATCTTACAAAAAAATTATGGCAATGAGTTATAAAATAAGCAAAATTTGATTAAAAATGACAACTTTTTGTCTTATCTAAAGACCGAAATTGCGTTTTTGGCTTGACCTAATTTTTCTATCTATTCATTTAATAAAGTAACTTAATCAAATACTTTATGCCTTTTGAATCGTAATAAATACTTAATAGTAATTTTTATTAAATAAAATACAAAAATAACTCCAACTTTTGGTGACTATTGGACAAAACTGGTAGCATTAGTGATGACGTCATGTTGTTCCAAGCAACAAACTCGTTGTCTATGGATTTTTTTGTGTTTTGGATTTTGGAGCAATTTTTGGTTGTCTATCTAGTGTCTATGGTAGTATAGCCAGAAATGTCATTGTTCAGTAGTAGTACATATCATCTATGGTCATTGCGTGCCATCGTTTCTACTTTCTGCACGTATTTTTCTACGAAGGAAATCATATTTAGTGCACTTACACATAATCTGTGAAGTGTAAATATATTATTCTACAAAATCAAACGCACATGCTGGTCGTATTTTAGTGCCATACATCGGACGTTCGTGTCGCTGCTCTGCAACTGCATACAATCAGTGCATTTGTTTTGATAGAAAAAATATAATACGTGTTTCGTCTGCTTTGTGTAACTGTTGTGTAGGAAATAACGAAATATTAATTTTCTAAAACGTTTATGTCTATCAAAATTCTTCCACTATTTAATCAAACATTGAACACGTTACAACCCTTGTATTTCTGTGTAAATATCGTAAAAGATCGCGGCCATGCACAATTCAATTTGACCATCGGTACTTTCTCTCGCTGATGCGTTCGAACGAGCTGTTACTCAATAGTCGGTTGTGTAAAATCGGGGCGGTCGGTTTTAATGGTAACGGTAGTAAGTAGCGGCATCTGTGCGACAACAAACCGCATGATTCTCGTGTAGTGTGATGTGCATCAAGGTGTTGTGATGGTGGAACGCGAAGGGATAAGGCGCGGGGGCTGCGGCTGGGGTAGCGGCGTTCTTGGGCGCTGGTCCCTGCGCCGCCTGCTGCTGGACAGTCCCCTCGTGGGCAGGAGACTCGCTAATTCAGGTACGCGCTTACTAAACACTTGACTATTACCAAGAATTTCGAGCTATAATTAGACCCTGTAGTTTTGTTATTGATACAATGAGGATTAATCAAATAGGTCATTGTCACTGGCTTGGGTTGTATTGGACAGATGACCTCTATTTCTTACTGACATTGTTATTAATCAAGTCATAATTTGCGCTAATTATAGAGCACAGCTGACTGTGTTTAAAAGTTTTCATGCCACTTTAATCTTCATGTAAAAACCAGCTGCCAGGTGTTCATTGTTTGTGAGAACTATTATGTTTAATACCTGTTATGTTTTTTTTCTTTGTATTGTTTGTATATTTTAACTGGCTCTATTGTATTGATATTTTGCTTATTGCATCATAAAATAAAGATAATGTTAAGCTATTACAACTATTTTATATTAAAATATCCTAATCTAATTCAAAAAGATAAGATAATAAGAATTTAATCTATATGACATAAAATTAGAAAACATTAATTACCCTCTTACTAATAAAATTATTTATACAATGGATAAGCTATACAATGTTTTGTCACTGTCTGTCAAGCAACTTGTATAGCTTGTAAAATATTGTATATTTTATCCACTGTGTAATTATTTTTATTAGTAAGAGGTTAGGTATGTTGTTATTGATTAGCGGTTTATTCCATGTTCAACCCCTAGATTTTCAACTCTCATCCTTACAAAAATGTTACGTAGGACAATACATAGGGTTGAAAATCTAGGGGCTGAACTATCTGAACATGAAATAAACCGACATAGTAAATGATAAATTTCAATCTCATGACAAAATCCATTATTATGTGGTCTGCCAGAATCACATTAAATAGAGGTCTGTGGTCTCTTCTTATCTTTACCCCCTTATTGATAAAAATATTTACACCAAGAATATGCTAATCTAACATGACTGTCTTAGTCTTTTAGGAAAAGCCACTTTATTGACAAAGACAGCAACTTGGATTAGTGTATCTGTGGTGTAAATATTTTTAAAATAAGGTTTTTAGTGTATAGTTTAATATGCACAATGTATTAATTTGGTATGACTTTTGACCTCAACATTTTTGCACGCAAGTTAATTTATTTACAATCATTATTATTCTGTTTCGAGTAGAATATAAATGACTGTGTGCAAATGATGCCACTATAATACAGAATTTATAAGAAGTGTGCAGGTATAAAAGCCATTTATCCATTCATAATCAGTCTATAGTTCTATACAATAATAAAATATATTACATACCATGTTGGAAGCAGTGAAATATACATTTTTTGCCTATACAAAGATCTCAATACTAGATTGATCATAATACTCAGTTTTAACTAAACCACACTCATAATATCATCAAAAGTAAAACTTTTTGACACCCAACAAAGTGGGTGCGGGTCAGCTATTTTATTTTAAAATAAATGTAACCGCCAGATTTTGCAACAATTTGCACACGCGTATTGTGTTGTGTATTTTACCAGTTTTCTCAAAGTTGTGAAAAAATAGAAAAAGAAATAGATTCTCCTTTCTTTTTCACCTCCTTTTTTCAATATTTCTTCACTTAAGGGTTTCACAGGTGGTGAAGATACTATATCATAAGATGCTTGGATATATTTTATATTACAGTACGTAATATGAAAATATGTAGTATCTTAGCCGTCTTTGATAGTTCATATAAACTGTATAGCAAGATTAGCAAGCAATATGTTATGTTAGTAAAAAATGTTATACTACACCATCTGTCTGCTGTTCCTTATACTACCTAATAATAAGATATATGCAAGAGTTTTAATTTAACGCGAATTTTAATTTTAATTAAATTTAATATAAATTTTAATCTTGCGAATTACTGGTTCAATTTTAATTGTTTTTAATTAATTTAAACAGTAGAATTATATATAAATATTAAGTTACGCTATAACACATTTCCTACAACTATTTTCGTTTCAGGCAAACTGAGCCTTAGGCAACAGCAAGAACATAGGCAATAAAAAACAAAACTCATAATTGGTGGAATGATCGCGTAAAATACTGTAAAAAAAACACACAGTCGAAATGATAATTCTCTTCCATTATGGAACTCGGTATAGAATAAAGAATAATACTAACAGTGAGGATGAGTGTAAGGCTGGAGTGATGATGATAATTAAACGAGCATCCTGCAATCAGCTTGATTGGAACAACGGCATTCTTCCTACAGCGAGTATGTAGGAAGAGTGCAATATATGTTTTGAGTCTATATTGAAATATGTATGCCTTTTTTTTGACATAGGGGACAAACGAGCAGATGGATCACCAGATCAGAGGAGTCGCAAGTGCGTTGCCTTTTTTTTTAAAGGACTACGCTCTTTTTGAAGGTTTGATGATCGTAGTTGTCCGGAAATACCGCTCTGGCGACAGTCCATTCTAGAGTTATATTGTGCGCGGCAGAAAACTCCGAAATGTGTACAGTGGATGACTGCCCCTCATCAAGATGATGTTGCAACAGAACTTACACTTTAATTTTACTTTTATTGAATTATATAATATATGACTTGATATCATAAACTGATTTTTGGACGTTTATGAGAATATCATTTTGCAGTTTTTTTCAAATTGGGATTGGATCGTATTGCGGGATTTAATTAGCAGAATCGACCTTTAGGAATAAGTCCGAACGAATCCTCGGAGCATTCCCCATTATATATAACCGGTAGTTAAGCCTAGAAAGTGCAGAGCCAGAATTACTGTCTCAGTCTGATAGTAATGTGTCACTGCACAGATCAATAAAATTATACTGACATGGTTGTCCAATGTCCATCTTACTGTTATAGTGATGAACGAAAATTGGAAAGGCAATGAGACTGCGTTAACCTCAGAAACCGGACGTGATTCACGTCCGGTTTCTGAGGTTTTTTGTCGGTAGTTTATCTATTCAACCATAGCGCTTCTGTTTTGATAACGCGTTGGCGTTAGGTACACAAGTAGGTTATAGGAACCATAGAAATAGTTCCCACGGGAAATAGGTTCAGATTTCTTTATATAGTTTTATGGAAAAAAAATGTAGTAGTGACTAGTGATCCTAGAAGGATTGTAATTTTCCAATTTGATAGTGCTTCGATAGGTTTTAATTCGCTTGTCTTATAGCCTTGGTTCTTTCGAGAAAATAACACCGGCTATTTGAACGTACATAACGACTTACATATTTATGTAAACATAATCTTGTTTATGTATGTAAGTAGCTGCAGTGGACAGCCAGTAGCCGTCGCGCGTCGCTAGCAGCTGATTCCGTACAAATAACATTTAAATTGTCTATCCGAAAGGTTAAGAATAAAAGTTACTATATTATAATGTATACTACTAATACTACTACTAATAAAAACATTTTTTTTCTACTAATAAAAATATTTACACAGCGGATAACTTAAACAATGTTGCTGCTGTCTTTGTCTGTCAAGTGACTTTTCCAACGCATCAGACAAAGACGTTGTTTAAGATACCCGTTGTGTAAATCTTTTTATTAGTAAGGGGGTATATATATACATAAAAGAAAGGTGTTAGTTACACTATTTATAACTCAAGAACGGCTGAATCGATTTGGCTGAAAATTGGTGGGGAGGTAGCTTAGAACCAGGAGACGAACGATCCCGTGGGATCCCGTGATTTGATATGGAAAATTACAAAGTAATGGAAAGTCTTATCTTATAAATATATAATAAAAAATGGATTGCAATTCCAATGTTTCGCTAAAAGTTGCGACCGGCTGGACCGATTTGACTAATTTTGGTCTTCAAATTTAAACGGTGAGAAATATTGGAAAAATTGCGGGGAAAATATTAACTCTATATTTATAGGTGCGACAGAACAACGTGTGTCGGGACAGCTAGTACTATATATAATAAAATATTACTCTCGTTATTTTTTTTAGGCCCCAAAAGCACTTTTAAGGACCAAGTAAACCCGCGAGTGTTTATGGATTGGATGATGAATGTAGACAAGACGCAAGAAGTCCAAATGGAAACCATCTTTGTATACTCTTCAGTCTCCATACAAAGAATCGCATCATCTGTATCCACTTCTGAAGGTTATTAGATTGCTGCTTAACGCGCCTTCCTTTAATCTTGACGGTTTAGTATCGTGTTAAAGTTCGTGCTATTCTTGAAAACGGTTTTCTCAGAACTAAACAGCCTTGTTTATTATTTTCGATGGAATAGTATTGACTACGCACCATAATTATTTATGGATAACATGCTGGAAAATAGGTTATTAATGAGTAATTCCAGAACTCAAAATATAATTTTGAGACCTTTCAAAACCCAATGAGGCAGATAAACATCGAAAGGATTTTGTACAAATCATCTGTTATACTTTGGCGTGGCGTTACTTTCCACGACATCAAACCAACTGAAGGTTATATAAGGTTATATCAAATCACAGATGTTTCATATCATGAACGGTATACATATAAAAATTGTATTGTTTTTTGTTTTCAATTAATTTCCAAGTAGTTCGCGTATTTAAAGTAATTACTAATTATTCTCTAGACTTCTAATTTTAAAAATCCACCGTCTCCAGACGAATAGTATCGATTGGTGTGTTTTGGTTAGGCGAGGGCAGGGACGAGTGTAAATATTTACACTCAAATGTTTACTAGAGATACGTGTCCCGATGGTTTGTTTACATGACGTTTTGACTATATTGTTATTAATTACTTAGTTATTTTTGTTAGTAACAATTGAAGGGCTTTTTTTTTCTATTTCATCTCAAAGGACCGGGTTGGTCCGTGACGTGTTTTTACTTTTTTATTATTTTCGTTAAAAATTAAATCGTCGTGCCAAATGTTTTCAATTTGTTGTCATTTATTTCTTCTGTGTCAATTCTTTCTTAATTCCGTCTTCGATGTTGTGCCGTGTGCGGTTCCATTTATATGGCTTTTATCCTGGCCTTTGGTCCGTCATCTTCGCTATGGTGACTTGATCTCTGTTTTTAATGGCCATCTTTAGGTTGTAATCCAGGATTTATTTGTTACTTGCATTTATTTGCGAATTGAAGGATATGATTTGATAATCTGATTCCACTTTATTGTTCTAATGATGCATCATCATGTGGACAAACGACCTGAGAAAGATCGCAGGGAGTCGGTGGATGCAGACCGGTCGCACTGGGAGTTTATGAGGGAGGCCTATGCCCTGCCTCGTCACGCTGAAACGATTGCGTTGATTATCATCAGACATGGAAGCCGTCTTCTCTATCTATCTCTATCTAAATCTTTTGTTTTTGCTGACCGGACTCCTTAGAACCAGTCGTCAGTATGAGGGAATAGTGGCAGCCCCAAAGGGAGATCTCCGACCGAGCGAGGTGGTATGCTCGGCCAGGCCGAAGCCCACTTGTAAGCATTTCAGATGTTGTATAATTGTATATACATATATAGCGCCGAACTGTGAAAACTTCTATAGCGCGATTCATCGTGGCGCTAATTGGTCTGCCACAAGTAGTGTACTTTTGGGACTCTTATCTCTTACTCTATGGAGTAAGAGATAAGAGTCCCAAAGGTATCTAAACACTACTTGTGGCGGTATGCCACGTTGCAACTTTATGTGAAACTTTACCGAGAGTAAGTGGAAAAGAGAATAATTTCTTCCACATTGTGATTATTAATTATATATGTACAGTAACGGAATTGATGTACCGTAGCATTGTGTACAGTTGAGTTTTTTCTGTAGCGAGATACTGGGGAAAGTGACGGTACACCGTTACTGGGTTACCTTAATGTCTTATCTTCAAATGGCATTGGTCTATGACATCTACGGTTTCTCTATGGTAATTTGTATGGATGTCAACTCGTGATGCTGATTGCACATCCTATTGAGTTCAAATTCAAAAGCTTATTTAAAACTTATACCATTTGTTTCTTTGTTAGTGTGTCATCTAACATTACAAGCAAAATAAATGTTAAGTAAAAAGAACAAAATCATAGAAAAATAAAATTATTAATTTTAAGTACCCCCGAATTGTCAAGCAGTGAGTGAGCTGATGATGATGAAGTATGTAAAAACACTCTCGATCATGTCAGCTATCAAACAAAAAAAAATCAAAATCGGTTCATCCGTTTGGGAGCTGCGACGCCACGGACAGACACTCAGAGTTCAGACACACACACGTCAAACTTATAACACCCCTCTGTTTTCGTCAGGGGTTCAAAAAAAGAATTTTTCTCAGACCTACTGATTTGGAATGCACAATTAATCGAATTAGGTACAAGCGTTTCTCCGCCATAATCCAGAGAAGATTGTAATTTTTGTGATAAAAATCGATGAGGTGAATAATTCAATGTTTACTAGCTATTAGCAATCAAATAAGGCAACTAACATTCACTATGTAGCTATTGGTCAATACAAATATAAATAATTGCTTATTTTTGCTATAATCTCTTACTTACCTGCCGTGCCTACACACGTTTTAGGCTTGGACTATATGATCCGGAATCCGGAAGGCCGTGGAAAGGTCAGAGCATTGAAAATAGAATTCTGCGCTAATACAATAGAGCTGAAAATCGAACACACAGGTGTCGAGTCAAATGTCAATGTCATATATGACAGCTCGACACTCGACACTTCGATTTTCAAATTTGAACTCCATTGTATTGGCGCAGAGTTCTATTTTCAATCATATTCAATTCAGAAAATTCAGAGCACTGAGCTCTGAATTTTCCCGAGCCCGCCGGATTCTAGATCATATTAAAGTCCCAGCTTAAATTTTGGCTAAAAAAATAAAGTACGTTTAACCCTGAAGACATTTTAATGTACAAAATAAGTAAATTTTTCGACTTTCAAGCTAAAACTATGTTATCCATCCGGTATTTTTGGCATTAACGCTAACCCCCTTTTAATGATAATGACAATCTTAAATTAGAATAATTGTTATATTCATATAAAGCTGTGTTCATTTTGTGTGTATGTATTTTCATAGTAACCCTGAACATAATATTTAATGGTTAGCAATTAGCACGGCCTTACAAGTAAACGTTATATTAAAACTAAATTTATACGCGCTCTTAAGTTGCATGTAGGTAGTACTGTAATTTTTTGCACCGTAAAAACTGTACAAAACACATGAAAAGGCATGCTTTCTTTGTCTGGGAACGCTCTTTTAGGGAATAAGAAAGAAAGAAAGAAGTATTCGCTATGTTGAAGCTGTGTAGCTACTAGAAATTAAATGTTTTATGCATTCAGCTTCAAGATATTACGTATATGTACAGTGGCTTAGCTACACAATGCAAATCTGCAAATACGTAAAACGAATAAGTAGGTCGGCGAAGTATATCGAGTCAAAGCGCGGGTTATTAAGAAAAATACGCCCTTTGTATGTTGTTAAAATGTATTGCATTTTGTTCAACATCAGTGCAATATGTTCTTTTATGTACTAAGATTACCTTTAACCCAAATTATTTAAGCATTTATCAAGACTTTTATGCTCATGTTTGTTCGTAAGTCATTGATCAATGATTTAAAGCTTTAACACACGTAAGGATTTGGTCCGGAGCAGACCACGGATTAGGTTGCCTGCTTAGGGGGTTACTCAATAAAATTAGGGGCAAAATCCTCTAGAGGGAGAATTTTTAGGGTTATTTTTAGAGGTTTGTATTTTCTGTTTTTAATTAAATTAAACTATTAAACTGTTATAGCATGCGGTTTGAAAAATCAACCTATAGAAGAAAAAAAAATTGGAAGTATATTTTAATGTATAAAATAATACTACACGGACAGAATTATATTACCTACTGATTTTTTTAAAATTATTTGTACAATAGTTTATTTAAGTTTGGGGACAAAATATTTTTGAGAGTTAGAACTGCACAAAAATCGAAATGCACTGTAAATAGAACTCTGTACTAATACATTAGAACTGAAAATCAAACACACGAATGTCGTGCTGTCATAATGCTCCATACCAAATCGGTACGTGTGTAAGCATTAAAAAATACATAAATGTTTTTAAATTAAACAGTTTGTAATTTTTTATATTTCAAACCCAAAAGGTTTCTTTGTTGACTGTTGAGAATTAGTGAAAACATTCATTATGGGAATTATGAACTTAAACGTAATAATTTAGGAGATGTAAGCAAATGATAATTAATATGTTATTTCGACCTATACCCCCTTACTAATAAAAATATTTACACAACGGATAAGCAATACAATGTTTTGTCCCTGTCTGGCAATCGAATTTTCCCACGTATCAGATAAGGACAAAACATTGTATTGCTTATCCACTGTTTAAATATTTTTATTAGTACGGCAGTTAATATATATCTCAAACAACTGAAAAACGCGGGACATCAGACTTTTGTATAGAGCGTTTTCACAAGACTTAATTCTGTATTACAAATCGCTGTACCTTTGAAAATATTGTTTTCTAATATAGCTACTGTTTCTTCTTAGAAATTACTAATATTTATTAAGAGTACTATTCATTTAGGTGTGCAATAAAAAATTCAATCAACTAAAGTGGAGTCATTTTAATAGGTAACATTTGACAATTCATCAAAATTCAACAACCCATACACAAACAAATATATTATTTTATGCCCGCCGTTACAAGGTTACGGCGGGCATAAAATAATATATTTTTCGTTTTGTTAGAACTGCACAATTGCTTAACTTTTTTCAATTACGATTACATATTTATTGTAATCATGACCGATACGAGTTATTTTACGATTTGCTATCACTAATAAACCATTCTAAACGTAATAAACAATTTCTTATCTAAAGAACTGAACGTCCTTACAATGTTGCGTCGTTTTTAAACACTAGGGATGTTACACTAAAAATCGTAAGCTGATAACTAGAATCGAATGCAATGATTACTTGTGAAGAAATATCACCGTAAATTAATAACCACGTTGTGATTATAATAAAACATAATTATATTTATTATTCTTTTAACTAACTATAAAATACAAAAAATAACTAAATAGAAAAATCATTGATGTTAGGTACAATTTAGGTACTGCTAAAATGATGACTCTGCTACAAACTGCGTGTGCAGAAGTCACTACAGAAGACTGGAGAAAAGTCGTAGAGAAAACAACGGAAATTATTTTACAAGATTTTGAACGAGATGTGAGAATAGATAATATTATTGAAAATGAATTAATAATATCTCTGAGTGCTGACAGCAGTGATGAAGATGACAATACTAATAACAGTTCTGATAGTTCAACTGAATAACTGGTTTTTTTCTTGTTAAATTATGTACTTGTCTTATTTTGTTCCTTAAATTTACGAAAGAAAATATAATAATGGGACAGGGATTCGCCTGATGATTTTTAAAATTCGCATATGTTTCAAGTCCGTATCGATTCATTCATTCACTTTAAACGATGTTTTTAAGCAGGTCACCTCACTATGAAGATAATACAGACGTCAAATTATTAAATGACTACTAAATACTATTAAAATGACTCCACTGTAGTCTCATTTTACTTTCTCTACATTTGCATGATAATATTTTGCTAGGTCTTTACTAACTTTGCTAAGTGCCACTTTTTAATATTCAACAATATTTTTCATATTTATACTCTATGGGTAGTATGATGTTCTTAAAAAAATAGAAAGCATCGCCGGAGCTTTTAGCGTGAAAGTTGAAAAGAGGGTCACGAGCATCCGACGTTAATCATCGTCGACTTTTACTTATCCCAAAATATCCACATAGCGGGTTCGAAGGTCCCGGATTCCATTAACGTCACTTAATAATGCAGGATCCGTGTTGAAACCAATTTGTGTTGCTAAATTTAAATTTTGGGAGTTTCAAGGGTCTTAAATGTTCACCCGTCCTGCGTCCTTTCAGTGAAGATTCTTATTTATTTGAAATAGCCAGAAGGGTTATTTTTGAAACATTAGGCTGCTGCATGGAGCAGAATATCTACGCCATGGATGGCTGTGTCGAACACAGGCACAGCGGCGGCGCGGAGGCTCGCACAAGCGGCGCCATAGTCATCGCTTGACAGAAGTATAATTATTCTCCCCTCAAGAAGGTGGTGAATACGGCGCCCGCCTGCGCGCCGCGCCGCTCGCTGCTTTGTTCGAGGCAGCGGCCTAATATGCTCTAAAAATCCGTTTAAATCTGATTTCGAAACAGAAGAAAGCATCAAAAATCGATTTAGCGCAGAAAATTACCTTAATGAAAGTGTGAAAATCTACGAAAATGGCATCGCGAATACGGTTAGGTAAAATGTGGACGAAATAGGGCAAATTTTCTGCAGCCGCGTATAATAACTAATAATGAATTTGGACGGTACTTCTGAACTGGTTCCAAGATTTGAGGGGAACGAAAAGACAGTGGTCTTGCCAAATGGTCGCGACTCGTGGACCGACCTGGTTTGTTAATTATTGCTTAAATTCCTTGATTTTTATTTGTTTCTAGTAAAAAGTCCCAGGCATTTTCATTCTTAAAATACAGCACTTACAAGTTGTACAGCACGGAAAAATCGAACATTCGTGAACAATGCCAGTTTTCCTTGAACAATTCAATTTAACCATTTATTTGGAAGAAGTAAAATTCAATGTGATTGCTTGCATAATAAAGATTACTATCAAATACAGAAGATAGTGATTATGCAACTTTTAAAATATCTAAATAGGTACATAAAAGGAAAACCGCTACATAGAGTTTTACGCTTTGTACTGAAAGTGTGTTCATTAAATTCTAACACCTCGATGCCTTCTCCGTATTCAGCGTTAACTTGGTCGAGTGCATATGCTGAGAGACCTTATACTAGTACTATTCTAAGACTGGTCTAGGCTAAGTGTAAATAGGCTACATGCCCCCGTTGCTCATTTCGCCGCAATAAGCGCGAAGGAGTTATTGATAGAAGGTGTCATTGGCCAAAACGCGATACTCCTAAGTCATAACTTTCTGCAGCTCCTGCTACTATCATAAATTTTCAAGTTTGTGGGGATGGATGTTTGTGACTCTTTCACACAAACACTGCAGAATGCTATAACCCGATTTTACGCGTGCGAAGCTGCGGGCAAAAGTTAGTACTAATTATATTGTAGTTTTGCACATTTAAGGCCCAATGGGACATATCGGTTATGAGACTGGCAAGTGTGTTTTAGTTCCACTACGTTATTCAATTAATGCAGTGTTAATTCTCCTCTGTAATTAAAGCTTACATAGCTCCAATTAAGTTTGCTGTGATTGGTGATTACCATTTTCTGTACAAAAGTAAAAAATGATGTCTCCAAAAACCAATACGTGTTATTTTAGGGATTTGGTCTTACTTACAGTTATTTCTTGAAAATATTAAATTGAGAATACAACCTTTTGGGCAACAACAATTTTTATAGAAAACTATAACCCGTCTACGTAAATTACATATCCTACATATGTTACCCGGGCTATTATTACGAATATATTGACACGTCGTTCATTAAAATCGGATCAGTAGTTTAGGCGCTACGGTGGACCAAACATACATACGTACGTACGTACGTACATACACTGCCAAAATCATTACACTTCCTTTAAGGTTTTGCGGTAGTCGGGTAAAAAAATGCCTTTAGGTCAAATATTGCTTTAATCTTTAAGTTTTCAAGATGGCGTCTAATGCTCCTCGAAAGGCTATAAAATTGAGCGGTTCATAGTATGTGTTCAGCTTTATCTCACCGCTTTATATAGCAATCGTGCTTATCCCCATGCGCTAAGAACGATACGTACTTGACCTCTTTCAGCGCTGAGCTTAAAGGTGTTACGTCGAGCACTCTCAGTGGATGTAAAAATGGATCTCGAGCGAATAAACTCAAGGATTAGCCGTTTCATGGACGAATTTTAAGTTCCTGTCCAAAAAGTGTTGTTATCTCTTGTAGGTGCCACATTTTATTTGATGTTCATTTGGATCTGGGACTACCTCTATTACGGCCGAATACAGGAACGATAGTTAAATTAAGTGACGCTCAAGTCACATGCTGTCCTTGTCATTTCGGCTAGCAGAGACAGCAACACCATGGGAATAGGTCGGCTCTTAATTTTGATGAACGTTTCAGTTTTCGGGCGTTAGCCTGCCTTCTAGGTATAATTTAATTTTGTTCATTACACGCATTCTTCAATCAATAAATATAATTTCATATCCCATGTATGTCTCTATAAGGCTAAGAATTCACGGAGCGATTTTTAGTCGAGCCCGTCGCGACCGTGGGAACTGCGATTTTATTTCAAAACTCACGACACCGCTTATTTGCGCGATTACAAGACGCCGCGCTTGCATGGCGGGCGAAAATCTCAAAATGGGCGACTGCAAAACGGGCAAAGCAAAAACATAAGTATTTCGCCAATCGATCGCAGAGCGCGCGGGCGCAAATCGCCGAGGCTGCGGGTGATCGCGGCCGGCGCGTTTCTACGGCTGAGAACTCACTGAGCTATTTTTAGTCGCGCCCGTCGGTGCAGCGACATCCGCAAACAATCGCGCACGCCGCGGGCGTAAATCGCGTTGTGAGTTTTGATTTAATTTTTTACATATATATTTACATTCTACAGAAGCTGCGAGCCACAGAACGGGCTACAGAAGCCGCAATCGCCGCGGGTGCGACTAAAAATCGCTCAGTGAGTTCTTAGCCTAATAGACAATCGTTATTATTCGCTACTGGTGGAAAAGTTCCTCCATAATTGTTTCTATAACCTAGGTTGAAGGTTCACGTATAGTTCACATGTAATCTGTTTTAGCCTTTATGTTCCATATTGACCTCGATTAACGTAATTGTATGCACTTATTAAAAACAACCCAAGTGCGAGTCGGACTCGCGCACGAAGTGTTCCGTACAGAACATTATAAAAATCATAATTGTTGTATGGGAGCCCCTTAAACATTTATTTTATTCTGTTTTTAATATTTCTTGTTATAGCGGCAATACATCATATCATGTGTAAACTTTCAACTGTCTAGCTATCACGGTTAAGGAGATACATCCTGGTGACAGACAGGTGGACAGACAGACAGACAGTGTCGTCAAGTCTCAGTAATAAGGTTTAAAACCAGAAGGCGGAAATTGTCCCAACTAATTTAAAGTTTTATAGGATTTTCACGATGCAAAAAGTATCATCTTTTTATATTTTTAATAATATGAATATTTTACCCACGCAGTATAAGAATATGGATCCTTAATAAAATAGTACCTACCAGTGCTGATAATAGACTTGTGCATTATATTCAATGCCTACAAGTAAATGTCCCCATAAACGCAGCCGTCTACTGTTTGGTATGAGACCAAACTAGTGTTGGGTTTCATAATCGATTATAAATTGGATTAATAATCCCGCCACTTGGCGATACGTCATAATTATTAATCAACCGACAGCGATGCAGACTGTAGCGAGTAGTGACGTAAGAGTGCATGTGCCTTTTACAGCCAGACAGCACACTGCATGATAACAATCGGCATGACACTGCAGGCTTGATGCAATCTGCCGTTCGTCCTTATTAGGGTTTGGGAATTCCCGACAATTTCAAAGTCCCGAGCCCACGGCCCACAATCAAAGTCTCGGGAATTCCCGGGACTTCGAGACTTGAGAACACGTATTTATAATTAACTTTCAACGTCAACAGCTTTGTCCGACAATATCTTTCTGATTTTTGTAATAATGCCACCAAACAAGGAGAACACTCTCGTTTTCAACAGATTTCTATACGTTTTCCGGTTGCTTCAAACAACTGAAACTCGACCTTTTTATAATGTTGCTATTGTTTTTTTAGGGTTCCGTAGTTCACGTCTCGGTACTCTTATGGTTTTCGTTAGGTATTCGTTTGCGATATATATTGGACTTTAAAACGCATTTTTTTGCTAGAATAGGGCCTCCCCAGTCCCCCCTCCCCCTCTCTCTTAAAGCAAAATGACTGGCTCGAAAAATTTAAAAAAAATCATGATTGTAGTCCATGTGATGAAATTTGAAGAAAAACTATAATGGCTCATATAACTTTGCTAGTTCAGGAGTTATAGATTTACTTGTAAAATGCGCTTACTTGAAACTCGAACAAAAGTATCGAAACAATAAGTAAACATGTAAAATATTGGTAAAATGGTACGGAACCCTACGTGCGCGAGACAGACTCGCACTTGGCTGGTTTATATTTTACAGAATCTCGGGTACATTTATTGTTTGTTCCATTTGATTTAGGCGCGTTGTGTACTTGAGAGCTACGTACTGGTTAGGGTTTAGCGCTCATTTTCCACACAGGATATTTACGAAAAACCTACAATACAGCTCTTCTGCAATTCGTCTCGAGTCTCGACCCGAAAGTCCCGGGACTCGAGACAACTAAAATTACGAAAAGTCCCGGGACTTCGAGACTCGCGACGTCCCAGAACCCTAGTCCTTATACATCACAAACGTATAACTGTCATGCCAATCTACGCAGATTCACAAGTTTTGTAGCGGCAGCAGCAATTTGTATGGCAAGCCGGCTGCAGCGCGCCGCCTGCCGCAACGCATCGTGTGCTCGTACATTTAGACATGTAATACGAGGGCGGCACTGAAAATTTCGGGAATCAAGGAAGTGACACAACATTACTATTTAAAAAAGTATTTATTGCTTTTCGAAGTATTCTCCGCGAAATTTGACACATTTTTCCATACGATGGAACCAATCATTGAAGCAACCATTCCATTCGGAAGTTGGGGTCTCCAAAATGGCCGTTTTGTAGGCGTGCACATCTTCTTCAGGTGATGAAAATCTCTGACCACGCAATTTATTCTTTATTTTAGGGAAAGTATAGAAATCATTAGGGCTTAGGTCGGGGCTGTACGGCGGATGGTCTAATAATTCTATAATTTCTTGCTCTAAAAACTCTTTTGTTCTGTGCGCGGTGTGAGAACTCGCATTGTCGTGATGGAGGATGATGCGGCGGTTGCAGTTCTCTTTACGGAGTTCAGAAACGACCTGTGGCAAACAAATGTTAGCATACCATTCTGCATTAACCGTTCTTTGTCCCTCAAGAGGAATAGTCGCAACATGGCCGGTTTTGGAGACAAACGTGGCCACCATTTTTTTTGCAACACTCCGTGAACGAACAATTTTTGTTGGCTTTAACTCATTTTCGAACACCCAAACTCGTGACTGGTTTTTTGTTTCGGGCTCGTACGCGTATATCCAGGATTCGTCACCTGATACGATGTTGTATACAGCATTTGAGGATCCTGCGTGGAATCTTTCGAGAGTTCTGACGCACCAAGTAACGCGAGCCGCTTTTTGCTCTTCACAGAGCAAATGCGGTATCCATCGGGAAAACAACTTTTTTACACCTAATTGTTCATGCAAGATTATTTGTATTTGACTCATGCCAATGTCTAAAGTTGCCTGAATTTCGCGGTATGTCACATGTCGATCTTCCTCAATCAGCTTACGCACAGCATCAACGTTTTCTTGGGTGACTGCAGTTTTTGGACGACCTTGACGGGGATCATCACTGAGCTTGACACGTCCACGTTGAAATTCAGCAAACCAGCGATAAATTGTGGTTTTGGATGGGGCTTCATTACCAAATGCAGAAATCATCCGGTCAACACACTGTTTTTGTGTTAAACCACTTCGAAAGTCATAATAAATCATCGCTCTAGAATTTTCTCGAGTCAATTCCATTTTCTCAACGACTAAACAAGTTTGACAAGACCTTGTGACAAGACCGAGAAACTTTTTTTAAATAAATAAACGGTATTCGATTTTTAAAACCAAGGAGTTTTAAATTAAAAAGATTTTAATATGACAGGAACAGTGGAAATATTCCATTCCCGATACTTTTAGTGCAGCCCTCGTATTTAAGGGGTTGTGCGCTGGATAGAACTGAACATTAGAATTCTTTGAAACCTTTTTTTCTCAGTCATGGTCGTATTAAAAAAAAATCCAAAAAAATATATGTTAATCTGCATTATATTTAGCCGAGGACTGTCTTTTTATAAATTGAATTTTTTTTTATATGTTGATTTAAAAATATGCTAAGTTCCGTAACCTTTTTTCTCTTCTTCTATAAATCACACGAGTGTGAAAATTATTTCAGTATTTTAGACATTTTTTTGTCAGTAAAACAAGACTCAGAGGAAGGACGTTTTAGTTTTAGCAAATATTGTCTCAAATATTTATAGCGATTTTATATCTGATTTTAGTATTCGCCGGTCTGCGCGATACCACAGATTACTAAATAGTTACTACGTAACAGATAAATGACTCCATAGAAAAAACTCAATACCTACTTTTTTAAATGCCTGCAGTTACAGGAAGGTTACAGCTGTGTGTGAAAATGAATCTTAAATGCTTGGTCGCTCGATTGTTATTCTAATGCTACGGCCAGACTTGCACGCGAAGATTCGTGTACGCGTTGCGTTGTCGCGATAAAAGTTCGTGTTCGATCCATGACGAAGTGCTTGGCTACACTTCACTATGTCGCGATAATCTAGAACGTCGCGATAATTCATTTCGCGGGAAACATGAAGAGGCAGTTGCGCTGTATCACATGGCGGCTAATAATTATATAATGCATCTTTATTACTTAAACAAAAATAAAAAGGTCAGAAAGAGGAATAAAAGGCGATGGTGGATGTTATCTATACACAAAAGTATAGATATATATATGTCCTCTGATTACTCTAATCCATGATTAAAAAGTTTAATAAACACGTTCAAACCGCTCGGCGTCTCGCAGCCAACTAAAGCGCGCGAAGTGTAGCCAACCGCACGAACTTTGTCGCGACAAAACCCTTTGATGTACGGCAATTTACCGCCAGTGGCGCAAAGGGCATTCGTATTCGCGAAGATGATTCGCGATAGGACGAATTCTTGGCCAGACGTGTCGCGACAAAGCGAATCTTCGCGTTATCGCGATAAGTGTGGCCCCAGCATAATGCGATAGCACACAATGACGCGGCATTTAAGTGCTGAGACAATCGGTCGGACCACTCAGGGTTGCTTCTTACAATTAAATATTTAAGTATGTAAATAAAGTGACGCATAAATTAAGTTTGAAATGTTTTATTATGTATAAAATGTAATTGTTTTTATAAACAATGTATAAAAATATTACAAAATATATAGTTACAAATGTTTTATTTTATATAATGGTTTATAAACATTCGCCTCGTCTATTTAAGCGAGGAATACCTACAACAGCAAAACTAATACTTTCTATTAGCACTCTGCTAACATATTCCCCTAGTAATGTAGGTACATATGTAACTTGTACCTACTAATTATTACAAACGAGATGTGTTTTGGCTACAAAAATCTCGGTAATCATTGCTAAAAAAAAACAGTTTTAGTTTGTACTAAGTATAATTTATCTAAGTAAAGTCGTAAGTTCTTATCAAAACTTAAAACAAATACCTAAGGTGCTACCTATATAATATTTAATAATACATTATATACCTACCTAAGAATGACACACAACAAGTGAGTGTTATTGTTTTTAATCACTAGGTAAATGGAAAAACGATAGATATTCTTTATTTTTGCTTTTACTCTATTTACATCCATAAACAGCACATAAATTGAAAGACGACGTCATGTTAATTTAATAAATATTAGTATGCGCGCGTCGCACTTGACAGTCGATAAACCACTGCGAAGGGGATCGGCGACGATGCGGCGAGCCCTAGCCATTTAACGCGCACAAGTACATTGAGTGACAGAGGCCTGGCGAGTGGTGATTACGCCCTTGTCACCTACAAAATTAGTATGGGACTTGACGCTCAAGGTCACTGGCGTTATAGGCGACCTTAACCTAGGAATCTGGATTGTAATCATTGAGTATATATGTTATACAATTAGGTATTGGAGGCATGCTGCAGATGCGTACCTTATCGTTAAAATATTATAATATATTAAATTCTATCTCATAGTACGCTGTAAGCGCGCCGCAGAGCTTTCCGAGAAATGTGAGTTGCTCTCAAGTCCCAAGTCCCAGCCGTGCAATGTCCAGTCTCTACGTGACACGATCATGATAATAAACCTGCACTGATGATTTCATTTATTTTTTAAATGTCAAAATACTTCTGACTCATAAAAATATCCTTTTTAAAAAATATTTTTCTGATTCATAATATATTCACAAAGATCCTTCAGTTTGGATTTCTTTTTAATTTAATGAGTCATGTTGAAGGCCTTAATGTTTTGACTATTTTTGTCAGTACCAAGTGTTTTTTTTGTGATATTACGCTGAACGTTGTCATAATATACCGTTACACCTTTTTAGGAATCCGTGCCCAAATGGTAAAAACGTTAAACGGGACCGTATTACTGAGACATCGCTGTCTGTCCGTCCGTCCGTCCGTCTGTCTGTCACCAGGCTGCATCTCATGAACTGTGAAAACTAGACACTAGAAATGTTCACAGATGATGCATTTCTGTTGCCGCTATAACGAGTAACAACTAACAACAAATGTTAAAAGAAGATTTCATCACTTGTACCTCGAACCTTGCCACATGTAGATGTTGAAATTAAATTTTTTCAATATGATGTTTACACTTAACTTATAATCCTTACTAATATTATACATCATGTATATATTATACACGTGAAAGTTTGTATTGATTACAAATGTATTCGAATTATTTAATTACCGCACCCGCAGCCTCAGCGGGTTGCGCTCGCGCGCGCTCTGCGTTCGGTTGGCGGGCGAAATTCAGAAAATCTATTATAAATATTTCCCTTTTTGCAAACGCGCGTTCTGCGATCTTCGATCGCCTCGTTTGCGATCTTCGACCGCCTCGTTTGCGGGAGACAATCTCCGGCGGCTGCGTAACCGCGCGAATTACCGGCCTCGTGAGTTTAGAAATAAAACCGCGGTTCCCCGACCGCGGCGGGCACGGGAAAAGAACCGCTTCGTGAGTACTTATAGCCTTACAGTAGTCGCGTCGCATATGACGTGTAACATTTTTTGAAAATATATCAATAAAACACAATGCTTAGTACAATTTTATAATATGATAAAATAACCTAACCTAACCAAGAGCATGTCAGGACATGTCTAAGGAGGGTTCCGTAACTATCACCGCGTAATAGGTTTTTTTTTTTTTTCAAATAACTTCAAAAGTTACTGTCCGATTTCGTTCAAAATCATTTTCCTAAAGAGTTTTTAGCATGATCTATCAGCATAGAAACTTACAAGTTTAGAAATGCCAGGGGGGGACCAACTTATTCAAAATTCTTTATTAAACACATACAATAATATTCTACAATAGAATAAAGATGTAATGTACATAACGTCAATCTAATCCCATGCTAAGTTGAGACTTGTGTTATGGCAATCAGACAACGGATAAAAATGGTATACTATACTATATTATTACAAACACTCTCACACTACATAAACACACTAAAAATAGTTTATCTCGTATTGTCATTTTTCGGCGACGTGATGCGCGCTTCTTAAACCAATTGCGCTATAACCCACTTTGGAGGCCGATTACTCGAAACTGGTCGACTTTGTAAAAAAGGATGTATGAAACCTTGCCTTTATTTTAAAATTCAGCGATAAATTATTATTGTTTTATGATTCCCAAATTGAGATCTATGTACACAGTAATTAACTAGACCAAATTTTATCAATTTATATTCATAATTACAGATGCTAGAAGCGCGGTCAGACAGAACTATAGTATAAGGGTTCCTTGAGTATTACGGAACCCTAAAATACGGAAACTTTTCCATTAAGCAGTTACAGAAATCATCGTCAAAATTTAAAAAAGCTAAATACTGAACTGTTTTATTCGAATCGGACGGCCAACTCTCACTCAGAGCAATAACTATACGAGAAGCATAGAGGAAAATCATAATATATCGTTCCTTATCCCCCTATACGACACATGCTAATGAGGAGGAAAGACATATCTATTTTTCGTTATAATACAATTTTAGTAGGTTCGAGTTTGTATAACTGATCTGTCTGAAGTTGGTTACGAGTTGTATGATAAGCATTTGACAGCAACTTTATATTAAGTAAATATTGCCGTACCAGTGATGTCCCTAGTCGGTATTTTATGTCGATAAAAAACAAAATGAAGAAGAAAATGTTAATCTTTACTTATTATAAAATGAAGTCATTTCCGCTTTCTGTTCGCATAGATCTTTTAAACTACTTAACGGATTTTACTTTAATGCGGTTTGCAGCCAATAGATAGAACGATTTAAGAGGAAGATTTTTGCGTAATGATATATGCACCTGTGCAAAGCCGGGACGGGTCGCTACTCGCTAGTGATTTATAAATTATAGTATATTATTTATAAATAATAATATACTGCTTGAATTAGTAATTTATAAAATTACGAATTTAAGCAGTATGTTATCCACAACTTTGTTAATTTTTGCTGTAATGAAGTCTGTTAGGGAGCTCGTCTTTATTAACTAATAATAGCCATACACTATACAGGCCATCGTCCAATCGACTTGTCAGTTCTAATCTCTGTATTGATATAAAAACAGTATAGACTGTAATTTTTGACGAGTTACGAAGACGAGAGAGAGACGAAAGCGCCAAAAAGCTCGCAGGTTTTCACCGCAGCATGAAACTAACACCCGTATTCACAAACATTACTATGAGGTCTCACAGTACGCGCGGAGGCATAGTATCCCAAAAGCCTATTCATAGAGAATACTTGAGTGGCGTTCATCACTATGCGTCCTTTCCAAGGAACGCACCGATAAAGTAGCCAGCTAGCTATATTACGCAACGCATAGTGTCGAGCTCACGTCAAAAAGTTAGGTTATGTTTATATTATTTCTCTCTCTAGATAATATTATTGTTTTGTGTTAAAGTTCTTTTCACAATGGATTATAGCAGCGAAGAGGAATTTGATAATTATATCAATGGTATCATGGACAACAGAAGAGGAATTTGATAATTATATCAATGGTATCATGGACAACAGAAGAAGTACCAGAAAAGTGATACGAGATTTCCAAGATCCTTTTGATTATTATAGTTGTGATGAATTTAGACGACGTTATAGGTTTTCTAAAGATGTGGTACTATACTTTTACCACAGATACGTGAAAATTTGGAAAAATTAACTGCAAGAGGTCTTCCAGTTAATAAGTAGGAAGGATTAATTTTTATATTCGACTGTTTATTGCATACATCCAATTGATAATGATCAACATTATTATCTTAGCTATTCTTTTTATTTATTTAGTAAATATAAACAAACTAGGTCCCACATACAATATTTGTTTCTTTCACAGATGGTTACAGGAGATCTAATACGTGTAAGCCAGCCAACTGTATCAAGGATTGTTAAAAGGGTTTCTAAATTATTTTGTTTGAAATTACATCATTTTGTTAAATTTCCAAACAACATTGAAAGGGTTAAAGAAAACTTCTATACAATATCCCGTTTTCCTGGAATAGTAGGAGCTTTAGATGGAACCCATATTCCTATTCAGAATCCTGGTGGAGCTTATGCTGAAGTGTTTAGAAATCGAAAAAAAATATTTTCTATTAATGTCCAAATTGTGTGTGGACCTGATCTAGCGATTTATGATATTGTTGCCAATCGGCCCGGCTCTGTACATGACAACAGAATATTCCAAGCATCTATGCTCAAAAGAAAAATGGAACAAAATATCATAGATGGCATACTTTTGGGTGATAGTGGGTATGGCTGTCTAAAATATTTATTAGCACCAGTGGCGCGACCAGAAAATATTTCAGAAGAAAATTATAATAAAGCACACATCAAAACACGAAATACTGTAGAAAGAACTATCGGTGTCTGAAAGAGGATATTTCCTTGCCTATCTAAAAAGATGGCAACAAATCTGACGACATCATGCCATGTTGTTACTATAGTTGCTACTGCAGTGTTATACAACATTTGTAGGGCTCATGGCATTATAGAAAATGTTGAAAATGAGGAAGCTAGAAACACACAGCGAACAGCTACTAGAAATGTACCACAATCAAGCAGTGAAGGTCTTCTTTTTAGAAGAATGTTTATATCTCGGCATTTTTAAATAAAGTTATTAAATAAAACAGAATATGTATTTATTAATTAGTTTCATTTTCTTTCTGTTGCTTTAACATGTCAATTTCTAATTTAATTTTTTCAATTTGTAAATTATGAAATTGTTTTTGAAACTCTAAATAATTCTTTTCCCTTTCAATGAGAATCTACTCTCTCTGCAGCCTGAGCTCGTGCAGCGCCTGGTCTTGTTCAGTATTTAATGTGCTGTGTTTAATTCTTGCTTCTGTCTCACTTGTGAATTTCTTGCTAACTGAAAAGCAAATAAAGTGATAAGTCAATTAGTATTGAATGATAGTACTATTGAGTACATATTATTTTGATATGATTTTATCTTCTATATGTATAAAAAAGAACCTGACTGACTTACACAATATTCATATTATTCATTATTTCTTATATTGAGAGTAACAAAGAACTTATTTCTTTAATTCTACAATATATTCTCTATTAAAAAGATCTATTATTCTTACCTGGGGTAGTGGATACATTTTCTGTAAAACATTTTTTTTTGATGGAATATCACTATCAGCATCATCATTTAGTAATTTTCTCTTTGGACATTTTTTGTTTGCTCCATCCAAAATGCTCAAATCAATAACTGAAATAATATAAAATTATTGTAGGTATCACAATTATACATGAATAAATTTTGTTCATAAAGACAAAAATATGTTAACTTTTTTGCATGCATTTTCTTTATTTTCAGGGCTACATATTACATGCATTTCTGATATATCGGCTGAAACTAAAAAGAATAAGTTAGTAACTAGCTTAGATAAATAAAGTATAAAGTAAGTGAAATTACATTTTATTTTTGACATACCTTTCTATTGATTTGAATCGATTACTCCTGGAACTTCCAAATTAATATATGGACATATTGTGTCAATTATGTTATTGGAGGACACAGTGGAGCCACTTTCCGGAGGACCACCACCTGTGCGTATCATGCTCCTTGACTCCTGCGAAAGCTCCTTCTTCCTCAAAGTTTTTATATTCTCCCAACATCTTTTTAATTGATGGCTGACTCTTTGGGAGACATAGGGTTGAGAATTGAAGACTTGTGTGAGATCTTCCCAGGCCTGCTTCTTCAACTCTATATTTTTGGCGTGAGTCCTTTTGTCTTCTATAACAGGCCGTTCTCGCACTAATGCTACAATTAGCTCTCTCTCGGCAGAAGTAAATGGTAGCTTCTTCCCACTGCAAAAAATTAGACCACGCATTTTTATAATCGAAATCAGTTATTATTTGGTTTCCCATTTTATTGCAAACAGCAAAACAAAGTATTGTACTAACCTGAAAGTTCTGTTTGCAGAATTGTCATCCATTCTTACAAATAAATAAACGCAACTATTCTTCAAAAACAAATTCTCGGAAAACAATTAAATATTTAATACCACGATACATGAAATTACATATGACAATTGACAAATATGAAATAACAGATGTCAAATGAAGTGTCATTTCAACGAAGTGAACTACGCAACGAAAACGGACCAATCAGAAAGCTCTACACGACGCTATGCGTACGCATAGCGAAGTATCGTTTGAGTGTTGTTTATGAATTGAAAGCCTTGTCAAAAGGAACGCACTGAGAAATCCCTTACTTCGCATAGAAATGGTAATTTACTTAGGGAAGTATTGTTTGTGAATACGGGTGTAAGTATGCGAAGGCACAAGAGCACAGCATTCCATTTACGTGGGAGAGCCATGCTTTGGCACGTATTGTCCGGCTGGATCAGATAAAAACCTGCACGGCCTCCGGATACTCAAGGGGTGGTTGGGAATTTTAAAAACCGGGATCGTACTTGTAACAACAGGTTGCGAGTATCTACAGGTGGCGGTAATCGCTCCCCATCAGGCAATCAGTCTGCTTGTTATCTGGTCCATTAAGAAAAGTACATAGAAGTATGCTTGCAACAGACCTGAAAACCCAAAAGCAAGGTTAAATTTGAATATTTGTGACATGCTTTTGTGATGACGTATAACCGTTACCTCATTACAGGAATTAAAAAAAAATACGCCACACTATTATTACTTAATTTATTTAGATCTTACCAATTTGTATAATTCTATATTAGGTAAATATAAAGTAAGCAAAACATTTTTCTTTAATCTTCTGTTTCTTTAAACTTTATATTTCGAAGGGTTATCGATATCCAAAACATCACTATGTAAAACACAACCTCTGCTATTTATACAAAGTTTCTATTATTTATTGCCAAAATCGGCATATTATTGGACAATTAACACATTTATCTACTAGAATATATTGATTTCAGTCTAATTGCTTGTATTTATAAAGTCTGAAATATTTTGATTCGCTTCTGCAAAATTACGGCCAAGCTGCCAAGTACTGAAACGCTACTTCAAATTAGGGGCCGCACAATGTTTTTAACGAAGCGGACCAGGAAACGAGCAGACGGGTCGCCTGATGGTAAGCGATTACCGCCACCGATAGACATTGGACACCCGCATCACCAGAGGAGTTACACTTGTAGGTATCTCCTCTGGTGTTGCGCACTTGCGTCCCTGGTCCTCAAAATCCCCAATCCCTCTTGAATCTCCGGTAACCTCATCCACTCGGGCGAAACACAACGCAAACGATATTTCACGCCGGTTTTCTGTAAGGCCGTGGTATTTATCATGTAAAGCCGGTCCATTAGTGCCGAAGCATAGCTTTCCCTCGCCAAAATGCTTGGCAGAATGATAATTGAATTTTGACACAGAATGAGAGCTTTCTGACTTGAGCGTCTCTTAATTAAGTGGCGGTTCAGTATTCGCCCGTCAGACTGTTAAAACTACCTACATTAATTTGTTACTTGCCTCAGTATAAAAATTTATCTAGTGGATACACTAGTTCTAATGGCACTTGGCACACAAGCAGGAAAACGTACATGCCTACTACAAAAATTCGTCTAGAAATTGGATGTATGGAAAACCGACCTTAATGTTATTAAGTTGGCATGACGCGGCCATTGCGCCGTGGTTTTCATGCATTCCATTCAGTATTATTTTACCTCGTAGTTCCTATGAGAGTAATCCTTGTGTCGTTGGCACAAAGGTCCTCTCAGAGGTAAAATAAAATAACTCCGAACGTACGGTCTGCTATAGTAATAACAAAGTTTATTTATTTATTTACAACACTTCATGCACGTAATATACTAAGGCGGACTTAATGCCCTGTGGCATTCTCTACCAGCCAACCTTAGGGTGATACGGAGACATGGTGAAGTAGGTTTATCAATTATAGCTGCTGGTGCGAGTCGGACTCGCGCACCAATTCGGTTACTCGAAATAGCTCGGTTCCGTACAAAATGACTAAAAATCACGTTTGTTGTATGGGACCCACTTAAATATTAGGTCATTACATATGAAATTGGCGTTTTATAGAGGAGAAAGATAAAGTAGATTTTTTTAAACATAATATATGACATAACATAATATATATATATATATATATATATATATATATATATATATATATATATATATATATATATATATATATATATATATATATATATAATGTTATGTCATATATTATGTGATTCATTTACTAAAAAAACAATTCGGGCAGGAATCAATAAAATATTTGAAGGCGCTTATTTAAATTTGGAAAAAAATAATCTGTTGAAGCAAGGTCCGGGGAGTACGGTGGATGTCTTAGACATTCCAATTGAAGCACCTCTAATTTGGTAGCCGTCTGTTGCACAGTGTGTGGTCTAGCGTTGTCCTGAAGCAGCAGTGGCCTAGAACGAATGACCAACCTCGGTTGTTTAGCAGCTAGCTTTTCCATCATGATTTGCAGTTGCTGGCAATAGACATCTGCCGTAATCGTCTGGCCAGATTTAAGAAAGCTGTAGTGAACGACACCGGCACTAGTCCATCAAACGCTCACAAGTAACTTTTTGTGAGGCAATTTTCGCTTGGGGCAGGCTTTGGCTGGTTCACCAGGGTTCAGCCATTGCGATGAGCGTTTCCGATTATCGTACAGGATCCACTTTTTATCACATGTAATCATTCGATTTAAAATTCCTTAATTATTGTTCCGGTTGAGTAATGTTACGCAGCAGTCGACGCGCGTTTGTCGGTTTGCTGCACTCAATTCATGAGGTACCCACCTTTCAAGCCTTTTCACCTTCCTAATTTGCTTCAAGTGGATAAAATCAGTTTTATCACTAACACCGCAGCCTGTAGCTAACGGACGGATCGGACGTGGTTAGCGATGGATCCGCTTCCACTATAGCCTTCAATTCTTCATTATCAACTTTGGTCTCCGGCCGTCCACGGGCTTGTTCTGCAGGTCGAAACTTCCAGAACGAAAACGTTGGAACCAAAAACGCACTGTATTTTGTTTTGTGACACCGCCGCCATAAACATCATTAATCCTTCGCTCAGTTTCTGAGGCACTGGTGCCACGGTGGAACTCGTACTCGAAAATCATACGATATTTCAAGTTTTCCATTCTGTAAACAGAGTTACGCAAAGAAAAAATCAAAAGAGGAAAAAACAAATGAATTACGGTTTTCGAAACACAAATGCATAAGTAAATACGAATAAGCCAGTACGACGAAATGCCAATTTCATATGTAAGGACCTAAATTTATTTTATTCTGTTTTATTATATCAGTATTTATTATTATAGCGGCAACAGAAATAGGTACATCATCTGTGAAAATCTCATCTGTCGAGCTATTACGGTTCATGAGATAGAGCCTGGTGACAGACAGACGGATGGACAGCGAATAATCATAATCACCTTTATTCACAAAATGTTTACAGTGGTGGTAGCCAACTAGAAGTTTTAGTAATAGGGTTCCGTTTTTACCATTGGGGCACGGAACCTTATAAAGATAGACGAGGTATAATATCTTATACTTTAAACGAGACAATCTTGTATTTATATAATCAGTTTCTCGAAAACGGCTGTAAGTATTGTTGATGAAAGTATGCAGGGAGTTCAAGCGGAGAAAAATTGATCTAGCTAGGTTTTATATCTGTCAAACTGCACATTTCTAATCTATATATGTATACCTACGTTTTTTCTTTCGTGCAGCAATATATCAATAATTTCGACTATATTATGTCAGTCCGATTGGTAGTTTGGTATGCGTAGTGCGTGCCTATGAATATTTTTCCTTTGTTCAAAAATTTTTAATGTGGTGGGTTCGAATTCCGGTCTGATAAATATTACACAGTATAAAATGAAGTCGCTCAGTTTCCTGTTCGCTTAGAACTTTTAAAATAAGCAGCGGATTTTAATGCCGTTTTCAGCAATGGATAAAGTGGTTTAAGAGGAAGCTTTAAACCTATGTATAATACATCGCACCGGTGCGAAACTGGAGTAGGTCGCTAATAAACACACCGGCATATTTAGCGGAACACAAAAAAAAGGTCCATAATTAAAAAAATATGGTTTTATTTTAAAATCTACTTACTACACTTCCTTTGTTATTTAAAGTTTCATTTGTTTTACTTAAAATGAGATCACATTAAGAACAGATTTTGCGAGTAAAGGCTATTTGTGAAAAATGGTACATTTTTGAACTTTTCATGTAACAGGGAAAAGTGAAAATTAATATTAAAATAACAATTAATTAAATTAGAAAAATGTTGATTAATATCGCGTATTTCCTCCACGTGCTCTTATTAAAGTTTCTACCCGTCTAGGCATACTGAGAATGATGTTATCGATGGTCTCCTGGGATAGTCTCCACCATTCCTCAACTACGGCGATTCGCAGTTCACCCACGTTGGCAGGAGCTGGAATTCTGGACTTAACTTTTCTTTTCAGCAAGTCCCAAACGTGCTCTATTGGGTTCATATCCGGTGATCTCGCCGGCCACTCCATAACAGTGATATTCATATCATTAAGATAAGCTTGAGTTACCCGAGCGGTATGCGGCCGAGCATTATCCTGCATAAAAACAAAATCGTCACCGATATATGGGGCAAACGGTACGACATTTTCTTCTAAAACTTCTCTGATATAGCGGTCTGCAGTCAGACTCCCTCTGTCAATCACTACCAAGTCTGTGCGAGCTCCCAAACAAATGCCCGCCCAAACCATTATTGATCCACCAACGTATGCAACTGTAGTTTCAAAATTTGTGTGAATGTATCGTTCTCCTTTGCGTCTGTATATGCCGTCCTCTGTCCTGCCGTCAATTTGATTTAAGAGAATTCTGCACTCATCACTAAACATTGGTCCGCGTTCCAAAGTCGATGCTCCTGAGCAAAAGTTAACCTGTTTCTACGATGATTTACCTCGAGCCTTAGAGCCTTGGCGGGCACAAATGAACCCAAACCAGCTTCTTCGAACCTTCTTCGTATCGTACGCTCACTTACGGTTGCTTCTAACTCATGTAGGGCTTGGACGGCCGTCAAACGGGGGTTCCTACGTACACGAAGCCGAATGAAACGATCATCCCTACTCGAAGTGCGTCTTTTTCTGCCTTGTCCTGCTCTTCTCACATAATTACTGGTCTCCCTGAACCGTTGGATACTGCGATGGATCGTTGAAAATGGTCGACGAAGATCTTTGGATATCACTCTGTAGGTTTGACCATTTCTTCGCATTTCGAGTGCCCTGGCAATCTCCCGTTGGGGCTAAGTCAGGCATAATTCAGTCCTCAACTCCAAAAAGACACACGATTTAAAAAAAACTAACAAAAAACAGTATTTCAATGAAATTTTAAATCAAACTCAGAAAGAAGAAATACTCGAAGTTCGCTCCAGATAAGGTGTATTTGAATAAAATTAAAACAATTGCATAAAATGTGATGTTCAGTTGTTTTCTTAATTTGAAAATATTTCTTTTTAAATTAAATGACGTATAAACCAGTCAGCTACCTTATATGATACTGATATCAAACCTTTATTTTATGTTCCGCTAAATATGCCGGTGTGTGTATAAAACAATAAAAAATAAAATTCCCATTTCTGTCAAAACCCTACTTCTGAGGTGCATATCGCCATACTAATAATAATAATAATCACCGTGGCAAGAGCTTTAATCTGAAATAGGTTTGAAATCTGATGGTGGGCGGGGACGATTTTTTGGATGGCCTTTTAATCAGAACTCCCAGCAAAGCTCGGTTACCCAGGTGCTTATAGGTAAAACTAGCATCATTACTAATTATTGTTGTCATTAAAATACATACATTAGGTATTTCATAAGTTATAGAGGATAAAGCGACATTGAGTTTGGATTTCATTCTGTTTTGAACGATTTGACTCGGGCAAACTATTCAGTTTTATCAATTGATTTGAAAAATAACATTTTATCGTTCTATGATTGCTTATTCGCATTTATAGGAATTACAATTCCTTGCTTATCTAACTTAGATAAGTGCAGCTCACTTTCCGCTGATTATGTGTATTATAACTTTATGATAATTTTGTATTGTTCACCTAGGGTTGTCACTTGCCAGTTCGTATAACTAAAGTTCGAAAAGCCTGACAAAAAAGCCTGCCTGAAAAGCCAAAACGATACAATGTAGTAAGGTCCCAGATAGACGAGGCGCGCACGCAAGTACTTGTTAAGAATATGTACATTGTGGTCGATATAGCTCAATTTGCGGCGGCCGAGTTTTAATTCTTGTGGTCATATAAAGGTCCTAATGCTGGCGGGGCGGGCAACGGCCGACTAATGTAAAATCTGGCCGTGGCAACCCAAAATCTTGCGTGTGTCCGACTATATTCGGACGTATTATAAGTGATAACCCTATGTGCATTGTGCACCGCTTCATGCGAATGCTTACGAGGCAATCGTCGCGAACCGCATTGGGCAATGTCTGCAAAATTTCTGATGAAATGGAGCGTCACTCAGTTGTCATCATTGCATTGCGACAAATATAAAGATGCAGAAATCATAAGTAATAATCATTTTGTTCGCTTTCGTTGATTTAAATTTTGAGGTCAAATATACTATCAAAACTTGCTTATGTTTTGTAATACAAGTATTTAAATTCCAAGAAATGTTATTGAAATAATAATAATTCTACTGTAGACTAGCCTAACCTTACAAAATCACATTCCGATTAGCTTTAACTAAAAATATTTAGGTATACGCTGTCATCTAAAGAATGACCTAATAATTAAGAGATTACAGATTTCCACAATCAACTGTATGTAGCCACCTGTCTAAACTTTGGTAGAACTCGTCTACAAATCTTGCGGAGATGATATATTCAACAAAACAATAAACAATTTGATGTACATTTAGCTTGATGATGATGTCGCTTTCCTTTGCACGCCAAGTTGCTACGTAACACAAGCCATACACCATCCTTCCTATCGTTCAATCGGCCTAAGGCTGCTGGTTTGATCCAATCCATCCATACTTTGCATCGTCCATATTCACCACTCACGTATAACTGTCATGCCAATCCACGCCCGTACACCGTCAGCAGTTCCAAAATGGCCACATTGAGTGAATCGTATTATGAAATATCATCTATCGAAACGGAATAGATGATGTTTCATAATACGATTCATTTTATGTAGCCAGTTTAGACCACCTGCTGTTCTAAGTTCAAACTGATCCAATCGGCAGTGTCATGCTGATTGGACGATAATTTCTAATAACGGCCCTTTTAAACTCGGCTTTCGAGTTTGACTGGAGTTGAAGGCTGTTCAATAAAGCCTTTACAAAGTTCTCAATAAACTTTGACATTCGCTTTGTATGTAGGCAAGTATATACAGCGTTATACAGTTTATTGTGGTTATACAATATACATATTATACGATGCAGGAATTATCGACCGTGTGGACTACGATAAGCATCGAACTAATCTATTAAAACCTTTATAATAACTATCGAACAGTTATTGTCTTTTGGGTACTGATCATCTTTGGGAAAAAGTATTGACCCATCACCCAACTAACTTAGGTATAGAATAGTTAAAATATAAGCACTTATCATGTATATACAGTTCACTTAGCGATGCTTATGACAAATCCCAACCATTTTTGTTTTCGAACTTCGTAGTCGTAATTAGCGATGGCAAAAGGCTCATTTTTTTTAAATGTGTCAATGAAATTACATTTCTATGCATTATTACATATCATAATTCTATTTATTTCCCTTTTTTTCTGCCAGTTGATAGAGACAGAATAATGTATTGCTTTCATGTTACTAATCAAAGTAGATGTTGTAAACAGTTTTTAAATTAATTAAAACATATTATATCTCTCTCGAACTTGAGAATTTTTATTAACACTAGACTTGTCTAGTGTTTTCTTGTGTGTGTAGTGTGGTTTTAATTGCTAACCCTTGGGAACCCTTAGGAATTAAAACCACATAATTAAGATTGCAACTTTACAAATACGATTTGTATTATTACTCCTCGGCGTTATCGTAAAGCTAAACAATACAGAAGCCCAATTCACGTAATTATTTCTGTTAAATTCGCAGTATGGCTCTAGCGCAGTCAGCGCATACTATCGCACTGGAACCCAACTGTCAATTGAATGGAAATTAACCCCCTCCTGGGATGTAAACAAGTGTTGAGGAAGTAAACGCAATTACTGTTGGAAACAGGCCTGAAGGCCTGGTCTATTGTGATAATCTTTGGATCTTTGTTCGATAATCGACCTAACCTTGTAAGTGGTAGCTGTTCATTATGTGGGCATCTTATTTCCAAGGTGTGCAATCGTTAACAAAATCATTTACTTACTTTATAATAAGCTTTGGCACAGAAACGTTATTTTACTACTTTTTTTAATTGATTAATAGAAAGGTTGTGAACGTGTTCTGGGATCCTATTGTATAGGCGTATACATTGGCCCTTAAAAGATTTACTTGCTTTGCTAAGTCTTATTACTGTACATCTAGCTTAAGCTTATTTCTAGTATTTATACAATAGTATTCACTTTTCGTCTTGAAATTGCTTAAGTTTTTTCTAACGTATAACAAATTATCTAAAATATACTGAGAAGCTACGGTCAGTACACCTATTTCTTTAAACTTTTCTCTCAGAGATTCAAAAGGGGACATTTTATAAATAGCTCGAATAGCTCGCTTCTGCCGCACAAATATTGAATTTATCTCGGCAGCATTTCCCCATAAAAGTATGCCATAAGACATTATACAATGGAAGTAGCTGAAATAGACCAAGCATGCAGTTTCTTCATCTGAAATTTCTCTAATTTCTGAAATTTCTCTAATTTTTCTGACTGCATATGCTGCAGAACAGTCTATTTGCTATGAGGACCCCACTATAATTTACAATCTAGTGTAATACCTAGGAATACAGTGGAGTCTACCATGTATATTCTCTCATCATTGAGTAGTAAATTGGTTTGAACTTGCCTAACGTTTGGCAAGCTAAACTTTAAACATTTTGTATTATTTGCATTTAAAAGTAATTAATTTCTCAAGTATAATAAAAACCACTACTATACTTGAGAGAGCTCTGTTTACCTTGTCGTAATTTAATTGTTGTCGCTTCACTTTAAATATTAGTGAAGTTTCATCGGCTAAAAGTACTATCTCATGGAGATATATCGGTTGTACTGAATTTTACTGCAAGGGGACTGAGGAATGGGGTTTAATTTTTGCAAGGCAAGCCTTTTCGGCCTCTCTTTTTAATATTCCTTCTCTATACTGGGTCATATTTTATATTTTTTTAGAGGCAGCATTATGCTTTAAACTGATATAAGTAAAAAATGCTTACACACTTTAGTCTCTAACAATTAAAATAAAAGTTGTTACAAAATATATTAATACCCTGGAAACATGTTAGTCAATATCAGACATAGGACTGACGACAGCGGACTGTTGAAAAGGACATGAATTTGATGTTATACCAAAGATCTGACGATTTGAGAATATATTGTTGTGTTATAAGAACTTATATTTAAAATAAAGAGCTGAAATTGGTTGACCAAAAACTTAATAATACTTTTAGTTGATATAAATTAAAAAATTAGGTGATGAACTATTATTAATTTTACATTATTAACTTGTTACAGGTAGTTACCAACATTCTAAATGTGGAAAATTGAAACAACATTTTGATTGTAAGTAGAAAAATTCTTATTACTGAATACTGATTGTTTTTTTTTAACTCTATGAACTGAAAAATCTTAAATGTCTACTGGCTAAATGTAGGTAGGTACTCATTCACACTCAACGCAAAAAGTCCAACGCACACGTACCTACATGTGCCACTAGAAAGCGAAATAACTCATTTATCTCATTACGCAACGAAACAATTCAAAAATCAGCTGTTTCTCTGAAACGATAAGATCTAACTAGATCGATTTTCCCTCCAAAACCCACTGCATACTTAATTTCACCGGGGGCCGTGTGGTCCCCGGCAGAGTAGAATAGGACCTCCCTCATTCCCATCGAGGTGTCGTACGAGGCGACTAAGGTACAAATATGCGTGCAAGATCACCAGCACACAGGGTCGGAGAGCTCTGTTACTAATAAAGCCCTCGCCAATACGCCCTTGCCCAGCGCGGCGAGTAAGAGCAATTCTTCCCAATGAGACGCCCCAGAATACAACGGCCCTCAGTTCCGGGTGACCCCGCTATTCCCGGCCATCGTGGTGGCGGTCGTGGTCACGGTGGGGTAGAGGGTGCGAAGAATCCCCGGGAGTATCACGACCACCACCAACAACAATTACATTTGGCTACATATAATGCTCGTTCACTGAGGGAAGACGTCCATATTACTGAGCTCGAGTCAGAGATAGGTCACATTAACTGACATATCCTAGGGTTGTCCGAAGTCCGAAGACAGGGGGAGGACATGATAACCCTGGAATCTGGTCACCTACTCTACTATCAGGAGGGCGATAGGATGTCCCATGGCGGGGTTGGCATATTGATCAACAAGTTGTCTGTAACAATGTGATGGAAATCAGCAGTGTGTCTACGCAGGTAGCATACCTCGTTCTCAGACTTACCAAGAGATAATCTATAAAGGTAGTCCAGGTTTATGCTCCCACGTCGGCATACTCTTGACTATGAAGTCAAGGCCGTCTATGAAGATATAGCTAAGGCCATTCATAATACCACCAAGACTCACTTCACTGTTGTTATGGGGGACTTCAACGCCAAAGTGGAAGTACAAGAACGCGGGGAATCGGTGATCGGTTCGCACGGTATTGGTAGCAGAAACCAAAGGGGATGGTGGTCAATTTCCTCGAAGCCCAGAGGCTTTTTCTGAATAACTCCTTCTTTCAGAAGAAGCCTCAAACGAAATGGACCTGGCGGAGCCCCGATAGTGTGACCAAAAATGAGATAGACTTCATCATGACGAATAGCATGTATATATTCAATGATGTCACAGTGATCAACAGCTTTAATACTGGTAGTGATCACTTGTACGTGACACTCTGAATATAAACTTCCGTACTGAGAGAAATCGTCTGATGAAGTCTGCGCTGCGACCGTCACTGCACCATATCACTGCGGGATAACAAAAATTCTAGATGGAATTAGAGAATCGGTTCAGCCTGCTGGAAATCATTTTACGTTGGACGTTGATCAATGTGTCAATAAAATCACGACTATTGTCCGAGAGATGGGAGGGGCATTTTGCCAACGGAAACGTAAGGTAAACAGAGTAAGGTGTCCAAGATCTCAGCAGAAACAGTAGATCTCGCGCGACAGAGACGGGAGATGGCAGCGGATTCGTCAGAGTGTCGCCTTCTCAATAATCGTATAAAAAAGCGGCTACGTTTAGACCTACGCCAAAGCAGTACTCAAGAAATCGAAGATGCAATAAGGCGAAACAAAGGCTCGAAAGTATTTGCTAAGCAATTGGGAAAGAGTCATCTGACGAAGCTGACGACATCTAATGGTCGAGTCGTCACATCGAAAACGGATCTACTTGTTGAAGCTGAGACATTCTACGGACAACTGTACTCTTCACATGCACCGAAACCCACAACTCTCGATAGAGACAATAAACGTGCCCAACTATTCCGCCACTTCACGGACGAGGACTTCGAGAGCACAGAGACCCAGATGGCTCTAAGGGCACCTCAAGAACAACAAGGCAGCTGGAGATGACGGTATTACAACTGAGCTTTTAAGAACTGGAGGGCGTCCAGTCCTAGACCAGCTACGGAAGCTATTTAATACCGTCCTTCAGAAAGGCACAATGCCGGAGGCGTGGTCCAGAAGTGTGATCATTTTGTTCTTCAATAAAGTGATAAAACGCTCCTAAAGAACTACCGACCGATATCACTTGTGAGCCATGTCTATAAGCTGTTCTCAAGAGTCATCTCGAACCGTCTTGCCCGAAGATTCGACGAAGTTCGAAACCCAGCCTGTTCCGGAGGCTACAGTACGGTGGATCACATTTACACACGGCGGCAGATCGTACAAAAGACCGAGGAGTATAATCACCCTCTTTGTTTTGCGTTTGTGGACTACGAAAAAGCCTTATACTCCATCGAAACCTGGGCTGTTCTATAGTCTCTCCAGCGTTGCCAAGTCGATTGGCGATATATTGAGATGTTTAGATGTCTACATAAAGCCGCTACGATTACTGTCCAAATGCAAGATGTCCAGACAAGACCAATCCCATTTCAGCCTGGAGTGAGACACGGAGACGTCATTTCTCCGAAACTCTTTATCAACGCACTGGAGGGCGTCTTCAAAACACTGGACTGGAACGGACGAGGCATCCGTATCCGAGGCAATATAAACGGCGAATACATCTCACACCTTCGAATCGCAGACGACATAGTCATTATGGCTAAATCGCTGGAGGGCTTGACGGTAATCCTGCAAAGCCTAAGTGTTTCTTCCAGACGGGTGGGTCTAGGAATGAACTTGGATAAGACAAAAGTCACGATCAATTCATTCGTAGACCCAATGCCAGTCATCGTGGAAAATGTTAGCATCGAAGTTGTTCAGGAATACACGGGACAGATTGTGCAATTGGGTGGGAACAACATCGACAAGAAAGCTGACAGAAGAATACAGTTGGGCTGGGCAGCATTCGGAAAGCTTCGACAGATCTTTAAGTCGACACTGTCCCAGTGCCTCAAATCGAAGTCTTCGCCCAGTGCGTCCTTCCGGTCCTTGCCTACGGAGCCGAGACGTGGACACTCACAAAAGGCCTCGACCACAAGTTCCAGGTCACTCAACGAACCATGGAGAGGGCTATGCTCGGAGTCTTTCTGAAGGATAGAAATCCGGAATCAGGGAGATCCGACGAAGAACAAAGGTCAGCGACATAGCCCTCAGGATAAGCAAACTGAAGTTGCAATGGGCGGGGCATATTTGTTGAGCAGCCGATGGCCGATGGGGCAGAAAGGTTTTGGAGTGGAGACCGCGAACAACCCGCCCCGTAGGACGACCTCCCGCGGGGCGGACCGACGACCTAAAGAGAGTGGCGGGAAGCGGTTGGATGCGGAAGGCAGAGGACCGGGTATGGTGGCGCGAAATGGGAAAGGCTTATTCCAGCAGTGGACAACTACAGGCTGTCGATGATGATGACTTAATTTCATGGAAATACTTTAAGCGCTTCTTTTATGTTTTGGTTACTAGTTACTACCTTACGTTGAATAAACATACTTAAATAATTTTATTTAAGACCTACACACATAAAAATTATTAATTAATTTATTTATTATTATTTATTTTTTTTATTTTGTAATTAGTTTTAATCTAGCCTATTTACCCTAAAATTTTATTTCTTTTCAGTTTTTAAGATGATACTGCCTACAATTTAAACTTACGTAAAATACAACACAAAACTTTCATTCCTTCTACCGACAATCGGCTGTTGAAAGTATAGAAAGGAACATTCTTACCTAAAATTAAACCTATTATCTGCTGTTATAATCTCTTAACCTCGACACACACTACCTAATATAGTATATTAATAACAATTACCTAACAAGAATTGCTCGTTTAAACTATAAGATATTGTTGTTTCCTTAAAATAATAAAATATATTATAAAGGAAATCATTAATAATAAGCTACATACTGAAAATGTAAAATGTTTTGCTGTCTCTTTTAAAATAACACTATACCAGAGTAACCACAGACTAAAATATGTCATAATCCACTAGTAATAGGTTCGTAATGTGAATCGACATATTAAGTAAGTCATTCGTACTAGCGGTTTTTTTTTTGCTTGTCCCTATCGTGGACAGGGATCGTTTTGTGCCACTTCTTTTTTATTCTCATATAAATATGCCTGCATTCTTTACCAATTTACATATACTACATTACATACAATAATTACAATATTCATTACATTTAGTCTACATTCACAATAAAATACAATATTTCACATCTATACAATTTTTAAAATAAATACAAAGATGGTGCAAAAGCTTAATACTAAAATAAAATGTAAACAATTGTATCAAAATTAATCTAAAGGCCTACGACTACTATCACAGCATTTGGACATCACCACTGCAATTTCTTTTATTAACAACATTCACAATTTTAATGCAATATTGCAGGAAAATTTCCCTGCTCTTTCCCCCCAGTATGTTAGGTAGACTCTCACCCGACATCGTGGTGCCCAATTTTTGCTCAATATCATACCTATTTCTAGCAAAAATCGGGCACTCGAGTAACAGGTGAGGGACCGTCTCCGCAACTCCGGGCTAGAGTACTCCGAGGAATACTCCGCTCGTACTAGCGGTTAGCCCATTAGCAAAGATAAAAGAATGTGGAAAATTCAACCGTTTTAAGTATTATAACGATAATACACTCATTACTTACTGGGAAATGTATTTAGTCAGGTATATAATTTGTAATGAGAAGTAACTTAAACTATAACATATATTTCATAAAGTGATTTTATTCCACTTTTGAATTTAAATTATTGTAATCTCTTAAAATAATAAGAATTTCCAAATTTCTTAAAGATTTATAGTAACCTTAAGTTAGTTCAAAAGTTAACATTCTTAAACAAATCCTGGCTGCAATAATCCTAATTAATCTCTACTTATAATATTGTTATTATTATAAAGAGGAAAGATTTGTTTGTATGCATTGATTATGCTCCGAAACAACTGGACCTATTTTGATGAAATGTGGCACAGATATAGAGTAGACCACGGGGAAGGACATAGGCTTCTTTTTATCCCGAAAAAGTACAGTGATCCCGTGGGATACTGTATTTACGAGGCGGCAGTGCCGCGGGCAACATCTAGTAATTCAATAAAAATATACCTAGGTATTCTTTTGATATCCTTAATTTCGTAAGTGAGTGGCTATAACATAAGTTCTTGAGATACACAAAAAGAACAATAAAGAAATAGTGCTAATAAAGGAAATTCCTGAACTATCTAGATATCTTCATCGTTGTCCGCTGGCCTCGCTGGTTGTTTTTCATTTCATAGGTTAAGGTCACTACCACCCACTGAAACAATGAGTGTCATGGGCGAACTTGAAAACTTTGTAATTAAACAAACTTCAATGTTATCTGTGTACTTCTCGAGTCATTATTATTATTACCATCCAACACTAACGACCCTTGTCCTCACTGCTGTGGATTGGGTATCCTTCTCATTGTGAGGATTAGGCTATTGTCCGCTGCTAGCAGTGCTAGCCTTCTGTAAATTGGCAAATTTCTCTTGTCTTAAGATACTGTTATCGTTTCAGTATTCGGCTGTTTTATTCTTTACAGACAACTGGACATCCTTACGATGTTTGGGCGTTTGTGTGATGTACACCCACATGAAAGAAACAGGGCCGAACCTGGGCCTTTAGTCAAGATGCATTCGATAATTTCGACGGCGAAGTTCGAAAACAAAATGTGTGGGATTTGACATAAGGCCTCGCAAGCGATATGTCAATTAGCGATTCCGCGCGCGAGTTGAATGCAGTCGCGGCCTGAGGTGAGGGGTCCCCCGCCGCCCGCACACCACACCTCACGCGCCGTAAGTTTGACGAGTCTCTGTGTGTCTGTCCGTGGCATCGTAGTTCCCAAATGGATGAACCGATTTAGATTTTTTTTATAGCTTTTTTTTTAGCTAAGAACATTTTGGATCATATCAGCTTTTAAAGCTGACATGATCCAAAATGTTCTTAGCTATGATTCATCATCATCAGCTCGCTCACTGCTTAACAATTCGGGGATACAAATTTTTTAAAATTTTGTTTGTTTACCCTTGATACCAATAATTGCATTCCTTAGCTGCTGTGCAGTCAACTTGCGCGCGGACTATACACTCCACTAGTAGGACACGTTACTCACATTCTACTATATTATTGGATTTACGAGTTGGTTGGTTCTCCAATTGATTTCACGGCGCTCGCTGATTGACTAACTTACGTCAATTGAAAATCCGAAGCCAATGCAGCGTGCAAGAAAATTCTAACTATTCGTTTAACAACGGCTTCGGTTTTTCGGTTCGGTTATTGTTTTATCAATGCTTAATTTAACAAGGTAAATGAGTAATATGCTCGTTCCAGGAAGACGTTTGCCATATATTTTTCTTAATTTGTGTAGAAAATCGCAAGAAAACCAGTAGTAGGTAGAGGTAATTGAGCGTGGCGAACTACAAGCCATATAATCGTCCAATCGAATTCAACAGTTCTATATTGACATAAACCATCGTCACGCTTATAAGCAAGTGCCACATAGGACAATGTGAAGTATCACTGTGGGCCGCACCCACTTGAGAGGAGGAGAAAGTAAAAAAAAAAATTCGGCTTCAAAGGTACGGTTCAAATAATGAATGGGGTGAGTAAGCGGAAATTTTTTGTTTGTGCTTATGTGAGGGACATGGCCTCACAAGTCACAGCCTACAGCCCTGGCCCTTGGACCATGCTCCCTATGGCCATAGGGTAAATACGCCGCTGCAAGGGCCGAGGCTCGCACGATGATGGCAATAGATCGTCATGCCAATCCACGCCCATACTTCTACACGCCGGTCAGTTCTACACCAATCATGTTAAACTGACCGTAGTTCTAACTGATTGAATTGAACTCATCAAGCCGATAGATTGGATGGTGTATGGCTTTCAATATAAATCTCACGTTGAGGGGAGAAACGTGCCCCAGTAGACTTCATTAGTGGTCAAAGATAGGATGTAAATTTTTCATAATAATATTAATTAAATATTGAGAAAACAAAAATGTTCGTAGCCTGACGTTTTATAGCCTAAATTCTAAAGCCTTCCTCTTGTGGATCAGGATGAATGGACAATCTAACAAAGAGAAAAAAATCTAATCGACCCGGTAGTTTCAGAATTTAGCACGTTCAAACAAACAAAGAAACTCATGCTTTAGGTATTACATTAGTATAGATAAGTCCTTATATTTAACCTTTTGTCAAGTTTGGAGTTTAGAAACTCGGCGAAGTAAGATACATACATACATATTTAATGAGCACGCGTTTTCGCCGGCTCACGTGTTCGACAAAAAAACATATTTCCGAATATTGTCGAAACCGTCTATCCGATACGGCCGTTTTCGTCATACGTATAATTTAATTAAAATTAAAATTTAGAAAAGTCAAATATTTTAAAGTTTAAAAGTCTGTTGCACAATCTACTCATACTTGTCAGTCGGGTAGCTAATATTTGCATTTTTTGTGTCTAGGTAGTGCACAGGTATTTTATATAAATTTGTTAGAATACTGAAGCATACTTACATTCTATCCTACTACTATTATAAATGTGAAAGTTTGTAAGGATGGATGGACGTATGAATGTATGTATGTATGCTCTTTCGCGTAAAAACTACTGAACGGATTTTGATGAAATTTGGTATGGTAGTAGTTTGATCTCTGGATTAACACATAGGCTACTTTTTCTCCCGAAAAAGTACAGTGTTCCCGTGGAATACTGTATATAATTCTTAAGGACTTCTGTAGTCCCTCTATTTAGTGCTGCTGATAAAAAACTTACATAGTGTACAATAACGGTCTTCTTACGTCTCATCCAAATTCATAATCTTAACTGTAGGACCAAAGATTAAAAAATAAATGTAGAATTTTGGCTAATCTTATCGCTCTAATTAATGAAGCAATTGACAAGCCATAACGAATTACAAACAGGTGCGTCGGGGTTTTAAATTTTAGTGTAGCTGCACCTGGTACCAAATTAGTACGATAGGAATGTTTGAATGATAAGAAACATAAGTCTCGATGTAAACAAAATCGATTTAGTCATCGAAATGGCCTTAGATGTGCTAGAGCTAGACTTTCAGGTGAAGTGGCTGATAGGGCTGGTTTGCGCTAAGGATCGGGGTATGTTGTTATTACATCTAAGATTTTTGTTGTTTTTTCTTTCTTTTTAGGTTAACGTACCCATAGGGTAAAAACGGAACCATATTACTAAGACTCTGCTGTCTATCTGACTGTCTGTTTGTCTGTCTGTCTGCCACCAGGCTATATCTCATAAAAGGTGTTAACAAGACAGTAATGGAAATTTTCACAGATGATGTATTTCTGTTGTCGGTATAACAAGAAATGCTAAAAAACAGAATAATAAATTATATTTATCAATCACGCATAAAACTAGTTATTAAAGATCTTACAATTTCAAGTATATAATATAGTACATGTTTTGCCGCTTTATTGGCATGCAAATATTAGAAGATACAAATATCAGGCCTCTGTCACTCGATTTAGGTACTTGCGCGCGCTAATAGTGCTACCAGACACTCGAACTTAGTCCGCGGACCATATCCGCGAAACGAACCCGATGTCCCTACACACGACGGATTTGGTTCGGCAGACCGAATTGAAAACTCGACAGTGTGTTCGGTTATCAGCTATATTGTATTAGCACAGGGTTCTATTTACAGTGATGTTTTTCGGTGACTCCTCAAAATTAACCCTTAATTCGACCCTGATTAGTTATACTATTTACAGGTATAAGAGATAATAAGCTAGAAAAGGTTATGTGTTAAACATAAAGACTTACGCGTAAATGACATTAAACTAACGTGTCACATAATCTGATTTCGTGTGTTAGCACTTTAAGGTTCATTTTCCCACGCAACTGTCACCTTCCAGTAACTGTAGGCATTTAAAAAAGTAGGTATGGAATTCTTTGTATAGAGTGCTTTATCTGTTACGTAGTAACTTTTTAGTATTCACTAATATGTGCTAATATAGGTACATTTTAAAATTTCACATTTATTGAACATTCATAATTTACATTTAATTGATATTATTACTTAATACATAATATTTATTATTTATAAATAATAGGTCTTCACCTATGAAATTGCCGTTCTGCAGCAGATTCTTACCAAACGCGGTGAGCATTACTCCAGATGTGTATTGTGAAGAACTGAACACAATGATGGAGAAGCTGGCACATCTCCAACCAGCATTGGTCAATCGCTCGTCTCTGCTGCTCATGCACGGCAACGCGCGACCTTATACTGCACAGCAGACGGTCTCTCAATTGCAAGAACTGGGGTTGGAAGCTGTCCGTCATCCGCCCTACTCACCAGACCTTGCGCCTACAGACTACTACTTTTTCCAGAATTTGGATAACTTCTTGGCGGAAAAAAAATTCAATACCCGAGAGGCAGTACAAAATGCCTTTGAAGAATTTGTTGCCTTCCGTCCAGCTGATTTCTTTAAGAAGGGCATCAATAAAATGCCACTGCGTTGGCAAAGACGCATTGATTGCATGGGTGATTACTTCGATTACGAGGGCGACACTGAAAATTTCGGGAATCAAGGAAGTGACACAACATTACTATTTAAAAATGTATTTATTGCTTTTCGAAGTATTCTCCGCGAAATTTGACACATTTTTCCATACGATGGAACCAATCATTGAAGCAACCATTCCATTCGGAAGTTGGGGTCTCCAAAATGGCCGTTTTGTAGGCGTCCACAGCTTCTTCAGGTGATGAAAATCTCTGACCACGCAATTTATTCTTTATTTTAGGGAAAGTATAGAAATCATTAGGGCTTAGGTCGGGGCTGTACGGCGGATGGTCTAATAATTCTATGATTTCTTGCTCTAAAAACTCTTTTGTTCTGTGCGCGGTGTGAGAACTCGCATTGTCGTGATGGAGGATGATGCGGCGGTTGCAGTCCTCTTTACGGAGTTCAGAAACGACCTGTGGCAAACAAATGTTAGCATACCATTCTGCATTAACCGTTCTTTGTCCCTCAAGAGGAATAGTCGCAACATGGCCGGTTTTGGAGACAAACGTGGCCACCATTTTTTTTGCAACACTCCGTGAACGAAAAATTTTTATTGGCTTTAACTCATTTTCGAACACCCAAACTCGTGACTGGTTTTTTGTTTCGGGTTCGTACGCGTATATCCAGGATTCGTCACCTGATACGATGTTGTATACAGCATTTGAGGATCCTGCGTGGAATCTTTCGAGAGTTCTGACGCACCAAGTAACGCGAGCCGATTTTTGCTCTTCACAGAGCAAATGCGGTATCCATCGGGAAAACAACTTTTTTACACCTAATTGTTCATGCAAGATTATTTGTATTTGACTCATGCCAATGTCTAAAGTTGCCTGAATTTCGCGGTATGTCACATGTCGATCTTCCTCAATCAGCTTACGCACAGCATCAACGTTTTCTTGGGTGACTGCAGTTTTTGGACGACCTTGACGCGGATCATCACTGAGCTTGACACGTCCACGTTGAAATTCAGCAAACCAGCGATAAATTGTGGTTTTGGATGGGGTTTCATCACCTAATGCAGAAATCATCCGGTCAACACACTGTTTTTGTGTTAAACCACTTCGAAAGTCATAATAAATCATCGCTCTAGAATTTTCTCGAGTCAATTCCATTTTCTCAACGACTAAACAAGTTTGACAAGACCTTGTGACAAGACCGAGAATCTTTTTTTAAATAAATAAACGGTATTCGATTTTTAAAACCAAGGAGTTTTAAATTAAAAAGATTTTAATATGACAGGAACAGTGGAAATATTCCATTCCCGATACTTTTAGTGCAGCCCTCGTAATACAAATAAAAAATACATGAAAAAAAATCGTTTAAATTTTTTTTTATACAAAACGGCAATTTCATTGGTAAAGACCTAATATAATATTTTACTGGGTGTTTTTCCAGACAGTGTCAAAACTTCTAGGAGTGAATATACACTTGAATATAAGCAACTTTTACTATGGGATCAACTTTCCTACTTGGAAAAAAATAATCTGCTGTTTCCTACAAAATTCTATCTATGCCGTAGATAGCCCTTTTGTATTAAACAGCTGATTTTTTTTCAAGCAAGAAAATTTATCCCATAGTAAAAGTTGCTTATGCGCGCGTTTTTTTTTTAATATGTTCCACAGTGTTTATTGTTTATCCATAGATTACACGACTGTACAAACAGTCAACAGTCACAACTCACCGCTTCACTCGTAGATTGCAAGCTACATATTAGGTGTAGGTACAGTCGGTACTTGGTATTGGTTCGTAGGATTCTATGCTTTATCTTTGTTGCGATCATGGCCTATTTAAGCCGCGACGCAAAAAGAGGTTTATTACTTATTATAAGTTTGACGTGTCTGTTGTCTGTCAACAGCCTCCGTGGTCTAGTGGTTTAGAGCTTGGCTCTCGACTCGGAGGTCGTGGGTTCGATTCCCGCATTGGAATAACAAAAAATCTTGTTTCCAAGTTTGGTTAGGACAATGCAGGCTGATCACCTGATTGTCTGACAAGAAAGATGATCCATGCGTCGGATGGGCATGTAAAAAGTCGGACCTGCGCCTGATATCTCACCAGTCGTGTCGGTTATTCGTCCCACTGGGTTACGAGAGTAAAGGAAGAGAGAGTGCTCTTATGTACTGCGCACACACTTGGGCACTATAAAATAACTCCTGCTTAGCTGGCCTGGTTTCAATTAAACCGGCCACCGTCACTGAAATCAGTGTGGGGAGCTATGTCTGACAGACAGACGTCTGTCTGTCCGTGGCATCGTAGCTTCTAAACTAAAGGTCCGATAACGATGGGGTTTTTTTGTTTAAAACCTAACTTGATCGAGAGTGTATAATTCATCATCATCATCAGCTCACTCACTGCTTGAAATTTCTGGGCTACTTAAATGTTGTTTATAATGTTTTGAGTAGCTTAAGTAAAATGTTAAACGTAGGAAGCTTAACGTTAATTGTCAGAGAGACGAGTCTTTAACGTACACTTGTTGTAAACCAGATCCAGAATTCTCGTAAGTCGTATGCTTTAACTTAGACTCACAATTTACTTTTAATGAATAATATATGAATCGTCTTCATATCATAAACTGATTTTTGGAGTTTGGACCAATCGAAACGCGTTAAACGTTGGTTCGACGTTTACGAGAATACCATTTTTCTGTTAAACATAGATGCGAGACTGCATCAAAACTGTATTATTGTAAGATTTAATTAGCAGAAACGAGCTAAAAATAATTTGTAAAATAAAATATCTTTTTATTCTATATGGGCCTGATCACAATCTTCTAACTGCTTACTTTATAATTGAGCAACAGAGACAAAACATGCCAATAAGCTATCTGACACTTACTAGTAGATTATGAAACAGGCCCTACTTTACCTTTTTAATTTTTTGTCCCTTACAATCTTTCGATGTCATATTATGATGGTTTCGTAAGTATTTGTACAGGAGCTAGTATTACGCCACGGTTACGTCGCGGATTGTAATCAGGCGATCCGTCTTTTTTGTGGACAAACCCAATTAATGAAACCACATTCACCGACAATTATAAACTAAGAAGTACATAAAACTGTGAAATGGTATTTAACAAATTTGTATTACAGTTTAAAATTGAGCTTCATTATTTTGACAACCTTAACTGTGTGGTCCACAGTAGTCTTGTTTGTTTAGTTTTGTAATTACATGAGTGCTGTTATTAAATCATAATGTAGTACTAGCAATAAAGGAAAAACCTTCATAATATTAGGAAAAGGTTGGGGCCTGTAGCTTTTTAATTTGTGTTATTATGTATGTACTACATGTGCTTAAACATCCTAGCGTATTTATTCTATGCTACTAATATTATAAATGTGAAAGTTTGTGAGGGTGGATGGATGGATGGACGGACGGATGTTTGCTACCCTTTCACGCAAAAACTACTGAATGGATTTCGATGAAATTTGGTATGATAGTAGTTTATGCTCTGGATGGATATGGAAAAACTGAATGTTTTGGTCACATTATATACCTACTATTAGGTTTAGCCCGCGGCTCCGCCCGCGTAAATAGATTATATTTACGCGGGCGGAGCCGCGGGCTAAACCTAGTAGTAGGTATATAATGTGACCAAAACATTCAGTTTTTGCTTATTATGCAACGACAATTCGCGAGTCGCGAGTCGTTGCGGTGAACGCATTCCTCTGATTACTGCATTCGTACTTCGTAATCACGCGATTGTTGCGAAATTGCTTAATTAATAGCGAGTTTATGAAATAATTTAATTATTTCATAAACTCGACATTTGTTTACAACTCGACTTCTCGACGTGCGCTGCGTTTTAACATCAGGCGATACGATATCGTTACGGGTACAATATTGGAGCGAGTAAAATGTTTGAAATATTATGTCGAGTTCGAAAACCGATATCGAGGAACAATGTGAAAGGCAAGTACATCCTACTACTATTATAAATGTGAAAATTTGTGGGGACGGATAGATGGATATTTATTACTCTGTGACGCAAAAACTACTGAACAGATTTTGATGCAATTTGGTAAGGTTTAGGCTCTGGATTAAAACATAGGCTACCTTTTATCCCGAAAAAGTGTTCCCTTGGGATACTTTATTTACGCGAGCGGAGCAGCGGGCCAAGCTAGAGTATTTTATACATTTTACTTGGCCCAATATCGGACTTCGTCGTCGTAATTAAAGCGATGTCAACTTGGCTAAAGGCTCTGTTTATTCGAGTTTGGTCGTAACGATAGATCGCCTGTGAGTGGAGCCAATTACGTCGTAGAATTATTAATTATATTTATTTTTATATGAATAAAAATATGTAAAAATATTGTAATATTTTACGACGCATGCAAATTACTATGCTCACATAAACACGAGATATTTAAGCACCCACCTATATAACGATTTTGCAAATGCTTAGTAATTATATATTTAAATACCAGCGCGGCGTCACATAACACACGTTTACACAGGATTTGAGTCAGCTTACTGCTTAGCCTTTACAAATACAAACATAAGAAATATTAATTCTAAACTACACCGACCGGCTCTATATATTAGTAATATTTTACAGCTCGACAGTGGACATTGTTCTTTGGTAATGTATAATGTATTAAAATAAGAGCTCTTCTCAAACAGGTCTCGTTCAAAACGCGGCAAATAGCTTTATTACTTCCGTCTAGCTGTCTAGTCTGCGTCTGTGAGATACACGCCACAACCAGGGAATCGAACGTGCACTTTCTCGAGTGCGAATTAAACGGTTCACCTGCTAGGTCACGGAGCTCTTACAATACAATATTATAATCCCATCAATAGCCACATAACTTGACTAAGGTGTAGATTTTGTGCAGTTAGGCTGGTAGAGTTAGAAGTTTGGTAGAGTCAGAAGCTTGGTTTTACATGACATCTGATAGCTTTTTGACAGTGCGAGTCATTTGGTATCGTCTTGGCATCACTTTACATGAAAATGTTTTTCATGGGTTTTCCCTTCTTTTTGAAAGTTGTTATGATTTTTTTTTATTGTTACTATTTATAACACGGATCCCTACAACAATTTTCAGACTTGTAGAGTAACATTTGTGTAGGTAAGTCTCTTACAAATTTTCATCCCCTACTTTAAAGGGTTGGAGGATAAAAGTTCCAAGTTTAACTAAACTTGAACTAAACTTGACATGTTTAATTAGTCTGCTACTGGGACATATTCTGAAAATTTCGTTTATCTGGTATAATCCAAACCGAAGTTATGGGTCCATTCCACTGGCTTATGAGAGTAAAGGAGAGAGGGCTCTTGTGTACTGCGCACACACTTAGGCATTGTAAAATAACTCCTGCGTAGCCGGGATGATTTCCACGAAAGCAGCCACCGAAATCGGTGTGAGAGTTGTATAATTATAATCCAACAAAATTATATTTTACTTCATAATAGTTACTAGCTGCAAATTTTGTAACAATCAGTTCAGGAGCAGTGAGCACTTAACCAAGCTCGCCACCTACGCGCGCACTTGGCTTGGAGACGTTGAGAGAGCGTCACGCGTCAGACGACGTTGATCCTATAGTTACCCCATAGTACTTCTAAAGTCATCTGTTACTTTTATTGTAATGAAGCCTAATCTAGTTTAGTCGTTCTAAAGTCGTTCGACGAACTATACAGGTACAGAGTACAATATCAATAATCAACAGCTTGATAAAAATACAATAGATCTGATACATTTTGAAATAAAAGTCAAATTAAAATGACCTATTTCGATTTGACTTTTAGTTTTGCGGGTAGGTACAGTGAACTACTTAATTCTAATCGCGTCGCAGTTAAATATGTATTGTATTTGATATTTGTTGCATTTATATTTTGAACAAATATATTTTTGTTTTGGAATTTCTTGTTTGAACAACAAATTACCCGACTACGGCGAAGCCAAAAGGAAAGGTAATGATTTTGGCAGTCTATGTATAATTGTACAATGTACATATACTATGTATGTATGTGTATGTTCCGCCGTAGCGACTAAACTACTGGTCCGATTTTAAAGAATGAGGTGTCAATCGATACTTAATAATAGTCCGGGTAACATAGACGATACTCATTTACGTAGTCGCGTAATAGTTTTTTATAAAAATTATAGTTATTTGTATGTAAATTCATGTCGACATGAACCTCAACCAGGGCTTTGATCCGCCATACTCATAAAATTTTGCTGTTGATGTCCTAGTATCTCAGTGTGGCCCAAGCATTACGTTGGGGACGACAACGCGACGTGATGGCGTTTACGGCGGTAATTGACTCAATTAAGTGTATCGACTCGCTAATGATGTCCTATTAGCTCGTCTCCGTATGGTGCTGTTTATGATGAAGAGTGTAGACGCTATATTTTGATGTGATGTGTTAGTAAAACGGTGTCTTATAAATGTCGTAGGATAATTGAAAAATTACATTTTGCCGCGATAAAAAGTAGCCTATGTTCTTCCCTGTGGTCTTATCTATATCTGTGCCAAATTTCATCAAAATCTCTCCAATAGTTTTGGAGCCTATTCAATGACTAATTTTAAAGTATAATAAAATGAAAACAGGTTCCGAAAATGTGAACATTATAATATAATAATATTATAATGTTCACATTTTCGGTTCACATTCAGAATATTAATCCAAATACGTTGAAAAGGAACAAAATTTGACTTATATCCAATTGCCTGCTCTATAAAGGATAGAACCTGATAATAAGATAAAATAATACCGTGTAAGTAATTGCAGGAGCAACAAAAAAAAACCTTTTTTTTCCTTAATTAACTATTTTTATAATTAATATTGATAAACAATCTCACAAAATGAGCCGATTCTTTTGCATAGGCCTTTTGAGGCGCCTAACATTTTATGATTTTTTCTCTATAGTCTATACAGTATAGTAGGTACCTACTCTGTTTAGAATATTAATGATCATAAATATTTAATACGACCAAATTAATGTTTCATTGTAGTTCTTTATTGCACAGTAAAGTGACATTTAAATTGGTAGCATTATACATATGTATAGTAGCATTGTATGTGGAGACATGTCGACACTTTTTCTGCCCATTCAATTTTGATGATTGATTTGACAGCGACTGTGCCAACAGTAACGGAACACCGACCGCACCTGTGACCGAGCCCACAATGTACGGTCGCCGACTGCGACGGATCCGATGTACAACATATTTTCAGTCTTGTTACTATAGTAATAAGCTCCAAAAGTGCTACACCGGATCTGTCGGCTACCGTACACCCTTAGGCTGGGACTATTATATTATGATCCGGAATCCGGAAGGCCGTAGTAAATTTAGAGCATTGAAATAGAACTCTGAACTAATATAATAAAGCTGAAAATCGAACACGCAAGTGTCGAGTCAAATGTCAATGTCATATATTATGACAGCTTGAACCTCGACACTTCGATTTTCAACTCTATTGTATTAGGATTTAGGGCAGAGTTCTATTTTCAGTGCTCTGAATTTTCCGGGCCCGTCGGATTCCGGATCATATAGCCCCAGCCATGCTTCGGATATGGAATATATAATAATGGAAATGTTTCGAGTGTCGAGCTCTCATATTGACATTTTCTCGACACTTATGTGTTTGATTTTCAACTCTATTGTATAAGCGCAGCTACTGCCTTCTGGATTGCGGAGCATATAGTCCTAGCCTTATACACGGTTATATAATATGAATACTGTATGAAACAATACAACACTTTAGATTTAGATATTGTCTTGCGTGAAGTGATCTTAATAAAAGTATTCTGGTTTTATAAGCTTATTTCTTCTGTATCATAAAAGTATGACAATTCCGAAGGCTATGTGAATGGAAGATCCGAATTTTCTAATGATTCTAATGAGGGAAATGTTACCTATTGTCGCATACCAATCATACTTTCAGGTATACTCAGTTAGCTAACTAATGCGCGTATTCCACCACACTAAATTCCGAAATTCTAATAAGGATCTTAAAAAGAAAGCTAATTAGACTTTAGTAAGTCAGAACTTTAGAAACCACGCTTCTTCCGATTTAGGATGCTTATTCCAAGTAAGGAATATGTTCGTCCGCTCTGTATGGCGTATGTGGATTATGAGAAAGCCTTCGATTCGATCGAAACCTGGGCGGTGCTTCAGTCTCTTCAGCGGTGCCAAATTGACTATCGCTATATAGAAGTGTTGAAGTGTTTGTACAACAATGCCACCATGTCGGTCCGAGTACAGAATGGAAGTACGAAACCTATCCAATTGCAGAGAGGTGTAAGGCAGGGAGATGTCATCTCTCCTAAACTCTTCACCACAGCATTGAAAGATGTTTTTAAACTCCTAGACTGGGAAGGATACGGCATCAACATAAATGGCGAATACATCACTCACCTTCGGTTTGCTGACGATATAGTCATAATGGCAGAATCGCTGGAAGACCTTAGCGCCATGCTCGGTGACCTCGATAGAGCTTCCCAGCGAGTGGGTCTAAAAATGAACATGGACAAGACGAAAATTATGTCTAATGCCCATGTTGTACCCGCTCCAGTATTTGTTGGGAACTCTAAAATCGAAGTTGTTGACGAATACGTCTACCTGGGACAGACAGTCCGATTAGGCAAGTCCAACTTCGATAGTGAGGTCCAACGACGAATCCAACTCGGATGGGCAGCGTTCGGGAAACTACGCAGCGTCTTCGAGTCCGAAATACCTCAGTGCCTAAAGACAAAGGTCTTTGAACAGTGCGTGTTGCCAGTGATGTCTTATGGATGTGAAACGTGGTCCCTAACTGTTGGCCTCTTAAATAAGCTCAAAGTCACTCAAAGAGCGATGGAGAGAGCTATGCTCGGGGTTTCTCTGCGTGACAGAATCCGCAACGAGGAGATTCGCAGACGAACTGGAGTAACCGACATAGCTCGCAGAATCAGCAAGTTGAAGTGGCAATGGGCAGGCCACATCGCTCGTAGAACTGATAATCGCTGGGGAGTAAAGGTTCTAGAGTGGAGACCACGAACTGGAAAGCGCAGCGTTGGACGGCCTCCCTCTAGGTGGACCGATGACCTTATGAAGGTCGCGGGCCGCCGTTGGTTGCGGGTGGCCCAGGACCGTTCGTTGTGGAAATCTTTGGGGGAGGCCTATGTCCAGCAGTGGACGTGCTATGGCTGTTAATGATGATGATGATGATGATGATTCCAAGTAAGGGATCCTAACTTCCTAAATGCTTTTTCAATTGACTGAATTTAGTTACTGAATCATTTAGGACGTCTGTATTTAGTGAGTTGGAATACACCCACAACTTATGTAACCAAAAAAATCACAGATTTCGTGCCTCACACGACTATCGATTACATTGGAAATGAATCTACGGAATTCGAAAAAAGATTGTCGCGTTGAATGATAATTATTTTATACTTAGACTAGCTTTTGCCCGCGACTTCATACCGCGTAGATGTTGAGGTGACTAATTTCTTATTATTTTTAGAAAGAGACTTTAATTATGCTAAAATTAAATTAAATGGTAAATGGTTTAATATTATTTTATGATTAGAGTGTATGATGCTATTGAAGGACCTCTTTATTTACAACATTAGCTGTATTGTTGTGCGGAGCAAGGATCACCGGACTCCTAGCCGAACTTACTCTGGAACACGCAACATAGAACTGTCCGTGTGAGAAACAATTCTCCCCCTAGGTCTATCCCAGCCACTTTCAATGGCTGCCCCTAAGCTTTATTGATGTCGAAGCATACTTTTAGAGGAAACTGCAGTATTTTACATACAAAAGGATACTCTGGAGGCATCAATGGTATTTTAGGTATGAATACAGTAAGTAGCCTCGGTAATGTTGCGATGTAGAACTTTTATCTGGAGTCTGGTGCCATTGCACAATTTTGGAGGCCTAATATTTCTTAATAACATAGCTGGTGGTCCAATATTCAAACGGATATTATCCGGTGGAAGACCTGTTGGGTTTAGAGTATTGAGGCACTCCACAGGATAGTTTACTGCATCATCAGTTTCTACTACTGAATCCACTGACTTATATTGTACTTCATTTGTGATTTTTGTGAGTCAAAATGGCACGCCCACAATGTAACCTTTCTATGGGTTTTGTCATGAGATTGGTGACATCAGTGATCAGGGTAAACTGCGTGAGTGGGTTCTGTCTGTCTGTCTGTCTGTCTGTCTGTCTGTCTGTCGTGTCACCACTGTTGCCAACGTGGAATTGTAAAAACTTGCTCTAGAAACTACTCTCGAAAAGAACATTCCAAAAATATACAACAAATATAGTAAAATGGTCAAGCATGAATCTGACTCTGAAAAAATACATTTAATGGTTGAATTTCGAAAAATCGTTAAATACGTGTTTACTAACTTTCTTTTAGGACTACATTTACAAAGTTCCAAGACGAAATGCTCATTTAATATTTTTTCCGCGTACAAAGTTTAATACACCTTTTTACCAATTAATATACCGAATATTAATAAATATTGAGTTTTACTAGATCATGTCAAAGGGCAATATCACGAAATTTCAAACAAATTTGACCAAAAACAAAAAAGTTACATACAAACGTTGATACCCCTTTTTACCCCTTTAGGGGGTGTGTTTCGCAAAATACCTTCTTGGTGGACCTATACGTCCACTAAGAAGGTATTTTTTATAATAAGGAAGCCACGGTCCAGATATTACGTTTCTAGCTTCAGTAGTTCTGCCTCGGCGTTGATGAATCAGTCAATATGGACATGTTACTTTATATAATAGGAGATGGGTAACCGAGCTTTGCTCGGAGCTCTAGTAGATTAAAAAAACCTAACCTAACCAAGAGCATGTCAGAATATGTCTAAGGAGGGTTACGTAGCAATCAACGCGCAATAGGTTTTTTTTTAATTACTTCGAAAGTTATTGTCTAATTTCGCTCAAAATAATTTTCCTAAAGAGTTTTTAGCACGATCTATCAGCATGGAAACACAAGTTTCTATCTCTTAGTATCTCTAGTTTAGAAATGCTACCAACTTGTGGACTACTTTGGATGCCGATTAGTCGAAAAAACGTTGACTTTAAAAAAAATGCCATGTTTGAAACCTTCGACCTATTCAACGATACTCCACACAGTGGGGTAGAATGAAACAATATTTTTCGTGCCCACTTCACATGTATGGAGAGCCGCCCCTAAAATGTACAATTATTATTATTTTATGATGATTAAACAAAATTCTTTAATTATACCGAATTTCATCAATTTACATTCATGGTTACAGAAGCTAAAGGCGCGGGACAGACACACAGACAGACGGACGGACAGAGCGAAACTATAAGGGTTTCTTTGAGTATTACGGAAGCCTAAAAGAGAATCACAAAAATGTTTTACCGGGTTTCGAACAACGCGAAAATTAACCAAGCTGCCAATGCGACTGACATTATAGAGTCGAAATTTTTCATATATATTTGCACGACGAAAGAAAAATATACATTACTTAAAATGCGCAGTTTTCCAGGGATAAAACGTAGTTAGACCGAATTTATCCCCCTGCATACTAAATTTCATGTAAATACTTGCAGCCGTTGCCGAGATTACAATTATATATAATATACAAGATTGTCTCGTTTAAGAGTACCTGGGAGTTTTAGTAGAACTATAAAATAATTAATAATTATTAAAATAAATATGTATACAAATAAATAAAATTGAAGTGTCGGTTTGTAATTTGAAATTAACAGCTTTTCACTAAATGCACATAAAAGTATATACGGTACAGTTTACAACAAAATATAAAAAAAATTAAAAAATTGTCTGTAAGTCTGTCTAACTGTTTGTTCCGGCTTATCTCTGAAACGGCTGGACCTATTTTTACGGGACTTTCACTGACAGATAGCTGATGTTAGATGGCGTAACTAAGGCTACTTGTATCCGGTTCCGTTTAAAAAAATAGGGTTCCGCTTCAGTTAGTTCTGTCCAAACGAAGTTGCGGGCACCAGTTAGTAATAAATATAAAAGAAATAATAAGAATCACAAAAATATTTATCTGACCGGGATTCGAACCCACCACATTCCAAATTTCCAAACAACGCAAAAATTGTACATAAGTACGTATACCAAGATGCCAATCAGACTGACGTAAGAGAATCGAAATTATTGATATATAGTTAGTTTCGTGACGAAAGAAATAACACATATTGCTTAAAAATGCGCAGTTTCTAAGGGATAACACCTAGCTAGATCGATTTTTCTCCCCCTAAACTCCCTGCATACTAAATTTCACGGCTACAGGGCAAACCCTTAATCCGATTTTCATCATTGTTTTAGGCTCAAATTGTAGCTGCCTAGATTGTCCAGAGGAGTTTTTCTCAAATTTTTGATATCATTCTTCGTTTCCAAAATATTGAGCACCAAAATCAAAAATTCCGAAAAAAAATATTTTTTTTTTTCACTATTTCGGCCATAACTCTTTTCGTTTTTCATTTTCTAGAATAAATCTTTTTGCACCTTACAGCTATCCTGAGCCACTTTTGAGCCTTTATTGAATATCATATCTTCAAAACTCTTCGAGTGATAAGGGGATTGCACTTTTTCGTGAAATCGGGGCCAATACTGGAGCGAACGAAAAGACATTTCCATTGTCAAAATGCGACAAAATCAATTTTAGATCAAAACATAGATTATTAATGGTTGTGTAAAACATGAACTTGGTTATTCGGTGTCGCTTTCCCACGAGTTGCCACAACCACGTATAACAATATCTTAATTAATATTACTAAGAAACAATCGGTTTTTACATCAACACAATGGTTGTCGTTCGTGCACAAGTAGGCTTCGTAGTTAATAATCTACTCTGACGGTCCAATACTGAAACGCTACTTAATTTAAATGGCTCTTAAGTCACAGGCTGTACTTGTTATTCTGCCAAACAGTGACAGTGAAAGCATGTGTTTTGGGGGCACCAATAAGGCTGGGACTATAAGATGCGGATTCCGGCGGGCCCACGAAAATTCAGAGCAGGGAACATAGAACTCTGCGCTAGTAATCTGCGCTAACAATAGAGTTGAAAATCGTCGAATGTCAAGCGTGTGTTTTCGATTTTCAGCTCTATTTTATTAGCGCAGAGTTTTATTTTCAGTGCTCTGAATTTACCTGGGCCTTCCGGATTCCGGAAATATAATCCCAGCCTAATATTGTTAAATAGTTTAACGTCTCACATAATATTACGGAAACTTTAGGCTAAATTATATTTCAAAATTTAATTATAATACCGATGAGGATAAGATGTTTCTGAAGGGAGGAATTAAGTAAGAAATAAAAAATGTATATAGCAATTTGTGTAACGTGTCTTACTTGAATTAGCGTCGATTAGAGGTGTAGCAAACCGGATGTATTCGGTACTGAGTAACGGGTGCGCCATATAGTACCGAGTATCGACACGTTACACACGAATACATTTCGTTACTCGCATTTTTCATAGTATAGGTACCTATACTGATTCCGTCAACAGTTGTAGTTTTACACTTTACCTATTAATTCAAACTATATTTAGAATAACTTAAACACAAGTCTGGTACAACAAAATACGGAAAAGTGAAAAAATGCACCTTACGCAGCTTGGTATGTATAGTATAAGTATGTTTTATACAAATTACGAATGTTGCGACACCGCGACCCGCGACATCATACTATACGCATACGCAATGACTTGATTCATTGCTTTAACATAACTTAGCATGTCATGAAGTATCAGAAGAAAGAACGAGTAACGTAACGATACTATAATAACGAGTACTAATGTTAAAGTAACTAATACATACGGGTACGCTTTTTTTCGTCACTTTTACACCTCTAGCGCCGCGCCGATACGTTTTCCTTCCCGCGCATCCTCGGGGAATTTGCGCTACGAAATTTATAAGGCGACGTGTGTGTGTATGTTTGTGTGTATGTTTGTGTGTATGTTTGTATGTATGTGTGTATATGTCTCTGTGTGTGTGTGTATGTGTGTGTGTTTTTGTGTGGGTGGGTGGGTGGTTATGAGTGTATGTCTATGGCATCGTAGTAACGAAGCCCAAAAGGATGAACCGATTTAGATCTGTTTTTTTTTAAGTGACATTATTATGAGTGTTCTTGGTTATAATTCATCATCATCAGCTTGCTCACTGCTTGGCATTTCGGAGGTTACTTCATATTTCGATGATAAAAGATGGCTCATATTTAATGCTGACAAAAGGTCAATGCAACAAAAAATACATTGCGACAAAGATGTGTAAAATAAAATTAAATATGACGTTATTAAATAAGTATAATTGAATATGATTATAACTAGCATTAATTGCCCGCGGCTTCGCCCGCGTGAAATTAGGTTTTAAACTTACATCCCCAATTTTACCCATCTAGGGGCTGAATTTTAGAAAACTGAAATAATAACTCATTATTTTTTCCGCACTCAATTCATACTAAATATCATGCAATCATCTAAGGAATAAAAAGTCTCATACAAACTTTTATCACCTATTTTACCCCCTTGATGGTTGAAATTTGAAAAATCCTTCATTAATGGATGCCTACGGTCATATGAGAAATACGTGTGCAAATTTCAAATTTCTAGTTTGGCCTGTGCGTTGATACATATCAGTCAATCAGCTTTGCCTTTTATATATAATACTAGATTTGCCCGCGGATCCGCCCGCGTTAAAATAGGTTTCTTTGGCATCTCCCGACTGCCACTCTACGTTACATCTGTTTCTTCCTTACGTGCTTGACTTTTTCTCTCTCTTTCAATTTCTAAGGACAAAGAGCCTTTTATAAATTAAAGCAGAGCCCAGAAGCGCTATCAATGTTATGTCATCAATAGCTAGCGAGCCGAAATTACATACAATCAGACAGTAAATCGCGGAGCGGGCCAGGCAGTTTACAAAATATTTTACCGGTTCTAATTTCAAAAACCATTATTCATTACCAAGTAACCTGCAAAAGTAAGTGAGTAAAGACAGAGAGAGTCGTTTTTTTTATTAATTTTATTTCTAAAAGACTTATTTAAATCGGTTCAGGCCAAAACGCCTAAAAGCGTGAAGGACAGTCAAAAATACACAAAATATTACATTACCATAATTGTGGAAGAGCCACGCTTCGACACGAATGGGCTGCCTCGACCGGATAAATACCACGACCTCACAGGAAACCGGCGTGAAATAACGCCTGTGTTGTGTTTCGCCGAGTGAGTGAGGTTATCGGAGGCCCAAGGGGGGATTGGGGATTTTAAGGACCAGGAACGCAAGTCGCAACACCAGAGGAGTTACAAGTGTACTCTGGTGTTGCGAGTGTCTATGGGCGGTATATCGCTTACCATCAGGCGATCCGTGATCCGATCCATGCTCGTTTCCTAGTTCATTTCATTTTAAAAAATACCCCACGGAAACACTATTTTTTTCGGGCAGACAAGACACACTTTCGCATTTATAATATTAGTACTTGTATAGATATTAAATATAGATTAGTATATAATTATAGATTTAAGATTAAGATTATTTAAGAAGTATAGTTAGATACACACAATATTACATACCCCACGGGAACCCTGTATTTTTTTCGGGAAAAAAAGCCTGTGTCAATCCAAACCATAAACTATTACTATACCAATTTACATTCAAATCAGTTCAGAACTTTTGGGCGTGAATCACAGTATAAAAGCATCCATATTTATACATTATCCCACGGGAACATTGTACTTTTTCGTAAAAAAAAAATCCAATGTCTTTTCTCGGGACTCAAAGTATGTCTATACCAAATTTCATAAAAATCGGTTCAGCGGTTAAAGCGTGAAAAGGTAACAGACATACACTTTCGCATTTATAATATTTTATATTATAATATTTAAAAAGTAACATTAGTATACATCGATATAGATAACAGGTATTTAAAAATATATTAGGTCATTTGTATTTATAAAAGGCTGGGTAAAACCTGTCACGACTCACGACTCAAGAGTGTTAAATTAAAACTACATAACGCTTGACATAACTACGTTTAAACTAGTCTATGCAAACAGGAATTGAATCTTGTACTTTCTCTGTGAGATGATTGTGTAACAGTCGACATGGGAAACGAGCTTTATATTTTATCGGTGTGTTCGCTATGACTAAGTGAAACATATTTCACTAGTCTCGTTACGACTCTACGCGTGTTCTTAAAATCCCTCAGGATTCGTAGACTGACCTCGAAATAAACGATGAATATTGTGTTCGCTACGAATATGAAGTTAGCAATTTTCTTTGTTCAGCCGTAAGTTAACCTACTTACTGTTGGATAAAGGAAAAACAGTATCTTTCTTACCACGACTCCCGAATTTCTGATTCTTTATCCGAGGCTGTATTTTAATACTCTCTCTCGCGTCGAATTCGTCGAATTCGAAAAAATGTTCGTCGCATCACCTTTTACTGGTTCATATTCGGGTTCGGGTGGTAGGTAGTATGTATTAAGATGCTTGTGACTTTGGCCAATTGGCCCACACGCATACCCACCATTGCAACTACTGTGTATCCAGGATCTACAGTGGTAACCAATCACAAAAACCCTTTTATATGATCTCAGGGGTGCTGAGGGACATGCTAAATCTGTCCTGGGACGCGAAACGAAATTAATCAGAAGAATGTAGGAGGAGTAGGAAGTGTTCCAGTTTCCCTCCCCAAGCAAAGCGGGAGACAGCAAAACTGTAATGATATAAGCAAAATTGTAATGACATAGAAGTCAGAACTAGAAGAGAAGCACCATGGGAATAATAATCAAAATGATGACTACAAAACTAAATGATGATAAGATGCTTGTGACTGTACAAATGTACTATTTTAGACATTAATCTATCTCGGTTCCCATCCAGTCTCCAGATATATCTAGTCGTTCTCGCGTGGTTGAGTAACGATAACACCCACACATTTGTCCATCCAAACTGTCAGCTCCCTTTGAAGTTCTACAAAACGAAAAAGTGTCAGCGACGCTTCAGTCGATACTTGAGCATCAATATACACATTATAGTTGTTGTTCGTTGTGCAGTCGCCGACAGATATGGGGTCTTACTCCCGAAACTGATACGATTTAGATCTACGAATCTGATCCGATGTCGATTTTGATTCAGTTTCGATCCTGATGCGTACTCGATTTTGTACTCGTACATAATCGAATCGAAATTGAGATCGTGTCTTATCAGCGTCGTTAGCTGTATCCGGTTGCTGACGTCACGTCCACAGTGTTAACAAGTTACAGCTGAGTGCCGTAATCTATGGCGAAGATTAATAAAAATATGAAAAAAATTAATTTTTCACTTTAAAATATTTTGTGTATGTTTATTCAAATGGATCAGACTCAATCTCATGCTTTTTAAAGGTTATTTTTGTAAAAAAACTATGACAGTAAATAATAGCTTCGAAATTCCTGTTTATAATCTTTGACATTCTAGCAAATTTCAAAGTCATTTTTTGATTTATTTTGTCAGCAAAAGTCAAGTGCTTCGCACAAAACACATTCAATAAATACAATAACTTGCCATAAATAGGTAATTGTTAGTATTGTAAAAAGGGAGTTAATTGTTAATTTTGGTGAATATATAAGTGATATATTTAATGTAAATGATACAATAACGAAGCCGGCGGGCAATTAATGCTATTTATAATAGTAGGTAGTAGGATGACCGAAGATAGCAAGGGAGGACGGACAGACGGATTGACGACTGAGCGAAACTATAAGGGTTCCTTGTCGTTACTATGGAACCCTAACAAAGTCATACCCTAACAAAAAATAAATATTGATGTCAATAATAACAGACGAAGAAAATTTAATAATAGGTGATAGGTCTTTTACCTATGAAATTGCCGTTCTGCAGGACTGGCCATTTCAAATCAAAATAATTTTTGTTTTGCTAAGAATTCTAATTTCAAATTAATTTTATTTAAAAAACATGGAATTCTTTTTCCAAAAGTAGTCATTTGTTTATTGATTAGTGTTACATTTTCATCGCCTTTCAATCTTCTTCGTCATCATAGATACGTTAAAAATTCGAGTAATTATGGAATATGAGTACAGTCGTGGCAGCAACGTGGCACAATCGGCACGCAACATCAACGACGTTTACGGAGCTAACACTACAAACCAACGCACCACCTGTTATTGGTTTGCTCGCTTCCGTTCTGGAAATTTCGACCTGAAAAATGAACCTCGCGGTCGTCCGAAGACTTTGGTCGACAATGACGAATTAAAGGCGATTGTGGAAGCTGATGATATACAATCTACGTCTGAATTGGCAGCAGCTTTCGACGTTAGCGTCGAAACAATATTGGCCCATTTGCGTCAAATTGGCAAGGTAAAAAAGCTTGACAAATGGGTGCCCCACGAACTCAATGATCGCCAGCGCGAAGTACGCGTTGAGACGTGCCTTGCACGGCTCAACAGACACACAAATGAAGGAATTTTGAACCGCATTGTTACCTGCGATAAAAAATGGATTCTGTTTGATAACCGCAAGTGCTCAGCAAGTTGGTTGGATCCTGGTTCAGCACCTAAACAATGCCCTAAACGAAAACTTACCCTTAGAAAAGTGATGGTCACTGTTTGGTGGTCTAGCGCCGGTGTGATTCATCACAGCTTCTTACCAAACGGGGTGAGCATTACTGCAGATGTGTACTGTAAAGAACTGAACACAATGATGGAGAAGCTGGCACATCTCCAACCAGCATTGGTCAATCGCTCGTCTCCGCTGCGCCTGCACGACAACGCGCGACCTCATACTGCACAGCAGACGGTCTCCAAGTTGCAAGAGCTGGGGTTGGAAGCTCTCCGTCATCCGCCCTACTCACCAGACCTTGTGCCTACAGACAACTACTTTTTCCAGAATTTGGATAACTTCTTGGAGGGAAAAAAATTCAATACCCGAGAGGCAGTACAAAATGCCTTTGAAGAATTTGTTGCCTCCCGTCCAGCTGATTTCTTTAAGAATATCAATATTTAAGAATCAATAAACTGCCACTGCGTTGGCAAAGATGCATTGATTGCAGGGTGATTACTTCGATTAATACAAATAAAAAATACATGAAAAAAATTCGTTTAAATTTTTTCATACAAAACGGCAATTTCATAGGTAAAGACCTAATAATATCATGCATCACATTAGAATAATTTGTCATAGACGAAAATATCGTCCGCCACACCCATGTTCACCTGTTTCATGGTCAGTTCTGTGTGTGGTTGTTGTGGACACATTCATTTCACATTACTTCTGTATATACATAAAATTGTGTATGTCCCTACTCGTATCTACCTACTATTTACTGCCCCGGTTATATTTTTGGACATCAGCAACAGATCTAGTGTACCAGTTTTGAACCTTATTGCCAGGAAATAAGATCGAAAAATGGTACGCCGGATGTGTCGGCGACCGTACATATCTCTAATCTTGCCTAGCATCAAACTAGCTTGTGTTGTGTTATTTTACCAATAAATTTCTTATTTTCTATCGGAAAGGGGTCAAGCGAGTAGAGTCAGGTGGTAAGCCATTTTCGCAGCTCATGGACACCTGCAACACCTGAGGAGTCTGAAGCGCAATGTCGACCTTGTTGTCGCTTGTTATGACATTGTATGACTGTTAATAAAGCTTGCGCGCCGTAGTGTTTGTTTTGTTCGTAGTAAAATTTTCCTAGTGCATGCCGCGACGGTTGAGTCATCGACCTATCTTAGGTTTGTACTTGACTAGTAACTCCCAACATGAGCGTCGAGTAAATGTTAGGTTAGTACTTTACGTTTTAGTAGAGATATAGGTAATATCTTTTAGTTTATCGGGATTACTGGTCGTAAATCTTTTGAAAATTCGTTGTGTGTAGGACTCATTTTCCGTAAATTATATTATTTCAAAACCGCGACATAGGCACAGGGGCGACACTCTCTACAAATGACAGCTCGAGCACCGGCGAATGTCAGCCCTGTTAACATAAGCCTAAGGTTGATTAGACGTCGCGTAACAAATCTATTTTCAATATTATGGAATTATATAAAAAGTCGTTAAAATAAAAAAAATATATAATATCCTATAAGATATCAATGTCAGTGAGTCATTATTTTTTTCGAATTTAAAACGCTTATCACGAAACTATCCAGACAAAGCGTATTATTCATTGTAATAAAATTTTGTTTACTGTCCTACATAAAGGAATTACCTTATATTTTCGATTACCGCTATTCTCTGTTCAAATACAATTAAATCAAACGTAAACTAAAAGAACAATGGAACACATAACGCTACCGTTTCAAATGTTATATTTACCGTGCAATAATGTACAATATTAATTTGGTGAATTTAATATTTCTGTTTGAGTTTAGAATTTTACTCCTGTGAGCAATAGTTGAATGTGAGTAATATTTGTATGATTGACATTTGACAAGAAGCACATGTACTATGTTGTAACATATTACTACATATTGTGGTTCTTGTCAATCTATATAATATAGAAGTGGTTTGAGGAGCAGGTATATTAATACGAAAAGTATTCAGCTGTCAATATTTGTCAAGTATGTCCGACTGATCATGTATGAAGAAGATGTCAACGCGCACGCTGAATATATTTTAATGAGCAATGAAGATGATTACAAAAAATTGGTTTTGATCTAATTGTACTAAATTACTAACAATGCGAAACGATTATTACATAACATATAAAAAAACAACGAAGATTCAAACCAATTTAGATGGACAATGGTGGTTTAATCTTGTGAACTGAAATAATGACCCACCAAAAACATTTTCATGTAAAGTGATGCCAAGACGATACCAAATGACTCGCACTGTCAAAAAGCTATCAGATGTCATGTAAAACTAAGCTTCTGACTCTACCAAACTTCTAACTCTACAAGCCTTACTACACAAACTCTACACCTTGGTCAATTTATGTGACTTGGTCATTTCGCTACATTCGCTTGGGCGTAAGGTGAAAAAGGCAGCTTCCCATAGACGAATTTAGTTCATAAATAAAGTAAGCGTATATGAATAAAATATACCTTGTTTTAAAGAGCATTTATTACTGATTCTTAAGAAAAAAAAAACGTCATTTTAGAAGGTCAGGTTTTTGAGTTATCATACTTAGAAGTTTTGAAGGTTATGTAATTATTTAGCTTATTATTTAATTCATGTACCATGAAATAATAATGTATTAATTATTTAATATTCAAGTTAAGCAACCTGGGATGTGGATCCCACTTAGATTGGTGATTACTTTATTAATAACTTGAACTTTATGAATAGTGAGAGGGAGAAATATGGATGTTGAGGGAAGATATAGAGACATCAGTCATCAAAATGTGTCACATGCTTTTATAGCTTGAAATATTTAACAGAATAATTAATTCATGTTTTCACTTATTATAATAAACAAATAAGAAAAGTAGTTAGTCATGCCAGGGCTACCAAAGGCTTCTTAGTGTATTATAATATGTCGAAAAAAGATTTTAGGAAGTTTTCTTATGAGGATTCATTAAGTCCAGTGCTGCCCCCATTTAAGTAAAATTATTTGAATTTATCTGGATGCAGTCTTGAATTTATTTTCCTTCAAAATTGCTTGACATTCATAATATTTTACTACAAATAGCAGTGCATAAAATGAATTGTAAGTATACTTATTTAATATTTCAAATTACATAGTACAGATTTTCTAAAAACAATTCATTTGAACTGTCTGGATAAGGTAGGATAATATAAATAAAAAAAAAACAAGAATAATTTGGTATTATAATACTTTATTCCTCTTCATTCTCTAAAACTATGACATCATCTAAAAAGCTGCTGGCTCAAGGATATTTTCTTGATATAGTGCCCATCCCAAATACCAAACGATGGTCATAACATGAGCGCAACATCCAAGTGTACGTCGACCAACAAGGCAATTACAGCAATATTCACTAATTAATTCCCATTCGTCCAGGTATATTATTATCTATTAAAACATAAACAAAATATTGTTCGACTAACATGCCTCGATTTTATCCTCCCTCTCATTAAACTAGCGTCATCACTGCCTCTAAAGTTGTAGTCAGTAGAGTTTATTGCTCTGTACTCACTTCTATTGTATAACCAATAATGTACAATATTAATTTGGTGAATTTAATATTTCTGTTTGAGTTTAGAATTTTACTCCTGTGAGCAATAGTTGAATGTGAGTAATATTTGTATGATTGACATTTGACAAGTTGTAGTCAGTAGAGTTTATTGCTCTGTACTCACTTCTATTGTATAACCCCCCCCCCCCCCCCCCCCCCCTTGCACTTGCACGAGTATTTCGCGCACTTTATGAATAAGCATCTCCATCGTCCGTCTTGGCATTCCAACTAAAGATGATATTCTAGTATCGGGATCACCGGTTCTCATTTTTAAAAGCAATAAGGCTAAGCCTGGTGTTCCTTTCCGCATTTCATTTAAACGTGGAACTTCATTTAATAATGTGCGGAATTTTTCCTTCGGGTACCCGAACCAGTACAAAAACATCCGATCATCTATTTCTAATGGATTTTCAAAATCAAAGGATGCATTAAATGCATTCACAAATGAGAAAACATGTGCTATTTCTTCGGGAGTAAATGTCGAAATTGAGTTTTCTGCTTCATAAAGCGTATCCCACAAATTGCTATTTAAATGTTCATCACATACCCATGCTAAATTGGGTACATAGAATCTGTAATCCTTTATTAAAGTTGCACGAAACTGATCCGATATACTTCTAAGTGTTCTTTGAGGGCAATCGGGGAAAATGCACCGTTTATTGCTGTTTGCAGCTCTTTTGTAGCCAGGTATCACAATATTTTGGGTGATGTTTTCATCTTCCACATTGTCAGGCCCTTCTTCGTTTGCTTCTAAAGGCACTTCTTGATGTATAATTTCTGGTGCAGGTTGTTGGATCCTCTCACTGTCAACCCGGTTCATTCGCCGTACTAGAACTTTGAGTTCGCAACCAACATGCATGGCATACTTTATCTGAAGCGGTTATCTGAAATATTTTTCAATTTGAATATCATATTGAAATAGGCATAAGTATATATAATGATGTTAACGGTTTATGAGAATAAAATATGATAAAATAGCCCAAGCACGCAGCTTCAACCACATTAACCATGTGAGTGAAGCTACAGGCACAATGTAATTTAACCTAAACCTATAGTCATCCTCCATCCTCCAACAGTTGATATATTAGGTATACATATTATAAATAAATTATAACTAAGTACATTAATATTAACATGTTAGTTAATATCACCCAATATGTAAGTGTTCAAAGGTATTCATACCTCTCTGAATAGGTATGAAACATAAATATTCTGAGTTCAGCTTTGCTTTGGAAAAAATGTCAAACTGTCTGTCCTGGGTCAGCAAGTCAAACTAAGAGAGATTCTTATATGGCAGTTGCAGAATAATCTAGCAAAAGCATTTAAAAAACACAAAAAAAACATTTGTCAAATCAATTTACCTGCCGTGCTGCTACTCTATTCTTGATGATATCTAATATGGACTGCTGCAGTTCATTAGGGTTGTCCCTTAATATCTTGTCACTTTGTCTTTGTGCAATTGAACACCCACACAGAAGACAAACATGTTTGTGACCTCTCTGACAAGATCCAGCTTGTTCTCCATCATGACTAGAAACTTCTTGTTGCAAGTTTATGTTCACAGCGGCCATCGAAAGATCTCTGCATGCTTCGCAGATATAGTCACTCTCATTCATCTGAAAGTAAAAATAACTGATTAGGTAATAGATAATATCATGTAATGGCAGAAGTAAATACATTTCACGTGTTGTGATATTTTTTTGTTATTCATAAAAAAGTTAATGATAAAATCGGTTGGTTTATTTTGTAAAGAAGAAATTGAATCATTGATTTTAGCCCTAGGTTACAACAGTAAAAATAATTTCAACATGAGATTAGAAAGATAAAAATTAATTGTCATAGGTACTTACTCTTGGGGATAGATCCAATTTGCGAGCAAAGCAACGACTCGGCGATCCAATTCTATGGCTCGATAACGGCGTAATGTGTTAACGCATATGTTGCAGTTAACACACAATATGCGTGTGCTCAGAAAGGATCGGCCGTGGCCACGACCGCGACCACTCATTTTGAACCGGGTACACAACAATATCCAAAAACCAGGGCAGAATCGGAATTCTTAGGCACGCAAAAGTCAAAGAGAAGCAATGTCACAGTCCATAAACAGTCCGAGTCGTATAAATAGAAGCGTAACAAGAGTCCAAAGGCAAGCCGGGTCAAAAACAACACAGAGAATAGGAGAAAAGCAGCGAAAACACACAGAACACAAACAAGCGCGGGCGCAAGCGAGCTGTGAGTGTTGTGAAACAAACAAAATAAAACGTCATGTATTGTTTTTTTTTACAGTTGACAGCTCTGGATGAAAGACTTTTAGCCGGCGCCTATTTCTGTTTTTATTGTCAAAAAGAGATTATAATACTAAACTTCATATAAAATCTACATAAAAATATACAAATAATGGAATAAATTACATTAATCATAATTATAAACACTATAAATAAGATTACAAATAGAAAACTTTTTTGATTTTAAATTGGAAAAAATAATTATTTAGTCTGGCAACATCGGATGGCAGAAAATGGCCATTTTGGAAAAGGAAATCACTTTGGCTATTTTTAAATATTATCTTTTTATCCTTGCTTTAGATCAATGTAACAAAATCGTTGAAAATCATTTACGAATATCTCTTATTCTTTGGTTGCTATGCGTTCCTAAGACGATTTAAAAGATTTTAACTAAAAATCTGCCCTAGCTCTTTACGGACTGTTTTTCTGTTATACTATTCTTGTAGGAACGAAACGGCCAAGTCACATAAATTGACCAAGGTGTAGAGTTTGTGTAGTAAGGCTTGTAGAGTTAGAAGTTTGGTAGAGTCAGAAGTTTGGTTTTACATGAAATCTGGTAGCTTTTTGACAGTGCGTATCATTTGGTATCGTCTTGGCATTACTTCACATGAAAATGTTTTTGGTGGAATTTCACTTCTTTTTGGAAGTTGTTATAACAATATTTTATTTTATTTTTTATTGTTACTATTTATAACACGGAACCCTACCACAATTTTCAGACTTCTAGAGAAAAAATTTGCGTAGGTAAGTCTCTTACAAATTTTCATTCCTTAGTTTAAGGGGTTGGAGTATAGAAGTTCCAAGTTTGACAATTTTTATGATGTTTATGTGCTAATGCTAGCTTACATACCAAATTTCAGGTTTCAACTTTCTAGGACATCCGGAAGTACCCTATAATTTTGTTGATCATCAGTGAGTCAGTGACAAAATCGGGGGTTTTTAGATGTCAATAAAATCTAAAGGATAAGACCTATACAATCAAAACTTTACATGTTTAATAAGTCCGCTATACAGGAACATATCCTAAAAAATTCGTTTATATGGTATAATCCAAACCCAAGTTGTGAGGGTTCAAAAAATCGACGAAACGCTTCGAGAAAAGGTGGTCTGGTAGTGCTCTTGCGCTTCGCTTAGCTCGTCTTAGTGGGGGCACTACCAAGCCCCAAGCCCCCAAATCTAATAGACTACTAAGTTAAGAAGGCACTAATATGTCAATTATAATGCATACAATCTACATGTTATTATGTCGAAATGGCTTACCTACTTTACTTGGTTTAATGTGAATACGGCTCATACGTCATTGTTCAATTTTGATTTTTTTGAAATTTCACTGTCTTCTTAACGCGAATCGACTATAGATTTCGATTGTGTGTATAGCTCTTATTTAAAGTGATATTTGTATTGTTCCAGTATTGGACCAGACAGACGGGAGACCGGTGAGATTAGGCGTCGAGCAAGCGCAGGCGAGGCCGCCGCTGGCGCAGAACGTAGCAGACGATGACGAGGTAACCACTTGTGTATGGCCTATTACCGGGATCCCAGTGGCAGTGGTAAGGCCTAAGGGCCCTTTATTAATTGAATTTGAATATAATATTTAAATACCCCACCTGAAGCTCAAATCTCGTACTAAAAGTTGAAGTTTAGGCTCCTGCGAGCTGCGAGCAAGCTGTCGCATTCGCACACACGTCAAATCACGTGTAAGTGCTTTAGCATGCCCTACTAGCTGTCGCTAAAGACAAACTGTAAATTATTATGAAATTAGCAGCGTGTTTGCGCAACCCGACTTAGATTCGCCAGTAATGCCATGCCATGCCATGATGGATAGGGTTGAAATAACGATGTACCAAATCATTAATTAATCATGAATTTAGAGCAAAATGGTTTCTCCCTCTGCTAGGATATAATCGCTTTACAAATATATACTAATATTATAAAGATAATATATTTGTTTGTTTGTTTTCATTTAATTACTGGACCGACTTTGATGAAATTTACCACAGATATAGAAAAGAACTCGGGGAAGTGTAGGCTAAATTTTTCGGGGGGAAATGTACGGTTCCCGCGGAATTTCCTTTTGCGCGCACGAAGTCGCCGGAAACATCTAGTCTATAGTATAAAGAACCAAACTGCTCTCTTAGAATAGAAACTGTAGACTGTATCTACTAGTATTTAGGGAGAAGTAAATTCCTTTTTTAGTTTGTAAAAGAAATTGTATGAGATTTATTACAAAGGTATCAAATTGGAATAGGGACGGCGCGGGTGAATCACATTAGCTAAAATGAAACGGATCTAAAACTGTCTGCGATCGACCTTGCGCAGAACTGGATGTCCTCGCTAGAGAAATAACTATTTTGGTCAAATTGAATCGCTCAAATGTCTAGACTTGGTGTAAATTGCATTCCGAGATGTAATATGCAATAGATGAGGGAATTGCAATGAATTTACTGAAGCAATCGGAAGGTTACCAAAATGTTTTTCAGCTTTGTTAGCAAGAATTTCGATATACTTGAGGGTAGAATTAAATCAAGCACAAACCTTTAAAAATATAAGATACGAGAAGCTCTACTGCACGGCAATAATGATAGTAAATGAGGGTTTTTGATATTTTTTCTGCCGTTAGGTTAGGTTAACCTAACCTGGTTAGACCCAACTCACACAAAGCGTCATCTGGTGTACGCCACCAGTGGTATCAAAAATTTTCGATTCTTTTTCTGTCACCAGGCGGCGCTTGGTAGCCCGACGGTCCTTGTCGTGTCAAAAAGCTGTCAGATGTCACGAATTTATAATCCCTCATTGTGATATTATTAGCCACGTCGCCGTAGGCTAGAATTTTGGTGTTACTTGAGACTAAACAATCTAGCACATTCAATGAAGCACAGGACATATAAAAAAAAACATGTATAGTCGAACGTATAACCGCATCCTTTATTTGGGAAGTCGGTTAAAAAATAAGCCAAGATAGCGCTACCCTCTGCCCGGGAATTGAAAATTATTTACTGCTCGGCAATAATGATAACAAAATGTGACATCTTTTAGCCATGCGCGTTAGAATTTCGGTTGGTATTATACTTGATGGTAGAAATTAAATCTAGTACATTCTCATAGTAGAAATTCAATAAACTCATACACAAGACATCCTTTAATTATTATTATTGGCAAATCAGTAACGAATAAATATATTAACCCGACTACGTAATTTGTATATAGCCTATGTTACCCGGGCTATAATAACGAATCTGTTGACACCAATTTAAATCGCATCTGGATATGCGCTACAGAGGAACAAACATACATACATACATAGACTGCCAAAATCATTACCTTTCATTTTGGCTTCGCCGTAGTCGGAAAAAAAAATGACATAAAAAGGTTCCGATTTCGACGATTCTGCTAATTAAATCCTGCAATAATACAGTTACAATCCAGTCTCGATATGTTAAAACTGCGAAATGGTATTCTCATAAACGCCAAAAAAAACGTCAAACCCGTTTTGATTGGTCCAAACTCCAAAAATCAGTTTATGATATCAAGACTAAGAAAGTTAAATGAAAGTGTAGGTTAATTACGAGAATTGGGATTCTGATACTCTTCTTTTTTCGTTCTGGTTCTCTAGTCTCCAGTTCTCTACCCCTCTATCTACCTATCAACCGAATGAATATTTACAAGTAAACAAGCGGGTGAACTTAAGGGCCAGCTCACGGTGTGGCGCTGACGCTTAATTGTGATATCTTGTCACGAAGCCGTTTAATTTTTTTGTAGTGTGTCGCTATCGTGTATCAATTTCGCGTCACGTTGAAGAGGCATCGCGTGTCGGCTCCGTACATCACTTTCTACACTTGCGACTTGCGGTCAGGGTTGACAATTTTTATATATATTTTTACTGTTTAAAAAATAGTATAATTGGATTTTAATTAGACTTTTAGAGCCATTTTAAGCGATATTGAAAGAAAAAAAACGGCACATTGCGAGTCGGACTCGTGTAGTGAGGGTTCCGTACAAAACGGCAAAAAAAATCACGAACGAAGGATTTGTTGTATAAGAGCCACCCTTAAATATTTATTTCATTGTTTTTAGTATTTTTCGTTATAGCGGCAATCATCATCAAATCATCTGTGAACATTTCGACTGTCTAGCTATCACGGTTACGGAGATACATCCTGGTGACAGACAGACGGACGGACAGACAGACTGCCAAGTCTCAGAAAAAGGGTCCCGTTTTTACCCCTTGGGTAAGAAACTAACTAATAACAAAGCAATATTATATTATTGTGTTATTGTGAGCGAAATGAAAAGATTCTTGCGAAATTACAAAGATTGGAAAACCCAGTGAATTCCCGAGGCTAAGCTGAAGCAGACAAATATAATGGGAATTGTGAATCAAATAATGTTTAAATACCTACTATATAGAATACAATTCTATTTTAGTTAGTTAAGTAGGTAAATCGAAAATGCAAAAAGAAGACAAATACAACATAATATTAATATCTACCGATCGTTCCATTGCGATTCACAATCTATACATATAGGGTGAATTACCTTAAATGATTTCCCGTTCAGTATTATTCCGCACATTAAGATAGTACTGATTAACTTGTGGCCAATATAAAATCGTAGGTACCTAACTAGATGTTGCTCGCGACTTCATACGCGCAAAAGAAATCTCGCGGGAGCATTACATTTTGCTGCGATAAATAGTAGCCAATGTGTTAATCCAGAGTCTAAGCTACTACAATACCGAATTTTGTCGAAATAAGTTCAGTAGTTAAAAAGTTACTAACATCCATATTATATGCATACATACATACGTTCGCGTTTATAATATTAGTAGAAAGTAATGTTGCCCGCCCGCAACTTCGCCTAGAAATCCGTATATCGGGCGGGAACCGTACGTAGGGTATAAAGATCACCTAGTATGTCTTTAATTAGGGTTCCTACAAGGCTCTGTCTGTCGTATGTCTCCACTTTTTACACAGTTCTCCATGGATCTGAATTCAAATAACTATGAAATGAAATGTGAATATTTTTTTACTATCTAATAGTATTTTGGTAAGCGATAGCTTTTTTAAACAGCTGCTCAGAAACACCCAATGTGTTCTTGTTTTCTTTCTTTTGGCAACCCTGTCCTTATGCGCTGTCACTTGTCAGCACGTTCCTCCGACACATGCAAAGCGTGCGAAAGTCATCGCATAACATTGGTTTAATAATACTGGGTTATACAGTTGCTTTCATTGCAAATTGCAATAATACGCGAGAAATGCATTGTTTGTTTATGAGATGCTCCAGAATAATATTTTACTCACACTTCTAATCTAATTACTGGTGCAGACTGCAGAGTTACAAAATGTTGTATTGGCAATTGCAATACGTTTTTGTTCCGGTTACCGATAATTTCTATTCATGCCTGCCAAAACTTTTAAGCCTTTACATAATACCCCCGACGTAAAAAGAGGGGTGTCTGTTCATGGCATCGTAGCTCTCAAACGGATGACGGTTCATCGGGTTCATCAACATTATGGTCTATTTTTTTTCTTTGAAACCTGACATGATCGAAAGTGTTATTATCTATAAATCATCATCATCAGCTCGCTTACTGCTTGACAATTCGGGGGCTACTGTTTTTTTTTTTTTTTATATTTTATTTGATCATGCTTCATGTATGTGGCGGCTACTATAAATATTTCTTATTTTTCTACTTCTTCTCTGTATCTTTTGTGAAACAAATTGTGAACGAATCAGTTTAATACCGCGGTCCAAAATAAAGTGGCTGCTGAATTATGTTAAACGTATTCGGAAGTTATCGTTCGCTGTTCAGTATTTGTTCGGCTGTGGACGCTATGGTCAATAAATACTGAGGATTTAGTGCGAACGACTCTCGGCTAATGCTATGCCCGCCATTGGTTACGACCGACCGATATTTTACGTTAGCGTCACCATCAATATCCGTGGTTTATTGTAGGTCAAAACTTAATTTTGTAGGGTTTTAACTTTTAAATTTTAATACATAAAGGCCTGATTCATCGAACCGATCATCAGAAGAAAATGTTGCTCAATTGTTTAGTAAAGTACAGTGTACACCATAGAGTAGAAAATATGACGTATATACAGACGTACAGAGAAACAGCTTTCATAGAACGATCCAAATCTATAAATTTTGACGTCCCCTTCAGATTTCAACGGCCCACAATTTTTCCACACAATCGTGGACACACCGTATGGTTATAGTAGTGCAATCAAATTGGAAGCTAGCTAGCTATGCAGCTGTTTATCTGTTCCTTTTTCTTTAATATGTGCTGTACACTGTACTGTTTCGGGGAACTTCGTTTTCCGGTTTGAAGTTACCGGAAACCCAGGGGGTTAGGGGATTTCAAAGACCGGGATCGCTCTTGTAACTCCTCTGGTATTGCGAGTGTATGGGCAGCGGTTTTCGCTTTTCAATGGCGATCCTGGTCCATTTAATAAAAAAGAAGCTATCTCTTTAAATAATATGATGACTGCCGAGGTACATTAAGAAAGTACCTAATAAATGCACTACAGTGTTAATCTCTTGAACTTTCCTATCTCAATATACTGTTTATTTGTCATAGTGTTTTTTTTTTCTTCTACTAAACGAAAATACACCTATATGAGTAGGTACTCATCTGAGAGGAGAGGAAAAAAGGCTCTAGGAAAGTAAAGTTAACAGTTAGCAATTCATTAAACTAAAAAATTTCACGAATTTGGTATCAGTTAGGTACTTACGCAGGTATAAAGTTTAAGGGGGAAAGGCCTAAATGTTAAGGTTTCCTGAAAACCGATACAAGTGTAGGGTTTTCGGATGCTTAGTCAATTAACGAATCAGTTACATATATTTTAATTACGGAAGCCATATTATTCTGGCTACTAACTCCAGCAGCTTAATTTTTTTAAATTCTAACATCGGCGTGTAATAAGTAATTAGTAAGCTCGAGGTTAAGATATTTCAACAGCAGATAATAAGGTTTAATTTTATCCTCATAGGCAAAACACCCCCTTTTGGGGGTCGCAACCCCTGTTCTTTCTTCTGACCTACCAAGGAACTAACTGACTTACTCGAACGCGAGTTCTATTTTAAATATTGTTTTATAAGGATGTTGTTCGGGCTGGTAGCGACTTCAAAGTTATGAAGATTGAATAGAGAAAAAGTTAAAATTTTAGCCGAATTTAAAAGGGCATTTTATTTAGAAAATAAGTATTATTTCATGCTTTTTTGTGCATTTTTACTTTTTAATATACGTTTTCTGCTATTTTCTATTCTTTACTAGGTTTCTCTTTCTCTCGTTCTTAACTCTAACCTAACCTACTGCTTATTAGTTAAACTAATAATATCTTGAACTCTTGTCCGGTATTCTGCTATTACTCTATTATTTACTACATTTTACTACAACGAATTGAACACTGACAAGCGAACCGTTCAGCCCGTGCAAGGCCCGACTGGATTACCTTTTAGGATTTCATAACCAAACTCCTTTCGCTTCCACATTACATGTAACTTGTAAGTAATTTGATGTAATTTAAGATATTGCATATTTAATACGAGTAATAATCATTTTTACTATGCATAAAGTGTGGCAAATTGTTGTATTGTGGATAATGTCAATGACTAATGAGACATACTTTTCTGCAAAGAGCTGACTGCAAGGTGTACGAAGCTGGTTAAGTTTCGGTTCGAGTAGAAACAACTACAGTCAGGACCTTGGACTGACTGTGGTCTCTTCTTTTCTTTCTTTCTTTGACAACCTTAGTCCATCTAGGTAAACATCTATAAATTTATACAAATAAATAAAATTGAAGTGACTGTTTGTAATTTTAAAGTAACAGCTTTCCTCGCAATGCATATGAAAGTATACCTACAGTACTTACTATAAAAAAACATTTTTTTTTATTTTGTCTGTCCGTCTGTCTGTTTGTTTCGTCTAATCTTTAAAAAGACTGGACCGATTTTCACGGGACTTTCACTGGCAGATAGCTGATGTTATAAGGTTTACTTAGGCTACTTTTATTTTAGGGTTCCGTTTTTTTTAAACAAGGTTTCCGTTAGTTCTACGCAAACGAAGTGGCGGGCGTCAGCTAGTTGTGAATAAAGATCAAAAGGAAAGAGTAGGCTGCATAAGGCAGTACCAATTGAGTCAGGCTTCAGATTCTTAAAACTGGGTTGACCTAATGCTAGACTACAAACAGGAAATAGAAAGATGTACAAGGCACACGTGCTCATAAGATCAGGCAGTTTTGAATTGTTTAAGGTTTTCTTATGTAAACTCCATATGGAGGCCAACGGGTCGTCGCACCGTCTAACAAAGATGGCGGCTTTGTGTGTAGCTACTAGTTACTAATATAGTGCCGTTATCATATAAAATTTACACCTAAATAAAAACGACAAAAAAGAAACAAAGAACCGCAACAGTAACGGAAGTTTTTATAACTGTCTGCAAATTTTCATTTATCTTTTATACGATGAATAATGAGCTATTATGGCTTAACAAATTGTGTTTGTATTTATTTATTGACCGAAATTGGTAGTCCTGTTATTTCAATATCGACGATAATTAAAAGAGAAGGCTGCATGTCGCTAAACGCTATTGTTTTTTTAACAAGTGGTATTTTGATTTAGCAAGACAAAATGCGAGTAACTCTGGATGCAATTAATATAGTAATATAAAAATATGTACAATACGCAGTGATGGCACATTTCTGCAGTTTAAATTGATGACCAATCAACATATTAAATATTATTATCCATGAGCCAACGTAGAAACGAACACGATATCGTTTTGAAAGAATCTGGCATTGCAAGAGTCATTCATCGTTTATGGAATCCGCCCAAAACAATACTCAACAGAACGTAAACAGTAATGCAGTATTAACACACCACGGTTACTCGTGGTTTGTGTTCGTGTACACGATACTAATACGAGATAAAGCTAAATGTTTGTTGTCTGATTGTAATTTACTGCTTCGTCTTTTTGATGACTCACCTTCGCGTTTTTATTCGTTCCTGGTACAAATTTTTCTTTATCTTTATTTTCTTTGGACGCTTTTACACCATATTAACCTGGCCTTATGGTTTTCCCAAAAAAGTTGTAATACAGATCCATGGATCCGATGCATGGACCCAGCAACGAAGTGGTGTTTTATCCTTGGCATGATTTGAAGCTGTTCTTATGAGTTATCCAAATATTGTTGTAATACCAATCTATGACACACGAAGCACTCTTACGTCTTTTACCCTTGGCTAGATATATTTGAATCTAAGCTACGGCCAGATATTTATTGCATTGACTGTTAAACACTGCACGTAACTTAACCGCAGACCCAGGTAACAACCGCAGGTTGTAGGGCAACTGTGGTAGAGGACGTAGAAGAGTAGCGGAACCGGATATTACCTTTACGGACTGGTAATTCAATCTGCAAGAGAAACGTAAATTGCGCAAATACAACAAAAACAATTCAATTAAATGGTTTGGTGCATTTTCTAGGAATTGTTATTATGACTTCAAATATGTGATATGAATTAAGTATTATAATTTATAATATATATTATATACTCGACCAAAATAGAATTAGGTGTCCCACAGGGATCCATTTTAGGCCCATTTCTTTTTCTAATCTATATAAATGACTTACCATATCTAGTTAAAGATAATGATAATGAGATATTACCTTTCGCCGATGACACTTCATTAATTTTTAAAGTGAAGCGACAACAGTCAAATTACGACGAGGTAAATAGCGCTCTCTAGAAAATAGTACATTGGTTTAATGTTAATAATTTGCTTTTAAATTCAAACAAAATGTTAAAAGTTTACTTTGCTCAATGTTAGGCAAGTACAAACCAATATACTATTAAATTATGAGAAAATGAACTTAGTGGACACCTCTGTGTTTCTAGGTATAACACTAGATAGTAAATTACAGTGGGGTCCTCATATTGCAGATAGACTCAGTTCTGCTGCATATGCAGTCAGATAAATTAGGGAAATTTCTGACGAAGATACGGTGCGACTAGTTTATTTTAGTTATGTTCATAGTAGAATGTCTTACGGCATTCTTTTATGGGGAAATGCCGCCGACATTAATACGTCTGATTTACAAAGTCCTGCTTTGAATCTCGAGAAAAGTTTAAAGAAATAGGAATTCTGACCGTCGCTTCTTAAAACATTTCTGACAATGTGTTGTATGTTAGAAAAAAATTAAGTATGTTCAATACGAAAAGCAATAATCACTGTATGAACACTAGAAATAAACACAAACTATCAGACTAAATAAAGGTAATAAATATTTTAAAGACGAATGTATACGCCTATACAATAGCCCAGAAATCGTTCAAAATCTGTATATTAATAAATTTAAAAAGTACATAAAGAACGTTTGTGTGATAAAGCTTATTATAGGGTCAATGATTTTATTGACGAACGCACACCATGATGGCCACGCAGGATGGCCACCTGCAAGGCTACTTCTATGCACTATTGTACTCTTGTTATGTAGTTTTAGTCATGACATTGTTATATACCTTTTTTATTAAAAAATAACAATTTTCCATCTTTTTGGTAAAGATGGCCCCGCGCGAGTTTCTTACGCCGGTTCTTCACGCCGGGCTAGTTCCCGAACCGGTAGTAGGCATCACGTATACCGACGTTCAGAAAGTGTATAATAATACCAACTTTGAATAAAAAATTTGACTTTGACTTTATAACATTCCTGAATTGAATTATATTATATAAAGGTTCTTCCGGCCATTGTGTGGATGGTGAATAATATTCATGCATATTGACATCGTGCTCATCTCAAGAGAATAACTTAGATTACTCGATATATTTAGATGTTCATAGAGCCGACGTCTATTTAAAGGCATAAGAGGATGTTTGAGCCATGGAAGGCCTATCGGTATGTGCTTACAAAGCTACGAAATTCGGTTATAAAAATTCTGTACTGCAATCCGGAGTCAGCAATATAGCCAATAGATCATATTTTCAATTTTTGGACCAAATTTAACTATCCTGATCTGATTAACCTCGTGGATCCAGCCTCCTCTTCCGACATAATATTACTTGATTATTATTATTCTTTGAATTTTTCGAAAGGTAACCCAATGTAATCGCTAATCGAAAAAATCAATACATGCCAGTACGTAAATGACGTGACCTAAATGAATATCTTTTTTGTCTGTCACGTGCCTGCATACATAGTCCGTCGATTAATACCCATTAGTCACCATATTATGGGCTAATATATTAATAATAATATTGACGACAGAGATGATTACTTGTCATCACATTGGCACCAATAAATAATGCGCTTCTTATTGTGCCATTATTCTTGCCTTGGACACATTACCTTCAGGAAAACTGTACAACACACATCTGTGACGTCATTCGACGCAACAGCTGCTAGGGTCTTTAGCAGAATAGCGTCGTTTTACGTCATCCGACAGTCATTGTTGCGTAGGAACAGATTACAGGTGTCTCATCCGACCGCAATGTTGAAGTTATTATTAGCAATCCTAGTTACACTTGTCCCATAGATTAACTGGCGTAGAAGGTATAACGCGAATGCTGATGTGAAATGTTTTATCTGCAAACGGATTCGATTGTACCTATATTATGTTGATATCGCTAGAAATAATCGGAAGCGGACGACGCTATCCAGCCTGATACTTGAATGATTCTACAGAATTGAGGTTGAACACCGCGGACAGACATTGGTCATTGAATTATTCATCATGCAAGTTATTTAAAATGGCTTCTACTGACATGCTTCATCTAAATAAAACTAATTTTTCCAGTAACAGTTCAGACAATTTCCGTATTGTACTCACTGGTCATGTACCATTATTTGGCACTGGCATTAAAAATGAGAACGGTCTCAGCACCATAAAATAAAGAAAGGATTTAGTATGGGTATTGCTCTTCAGGAAACTACCACTAATTTTCTAATCATAAAACAGTCATAAACATAAAACCTTGTCTCTTTCTAGATATAATGGTCGATTTTCAGAAAACACATATTAAAGAACACTCAATTCACTGTCCATGTTTAACCGTGCGCCGTTTGACAATGACATATTATTTTTCCAAATTCCAGGGCGAGGTGCTCGATTGTCCGCTATGCCTGTCCGCGTTCAGCTCGTCAAGCCCGGTGCGGCTGGCGTGGTGCTCGCACCGGTGCTGCGAGCAGTGCCTACGCCAGTACCTCGCCATCGAGATCTACGAAGCCCGGGTGCCCGTCAACTGTCCGGTGTGCCACGAGAGCATGCATCCATCCGGTGAGTGCAGTCACTTCTAGAAGGTTACATACTCTATAGTTTTTCGACATCAGAAAGAGAAAAGAGTGTCGCATTTAAAATTAGACATATGTACTTGATGGTTTGCAACTGCCAAAACATTTGCAGGGAAATTTTCGGAGTAAATCGATTTAAAGATTATTTTCAAATTCCCCACATTACTGGGCTCAGACTTTAAAATTGCCCAAGTTACTGTTGTGAGTTAGAAATAAACATCCCAGTCACATCAATTATGAATTCTCTTATGTCAGTCATACTCTACTAGGTATATATTTAGAATGAAAATCTTAACGGTACCTAGACGTAACAGGACATCCCTCCTCACAAGGTTTGTGAGATAATATCTGGCCAGCTGTCTAAATAATATGCTCAAGGTAAACCCACTCATTAATTCTTATCCGCGTCAGTATTTTGATATTATATCGCGCCGCTGCATATTTTGCATAATAATATTATGTCTATGTGTAGAAACTAGAAACACATTGGTCCTACATGCAAAGTCTTTATCAGAATTATTTCCATTAATTACCCCTTTACTATCGATACGGAGTCTAGAGTGTGTCACGCGATCGTAAATAAGAAATTAATATCGTTGCATAAGTCGTTCAACTATGTAGCTCAATGCGCGTGTTGTAAATTGTAATCGATTGAAAAGTCACAGAATTGATCGACTGTAAAATTTTTATTATGGACTGAGATCCCAGGCCCGCCAGACTACCCTTGTATTCTTACTGATAAAATGTCTATCATAGTGTAGTATTCTCAGGCAATTCTCAGGTACAGGACGCGAAAGGTACAAAATAATTATTGTACTTACTTTTCTTACAGCCTTTGAAACGTATGTTATAGTAGAATTAAATGGAAAAAAATGGAAAATCATCCACGTAGAAGTAAAAATCTTTAAACTTCTAAACTTTATGTTTCTGTTCATACTAAGTTTAGAGAAAAATAAGTGTTGTTCTTTACGTTATTCTAAAACAGTGGTTCCCAGACTGTTTTGTTTCATAGACCACTTTAAAAATTTTGCTGGATCCGGTGGACTGGGATGCATCTACATTCTACATTACTAACAATTTCTAAATCTCGAAAAAAAAGTGAAGATTAGATCTATCTATGGAATCTTGTGTTGTGGCTGAGTTTCAACGACGAATTAACAGTTTTCGAAAAAAAAGGTTAGAATTGATAGCTTGATAGGGTTAATTATTTGATAATAAAGTAGGTAGACTAAACAAATTTTCAATTAAATTTTAATTCATTGTGTTGTAAGTGGATGTGAAAAAAGCAAAGATGGCCAATCGAAAAAGTGACTACATCCAACTTTATTTTTTTGAAATCTACAGTGACTCATCACAAAGACCAATCAATTCTCACAAATTTTATTTAGAAAATGTCCCATTCGGAGTGGTAAAAAGAAATAGAGTATATTTCCTATATATTACAAATAGGCAGGTAGGTACTTACTTTTCCGACACTGGTAATCACTAATATCCTTTTCTTTATGAAATTTCGGAAACAAATGAGTAACGTTTATCCTTGACATTCGTATTTATATTGGTGAAGAATTAAACACGTTCATACAAGATTGCAAGTATACACCATACACCACAAGTTGTATTAATTTGCACGTTTGAACACGCATTGCGGGCGGGACGGCGGCGGCCGGCGCGGCAACAAGTCGCGACGCGTTGTACTGAATATGGAATATGCAAGTTTTTACAAGTAACAGTCGCTGAGCTTCTTAAAATATTATCTGCCTATATTGATAGGAGATAATTGTCTTATTGAGAAGATTTAATTTAGGTATATTATATATTGTTTGTGTTGTTGTATTACCGTATGATGGACGGTGTGGCTCAATAAGTTATAAATGAAGTTGAAAAAGGAAAGTGGCATAGGGCCGGATTGCTCAACTGGTAGAGCAGTCGGCGCGATACCGACATGGTCTGGGTTCGACTCCCAGTTCGGAACCATCCATTTTTTTCTCAATCTATTTATAAATTGTCTTATTGAGAAGGTTTAATTTAGGTATCGTATTATTTTAAATAACAAGCCAACATTTTAGTTCTTCACTATCGAAACCAAATTAATTTTCATGCACCCCTGCTTATGATTGTAGACCCCCATTTTTCGTCACTTCCAACGTAGACCTCCGTCGAGTCTCCGTGGACCCCTGGGGTTCCACCTGGACCACTTTGGGAATTACTGTTCTAAAACAAAAAAAAACGATATATACTTTATCAGAATGTAAGTAAAGTGAGTACAATTTTCCGCAACTTTAGCGCCTTGTACCTAAAAATTGACCCACCACACGAACTAGTGGGTAGTCTGGCGCGCCTGGAATCTCAGTCCATTATAATATTGTCCTTCAGTTCACACGTCGTTTTATCGCACCTTTAAATATAGTGTTCATATTTTCTCCGCAATTTTTCAAAAATTTCTCACCGTTTAAGCCTTCCCTTAACTTCCACAATTATTTCAAGACCGAAATTAGACAAATCGGTCCAGCCTTTCTCGAGTATAAGAGAATTTTTATATATAAGAAATAGATAGGCGTCGATGAAGGACCTTAAAAAATCAGCGCTTTGATCCAATAAATCTTGTTTATTTATGAAATAGGGGCAAACGACCACCGTCTGTGTCACCTGGGCGATTACCGTCGCCCATAGACACCCGCACCATCTGAGGAGTCGCAACTGCATTGCCGACTTTTTAAAATAGAGTACGCTCTTTTCTTGAAGGTCATAGTGGTCCGGAAATACCGCCGCGCTGGTGACAGTTCATTCAAGAGTTCTATTTCCGAGACGCTAAGCTTCATATTTTTATGGCATATTCGATTATTAAGCCGACGCAACTCGTAATATTATTTACTTGCGTTAGGTATAAATACAATGTAAAGATATGTTTACGGTATAGGGTTGTCAGCGACCATTTCGCCGGGGAAAATCCGTATAATATGATTAGTGTAGGTCATGGGCTATGTCGGTTGTTTATATCAGATTACAACCCACATTGTGGACGAGGACGCAGCATTGAACATGTCGAGGTTAATATTATAATAATCGATTAGCCATGTGGTTTATTGTTATCCTTGTAAAGGCTGACGCTCCAAAGAAATGCGAACTGGACGAAATATTGTGAATTGGGATGGTTTTAAACGCCGCGCCGCGCTGCTATATATACTATCGCCATAAAGCTCCGAGAACAGGCGCGAAAGTTCATAGGCTTGCTGTGAATTCGAGGAGATAATACGTAGCTGCGGTAAGAAAAAAAAAGAAAAAAAACCGACCAAGTGCTGAAAGGACTCGCGCACAAATGGAAAAAAATCACGAGTATAGTATAGGAGCCCCTACATACATACATTTATTTTATTCTGTTTTTAGTATTAATTGTTGTTATAGCGGCAACAGAAATACATCTGTGAAATTTTTAACTGGCTAGCCTATCACGGTTCATGAGATACAATCTGATGACAGACAGACGGACGGACAAATCCCTCCACCAACCCATGGCCCTATCAACCGTCGGCTATACGGGCCGAAGCATGGGAATGCGCACCCTACTGTCCTGGGTCCTTCCCTTCAGGTGCGCAATTCTTGATTCCCTACAAGTTCTTTAATCTATTTCTATTTGTCCCTAAGTCCTTTTCCCCTTTCTGGGGCGGACAACACAGATACGACTTCGGTGTCTTCCGATAGCGCGCACTGGTTCTACCATATAGGTTTCGTCCTTAATCGCCTCCAATCCTCTCTTGGCGTTCCAGTCCACTTCTGATCCTATGCCATAGTCGCGCGAATTCTCGTAGCCGTCTGAAGTTCGCCGCCGAGGAAATGAGGTCGCAGTAATAGGCCGGACCCTCTCCGAAGACTTCGATCCCATCCAAGAGCTCCCTACGCGCCTCCCCGTACAGAGGGCACTCCCAGATAGCGTGATGTACGTCTTCCACCGCGGCTTCGCCACAGTAGCATGACCCCACGTCGGAAAGATTCAATCTGTGAAGCCTCCCTCTGAAACAGCCGTGACCGGTAAGCAGCTGCGATGTTTCATAGTCAGGCTCTATCCAAGTTGCCTTGGAACGAGCCTTCACGTCCGGGAAGAACCGATTAAGCTCCCTCCCCTTAGTCGATGTGTCCCAACGCTCCTGCCATAGGGCATAAGCGGACTCAGTTTCTCTGAGTTTCGCACTCCGAAGCTCTTCCCTGGTAATCGCGGTCTCGCGCATCACACCTAGTCTGACAGCACGTATTATCTCGAAGTCGGCCGGCAGCACCCCTGCCAAAACTGCCAGGGCGTCAGTGCTCGTCGGGCGATACGCCTTGGTCAAAAGGATCAAGGCGGGTCTCTGGGTGCGCAAAAGCGCACTCCGCACAACGTGAAGGGTCGCCCGCTCGTACCAACATGCTGCCGCATAAGTGGCAGTAGCCACAAAGGTCCCCTGGTACAGCACCCGAAGAGCCCTGTACCTAACCCCCCATGAGCTAGCCGATACTCGCGACATCTTGCCGAAGAAATTTGCCGCCCTTTCTCTTATAGATACTGCATGTCGCGCGAAGGATAGACTCGAGTCGACTACCACTCCCAACACCGTGGTCGATGCGACGCTCCCAATGGAGTTTGTCCCAAATTTGATGACTGGGGGTCGCTGGAATTTCCCCTTTACCGTCATAGTAGACGATTTCGTCGGAGAAAATTCCAGCCTATTACGGACTCCCCATTCAGCAACGAGCCGCAATGCAGTTGAGGCTTTCGCCTCAAGAGCCGCACGAGAGTCGCCCTCGATCAGGATCGTCACATCGTCGGCATAGGCCACGAATGTCACTCCCCCAGGAAGGGGCAGTCGAAGCAAGTCATCCATCAGGATGTTCCACAGCGAGGGACCCAATACCGATCCCTGCGGACAGCCCATCGTGGCCGCCTTCCACACTACCCTGCGTCCGACGAACATGCCTCCCCTGCGTTCGGTGAAGTAGCCCGCCAACATCCTATAGATGTTTGGCGGACAGCCCCGCCTTTTAGCTTTCAGCATGATCATAGGCCACCAGGCATTATCGAAGGCCCCAGAGATGTCTAAGAAAATCGCCTGAACATACTTCGACGAGCTCCCACGAGCCGCTCCAAGAATCTTTCCCAGAGCGGATACCGTCTACCGCCCTTGAGTAAACTCATGCTGGCAGTCCGATAGACCACTCGTCATTTGCGTGGCGAATTTTAACATGATGCGTTCCAAAATCTTACCAAAGATCGGCAGAAGAGTGACGGGCCGGTAGGCTTTAGGATCGGAAAGAGGCTTGCCATTGCCTTTGGGCAAGACAATCATCCGTCCATCATCCGTCCATCCGTCCTTCCATACTCGCGGAAAAACGCTCTTCGACACATCGCCTAAACACTTCAGCAAACTCTCGCGGCGCGGCTGCCCAAACGTGTTTTATTATTCGAGCGGTTATCCCATCGATTCCCGGTGCTGTGTTAGGGAGATCCTTGACTATTGTCGCAACTACTTCTTCCGTCGGAGGAGGAGCATCTTCTCCTGCGGGAATCGCGGCTGCCATATACCGCACCTGCCGGTGGTACTCCGTGTCCCTGGACACATCGTCGTCCGGACACAGAGCATACATGAGGCTGTGCATGGCCTCCTCGACTCCCCCAGCATAACCTCGGCATGTTTCGTGCCATTAATTACATTGCTAGGAGGCCGGAGCCTCCCGCACGCGACACGGTACGCCTGGCCCCAAGGGTCCTGGTTTCCCGTTTCTGCCACGGACCTAAAATACTTAAGTTGCTCCTCCTTAATGGCAACCCTGTATCTACGCCTAATTACAAGAAAGCGCCGCTTAGCAGCCTCCTCATCCGGGCAAGTGCCCTTCCGACTCGCCTGCCAAGCCCTGCGCGAGCTGTAGGTCTCGCGGCGAAGCCGGTCCTGGACCGGCGTCCTGACGGACGGACGGACAGAGGAATCTAGTAATAGGGTCTCATTTTTACCCTAAAAAGACTACGAAATAAACGAGAAACTCTACCGTGACGTGAAAATTATACCCTGACAAAATTATCGCTGATAATGGAAAAACGAGATAAAGTTTAAGATCAAGGGCAATTAACCTAATCGAATGTTAGAACGGCATTTAATCGCGTCAGTCATCGATTACTGTGACACCCATTGGCCATTACACACATTAGGTATATATGATCATCTATTGTAACACATTACAAACCATCACAAATTAAGGGATTAAGGAAGCTTGACTGCAATTCCACAATGACACTTCTTCTAAGGATTAAGACATACTCATCTACTTTAGAAATCATTGGGTTGATGATTAAAGAAGCTTCAAAAAGACATTTTTTAAGTTATAATAAATTATGAATAAAAACAGGCTTATTACATCATCAGATCCTGATCAGACTCAAAGGGACAGGTGAAACTTAATAAAATCTGGTAATGACTCAGCTACAGGACATTCCTGCAGAGAACTTACCAACTTACCAGGTCGTACTTACAGAACATTCCATTAGTTCTTTAGTACGACCGGACAAAAAGGAACCACGGGTAACGTTTTTGCTTTTCGCGATAGGCCATTTTATACAGAATCATCATATACTTACTTCTATATTAATACGTATAGCGTGATCTTCTAACCCCCTTATTTTACGTAAATTATGCAAACGAAGGAGTACCTATGCTATTTGACACAGTTTATGTTGAGAAAGGTGTGCAGAAAGCTAATATTTTTTTAAATGTTGCATAAAAATCCATAAAATAACAACAACACACACAATGACACTACCATTTGCTTGAGAGTGAGACTACGGCCGGTATAAATAGTCAGTACTTAAGATGCGACCCGGTCTCAAGCCACGGTTCAGGCTCTGTGATTGGTTGGCTGTCAAAATTTGGACCAATCACAGAGCCGAACCGCGTCTTGAGACCGGGTCGCATCTTAAGTACTGACTATTAATACTATTAATGTGTACTAGCGACACTACCATGCATTTGTATATATATATGTATATATATTATCAGGTGTTGGTTTGACACAATACGGTATTTTCTGTATATTTTTTATTACATAAATGAATAGTGCTCTGAAAAATAAGAAAGTTTACAAAAGGAATAGTCTACTAAAAATCAAAATTTTCAAAGATATTGCGGATTGTTTGAAGCACTTTTGTGAGTCTCGTGAAAACGCCCCATATAAAAGTCGTACTAGTAGGTGAAGTCACACGCTAGTAAGTTGCTACGAAATGTATGTTCCATATGCACAAAATTTCTGAAATTTTGTGAAAATTTCAGAAATTTTGTGAAAATTTCAAAAATCTCGTAATTTTGCGCGTTTATGTTCATACATACCGTAGTGTAAATCTTTTTGTATTAGACTTCGAAATGCATATAATTACAAAACTACACATAAAATCCTAATTGTTTTTACTTATATCAAGTTGTAATACCTAATAATAATTATTTCTTAATTTATTTTAAAAAACTAATTTGTTACATGTTGTCAAATACCCAATTGTTAATATTTCTCTTACATTGCATAAACATCATTAACATACTTTTATTGCATATCTAAGAGGCAAAAAACTCTAATAAAGTTAGTTGAGTTTCGACTACTAGGCGACCACTAGTTGAGTGGCTAGTGGCTACCGTTTGACTTTCAAAAAACTTCGTCTCCTGTTAGTGCAGTCCCAGTTTAATTACATCAACAACATTACAATCAATAAAAACTCAAGAACCCTGTACATGGAAAACAATTTTCATCGTACAGACCGTGTTATTCTGAATAAATGAATCGTGTAAGTCACGGGGTATACCAGTATCGATCGACCACTGAATATTCTGAAGGGATACCTATTACCTATCTGCATTTTAAATTCCTGTGTGGTTTTCCTGCTTGTTTCCAAGAATGTGTTTATTCCCTATATGTGGAAGCCTTATTTGCAATAGGCTACTTGACTCATATTTAATTTCATACATTGAGGGAGTATTTCCTTTAGCACTTGTCTTAGGAAAACGTATTCTAGCGATGTAATAAATTAAAAGCTTGAGATTGATAAATACATGATAAATACAGTTGATTTAAAAATTTGTATTTGTGTTTTTTAATTTCTACTGATGAACGCACCTCGAAGTAACTTCCGGCAAGGATATGACGTCACATACACAATAAACACATACGTAGTAGTGAAACGGAACATGTTTCCGCACCGCCATTTTGTCTGAGCGGACTATAGCACAGATTACAAATAGTACTAGTATGACGTCACAGCACCGGTAATCTAATTATCAACCAACATGGCGAATAGTGTTTTCGCCGGTTTTTAAAAATTGTATTTAAATATTATTATTTTTAGGTACGTTTTTAGGTTTTAAAATAATGTAATATTTTTTTGTGTAATAGAACAATTATGAAGCGTTTAGGACATAAATAAAAACAAGGTCAAGTAGCCCATACTAATAGGTTTTTACCTATGAAATTGCCCTTCTGCAGTACTGGCCATTTCAAATCAAAATAATTTTTGTTTGGCTAAGAATTCTAATTTAAAATTAATTTTATTTTAAAAACATGAAATTCTTTTTCCAAAAGTAGTCATTTGTTTATTGATTAGTGTTACATTTTCATCGCATTTCAATCTTTTTCGTCATCATGAATACGTTAAAAATTCGAGTAATTATGGAATATGAGTACCTACCGTCGTGGCAGCAACGCGGCACAAGCGGCACGCAACATCAACGACGTTTACTATTGGAGCTAACACTACAAACCAACGCACCACCTGTTATTGGTTTGCTCGCTTCCGTTCTGGAAATTTCGACCTGAAAAATGAACCTCGCGGTCGTCCGAAGACTGGTCCGACAATGACGAATTAAAGGCGATAGTGGAAGCTGATGATACACAATCTACGGCTGAATTAGCAGCAGCTTTCGACGTTAGCGTCAAAACAATATTGGTCCATTTTCGTCAAATTGGCAAGGTAAAAAAGCTTGACAAATGGGTGCCCCACAAACTCAATGATCGCCAGCGCGAAGTACGCGTCGAGACGTGCCTTGCACTGCTCAACAGACACACAAATTAAGGAATTTTGAACCGCATTGTTACCTGCGATGAAAAATGGATTTTGTTTGATAACCGCAAGCGCTCAGCAAGTTGGTTGGATCCTGGTTCAGCACCTAAACAATGCCCTAAACGAAAACTTACCCCTAGAATAGTGATGGTCACTGTTTGGTGGTCTAGCGCCGTGTGATTCATCACAGCTTCTTACCAAACGGGGTGAGCATTACTGCAGATGTGTACTGTGAAGAACTGAGCACAATGATGGAGATTGATGGATTGGATGTTCCTAATTAGTAATTTCTTCATGTTTTATTGCAGACGTGCGGCGGATAGTGGACAACCCGGCGCTGTACGACAAGTACGAGGAGTTCTCCGTGCGGCGGGCGCTCGCCGCCGACCCCGACACGCGCTGGTGTCCCGCGCCGGACTGCAGGTACACACACGCGCGCACCCACGCTCGCACATACGTAAAACAAGCACGCAAACCATACCGGTAGCACAGATTAGAGAAAGACGAACAGATAAACAGCTACATAGTTAGCTTTCGATTTGTTTGCACTACTACAAGCATACGGTGTGTGTGTCCACGGTTGTCTGGAAAATCGTGTACTGATAGTCTATCGCCTTAAGATTGTAGTGAGTCATCAGTGCAAATGTCGAAACGGCTAACTTTAATTGGTGAATGTGAACATTGCCTGGTCATTGGTGAATGTTGACATACGCACTGATCACTCACTGCAAACTTAACGCGAATGGACTAATCTGTACCAATAAATAAATGTCTGTCTACTTCTGTTCCGGCTAATCTCTGTAACGGCCGTTTTGACCGAACTTTCACTGGCAGATAGCTGATGTTATAAGGAGTAACTTAGGCTACTTTTATACTTAGGGTTCCGTTTTAAAAAATGGTTTTCCATTAATAGTACCACGCAAACGAAGTTGCAACGCTACTAGCGTAACGTTAGACCAGCTAGTATACTAACTAAGTATAATATCCCTAACTAAGTATAGTCCCCACACATTGAAACCAGGTCGATTACGCAGGAGTAATTTTATAGTGTCCAAGTGTATGCGCAATAAACAAGAGCACTGTCTCTTCCTTGACTGTTATGGCGAGAGATCAGGCTCAGGTCCTTTTTTTACATGCCCATGCATCCAACGCATGGATCATCTTTCTTGCCAGACAATCAGTGATCAGCCTGCATTGTCCTAATCAACCTTGGAAACAACATTTTTTGTTGTTCTGCGTGGGTTCGATTCCAGCTAGTAGACTATAAGAACGATGGCAGGACGACTCGAAGCCCGAAGGAACCGGGAATAGAATCATATCCTGATAGTAAGCGGCTAATGGCACCCCGTCATTGAATCATTGAAATACGACCGAAAAAGAAAGATCAAAGTGCACATTTATTTTTTGATTGCACGTAACCTAAAGTGGTTGAAAAAGTGTGATAAAAGACAAGGCACAAAGGGACCATGACTTGTTATTTACGAGGCATGCCTTGTTTCTTTATTTCCCGGCAATTTTGAATTTGGAACTGTTCTATATTCGAATGTGTTTAAATTTTGAATCTCAAAACAGTTGAAAGTATTAAGATTAATGCTATTGTTTAGTCACAGCGTCGATTGGAATCTGTCAGGTCACGTACGAAAATGATTTTTTTTTACGAAAATGTTCGTGAAATAATTTTCTACAACTTTAGAAGAGGCCTGACTCGGCTTCAGTTTTTTGAAGAGCTAACATCTGTGTTCAGTGATGAAGCCCCATGCGGTCTGTCGAACGCTGGTATTTAGAATTCCAGCGTGGACATACTAGTGTTAGTGACAAATCTCACTCAAGGACAAATCAAGGACGCCCAAAATCCGCCTTCACTGAAGATAACATCATTGCTGTGAGACAAGTAATTCTCGAAGATCGTCATGTGACGTATCGAGAGATAGAGGCTCTGCATAATATAAGCCTGCACATTCCAAACAACAATCTACAATCTGGGTCTTTCAAGACGAGCCAATGCCGACTAAAGTTGTTCGTTCTCGAAGCACTTCAAAGAAGATGGTGGCCACGTTCGTTGGAAAAACCGGTCATGTTGCGACTATTGCACTTGAAGATCGTAGAACGGTTAACGCAGAGTGGTATACCACAGTTTGTTTACCACAAGTCATCGCCGAACTGCGAAAATCTAACTCAAAGCGACGCACCATCACCACGACACATGCTCACACAGCGCTCGTCAAACGATTGAGTATTTGAAGCAGGAAAAAGTAGAAATTCTTGACCATCCTCCATACAATCCTGACCTAAGCCCTAACGATTTCTTTACATTTCCTAAAATTAAGAAAAGTCTTCGTGGTCAAAAGTTCCAGTCCGGTGAAGAAGCAGTCGACGCTTTCAAGTCAGCCATTTTGAACACCCCCACTTTAGAGTGGAATAAATGTTATAATAACTGTTTTGAGCGAATGGAAAAGTGTGTTAAGCTACGTGGTGAATACTTGGAAATACAATAAAAGTACTATAAGATTCTAGTTGTGTTTTTTTCTTCAAACGACAAAACTTAAAAGGCATGACTCGTAAATTCTTTTAATTAAAAGTGAACATTGTGCAATTAACAAAAATTAACTTGGGCTAGATGTAGTTTTAATTCGCTAAATTAGAGACCGAGTCATCGTAAATTATACACAAAGGTAGTATAATTTAGTAGATCATTGAAACAGGAGCTATAAGGAGCTGCATAATATAAGCCAGCACATAGAATCGTGTGAGACAGGTTCGTTTCTAATATTTTGGACTAATTTAAAATATAAATCTAATTATTTCCACATCGCAGCAATATTCTGATTTTGGTAGCACGATTCACAGACAACTTACGAGTGATTTTTTAACGTGCGACTGCATGTCGAAAGAGTTGCTTCTAGCATTTCTGTTACTACCCGCTAGTATATACCATATTTTAGAATATTATGAAATAGAGTGCAAACGAGCAGACGGACCATGGACACCTGAAACTTTCTTGAAGGTTTGATGGTCCTAGTGGTCCGGAAATATCGCTGGCGACAGTTCATTCCAGAGTTTTATTGTGCGCGGCAGAAAACTCTGAGAATAGTGGACGTTTGCATAAAGAGATTGTAGGTAATTGCATTGCACTTGGCACGGCACATGCATTTCTCGTCTCATCTACTAGTCCTCGTAAAGTGTGCAGCTTTTAATTATAGTGTTTTCCTTGCAGCTTTGCGGTGGTGGCTACGGGGTGCGCGTCGTGTCCCAAGCTCATGTGCCTCGCCCCGGGCTGCGGCTGGTCGTTCTGCTACCACTGTAAGGCGCCCTGGCACCCCACGCAGACCTGCGACGCCGCGCGCCGCTCGCGCCAGCCACCGCCGCGCGCCTCCCCGCCCGCCGCCGACATGGACACCGGTACGTCACGTCAAGATCATCATCATGACCCACCACACATTCCCACCACTGCATCTCCTGTGTAACCACAAATACCCTTTGATATTCCCTGATATAGGCATCTTGGGACCCGCAACGAAATAATCAGAATATTGTAGTATCATCATCATGAGTGAGTCACGATCATTGCCACGATAACCGTAACCATAATCTCATGATCATTTCACTCGTGTGACAGGATTATCATCATCATGAGTATCGTGAAGGTATTAGGTCTTTACCTATGAAATTGCCGTTTTGTATGAAAAAATTTAAACGTATTTTTTATTTGTATTAATCGAAGTAATCACCCATGCAATCAATGCATTTTTGCCAACGCAGTGGCAGTTTATTGATGCCCTTCTTAAAGATATCAGCTGGACGGGAGGCAACAAATTCTTCAAAGGCATTTTGTACTGCCTCTCGGGTATTGAATTTTTTTCACGCCAAGAAGTTATCCAAATTCTGGAAAAAGTAGTAGTCTGTAGGCGCAAGGTCTGGTGAGTAGGGCGGATGATGGAGAGCTTCCAACCCCAGCTCTTGCAACTTGGAGACCGTCTGCTGTGCAGTATGAGGTCGCGCGTTGTCGTGCAGGAGCAGCGGAGACGAGCGATTGGCCAATGCTGGTTGGAGATGTGCCAGCTTCTCCATCATTGTGTTTAGTTCTTCACAGTATACATCTGCAGATCACACCGGCGCTAGACCACCAAACAGCGACCATCACTTTTCTAGGGGTAAGTTTTCGTTTAGGGCCTTGTTTAGGTGCTGAACCAGGATCCAACCAACTTGCTGAGCGTTTGCGGTTATCAAACAGAATCCATTTTTCATCACAGGTAACATTGCGGTTCAAAATTCCTTAATTTGTGTGTCTGTTGAGCAGTGCAAGGCACGTCTCGACGCGTACTTCACGCTGGCGATCATTGAGTTCGTGGGGCACCCATTTGTTAAGCTTTTTTACCTTGCCAATTTGACGCAAATGGACCAATATTGTTTTGACGCTAACGTCGAAAGCTGCTGCTAATTCAGCCGTAGATTGTGTATCATCAGCTTCCACAATCGCCTTTTATTCGTCATTGTTGACCAAAGTCTTCGGACGACCGCGAGGTTCATTTTTCAGGTCGAAATTTCCAGAACGGAAGCGAGCAAACCAGTAACAGGTGGTGCGTTGGTTTGTAGTGTTAGCTCCGTAAACGTCGTTGATGTTGCGTGCCGCGTTGCTGCCACGACGGTACTCATATTCCATAATTATTCTAATTTTTAACGTACGCATGATGACGAAAAAGATTGAAATGCGATGAAAATGTAACACTAATCAATAAACAAATGACTACTTTTGGAAAAAGAATTCCATGTTTTTAAAATAAAATTAATTTGAAATTAGAATTCTTAGCCAAACAAAAATTATTTTGATTTGAAATGGCCAGTACTGCAGAGCGGAAATTTCATAGGTAAAGACCTATTATTACGGGATATGCTTGCAGTTCCTTTCTGAATGGACCGAATAATGAGCTACTTAGGCATTCGCTAAGGAAGGAGGAAGCCTAAGCTCTAAGGGGAGACAAAAGGGGTGACAAAATGAAAACCAGTTGTCATGTAAAAATATCTGTTTACACTAGTTGTTAAAATGATCCCCAGGTGAGGTGAAGCCGTGTCCGCGGTGCTCGGTGCTGATCGTGAAGGTGGAGGACGGCTCGTGCAATCACATGGTGTGCTGCGTCTGCGGCGCTGAGTTCTGCTGGCTCTGCATGAAGGAGGTCTCCGACCTGCACTACCTCAGGTACAGGGACCTCCCTGCATCAAGCCCTCGTTGGGCTTGTATAGATTTAATTTCGTATTCAATTTTCTTTGAAGAAGAGTAAATATTTTTTACTAGCTTTTGCCCGCGGCTCCGCCCGTGTATATATATATATATATATTATACACGGGAATATTGCACTTTTTGGGATAAAATGTAGCCTATGTTTTAATCCGGCGGCGCCTAATCTAATACCATACCAAATTTCATCAAAATCCGTTCAGTAGTTTTTGCGTCAAAGAGTAACAAACATCCATCCATCCTCACAAACTTTCAAATTTATAAAAGTAGTAGGATATCGTATAGCTTATTGTAGCCCACATTAGGAATAAAAGAATTTTTATAAAAAGATGCTACATTTGAACTGTATTATTATGCAGGATGTTTTTTAAGTCAGTGTCCAAACTTTCAGGAGTGAATATACTCTTGAATATAAGCAACTTTCCTACTTGAAAAAAAAATCTGCTGTTTCTTACAAAAGGGCTACGTAATACATAGGTAACATTTTGTAGGAAACAGCAGTTTTTTTTTTTTTCAAGTAGGAAAGTTGATCCCATAGTAAAAGTTTCTTATATTCAAGAGTATATTCAATCCTGAAAGTTTGGACACTGACTGAAAAAACACACTGTATATGAGTTGGGTTAACGTATTAGAAACAAAAAGGAACGAATAAGGACGTAAGTATAGCTATTGCCGCGCAGTTTGCACTTTATTCGCCAGCGCATGTTTTGTCACTTTCTTTTTTGTCAAGTGACAGAGACAAAACATGCCAATTAGCTATCCGACACTCATGTGAAGATTAAAGCTAAATTTTTGCTCAAAAGTAAATAATTTATATTGGCGTTTGACTCGGCAGTCCGAGCGGGTGCACTTTTTGGGGCAAGAAACCGTGGTCGCGCAAGAAGAAGCTGCTATGGCAGCTGGGCACGCTGGCAGGCGCGCCGCTGGGCATCGCTGTTGTGGCGGGCGTGGCGCTGCCGGCTCTGCTCGTGGGGCTGCCGCTGTGGGCCGGCCGCCGCGCTCACCGCCGCCTGCGCCGCGCCCCGCCCGCGCGCCGCCGCGCCGCCGTCGCTGCAGCGGTCGCCGCCGCGCTCGTGGTCTCCCCGCTCGTCGCCGGCCTCGCTGTCGGCATTGGCGTGCCCATCTTGCTGTTCTACGTGTACGGCGTGGTGCCGGTGTCGCTATGCCGCGCGGGGGGGTGCGCCGCTGCGCCGCGCGACACCCGCGAGCCCCCCGACGTCCACGACCCTCCCGACGCGCACGAGCTGGACGCCGTCTCGCGCCGCCTCGAGCCCAGCATAGGTGGATGTCGTATTAATCTTATGCATAGTATTTTGCAACTACTACTTTGACGCTTATACGTTACTAATAAAATATTTTATCAACTAGGCGACGCGTCGCTGTCTGCGGGCTCGGCGTCGGCAGCTGCGGAGATTCGCGCGGCGTCGCTAGCGGCGCTGGCGGGGTCGCTGGGCGGCGAGGCGACGTCGCCGTCGCGCGGCGAGGATGGCGGCGACAGCGTGTCGGCCGCCAGTTGGGGCGAGGAGGCGTCGTGCTCGCGGTCCGCCGCGCGCCTGCGCAGCCTGTTCCTGTACGGTAGCGCGGTGCCGCCGCCGGACCCCGAGGCGGGACCGTCCGCGCCGCCGCCGCGCCCCGCGCCGCCGTCCGTGCTCACCAGGATGTGCGAGACTGCCCGCCCCCCGACGCCGCCGCGCCCGCCCAGCCCCGCCTCCTAACGGTAGCGGGACGAGCTTCGTCGTATCTAAGTCGCCCCGCCCAGGGCCCAATCGCCTAGATCCGAAGTGCGTCTCGAACCTGGTGACATATCGGCGAAGTCTCGCTATAAAATTGATATTACACCCCTATGTCTTCACGATGCATAGGTCGAGGTCGTTTTCGACAGAAGAGGCACAGAGCGTTGATCTTGTTTTTTCTGTAGAATCATACTTGCCACTCAGATTTCCGCGCCATTTTGTGATTAAAATGTCCCACGATCATTTGAAAGCCCACGGACGGTTCGGGTCGAGAAACGATGGTTGTTACGTCCAGACTCAAACTGATGAGTCGATTAAACTGAGCTCTCGCATTATTATAGAAATACATTGTAGAACATTTATTAGAATGTATGCAAACGTTAAGGAAAAATGTTAGAACTGCTTTTTGTATATACTAAACGGACTGCAAATATCTATGTGAAAATCTAGTATGCTCATGACGTACTGCTGTTCCTTTATCCGATGTAAAGGAACAAACTTAATTAGCTGTAAGGATCGCCAAAACTTCGAAATTAGCTAATGTTAAGAATTAGGCGAACGCTGTCTAAGATAGATGCTTAGCGCTTCTCGGGGCAGTGTCAGTATCAGATATTTGTGATAACTATTAATAATCTAAATTATTTAATTTTTCACGTTTGTAGGTCTATTATTAAGCGATATTTTATGTTATAATAAAAATTGTAATACTATGATTAAAAATGTGATTAAACTGTCCAAGTTTTTCATTACTTATAAATTATATAATTTTTACTGTCCCTTTTTTTGTGCATAACTTCGTGTCGCCAAATATTGTGCGGATATTAAAGCCAGTTCTGGTTTATGCAACTGTTTATGAAAGCAATAAACTTATGAAACGGATTAGAGTTGAAAACATAATATTTTTCACAAAACAGGTTTATATTTTTCGTTTAAAACATAGATTTAAATAGAGTACTTCTCAAACTACCAAACATTTATTTTACACCTAGTTTCCTTAAAATAGGTAAATGAGTATCTCTTTAGGAATCTACTAAAAGATTTCATAGTGACTTATTTTATAAATGATAGTCGCGTCACGTATTTCTCTTGGTCGTTTGCGTTTGGTTTCTGAAAGTAAACAAAGAACATGTAAACTTCATGTAAAAAGAGCTTATGTTATATCCCGTCTAGTCTACGAGGGCGGCACTGAAAATTTCGGGAATCATGGAAGTGACACAACATTACTATTTAAAAATGTATTTATTGCTTTTCGAAGTATTCTCCGCGAAATTTGACACATTTTTCCATACGATGGAACCAATCATTGAAGCAACCATTCCATTCGGAAGTTGGTGTCTCCAAAATGGCCGTTTTGTAGGCGTCCACAGCTTCTTCAGGTGATGGAAATCTCTGACCACGCAATTTATTCTTTATTTTAGGGAAAGTATAGAAATCATTAGGGCTTAGGTCGGGGCTGTACGGCGGATGGTCTAATAATTCTATGATTTCTTGCTCTAAAAACTCTTTTGTTCTGTGCGAGGTGTGAGAACTCGCATTGTCGTGATTGAGGATGATGCGGCGGTTGCAGTTCTCTTTACGGAGTTCAGAAACGACCTGTGGCAAACAAATGTTAGCATACCATTCTGCATTACCGTTCTTTGCCCTCAAGAGGAATAGCCGGTTCCGTACAGGAACATGGCCGGTTTTGGAGACAAACGTGGCCACCATTTTTTTTGCAACACTCCGTGAACGAACAATTTTTGTTGGCTTTAACTCATTCTCGAACACCCAAACTCGTGAGAGTTTTTTGTTTCGGGTTCGTACGCATATATCCAGGATTCGTCACCTGATACGATGTTGTATACAGCATTTGAGGATCCTGCGTGGAATCTTTCGTGAGTTCTGACGCACCAAGTAACGCGAGCCGCTTTTTGCTCTTCACAGAGCAAATGCGGTATCCATCGGGAAAACAACTTTTTTACACCTAATTGTTCATGCAAGATTATTTGTATTTGACTCATGCCAATGTCTAAAGTTGCCTGAATTTCGCGGTATGTCACATGTCGATCTTCCTCAATCAGCTTACGCGCAGCATCAACGTTTTCTTGGGTGACTGCAGTTTTTGGACGACCTTGACGGGGATCATCACTGAGCTTGCACGTCCACGTTGAAATTCAGCAAACCAGCGATAAACTGGTTTTGGATGGGGCTTCATCACCAAATGCAGAAATCATCCGGTCAACACACTGTGTTTGTGTTAAACCACTTCGAAAGTCATAATAAATCATCGCTCTAGAATTTTCTCGAGTCAATTCCATTTTCTCAACGACTAAACAAGTTTGACAAGACCTTGTGACAAGACCGAGAATCTTTTTTTAAATAAATAAACGGTATTCGATTTTTAAAACCAAGGAGTTTTAAATTAAAAAGATTTTAATATGACAGGAATAGTGGAAATATTCCATTCCCGATACTTTTAGTGCAGCCCTCGTATGTGATAGGTGTACCACCTTTTCTTTTTGGCGCTTCCACACCACGTCAATCTGGTCCTGTACTAAGTATAGAACTAGTATCACAAGAACCAGATAACGGAAATGTATTTAATACTTTTATACTATACATATATTTCTTTTTATTCGTGAAAATATGTAACTACTAAAGTAAATTGAGATTTATATGCTAAAAAAGGCTAACACAAACTTCCAATTACTTTTGTATTGACTTTTCGTATGTAGTTGTCATTTGTCTCACTCATTATACAAACGATTGTTACACGCGTAAGCATTTTAATGTAACGGCAAGTGTATGCGTTACTATTATGTATTTATTAGCATTAAAATATAATATATATTTATTGTAACCCCCTTAATAATAAAAATATTTACACAATAACCTATACCTACATATTTATTGGATACTTATATAAGTTTTGCCCTTGTCTATCAAACGACTTTTCCAACGTATAAGAAAATGATAAAACATTGTAACTATAGCTTATAGATACACTGTGTAAATATTTTTATTAGTAAGTTGATAACCCCTATCAAATAAATTCAATGAAAATATTTACTCACTCGGTTACTACGTGACTTTTTCATCCGATAGATCTTTAACCTTCGACGGAGAAGTCGTAGTCTCTTTTTCGTCTATAGCATCGTCAGACTCCTTCTGTTCATTCTGCAAAAAAGTTATCAGGAAAGTGGTAGTAAATGAGCTATTTCACGCCAGATTTCTGTGAGTCCACGTCGTCACTCGATAAGAACGGACTAAATATTTGGTTGCAAAACTTAAGGGGCATAAATTAATATTTACCATGTTCCTTAAGATGTCAACAATAATTTTCATTATAACAAATGAGTAAACTATAAGCATCTTATTCATTTTGGTCGTTTAAAGTAATGTCCTCTTAGTCTGTAATACCAATTAAGTTTCTGAAAACGAGATCATATCTTGCATTTATTTTCAAGTTTGGTAGAATTCCGAAAAGACATTCCCAATATAAATATCAAAATCTATTGCAATAATTTGCACATAAATTCTTACCAATCATTCAAATAACAGTTACATAATAATAATTAACAATTTATTGCATAACTTTAATAATATTTTGTCTCAAATATAACACAGATTTATTTACATTGAACACAAATGGGGCGAGTTCGTATTGGAACGAATACCCACTGGGCATAACTCGTCCTAACACATTGGACATTATCGATCTCCGTCGCGCGCACTACTGAACGACTTTCCAAGAACTTTTACTCGAGCAAGCGGTTGGTGCGAAATACCGGCAAAACCCTTTATAACGATAGCATTTTAAATGAACCAGGTATTAGGCCGAAATTTTGAGGTCTGTCATGATACAATATGAACATTTTAATATCGATTTTAGCGACTATCGGCATTTACGCCTATAATTTATCAGTTTCTACAATGTCGTTATAACAGGTTTTCACTGTATCGTAAGCAGACGGATCGCCTAATGGCAATATTACTTTGGCCCGTGTACACCTGCAGGGTGCAACTTATCATTCATGAGTTTGCAACTTTGCACAAGTGCATTGCATAGGTACAGGTTTTGTAAATAAGAGAACAAGTATAAAAGAATCTGGTCTTATTATCACATTATGCTTATTAAATACTTAATACCTATTATACACACTATATAATTGCTTAAATACATTCATATTTTTGGTTAATTTTATATTTTATTAATATTTATGCCACTGGTGCTATTTCACATTTACTGTCGATATTGTTAATTTGTATGTCTATATTAGATTGTTATTTTTGTCTGCTTTTGTTCTTGCCAACTTTGGAGAATCTCGATACAGTTATACGTTATGAAATTAGACATATTGAGTCGCAATCTCATCTGCTTGAAGGCACACGTTTGATTTGAGGATAGCACACACATAAAATCATACCAGTGACACTTAAACAGTTTACATTCACAGTATTGTATATACTTTACAGAGTAGCAAAGTACCTTAGAGGCCTGTGGGCTAAATGTATACACTCTACAGTCTTAGTTCCTATGTCCATGCTCTATACATTTTTGCCCATTGTCCTTTAATGCTTTTTATTTACTGCTTACTTAAAAACAATACACCTAACGTTAGCGTTTATAGCGTAGGGAATATTATAGATCTACTAGCTGACCCGACACACGTTGTTCTGTCTTACTATTAACTGGAATAAATAAACGACTATCTACATACACCTACAGTTTCTACACCAACACACCTACAACCTACAGGCGATGTGTGAAAGAGGTATAGACCACTGAGGGTTGAAGTAGAAATATTGTTATTGAAATGGGATTTGATGTTAAAAGGGGGAAAATTGAGATTTATATGTATTTTAATGGCAATTTATAAAATAATTAAAAAACACCATAAAATAAAATTTAATGGGTATCGAGAATTTTATATATTAGATTTAAACTTATTGGACAAAGTTAGTGAACAATAAAGATTAAAAACGTTTTTCAACGTTCTCAAATATTAGATTTACTATAAATTGGTAATAGTGGATATTGAATTATTGTTATATTAATTAGTGTAATTGCATTTAATATTAAATTTGTTTAAAATTTTGATTACAGTGTTAAAGCGCAAAATTACAAATAAAAGAAAACTTACAGCTAAATTAGTACTTACATAATATTTTTTCTTATATTTTTATTTTTATTTTATTTTTACATTATATTTTTACCAGGCTACTTGGCTGCAATTTCAAACTTTCGGTACCTTACTTACTTTTTACTTAACTATACTTTAACATTATTATATTTTAATAACGCAAAAACTGTTTTTTTATTATTATTTTAACTGTCTAGTTAGAATAATACTAAAAAAACAGTAAGCCTAATTTGAAGGGTGATCTTTCTCTCGGATGCTAAATCGCATTATTTTATCCTTTTTTCTATGTTTTGATTAACACAATTACGTTTGTACACATCTGTGCGCGCTATACTACCTATGGACTTGTGTAACGCGATCATATTAAGAAATTATTCTAGACAAATGAAGTCTACAGACGAAACGGAATGAACTGTTCATTACCATTTTTCTCAATACCTTTCGTTAAGTAAACGCGTTACAATGCATTTTTTACTACTAATTGCGAGAGATTTGTGTGTAACAATGTGTACAGCTTGGCAAAAAACACGTGGTGACAGCAGGAACTGATAACATTACCGATTGTATCATCTTTTATCCTTATTAGATTGGAATGAAGTTAAAAATATTTATTGTTATTAATTATATTTAAATAAAATATGTCATTCCAATCTGGATAAAAGATGATACAGTCGAAAATAGTTTTTTTAGATCTTGCTGTCACCGAATCATACTCTTTTTTGCTAAGCTGTACTTAGAAGGAACTGTAAAACTGTGTTACTATGTGATATGGAATAAAATTATTTTACACATGTTAATGTGCATACTAGAACTTATAGAAATTACATAATATTAAACTATTTATAGTCTTACACTTTCTTAAATTTATATAATATTTACATTAAAAGGTACAATACATTTGCAATGTCGTCAATATAAAATATATATTTTTAAAATAGTTAAGATTAAGTCAAATCAAATAATAATAAAATAAACAATATTATATGTATATTTAAATAAAATAAATGCTTCTATTTTTATTTTGTTCTCATACATTTAAGTTCTGAGAGCTCGAAATGACCATCCTTGGCAATTAATAGATAGATCAAAATATCAAGAGCTTCAAAATAATAAAAAATAATTTGATAGTAACAATATCAAATACCTGTAAGCTACCTGTAAGTTTCTAATTACACCTACCTCATTTTAAATACAGAATATTTTCAAAATTATATTCGATAGTATTTAATAGTATGGAGACAAATGAAACATATTAAATTGGACGTAAGCCAGTAACAAAATCGTACACAGGGTGATTTTTATTTCGTTTCGAGAGAAACGGGGCATTTGTATCAAAACTCAAGTATATGAAAGCTAGAAAATCTTAAAAAAAAACACGACTTTAGGTCACCCTACTGCGGTGAGGCGAGGGCGTCATGGCGCCGCCTTACGCGCCGCGCGCTGTTGTTCGCACCAATCACACGCAACGTCGTAGGGGTCAATAGGGTAAATTATTATTTTGTAATTTCAATATTTTATATTTTTGTTTGAAATAAATAAAATATTATATAATGATTTTAAATTGGCGATGTTTTAACCAAGTTTTTCATGTTTGCATTTATCTCGAAACGGAATAAAAAATCAAATCTTTTGTTTTTTAAATACTGGATTTAAAAAACAAAAGATTTTACTTTTATGAGTGTTGCATTGAATAGGCTCCGAAACTACTGCACCGAGTTCGATGAAATTTGGCACAGATATAAAATAGACCACGGAGAAGGATATAGGCTACTCTTTATCGTGGCAAAAATGTACGGGATTTCGTATGCGCGAATTGGCACTTTCTTAATATTCTCTGCTTTTCTTAAAGGACACTAGATTTAAATTCATTTTATCTTTAACACATTGTAATTCATGGATTAATATTTATAACTTTTAGACCCACCCAATTTTTCATACATTCATACAATCAAAAAGGTGGCCACTTCTTTCTGGAATGAACGAATTTGGTCAAGAATTGGCACATTATTCCAGAGTATTCTTCTTTTACAAATAATGCTATGAATAATGCACTTAAAATTTAAATGGATATAGCTCATTATTTAATTAGAATATAATTGGACTGTTACAGACTATAGTCACTTTAAAATAAATAACGTATGCTGCATAATCATTAGTATGGAGAGTAGAAACTAGATAGGATAATGTGTTTACTGCAATTCGTAAAATATTTGAGCTAAGGAGTTATATGAATCAAACATCAATTATTATAATTCACTTACTTAGGGGTTATTGTGCCAGAAATTATTAGAGTCCCTTTAGTTTACACTATGTAAAGTCGAAACAAAACTCAGAAATTTGATATAGCAATTCACCTTTATGTCCACAAAGTTATGCGCAAATTCCTTCTGAAATCAACAGAAGAATATATGCGTTCAGCGTTACATTATAGACATATGAGTTAATTTGCCTTATTACGTTTTCAGAATTTCGATTCGATGCGCTTCGACTCTGCGCTAGTATGAATTGTCCTTGACACTAGGGTTTTGTCCCAAGCAATAATAATTTAATTAAATACTGCGCTGCGAATAAGCTCATCACAAAAGAGCTTGTTATAGCTGTCTCAAATTTAAGCTTTGGCTAGCGACTGTATAGATGCTGGAAAGTGGTTTATGTGTGCAGGTAAATGCGGTGGCGAGTCAGTATAGCTGGAAGTCGTGCGTGGTTGAGCCGTCACGCCAGGTGGGCTCGTCGGCGACGGACGCCCGGCACAGGGGGCAGGTGTGGTCGCGGTCCAGCCACGCGGCTATGCACAGCTCGCAGAAGATATGGCCGCAGCCGAGGCGCACGGGTAGCGAGTACTCGTCGTGGCAGATGGGGCACGCCTCGCCCGCCGCGCACAGCTGCTCCCCGGTCGGCTTGGTGCCCAAGTTCTGTGGAGATTGTAACATATAACATACATTATACGTCACACAAAATTTCGAATTTTTATACCCGTATATCACGCTTTTAGTATCCCTGTACTGTCACATTTAGTATGACTCCCCCTGGCACTGTGACGTAATATGTGGATGGACCCTTAAATATGAGATAAAACCTTAAATATCAGACATAATAGTCAGAGGACCTGGGTAACCGAGCTTGGCTCGGAATTCTGGTAAATTAAAAAAAAAAAGAACTAGAAACATATTTATCTGACCGGGATTCGAGCTCACCACATTCCGAATATTGAACAAAGTTTGTCTATGACCGGCAATCCGTCTGTGTAATATTGGAATGTAATGACAATGTGTGTTTTAGTTTACATGTTTATGAGCTTACCGAACTTTGTAACAAAGTCCATGTGGCATTCTTGAACAGTCTCAGTCGTACAATGAGTTCAACCACCTTGGCGAACACATATATCGCCGTGAGGAACATGCCAACAATCTTCTCGGACCCCTCGTACGACTGCATCAGGTAGTATATCCATGGCTGAATGGTTATGAGCGAACGGTACAACTGAGATACCGCCTCGGTGAACAGATATACTTTGCCCTGGAAAATTTTTAATGGCATTGGTAGTTTAAACAGTATTTAAAAAATAATTATGAGGTTTATTTATATGTATAGTCAAATTTAACTATGTAAAATCGATCACTACTAATACTTATACAAATTCTTATGTTATACATAAGCCTTATAATTCCTCATTATAGTTTAAATATTTAAAAAATAAATTGTATTCAGTATATTTACTGTATTGAACTAAGTATGGAATACAACAATTTTACATTGAAGAGGGAACAAAATACTTTTACATCATAAAGATTTACCCCTGTACTAATAAAAATATTTACACAATGGATAAGCTATAAAGTGTTTTGTCTTTGTCTGTCAACTTTTCCAATGTATCAGTCACTTGTGTAAATATTTTTATTAGTAAGGGGGTTACACTATTAAGTTTTCTCTCTTACCCTCTTCTGGAACGGCAGAATACACACAGGCATCATGGTTACCACCATCTTTATGTTGACTGTAATTATTTTCACAATCAAATCTGTGAGCACAACCAGCCATATCAATTCCCATACATCAATAGACTTCGTATAACCCGGGAACATTATCACATTCGGCAACAGTCTCCCATGACCAAACAGAAAATGAACTATTGCTATACAACTTACTGAAAATATCAATTCAGTCAATAATGTTTGTATACTTCTATTCATTTGCTTCCCATATTCTCTATAAATGAAAATGTGTTATTAGCATTTTATATTTTAAATGTGTTCACTTAGATTAACGCAGGAGACCCATGCTTCCGCATGAATGGGCTGGCTCGACCGGATAATGGTGTCACCTCCAACCTCATATCAGCGTGAAATAACGCTTGCGTTGTGTTTTGCAGAGTGAGTGAGGTTACCAGAGGCTCAAGGGGTGTTTGGGAATGCAAGTGCTCAACACCAGAGTAGTTACAAGTGTGGCTCTTCTGGTGTTGTGAGTGTCCGTAATCGCTTACCATCATATCTGTCTGCTTGTTTCCTGGTCCAATAATAGAGAAAAAAAATACAATATGCTTGTAATTTTCTGAATAAATTAACAAGATTTTACCAAAATCAATATTACAACATCTAGGCTGGTATGACTATTGATGTTGTTTAGATGACACCATGCTGAAGTCTACATTAACAAGTTTAAACGGAGTTATTGTAATAGTAAATAAAGAACACTAACCTCCTCACAATTGCATTACTGTGTGCAAAAGTACAGAACAGTATAACAAATGTGAAAAGTCCTTCTCTGCTATCATACATGAACTTTACAAATAAAATCAAATAAAATGGTGCATATTTTATTAACACATTTAGCATCGCTCTCATATCTACAACCTGAAAACAATTTTACTTATTATTATTTAATACTATAAAATAATTGTATCAAATGTATTTGTTTTAAGTTTGTGAGCATTACAATACCTAAAATATAATTGTTGGTGGTTTCAATAATTTAAATAATTCAATTAAATCTATTGGATCCATAAAAAATTTAATAAATGTTACATTTTAATAATATTATTGTTTTTAATAAATGTCTCACAAACCTCTTGACCTCCATCTTCACTTTGACTTTCGTTATCAACATTATCGTTGAGATTGTTATTGTTAGAGGGGTTCACGGAAGAGTTTATATCCCCATGCTCTTGAGCATCGTCAGACAAGTTAGACTCATTAGACACGCTGGTGCTTATCCCATGAGTAGATTGTTGCCTTTGAGCCAGAGCCGGTGTAGCCCTCTCATTAAGTATGTAGGTTTGGGCACCGGGCCCTAAATTCACATGGGCAATAGAACTTTGTGGCCTTTGTGGACCTTCCCCCTGTTGGTGCACTGCTGGCGCATTTCGAGGTAGCCAAGTTGGAAGTGATAACCTGGCATTATTACCCTGAAAACCAGAGTTCAGAACTAAATTTAGTGTATTCAACTTTCTGTATTTGAAAGAACTATACATACATCAATGTAGGTATCACAAGAAGCTTCTCATTGAATCATTCTACGTTATTTTGTCAAGACTTTACCTATTGTTTGATAATACACGAGCAGTTGATTGTTATAATGTGGTGACACGTTTTTTAACTGAGTAGGTAGTATGTAAATTAGGTATGAAGTCATATTTATGAAATATTTACCATACGAGCATTTTCCACAAGGGGTCTGATTTCTCTAAAAACATTATTTAGGCGATCTCCGAGGCCTATAGTTGTTCTATTTGTGCCTACTGGTCTAGTCACGGAATCCGCTCTCCGAAGTGCATTATTACCGCCTGGGTGGTCCACGGACTCGTCGTCTTCGATATCAAGAGTAACTTGATTAGATTGAGTCATAATGAGCAGAAAACTATCACATATAGTTTAATTTAATCGACCTAAAACACTTAGTTTTCATTTTATGACTACGGCACTGAAGGTCAAGTTTTGAAGTTTAGATGTTTTGACATTTCACTTTTGACAATGACATAATGGAAATGTCAATATTTTTTTTTGTATATATGGCATCGGCTTATAACCATTTGCCAGTGTCAAGTTAAAAAGGCGGGAAATAGAACTTTCGTTTCAATTTTCAACACCGTATTCCTAAATCGTCAGGTCTAAAGTCTAGTCAAAGTCCAAATAAATAGTCAGTGCAGTCCATGAGTCATGTCAGTCGATTCAGTAAAGTGGGAGAAGCTTTACTGAAAGTTCCTAGGGAGTTTAGAAGGGAAACTCAAAATAACACGGTTTTAGAAGTTGACCACTTGCCCACACTTGTGCACGTTAACGAATATTTAATGGTTAATATTCTACCAATATTACACATTAAGAACCGAAATAACACAAATTTATGAAAGAAATGCAAAATCCAAACGTCACCCATTGATTTCCCCGGCAAAACTCCCAATTTGTTTTTTAGGAGGTAATAACTAAAGGCAATAGAATAAAACAGTCAAAACCAGTCAAAAACTCTTCAATAAAAGCACACGGAACGGTGTTGTATTTTAGAAAACACATCATTAGCAGAAGTATTATAAATTATAATGAATCGTTTAATGCAATATCTTCGCAGCTGAGGCACAGTTTGTATTTCGATATTAATTTAGTGGCAGAATATGCGATGAGGATTGAGGACTTATTACGATATCGCTTATAAATAAAACCGGCCAACTACAAGTCGAACTCGCGCACGAAGGGTTCCTTAGAAAACGGCTGAAAATTAACGTTTGTTGTAGGTATGGAAATTGGGAGCTCCACTTTTTATTGTTTTTAGTTGTTTTAAGTATTTGTGTTATAGCGGCAACAGAAATATACCTTCTGTGAAAATTTCAACTCTCCAGCTATTTTATGAGATGCAGGCTGGTTACAGATAGACGAACGGACAGACATCGAAGTCTCACTAGTCAGTAAATATGTTTTTACCCTTTGGGTACGAAACCCTAACCCGCGCGGCGCCGGCGTGTGGGAAGAATAATATTATTAATAAGGTAGTTGAAATAAAACAACTTTTTCGGTACAATTAATAATAATAATATAATCCATGTTGAAATAATAGTCAATAGACCACGACGAGTATTACCACACGGCTTGATCACCGTCTTCGATTTTTTTATTGAAATCACACATAAAGTTAAGTGAATATGATTTCGTTAAGATTATATTCAGTCTTTGTTCAGGCTTCGCTCGAGAAGTTGAACGATGCGTTGTTGAGCGTTTCCATGTTAACGATCGTTGTCCACTACGTGATTTTGTAAAATAACATAATAATATAAACACTTCTATTTTGCGCTATAAAATAAACAGTAAATATTATAAACAGATCCTAGACTTATTCGATGAACGTTAAATATTTTGAATCCTTTTAATATAAGTAATACCTAATATTTTCATGGCACTCACGTTTCAGTATCTGGTTTTAAATCTAATATGCCTTGTGCGTAAAGATCTCGTACCGCTTCCAACAGTCGTCTTTCGGCTCTCGGCTCTCCCAAAGCGACATCAACACTTCCAGCACATAGTAGAAGAGCCCTGAGTGCAGCTCTAGGCCAGTCAGGTTTTAAATCGCGACGCACTGTAGCTCCGGACGACGCGGAGCCTAGTCTCGCGCATTCAGCTTCCAATCTATCACCATACTCTTCTATTAAAGTGTCCTCCATGCTTCTTCTTATTTCAGGTGTAAGCGACGACAGTAGCAAAAGAGCAACATCATCCATAGGCCTCCCTAAAGACACCATTTGCCAGTCCAGAGCGATACATTCGCATGATCCGTCCCGCTCTCTGAACAACAGGTTTCCACTCCAAAAGTCTGCGTGCGCGAGGGGCGCGGGCTCCGCAGGTTGAAGTAACGTACCCAGGAGAGAAGGCGCCCTCGCACTCAAAGCCGACACAGCAGCCGCCTCCTCGGTACAGTCTGTGCGACCTCGGAGAAACGCTTCGAGTTGAGGTAGGCCTCGTCTCACTAACCGAAGGTAGCCCGCTGCGGCTCTTTCACATGGGAAAAGAAAATCGAATCTTTGATCTAGAGGTCCTTCCTTATCCCGAAGCGCTAGAGACAGCGCGTGTAGCCTTGCTGCGGCAAACAGAGCAGCTCGCGCCCTCTCGACGGTCAAGCCCTCGGCAAAATCTGCGGATTGATAGCCCACCGCGGTCACGTCTTCCAGCACCAGCTCACTGTCCCCGATTTCATCTGAAAATGTAATAATTTGATTTATATCAATGATAGGAAATGACAATAAGGTCAGTTAAGAAATACGCAAATAAAAAAATCTAACAGAATTTGATGAAAAACCTTAAACCTTTCGGCAATCTTCTAGTTCTAAATAATACACAGTTTCTCAACGACACTTGTTATTGGAATTACAAAATTCACATCATAATGTCATGTCATGTCATAGTAATAGAACGACGTAATCGTGATGGAATATCGCATTCCCAGGTGTTGAATCGACAGATTAGTTTTAGTAGTGCGGCAGTAGTCAGTAGAATTTACCTGGCAATTTCGCTTTCACACATTTGGGTACTGGCAGAGTCTCTCCGGGTCCCAAGGTCTCAGCCAATCGGTTCAACACCGGCGCCAACTCTGTATAGAACAATATTTCCCGCGTGTCGAACTGGGCTTCTGCCACGAACAGTCTACCGAAGGGGTCGTGCGGGGGTAGCTTGACCACTAGGGGTAGAGCCTTCCTCTCCCCTGATCGTTCGTAGCGGACAGTGACGGCGAGAACTCTGCTCAAAGTCCCAGCAACTTCTGCGCGCGTCTCCACACGGATCTGTGGACAAAATAAAAATGTATTAGTATTAATAGGTATAATTCCTCCATGGTATAACTATCGCTAGTACCGATAATTTTCGTAGTGAAGATTTTTGTGGAATAATTAGATTAGGCATTTTTTATATAATAATTAATCTATGGACGCTTTCACACCACGTCAATCTGGTCTCGTGCTAAGTTCCCGAAGAACGTGTGTTACAGGTAGGTACCAGACAACGGAAATATATTTAATGCTTTTATACTTTACACAATACACATACCTAATTAAGACTTTTATTATACTTATAAGTACATATATCTACCTACATATTTAATACACATCTATGACCCGGGAACATAGAAAACTTTTTTCTGTTCCTTTGGCGGCATTCGAACCTGCAATCTGCGCCTTGAGTATTGTATGGCTCAACCACTGAGACACAGAGGTCGTCTAAACATGGTCTAAACATTAATTTTAGTTAAAGTCTAGTCTACTAAAAGATTATTATTTAGATTGTCACTAATTGTGAGTGTGGTGACCTTTAAACTAATATGTCCATATTCCTTAAGATTAGCTGTCGCATAATATAACCACAATGAGCCACTAATATGAAAAGATTATGATTCACGATCACAGGTGACTCAGGCCTTAGATAGTTTTAAATAAAATATAGAGTTGGGAACTGCAGATATTAATTTCCTGCAGGCTGCAGCTGATTCATGTATCTACTACCTACCATGATAAAATATTATACTCACATACATTAGGTATGATAAAATCGAAAAGACTTATAACAAAAATTGAGCGATGCCATACCTACTTTTTACCCGACTACGGCGAAGCCAAAAGGAAGGGTAATGATTAGTTGATATCATAAAATTAAGACAGAAGATGAGAAAGATACAATCATTATTCAAGTCCTAATTTGATCTTTATTATCGCCCTACGTCTGCTGCACCTACCTCCTGATGGTCAGCGACCCCCGCGCCCGTCAGCAGATCGCGAGCCCACTCCTCAGTGAGGGCCGCCGCCTCCGGCTCCAGCCCCTGCTCGCTGTCAGAATCATCACTCCCGAAACTCGGCTCGTCCGAAGCAGCCGTACTCTCCGAACCGGATTGCATTTTACTTCAATTCACAAACGGCACATAATTTATTTTGTTCTCTGAAATCTATACGTGGGGTGTTTGGTATATGGCATCGAATAATCGGCACTGAGGCGGCGCATGCGTGTTGCCGCTCTCAATTATTCATCGGGACTCCCGTCACCTCCCGGTTCCTCCCGGCCCGCATGCCCGCCCTCAAAGCGAATAGCGCTATTCGGGGTTAGGTTAAGAGGTGTAGTGTATAGAAGTGTTCATATTATAACCAGCTGTTTAATGTCTGACGCTTGATGATTAGGTCAAATTAGTCAAGTACGTTATTAAATTAATATTGTTATGTTTACCTATGTAAAATATATGATATAATGTGTAAGATGATTTATGTATAATCATGTATTAGTCTTTTGAGTGTTCATATAGAAGGCGGCCAAGTGCGACTCGGACTCGCGCACGTATGGTTCCGTACCATTAGTTATATCAATATTTTGCACGCTTACTACATATGATTTATTTATAGGTATTTTTGTACGAAGTTTTTTAAGTAAGTGCATTTTACAAGTTAAGTAAGTATCTAAAACTCCATAAACAACAAAGTTAGATAAGTCGTTACAGTTTTCCTTCAAAGTTCTCACATGGACTAACATCTTGTTTTTTTTTTAGATTTTTAGAGCTAGTTGTTTAGCTTTAAGAGGGAAGTGCGCCTTATTTTAACAAAAAAAATTCGCTATAAAGTTCGATAGGTATCTCGCAAACGGATATATACGTCATCAAAAATCGTCTTAGCCATGGAGAATAGAGGTAAGGAGGACAATCTGTCTAAGGCAGAAAAGCTAAAAAGTGTCCGACCAAAGTAATTAAATAATACACACACCGGCATATTTAGCGAAACATAAAATAAAGGTTTGATATCAGTATCATATAAGGTTGCTGGCTGGTTTATACGTCATTTAATTTAAAAAGAAATATTTTAAAATTAAGAAAACAACTGAACATCACATTTTATGCTGTTTTAAGCGAACTGGATCTGGAGCGAACTTCGAGTATTTCTTCCTTCTGAGTTTGATTTAAAATTTCATTGAAATACTGTTTTTTGTTTTTTTTTTTATCGCGTATCTTTTTGGAGTTGAGGACTGAGTTATGCCTGACTTAGCCCCAACGGAGATTGCCAGGGCGCTCGAAATGCGAAGAAATGGTCAAACCTACAGAGTGATATCCAGAGATCTTCGTCGACCAGTTTCAAAGATCCATCGCAGTATCCAACGGTTCAGGGAGACCGGTACTTATGTGAGAAGAGCAGGACAAGGCAGAAAAAGACGCACTTCGAGTAGAGATGATCGTATCATTCGGCTTCGTGTACGTAGGAACCCCCGTTTGACGGCCGTCCAAGCCCGACATGAGTTAGAAGCAGTGCGGGGTGTAACCGTAAGTGAGCGTACGGTACGAAGAAGGTTCGAAGAAGCTGGTTTGGGTTCATTTGTGCCCGCCAAGGCTCCAAGGCTCGAGGTAAATCATCGTAGAAACAGGTTAACTTTTGCTCAGGAACATCGACTTTGGAACGCGGACCAATGGAGTAAGGTATTGTTTAGTGATGAGTGCAGAATTCTCTTAAATCAAATTGACGGCAGGCAAAGAATATACAGATGCAAAGGAGAATGATACATTCAGACAAATTTTGAAACTATAGTTGCATACGGTGGTGGATCAATAATGGTTTGGGCGGGCATTTGTTTGGTAGCTCGCACAGACTTGGTAGTGATTGACTGAGGGAGTCTGACTGCAGACCGCTATATCAGAGAAGTTTTAGAAGAAAATTTCGTACCGTTTGCCCCATATATCGGTGACGATTTTGTTTTTATGCAGGATAATGCTCGGCCGCATACCGCTCGGGTAACTCAAGCTTATCTTAATGATATGAATATCACTGTTATGGAGTGGCCGACGAGATCACCGGATATGAACCCAATAGAGCACGTTTGGGACTTGCTGAAAAGAAAAGTTAAGTCCAGAATTCCAGCTCCTGCCAACGTGGGTGAACTGCGAATCGCCGTAGTTGAGGAATGGCGGAGACTATCCCAGGAGACCATCGATAACATCATTCTCAGTATGCCTAAACGGGTAGAAACTTTAATAAGAGCAGTGGAGGAAATACGCGATATTAATCACCATTTTTCTAATTTAATTAATCGTTATTTTAATATTAATTTTCACTTTTCCCGGTTACATGAAAAGTTCAAAAATGTACAATTTTTCACAAATAGCCTTTACTCGCAAAATCTGTTATTACTGTGATCTTATTTACAGTAAAACAAATGAAACTTTAAATAACAAAAGAAGTGTAGTAAGTAGATTTTAAAATAAAACCATATGTTTTTAATTATGGACCTTTTTTTTGTGTTCCGCTAAATATGCCGGTGTGTTTAGTTCCAAAATGGCGCTAGCACTCTAGCAAGGGTGTGTGATATGAAGTTAGCAATAAGAGATGAAGTAAAGTGAGTTGAGTTTAGTTATTTAAAATTTTTGACGACTTTAGTAGATTAAAAGTAGTTAATTCAGTAAATCATGAAAATTATAATTACTCGTATAGCCGAAAATATTTTTATGTATAAAACCGAAGAAGATGCTAAGATTTAATTATCCGTTTAAATTTTCCGCTTTACTCCCGTCTGCGTCTGTAGCGCCCCCTATTTAACGCTGTTTTACAGACACTTTTCATGTATGGAGATGGTACTCCTTACTTCTATTCTCCGTGGTCTTAGCCACCTCTCAATGTTTTTAAAGCGGTCCAGCCTTCAAATCCAATATCGCGGACTTGTAGGCAATTTAATATGATTGACACTATTGACACTAATGACAGCTACTAGTACCTACCGGTGTTGGATTTGCAGGCTGGACCGTGAGTAAGGCGCTTAAGGCTGGGACTATACGGCACCGGAATCCGTAGCTCCCGAGGAGAAAACGGTTCCGGTACCAATCAGTCTGTCAAACAATCATATGAATTTTTCCTGCATCAACTACATTTCCGCTGGGTCGACGAGTCGGAAATTTCCCCGGAAGCAACCGGCACACGTCCTGGTTCTCGCCGGGTACCCGGTCAGATTTTATTCGGCGAAAGGGGCGGAGCTTATCAATATTATATGCAGTTGTATGGAGCATACTACATGACAACGGATTTGGCTCTTTTCAGACGACAGTGTTGCCATTTTAGCGGTTTTCTCCCAAAATTTATGGGGAAAAATACAAAATAATATATATACGAAACTTTGGCAGCTCCAAATAGCAACAAATTTTTAATAGAGCTCTGTATGATTCGACAGAATGCTACGAAAACTCTCAATCCGAACTAAACGTTGCTGCTAATGACACAGAAATAAACCCAGTAGAAGAAACTGAAATTATTAAATATATAAAACAGCTAAAACCAGACAAAAGTCCAGGGCCAGACAAAATAACAAATGTAGCTATGAAATCTGCTTGTTCACTCCTCGCTACACCCCTAATTATACTCTTTAATAAGATATAAGACACCGGGAAAATACCTAAACAGTGGTCAGAGTCAAACATCATATTGCTCTACAAAAAAGGCGACCCCAGCAATATATGTAATTATAGACCCATCAGCCTCTTGCCTACAATATATAAACTGTTTTTGTCCATTATAGAAAAAAGAATTGCTGCAGCTCTTGACTCACCAGCCTATCGAACAAGCGGGATTTCGAAGAGGTTACTCTACAGTGGATCACATCTATTCAGTGGAAATTATTTTTGAGAAATACCAAGAATTCCAAAGACAGCTCTACGCAGTTTTTATAGATTACCAAAAAGCACTCGATACTGTACTCCACTCATCAATATGGGAAGCCTTAGAAACACAAAGTGTAGAGGCTAAATACTTCAGTGTTAAAATACCTATACAGTAACAATACTAGTGGAGTGAAATTAGAGACTACGGGACCTCCAATTCCAATCAAAAGAGGAGTTAGACAAGGGGACGCCCTCTCTCCTAGAATCTTCATCGCTGTATTAGAATTCATAATCAAAAAAGCAGATTGGAGTAGAGTCGGTCTCAATATAAACGGAAAGTACATTAGCTAAGATTCGCAGATGATCTAGTATTGCTGTCACTTCTAACATTAAGCAGACAGTCAGGACTAGAGATCAACTTCAGTAAAACAAAGGTGATGACAAACGCGGCAAAAAATGAAATTAAGGTCGACAACAAAATTGTAGAGTATGTCGACTCATATATCTATCTTGGCAAACAAATATCCCTTACAGAAAATCACAACGAACATGAAGTAGAGAGAAGAGTAAAAGGAACCTGGAAAAAGTATTGGTGACTCAAGGAAATTTTTAAAAGCCACATGCCAGTAAAAACAAAGAAAATAGTCATGGTTGTCTCTGGAAAATAGTTGTCTCCTGCCATCGCTCACATACGCCTGCCAAACGTGTAAATTCACACGCCGAATTAAAAACAAAATAACAACTTACCAAAGCAGCATGGAGCAAAGCATGCAGAATATAAAAAAGTACAAAAAATACGCCACTCCGATATAAGAGAAAAATCAAGAGTAACGGACGCACTTTCCTACTCAATGAGATATTTAAAGTGGCGCTGGGCGGGCCACGTAGCGAGAATGAGCGACAACAGATGGACAATTCGGTTGACATCATGGCCAAGGGAACCAGAAAGAGAGGTAGGCCCAGAGCGAGGTGGTCAGACGACATCATAGAAACCGCTGGCAGTTCATGGATGGTGAAAGCTAGAGACAGAGATTACTGGACGTCTCTTGAGGAGGCTTTCACCCTCAAATAAGAGGGGTTCACGTTCAAAGTTTCTCAAATTATTCTTTAATCTATAAATTTGATAATGCTTATAAATACATTAATTTTTTTTTTAAATATGGTAGTGCTATATTAATATAAATTTAATACAATTAAATATTATTTACGAAAAATTATATAAATCTTAAATATATAAATTATTGTAATTATAAACAAAAAAGGCATGAACTCTATTTAATGATAAAATGAATTGCAATACTATGTGTTATTAATAATTTTATAAAATTTAAATTTATTGCATGATTTTTATTTTACTGTTAAATTGAATTGAATTAAGTATACTTATGTTTAATTTTACAAATATTGTGTAAAACGTGAAATAAAAGGCTTTTTATTTTTATTTATTATACGAAACTTACATTAATTTTATAATACAAAAAAGTCATCAATTTTGAATTTCCAAGATGGCGGATTTTTATTATTTAGCCAAACTGAAATGCGTGTCTTTTTCCAGATTTTTAGGGGTGTTGAATAATGGTTATTTTTTCTTACATAATGAAGAAAATATGTGGTGTTGGGGGTGTTAGGGGGGAGCAAATTTTCATATTTTTTCTGTAGGATGCACCGGTTCCGAGATAGAAGCGATCATAGAAAAAAATGGCTGGATGGCCAGGATGAAATGATGAACTTGAAAAATTTGAAAAATTCAGGATTAACAGTCATCCACTTCAAAAACTTAAAATTTCAAGATAACCTTGAAACGCCATGAAATTTTGAAGTGGATGACTTTTTATAATGAATTGAGTCTTTTGAGGAGCCCCTATCCGTTTTACGTTAAATAAAATATGAAAGCAATCTTGGAATTTCATAATGGATATCATTTTCGAATTCAGTGCCCCCAGAAAATTTGAAAACGACACTTATATCAATTTTACAAAATAAATTGCCACCATTTTTAAATTCCAAAATGAATAAATAATAATTGAAATAAATAAATATCTATGGACGCTTCACACCACGTCAATCTATCCCCGTGCTAAGTATCCGAAGAACTCGTATTACAGGTACCAGAAAACGGGAAGTATACTTAATACCTACTTTTATACTATAAATTTTATAATAAAATAATAAGGTGTATTCAGACCAGTCCGATTAACTTCGTGGGCTTATATTAGGCCATGAGATAGATCCATTGGTACTAGTCATTTGCTTTTAATCGATCGTTTTTGTAAAAGTTAAACTTTCAATATGCAATGTACAACGTACATAGTACATAACCACACGGGCGGAGTTGGCGGTCGGAGGCAGGCGAGGGGTAGGCCGTGCAAACACGCCCCCCGGCCCCGCGCCCGCGCAGGTGCGAATAGAGAAAATCAGCTGATACTAGCAGCTGTACCGCATGTAGTAAATAAACCACGAAAATTGCATAGATTAATAACGATCTTATTTAAAGTTAGATAGCTCCGTGGCCTAGTGGGTAGACAGTTTGATTCGCACTTGAGAGAGTGCAGGTTCGATTCCCAGATTGTGGCGTGTACCAATGAGACTTTTTCAGATCTCAAGTACATTATACGGACGCTCTAACGGTGAAAGAAAACATCGTGAGGAAACCCGCACATGGTTGGCCCCAAATTTTTTGACCAGTCATTCCTCTGGACTGACTGACTATGCTGTGAGAATGCCGTATGTGTTTGGGCAACTGTGTAAATCATCCAATAACGGATGAAAAGGCCTCAGTTTATTTAAAGTTCTAATAACATTAAAGTACCTATTTACTAATTTTAGTTAAGTTAACATTTAATTACTTTAAATTTTTTGTTCTTATTAATTAAAATAAATGAAAATAAAATGAGATGAGGTAAATACGAACAGCAACTAGCAACTGGCCTACCGTGCCGACGCTAAGCATTTTAGCCACACTGCGGGCTCCAAGACGAGGTCCCGGTGCACCGTCTAAAATTTGTTCCTCGATATTTACGTCCAGTTGCCGCCCACCGCTGGAGGTTCAACGGGCCTATTTTCTAACACTCGCATGCCTGTGTAATGGTACGGGAGTCTGAAAGATGGCGGGCATGAGTATATCACCTCCGGTAAATCCTCAATGCCTCTGCGACATTCCCAAATGTTTCACATAAGCACATCATCATCATACCATAGTAACGCGTGGTATATGCGTATAGCGAAGGCATTTTAGGATAAAAAATCACACACAAGTCACAAACACGAAAAACAAGTCAAAACAAACAAAACAGTTAATACTTATTACAAATAAAACAGTTATTAAAACAAACGAAACTCAAAATAAACAAACGCAATTTAAAACGAAGATAATTAGTAAATAATTAAAAAATAACACGGAACGTCACTCCAAAACTCGGGTTTACACTTACAGCCAACTGACCAAACTGAGAAAATAATTTTATGTAAAAAACATAGGCATGTGTCTAGAAATGTATCGATAGTTTTTCATATCGATAAATTACTATTTAATTTGCATACGCATTGATTTGTATGAACTTATTACAAAATCTACTGAAGGCTCAAGGCGTGTAAAAGAGCGAAGAGAGAGGCGCGTGGGAGACGATAGTCGCATACCATCAGGCGATCTGTCTGCTCGATTGCCGGTCATAAATCATAAAAACCCAGCTTGATATAAAAACAGTAACTTATTTATTACAAAAAAGCAAGGAAAAATATCATATCAACAAATAGCCCTAGGTAGTTTTTGAACGAGTCGAGCGGCATGCTTTTGATATTTGCCGCTAAAAAGCTGTGCTGAGGCCGCGCGCGCCGCCCCGCCGCCCGCGCCCGTGCCGCATAGCGTCGGCATTCTTTAAATTTTGCCGAAAGTCGATAAAAGAACTATGTTGTTTTGAAATAGATTTTCGAATTTAGTTGCGGTTTTTCTCTCGAGCTAAAAGGTTGTCGTCTGATTTGAGTTTTACTATTAGGTCCTGTTTAAAAAGGTAGTGTTGTGTTGTTAAGTTTTAAGTGATACGTGTAATGATTTATGGTGCTAGCAACGATTTTCAAAATGCAACAAAAACACTTTCTAATAACTTTAAGTTTTAACTTTTAAGGTGACACCTTGCCGCGGTCACCTGATGGTCGATAGATTCTGTGAACTTAGTACGAGTACTAGGAGTAGACTTAGTACCTACTACCTACTACCAGTCATTCAGTACTCAATACTTCTTTCACGTAAGTAAATAGCTATAAGCCATAGTTTTACTTATTATGTATATATCGATGTAATTACGTACGTAACTTGTTATCATTAATAATAATTTACTAATGCGACTTCGGGCACCCTTTTATACACCTACTTAGTTTCATTGTTACCTACAGTTCAACCACGTTACATCTTTCGGTTATTGTCGTTTTTCAAACACCTGTAATTTCAATAGAAAAGCGATGATTGCCGTTGGACATTAAGAATTTAGTTGCACTATACACAGGGTTCGTTATTTTTCAAGCAACATTTCGTGCGTGATTTACGAACCACACTGCAGGCGGTGTAGAGCAGGGATACCTAAAGTGGGTTCCGTGGGATAGTCATCAAGGTTCCGCCAAAATTATTTGAAATTATGAAATTCAAACATCCGTCACTTTTGTGTGTGTACGGTTGTAAGTCACTGCAATCTGCATACATTAAACATCGCTGAACGCGTGTACTAAGGCACGGCGCGGCGGCCGATATGGCCGATAAGCGTAATGAAGTAATTTACATTGCGAAATGAAGTAAAAATAATAAAAGGAGAACATTCAGGCCCCATACATTTTTGGTCCTTTTCTGAAAGTGCCGGCCAACAAAAAAATGGTTCGTGTGTTTAGTACTAGTCATTTGGAGCAATAGTTAATATGGCAGCAAAGTTGTAGGATTACTCTAAGTCAAATAAAACAAGTTGGATATTTTAGAGTTCAATTACAAAAGTCTTCTAATTCTCATGCAATGAAACTATAACACCCTCCAAACCTAGTGCCGGTGGGCGTATAAATTCAGCATACCGTGCGAAACTCATGTACCACACAATAGTCATGGTCTGTGAACAACACCCTATTGTCCGTTTCCCTATTGGGCATGAGCAGTAATAATATGGAATGGCCTGTCTTCCATGAAGTGCTGGATCAGCTGTAATGTATACATGATACGTTTTCGACGAAACGTGGCGAGATTGTATACGGCCTCGTAATACGAGAAGATCCCGTCCAGCCATCTCCCGAACTTCTTCCACAGGAATATCCCCGGCGAGTTCTATGATGAAAGCTCCATCTGGTTGTACGTGTTCACCGTAGTAACCACGGGCTTGCTTCAGTTGATAGCTGCCCAAAGCAAACAGCGTCAATTCTTCTTCTGTCAGTCTAGGGAAATTATTGAATTCACGCATATCGGCTCCCATGGCCTGAATCTGTGTTCTCCGTCTATTATAATTGTTTGTTATAACAAGTTCTGCCAAACTGTTTGGCGTATTGATTCGTTCATGAATTATCTCAAGGAAATCGCTTGCGTGCACGTTGTTGTCAATTAGGACATGGTAGCTGTTCAGCAATGCTGCCGCGATTCTGAAATAATCTATCATGTTACCTAATGCCCGGTTACTATGAACATGTCTTAGTAAACGAAAATCTCTTTTGAAGCGACCATTTATCACTGACCACCCAGTGGCAAATGGTCACAAGTCTAGATTTATTAGCCTGGTCAGTAGTAAGCTGGGTTTCGTTCGGGTGCTTTGTTTCTGGCATCTGAGCCACATAACCAAATGCCTCCAGATTGCTTATATCATCTCTAAAGCCACGGTCTAGGATGAAAACATCTCCATCCCGGTAAAACCAGTGCAACACGCCATCTTCGTCATTTAAAGCATTGTTTAAAATCTGGGCATCGGAGGTTGTTGCAGCGTATGGTCCCTCTACTGCAATTATCGTTCCATCGCAACAAACATATAAAAAAGGCTTCAAAAGGTTTCGGAGCTTATGATTACTTGTACTTACGATTTTCTCTGGTTGAAAAGTAATTAGAGATTTTTTGGAGATATATGTATGTGCCATCGAGAATAGTAATCAACTTTCTTTCTTCAATTGAACTATCTGGATTGCCAAATAAACGCTCTGGAATCATAAGGTTCTTCTGCACTACTTCCTCTGTGGTTATATGGTCAAATCCGACACGGGATGGTACAAAGTCGCTTCCAAGCGCTTCCAAGCCTATCTTTAGTTTTCTATTTGACTATTTGATCAGCAGTGAATTCGTCTGTGAGGTTATCCTGTAGTGGAAGTAAATGCCAAATATCTTCCTGTAGGTGTTCTTCACACACACGCCCATTTTCTGTAATAATAATATTGTATCGGCACAAGATGCGAAGAATTATTTCTTCTGGTACTCGACGTCTAGACATATTCTCACATGGTTGAAAAATGCAGAGATTAGTATTATTTGGAGTACGCTTGAATCCAGGCAATATTGTTTGGTGTCGTTGATTACCGACGTTTTCCTGTGGTGCGTCATTATCGTCGTCGTCTTGAAGTTGAGCGCGTAAAATCGCCTGATACAACCTTTCCGCATCGGTGGGCAGTACCTATAAAAATAAAAGATCTTGGTAAGTCTAAATGTTATGGAGAAGCTACTGTCATGATTTTATTTTATTGTTGTAATTTTATTTGTTTTATTTGGCAACACCGCTCCATCCCGCCACCTTCACCCGTTGGTTTCGGTGGTGGGGATATGAACGGTGGAGTGGAGATAGGCAGTCGGAGTGAACGATTCGAGCAGAGGCGCTAGAGCCGAACGGACTGGTGTTCATATATATTAATTGTTACCCAGTAGAGACATTAGCAAACTGTTGTATATAGTATTCAGTATTAAGGTGAACAATGAATTTACTACTAAAGCTCAAGATTGAAGTTTCATTAAACTACCAAAATAATTTGATAGTGGTGAACTGTAATATCCTACCCATTTAAGTTATGGTCAATGTTTGCAACATGGTACATTATATTTTTATTTTTTTGTATTTAATTACTTTGCTTTGATCGGTAATGTGTACTTATACTTAGAAAAAAGCAGCCGTGTAGCATGGGGGTATAAATAATAATACGACAACCCACACGACACGTTCTAGGTACAACACTTATAATGTCATATTCCATAAAGAGAATTAAAATAAAAAGGGATAGGAAACTACTTACTTCATTATCCACCAGTTCGTCGATTACAATCTGAGCAATATCAATAAATTCTTGCTCTCGGGAAGACCAGGTGTATCTACGCCGTGTACCAATTGGTTCACGACACCTTATACACAATTGTTCAGCCATTGTATACCACTAACACACCACGAACAGAGTTAGAGTTGTCTAACTAAAGCGTAAGAATGTTTATTTACGATAAAGTACGTATGATAGCCGTCCGATGTAACACAAGTCGCATGGATAACTAACAAACAAATTGGCTTTTTTTACTTGAACGTATTTGAATGTCGCCGTCTCACTCACTCCACACGCCGCCGGCGAGCGAACTAGCGGACAAGATCAGACAGGTTTTGCCGCGTTCTAATGTGTTGTGTGTGACGTAATTGTAAAGTACAGGTATAAAATGCGGGGCTAGTTGTTACTCATTTTAGGAACATGGATCGTCCTGTCTCCGTTAGTGCGCGCGCGTTCTCAGTTGCTCCGTAGCGTAATACGTTTAGCCCTGCTCCGTATTAGCTACGTATGGATATGGACATATGGATTAGCTACGTATGGATACGTTTTGTATGGACGAAATCATAATTTTGTCATTTTATTCCAAGATTCAAACGTATTCAAAATAAATCATAGCACAGCTTATAGAGGGACTCTTGTCGTACATTTGTGTCATAGACACTTAACTGCGATTTTTGCGCCTTTAGGAGCTACAGGTACTTTAGTTTTTATTGTTTTGTATAATTTAATTTTGAGTATTTCATATGGATTTTAATAAATATTGTTAAGGATAGACAAATACTAATGTTTTTTTATTGACAAGTAACTCTTACTAATGTCTTATTCATAAAAAAGCCTATATGTATATCCTTAAACTAAACAAATTAAAGTAGAAATCTCAAAACAAGTACGTGCAGGTAAATTATTTTATGGCTCATCTAGTTTGCAAACATTGTTTGGTAATGACTCATTGTCTAATTACTCCATTACTTGGAATTTGGGATCTGTTTTGTCATTTAGCGCTAGCGAATGCTTCGAAAACGCTAAATCACAAATAAGCATATAGATTGCAATTCAAATTTTCCCTTCGTACTTTTACGGACTTCGGAAAGTCAAAACACAAACTTATATAAACTAAATATAGTTAATGTATTAACAATAGTGGAAATCTCAAAACGTGTTTGTACATGTAAATTATTTCTTCGATCGTGGAAAAACGAGACACAATAGCCTTTCTATTGTTATCTCGGTCGCATGCGACCGCTTGGGTCTCGAAGGAATTGCGTGAGTCATCCGTATTGCAAGCATTTTTTTATAACTCATTGTCTAATTACCCCCACTACTTGAAGTAATATGAGGCTTGCGTGATCGGTTTTCATTCATTACGCGTCTTGTGCTCGTAAAAACAACAACTTTTCATCAACTATCACCATATATATATTTTTTTTATTGCCAATACAAATAATTATTTTTGTATTTTTTTACCAAGATGGCTACGTTTGTAACTAATTTGGATATTTTTAAATTTTTAAAAAATAGTGGGTGCCTTAAAAATAGTGATTTATTGTTTCAAACCATTATTAAATATATTCTAAGTGAAATTCCAAATGAAGAGCTCAGTATTATTACAAAATTTTGCCAAAATTACACGTCAAACCTAGCTAGAAGATGGGAAGAATCAAGTAGGAACAAACACTTTGGTGAATCAACTAAGAACAAAAAGTGGTTGGAGTCTAAATTTGTGTGGCCAACTTCTACTTCTGTGAATTTCCCTATGTTATTTGATCCAGAATAAACCATAGAAGATGTAGAAGTAGAAGAAGAGCATAATTTATCATATGGAGAGGAAGCGGGTGCATCTACATCATGAGGTGTGGGGAGCTGGTGCAAATAAGTAACACGACCGTCTTGGTTGAACTTATGATTTATTCTGACTAACTAAGTTACAAGTATAATACGAGTACAATATAACATAGATACTATACCACTACACCTCCGGGGCAAAATAAAGAAAAAAAAATAATATAATTACAAACTATTATTTTTTTTTCTAATTATAATATTAATTATCAATAAGTAACTGAAATTTTCTTAAAGTAAACATTGATTATCCTTAACAAAAGGTTTCGTTCTATCCTTGTGAACAACATCAATTTTTCCATTTTTCATAATTTTTACATTTGGTTCTATTACAATATATGGTCCATTGAACAAAATTTCTAATTTATTTCCTGTCTCATTTTTCACTAATAATAAATCGTTTGGATTGTATTTTACTTTAACATTCTTATCATACTTTAGTTTTCGTTTTTCTTTACACTTTAACAAATTTTCTCGTGCGTCTCTATTAGCTACTTGCAACCTGTATTTTAACTCTAAACTATAGTTATCTGGATTATACAATGGTTCTATATGAGAAGAAATTCTACTCGGAATTTCGCATGGTTTGCCAAAAACTAATTCATATGGGGCATATTTTGTACTTGAATGAACAGTATTATTGTACGAGAAACACCAAAATGGTAGCCAGTGGCTCCATGTTTCAGGATGACTATCGCATTGTATACGTAAAAATGAACCTAGATGTTTATGCGTATTTTCAAGTGAACCAATAGTTTGGTGATGATATGCTGTAGAGCTTAGTTTTTCTATGTTAAGTAATTTACATACCTCTTCCATCGTCTCCGAAATGAACTCTGTTCCACGATCTGTAGTGATGACTTTGGGAATGCCAAACCTTAAAATGAAATTGTTCACAAAACTCCTAGCTACACTTACCGTATCTTTATTTCTAAGAGGATAAACCTCGACAAATTTGCTTAACTCGCACTGAATTGTTAAGATATACTTATTATGTTCTAAATCTAAATCTAAATCTAAGGGGCCCACTATATCTAAAAATACTTTTTCAAAAGCAAAACTTGCCGTGGTTGTTATAACCATAGGTTCTCTTATATACCTAGAGTGTTTAATTTTTTGACACTTTTCACATTTATGAACAAAATTCTTGACGTCATTTTCAATTCCTGGCCAGTAAAATTTACGTTTTATATTATTAATCATTCTGCGTACCCCAGCATGTCCGCTTGTTGGCAGCAGATGAAAGTCATTTAAAATAAATTGTTTTTCTTCGTCATTATCTATTCTTTTTATTCCTCTTAAAATACAAATGCGTGGTCCGGACCACTTTTCAATACTCTTTATTTCTTCTATCATATTTTTAATGAATAACGCGTTATCTTCACTTTTTATTATACAAATCTCTTTTATTTCTAACTTTTCACATAATTTTCTCAATTTTTCCACAAAAACGTCTCGCGTGTATTGTGCTTTAAAATTGAGATTTACATACAATACATTTTTATTAGCAATAAATGCGAAGCATTCAGATTCTACATCTATGCTTTTATTCTTTCTCATTTTCTTTAATAATTCTCCCTCAATCAAACATAACTCAACTGATCCGTTCGGTATTCTAAGTATCTCCACAACTTTTGGTTGATCAGGCCAATCGTTAGGGTTGATACTTGGTATACCGCTTTTTTCACTATCATTACCACTTTCATTCTTATTTTCATTCATCTCTTTCATTTTTCTAGCTTGAGCTCTTGTTGTTACTGCTACTATTTTATCATTCATGTCCTTTAAATCTTGTGACGTTATAACTATTCGTGACAAAGCATCTGCTAGTACATTTTCTTTGCCTTTAACATAAGATATTTTAAAATTATACTCTTCTAATGCTAATCGAAATTTCAAAAGTCTACTTGATGGATCCTTCATTCCAAATAGATAAATAAGTGGCTTATGGTCAGTTACTATGGTAAAACTACGTCCGTATAGATATAGTCGAAAATATTTAACACTCCAGACAATAGCAAGAAGTTCTTTCTGAATAGTAGGGTAATTTAACTCTGCCTTATTCAAAGGTCTACTAGCATAAGCTACTGGTTTCATATTAATGTTACAAAGTACTGAACCTATCGCTGTTCCAGAAGCATCTGTTTGTAATACGAATTCGTTAGAAAAATCTGGATATTGTAGAATGGATGGTGAAATAAGAGCATTTTAAATGAATTTTAAATGAATTTTCGCACTGTTCTGTCCAATCAAATTTAGTATTTTTTCTACATCATTTATTTAAACAATTAGTTATATCTGCAAAATTTTCTATGAACTTTCTGTAATAATTACACATAGCGACAAAACGTCTGACTTCATCAATATTCGACGGCCTAGGATAATTTTGAATACACTTAATTTTTTCTTTGTCAGGTCGAATCCCATCAGACGATATAGTATGACCTAAATATAATAATTCAGTTTTTAAAAATTGACATTTATTTGGATTTAGTTTAAGATTAACTTTACGTAAACGTTCAAAAATTTCGATTAAATTTTTGTTATGGGACTCTAAATTTCTACCAAAGCAAATAAGGTCATCTAAATAGATAAAACAATTTATAAAGTTAAGTCCAGACATAGCTATAGACATGACTCTAGAGAAAGCACTGGGACTCGTCTTCAATCCCATTGGTAGGCGTTTCATTTGATATTGTCCTGTACTGGTAGTAAACGCTGTAATTGGTCTCGAATCTGGTTTTAATGAACATTGATAATATGATTCACTGAGATCTAAATGTGAATAATAAATAGCACCAGACAACGAATCTAAAATTTCTGTAATGTTTGGTAGTGGAAATTTGTCATCTTGTATTATCTCGTTTAATTTTCTGTAATCAATCACTAAACGCCAATTTTTATTATTTGTAGTATCTGATTTTTTAGGCACCAATAAAATCGGACTGGACCATTCACTTTGAGATGGTTCAATTATGTCATCATCTAACATTTGTTTAATCTGTTTCTCTATTTCTGGTTTTAAACTATGTGGTAATCTATATGGTTTAATATATACCGGATTAACATTTTGTTTCGATTGAATTGTTTGTTCACCTAAGTTCGTGGTAGTCAATTTATCGCCGGGCAAATGAAATATGTCAGCATACTTTGAACAAATGCTTTCTATGCTATGCCGTTCACTTGTACCTAGGTGATCAAGTTTCAAAGATTGCAACAATGTTTTTGCACGTGTAGAATCAGAAGTACACTTGTCAAATGTACATATATTATAATAATTTAAAGACACTAATTCGGGCTCAAATACAGAAATGACTATTTCCTTGTCACTAGTATTCATTAATCTAATAGGGATTATGTTATTTTTAGGATTTACTATTAATCCAGCTAAAAATAAATTTTCTTGCAACTCTTTTGGTATAATCACACAATCTTCTTTCATATCTGAATTTAATTTTATGTAATGAATAGATTCACATCTGGCTGGGATTGATATATATTATCGGTACATAGTTTAGGTGAAGTATATAAAGGCAAGAAACTTTGTTTTTCACTATTTAAGATCAAAATATTTTTTTCTAAGTCGATAGTAGAATTAAAATTATTTAGAAAATCTAACCCAATTATTCCGTCTGATTTACAAGGTAAACTGTCAAATAAATAAAATTTATGTTCAAAAATAGTTCCATCGGATGCTTGTAAAGTTAAATAAACATAACCTTCTGAATAAGTCTTACCGCCTGTACCATTTATAACTATAGGGTCTTGATGTATTGGTATCCGTTCCGATAAAGAGTTACTACGAATCGCTGATAATGAAGCGCCCATGTCTAATAACCATGAACATTTTTGAGTACCTATATTTAAGTATATATATTTGACATTAATGTCACAAGTTAAAATATTATATTGTTTAGGTCCGAAAAAACTGATTCCGTTCATGGGATTCTATTTCTTGGGGATTTTCGACTTGTACTGAACAAATATTTCGATTATTATTACTATTACCCTTACCAGTATTTAATCGACTACGATTCGAAGTCACAAAATTATTATGGTAATTATTACCACGTGTTTGACGGGCGTTATTAAATCTCCAATTATAATTATTATTGTTTACAAACCTGCCTCTCGTATTATAGGTGTTATAATTCCGTCCTCGATTCGAATGAAAATTACCTCTAGTCATTTGACCTGATGGTGGTCGGCTTTTGCGCAGGAACCTAGAGTAATTATTAAAATGGTTACCTCTTTTTTGTACGTTAAAAACGTTATTGGATGACGAAGGTTGTCCGAGCTCCTCGTCCTCGGCCGCACGCACCGCGTCCTTCAGCTGCGAATAGTCCCTGACTGATATGATGGTACCCAGCCGCCTATTACGCAAACCATCTGCAAACCTTTTAATTGCAAGTTTTTCATTTATAGGTCTCAGTATCTCACAAGCTTTCGGGTTTCCGTCACTTTGAGCGATAGTGAGGCCTACGAATAAATCTGACAATTTATCACCAAACTCATTGATTGACATATTATTTTGTGACAAATTGTTTAATTGGCTAAGTATAGAGTTAGCCGATTTCTTAGTTAGTAAATAATTCTTAATGTCTTGAATAAGACTCGTTACATCACTATACCCACTTTTTAACTTTAACTTAGCAGATTTTGACAACCTTGTTTTTAACACAAATGAAATTAACATTTTTTTCTGATTATAATCTACAAGATATTCATTATACATTTCAATACCATCTATAATTTTATCAATAGTTTGTTCTGAATTATCCATTACTGGAATTAAAGAAATAGCGGTTTTTATATCAAATTTCTCCATCTTTGCAATTGTACTTTCACCACTACTAATTTTATATGTTAAAATTTGCTTATATGCTAGTTCTATACGGTCTATTAATATTTCAAAGACATATTCTGAAAGATCTAAACTACTTTCCTTACTTTTAAAAATATTAATTATATTTTTATACGCAAAATATAATTCATTGGCTTCTAAAATTTTTTTCTTAACATTACATGCATATTTTTCCCTTCTAGTAGGACCTAACTTTCTTAAATTATTACGAATGTCATTCAACTTACTCAGAATTAATTCCAAATTATGTTCCATAAACTATGTCACTTAAAGTCACTTAAATAATATTGTTCATTTTCTTTTCTTGAAACTAAACTTGAAACTGAAGAGCGACGCTCCAAGATTGTACGTAATATGCGAAAAGAGAGAAAGAGGAGGGTTTTCACAGGGGCAAGAGGGCAAAATTACGTTAAAATAATTTGGACTAAAGAAAAATTAATTAAAATAATTTGGGGAAGGGGCCGCGCACTTTTATTTTAGCTTCTATCATCAGGCTGGGTCAGCTCCCTCGTCTGCTCCGCTAAATCTTCCAGACAGCCGTTGCCGCATCCGTGAGAAAAACTGCTGCTGCATTTTCCTCTGCATCCACTTTCTTTCACTTCGCCTCCACTTGGTTAGCAAAAAGTAGATCACGGCAGCAATAACCATGAATAAAATCACAGCCAATAGGATATTATTTGTTAAGACCTGGTGCCGGACATCATTTTCTTCAAAAATTTGTGGTCTGTTGGAGCCTGCCGCATTTTGGTTGATCTGAATTTCCTTATCTTCAGTTTTGGAGTAGGATTTTCCCATTATTAATTGTTCAAGCGCTTTTACAGTCTTTTTACACACGTTTGTAACCACGAGGTTCCAGAGTTTTTGTAACGCACTAAAAGTTATTATAATACCAACTTTTAAACTCGACTAACTATGAGCACCGAGGCACACAGGAATCCGCCGCGTCGGCGAATTTCGCCGGGTCGCCGGTCACCCGACACTCGCCCACGCCACGGCATGGCAGGGTCGCCATGAGGTGTGGGGAGCTGGTGCAAATAAGTAACACGACCGTCTTGGTTGAACTTATGATTTATTCTGACTAACTAAGTTACAAGTATAATACGAGTACAATATAACATAGATACTATACCACTACAATCAGAAGCTGCCACAAATACCCCTAGCTCAAGAACTAAAAGACCATTTGAAGATTTATCAAATAAACAGAAGAAAAGACGTTCTTTGTCTCTTTTGGAGCATTCCGAAGAAGAACTGTTCTATGCTCTTGCTACAAAACTGAAAGAAAACGGGCGAACCGTTTGTGCTCAAGTTATTAAGTGCCTCTCTAATAAGCCAGAAAAAGTGCAAGAAGTAAGTGACTTTTTATTCAAAGACTGTAATCAATCGGTGACGGCTGACCAAAAAAAATAAAGTGCCTGTAGCTCTAAAAGGCGCAAAAATCGCAGTTGAGTGTTATGACAAAAATCTACGACAAGAGTCCCTCTATAATCTGTGCTATGATTTATGTTGAATACGTTTGAATCTTGGAATAAAATGACAAAATTATGATTTCGTCCATACAAAAAAAAAAATTTTTTTTATCTCTGTAGATACGGCATATTTGAAAAAAAAACGACATTTATAAAAGTGACTTGTAATTGCATCAGCTGTCTACAAAAAAAAATCAGCCTGATCCGTTGACCTTCGATCCGAAAATTCTTAATGTCCCATTTATTTTACTTTGGGACCAGTGTGAGTTGTAGCCTTGCCTTCGCGCCTCTAGTGCCGTTATAAACTCCTGATAGCGATCGTAAATTCACACCTTATTCATTAGAATAAGTTGTGGATTTGCGCCTTGCTGGAGAGTTGCCCTGCTCTTGGCCTCCCGTTGAGTTTCGGCTCAACGTTGGGTCACGAGGAGACAGCCCCCCTAAGTGTGTGTACCGTCCTCGTGTATGTACACTTAGTGTATCGTCCTTCCACGTTATGTGTGAGTACCTTTTGTTTCTGTGATACGTACACTTGTTGCCGTTCAGTGTTGACTGTTTTGTGTGACTTGTGTGTTTTCATGTTATATACGTAACCATGACGGACCATGACCCGTGGCCAAGCCACGATCACCAGGACTATTTCCGTACGGACTCCGAGTCATCGTTTAGCCCGGCCTCATCGAGGTCCAGCTCACGTTCGACCCAGGACCGCACGCACCACCGCCCGCTCACCGAACCTAGCTTGTGCGGTCAGGACACCGTCCGCCCCGGGTCGCCTTCGGCATTCTCGCGGGGGTGTACTGGTACCCCCCCGCCCCAATGCCTTCCGACGGCGGCCTGCGGCGAGTCTGGGCCCCCGCCCCGCACAGCCGATCAGGGTTCGACCAACTCTACGCGCGCAACCCGCACCACCACGGGCATAGCTCGCCCCTCGCCGGCTCCCCAGCCGCGACACCACCGCGCTGCGCCGGCTGCTCAGCCGTACGGCCCATACCAGCCCACCACGAGCTCTCCGCGCTCGCCTGACGCTTCGCCGGCACCACAGCCGTGCGACAACCACCGAGCCGCACCTATTGCGCCCACAGAAACTTGCTCAAGCTTGCCGCGCGTGTATAAATACCGCGCGCCTACCTTCCCGCCACCTCTTATAAATTTTACACCACGGCCGGCAAGGTACTCCGGCCGTCAGCTGTCATACGCCGAGGTGAGCACTTCCAGCCGCCCACATGTAGGCATCCACAGCCCCCCCTCACCGGCGTCGTTGGTAAGTAAGACGCCGTCACCCTCTACTGCCTCTCGCTACCCGCCCCTGGTCGCCGAGAGAATCAACGACTGGGTGCGCCATTTCCGTCGTCTTTGCGACATCCTGGGGCACCCACCAAACGCTAAGCATAACGGCCGTGGGATTCGCTTTTCGCCCCAAAGCGAATCTGAATACAGGGTTGTCAAGAGCTTTCTAACGGACCTGGAGAAGCACGGACAAGCCTCCGGTTCTGTTACTCGCTGCCTCAAGAACGGACACTCAAGGTAGGTATCAGGGGCCTACCTTCCTCCACGGACACCGAAGACATCAGGGCCGGACTCGCCGAACTGGCATTTGTGGCGGAGCACGTCTCCCTGGTCCAGGCAAGGTCTGATCTCGGTGGCTGCATTTTCTTCGTCCTTATCGCTAGGCCCCAGACGTCGTACCCGGCATATATAAGGTAAGTCAACTCCGAAATATGCCGGGGATTATGCAGTGGAAAGCCTGGCGAGGCCGTAGCGGCCCGGCCCAATACCACCGATGCCACCAATTCTGCTCGAGCCACAACTGCCACCGGAAGGTGGCCTGTGTCCGGTGTGCCCAGGATCACTTCGTGCGAGACTGCCCCCGTCCACCCTCCGAGACGCCTACCTGCGTAAATTGCAGGGGGGGCCACCCTGCAAACAGTAATAAATGCCCAGTTTTTCGTAGGGCCGCACGGAAAGCGCGAGCTGTCAACGCCCGACCTTCCCCCCCCCCCCCCCCCCCCCCCCCTACGTATTTGCCGACTCCCCCCGAGCAAGAGGCCCCTCCTCCTCCGCCGACTTCTCTTCATTGATGGCGGAGGCGAACGACTATACTCCCAGGTATGTCACTCCCTCGGCTCCCGACTCCCCCGTGCAGCCATCCAGGAGGAAAAGGAAGCCGAGCACCAGGAAGAAAGACGCCGCATCCCCTGTGGCCACCCCCTGCGATGCCGCCTCCGACGTAGTCAGCACCCAGCTGGAGCTGGAGCCACTCACGCTCGCTCCACCGCATTCTGACCTCACGCGGGCTACTCGACGCCCCCCGCGTCCCCCGCGCACGTCAAATGACACCTCCGCGGCCACCACAGCCGTGGAAATAGCCTCCGCCTCGGAGCCCGCAAATCATGCTCCGCTCCGCACCCACAGCCTCCGGTGCTCGCTCCGCCGCCCCAAGAGTCGGTGCAAAGCGAGGCCCCCGCATCGACTGCAGAGCTTCTGCGGTCTCTCCTCTCCCTGGCCGTGAACTGCGTCCAGAAGGTTATGGCCGGGGAGGAAGTCTTCCGGACCGTCATGCAGGCCCTCTTACAAGGCTCCCCCATCATAGCCGCTCTCACTCAGATCTGGCTCCCCAAGCCCTAGCTCGGACCCGCGCCCAGATATCTCCGGCATCCAGAAGCTCCTATCAGAGGAGCCGACTGTGATTGCCGGAGATCTGAGCCACGCGTCCCGGACTCGGGACACATACGCGTGCTATGCACCGCCCCCCCGCGCTCCTCGAACGCATTAATTTTTAGTTTTAAGTTGCAGGATCACCGATCTCTCCGAGCGAGCGGAAGCCACGTGCCCGGTCAAAACGCCGACCCGCCGCCGTGGCATGTCCGCTCCCCAACGGCACCCGCACATGCAACACCAGACGCAGGGAGCATCTCGGAGCCACGCTGCCGAGACGCCCCACGCGCGGTGCGCCCCCTGTACAATGCACCGTTGTATCGATGCCCCCCCTCACCTACCCCGCGTCGGTTATAAAAACCGGCGCAATTACTTATAAGATTAAATCTTATGGGTTATAATAAAATGAATGTGTTGCTTCTGAAAGAAACGACATTCAATGTTTATAATCTCTAACACAAAAAAATGTATTCCCAACAATAATTATTCTCGGTTTTTTACATGAACACCTCATAAATCTAAAATCATAATGCCAGTCATCTTTTCGGCCAAAGTACATCTTCCTCTTCTTCTTCATTAAGCCGACTCACGACAGACTAAAACCTTTGACATTTGCCATGAATTGTGATGAGAAGCGACGAATTAAAAAAAAAAACAAACATTGAAGAAAACCTATTTTCTTTACATACTTTTAGTGCGCCCGGAGTATGACGTGGGGTAGCCCTATTGCCCAACACTTCAGCCCCGTGGTAGCCTCTTTCCCCCCCGACATCAAAAGTCTGGGACCCGGGAATACCCTTCCCCCCCTCCTATCCCTGGTCGGTTGTGTCCGTGGTCGGCAAAAGCGGCGCGTGCGGGAGTGAACCCATACACGCTTCCTGGTCCCCGGACCAGGACCCCACGCTTCGTCGGAGTCGACCGCAGGTCTTGGCCACCCACGGCCTTCGCCACCATCTTTCCAGTCGACACCTCGGGTTTCTCCCGCTTTCTGCCGCGGGGGTTCGTCCCTAAAAACTGGTTTTATGCGCCCAGTACTCGTACTGGGCGCGCCATCCCACCCCAATTAGAGGGGCTCTAGCCCCTGGTATTGGTTCCCCGCCCAAGGCCCTTTTCAGGGGCCCGGCGCGAGAAGACGTACTTCGACACATTTCAGGATCGTCCTGTCTCCGCTAGTGCGCGCGCGTTCTCAGTTGCTCCGTAGCGTATGCATCGTAGCATTTTGTTCCGCATTCGCTACGTCGAAGCCCTGCCTACGCGCCCCTACGTGCCGATCCCGCCTTCAGTGCAGCAGTGCCTACAAACTCCTTATAGCGATCGTCAATTCACACCTTATTCATTAGAATAAGTTGTGGATTTGCGCCTTGCTGGGGAGTTGCCCTGCTCCTGGCCTCCCGTTGAGTTTCGGCTCAACGTTGGGTCACGAGGAGACAGCCGTACTAAGTGTGTGTACCGTCCTCGTATGCGTACACTTAGTGTTTTCGTTCGTCCACGTAAGTGTGAGTACCTCTTGTTCTGTGATACGTACACCTGTTGCCGTTCAGTGTTGACCGTTTGTGTGACTCGTGTGTTTTTATGTTGTGTTCCATCTGTGTTGACCATGACGGATTATGATCCGTGGCTACCACGCCACGACCACCTGAACTATCGTGCGGACTCTGTGACGACGTACAGCCCGGCCTCATCGAGGTCCAGCTCACGCTCGATCCCGGACCGCACGCACCACCGCCCGCTCGCCAAGCCTAGTTTGTGCGGACAGGACACCGCCCGCCCCGGGTCGCCTTCGGCATTCTCGCGAGGGTGTACTGGTACCCCCCCGCCCCAATGCCTCCCGACGTGGACTTGAGTGAAAGAGGAGTTAATGTAAGGTATGCGGGTATGGAAGTGAGCAGGGAGACCAACAAGGGGTGCGTGCAGGGGTCCATAGGCGGACCGATCCTGTGGGACCTCTTGTTGGACCCCCTGCTATGGATGCTAGAGGAGATGGATGTTTTTTGCCAGGCCTTCGCCGACGACTTAGTGTTAGTTTTTGAGGGGGACACCGCTCTTGAAATAGAATTAAAGGCCAACGGGGTTTTGGAGAAAATAAATAAGTGGGGGGAGTCGAACAAGTTGAAGTTCGCCCCCCACAAAACATGCGCTCTATTAGTTACGCGTAAATTAAAATATGACGTGCCTCAACTCGTAATGGGGGGTGTGTTTCTTCAATATTACGATGAGATTAAAGTGTTGGGACTGACCATAGACAGCGGCCTAACTTTTAATGCCCACGTAAGTAACGTGAGCAAAAAGGCTATAGCACGATATAAACAACTTGCGAAAGCGGCTAGAGTAGGTTGGGGGCTTAACCCCCAGATAGTTAGGACAATATATATGGCCGTGATAGAGCCGACTATTCTGTATGCATCGGCAGCGTGGGCACACACCGTGGAAAAGATGGGGGTCCAGAAAAGGCTCAACTCCGTCCAACGGGGTTTTGCCCAGAAGATCTGCAGAGCATATCGGACCGTCTCCCTGAACTCTGCAATGCTGTTGGCTGGGATACTCCCTCTTGATCTCAGGATACTCGAAGCTTCGAGGCTCTATGAGATCAAGAAGGGAGTACCGCACCCGGCGTTGAGAGACAGGGAGGTGGAGCGAATGGCTCTAGCGATCGAGGACCCACATCCGGCAGAGCAGGTAGAGCTGAGGTTCGGGTTGGTAGACGAGGACTCGTATGCAGACGTGGTTAACAGCCACGTCCATAGGATCTATACGGACGGCAGCAAGATTGAGGGTCGAGTCGGAGCCGCACTCTCCGTATGGAAGGGTGAGGTCGAGACGAAGGCCGTCAAGCTTGCGTTGCCGCCGTATTGTACCGTCTACCAAGCCGAGCTTCTAGCGCTCCAGAGAGCAGTAAGTATAGCCTGCAAGAGTGGAATGGCGAAGGTCGGTATCCTTAGCGATTCCAGATCGGCTCTCCAGGCAGTCACCCTTAGTTCCCCTCATCCCCTGGCAGTGCAAACAAGGGAGGCCCTCCGAAAAGCTGCATCGCAGAGGCGGGAGGTCTCCCTGTTTTGGATTAAGGCACACGCAGGGTTGAGAGGGAATGAGAGGGTTGACGAATTAGCCAAGGAGGCCGCGCTGCGATTGAAAAGGAAGCCTGACTACGATCTGTGTCCTGTTTCATTCGTCAAGCGTATCTTAAGAGAGGATATGGTTGAGGAATGGGACAGGAGATACGAAGTGGGAGGGACGGCCGGAGTCACAAAGCTCTTTTTCCCAAGCGCTGCTGCTGCATACAGGGTAGTCAACAAGATAGACATCACACACTACACCACACAGATTCTGACTGGACACGGTGGGTTCGCCTTCTACTTGAACAGATTCAAGCTGAAGGAGGACCCGTCGTGTTCATGTCAGCCAGGAGTTGAGGAGACGGTTCCTCACCTGTTACTCGAGTGCCCGATTTTTGCTAGCAGTAGATATGATACTGAGCAAAAATTGGGCATATCGATTACGGGTGAGAGCCTGTCTTCCATCCTGGGGGGAAAATCGAGGGATATATTCCTCGAGTATTGTAAGAAGATTGTGGGTGTAGTTTGTAAGAGAAATTGTGATATTTTAGTGTGATATTAGTTAGGCTCTATTTATATGTTTTTGTGATATTAGGTTAGTCTTTTACACTGTGCCGTCGTTTTATTGTTGATATTTTATTGGTTGTAATTATTGTAGTTGAATTTTATTATTTTATTTTATTTTACTTTATGGAAATTCCATTTTAAGTGACTAAATTTTAAGATCATATTTAAAATTGAAAAATTTTAACTGTATTTTATTGTATTTTATTATGTTTACTGTAATTATATGACAAGTACATGTACATGTACCTCAGGACAAAATTACTATTGTAATAAAAATCATTGTATAAATCCCCCTTCCCCTCGGAGATCGAAAGTGATCGGACGTGCATTTCGTATAAGTTTCTGACAAAAACTATTATTTTTTTCAAAAAATAATTGAATTAAATTCCACAATGTACTAGGCGCGCATGGGACGGGCGGCATAGCGCGCGAAGTGGTTGCAAGAAAAGGTTAACAACAGTCGAGAGGGAACGATCAACGCAGCTACGCTGCGCATGCACACGGGACGCCACACGCATACGTCACTTTGCGTGCTTGCCTCAAGTCATAAGCGGAGCGTTCAGCGACTAACCTTTGGCCCAAGTAAAAAATTTACTTCATAAATATACAATAAAAATGTCCCTTGCAAGAACTCCGCCGAGTGAAAGCAGGAAAACTACGCCAGTACATTACGGATCCGACTCAGCATTACATACACCAGAAAATCACGATCACCTGAAAGTCAATTCTACTAGACGATTCAAACGGAAGCTTGAAGACACTCCAGATTGTACATATATAACCTTATCCGAATTTAAAAAAATATTTGAGGACTTCCAAACTAAACAAGAGAAGAAATACGAGGCACTAATATCTACCATGGATGCTATAAAAATACAGAATGAAGAGATTAAAACATCTATTAATTTCTTATCCGATAAATATGAGGAGATCACTTTAAATATAAAAAAACTTCAACAAGAAAATAACAAAAATGAAAATTATATTAAAACACTGGAGTCTCAGTTGGAAGCGCTGGATAAAAAATATCGTTCCGGCGTAATTGAAATTCGCAACATACCAAAACTAGAGCCAGAGTCTAAGCAAAGTCTGATCGAAATGACAAAAACCATCGCTGCAACCGTGGATTCGCCCATTCAAGATGCAGACATCCGTGACATATATCGACTGAAAATAAAAGATAAACCTGATGCTTCTATAATAGTCGATTTTACCTCAACTTTCACAAAAGAAAGGATCATAAAATCGACAATTAAGTACAATAAAGAAAAACCCGCCGATAAAAATCTAAATACAACAGTATTAAAAATGCACGGACCTAGCAGACCAGTTTACATTTCTGAATCCCTTACAAAGAAGGATAAGCGCCTTTACTATTTGGCTAGAGTTTTCGCCAAGGACAGCAATTACGACAGCTGCTGGACTTCATATGGGAGTGTTTACCTGAGGCGCACCAGGACCGAAAAACGAATACGTGTTAACAGCGAAGACGATCTGGTAAAACTTAAAAGTAGTATGTGACTAGTACTTATTATCTTTTTTTTGCTGTTACTAAAGTTTAATGCATGCCAATCAGATTATTCCTTTAAACTATATCTTGTAAACGACACGTTTGAACAATTTTGTGCTAAAACTCTACTGAATAATATTATTAAGCCCAACTCTTCTGATAATTCACCGAACACAAACTCTACAACACCCTCATATTCCGTATACATACAATATACACATAACACGCATCATTACCACTACAACTACAAAACTACATGCAATATTTACACTCTTAACTACTGTCTGTGGTTTGTAATCTTTTTGATTATAATCATCATTACTCTAAGAAACTTCTTTAAAAATTGGTATTGTAAAAACGTCAGCTTCAACCAACAAAACATAAGAAACAATTATCTAATATGTAATAGAGATCCTACTGACAATCTAGTTATCACAATTCAATGTGTTTCATGAAATACAAAATGAAATTGACTCGTTTAGTATAGCGGAATCTGTCTTGTGTACAGTTGACGACTGTGGAACAATTATGTCAAATTCTAACAATAAATTTAAACTGTTACAGCAGAATATTAGAAGTATTAAACGCAACATAGATGGGCTATTTCCATTAATAACTCGTAGTGGTGTGAGCTGGGACTGTATAGTGTTGACTGAGTGTTGGTTGATGTCCAATCCAAATATACCGGGTATCAACGGTTATAACTCTTATTCTACTACAATAAACAATACTCAGAACGAAGGTGTTGTAGTATACTACAGGAGTAACCTTGTCATATCCGTTGAAGAACCACAACTACTGGAAGCAAATTGCCTGGCTATAAAACCTAACAACAATACAGTGGCTTTGGCTATTTATCGTCCTCCTGGGTATAAAAATGTTAACATCTTCATTCAATCCCTTAATAATTTATTAATTAAGTACGCTAGTTTCCAGAATATTATTGTTTTAGGAGATATAAATATTGATATTTGTAACGAAAGTTCAGACCCAAATATTTCACTATACTTGGATATGCTAGCATATCATGGAATACTACCAGCCCACACAATAGCAACTCATGGAAAAACCTGTCTTGATCATGTACTCATGAAGACTAAGTTACCAGCTCGTAGCCTTGTACTCACAACATCTCTCACGGACCACTATAGTGTTACATTCAGCATTGCTACAAGACATAGCCTTAAACCTGCAAAGAAACCTGTCAATCGAATTAATCACGAAACACTCTCTAGTGATCTAAAAACTGTAGATTTTGGCGCACTCTACCTAATAGATGATACGGACAAAGCGACTGATTATTTTATGAGAACACTCCAAACAATTATAACAAGTAACTCTAAAGAAATGAAAACCTCAACACGGAAAAGACTGTTAAAACCTTGGATATCATCGGGTATATTGAAATGTTTAAAAAACCGAGATAATCTTCATAAAAAAATAAAAAAATATCCTGATAATGACATCCTAAAAACGACATACAAGAGGTATAGAAACTTTTGCTCGTCCTTAATTAAAAAGCTAAAACGAGATTACGAAAAAAGCCAGCTTCAAAACGCACACCACGATAACAAAAGATTATGGAAAGCTATTAAAGATATTACATATACTAAAAAACAAATAGATACACCACATGAACTTATAAACACAGTCAACCCCACTAAATCTATAAACGCCATCAACCATTATTTCGCAAATATAGGTAAATCACTAGCTGAAAAAAATTTAAAACAAATTTCTGATGTACAGCCTAATATTTTAAGATCATGTCCCAATTCTTTTGTTTTTCTACCAACAGATGAAAATGAGATTAGATCATTGATTGCTAACCTTAAGACCGACAGTGCCGTTGGCTTGGATATGGTCTCTGCTGACATTCTCAAGGTGAATACTAACACTTTAGTAAAACCCATAACTTATATATGTAACTTATCATTGTTAACCGGTATGTTCCCAAAAGCATTTAAAAAGTCAAGAATATATCCTATTCATAAAACTGGAGATAGAGACCGTATCGATAACTACAGACCTATATCCATCCTATCAACATTATCTAAAATATTAGAACGACTAATCAACAAAAGATTAATAAAATATCTAGAGGATAACAAACTATTATCGCAAGCACAATTTGGTTTTAGGGCTAAAAGATCTACCACAGATGCGGTGCATGAATTAGTTAATTTTACAGTTATGAACTTAGATAGTAAAAATAAATCAATTGCAATATTCTTGGACCTTGCAAAAGCATTTGATACGGTCTCTATCCCAATATTATTAAACAAACTGGAGTGCTTAGGAATTAGGGACATTCAACTAAAACTCTTCAAAAGTTATTTGTCTGAGAGGACACAGTGTGTAAAAATAGAAAACCTCAAAAGCAATGATACAACAGTCCACTTTGGGGTTCCCCAGGGAAGTATACTGGGCCCGACATTGTTTCTCGTATATATTAATGATATGTCTCAATTAGTACTACCTCAGGCTAAAATTATAACCTTCGCTGATGATACAGCATTACTTTTTGGCGGGAAAACTTGGGCTGAAGTTTTCTCATACGCACAAAATGGGTTTAACGTTGTCACAGAATGGTTGCGATCTAATGTTCTAACTCTAAATATAAGCAAAACTAAATACATCACATTCTCCTTAAGAAACAAAAAAGAAAATAATACGCAATACAGCATAATATCCCATGAATGCTCCAATTATGTTACCTCCAGCTGTGATTGTGCCACAATTGAAAGGACCAATACAATTAAGTATCTGGGCGTGGTTATTGATAGTAATCTATCCTTCCATGAACACATCGACCAGTTAGCTACACGTACACGCAAACTAATGTTCATGTTTAAAAATCTGCGTCATGTTGCCTGCAAGGAGCTTATAAGATCCGTTTACCTCGCACTGGTACAGTCACAGCTAAGCTACTGTATTACTGCTTTGGGCGGTACTACTAAAACCCTTATGTTGAAACTGGAAAGGGCTCAGAGGGCGGTATTAAAGGTTGGTTTTTCTTTGTCCTTCTTCCACCCAACAAGTGACGTTTATAAGCTAAGTAAAGTACTAACCGTTCGCCAGCTATATATTCTGCAGACCATAATCAGGCAACATTCCAGTTCGACCTATGATCCTAAGATAATGGAAAATCGCCGCAGAAGGGATAAAGTCTTTGATAAACCACAATGTAAAACCGTATTTGCACAACGCTTCTTCGATTATCGGGGATGTCATTTATACAATAAAGTAAACAAATGTCTTAAAATCTACCCCCTTACAAAATACAAATGCAAGGAAGTGGTTAGTAAATGGTTGCAAAACTTGGAATACGGTCCTACAGAGAACATACTTAACTAACACACACATACACACATTCACACACACACACACACACACACACACACACACACATGTGCGCAGGCATTATGTCACACATTCATAAAAAAGAAAAAGAAAATAAAAAAAAAAGTTAAAGGGCTTCGAATAATATATATATAAAAATTTATTATTATATAAAAATAGATCTAAGACTAAATTTTGATATTCTTTCCTCATCTCTTTATGATAATAATTTATCTCTTTTTGCTTCAATCAACTTAATAACAACATGTATCTAGTGAATCATAGTACAATCTATGTGATTTAAATGTTACATAAAATGTTCCTTGGGGTGGTGATCCGTAATACAGGTGTGACCTATAATGGACACCAGCTCCTCACATATCACTTGACTGAAAGACACTTTTGTAATTATGTATAATAATTGTAATCTATATTGTGAGGAGAAATAAACATTATTATTATTATTATTACTGTAAATATAAAATAAGAAATTGTAAAAAAGTAGAAGTAAGACAATTATAAAAAAAAAAACAGAATAAAACTAAAAAAGAGAAAAGAATAAACAAGATAAACAAAAAGCCCTGATTACGTTAGGGGGAGGATAAAAAAAAAAAAAAAAAAAAGCCTCCCGACGGCGGCCTGCGACGAGTCTGGGCCCCTGCCTTGCACAGCCGATCAGGGTTCGGACAAACCTAGGCGCGCATCGCGCCGTACTGCGCATGCGAGCGATCCTCGCCAGCCTGCCGCACACCCTGGACCTGACAGCGTCCTGCTGCTAACCCCCCGCACCACCGCGGGCTCAGCCCGCCCCTCGCCGACTCCCCAGCCGCGACACCACCGCGCCGCGCTGGCTGTTCAGCCGCGCGGCGCACACCAGCTTACCGCGAGCTCTCCGCGCTCGCCTGATGCTTCGCCGGCCCCACAGCCCTGCGACAACCGCCGAGCCGCACCTACTGCGGCCACAGAAATCCGCTCAAGCCCGCCGCGTGAGTATCGTTACCGCGCGCCCACCTTCCCGCCACCACTCATTAACCTGCATGCACCACGACCGGCCAGGTACGCCGACCGCCAGCTGACCTACGCCGAGGTGAGTGCCAGTTCTCAGGTAGACACCTAACGACCCCCCGCTCCTGCGTCGGTGACAACAAAAATGTCGCCACCCCCTGACACGTCTCGCTACCCGCCTCTGGTCGCCGAGAAACTCGACGACTGGGTGCGCCACTTCCGTCGTCTCCGCGACATACTGGGGCACCCACCTAATGCAAACCAAAGCGGTCCTGGTATTCGCTTCATGCCCCGAAGCGAACACGAATACAGGACCGTCAAATCTTACCTCATGGACCTGGAGAAGCAGGGACACGCCTCCTGGTTCTCGTTCTCGCTACCGAAAGACAGGGCAATCAAGGTAGGAATTAGGGGCTTACCTTCTGCCACTGATACCGAACAAATCAAGGCCGGACTCGCCGAATTAGGATACGTGGCGGAATACGTGTCCGAAGTTCCGGCGTCTGACCCGGCCATTGCATTTATTTCGCCCGCATTGTCCGGGCCCCTGACGTCGTCCCCGGCATATATAAGGTCACCGAGCTTTTATATATGCCGGAAATTTACATCGAAGCTTGGCGGGGCCGCGGCGGCCCGGCCCAGTGCCACCGATGTTTCCAGTTCGGGCACTCCAGCCACAACTGCCACCGTAAGGTAGTCTGTGCCCGGTGTGCCGGGAACACCCTGCGAGGGATTGCCCCCGCCCCTCTTCTGAGACGCCCACCTGCGCAAACTGCAGTGGGGCCCACCCAGGCAACAGCAGGGACTGCCCAAAATTCCGCAGGGAGGCAAGGAAACTGCGAGCAGACAATGCCCGCTCCTCCCCCCCCCCCCCCCCCTGCGCAAACTCCGACCAGCCTCCCCCCGTGCAGGAGGTCCCACCTCCTCCGCCAACTTCAACATCTTTGATGGCGGAGGCCAACGACTGCATTCCCAGACGCGTCGTCTCCCCGGCCCCCGACTCCTCCGCGCGGAGGATAAAGAAGCCGAGAACCAGGAGGAAAGATGCCGCAGCTCCTGCGGCCACCCCCTGTGCTGCCGCCTCTACCTCAGCCAGCATCCTGGAGCTGGAGCCACCCATGCTCGCTCCACCGCAGCCTGACCACACGCAGGACTCCCAGCGCCCCCCGTGCTCCCCGCGCACCTCGCGCTCCCCGCACACCTCGCGCACCCCGCCCTCCCCGCACACCTCGCGCACCCCGCGCTCCCCGCACACCTCGCGCACACCCAGTGCCTCCTCCTCGACCATCACAGCCGTGGAAATTATCACCGCCTCGGAGCCCGCAAAACACGCGGCTGCCCCGTAATCCCAGCCCCCGGTATCTCCTCCGCTGCCCCAAGAGTTGGGGCAAAGCGAGGCCCCCGCATCCACAGCAGAGCTGCTGCAGACCCTCCTCTCCCTGGTCATGGACCTTGTTCAGAAGGTTCAGGCCGGGGAGGACATTCTCCAGACCATCATACAGGCCCTCCTAAAAGGCGCCCCCACCATCGCAGCCCTAATAAAAATTTGGCTCCCCAGACCCGGACCCGCGCCTAGATATCTCCGGCATCCAGAAGCTCCTATCAGAGGAGCCGAATGTGATTGCCGGAGATCTACGACGCGCGTCCCGGACTCGGGACACTCGCGTGCTATGCACCGCCCCCCCCCCCACGTTTTCGAATGTGAATAATTTTATTTGAAGTTATAGATCACCTGTTTCTCCGAGCGAGCGGAAGCCACGTGCCTGGTCAATATACCGACCCGCCGCGCTGCCGTGGCATGCCCGCTCGCCAAACTGCGCCCCTCGACTAGCACCGTTGGATCGTTGCCCATCTCCACCACCCAGCGTCGGTTATAAAAACCGGCGCAAATATTTTTAGTGTCAGCCCCGTGGCAGCCTCTTTCCCCCCCGACATTAAAAGTCTGGGGCTCGGGAATACCCTTCCCTCCTTTCCCTGGTCGGTTGTGTCCGTGGTCGGCAAAAGCGGCGTGTGTGGGAGTGGACCCATACACGCTTCTTGGTCCCCGGACCAGGACCCCACGCGTCGCCGGAGTCGACCGCAGGTCTTGGCCGCCCACGGCCCTCGCCACCTTTTTACTTCTCTTGCCACCTCGGGTTTCCCCCGCGTTCTGCCGCGGGGGAAAGTCTTCCCCAAAAACTGGTTTTATGCGCTCAGTACTAGTACTGGGCGCACCATCCCACCCCAATTGGAGGGGCTCTAGCCCCTGGTATTGGTTCCCCGCCCAAGGCCCTTTTCAGGGGCCCGGCGCGAGAAGACGAAGACGGTTACTCATTTCATTTCACAACGACTTCGGATGATTAGTATTAGCAATATTTATCATTATTTTATATTTTTCCTCACTTTCAGAAATCAGACAATGTATGAAAATGACAAATCATAGAACTTGTATAACTTGACTTACCTGGGCTGATTGATAACTGGCCGAAACGACGAACTTAAAAAAATGATACGCAAAAAAGGAATATTACATTATATTCTGGCATCTTTTTGAAAATAGAACGCCAAATTTGAATTTAATCGAACTGATGGAATTTGTTTGAGAGGACGTAGAACTTTCTCTGTCGTAAATTTTCTTAACAATAGAAAGAAACGAAATTCGTGCGGTGATAAAGTTTTACGTTTTAAAAGAGAAAACAGCAACCCAGATTAAAACCAAGCTAGACAGTGTTTTAGGTAATTCTGCTCCTGCATTGAGTACAATTCACACCTGGGTAACTGATTTTAAACGTGGAAGACAGAGCTGCAAAGACAGGTCTTGCCGTCCAAATGAAGTCACGAATTGCGGTTCGAATTGCTACCGCATCCACTCTATTCCCCGGATCTGGCCCCGTACGACTTCCACTTATTCCCAAACCTGAAGAAATGGTTAGGTGGCCAGAGATTTTCATCAAATGAAGAAGTCATTGTTGCCGTGGACGAGTATTTTGAGGGGTTGGAGAAAACATTTTATCAAACTGGTGAAACGGCATTGGAGAAGCGCTGGACTAAATGCATCGAGGTAGGAAACTATGTTGAGAAATAAATTTATTTTAAATAGATTTTTGAAGTTTTTCTTTGTCGTTTCGGAAACTTATCAATCAGCCCTCGTATAGTAACCATACAACTTTGCTGCCATATTAACTATTGCTCCAAATGACTACTAAATACATGTACCATTATTTTTGTTGGCCGGCACATTCAGAAAAGGCCCAAAAAATGATCTCCTTTTAGATTTTAATAAAAAATCTACTTCTAGACAGCTTGTTCTTATGATTAAAAGGTATAAATTGTAAAAAAATTAAATTTTTGAAAAAATAAAAAAACTTTTTTGTAATGAAAAAAAAGTTAGTATAATCATATCCCAAAGTTAATGGAAGCGGTCTTCTGGCACCCTGTATATTTATTTAAGATTTTTAATTTATATTTGTGGCGGTGGTCCATTAGCGCCACAATCCTGAATCGCGCTATCGAAGTTTTCTATGATCGGCACTATATATACGACATCTAATTCATACAAGTGGGCTTCGGCCTGACCGAGCATACCATCTCGCTCGGTCGGAGATCTCCCTTTGGGAGATCATCTATCCCACATATTATACACATATTTAATACACATCCATGACCCAGGAACACAGAAAAACTTTTTGTTCCTTCGGCGGGATTCGAACCACTGAGTCCTGTGTGTCACTGAAACCTAAAACCTGTGCTCTTAAGTTGTGGAAAATAATATCGCTGTGCCGGTTTGAAATATTCAGATAACAAAACTGGTATGTATTTAGTCGCGGTATTTTTTGTGTCAACATTCTTTCGCAAAATTAGTACCAGTATTAATAGTACCTGTGTCATTTTTCACATCCTATATTTGAAGTTTTTTTGCAAGTTTAAACACATGTTGAATACAGAATATTAATTTTACTTATTTGTTTAATATTATTAATTGATTTTTTCAGTATTATTCTTAATCATACAAAAAAAATGGGGGATTTTTAAGTAATTGTAGCGATTTTGGATGTTTTTGTGAGTCAAACTTAAGTAGTTTGTGGAGAAATATTCTTAAGAGTTGGTAACAGTAGTGTAAAGTTCGACAGGACGTGAGCAAAGGGCTCAGTATCCAGCTCTAAGTAAATTACGCGTGTAGTCGATGACGTGCCGTAAAACTGAATTTTCTCCGACCGGAGAGATTCCGGTAGTATAGTCCCAGCCTAAGACCATATTTATTCCATAGACAAATCATTGGTCTCGTTCGAGTGCCAAGCGAGACCAATCATAATTCATATTATATATATTTTGATCTAATGATACCGCAGTCCCTACAATATGGGGTAGACGCGAGTAAAAAAAAAGTAATGACATGTACTGAGTACACGTGGCAGAAGTTAGTAAAAATACACGCATCGTGCCTGAAGAACAAAAGGGATGTTGCCTTATGTGGAATATCACATTTATATAAATAAAATTTTAAAATTGTTGATTAAAGATACATAAATCTAAAAGAAATAAGTATTTAGATTCACACGATTAAAAATTATAAGCAACTAAAAAATATTGCCCATCTCTTTCTCGCAAAACGATTTGTTACGTCACAAGTTGCTACCGCCATACATTTTATAATGACAAATGTATGGCGCGTGCAACTCGTGACGTCACAGGCCGATATATCGCACTCTTTCATATAGTAAATTTAATTTGTTTGTAACTTCGTTATTTTTTAAGATATACGAAAATGGGTTCTCGATTGTTTATTAACATGTTGTCTAATATCAAATAGATGAAAAAAAACAGGCAAATGCCTATCATTTCTAAAAATAAAAAAATAAAATAAAATAATTCAAAATTATGTTAATCCAGACCCTAAACTACTTCCATACCAAATTTCATCTATATCCGTTCCGTTTTTTTGCGTGAAAAAGCAACAATATTTAACACATATAGGCTACCTACTTTTTATTCCGAAAAAATAGAGTTCGCGTGGAATCTAGTTTTTATTTTAAGCCAATTTTAGGCTCTACATTGGCCGTAACACTTTTTCATGACAGAAAAAATCGTAAAAGGGGGGTAGTCTTTATAGAAGTTTTACTTCAAAGGAGCTACCACAAAAATGAACCTATTTTCCGTGATTTTTTAGCACTTTATCGGCATGGTAAATAAACTTAATAAAATGTTTCGTCTTTCTAGCACTGATTGTTTGGAAGGTACCTAGGCGAAGACGGATGTACGCATGACGAAACTACGGTTTCGAAAGTCACGGGAAACATTTAGTCCTTACTAATATTTTATATGGAAAAGTTTGTATGTATGGATGTTTATTACTCTTTCATGATGAACGTATTTTTTTAACATTTACATACATGGTAGTAGACTTAGGCTCACGTGAATTAACACATAGGCTACTTTTTATCGCAACAAAACGAACGGTTCTTGTGCGATTTTTTTAATATTACATTTTTGAACATTAAAAAAACATTGTGTCAATTGTCATCAGCTGTCAATTTCAATTTCAAATCGGCATTCGGCAGGCCCATCGGCCGTGGTCCGGATTTTCATAATTCTAATTAGGAAATTGTAATTTGGTTTTCATTTTCGCCCATAAACCTTAGAAAATAATAAAAAAGAGTAAAAAAATATTTTTGAAGACACATTAGTAACAAATTAGCTATTCAGATCTTGTTAGTTTAATTTAATATAATTATTCAATTTAGCGATATTTGAAACAATCGTGTCTGTGTTTGCGCAAATAGACCTTTGAAAACTTAAAATAATGGGAAAGGAAAAATCCAAAAAAAGGCGCAAATCTTCTGATGATTCCAGTTCTAATTCAAGCAGCTCAGACTCAAGTCAAGAAAGAAAGAAACTACGCAAGCTTAAAAAGAAGTTAAAGAAAGAACAGAGAAAAACCGAAAAAGCTTTAAAAAAGAAACTTAAAGAACATAATAGAAAGCTAAAGAAAAAACAAGGTCGCTCAAGAGAAAAATCTAAAAGTAAAAGTATTGATAATGAGGTACCTGCTGACATTCCAATTGGTATGTAAAAACAATATACTATTTATTTGTTTTTCTGTAGGAACAGGAAACTCTTATAATTACTGTACGCAATCTATAAGTGTACAAAATGGATGAAATTTAATAGTAAGTATACTAAATTAATGAAATTTAGTACACTTTTAGATTGCATATGGACTTTACTTTTGGCAGCATGGTGCCTCCTGGCATTTCTAAACAATTAAAGTTCGAAACTTGTAACTTTCCATGCTGATAGATCAATAATCATGCTATATTCCATATTAATGGAACCCTCGCATTAGTGGGCAGAGAATGCAAAATTCCATTCAAAGTAATCCTGACAGACATATTTTGGTTCATGAACATCCATTTTTCATCAATACGATGGCGGCACTGAAAATTTCGGGAATCAAGGAAGTGACACAACATTACTATTTAAAAATGTATTTATTGCTTTTCGAAGTATTCTCCGCGAAATTCACACACCACACACCACACCACAGCTTCTTCAGGTGATGAAAATCTCTGACCACGCAATTTATTCTTTATTTTTTAGGGCTGTACGGCGGATGGTCTAATAATTCTATGATTTCTTGCTCTAAACACTCTTTTGTTCTGTGTGCGGTGTGAGAACTCACATTGTCGTGATGGAGGATGATGCGGCGGTTGCAGTTGTCTTTACGGAGTTCAGAAACGACCTGTGGCAAACAAATGTTAGCATACCATTCTGCATTAACCATTCTTTGTCCCTCAAGAGGAATAGTCGCAACATGGCCGGTTTTGGAGACAAACGTGGCCACCATTTTTTTGCAACACTCCGTGAATGAACAATTTTTGTTGGCTTTAACTCATTTTCGAACACCCAAACTCGTGACTAGTTTTTTGTTTCGGGTTCGTACGCGTATATCCAGGATTCGTCACCTGATACGATGTTGTATACAGCATTTGAGGATCCTGCGAGGAATCTTTCGAGAGTTCTGACGCACCAAGTAACGCGAGCCGCTTTTTGCTCTTCACAGAGCAAATGCGGTATCCATCGGGAAAACCACTTTTTTACACCTAATTGTTCATGCAAGATTATTTGTATTTGACTCATGCCAATGTCTAAAGTTGCATGAATTTCGTGGTATGTCACATGTCGATCTTCCTCAATCAGCTTACGCACAGCATCAACGTTTTCTTGGGTGACTGCAGTTTTTGGACGACCTTGACGGGGATCATCACTGAGCTTGACACGTCCACGTTGAAATTCAGCAAACCAGCGATAAATTTTGGTTTTGGATGGGGCTTCATCACCAAATGCAGAAATCATCCATTCAACACACTGTTTTTGTGTTAAACCACTTCGAAAGTCATAATAAATCATCGCTCTAGAATTTTCTCGAGTCAATTCCATTTTCTCAACGACTAAACAAGTTTGACAAGACCTTGTGACAAGACCGAGAATCTTTTTTTAAATAAATAAACGGTATTCGATTTTTAAAACCAAGGAGTTTTAAATTAAAAAGATTTTAATATGACAGGAACAATGGAAATATTCCATTCCGGATACTATTAGTGCAGCCCTTGTAGGATTAAGACTATTTAGTATTCATACAAGTTTGCTGTATGTTTCAAGTACTCCTTTTATATTTAATATATTATAATATTAAAATTAGTACATTTTATACTCACTCAGAATTAATGGAAAAATCTAAGGCCATGGCACCAATGACCAAAGAAGAGTGGGAGAAACGCCAGAGTGTAGTGAGGAGGGTGCTGGATGAAGAAACTGGCAGATACAGGTTATTCTATCTTTCTTTTTTCTTCTTCATCTTTTATGCATTTCGATAATGATTAACTCAGCTTCTTGTATAAAAAAAAAATATATTTTAAGTTCACCTACAAATTTTAAAAATAATATCATTAATTATGTCTGCTGAATTGTCTCTGAGTAATTGACTATTTTCAGGTTAATAAAAGGAGATGGTGAGGTATTGGAAGAGATTGTCTCCAGGGACAGACATAAACAAATCAACAAACAAGCCACTTTAGCCGATGGTGAATTCTTTCAGTCACAAACATTAAAAAAGAAGTAACATGCATTATGTGTTATAAATAATATTTATATTTATTTACACAAGCCACTTTAAATGTAATAAAGAGTATTATGGATATTATAAAAGATTTTCTGCAGGTAAGTGGAGGATAAATCTATATTTGTGTATAGAGATACACATGCTTCCTACTAATATTTAAAATCTATGGCAATGGTTCTATTCTACTTATTATGCTTAAGACAAATATATGTTTCCACACACAATAAGTTTTTGATTTAAAACTAGAAGTATTTTTATGAACATAGTCATCCTAATATCAAGCCTGGGTCATCCTAATATCCAGTTTTAGATGTCAAAAACACTATAAGAATATAAAAAGTTTAGTAATAATTAAAAGCAGATTAATGTTCGAAATTGTTTATTTATCTACCAATGACTGTTACAGTTCATCTTTGGTTGCTGGTTTGCTATTGCTGTCGTCTGCATAGTTATCAGAGCCCAGATGCTCACTGACCAAAGATATGAGACTGTCCAATGGTTGACCACCATTTTCAACACTCACTATTTCCTTATTCTTATACAAAACTAATGTAGGAAGACCATCTATCTGAAAAAAAAATAAAAATAACATTATTTACATAATCATAATATTATATTTCTAGGACCTATGAAATGACAAGCATGATTGGTCCCCGCTACACACTTTAAATATTATCTTATTACATGGGCTGCTTCAATATGATGGTACTCTAAACTCTTTCATGCAATAAATACTAAACGGATTTTAATTCAATTTGGCATGGCAGTAGTTTAGACTCTGCTATTAACACAGGCTACTTTTTATTGTAGCAAAATGAACGGTTCCCGTGCAATTTCCTTTTGTGCGTACGAAGTTGCATGCAGCATCTAGTTTCATATGAAATAATATTATGTTTTACCTTTTCTACTTCACATATTGTTTTTGATCTCCCACAGTCAATGTCAGCTATGATGACTCTAGACTCATTTTGGAATCGTTCTCCTAACTTGATCCAAAGAGGGTTTAGCTGCATACAATGTGCACACCTGCATTGGAAACATGCTTAATTTTTTTTATTGGCTTTTCGAAAAGTGCATAATAAGCCAGAAAATATTGTTTTTTTGCATTTTTCGGTCCATATTTATGATACCATTCAGAAAATATAAGGATTTGGCTGATTAATAAATAAATGCATTTTGCCTATTTATCCAAAAAAGTTTTGTAACATAATATAGATATTATGAAGAGTCATCTAGGCAGTTTCAGTAAATTAAATATGACATACATATTTTTCTGCTAAAATCATTTAAATTGGCATCATATAATTATATTGTATTTGATTATAAAACAGTCTTACCAAGGAGCAAAATAATTTACAAATACTAATTCCTTTTGCAAGAATGTTTCAAATGTTTCTTCTGATATTCTGGCAACTGGAAATGCTTTTTTCTTTTTCATAAACTTATCAGGATCATGATTTTCAGCTAATAACATTTTTTCAACATATTCTATGAGACCATCAAGCTTGTGCTGATTTGCTATGCCCATCTGAAAGAAAGTTTCTTTGTATTGTGCAAAGTTTTTACAATTTTTTATGAGTGAAAGAACTGAGGAAATCGTTTAAAATGGAATAAAACATGAAGTTATTTATTTGTGTACTTTTTTTTTAAATCTTTATGTAAGGGCTCTTCATCATATGATTATGTCAAACTGTTAAATTAAAAAAAACAAATACTTTATAGTGAAAACTCATACTTACTATTCTTCCATTGACCATCCAAACCAAATAAGGGTATTCTTTGACATCAAAGTTTTTACATGTTACTTCATTTTCTACACAGTTTACCTGACCAATTTCAATGTAGGGATTTTCCTTATATAATTTAGCGAGATTTGCCCAAAATGGAGCTAAGCTCTGAAAAATATTCTTTGTTATTTTTTATTTGTAATAGACATGGTATTACAAATAAATAACTTATTGAATACCTTAATTTACAATTAATAATTATATAATTTTATCATTATCAACAATTGAATATACAATAAAATACCTGTGACACTTTACACCATGGGACATAGAACATTATAAAATGTTGGCCTTGTGACACAAATTTTTCAATATTATTGTCATTTAAAAATACTCTTCCACTGTATGTTGAAACTTCAGCTTTTTTGGATTCAAATTGCGATTTCTGAAATGAAGGGTTATTATATATTATAATGCACTGGACCTAATAAGTTATATGATACACAAACCCTGATAAGTTACTTACTTTTGCAGATGCATCAAAGAGTTCATTTAAAAAGTGACTCAATGATGGCAAATCTCTTGTTCCTTTATATTCAATTGGTGTAAATGATTTTTTGTCAAAATAAAGTAATGTTGGATATCCTGAAAACAATAAAAAATTTAGGGTTTTAGATTATAACAATTGCTTTAAGCATGCCTGGAATATAAACATGGATATATACAAATCTTGCATCTAATAATATAAGATACCTGTAATATCAACTTCATGACACAGTCTTGCATGTTTCGTGCAGTCTACTTGAGCAATGGCAAAATTTGAACCCCCGGTGTTTATGTGATCACCTAGTTCTGACCAAGTTGGATAAAATTCTGTACAATGTCTGCACCTGAAACAAATATATTATTATGTTTATAAGTGTTGGAAGTATAGTATAGAAACATTACCTTTCGATCATCACAATGTATTACCAGGGTGCATAGAACATAATAAAATTTCCATCCAATATTTCTATTTGCTTTTTAAAATCTTCTGGTCCATATTCATACACTGAGTTCTCTTCTGGAGTCACAATATCTGGTAGCAATAAAAACAGTGCAATTGATGTATATGCACTGATATACATTTTGATTCGCTAATATTGATTTTATGTTTAAAATATTACTTGTTTTACATAGCTCTCATTAAAATTAGTTTAGTGTAAAACAAGAACAACAATTTAATTTCATTACGTGTTCTTCGTCTTCTTTTTTAAAAATGGCTCCTTTAGTGAGTCGCCAATCATTCAATGTTCAAACTCCAATTCAACACTGACAAATGACAGCAGATGTCAAAAGCTTTTTTTTTAAGATTGATGGCGTTACGGCTTATAAACATTCGCCTTGTCAAGTTAAAAAGGCGGGAAATAGAATTCTCGTTTATGTTTTTAACACTGTATTTCTAAATCGTCAAGTCTGAAGTCTAGTCTAAGCCCAAATAAATAGTCAGTGTAATTAATGAGTCAAGTCAGTTGATTCAGTAAAGTTGTAGAAGCTTTAATGAATGTTCCTAGGGAGTTTTGGAGGATACACAAAATAACACGTTTTTTGAAGTTGTACCACTTGCCTACGCTTGTGCACGTTGACGAATACTACACATTATGACCCGAAATAACACAAATTTATGGAAGCTGCATACAAAAACAACGTCACACGTTGGATTCCCCGACAAAACTCCATGTCAAAACATTACGCTTCTCAGAGCATTTTTTTATTTATTTAATTTTAAATGGCGTTCGTTTTAAAACAGTGTCAAGTTAAAAAGGTGAGTAAATAGAATTATTATGCTGCAGAACTGAGCCTAACTGCCAGACTTGTAATATGGGGACCCCACTGTAATTTACAATCTAGCGTTATCGTAAAAATACAGCGGTATCCACTATGTTCATTTTCTCATCGTTTAATAGTAAATTGGTTTGTGCCTGCCTAACATTTAGCAGGCTATACATTAACATTTTGTTTTGTTTGAATTTAAAAGTAAATTATTAACTTTAAACCAATGTACCATTTTTGAGAGAGCACTATTTATCTCATCGTAATTTGACTGTCGCACTGTGTTACTGCAAAGAGTATAATTGTATAATATATTATATAATATATTATAATTATTATATATATTATATTACTATCTCATGCTTAGCGTTAATAATTTAAGGTCATTCATATAGATGAGTAAAAGAAACGGGCCTAAAATAGACCCTTGTACATACGTAGTTCTAATTTGGTCCCAGTAGACTTTGTAGAATTTACTTCTACTCTTTGCGTTCTATTTTTAAGATAAGAAATTAAGAACTTAAAAGTTTAAGCGCTGAGTCCTTTATACCATAATGGTTTTTTGACCATGCTCGACACAGTCGAAAGCCTTGGATAGATCACAAAAGACACCAACTGTATCATGCGATCTCTCCCAGGCCCAAAATATGCTGTTATATAAGAATGATGCCTACATCTGTTGTGGACCGACCTTTAGTAAAACCGAATTGATTACTATGTAATAGATTATTTAAGTGAAATTGAACCAGCAATTGATTTAAGATTATTTTTTTGCATTCAAGTCCACTTGTACAATTATTGAAAACTAAGGCTAGGTAGGGGGCAATGATGTCAATTATTGATTAAATTTTTTTATAGACATACTCCAGAGATCGTTCCTCATGTGCAAATCGTGAACATGCGCACAAATAAAGCAAACGAGTATTGTATCATAGAGCAAATGACATCCACTACTTAGTTCTACCTACTGTAGCGGATAACTGTGGCTTGACTCTTTGGATAAGATTGGCAGACACACAAGATTTTAATATTTATATTATGGATTTGATGTCATCCGCTACGTCAAAGAAAATAAAATAAAATAGAAACAGAGAACGGTGGCGACCGCATTTAGGGAGTTGGTTACGATTTTTCCTCTCGAAATATATGATATATGAATGTTGTGTAAGAATAATTAATAACATCATTTATTGTGTGATTTAATTGGTAGACCTAGCCTAGCCAGATTTTTATTCCGTGCCTAGCCACCATCTGAGCGACTACGCTCCCTATATACGCCACACTACCGTATATTCTGTAAATTATATTAAGGTACTTATGGCGATTTACTCGCCGTCCAGCCTACATATCCAGCACCGGTACTAATAGCCGTAACTAGTGTAAAAGCGTCAATCCGTTAAAATTTTTGCCTTCAAGTCCACTTGTACATTTGACTACAAGGCCGCCACCTTGGATTTTGCAGGCTGGATAGTGAGTATAGCCCTTATAGGGCCATACTGACCATCCAGGCTGCAAGCCCATGGCCGCGGACTTGTAGGTAAAAATTATAAATTTTGACACTATTGACACTAATGACAGATAATAGTACCGGTGCTGGATTTAATGGATGGGCCGTGAGTACCTATAGCCTTTAAGGTACATACTTAGTACACAAGTTTAATATTTTACATTTAGTTGTGATTCAAATTTTAATTTAAAAATTGGATACTTTTATAGTTTGGACAATGCTTTTAGCTTTTAACATAAAAAAAAACGTGATCGGATACTTGTATTAAATTAAGGATACAAATTTAAAAAAAAAGGATTTATATTTTAGGACAAAAGATAATACAGAACATATTGTAACGTCAATTTAATTTAAATTAGATATCAAAAGGCGGAAATATCGGCGATTTTGCATCATAATAAGGGTTTATCATAATAAGGATTTTGCATCATAATTCTTTATATATAAAAATTAGGTAATAATTTAGTTTTTATAATTCGTTATTTATTTTATAATATCCTAGTAATAAGTCAAATCTCAAATATAAGTCCTAGTAATGAGTCAAAAATATCAAAATAAATAAACAATAAACTTAGATAAAAAATATAAAGCTTCGATTTGGTTTCATTTTCCGATCACACTTTGGAATGTGGTAATTCTTCAAAATGGTCGCTTTGTATGGTTTGCCAACTTGCATGTCTCAGTTTTAGACTCCTTTGTTTTCTTATTTCGTTTATGATATTTTTGTTTTGAAAAAGAAGGCTCATCTTATTACTTGTAGATTTGTGTGTGAATAAGCAATGTTCGCAACTTGTGGAGCGTTAAAAAGATGTCATCGGTAATGTGAGAACTGAGAGCATTCTACTAGCATTTTTATTTTTTGAGATTATGATGTCTAAGGACCTCATTTGGATTCGCGAAGAATAGACTATCATTTGGAAAATATCGAGTACAGCTGGTGCGTATGATTAATTCATAACCGTGCTTTGTTACGAATCGATAAAACGAAGCTATTAAATTTTGCATTCTACAAGTTTATGTCAGTGATCATGTTGTTCGTTCGTTCCAAAATTACTTGCATTAGCAAATACATATCACCCCCATTTATATTGAAATTTTTGTTTTAATGAGAAGACAGATTTGTCGTCTATGTTTTTTCCCTGTAAACATTTTTGTTAGATTTTTTGGACAGTATTTCGATGTTTATAAAAGTACGGATCACACATAGTGTTGTTACTTGTTTTGTTATTATGTGAACAAATTTATTTTCTCTTTCAGTCAACAAGTGCAGGTCGTGTGATAATGCTAGTAGTGGTGTGACGTGAAAGGACAATAAGACCAATAAGAACGGTGCAGTGGTAAACAGTGATCATAATTCCGTACAATGAGAACAGCGAGTGCGCATGTGGTGTTCATGTGATGGGAGGGGTGGGGTGAAGGGTGAGGCGCTCGGGCGCGGGCGCCATGAACCCGCCGGCGCCCGGCAAGACGGCCACGCGCACCCCAGGGTACAATCAGAAGGCGCTCGCCGAGATCCGCAACTCCTTACTTCCATTCGCTAACATCGGAAGCTCAGAACCACCTGGCTCGTCTGCGGCTAGCACGGTCAGCTCCGGTGTCAGTTCAGGCTTCAGTTCCTCATCAGGGAATGGTCTTGATAAAGATCTGAGTGTTCTACCTCAGTCACTAAATCAACTTATTGCTTTGGGGTATGATGAGGTAAGTGAAACTCAAAATTTTGTTTTACTGACTTATTGCCTGTCTAATTAGAAATGCGCTGCAATTGCATAATGTTAAAAATATCTTATTTGATAAAATAATTTTGTCTAGTTAGGGTTTTACTTAAAAGAACCAACCAGCTTCTTGCTCTTTACCTTATAAGGTTTTTCAAATAATTTATTTAAGGGCCTGTTTCACAATCACCTAATAAGTGACGAATAGCTTATCTGGAAGTTTATTACGATTGTTGTTGCTTACGACAAAACTTCTGGATATACCTTATTTCACACAAGTAACAAATTGGCACAATAATGTAAGTCTGAGTCCTAAGATATTTACAGTCTTGTTGATTGTTGGTTCATTAGACAACAGTGGATTTTATATCTTTCATAGCACTGTAACTATAGTGCTTACAAAAATATTTTGCTAATTCAAATTCTAATTAATTTAACCTGGGTAAGCTGAGCCTAGTAAATAAAAAAATAAAGAATCATAAAAATATTTTACCGGGTTTCAATCCCACCACATTCCGAATTTCCGAACAACGCGACCCGAAAAACGAAACCGCCAATTGGACTGACATTATAGTGTTGATATTATTGATATATTGTTGCAGAACAAAATAAAAAACATAAATAAATTAAAAATGCGCAGTTTCCCAGAGATAAAACCTAGCTAGACCAATTTTTCTCCCCGAATACACCCAGCATACCGAATTTCATGTAAATACTTGCAGACATTGCCGAGATTATATATATACAAGATTGTCTCATTTAAAGTATCTTACTTCTTAGATTTTTGAAACAACTTTTACCAATTACATTTTCATGTGTGAAATCAGCCTTTTCCTTATTTTTTTAAATCTGTCTAATATAAAAATCTTGATACATGATTTCAGGTGATGTGACTTAGATCCTTTATGTTTTTAACTTTAAGATTTTGGACTTTTCTTTATAATTTTTCTTTTAATTTTTTTCTCTTGTAATTTTTTTTACCCGACTATGGCGAAGGTAATGATTTTGGCAGTCTGTGTTTGTGTGTTTGTTTGTTCCACCGAGGTGCCTAAACTACTGATCCATGTAGTTTCCATCCATCCTCATTGAAATTAATGAGGTGGCAATAGATTCTTAATAATATACCAGGTAACATCTCTATATATTTAGTCAGGTTATAGTTTCCTATAAAATAAAAATAAAAATTTGATAACCATGGGGACACATTGTTTCCCTTCCGGACCCTTTCCTTGTAAATATTAGAAAAATAATTAAAAGGCGTATTAAGGCGCAATAATTAAGCGATGTTTTTGAATATATCTGCAGAATAACTGCCATAATTTTTTTTAGGTATGACAAGAATAAATAAATACTTTGGATGAAGAAAATAGATTTTTTAATCTTCTACTACGACTTTTTCTTACTTAGCGGGAATTATGGTGTTAATAATAATAAAATAGCTGCAATTAGCTACATACAAACTAAAATATTAAATAAACTGCACACAAATTGGAAAAAAATGGATAAGATAGAAGAAAAAGTAATTTACATCTGCGAAAAAGCTTGAATTGAATATATTGTGTATATTTGGTAGATCTGATAGGTCTCAATAGATCATAGGCAATTTTTTCTACCTCTAGCTATTTTTTACTGCTACCTTATAAATTATGGCAATAATAGGTTGAATGATTCGATTATATAGATTATGGTAGAACAATGTTTGCCAGGTCAGCTACTTATTTGTCTAATATCTAAAGGCGTGCATTCCTTAAGCCGGCTCGACACGTCACACTCGAAAAGTCCACAAAAAATTTTCGAGACCTTTCGCGAAAATATGTCAATCGGCTCCACACTTTGCGTACGCGGAAATTCGTAATGTCGCCCCGTGCGCGTATTCGCACGCGAAGTGTGGAGCGTGATTTAAATGACTATTATTTGATTTTAGGATCCAGCAGTGAAGGCACTAAAGTATGCAGGTGGTAGATTCGATGCTGCCCTAGATTTTCTCTCGAAGAAGCATGAGCCACACAATGGTGTACTCAAATCGAGTAACCTAAGTGTCCTTAGTACTAAGCTAATAAGAAAGCCAAGCCTAGAGCGGGAAATAAATCTTCACAGAGGGAGCCCCGCCCTCGATTCGGGAGCTGGAAGCTCGAGATCTGATAGTCCGCGGCAGTCCGAGGCGCCTCCGCTTCCGCACGAGAAATTAAGTAGACAATACTCCCCTTCGGGCTTCTCTGAACCGCCGCCCCTACCTCCGCCGAGATGTCCGTCCACGCCGCCCGTGCCGCCCTCGGTCCAGCAGTACATGAAGCGGATATCCCCCGCGCCGCCACTGCCGCCGGCGCGCGGCACCAGCCCTGTCGCCGCAGCTCCCACCCCGCCGGCGCGCCAGCCTATGATCGTCCAAAACGGCCCACAAGCCCAGCAGCAGCTAACGCAGCAGATGCACGCCCTGAGTATGTACCCGAACGGAGCCACGAGCGCGGAGCTGCCGCCACCGTACCCGCTCGCCGGGGTACCACCGCCCCCCTCCTACTCCGTGTCCATGCAGAACAGGCAGAGCCCCACGCAGTCTCAAGATTATCGGAAGAGTCCGTCGTCCGGGATATACTCGGGTGGCACGTCCGCGGGCTCCCCGAGCCCCATAACGGTGACGCAGTCGACCGGCTCGGCGACGGGCATGACGCGCCCCACCCCCATGCAGGCCTGGACCGCACGGCAGGCGGTGCAGGCTCCGATCATAATGCAATCCGTTAAGAGTACACAAGTTCAGAAGCCTGTGCTTCAGACCGCGATCGCGCCGGTCGCGCCGCCGCCGGTGGCGAGCTCCGTGGTCCAGCCTCCTCCCCCGTCCTACGCCAGCTCTATACAGCAGAAGCAGGCCCAGACTCCGCCGAGTTATCCTCTCGCTCCCAAGCCCTCCTCGCCCGGCTCGAGCCCGCCCGTCATCCCCACGGCGACCACCCCCACCGTGCCGACCACGGAGCCGCCCAGCTACGCCATCACCATGCAGGCGCTAGCCGTCCAGCGCGGCATGCACCCGATACCCCCGCCGCCGTACGGTAACCAGAACGACACAACCACCACCGTCAACTCGCACCACTCGCCCGGCCATAAAAAGTATTCCAACAACTGCGACGTGAAGGGGGAGCACTCCCAGATGGAGATGAAATGTCCCAATCAGAACTGTAATCTGTTAAAAGACGCTCCGTCCGGTTCTGACAAGAGCTCCAACGGCTCGACGGAGAGGCGACCGAAGGGTGGGCCGGAGAAGATAAGACACCAATCTCCGATACCCGAGCGTAAGAATATCAGCAAGGAAAAGGAGGACGAGAGGAGAGACTGTAAAGTGCGAAATTATTCCCCGCAAGCGTTCAAGTTCTTTATGGAGCAGCATGTGGAAAATCTTCTGAAAGCGTATAAGCAGCGAACCTACCGCCGCATGCAGCTAGAGAAGGAAATGAACAAAATAGGTCTCAGCGCCGAGGCGCAAGATCAGATGAGAAAAATGTTGTCCCAGAAGGAATCCAATTACATCAGGCTAAAACGGGCCAAAATGGACAAGTCGATGTTCACGAAAATAAAGCCCATTGGTGTGGGGGCCTTCGGAGAAGTGACGCTAGTGAAGAAAATTGATACTAGTCATCTTTATGCCATGAAGACATTGCGAAAGGTGGACGTTCTGAAGCGAAACCAGGTGGCTCACGTGAAAGCCGAGAGAGACATTCTCGCGGAGGCCGACAATGAATGGGTGGTGAAGCTGTATTATAGTTTTCAAGATAAGGATAATTTATATTTTGTAATGGACTATATACCCGGAGGAGATTTAATGTCACTTCTGATAAAATTAGAAATATTTGAAGAAAACTTAGCTAGATTTTATATCGCCGAGTTGACGTGTGCTGTGGAGAGCGTGCATAAAATGGGCTTCATTCACAGAGACATCAAGCCGGATAATATTTTAATAGATCGAGATGGTCATATTAAGTTGACTGATTTTGGTCTGTGCACAGGCTTTAGGTGGACGCACAACTCAAAATATTATCAAAGAAATGGTAAGATTTAATTTAATTTAGTTACAAATTAGTATCACTTATAAAAAGTTACATTTCGTGTAGCATCACGCAGAATGTTACGTTTCTGGCGACATTAACTACCAAGAACATATTATTATGATTTATTCTTGTCCATTGCATTTATTGTGAGGCCTCACATCATCTCATCACAGCCAAACATAGTTTAGGACTTGCTAAACTATAATTCTCGATGTCGCAACTTTCATCTCTTCTGACAATATTTTGATATACAACATTGCTGCACATTACAGATCACGGGCGGCAAGATTCCATGGATCCGGTGGACGGTGAATGGGGCGCGCTGGGCGAGTGTCGTTGTCATCAGCTCAAACCGCTGGAGAGACGACGCAAGCGGGAGCATCAGCGGTGCCTGGCTCACTCCCTCGTGGGCACACCCAACTACATAGCACCTGAGGTGCTGCAGAGGACGGGCTACACCCAACTCTGCGACTGGTGGTCAGTCGGAGTCATATTGTATGAGATGTTGGTTGGATCACCTCCATTCTTAGCCGGAACACCCGCAGAAACACAGCTCAAGGTTAGTTTCTCCATAATGCAGAGCTTTAAGCTTCATGCAATAACTTTGAAATCTCAAAAAATCTATTCTGGAAGTACAATCTTTGGTGTAGTGTGTTTAGACAGTGCTCAATTATTTTAATGCGTCTTTCTGACATTAGTTCTTTTTATTTTCAGGTGATAAACTGGGAGAATACACTTCATATTCCTGATGCGGCAAACTTGTCGCGAGAAAGTAAGGATCTCATCCTGAAACTATGTTCTGGTCAGGAGACTAGATTAGGAAAAGATGCAAATGAAGTGAAAAATCACCCATTCCTCAAGAGTATTGATTTCGATAAAGGTCTAAGAAGGCAAGCTGCTCCATATATACCAAGGATAGATTATCCCACTGACACCTCCAATTTTGATCCAATTGATCCTGATAAGTTGCGCAACTCTGGAAGCTCAGACTCAAACAAGTCCGACAGTGACTTGCTGGAGAATGGAAAAACGTTTCATGGTTTCTTTGAGTTTACGTTCAGAAGGTTTTTTGATGACGGATACACAAACAGAATTAATCTTGATGACAATGACAATCAGGGCCCTGTGTATGTTTGAAGTGACAGAGACACTGAAACTAACATGTAGTTATTTAAAAGTGTGTGCCTTTGACTCTCTCTATTAAATAATAGTCGTATTTTTGTATACACAAGGAACATAACATATTTAAATAATAATTTAAAATATTGTTAATAATCCCGGTGATAATGTTGTAATATTTTATCGTTATGTATTTGTAAGAGTAATCTTATTGTAATATATATAACGGATGGATCGCAGTGGCACAAGCCGGTGTAACTATGGTGCTGAGACGGGCCCCGGCCTCGTACAAGTCGGAACATAGTGTTCCATTCTCTGTATACTATTTTTGTAACTAGAGAAATTATTTATGAGATAAGAACAAGCTTAATTGTAGTAGTGAATGGATTTGTCATTATATTTTCATATGTATTTATCATGGTAGGTCGCTTATGTGTGTTTGTTTATAAATATAACTTATAAAGTCATTAACAGAAGTTCAATATAATGTGGCATATGTGATGTACGGAGGTGCTCCGCAGACGATGGACTAGCTCATGTTGTGTGCCTTAATCATTGTAAACACTTTTTACAATTGAATTTTAAGGATCTGAAGGAACAGGTATACGTTAGTGACAGTTAAACTCGATAACTAGAGTGCAATAAATATTTATTAACAAAATTAAACCCTTTAAAACGTAATCAATAATTATGTTGTCATTGCAAAAATATTTTTATTGTACTTTGTTTTAAACTAACGCTATACAATTTTACTTGTAGTGGCAAATAACAAACAGAACAAAAGGTGTGTGGTTAAAGCCTCGCAGCTATAATTTTAATGCAACTTCACAGATGAACCTGTACAGTAAAATAAAAGTCAATTCATCTTAAATTATGTTATTGAATGTAAATTGTTTTATTCTAAAAACGAAACATGCTTTTAAGTAAATCAAAATAAACTATGGGATTTTGTTGATTTTTTTTGTTTTTGACCCTCAATTTTTTGTGGCAAGTGGCAGTACATGAGCTGGCTGTGAATATTAGCTAGGAAAGAGGTTAGAGTCATACCTACCTACCATGGGATAGGCCTAATGTATTATGGCAAAAATAAGAACGCAACATTAACTAGTAAATTGTAATACTTGAATCAAAAATCATAATTTAATATCATATTCTTTATTTACTTATTAATCTCATAACAACGCTAATAAATAAGACAAAATGACATGTTTAATGATTGCAGCATGGAATATTAACGGACTGACTCCAAATAAAAATGAGCTAAAATTTTTTATGGAAATGAATAAAATTGATATAATGCTTGTATCTGAGACTCACCTAAATAATAGAAAAACCTTTAAATTGGACAACTACTGTGTTTATTATACAAACCACCCAGATGGCACATCACATGGTAGTACTGCGGTTTTGATAAAGAGTAATTTGAAACATCACATACATAGTGAATTTCAAGAAGACTATCTACAGGTTACTACTATCACAGTCCAAGACGAAACAGTGTTACTCAATGTAAGTGCAGTCTATGTTCCACCTAGATTCACAATACAGAAGATATGTTTAAATTCTACTTCAGATCACTTGGAAACAAATATGTATGTGTTGGCGACTGGAACAGCAAACACACCCACTGGGGATCGAGATTAATAACGACCGGAGATCGTGAGCTTAAGAAGTGTATAGATTCACTCAATTTATCAACACTTTCTACTGGAGAGCCTACATATTGGCCTACAGACACAAATAAGACACCAGATCTTTTGGACTTTTTTGTAATCAAGGGATTATGTAATAGTTATTTTGACATAGAAAATTGTGCTGATACAACATCTGACCACACACCAATCATAGCAAATTTTAGTTCAACTGTTATATTATACAGGTAGCTATGTGCAACATTGTATATTAAAAAAAACAGATTGGACCGTATTTCGTGAAATACTAGATGCAGAATTAAATCTCAAAATTAGAATAAAAACTATAGGAGATATCGACGATGCAACATTTGTTATTACCAACAAAATACAGGAGGCTGCATGGCGCTCTGCACCAAGTATCAAAACAGCAGATAAGAATAAATATATCACTCCAGATACGAGAGAAAAATCTAGGAAAAAAGAAGGTTCACAAGACAAATCAACTCTATAGATCCCCCATATATAAAAGGTTATTGAACAGGGCGGCACGTGAACTTCAAGAAATAATCGAAGAGCACGAGAATTTCACATTCCATCAACAGCTCTCCGCTCATTATTCCCTGTGGAAAACAACAAAAAAATTTCGGAGGCCACAGCAATCGGTACCACCACTCAAAAGCAAGCAGGAAATCGGACAAGAAAGCCACTTGAAAAAGCTGTACTATTTGCAAAGCACAGGAAAGTATTTGAATCAAATGCCTCAACTATGACACAGTTTGAAGATGAAGTAGATACTGTACGGAATAGCGACCAACAGTTCATTACCAATAAAAATGGTAACTCCCAAAGAACTGACATCAGATATCAAAAGACTGGAAAGGAGAAAAGCCCCTGGATATGACTTGATAACAAGTGAAGTATTAAAACATCTACCAAGGAAAGCAGTTGTATTTTTGACAATGTTGTTTAATGCCATACTAAGATTGCATCACTATCCAAGGCTATGGAAGATATTACAGATCTGCATGCTACCTAAACCAGGAAAACCAACAATAGATCCTAGCTTCTATAGACCAAAAAGCTTGCTGCCAGTCATTTCAAAGCTATTTGGAAAGTTTCTACTAAAAAGGCTCAAACCAATTTTAAATACAGAAAAAATAATTCCTGACCACCAATTTGGGTTCAGACAGCAACATTCAACGGTAGAGCAAGTTCACCGTGTGGTAAGAAAAATAAGGCAGTATTTGGAGAAAAAAGAGTACTTTGAGCCGCAGTGTTTCTCGATATACAACAAGCTTTTTACAGAGTGTGGCACAAAGTACTTCTGTTCAAAATCAAAAATAAGTTACCCAACTCTTACTACATGCTTTTCAAAGCCTATCTTGAAGCAGTGGCGTGCACAGGATTATGACACTGGGTATGCGGCGAAGTACTCGGTCACAAAAACTTTTTCGTTTATAGATTTTTAGCATAGCTACAGCCAAGCGACGGATCTCTAAGTCGAAACCATGCCAACAGAGCAAGTCTTAGATGTACTACTATTCATGTACATCTTCTACGGCAACGCAGACAAAACAGCGATCGATCGTCGCGGCGGAAGAAATTCTAATAAGTAAAATAATAAGCATATTTTAAAATATTATAACTACTCACCAGTCAGCTTCAATTTTCACATATTAAAGGTTCCGGTTACTTGAGATTACTATATCCCGATGTAAATTACTAAATAATATGCAAGGAAAACAATATAATTTAATCTTGTGTACACAACCACACAGCCAGTTATACGTTTCATAACTTTTAACATAAAATTTTCGAGTTACATAATTTTTTTGCTGGTTTAATTGTTGTAACTCGGGTACACACCTACCTTTAGACATAATTTGAATCTTTTCAATGAATGACAATTGTGAGAACTTGTTACTTTTAATTTTTAATAAACACATTTTCAAAACCTCACAGTCAAATAACATTTAAAAAAATCGACTAACTCACTAGTAAAAGCAAATCACTACAATTATTATAGAAACTCAGTAATAAACTGTTAAATGTACCTACACACTTTCAAATGTATGTGTTGGCGACTGGAACAGCAAACACACCCACTGGGGATCGAGATTAATAACGACCGGAGATCGTGAGCTTAAGAAGTGTATAGATTCACTCAATTTATCAACACTTTCTACTGGAGAGCCTACATATTGGCCTACAGACACAAATAAGACACCAGATCTTTTGGACTTTTTTGTAATCAAGGGATTATGTAATAGTTATTTTGACATAGAAAATTGTGCTGATACAACATCTGACCACACACCAATCATAGCAAATTTTAGTTCAACTGTTATATTATACAGGTAGCTATGTGCAACATTGTATATTAAAAAAAACAGATTGGACCGTATTTCGTGAAATACTAGATGCAGAATTAAATCTCAAAATTAGAATAAAAACTATAGGAGATATCGACGATGCAACATTTGTTATTACCAACAAAATACAGGAGGCTGCATGGCGCTCTGCACCAAGTATCAAAACAGCAGATAAGAATAAATATATCACTCCAGATACGAGAGAAAAATCTAGGAAAAAAGAAGGTTCACAAGACAAATCAACTCTATAGATCCCCCATATATAAAAGGTTATTGAACAGGGCGGCACGTGAACTTCAAGAAATAATCGAAGAGCACGAGAATTTCACATTCCATCAACAGCTCTCCGCTCATTATTCCCTGTGGAAAACAACAAAAAAATTTCGGAGGCCACAGCAATCGGTACCACCACTCAAAAGCAAGCAGGAAATCGGACAAGAAAGCCACTTGAAAAAGCTGTACTATTTGCAAAGCACAGGAAAGTATTTGAATCAAATGCCTCAACTATGACACAGTTTGAAGATGAAGTAGATACTGTACGGAATAGCGACCAACAGTTCATTACCAATAAAAATGGTAACTCCCAAAGAACTGACATCAGATATCAAAAGACTGGAAAGGAGAAAAGCCCCTGGATATGACTTGATAACAAGTGAAGTATTAAAACATCTACCAAGGAAAGCAGTTGTATTTTTGACAATGTTGTTTAATGCCATACTAAGATTGCATCACTATCCAAGGCTATGGAAGATATTACAGATCTGCATGCTACCTAAACCAGGAAAACCAACAATAGATCCTAGCTTCTATAGACCAAAAAGCTTGCTGCCAGTCATTTCAAAGCTATTTGGAAAGTTTCTACTAAAAAGGCTCAAACCAATTTTAAATACAGAAAAAATAATTCCTGACCACCAATTTGGGTTCAGACAGCAACATTCAACGGTAGAGCAAGTTCACCGTGTGGTAAGAAAAATAAGGCAGTATTTGGAGAAAAAAGAGTACTTTGAGCCGCAGTGTTTCTCGATATACAACAAGCTTTTTACAGAGTGTGGCACAAAGTACTTCTGTTCAAAATCAAAAATAAGTTACCCAACTCTTACTACATGCTTTTCAAAGCCTATCTTGAAGCAGTGGCGTGCACAGGATTATGACACTGGGTATGCGGCGAAGTACTCGGTCACAAAAACTTTTTCGTTTATAGATTTTTAGCATAGCTACAGCCAAGCGACGGATCTCTAAGTCGAAACCATGCCAACAGAGCAAGTCTTAGATGTACTACTATTCATGTACATCTTCTACGGCAACGCAGACAAAACAGCGATCGATCGTCGCGGCGGAAGAAATTCTAATAAGTAAAATAATAAGCATATTTTAAAATATTATAACTACTCACCAGTCAGCTTCAATTTTCACATATTAAAGGTTCCGGTTACTTGAGATTACTATATCCCGATGTAAATTACTAAATAATATGCAAGGAAAACAATATAATTTAATCTTGTGTACACAACCACACAGCCAGTTATACGTTTCATAACTTTTAACATAAAATTTTCGAGTTACATAATTTTTTTGCTGGTTTAATTGTTGTAACTCGGGTACACACCTACCTTTAGACATAATTTGAATCTTTTCAATGAATGACAATTGTGAGAACTTGTTACTTTTAATTTTTAATAAACACATTTTCAAAACCTCACAGTCAAATAACATTTAAAAAAATCGACTAACTCACTAGTAAAAGCAAATCACTACAATTATTATAGAAACTCAGTAATAAACTGTTAAATGTACCTACACACTTTCAAATGTTAAAATGAAAAATCATCTTTTAAGAAAACTATAAATAAAATGGAGCGATTAAATTGTAAACAATGCTTATCACATGAAATATGCAATATGGCCCCCGCGAAACACAAAACGTTTCTTCTATTTAAACAAATAAAACCTTACTAAACAAAAATGCTCAATGTGTATACGTGATTTATTAGATTTCCGACTATTCTTTTTACTCGGATTATAGGCAACGAATAATTTCCGACAAGCCAGTTCGGCGGTTTTCGGAAGCGATCGGATAGCCGAACCGAAGCCGAGCGTCATCACCTGCTGCTGGAGTTACCGCTTATAATCATGTCGATATTCATGGGTGTGTGTGCTTGCGAAGTATGAAAATTACACACACATGCGATGATTTGTCCTGCACAAAGCAACCGCATGAGTTGCTATTTATAAAATATTAGGCGTTTTTAAGTTATTATATTTTTTTAATTACCTAATTTATTTACTATTAATTAATTATTAAAATCATCTAAAACGTTGAACGTTTTATTAAAATATCTGTGAATGACAAGTAAAGCACTGCATTTCTGCCTATATGGAGCGCACGCCCCTGTCTTGAAGGCAGACAATTTTAAGTAAAGTATGATGATGAAGTATCAAAACTGTATGATATCAGAGCATCTGTACCACAGGGTTCAGTCCTAGGCCCAATATTATACTCCATATATACAGCTGACATACCCAACAGCAGAATGTAGTCACGGCAACATATACTGATGATACTGCCTGTCTTGCTAGTGATGTAAATCCAACCATAGCAGCACAAAAATTACAAAACCAAAGGTAGATCAGTAGCTTTAGCAGTGGAGGATTAAGCCAAGTGTCAACGAATCTGTACAAATTACCTTTAAGTTGCGGAGGGGAGTCTGCCCATCAATCACCCTACGAGGAGAAAAACTACCGTCAGACAACAGTATTAAATATTTTGAATGCACATTGATAGAAAACTAACTTGGACGAAACATATTAAAACAAAGAGACAGCAAGCAGATATGCAATATAAAAAATTGTACTGGCTTATAGGACGACAGTCACCTCTGACTCAAGAGTCAGACAACAAACTACTGGTTTACAAAGCCATCATCAAGCCAATATGGACATATGGCATCCACTTGTGGGGCTCAGCAAGCAACAGCAACGATTCCAGAATAAATGTCTAAGAATAATATCTAATGCACCCTGGTTCACAACTAATTCCGAGATACATGAGTACTTAAATATTACCACAGTAAAGGAAGAGGTATGTAAATATATAAAAAACATACAAGACAAGACTAGAAAACCACACCAATGAACTTGCAAGGGACTTGATAATTGATGATGATATAAGAAGACTGAAACGTCTGCGTATTCTAGACCAGAGAGAGTGAGGCATTGCTCTATATGATAATAATGGAAGAGCTGTGTGTTTAGTGGAACACCTCTCACAAAAGATAATAATAATAAAACACACCATCTGATAATGGCTAAGTGAAAGCCGATGGCAGATTGAATTACAAAACAAAAAAAAAATCTTTCTCTTGCCTCTTAAGGTGAGGTTACAGTTTGCGAGCTGCTGATGTGGTATTGCCAGCTACTGTGCCCCTCATGGGGCAATTAAAGAGAGGAGAAGGCATAAGCAACTGCACTGTGATTTCAACTCGGTTCCAACGTCATCACAATGGGCGTGGCCAAAATTTTATTTACTGTCAGCGTTCATACTGTGCACACCTCTTGTGATTTCGATAACTTTTTGCACTTTTCAAGTTTCTAAGAAAAAATAGTGAAATAGGCGTTCTGATGCTATGGAGGGCGTTACATTTCATGTGTAAGTAATTAAAAACTAATAGTGCAAGATCCGGTATAAGTAATATATACCCTCCTAAAATTACCTAAAATTAAGTATATGACAGTTATGCTGCTCGCCGCTCCGCTGCCATTTCGGTGTGACGCGGCTTTTAGGGCGCAATTTAACTAGGCAACCTATTTGCAATGTGTCAATGTGAATATTATCTATTATTTATTTCTTATCACTAATAAATAACAGACGAGGGTACCTATATATATTTCTAATACCGGATCTTAGACCATAAAATCATTATAATTTTCTAAGTCTTAAAGTCTCTTAACCGCGGGTTAAATAGAAATTATTCTATACAATTTAATTATTATTACATCTAGCAATATACCGCGAAAAGCAAGATCGTGCAAGGCCCCACACCACCGTGCAGGTTGCAAAAAACCGACGCGCATTTCGCCCCGAACGCGGACCAACCTATGCTATATGTGAACAAGGTTCGTTAGTCAACTAACGAACGTTATTCGCAGGTCTACTTCCTGAGGATGAAAAAAAAGAGACTGAAATCTAAAACCTAAATAAATAATAACCTAAACAAACTAATCTAAAACTGAAATCGAAACCGGTCACACAAGTGCGAGCATCTGTGTACTCGCCTTCCGACTTCTCATGTGACAAGTCTATGTTTGTTGTGTGCTTGTGCGTGGTAGGGGAAGGCGAGTGGCGAGTTAAATGGAATATGTTGTAGTAACTAGGATGCAAGTTACTAACCGACTCGCACATGACAGTAACTCGTATGATGCGGTCACACAATGCTGTACTACAGTAACTGACTAATCCAGTTTGCACTGTGAAAATTAGATTTTAGACTGATCACTTAATGGCAGACATGCCTACTGCAACACTGGAGTCATTGAGAAATAAAGGAAAGGCAATATATTAAACAAAATATAAACAAATCAATTTGGAAATGGTCTCAGATTTTTACATTTTACAAAAAAATATTATGACTGCAGCAAGAAGTCTTGAACTCTTTTGTTAAAATCTTGCGCATATTTTATGTGGATATTGTGCTTTCCTTCAGGATAGAGATGAATCCTGAAATAGGAAAATTAAAAATAATACATTCTAGACATCTAGGTGCAACAATTCTTTGCTCAGACATTGTGGAGTTCTAGTTATTAATGCTTGCAGATAAGTATTGGAAGTTTCAAAGTAATTAAATACCCAGGATTTTATTACATTACATGTCTTAAATAAATGTCCTCCATACCATTGGAACTCAATTTGGTCACACTTAAGCTATTTTTTAAAAATAATATTACTTATTACAGTTTCAAATAATATCTACCTGGCTCCTTCAATATGTGTGTGCAAGTGTGACACATGCACATTGTCTATCATGGGATCTTTTTCACCATGTAGTATGAATGTTGGGCATTTGATGTGCTTTAGCATCTCTGCAGATATTAAGTTCCCGTCATTATTATTGTAAACAGCTATTACTCCATCGATCCAGTTGGACCACAGCTTTGGAAAGTATTCCTCACCATACAACTCTACCATTGGCTCTCGCATTTTCTTTGACCATTTGCTTACATCCCTTATATCTGTAAAAGTAAAAACAAATAATTAATAATTACATCAAAACTCAAAGAGAAAAGCTTGTATTTTTATTTATTTTATTTTTATTAAGAGGAACAGTAAACAGCTACACTATGCACTTAAATAACACAATCTTAAATGTAAGTTACAATAATATTAGTGTAGCCCACAACACTGTCCACAAATTACCAAAAAAATGTTTAAATTATTACAAGCATAGATGATTATTATTCATGCCCTAGATAATTTAAGTAATTAATATTTAGTTACTTATAAAAGTAAAGTAAGAAATAAAGTAGAGAAGAGTAAGCAATATGTATACAAAATCATAAATGTATGTGTTACAATTATTATAACATGGGTTTAAATTATGCTATTATTAATTGTAACGTGTAATGTGTATACAATCGTATAAGTGTGTGTGTGAATACAATCGGAATTTTGATAAAGAACATGCAAAAATATCAATGTGTTCGAAGTTGGTATTATACGTCTCAACCATTCGTCGTATTAGAGAGCGTTCACCACTGTTAGTGCGACAGGTACCTACAGCGAACACTTTGCCTGCGCGCACCTGTCACCTATGGACAGTTCTGGGGACCGCGTAACATATAACATTATTTAGTTCAACACAGTCATATCTGCTATGTATAATATTGTACAGAATCATGCTTTCTAATTGCTTGCGTCAAGCACTGAGTGTCAGGAGTCCGTGCTTACTGAGCAGTTGGAGTTAGGGCAGATATGACTTACGACACCTGTAATGCATGGCCCGAAGAAACCTGTGTTGGTCAATAGACATTCTCTACTAAGTCTATGTACTTTTTGTAATATGGATTCCAAATTGGTATTGCGTAATCCAGCTGAGAGCGTACCATTGTTTTATATAAGCATAAGTATGAGGAGATGTGATTCAAGTCAATAGTGGCTCTCATAATAAATCCAAACATTTGATACGCATATCATATTTACAATTTTGTCAATATGGGCGTTGAGACAGAACTTTGCGTTAAGCACGATACCAAGATTCCTAACGATGTCTACCTTCCTTAGATATTTATTAGATATTGAATAAGAGAATCTGGTGATATTTTAATTTTAGTAAAATTTATGTAGTCACACTTAGCAATGTTTAGTTTTAGTCTTCTAGCTAGGCAATAGGCTGATAGCCTATCAAGATCCACTTGGAGAAGTAGACAGTCATGTGTGGACTTAATCGTCCTAAAGACTTTAAGGTTATCTGCATATAATAGGAATTTTCCGAAAGCACTTGTCTATGTCATTAATGAACAAGATGAAGATCAAAGGACCGAGAATGGAGCCTTGCGGTAAACCAGAAGTAACTTGGGTGACCTCAGAGTGATAGCCACTAACTACGACCTTTTGAGCGCGGTTTGTGATGTAAGAATGAAAAAATTGTAGGCAATTCGGTAGAGTAGTAATTCAAGATCCACTTTATCGAAGGCCTATTAGAAGTCCGTGTATATGGCGTCAACTTGCACACGGTTATCAATATTATCAAACAGGAAGGCAGAAAATGCAAGTAGGTTGGTGGTAGTAGACCTGTGCTTCACGAAACCATGCTGCTGTTGTATGATAGCATTGTGTAGTATGGGGTATATCTTGTTATGCACCAAGAACTCGAATAGTTTTGAAAGAGAAGACAGACTAGATATCGGACAGTAATGCTCAACATCGCGCCTAGAACCACCTTTGTGTACGGGGGTGATATTGGCTTGCTTCCAGATTGCATTGTGCAGGTGTGTGAGAGTGAGAGTTTTACAGATAGTGGATGCAGTATTTTTAAGAAAATATGCAGATAGACCGTCTGGACCAGGGCCTTTGTTTGGACCTAGAGCTTTTAGTGCAGACATAATTACTATCTCTTCACTAAAATCGAGATCAGTGATATGTATGTCGTCAGGAGCAGCATCCAATGTGGGATTCCATTGGTCCAAGGTAGGTGGCACTGGCTCGTAAACAGATGAAAAAAAATCGGAAAACATTACACGCCAATTGCGGGTCTTTTGAGACGTCCATTGAATTGCACCTGTTCAGGTATGCCGGCCTTATCTTTGCGATTGTGAATGTAAACCAAGAAGTCTTTAATATTGGTGTGAATACTGTGTTCAACACATTTAATGTACTTAGAAAAACAGCTTGAGCACATATCCTTAAACATAGCTCTGTATTGAGAAAATTGTTCGTAGTCAGACAAGTTTTTATACTTTTTCCATCGAACCCAGAACTTTTGTTTTTTCTAAAAGTTTTAGTTTCTTGTTCTCGAAAGCTGAGAGAACAAGATAGGGAATCCAGCTGTTCTAGTTGTAGCCCGAGGTGTATGGAGCTTAACAATGTTATCGATGTTCTTCTTCTAATTGTATAAGTGGTTTGTATTATTATAGTATTGGAGAAATATTGATTCCTAAATGAATAATGGTCAAATGGTGCAAAAATTACCTTTATAAATTTCTAGCTCATGCGGTAGTATGAATGAATTAGCTCCCCATATTACTAATTTGTTTATAGCATTTGGATATTTTGCTGCCAGAATCAGGCCCACAATTCCTCCATCACTCCATCCCAAAAGAGAGAACTTTGGAATATTGAGCTCCTAAAATAGAATAAGACAATTTAATTTAAATCTCATAATTGCTTCCTTGTTAAATTGATAAGTTGAGCAGATGAAATATTTAAGTATTTATTGACAGATAGAAGCAACACTTACTTTCATAAAACAAAAAGCAACATCTGCATCTTTTTCATAAAAGTCAGTAGGAAATTCTCTTTCTGGTGGTCTACTCTTTCCGTATCCTGGAGGATCCCAGGCTACTACACAGAATTTGTCTTGGTCGAAACCTTCCACTTGCATCTTAAAGTCACTCCATATGGAACCAAGAGCCCCCGGAGAACAAAGTAGAGTATGGGGTCCTTTGCCAACTTTTACATAGTTTATTTCGTGTGCCCCTATCTTTATTTTCCTTTCCTGTAAACATAATTCTAGATAAGTCTGTTCAAAGTTATTTCACCTCTGACAAAAAGAGAGATCAGGCTCGCAATAAGTGATCATAATATGAAAATGCAAACCAATTTGTTTTATTGCGTAAACTGGCCGGAATTAAGAATTTGTAAAACGTCTCAGGACCTTTATACGAAGATATTAGGTTCACACTTCACTCTCATGGAAACTCAGAAGTAAAATAGCTCTGGACGGCCTTTAGTAAGTATATCTTGTAGGTAATGTTTATATAAGTACAATTAAATTAGTCGTATTTTACTATTTTCGAATAGTAAATAAAAAAACACACTTTTGGAATAGCGGCAGTGGAGAAATAAACACTTCTTTGCAGTTGTTTTTTTACTGAAGTAATTATGTTATTTTTCAATATCATTGTGAGAAGTTAATTACACAATTATGTCTTAGATCAAGTAATTAAAAAACGTTTTCATTTATTGAAGCTTGTGATGTTGACTTGTTTTTTAGTAGTAACCAGTGATAACTGGTGATAATAGATGTTAACTACTACTAGTTACTACTGAGAACTGGTGATAACGAGATGAAAAGTTTTTTTTAGTTTTTTAGTAATAAATGGCGTCGGCTTATAACCATTTGCCAGTATCTGTAGTTAAAAAGGCGACAAATAGAATTTTTTTCTGATTCTGATTTTGATAACCGCAAGAGATTCTGTTTGATAACCGCAAGTGCTCAGCAAGTTGGTTGGATTCTGGTTCAGCACCTAAACAATGCCCTAAACGAAAACTTACCTCTAGAAAAGTGATGGTCACTGTTTGGTGGTCTAGCGCCGGTGTGATTCATCACAGCTTCTTACCAAACGGGGTGAGCATTACTGCAGATGTGTACTGTGAAGAACTGAACACAATGATGGAAAAGCTGGCACATCTCCAACCAGCATTGGTCAATCGCTCGTCTCCGCTGCGCCTGCACGACAACGCGCGAACTCATACTGCACAGCAGACGGTCTCCAAGTTGCAAGAACTGGGGTTGGAAGCTCTCCGTCATCCGCCCTACTCACCAGACCTTGCGCCTACAGACTACTACTTTTTCCAGAATTTGGATAACTTCTTGGTGGGAAAAAATTCAATACCCGAGAGGCAGTACAAAATGCCTTTGAAGAATTTGTTGCCTCCCGTCCAGCTGATTTCTTTAAGAAGGGCATCAATAAACTGCCACTGGGTTGGCAATAATGCATTGATTGCATGGGTGATTACTTCGATTAATACAACTAAAAAATACATGAAAAAATTCGTTTAAATTTTTTCATACAAAACGGTAATTTCATAGGTAAAGACCAAATATATTAGGTCATTAGTACTCATTACATATGAAATTGGCGTTTTGTAAAGGAGGAAGATAAAGTCGTTTTTTTTTAAACATAATATATTTATTTAATCAAAATATACCATTGCTATCTATGCACTTTTGCCAGCTCATAGGTAGTTCATTGATTCCTTTACTAAAAAAACCATTCAGACAGGAATCAATAAAATCTTTGAAGGCGCTTTGGACTGCCCCATCGGAGTTGAATTTTTTCCCATGCAAGTTATCCAAATTTCGAAAAAAATGGTAATCTGTTGGAGCAAGGTCCAGGGAGTACGGTGGATGTCTTAGACATTCCAATTGAAGCTCCTCTAATTTGGTAGCCGTCTGTTGTGCAGTGTGTGGTCTAGCATTGTCCTGACCAACATCGGTTGTTTAGCAGCTAGCTTTTCCATCATGATTTACAGTTGCTGGCATCTGCCATAATCGTCTGGCCAGATTTAAAAAAGCTGTAGTGAACGACACCGGCACTAGCCCACCAAACGCTCACAAGTAAGTTTTTTTGAGTCAATTTTCGCTTGGGGCAGGCTTTGGCTGGTTCGCCAGGGTTCAGCCATTGCGATGACCGTTTCCAATTATCGTACAGGGTCCACTTTTCATCAAAGGTAATGATTCGATTTAAAATCCCTTCATTATTGTGCCGGTTGAGTAATGTAACGCAGCAGTCGACGCGCGTTTGTCGGTTTGCTGCACTCAATTTATGAGGTACCCACCTTTCAAGCTATTTCACCTTCCCAATTTTCTTGAATTGGATTAAAACAGTTTTATCACTAACACCGCAGCCTACAGCTAACTCGGACGTGGTTTGTGATTGGATCAGCTTCCACAATAGCCTTCAATTCATCATTATCAACTTTGGTCTCCGGCCGTCCACGGGGTTTGTTCTGCAGGTCGAATATTCCAGAACGAAAACGTTGGAACCAAAAACGCACTGTGATTTCTTTTGCGACACAGCCGCCATACACATAATTAATCCTTCGAGCCGTTTCTACAGCACTGGTGCCACGGAACTCGTACTCGAAAATAATACGATATTTCAAGTTTGCCATTTTGTAAACAGGGTTAGGTAAAGAAAAAACCAAAAGAGGAGAAAACAAATGAATTACGATTTTCGAAACACAAATGCATGGGTAAAATGGGAATTCCTAACCAAAGAAGATATATTACAGATCAGTGGCCAGTACGAAAAAACGCCAATTTCATATGTAAGGACCTAATATATTATGTAAAAAATTAAAGCAAAACTGACGCGATTTACGCCCGCGGCATGCGCGATTACTAGAATCGCGCGGGCCGCGATCACTCGCATACTTGGCTAATTCCTCCCGCGCGCTCTGCGATCGATTGGCGGGCGAAATTCTTGTTTAGATTTGCAGTCGCCCGTCTTGCGCAACGTGGCGAACGAAAATCGCAACCGCGGCGACTTGTAATCTCGCAAATACCGGTCTCGTGTGTTTTGAAAGAAAATCGCAGTTCCAAGATCGCGGCGGGCGCGACTGAAAATAGCTCCGTGAGTTCTTAGCCTAAGTTTCACACACATTTCGCAGTCTGTAAGGGTCACACCGTAACGATGCGCGACATTTTTATGCGTAAAGTTCAAGTTTGAATAGCTATCTTAAAAATGCACCCCTGTCGCGTATAGTTTTGGTGTGAATTGACCAAACTTGGCTAGATCTTGCTAGTTGCTACTATATAAAACGAGTGTCTTCTAATATTAGTTTGGAGTCAAAAGAATGATACCTATCTGTTTCAGATGTAAGGCAATAAAAATAAAGTAAATGTGTTAAAATATTTATTAAGAATAATTTTTAACGCTAAATTATTTAGCGAACATACATACAATATTGATGTTTTATGATGTACAGAATTTTCTTTGTTTCCTATTACATCAAAAAAGTTTGACGTAATATGAAACAAAGAAAATTCTAAGGATAACAAAATCTAATTTTAGTTTTCAGGTAGTCTGTGTGATTTAAAATACCCTCAGTGGCAAAAAATAAAGTCACATTAGAAATGAAAAATTTCATCACTAATCATCAATAGCATTACATTTATACCATCTTTGTTAAAACATGGTATAACCACATATATATAAGTGATACATTACTTGGGTATCAAAATGTAATTTTATAAGCTCTATTTTTTTAAATGCACAAAAATTAATTCTATAATGAAACATTTGATTAAGGCAACCCTTCTTTAATATGAATTTTGCCTCAGAGTTCTTTTAAATTGGAAACAAAATGATGCACTGTTTATAATAGAATAAAAATAATAAATTATTCCAGTTATTCTATCTAAAGCAATAAGCACTTACTTTAATGTTATTTCATTAAAATAATTTGTGTAAACTAAATACCTATTATTAAAGATTAAGACACATACACACAAGTCTTCCGTAACATTTTCGGTGTAAAAAATATCTTGTATCTAAAGTGCTATTTCGTTCTTACATATAAAGCAGTCTTATTTTTTATATGTGGACTATTTTGTCACAATTCTTCACTTGTATTAAATAATTTCGATTTAGAATAGAATAATGCCGACAACTTTGCATTTAAATAAAAGACCCGTGTGCACATAGTTCTATAATAGCTAAATAATACTCTAGTCTAGCTCCCCGGCGTTGCACGCGTCCTCGTAACTCTTGCCTTTCTGTTCTGGGTCCAGTTTGATCATATCGTCAATGCGGAGGATTGTGATGGCGGCTTCTGTGGCGAACTTCAGGGACTTGATCTTGGACATGGCTGGCTCGAGGACTCCGGCTGCTAAGTTGTCTCGTAATGTTCCCTCGTTCAGGTCCAACCCCACCCACTTGAGATTAGCGTGCTCGGCCTGAATTAGATATAAAGTGAAATTAACTTCTGGTACGGTAAAACGTGTGTGATTGTCCTATTATTAAAACTAGATGATGCTCGAAAATTCGTACACGCAAAAAGAAACCCCGCGGTATTCGTACATTATGCTGCGATAAGTGGAGCCTGTGTGTTCATTCAGACTCGAAAGTCTAACTACTGCCACCCCAAATGTCATCAAAATTAGTTCAGTAGTTATTGCGTGAAAGTCTAACAAACATGCATACATACATCGAAAGATAAGTAAAAGTTTTTGTCAGGATAGTATCAGTATGTTTGTAACCCTTTCATAATAACTATTGCCGAACTTGAAATGAAAGTTACACAGATAGTTGCGACTGGGATAAAGACCGATTCTGCCAGCAAAAAAAGCTTATGCGTATGTAAATTAATTTACTATAATAGTAAGTTTATCACTTTCAATATTGTGTAGTATGTTGGGAGCTGAACTCACTTTTGTTTGCGAGGAGTTATGGTAGGCGCGCAGCTTGGCGACGAGGTCGGTGGCGTCGCGCGCGGCGTTCACCGCCAGCGTCTTGGGGATCACCAGCAAAGACTGCGCGAATGCGGCAATAGCCAGTTGCTCCCGGGAACTCTGTACAAAAAAAAGTTATCAACCCCTTTAGTAAAAAAAATGGATTTTTTACTATTTATAAACATTTCTGTTTGCTTTTGAATTTATACTTCTTTAGACGCGTTTGAAAAAGATATGAGAGTATTTTTTTACAATACGCGCGCATACGGAGAGCCAAAAAAGCGACGAAGCTGAAAACTGTTACTCAGGTTTCCGTACAAACTCGTAACTAACTTCAAAGTTTATAATTGATGACGTGCATAAAAACTACACATTAGGGTAGGAAAATACATTCCGCCATTTCGTGTCGGCGGCCATTTTACTGACCAGGGTAGTGGCGAAGTTGTCGAGGTATATGGAGAGCGCGGCCTCCACCGCGCCGCCGCCGGGCACGAGACGGCCGGACTCCAGCACGCGGCGCACGGCGCACAGCGCGTCGTGAGCGGACCGCTCCATCTCATCGCAGTACGCGTCCGTTGGCCCGCGCAAGATGATGGACGCCGCGCTGCGCGCTGACGGCCTGTAGTATAAAAGACACTAATAGCACACAAGTATAGTAGACAAGGTGACAGTAGTAGGTCAGGATCACTATTAGGCCGCTGCCTTAAATACAGAGGCGACGCGCTTGACAGGTAGTGTGTCAAATGGAGACTATGTGCGCCGCCTGTGCGTGCCGTCGCTTGTCACTGCGGCGCCGCTGTGTTCGAGGCAGCGGCCTTATTACTAAACGGAGATGTATCCGCCTTTATTTCAGCCCATTGTGTAGAATATTAATTCTTAAAAGCTAATTCTATAGTACATTAGTGTTGAGATGATGCCAGAAGGTAACACATACCCTTTGATAAGTATAAGTTGATCATCACAGATCTGCTCCTGAACCACCTCTGCAGCTTCTCCAATCATGCTTGGCTCAAATACTTCTTCACCTGTGAAAAAGAAGTACAAAATATATAACAAGACAGTAAAAGGTTCTGAACATCTGCAGCTTGTGTGATTAATGATACTTGTAGTTTATAAGGAAGAACTAAAATTATCAATTCATTTAATTTTCTATTCTAACACAACAACATACCATCCATGTTAGTCAGGGAAGTCAGGAAGGCAGCGCCAGTGGCCTTGGCGATTCTCTTTAGATCCGCTTTCTTGCAGCGCCTCACGCCCATCGCGCCGGCCTCCACGAAGTATTTAAGGCACAGGTCATCTATCCCACCGCTGCACAGGATCACATTGACACCAGTAGCGAGGATCTTCTGGAGACGCTCTTTGGTGATGTCCAACTCGCGAGCACGGATGGCTTCGAGTTTCTCAGGGTCAGATACTAATACCTGCAAAAAAGAGGAGGTTAATATCTGTGTGTAAGACTAGCTTATGCCATGCGTGTGTGTGTGGACGTTGCTGAATTTGACCCAAAATATTAAATCATCAATAGCATCTTTAAAAAGAAATATAGAACAAATTAAAAAAATAGTTGAAAAAGTCTCATAGCTCTCATAGTGTGGTTCACAAGCCACTATTACCCAGATTTTTGAAATTGTGGTTTTTTGACTACAGATTTAGTAGAACATTTATTAAGGTTTTTACAAATGTATTAATAACCGACCAGGAAAGGCACAAGTCTTAAGTCTGTCTATAATATTATGTTAAGAAAATAAATTATAAACCTTACAGTATTCTAATATTGTTAAATTTTAATTACTCATTATGGTTCCTATTGTAAGCAGAAATGGAGATTGTCACTAGGTATGTAAAATCACTTGAAACTTTGTTACAGTAACACTAGTTTTTATTTTATTCAAATAAAAATATAAAATATTAAGAAGTTATGATTTTACATGCACACATCGATGTTCCAAAAATTTTCGAATTCCGCAAACAGTAGTGTGACGTCACGTAACACCTCGACCACACAGCGCCGTACTACGCGCCGCTTGGTCGCAAGTTACCGTCTGGGCCATTTTAAACATAAATATCTTGGAAACTAAATGACGTATCGAAATAATTCTTTCAGAAGTATTTTTAATTTTACAGTTAATACAGAAAGCTAACATTTAAAATTAGTTAACATTATAACTGTTGGTTCTTGGTAGAAATTCATGTTCATATTAATATCACATAACTTTATATACTTTTCCTTTATTACTGTACCAATACACCTAATGATGAGTTAATCGAAATCGGTGTTTATATATAAATTATTGTAAAAACCTAAATAAACGTGTATAAAAAAAGTTGTGTGATAATATTAGTTAACATTCTCCATAAGTGAGATGATGCTTACCTGAACTCCCATCTTCATCTTAGTCTTCTGGAGTGAGAAATCGAGACAGGCAATTTTGGCGTTCAAAATCTTCTTGGGCATAGCCTGTGAAGCTACAGTGCAGTTCAGAGCATAACCCTTAACCAACACACTCTCCCGAGCACTCCTGCCATGAGCCTTGAGGATGTTCACTGCCTTGATGGGGTAGACCGCATTACCTCTGGGGTCAATCGTTTTGACTGCCTGTGTGGCATCTACAACCATATCGGAGAAAAAATCTGAATCACTGTGATAGTGCTAAGGAATATTAATTTGCTAAAAAATATAACAATAATACAACACAAGAAAAAATTAGGTAGTAGAGTGGGGTTCTGCATGTGCCTCAAACATTAGCAAAATTCAGCAAATGCAGAATTACATATTGAAACAGATATGTAACGCTCCTTGGTTCATTATAAACAAAGAAGTGCCCCAATTATTGGGTGTGTAGACAGTTAAAGAAGAAATAAAGATGTTCAGCACTAAATATGAAACTCGTCTAAAAAACCACCTAAACCAGATGGCTGGCAGATGATAAAAATCGCCTGAAAAGACAAAATATCATTTAGACTTAGAGGCACAGGAATAAGATCACAGATAATCTTCATAGAGATGTTCCCGATGGGGAACAATCTATGCCTGCCATACTCCACTAAACACATCACTCATGTCATAGCTCATAGTCGCCAAGACTGATTGCAAGATTTGAAATAGAAAAAAAAAGTTAGTAGAGTAATGAAAACAAAAATGAAGTTGCTCCTAGGTACTGAAGAAGGTAGACTTTTAAATATTGTTATTGTCTCTCTCGTCGTGTCATGTTATCCTGTCCTGTCTGTCCTGTTGTCCTGTTTGTTAATTTAATTTTATAGTTTATCTGTGAAGGGTTGCACTTGAATACATAAGATGACTTTATTTGAATAAAACAACGAGGCTGACATAAATGCTATGTGCTCGTCAAAAATATTGAAAAAATAAATAAAAATAATTATTTGTCTTTCAGATTGAAAAGGATACGCTCCAATGAGTTTTGAGGACATGGTGGTTTTGGCGGCATTGATGAGTGATGCACGGCCCAGAGACTCAACAGTGACTGTTAGGTTGTCTTGGATGTACTTCACGGCTTCCTTGCATGCTAGACGGTAGCCAGAGATCACACTGGTTGGATGAATCTTATTTTTGACCAATTCATCAGCATTCTGAAACATCATAAGTTTTTAAGAACAAACATTGACATAACTTTTGGTTTTCATCATCATTAGTATGCTTCCGTATGTGGTGTTTCTTTTATTGGTATGCTGAAAATCTTAAATTCAAATACAGTAGACTTGGGTAACCACTGAAAACAATTAAAAAAAAAAAAATCCTAAAGATAAATGGGTAGGCCAGTGATTTTTAGGTCATAGTAAACTTTTAGTAAGTTATACACTTAGAAATAGAGCCTTGTTAAGTAGCAAATATCGTGTTAAAAACATACCTTGAGCAGTTCAGCAGCAATGATGACAACGGACGTGGTGCCATCTCCCACCTCCTCGTCCTGCAGCTGAGCCAGCTCCACCAGGACCTTGGCAGCTGGGTGCTCCACCTCCAACATTCTAAAAATATAGTAGTAAAAGTTTAGTAATCTGAATGAAAGTAAAATGAAGTAAAGTGAAAGTGGCAAAGCAAACTCCAAGTGCCAACTTTTACTATAGTTTTATTACTACTTTACTGATTACAATATGCAGTTTCAAAGTGATAAAAATGTTCCATCAATGTTACTATGAATTTAAGGGATTTCTATCTATGTCATGAGATAGGGGTCTCGATTTTTACCCGTCTATAGCGATGTCAAACTGAAGGGTTTTATTTATGAAGTTTTATTTAGTGTTGGTAGTTTATGTATGTATATATGTTTGTTCCACTGTAGTTCCAAAATCACTGGTCCGATTTAAATAAATGAGGTGTCAATAGATTCGTAATAAGAGCCCAGGTAACATAGGCTATATAATTTCCGTAGTTGGGTTATAGTTAAAAAAAAATGTAGTTATTAAAATATATGACACTTACTTGAGTATGGTAGCTCCATCGTTGGTGACTGTGACATCTCCGATATCATCAACCAGCATTTTATCCAAGCCCACTGGGCCTAAAGAGCTCTTTACAATGTTGGCTATTGCTGATGCAGCCATTACTGGAACAAAAAACACAATAGGCTTGCCGACTGATTTTTTCATTTCATAAATGAATAGCACTGTAAAAATAATATGAGTAAGTTCTCAGAAGATTTTCAAAGGTGCTGTACTTAATTTGTTTACAAAATTTGGTATGTAAAATTGCTCCATACAAAAGTCATGGAGCCTATGACGTCACTTGTTCCTGAACATAATTGCTAATATCTCCAAAATTTGTGTTTAATTTCATACACTATAGTGAATATTTTTTAATGATGTAAGTAAACTAATCATGCACGTTTTTTTACTAATATAGCAAAAAAATATATATTTGTCATTTTTTAATGTTTTCCATTAGAAAACTACAAATAAAATTTTATATTCTTTTACATTTATTAAGTAATATTAATAATGACAATTTCTGTGGCTCAATGATTAGCGCGTTGGTGCTCAAGCCAGAGGATGCGGGTTCAAATCCAATCAGGGGATAAAAAAGTTTTCTGTGTCCCTGGATCATTGATAATTTTATTATATTATAATACACATGGAGGGGAAGAGCCGGGAACTACCTGGCACAACGGACAGCCATTGCTATCCAACGAGGCAATGCTATCAGTTTGTTAGGTACTCTGCCAGATGGAGAAGACCTGGGAAAGTTTTTCTATTTATAGATATTTCTAGAGATAGTCATATTTGTAGATGTCTTCTTTTTTTAGTATTAATTTAATTTTTATTTTATTATTTTGCTCTATATACAATATAACACAAGTTCTTCAAGAACTTACCATGGGACCAGATTGACATGGTGTGAAAGCGTCCAAAGAATTATTATAATAATACCTCAATGATTCTGAATATTTAAATTAAACTAAATATTATACATAGTGGCGAAGCGTAGGCTGTGAGAAATATTGTCGGTATAAAATTCAACGAATCATGTTAACTGATTGAAACAATGTTGATAATGAAAACCGTTCCGAAAACCAAAATAATCATGTTTCAGATAAAAAAGTGCATAAGAGGCGTAGGCGACGAATAATTTATGGGAGTTAGTTAAAGTGTAAAATGTACAAGCCCATAGGTTATATCGGCATTTATTTGAATCCTTCAAAATATTACATGTTTTAGTTCAAACTAGACATTTTTTGCAACTTTTCATCAAATAACAGCGTATACCTAACACTTTGTACGAGTTTCTTTTTATAATCGCATCAAATTTTACCATAAGCAGTGCATGTGATACCGGAGTACCTAACATGTACAAAGTTTTATTTCGACTCTTACCATTTTGAGTTCGGACTGAAGCTCCAGAATGTCTGGTTCCCGCAACGGATAAAGCGGCAGCCACTGTAGACATTTTATTATTATTATAATTAATATTTCCACTAAAACAAAAAAATGAGATAGTCACACTTTTGATTCTGGAAGAACAATGACAGATATCACAGATAACAGTGCTGCTAATTTTGACATATTATACATATATATATATTTTTTTATATATGGCATCAGCTTATAACCATTTGCCAGTGTCAAGTTAAAAAGGCGGGAAATAGAACTTTCGTTTCAATTTTCAACACCGTATTCCTAAATCGTCAAGTCTAAAGTCTATCAAAGTCTAAATAAATAGTCAGTGCAGTCCATGAGTCATGTCAGTCGATTCAGTATAGTGGTAGAAGCTTTACTGAAAGTTCCTAGGGAGTTTTGGAGGGAAACTCAAAATAGCACGTTTTTAGAATTTGTACCACTTGCCCACACTTGTGCACGTTAACGAATATTTAATGGTTAATATTCTACCAATATTACACATTAAGAACCGAAATGACACAAATTTATGAATGAAATGCAAATCCACAACGTCACCCATTGGATTCCCCGGCAAAACTCTAAACATATTATATTTGGCAGTTCATCTTCTTTTTTTACTCGATAAAATTATCCGATTTGCGATTCTTTACAAATCGTATGTTATTCGATTCTGAAAGCAATTTTTTGAAATGAAATAACTTTATTTAATTATTCATAGGCATGTTGCCTAAATTTTTTTTTCTTCTATTCGATGTTAGACAACACGAAACATAGAACAATCTAGAACCCATTTTCGTCTATCTTAAAAAATAACGAAGATACAATCAATTTTAATTTACAATATAAAAGAGAGCGATATATATCGGCATGTGACGTCACGAGTTGCACCCGCCATACATTTGTCATGTTACAAAATGTATTGCGGCGGCGGTAGCAACTTGTGACATAATAAATGGTTTTACGAGAAAGAGATGGGCAATATTTTTTATTTGCTTATAATTTTTAATCGTGTTATTCCAAATACCTATTTCTTTTAGATTATTGTATCTTTTATCAACAATTATAAATATATATAAATATATATAATATATAATATTATAAATTATAGTTTAAAAAAACACGCTTTTATAGAAAATCTCACAAAAAAATAAAATTTAATAAATTTGGATTAAGAATAGTGTAAATAAAAAATAAATGTTTATTATTGTAAAAAAGCGTGGGGTGCAGTGTCTTCACCTGTACGTTTGTTTGTATGTAACCGACTCCAGTGGATTTGATTTTGATCCACTTCAAACGGTCAGATTTCGTTTAAAGTGATTTTTAAGATATTATTATCAAAGTGAAGATTCTTCTCATATCTGCCAATAAAATGTTTATAACTATTGACACTATGCACCCCACGCTTTTTTACAATAATAAACATTCATTTTTCATTTACACTATTCTTAATCCAAATTTATTAAATTTTATTTTTTATTTTTTAGTTAGATTTTCTATAAAAGCATGTTTTTTTATTTTTTTGAAACTATAATTTATTTTTTGCTTTTTAGTACGATTTGCCAAAGAGTAAGCCTGGAAGCTGGAACTGCACGCATGCGTAGTTCGCGCACTAGTTCTATCTCTCTTACTCTCATGCAAAGGATGCGGAAAGAAATTGATGAATCCTGGCGAATTTAATCAGGATAATCGGATATTTTAATCGAATTATTGCATTGTCATCGGTCTTTGACAGGTGTGCAAAGTTTGAATTATATCTGATCGTTCAAAGTAGGACAAAATCGAGTCCAAAGGAGTCGGTTACAAGCAAACAAACAAGCAAGCAAACATACAGGTGAAAGTAATAAAAGCGTTATAAAAATGTGATATTCCACACTAGGCACCATCCCTATTAATAATTATATACATACAAAAGTACAAAAGATACGTGTTTTCGGTTTAAAATAAATAATAATAAAGTCTTATTTATAATGTAAAGTTCATGGTCGTGTAAACACAAGATCTTGTGGGTAGTCGTTATATGTACAGGGTGACCTGAAATTCGATACATTCCTTTGAAAGATAGAAAGTAGACCTCATTTACAGTAATATTTTTCATGGCATCCCCTATCTGAAAGTTGATATTTACAAAGTTATTGAAATTTCAAAATTTTTTTCTTTATTTTCGACTTTTTGACTTTGACATGACGTATTTTTAAAAATGTTTGTCTTTTTAGTGATTTTTTTTATGTATTTTAACCGTCAATGAGTCAAATAATATTTTTAAGGAATAAATAGGGACAAACTAAGCGAGAATTTTTCATTATAAGACATGAAACAGGTGATTTTCTTTAAAAAGTTGTATGATACAATGCATACAAATACCTTTAATTAACTTTCTTACCTCATAAGCTTCCAAAAAAGGTACAAATATGTACATAAAAATATGAACATGTAATAAACAAAGACAAAACAATCATCAGGTAACGTTATCTCAAGAATTACTCTACCTGAGGCGACCTTTTTTTTCAATTGTTTCCTTTGTTCAAACTTCGGGATGTTTCGGCTACTGTCGTCGCGGCCCTTTGTCAATGAGTTACCGACTGGCTTAGAGAGCAAATTTAGTAGCTAATATTAGTTTTAAGTCAACTATTGCCGTGTACGGACGTATTGTTGCTTTAAACTACACCCTTACTTTTACTTGTGATTTTTTTGTATCGCGATGGCTGCTTTTGAGTACGATGAATACGCTGACATCTTGTTTTGTTACGGACTTTGTAATGGTAATGCTGCTGCTGCACGAAGAACATACGTTGAACGTTTTCCGAATCGACGAGTGCCAAACGTTAGAGTGTTTTCAACAACATTTCGACGAATTCGGGAAAGCGGCCGTGTTGATAGAAGACGTGGCGATTCAGGCAGACCTCGTTTGTATGCTCCAGAAGAAGAAGAAGAAATTTTAACACTTTTCCAAAATGATCCTTCTATTTCTACAAGAGCGGCAGCTAGAAGACTTGGATTGAGTCAATGGAAGGTGTGGTTTACAGTACACACAGCGCGTCTACATCCATTTCACTACACACCTGTCCAAGCGTTGGAAGAGGGAGACCCGGTTAGAAGAATGGAGTTCTGCCGTTTTATGATAAATGCAGACATGGAGGATCGCAATTTCTTCTCAAGAATATTGTGGACGGATGAATCGAAATTTGACCGTGACGGGATAAACAATTTCCACAACACACATTACTGGGCACCAAAAGGAGAAAACCCCAGGATGAAAAAAGAAAGTGCCCATCAAACCAGATTCAGTCTAAATGTCTGGATGGGTATAATTAATAATAATTTAGTTGGACCTCATTTTTTGCCTCAAAATTTAAATGGTGAAATGTACGAACATTTCCTAAGAGAGGAGATTACTGGTTTAATGGAAGATGTGCCAATAGCAACTCGTCGTAATATGATTTTCCAGCATGATGGTTGCCCGGCCCACTTCCGCCTCGGCGTACGCCAGTGGCTAGACCAAACTTACCCACATCGCTGGATAGGTCGAGGCGGGCCAATTCCTTGGCCAGCACGGTGTCCCGATTTGACCCTGTGTGATTTTTATCTTTGGGGTCATATGAAGGCTTTGGTGTATACTACACCCATAACTACTGTAGAGGAGCTCAGAAGCCGCATTAGAAATGCAGCAGAAGAAATCAAAACTAGTCTTACTACCAGAATAATCAAAACAGAGGTACGGAGAAGACCACGGGCCTGTATCAGAAACAGAGGTTCACATTTTGAACAAGACCTAAAGTAGAATATTTATTATTAAATTTAATTAAACATTGATGTTTTTTAAACACAATAAACGTAATTAAATTCAAGTTTTTCCTTTTATTTTAACCTTATCGCAAATAAATCGATTTAGACATTATTTCATTTTACTTCTATGTTTACTACAACGTCATATTTTTATGTAGACATTTGCACCTTATTGGAAAGCTAATGAGATAAGGAAGTTATTTAGAATATTTGTACGCATTGTATCATACATTTTTTAAAGAAAATCACCTGTTTTTAAGAAAAATGTGCATTTTTCTTAAAAGAAAATTCTGTTTCATGTCTCATAATGAAAAATTCTCACTTAGTTTGTCTCTATTTATTCCTTAAAAATAATATTTGACTCATTGACGGTTAAAATACATAAAAAAATCACTAAAAAGACAAACATTTTTAAAAATACGTCATGTCAAAGTCAAAAAGTCGAAAATAAAGAAAAATTTTTTGAAATTTCAATAACTTTGTAAATATCAACTTTCGGATAGGAGATGCCATGAAAAATATTACTGTAAATGAGGTCTAATTTCTGTCTTTCAAATGAATGTATCGAATTTCAGGTCACCCTGTATAATCGGTAGACCGCAGATCTGATTCTCTGTGTAAAAATAAAATAAACTTTTTTGTGTGTTTTGGTTCAAAATATATTATTTAATAGTGACAATACATACATATTTAAAAATACCTCCAAACAGTAAGGCTAAGAACTCACGGAGCGGTTTGCACCCGCGCCCGCCGCGGTCGCGTGCCCGCAACTAATGTAGAATGCAGATGTGTATGTAAAAAATTCAAGCACAACTCACGGCCCGTTTTACACCCGCGATGTGCGCGATTGGGCAACTTGTAGAATCGGGCTGGCCGCGGTCACCCGCAGCCTCGGCGGATTGCGTCCGCGCGCTCTGCGTTCGGTTTGCGGGCGAAATTCAGAAATTCTATTGTAAATATGTATTTGCCTTTTTGCAACCGCGTCTCCTGCGATCTTCGCCCGCCACGTTTGTGGCCGACAATCTTAACCGCGGCGGCTGCGCGACCGCGCAAAACCGCGGTCTCGTGAGTTTAGAATTATAACCGCACTTCGACGACCGCGGCGGGCACAGGAAAAAACCGAACCGTGAGTTCTTAGCGTAAAACTATTATCGGCCCGTTTCAATATCGTTATCTACCAATAACTATTTGTTAAAAACGTCAAATTTGTATCGCAAATCTAGCTTTCGTGATTTGAAAAGTTTATCGTGTCAAATGCAAGTCATATGTGTATAGGATATACTTTGGAGCTAGTTGTACCTTGACCGCTACCAGTAGAGTATAGGTATTAGGTATACAATCATTATTATTGCATCTACAATACACACAATATGATGATATAGCGCAGTATTATGTAAATCAATCAGCATTCAGCGCTCAGAATTCACATCGTAAAGCAGGTATGACTGAAAAGGTCGTAAAGTCCTTTATCTGCGTTCATTGAAATGCTCCGCAGCGTGTCGCATGTACACAAATTATGAAGACGTAATCACATATTCTTGCAAGTTGAAGAGCAAAACAAATCTCTTGGGGCGCGCCTGCGCTCGGCGGCGCACGCACGCGCTCCGCCGTAGTCGCGCGCCACCCGTCGCCGCGCACAGTAGCCGCTCCGCGCCACATCACGCGACTAATGGCGCTCAAACGGGGACTTCGTTGTCGCGGGTAAGTGCTCCTTACGTAGCAGCGCCCCGCACGTGTGACGTGCCCAGCGCTCCCGGCAGCGCACCGCTACGCCGGGCGTGCTAGGGCGGGGTACCGCACCGGCTGATAACACCAGCGTCAACCGATCCTACTATTATTATATAAACCGTGAAGATTCATCTTAAAACGCTTATTGATTTTCTTATCTGATATTAGACCATAGATATCGGCGTGCACGCTATAAGCTGTCTTAAAAATAAGTGCATAGAGTTTAGGTATCGTGCGCTACGAGCCTACGAAGTGGTACGATCATTTTCCAATTTGTAGAGATATCTCGTTCATGTCATCTGACATTCAAAATACTGTTCACACGAGCAAGGTACTGACGTGCTCTTCTCGTACTTTGTTGGTGAAGCTAGGTACTGTGTATATTCCACAGTGATATTATTTCATTAATGTTTTTAATTCATAAACAAAAACTTTTTTTTTGCAATGCTTGCATGCCACTAGCGGTAAGTGTAACATAATTATTTCTTGCTATTTGAATGCTTCTTTGGGTTGTCAGGCTGTTCTTGTTAGGGGTCCACGGGTTCCATTGCATATTTTATGAATATTTACATAGGGGTCTTTTAACGATCTCATTAAATTTAAGCAATGCTAAACAGACATTAGAGTTTTCTCGTCTGTTAAATTTAGAAAAGGAGCTTCCGTGTTAGTTATTATTATGTATATCAATTGCGGAACTTTAATTTAAATGCAATAGAGGGCAAGTAGCTTTAGATTGAGTTCACAGCTTTGCGATCGGAGAGCTTTTATTGTAACCGTTTACTTTTTGTATGATATAGGTCTAGTGGGATGTGACAAGATTTTACAAGACAAGTAAATGCTGCTATAGCAATATAAACTAATAATATAATACTATTATCGTTCTACAGTTAATTATTATTGATATTATTATTATATTATGTGGTGATTATCGTCTCAAATATTTATTTAGAAAACCATAATGTGATGAATATGCAACGGGTCTTTTTATTCCTTATTATATATCGTTTTCATGTTTATTGTGTATCGTTTCATGATATCTTTAAATCATAAAAAAATATTTTCACAAACTATTCTTAATAATATTATGAATAGCCTGAGAAGATTTTTTTTTTGCAAGCCTGTGACGCAAAAATCCTCGAGCCCTACTGCGCCAACTCCCAAAAAGGTCAGCTGTAGGAATTATCCTTGAAATCACTTTTTATTGGAAGTAATTTGGCTTGCAGTGGAACGATATTTTCTTAAAAGAGGTCCAAGTAGGCAATTTTTGGACTACCTATGTTTAGGAGAATATTATAATCAGAAGAGTTCTTACAATCTTTATACTATGCTGCATAAAGTAATCGAGTTATGTATTATCTCAAGGCAAAGTAGGCGTGAACCTTGAGTCTGTAGAGTGTAGACTGATCTATCAATCATCAATACATAGCTGGAACCACTGATTACAGAATGCGCTAAAAACTTATTTATGTCTGTTAATAAGAGAGGTCCGCTTGTTCGACCCCTAAGGCGATGAAACGAGGTCCAAAGTTAGAATATGCGACAGTACTACGCGAAATTTCATTAGGGGAAACTTCAGGTAGAGTCGTGTTATATTATTCAACAGTGCACTGCTGACATACTGACATTTGAACTTTTGCTTAAGTCCATCGAAATTCTGTAGCCTTACTTCTGAGCACTGACATCCTACATCCCCACTGCTGGAGCTAGGGGTTTCTCCTTAATATGAGGAAAATAAGGCTTTAGTCTTCACGCTAGCTTACTACGGGTTGGCAGACTTTACTTGTCTTAACTTGCCCAGATACACAGGTTTCCTCGGGATGTTTTCCTTCATCGTTTGAGGGTCCGTATTATGTACTTACTAAATAAGAAAACTATCACCGGTACACGCCACAACCCGGGATCGAACCTGCAGCCTCTCGACTATAGCCTTGATAACGATCGTATCTTAGCAGTTTTGGGTCTTAGCCGAGTCCACTTACTGCAATAGCTTTTCAGGCCAATCGCTAATGCTCCCAAAAGGTCATTCTAAAACATCTGTGATAGCATTATATTTTGATATCCTACTAATATTATAAATGTGAAAGTTTGTGACGATGGATGGATGTATGGATGGATCACGGATGGATGTTTGTTACTCTTACACGCAAAAACTATTATGGTAGTAGTTTAGGCTTTGGATAAAAACTATATGGCTACATTTTATCGCGAAAAAGTAAAGTGTTCCTGTGGGATACTGTATTTACGCGGGCGGAGCCGCGGGCAACAGCTAGTCACCTAATAAAAATAGCTGACCCGGCAAACGTTGTATTGTTATTGTATGTATTTTAATGCCACATCATATAATCCAGTTTCGCTCGGGGTCCGTTTTAAGAAATGAAATGACCATCGAGGTCCGCACATTGTATTTATAAAAAAAAATATTTATTAAACAAATGTAATTAAGGAAATAACACGGCCGTTTTCGAATTGACGTCAACAAAGATCATGCGTGGGATACATGTTTATTAAATTACGTACAGCTCGCGTCAATCTTTTTGGCGCCACGGAAGTATTTATATCGGAAGTAGTCTTTAGTGTAAGTTACTGTGTTCTCGCGGTCCGCACAAAATGGGTCGGCGGTCCGGATGCGGACCGCGGTCCGCCATTTGGCGACCCCTGATATAAACCAATCCACCATCCAAATAAATGCCAATCAAAAATTTAAAAAATAATTAGGGGCGGGTCACCCTTATCATTTAGGAGTTGAAAAAATAGATTACGATTGATTCTCAGACCTACCGAATATGCAAAAAAATTCATAAGAATCGGCTAAGCCGTTTCGGAGGAATTGCCCGCAAAAGCTAGTTTGGAATAAGTTGTAATGTTCATTTGACTCACGATCGAATACTCTTCTTCTTAAATTGAGAGACTTTCAAGTCACTTAACACTTTAGGTAGCCTTCCGATCGACCGCGACCGGTGAGCGTGGCCAGAGAACCTGGCTGGTTTGGCTGGTTTATTGGTCGCGGTCTCGCGACGCGGGTTGCGGGGATTGTTTAGTACTCCATGTAAATTTATAATAAGTAGTGGCTCCGCGACCCCATTCGGTCTCGGGTCGCGGTCTCGCGTCGCGTGCATCGGAAGGCTACCTTAACTGTCTTTGTCGTTATGTCAAACAGAGATAGTGCTTTACTTGGGAGCCCTTTAACTTTAAGGAGCGTTTGAGTATTCGGTCGTAGATCTCGTAGGCCATTTCATTTGACGCAGATAATAAATGTATACAAACAAGGGCGTACCCAGGATTTCAGCTAGGGGGGGGCAGCTCATACCTGTTTCGAGAAGATGGTCGGTCTGGTATATTGAAAATTGGAAAATTGACGTTTTTTTTATCTTCCCCCCTCTGCCCCTACCTGGGTACGCCCATGTATACAAAACTTTAAAGCCTCACCTATACTTCTATTATAAAGTGGCAAAGTTTGTTTGTTTGTTTATTTGCATTGAATAGACTCTTGAAACTGCTGGACCGATTTTGATGAAATTTGGCACAGATATAGAGTAGACTACGGGGACATTGGCTACTTTTTATCGCGGCAAAATGTACGGTTCCGTCGAGATTTCTTTATGCGCGCACGAAGTCTACACGGAACATCTTGTTATTAAATAATAATCATGGTATCATAATTTTACCACTTTCATACAAAGGGCTCTCATATAGCTTAAATTGCTTTTGTTTACGTTTATTATACAAGATGGTGTTTACATGCATTAATTAAATTATCAATTAATTTCGAATGTATAATAATCGTAAATAGTATCAGATTTTCGCTTCTTTTAACTGAATTATCTTACTTTATTCGCTCTTCGTGATAGACATGGAATAAATTAAGCGTACCTAGTCCTCGGAGATCGTTTACAATGTGTTTACATTTTACTATGATACCTAGATTTAAACAGTTTAAAATACAATATTAGTATACTAAAATATACTTATGAGAAACACTCGTAGCTCGTACTACCTGGGTGCACTTCCTGAATCCTGACGTGTACTGGATGATGACCCTGTATACAGGATGTTCGCCATTTTGTATTTTTTTCAGAAGTGACCTATTTGGGTGATAATAAAACACTAAAGTGGTTTTAATAGTCTGCAATGTTTTAATTTCCTCGTAATAACAGAAGTATAATTAACTACTTTAAGTGCAATTTACACGAGAAAACATTTATTGAAATAAAAACATCTTTCATTTACATTACATTATCTTTCATTTAACACTTACTTTATAAAACATTTATTAATCTTAATTGCACTCTGAAGTTACCGCGACCATAGAATGGGAAATATTTATTAAAAGAAAAAAAATCCTGCTTAAAAATTTCTTTTATAAATAATGTTTAACACCTAAATATTATCTCTATGATATCTGAAAAAAATCCGTCCAAACAAGAATTGAGACATGGTATACATTAAAATTATTTTGAAATCAGCTGTGAGGTCGTTGACACGCACAGCTGGTCAGTGTCGTAAAGAGTGAGTATTTTGTTATGATTAATTTTTTTTCGTGTTTTATAATTATTTTTCTGGCTAAACGTCTTTAGATAATATGGAAATCATGTGCATAAAGTTTATGTAATTGATTTTGCAGAAAATTATAATATGATACTATAATTTTCTGCAAAATCAATAACGTAATATTCGGCAATATTTTTATATAAATATACAACACAACATACTACTAAATTGTAAACAAACCGCAAAGCATTCGTTTAAATGTATACAAATTAGTGAAGCAAGTCGAATTATGTAAGTGCTGGGGACTGTACCTATGTAAGGTCGCCGCCAGATCCGGTGTATCACTTATGAACCTTATTGTCCAGTTATAAGGTCTAAAAGGGCTACAGCGAATGTGTCGGCGACCGTATATTATACAGTCACACGCAACGAGAATATTCTCCTTGTACCGCTTCTGAACCTTATTACCATGTAATAAGGTTGGTTATCGTACGTCGACTGTGCGGTAGTAATTCGTTTGACGTAAAGGCTTTAATCCTAAGCCCTCTACATGAAACCGCTTAAAAATCCTTTAATTAGTATGTCGTCGCTTCTGCCCCGAGCTGCTTTTGCAAGCGTATGATGTGTGTTTGTTATGTATTATTTTAATTTTTTTTTTGTTTTAAATATAATTTTGACAAATTTGCATTCTATTAAGGAGTTCGTTGTCATCGGGAAACTTTAACAGGGGTTCGTGGACCATTTGATAAACCCTGTTTTATCCAAAAAAATAAGAACCGTCATGATATTAATATACAAAAATATGAAGTCATTGTAGATGTAGATGTTCATATTTTTGTATACTAATATCATGACGGTTCTTATTTTTTTGGGATAAAACAGGATTTATCAAATGGTCTACGAACCCCTGTTAAAGTTTCCCGATGACAACGAACTCCTTTAATAATTACTCCCTCCCACCAACAAAAAATAGATTTAACTATTGAAGAAAATACGAGTTTTATCGTTTTATTTCAGTAAAAGGAATACAGACAGTGATGGGTGGGCTTGTTGCTTGTCGGAAATTGAGAAATAATTTTGGACAATTTGAAGCACACACAAAATAATGTTGTAGCAAAGGGTAAAAGGAAAATCACCGCGTTGCGTGAGAACTCGGGATACTCTTCCTGTCTAGCTGTCCCAAAATCTATCCAGCTTGCTTGCCGTCATCAAGCCGCCATTACGTAATTTTGTTTAGCCATTCGAATGGCGAACCGCGAGGAGTTCCCGTACCCCACTTTGAGAAACTAGGATAAAGGAACTGAATTTAATCGTCGTGGTAAATATGTGTAACTACTGCCAATTAGGTCAGGCAATCATTGTGATGCAATAATATACATAGTAAACGAGTGAAATAAAAAAAGACTTTTAGACTCAGCAAAAAACGTCTTCCATAATGCTGTGGCGTATAAGTTTAGTTGGTTGGTTGGTGGTCCCAACATATGCCATATTAGACATAACAGAGCTTTTTCAATAGAAAATAATAATCACAGGATTTAGAATTTCTGTTTCTAATTCTTCAGTTCTAAGGTAAGCAAAATCCTTAACTACGAGTATACCTATACTCGTAGTTTAGGATTTGAAAAAGATAGGATTCTATCCTATTGCAAAATCTATGCATAGATTGTGCAATAGGATGCACTCTTGTCACAGAGTAAACATATCTTTCTTTGATCTGTGCTCTTGTGGTACATTTTACGGATAAATTATCGCACCTTCAGGTTAGGGCTTTAACATAGTATTTTGCTAATAGAGAAAAACACTCAAAGGAGTCAAAGAGTTTTAAATTTTTAATGAAAACTCTGTGAAATACCTCTGTACAGATATAAAAAATAAATTAGGAGCCAATTAAGAATAACAATCCACTTTGTTAGAATCAGTATTAAGAGGCATTTGACGTGGAAAATATCTCTCGAACGTTCTCGACTGATACTTGTGGAGACTCGCAAGATTCGCTACGTGATCCGCTTCGTAATTCCAATAGAATTGTCTTACACAATTGTGGATTACGAGAATATCTTTGGAATGTGAACATTTTAATTTAATTTTGTTGTCACTAACGTCCAGCTTTAAGTTAATTCGACTGGCAGTCAGGCTCGGCCGCAGCCTGAAATTTTGAAGGGGGTCACGAATTGAAAAATGGGGGGAAATGAAAGACTTTATTTCTTTATTTCACAATAAATAACAAATGGAAGTCTCCTATTTTTATTGCCAAACCGGTTGACAATATTTGAGACTTCTGGGGCTATTTTTGGGTGAATATTTAGAAGAGCTAAAGCTGTCAGCCTCTTTTCAAACCTTCGGACCGCGCCTGCCAGCAGTGGGTTCTTCCCAGTTCTCTTCGAATTGTGACTAACATCTTAGGTTTGGTTAGAGGAAACTTTATACTTACGTTTTAAGTTTTTGAAGTGAAAACGTCGAAACGAAACGAAAGTGTCGATTTTTTTTTATTAACATTGACCTTAAATGACTAGAATTTAGGAAATACTTATTTAATAGACAAACACAGTATTATAGTAAGCTATTTCACATTATTATATCCAAGAACAGGCATGTATATCCTACTACTATTATAAATATGAAAGTTTGTAAGGATGTATGGATGGATATTTGTGATTCTTTAACTCAAAACCTTCCAAACGGAGGTAGTTTGAATGGAAGTAGTTTAGGCTCAGGTTTAACACATAAGCTACATTTTATCCCGAAATAGTTCAGCGTTCCCGTGGGATATGTATTCACGTAGGCGAAGCTGTGGGCAAAAGCTAGCACTTGATATGCTTTGCCCATACCTGTCGAAACACGTTAAAAGTAATGATAGTGAACTTATTTCCTTACAGTGATGCCACAATGACTAGATCGTTAAGGTATTATTAAAGCTTATGGGGATAAAAAACCTTTGAAATTCCACTTGTTCAGCTGCGCAATTCCGCTCCTTGAATCTTTTATCCCCGTTACTTGTGAAACATGAATATTTCCACCCGTTCCTCTTAATACACAATTTGTTGATTATGTTTACTATTAATATGTCAAGTGTATAATAAAGTTAAGAATGCTAATTTTGATTGACTTTAAAACAGCTTCTGATAATGATCAATTCAATTGACGACCCCTATGGCTACGGCTATGGTTAGCGCGACGGCGCTCAAGACGGAGGTCGCGGGTTCGAATCCCGCCGAAGGAATAAAGTGTTCCTGGGTCATGGATTATAAATGGTCATTATAAAAGCATGAAATATACTTCCGTTATTTGGTATCTCTTCGAGAACTTACCACGGGACCAGATTGACGTGGTGTGAAAGCGTCCATAGATATTATTCATTGTATGTTTTGGTAGGTATATTTCGAATCTAGAAATCATGTTTCAATCACGGACCTGGCAAGCAAATTAGGCAAAAAAAATTTTTATTATAATAGGTTAGTATACTGTAAAGTATTCAGATTTTAGTAAGAAATTTGGAATGCTATGTAGTGTTTTGCATGTATCCAAACATTTCAAAACTAAAGATAGGCTATGACGTACATTTGATAAAACAAAATATCTCCATACAAGAAAAATTTACGAAATCTTGGTTTTCACCATACCTCGAATGTCAAAATGGCCGCAAAATATCCCAATGTGGGGGCATTTGAGTGGGGACAGTTTTCACCTCAACATGCCCCGTCTATAACATATACGTCTATGCGTGTACCAAAATAAAACTAATTTCCAACAAATTTCATAAAAAAATCTTTACTGCCGCCAGTGCTGAAATCCGAATGTATGCAATACTCTTGCCAACACCATATCGGTACTCATTTCATGAAAAACTAAAATATAATGCTGCCTCTTTTTATAACATACTTCCTACTACTGTTATAAATGTGAAAGTTTGTGAGGATGGATGGATCTGATTGACTGTTTCTGACTCCTTCAAGCGAAAAATAATGAACGGATTTAGCCACTACGGTTGTTTAGGCACTACGGTGAAGACAAAAGGAAGGGAAATGATTTTGGTAGTTTATGTATGTGTGAACTGGCATTTGCCTGCGGCTCCGCCCACATAAATCCCACGGGATAACTGTACTTTAAAAAGTAGAGAGCCTCAACTACTACCACACCAAATTTCATCAAAATCCGTTTAGTAGTTTTTGCGTAAGAAAATCACAAACATCCGCCCATCCATCCGTCCGTCCATCCATCCATACTTACAAACTTTCACATTTATAGTATGTAATATATGTTTGTTACGTACGCCTAAGCTACTGATCTGATTTTTATTAATCGGGTATCAATAGATTCGTAATAATAGCTAGAGGTTAAGCGTACTTATCTTCACAGGTAAAACTGATATGTTTGGGGCAGAGCTCCAGGGATACTGCTGGTGGTCTACACCAAATACTGCTTCGATATGAACTTGTATATAATAGGTACCGGTATGGTAAGACAGCCGGGGTGCGAGTGTCGCGTACGGAGGTGGTCGGGCGAATCCACGCGCCAATTTAACACGTAGCGTATATCGTCACAAGTAGAAAATACCTACGTACAACGTACGTGTTACCGACATTCACTGTGAAACAGATAACAATATTCCACTATAGTCCGATCTTATCTCTCTGTTACGCTAAGAACTCACGGAGAGGTTTTTTCCCGTGCCCGCCGCGGTCGTCAAACTGCGGTTTTATTTCTAAACTCACGAGACCGCGGTTTTGCGCGGTCACGCAGCCGCCGCGGTTGAGATTATCGTCCGCAAAGGTGGCGGGCGAAGATCGCAGGACGCGCGGTTGCAAAAAGGCAAATACATATTTGCAATAGTGTGGCGTAGTAGTTAGCGCCACAATTCTGAATCGCACTTTCGAAGTTTTCTAAGATCGGCGGTATATATACAACATCCGAAATACGTACAAAGGGGCTTCGGCCTGACCGAGCATACCACCTCGCTCGGTCGGAGATCTACCTTTGGGGCTTGCAACCATATTCCATTATTCTCACAATAGAATTTCTGAATTTCGCCCGCAAACCGAACGCAGAGTGCGCGGGCGCTACCCGCCGAGGCTGCGGGTGACCGCGGCCAGCCCATTATACAAGTTGCCCGCCGGTGCAGCGGGACCGCGAACAGCCGCGCACACCGCGGGTGTAAAACGGGCCCTGAGTTGTGCTTGAATTTCTTACATACACATCTGCATTCTACAGAAGTTGCGGGCACGCGACCGCGGCAGGCGCGGGTGCAAACCGCTCCGTGAGTTCTTAGCCTTTCACATACAACGACATAACATGCAAAAACGAAAGACAGTTAGTATTGTATGGCTCTGTTACACTAATATGCATCAACTACTTGCTATAATGAGAAGTAATTAGTATTATTTTTTGGTAAAAAATAATTTTTTAGTCAGTCAAGAAGAAATCCCATGTACACTATGATGCATTTCAGATGGTCGGGTTATTTTACAAATTTTTAAAGGTACGTTACACGGTTTGTGTGGAGAAATAAACAATTTTTAATTACATTTACATTTTATGTTTTACATTGTCTTTTTATTTTATGTAACTAAAATATTACCTACCTAAAACTAAGAAAAATATTGAAAGAAAACATTTTCTAAACGAAAATATTAGAATTAAAACTTTATTTTAATGTTTGCGTTTCCAAACGTTTTGAGTTTTGTCATGTGATTAATGTCAAATGCCAATGCTCAATTATTAAAGTTCAAACAAACTTTTTAGCTTGTTTTTAACTTTTCAGCATTGATCACTTTATTTATTTTGATTGGTTAATGTAATGATTATTGTATATGAATCTTTAAAAGTAATTTTGATAAGTATCTATGTGTCAGTGTGTGTTAGTAGTGTAAGAGGTCATGAAGTATGATTGTGTATGTTCAAGATTATTATTCTAAAAAGTTAGGATACGTTAAAAACGTGAAATAATAATGTCAATTGATGTTGTGCATAATATGACTGAAATTGATTTGTAGACCGTCTACTTAGCTACTCAGCGGGCTCATTTAGGTAAACGATTGATAACCTTGCGAACGACCGCTCATAATATAACCAGCTGTTATTTTTTAACAGATACTCATCACAGGTATTTAAGTATAACACCTGCAGCCTTCGTGGTCTAGTGGTTAGAGCTTGGCTCTCGACTCGGAGGTCGTGGGATCGATTCCCGCGTTGGAACAACAAAAAATGTTGTTTTCGAGTTAGGTTAGGACAATGCCGGCTGATCACCTGTTTGTTTGACAAGAAAGATGATCCATGCGTCGGATGGCCATTTAAAAAGTCGGACCCGCGCCTGATCTTTCGCCAGTCGTGTCGGTTATCCGTCCCACTGGGTTACGAGAGTAAAGGAATAGAGAGTGCTCTTGTGTACTCCGCACACACTAGGGCATTATAAAATTACTCCTGCGTAACTGGCCTGATTTCAATGAAACCGGCCACCATCACCGAAATCGGTGTGGGGATTTATATATTTAACAATGATAACAGTTAATGAGATTGACCTGTTATAAACCCACCCTCTAATAATAGCCACCTAATGTCTGTAGGGTTAATAATAGGATGTTGCCTACTGTCGAATATCACATTTTTTCAAGTGAAATTTAAAAATTGTTGAATATAAACACACCGGCATATTTAGCGGAACACAATAAAAAGGTCCATAATTAAAAAAATATGGTTTTATTTTAAAATCTACTTACTAAACTTCTTTTGTTATTTAAAGTTTCATTTGTTTTCCTTAAAATGAGATCACATTAAGAACAGATTTTGTGAGTAAAGGCTATTTGTGTAAATGGTACATTTTTGAACTTTTCATGTAACCGGAAAAAGTGAAAATTAATATTAAAATAACAATTAAGTAAATTAGAAAATTGGTGATTAATATTTCCTCCACGTGCTCTTATTAAAGTTTCTACCCGTCTAGGTATACTGAAAATGATGTTATCGATGGTCTCCTGGGATAGTCTCCGCCATTCCTCAACTACGGCGATTCGCAGTTCACCCACGTTGGCAGGAGCTGGAATTCTGGACTTAACTTTTCTTTAAAGCAAGTCCCAAACGTGCTCCATTGGGTTCATATCCGGTGATCTCGCCGGCCACTCCATAACAGTGATATTCATATCATTAAGATAAGCTTGAGTTACCCGAGCGGTATGCGGCCGAGCATTATCCTGCATAAAAACAAAATCGTCACCGATATATGGGGCAAACGGTACGACATTTTCTTCTAAAACTTCTCTGATATAGCGGTTTGCAGTCAGACTCCCTCTGTCAATCACTACCAAGTCTGTGCGAGCTCCCAAACAAATGCCCGCCCAAACCATTATTGATCCACCACCGTATGCAACTATAGTTTCAAAATTTGTCTGAATGTATCGTTCTCCTTTACGTCTGTATATTCTTTGCCTGCCGTCAATTTGATTTAAGAGAATTCTGCACTCATCACTAAACAATACCTTAGTCCATTGGTCCGCGTTCCAAAGTCGATGTTCCTGAGCAAAAGTTAACCTGTTTCTACGATGGTTTACCTCGAGCCTTGGAGCCTTGGCGGGCAAAAATGAACCCAAACCAGCTTCTTCGAACCTTCTTCGTACCGTACGCTCACTTACGGTTACACCCCGCACTGCTTCTAACTCATGTCGGACTTGGACGGCCGCCAAACGGGGGTTCCTACGTACACGAAGCCGAATGAAACGATCATCCCTACTCGAAGTGCGTCTTTTTCTGTCTTGTCCTGCTCTTCTCACATAAGTACCGGTCTCCCTGAACCGTTGGATACTGCGATGGATCGTTGAAACTGGTCGACGAAGATCTCTGGATATCACTCTGTAGGTTTGACCATTTCTTCGCATTTCGAGTGCCCTGGCAATCTCCGTTGGGGCTAAGTCAGGCATAATTCACTCCTCAACTCCAAAAAGATACGCGATTAAAAAAAACTAACAAAAAACAGTATTTCAATGAAATTTTAAATCAAACTCAGAAGGAAGAAATACTCGAAGTTCGCTCCAGATAAGGTGTATTTGAATAAAATTAAAACAATTGCATAAAATGTGATGTTCAGTTGTTTTCTTCATTTGAAAATATTTCTTTTTAAATTAAATGACGTATAAACCAGCCAGCAACCTTATATTATGATACTGATATCAAACCTTTATTTTGTTCCACTAAATATGACGGTGTGTGTATATTGCGATACATAAATCTGAAAGAAAAAGGTATCGTTGTAAATTAAAATTGTTTGTATCTTCGTAGTTTTTTAAGATTTACAAAAATGGGTTGTAGATTATTTATAAATATGTTGTCTAACATTGAATAGACGAAAAATATTTATTTAGACATGCCTGATTAGCTGTAGTTGGGTTATAGTTTTTATAAAAAAAAAAACAATTTTGTCAATTTGTCAAAATGTACGGTTCCCAGCGGATTTCTTTTCATCTATTCACTTATCACTGCATAGTATAAAACATAGTCGCTTTCGCTGTCAGTCTTTAAAACTACGCAGCGGATTTTAATGCCGGTTTTTTGAATAGATAGTGATTCAAGAGGAAGGTTTATATGTATATAAAATGCATAATATAGTGGAGAAACACTGATAATTTTTGAGGTTACATTGCAAACGCTGGCTGAATCCTATGAGAAAGATCAAAATATTGTACGACAGTATTGTACCCCTTAAAAAGGTCCGCGATGGTATATGTCTATCTCTTAGGGATAACCCATAATAACCATTTTTTTCCTTTAAACTACGAGAAATAATGGCTGATTTACAAAGCGATTTTAAGCAATATAGCATTAATCCTTATCTAATTAAGTACCTTTAATACATTGTGAATTTTATATAGATCAATATGACCCTTTACGGCATATAATTTAAATGAATATTTTCGAAGATATTACAGATTTAAAATGCAGGGACATAGGCGGAGGCGGCGCGGCGGTACCGGCCGGTAGAAAACCCTTTTCAATATTATATCCAGAAGTATGTTGCAGTGAGTAGAATTATTTATTCTCTAAGAACACTATTCCATGCGGGCGAAGTTGCGGGCAAAAGCTAGTATAAAAAATAATAAAGAGCCGCGGTCGGCGGTATACACATTTGCATATTAATAATTTGAGAAGAAGCTCATCAAAGCCTCCACCGGCTCCAGTCATTAAAGAAATGCCCCTCTACATTAACCCGCGCTGTACATTAACTGCCGCTAGGTTCGCCACTCTAGACCAAAAAGTGGGACAGGCGGTCAGTCCACATATTTCAGTATTTTTACGCACATACAGTGAGGCAGGCGGAGCAGAAGTATTTTTAAGTATATCCACCACTGAAAATTCTGTGAATCCAGGGGCTAGACCAACAAACCCTTTGATATGGTCTCAGGGATCTCCGAAAGACTTGCTGAGTGTAGCGGGCTTCGACCTCTTGATTTTAAGTCCTGATGTGTGTCTGAGTGGTGATGATAATAATACAGCAACAATTATTATATTCTCCTTTATTGGTGCTTAACACTGATTACGTATTACATAATATGAGGTATATGCCTAACATAATGATATAAACCTACGTCTACACTATTTATAGCCTTTTGGCCAACTGAAATAATCTAATCTAACTAAATAGGCTTTACTTCATGACATCTGTCAATATCAAAAATGACATTGACACTTACTTTTGTCAATATGTAACACTGAGTCTCTCCTAAAGGCTTAGACAATATGCTATCGTTAGTTAAAATGACGATCTACGAAAGATCTACAAAATAAAAATATAGAGGAATTGACAGAACGTTCTCAAAAGGCGAGGCCACAACACTGCGTTTCTCATGACGTATCGCACAAACGGCGTCATGGCGTATGTCAATAACTGGCCGAAAGAGCGTAACCATAGCCGGACACGCAACCAAAACCAAAAACCTGACCATCTCCAAGTTTATCCAAACTTCTAGTTACCCTAGTCACGGCTTTCAGCGCAGAATTTTACCAACCAACTAGTCAACACTAGTCACTAAATATAATATAAAGAGTAAAGATTTGGTTCTTTGATGTATGTTTGTTTGTATTGAATAGGCTGGACCGATTTTTATGAAAAGGCACTGGGAGATTTTAACCCGCTATAAAAAATACAACACAAATCAAAATAGCAAAACTACTACATTATACAATTTCATTCACATTTCATCCCTCTTAATTATTTTAATTCAGATCCACGCAGTAGTGGAGATAATTAATAAATTTAACAATCATATTTTATGTAAATATTCGTAGAAATGAGTAAAAATATGACAGTTTACCCCACCTACTGTAGATATGGGACCTATGCCGATGCCGTTGTAATAACCCAACCTAATCTATGGTCACCGTGAGTAATTGTTCCATAGTAAAATAACTCCTCCTCCTTCTCATATCGGTTTCGGTGACGGTGGCCGGTTTGATCGATACAAGGCCAGTTACGCAGGAGTAATTTTATAGTGCCTAAGTGTATGCGCAGTATAAAAGAGCACTCTCTCTTCCTTTACTCTCTTAATCCAGTGGGATTCAGATCAGGTGATCAGCCTGCATTGTCCTAACCAAACTTGGAAACAACATTTTTTGTTATTCCAATGCGGGTATCGGGGAGCTCTAAACCACTGGACTACGGACACTGTTATAGACCACGAGGACATACGCTACTTTTTATCGCGGCATAATGAAAAATATCTAGTAGCAGAATAACTTAGCAGCTGATCTCTACGTAGATGTTATATATAACATAACAAAAGAAGGCAACAATGGTCTGGGCTCAAGTAGCACTTCATAGTACGACTGAAGCAGTCCTTGGATATGTTTATAGAGATAAACATTTTTTCTTGAGATTTTTACAAGATATCTCATTTAAATTGTCGGTGACAGTCTGTTTGCTTGTTGATGAAAATGTTTTATTGCACATTTTAACTCGCGACGAAAACAGAGGGGTATAAATTGACTTGTCTCGTATCTCCCAAACGGATGAACCGATTTTGATGTAGTTTTTTTTTTTGAAAGCTGACACGATCAAAAGTGTTCTTTGCTATAATGTATCATCATCAGCTCACTCACTACTCACTATTTTTAAATTTATTTACTATTATGGAAATGCACAGGATAGTTAATACTCTTAATGTCCCTCGGCAATCATCGTTTTTCTATAAAAATTACAAACGATGACATTTGGAACGCGGTTGTACTGTACATCTTTAGTGATGTATCGTTTTAATTTCTCTTAAATTACAAAAGTCTACGACATAATAGTAACTACGTTCTACAACGAACAAACGTGCATACTTCACAATAGTTCAGTTCAGACAGCACTGAAGTTGTATGCGCTTTGTGAACTGTACGGTTCGTGAATGGTTTGAACTTTTGTTGCGAACTCTACGTTCGTTAAATGTGATATATTGTTGAGAGCTCGCAGTACAAAATTGAAATTGTAAATGTATTCATTCTATTCTAGAACATTGATGGAAGTTCATGTTACTTTTATAACATGTAACCAAATTTTAGCTGCTTTACTGTATTTTCGAAATAAGCCAGATTATTTATTGTTTCTAAAGTAGAAATTTTTTTATTATATTTGAAGTAAATTTATTTTTCCTTATTTTAAAATGTAAATAGTGGCTTGTGAGTTGTATACCACTTTCGTGTTTGAATGAAAAATTATATACGACATCGTTCCCTCTTCGCACAGTCAGTATTTTTAATCGACTACGGCGAATCCAAAAGGAAGGTTGTAGCGCCTAAACTACTGATCCGATTTTATTGAATGAGGTGTCAATATATTCGTAATAATAGCCCGGGTAACATAGCCTATATAATTTACGTAGTCACGTTACAGTTTTTTATAAAAACATTTAGTTATATAGTGATGAAGTTGCCATTAATCCTTATTGAGAATCCCTGATTTGTTTCAATTTTATTAGATTTTAGACTCAACATAACCAAAAAAGTATGTTTCCAGATACCTATACTTAGTTACATAATAAACTTAGATTATTTATGATCAGTATTATAATCGATTCATGAATATTTATAATATTACCAAATTTTCTGTTACGTTAATTTAACGAAAATATCAACCACTATTTTATAAAAAGTCCCTTTACTAAAGCAAACAACAAACCGATCAAAGTTTTCACTAAGTATTTCTAGCTAGCACGGTAAACTTTGTGCTTACAATAACGACAACGGCCAAGTTAATGTTGGCACCGAACGTAGTTTATTGTGTACGTGAGGCTTTTGTACGGTTATCGTTTTACCGTATCACGTAGCTACCGCCGTAGCTTTGCTACGAGCCTGCTACGGAATTTTGAAGCTATTCGATTCCCCGATTTTTAACCGTCTCAGAGCGAAGGTTTATTTACTTAATTTCATAGAAAAGTTATGTTTTATTAAAAATAGATTAAAATTTAAAAGATATGAAGTTCAAATATTGTAGTAGAAAAAAAACTTTTTATATCGTTAAATGAAAAATTAATACTGTTAAATAGTTTACTAAAAAAAACCGACCAAGAGCTAGTCGGAATCGTGCACTAAGGTTCCGTACCAAACGGTAGAAATCACGTTTGTTGTATAATTGGAGCCACACTTAAATATTTTATTTATTCTGTTTTTACCGGCAACAAAAATATTATCTGTGAAATTTTCAACTGTTTAGCTATCATGGTTCATGAGATACAATCTGGGTACAGAACAACAAACAGACTGACAGCTGAATATTAGTAATAGGGTTCGGTATTTACCCTTTAGGTATAAGCCTGGTTATAACTTTAATGGTATCTTTTTATTGTTTCAGCTGAATGGTGGTGCGCAGCGAACCGCCTCATAGCAGTCACACATGCTGACGATATGGTAAGTCATAATTATTATAATATTACGTTAACAATCTAACAGCCCTCGTGGTCTAGTGGTTAGAGCTTGGATATCTATCAAGTTTGGTTATGACAATGCAGGCTAATCACCTCATTATCTGATTATCACAATTCCATTGGGGACGTCATGATAGATTCTGATGACATACTCAAACTGCTAAAGTCCGTAAATTTAAATAAGGGGCCTGACGATAGTTCCTCAAATGACAAATGTATTTTCAGCGAAGAACATCATCTATTTATATACTCTTTATCAAAATCAAATTAGATACTATGCTAAGTGTTATTTTTATGATATTAAATATAATATTTCCGTTGTCTGGTAGCCGTAACACAATTTCTTCGAAATTAAGGCACGGGACTAGCTTGTACGGTGTGAAAGCGTTCATAGATATTTTCATTCTTGTTTATTATATTTTGGTTGTAAATACTTAACACCATAATATCATCATGCTACGAATCTTGTTTCCGTACATTTAAATTCGTTCAGTTGTATATGAGAAGCGCCATCTAGTGATGACTACATAAACGTCTTGCTTTCGTTCGCCACAAACACTTCTAGCACTTCTATAACTGAAACACCCTCCGTGTTTAAGTTATAGAAGTGCTAAAGAAATACAAAAGATGGCGCTTATTTGATACATGAAGAATCTTAGCTTAAAAAGCAAATGATTATAAATCTCAAAAGCGCTTTGAAAACAAACCGCAGTTTCTTTAAAGATATTGACTTTTGTTGAACTATTCCTTTGTAAACTTTCTTTTTATCTAGAGCACAATTCATTTATAATATGATAAAAAAATAACTTTAACCAAGAGCGTGTCAGGGTATATCAAAGGAGGATTCTATAATTTATAGTTTAGAAATACCGGAGGCCGATTACTCGAATATGGTTGACTTATGAAACCTTAATTTTATTTAATAAGACCCTAGACCTAGAATATAGATCTAGTCGCCCCTAAAATATAAATTTATTATTTTATATACGGCATCCTATGATTTATATTCATAATTACAAAAGCTTGAAGGGCGGACGGAAGGACAGAGCGGAACCTTAATAGTTCCTTGAATACGGAACTACGTACCCCTAAAAATAACAGTAACCTATTTGTTACAGGACACAGTATGGCCGCGGCACATTGGCTCAACTCGGTCGGCTATCTATCACTGTCTGTGCTATGCCTGCTCGCGGCGACCCTGCAGGTCACCAGCGGTGAGTATTCACATGCTAATATACATGGTCCGTCCTAAATGGTCCGAGGAGGGCCAAAACTTCTCATATTTTGTAACACTATCACAAATAACAAAAATAAAAGGGCTTGAAAAAGTGTATCATTTTATGTATGGCGAAGAATCTCTAAACAGTGGTAGGAAAAAGTCAAATAAAGCCGAGAAAAAATATTACGTTGAATAGTGCTACAATAGTGAGGTGAGATGGATACGAAAATGCCCGTTGTTCTTTATATAATTTTGTACCTTCCGAAATAATTGCTAAAGGCGTTCTAGTTGTCAATTAAGCAAGTAATTAAGATTGTGTGTACATTTCAACATGCGTGCAACTAGCCAGACGGTAATGAGAACTTGCACACAAGTGCGACGTCTCACATTATCGTTATTTGCAACCAAGCACTTGTATAATGGAAACTCACCTTAAGTGCCTTATGTAAAATAAGGATTTTCTCATCTCTACAATATTTGAGTCTTTGAAATTAAGATAATTTTCAGTCACGATAAAAGTGTCGTGTACATTTTTCATGCGAATATAAGAACAGGTGGTTTTTTATCGACTGGATTTTATAAACGGTTAACACGAATGAGTTAGGGTCTGTTCACACCGAGACACGATGACGCGACGCGACGCTGCATTTTTAAGATATCAATTAATAATTGAACTTAATTTACTACACAAGAAGAGACACGTTTCATTGCAAGAGCAGGTGCAGCTCGCAATTCGAACTCTTCAAATGAAACGTGTATCTTCTTGAAGAAAAGTTCAAACTTGAATAGCTATCTTAGAAATGCAGCGCCGCGTCGCGTCGCGTCTCGGTGTGAGCTGGCGTTTATGGTAGAGCTAAAATGCATTATGAGGTATTAATCCCGGGAAATTGTAAGTCTCAATATATATCTATATCTATAATAATCAATTATTTATTTTATGCTAGCTATAAATATTTTTGAATGTAGCTGTCTGAAGTGTTGTTTTTTTTCTATGTCTGCTTTGGGCTTAAAACAATATGATTATGTTATGATTACACAGAACTGGTACCAATATATTTAAGGAAAAAGCCTACACGATCAATGATAAAAATGAGTGCTTTAATCAGACATACAGACCGCATGAGCCGCTAGGTGTTATTATGTTACTTAATTACAGAAAGATCTATCATGCGGCATCACAATAATAATCATTCTTTTTTCCTGACAGCTATACACCTACATTCGAATGTGAGTACTAGGGCTACATAAAAGGAAACACCGTTGATTGTTCCGTTGATGGACGGTTAACGCAATAAATATTATCATCTATCAACGCCATAATATGTAGGCTTCTAGAGTATTTTTAATTACAATATAGGTGATTCCATTTCCTTTAGTTTAGTGAGTTAGATGTTAAATCTCATACCCTACCTTGCTCATAAAATCAATATAACAAATTTCCAAAAATTGCATTTGTTTTTCAAAATGTACTGGTTTTACCTTCCAAGCCTGTTGCATCGTTTCATTTACTAAGCTTCCACTTTCAATAACATCCTTTGGTGAACGTGTCTCTGTTCCGCGCACTGTGATATGTATAAAGCTATCCCTGTCTCCAAGGAGAGGCGATCAATATGATTTTACACGATTATGTATTCGAGTGAGGACGGGCAGGACCAACTCCGTAATGATGTTTTATAGTCTTCGCTTTTCTACGTTAACGTCAACGTTGAAGCTCAGTAATTGAAATAAATGCAACTCTCACTGACAGGTGAAATGCCTTTAGCTTTTGAATTGCGTTTTTTTTTTCAGTATTTTCAATAGTAGTGCATGATTTCAGAAGGGCTCTGATTTTCATGAAGGTTTTTTTTAGATACTTTATATATCTAAATAACTGTTGATAGATATAGTAGCAGTTTCTACAGGACTTATGATAATTTTGGAAAATTGCATTAAATACGTCTAGGAGCCCGTTTTACTGAAAGTACGTTTATTTAATGTTCAATATATGCCTAGGCTGAGTCGTATTTAAACCTTAACCCCAATCGTAATTTACTTACACTTTCATTTTACTTTTATTGAATTAATGGTAAGTTCTACAAGAACTTCCCACGGGACCAGATTGACGTGGTGTGAAGCATCCATAGATATAAAAAAGACTTTTGGAGTTTGGACCCATCGAAACAGGTTTGACGTTGGTTTGACGTTTATGAGCATACTATTGCAGTTTTAACATATCGGGACTGGATCGTAACCGTGTTATTGCCGGATTTAATTAGCAGAATCGACCTTCTGATAATCATTCGATTCAAAACTGTATCGATATATTGAAGTTTTCAATTGGAAGTTGTAGTTGTGAAGTTGTGAAGTTGTGAGTTGTGACAGTAATACATGTCCCGGCGGCGCGTGCTCGTAGTCACGGGTCGGGTGATAAGATCGAAGGTGATTGATAACTCACAACTTCGTGTAGGAATTCTGATCTACACGTGTACGTCGATGTCAAGAAAATTTTGTTGTAGATTTAAGATGGAGTTTCATCTATGTGTGTCTCTTAATGTTTGCTAGAATTTAAAGAAATAATGTGAAAGTAAAATTAGTGCATAAACCGAAATTGGATCATGAAACACCTATAAGATGGATACTTGTAGATAGCTCTATTAAAAGCGTGGTTTACATTAAAATATTCTATTAAGCTACTACACTTAATTTTATCTTACTCTTTGAATTGATAATTCCATTTACTAATGAGATCCCTAGCCTTTATTAGAGACCTTATATTTGAGCTCAATCCAATGACTAACGATTCAATAAAATCTTAACATATTTTAATATTTCGATAGGAACAGAACACAGTACATAGTAAATTATTTTCCGAGCCAGGAACAGTGGTATGGATCAATTATCATACATTACCATGAACTGGCAACTTACAGAACTTTCCAGAACAATAACTGATACTGTTTACTCATGATTCGATATTCGAGCACTTTCCATTCTAATAATAAATTCATTAACTGGTTGGTGTTTTCAGTAGATATACGGCCAAAAACATAATACTTTAATTTTGAGTACAAAATTCGTCTACCGCGTAACTAAAAATATATCATACGAATTCAGCCATTACATTCAATCTTTATTTATTTTACTTTAAACGTGCAATTCTTGTATATATAATAAGAATCTCGGAATCGACTTCAAGTATTACCATAAAATTTAGTATACAGGGGGTTATGGGGAAAATTTTTTTTTCTAGCTAGGTCTTATCCCTGGAAACCGCGCATTTTAAGTTATTATATGGTTTTTCTTTCGTAACAATATGTGAAATATTTCGACTCAATGTCAGTCCGATTGGCAACTTGGTAGGTACGAGTACCTATGGATAATTTGTGCATTGTTGACAAATTGGTGCGTCGGATTCGAATCCCGGTCAGATGAATACTTTTGTGATTCTTTTTATTATTTTCTAATATCATACTAGAACGCCGAGAGAAGCGCGGTCTCCCAGGTATTAAGATCTAAAGGCAGTAGAAATGAATCGAGAGAAATATTACTTTATTTAGTAATAAAAATCTAAAAGAGATATTTTAAAGAAAACACTAAAATGGTTCTCTAGTCACTAAGATGTTTCCTGTAAACAACCGTTTAAAGGTGCATTAAATCCGTATTTGCTCACATATTTTCGTACACAGCTTACATGTATCATTTATTCACATGTCTATATATTTACTATTTATGATACGAGTATTAATCGCGTTTTAGCTGGCCAATGGATATGAATATTTTTCCTGTGGGACGCAGAGTTAAATGAAGACTTCGGACAAAGATTTCAAAAATAACGACAGGCTATGACGTACATTTGACAAAACAAATCTTCATACAAGAAAAATTATGCCATCACAGCCATCTTTTTCTTTTCACCATACCTCAAATGTCAAAATGGGCCCAAACAAAAAGGTAGGCCACTTATGTGGGGACAGTTTTTGCCTCGAAATGCCTCGTATTATATACGTCTATGACTTCGTTTATGAATTATTAGCAGCTGAAGCGTAAAAGTGATCTTTTTATGCTGATATTTTGAAACCGTGGCTGAACCTTGCTTGGAAACGAATGAGCCGGCTCGACTGGGGATGTGCCATGGCTTCACAAAAAAAATATCGCCAAATCCCAATTGCATTTCAATTGTTCAAATGATTAATTTTCCCCGGTTTCTGAAGATTTTATATGAACTCTATAAAAACTAAGTTTATCGTTTTCAGAAACCGTGCATTAGTGATAGCGCCGGAGGCTTATGTGTAATGACTGTGACGCCCCTGATGTCATGGGTGCCATGGTCGTGGAAAGCTTTTACAGTTTTCCATCGGGCGATTTGTTGCTCGTTTGCTGTTCTTATTCCATAAAAAATATAGACAGTTTAAGTTTTGCAACTAGGTTATGTAAGCAACTACATTCGAGATTGCAATGTATCGACACTTGCGACTAGTGCCGGTTGTCGGAAACTTGCCGACTTTGTTGGGATGGTTGTCGGTGTGTATTACAACATATACTGTCGTAGATGTTTCTATCCCGTATATTATAAAGGAAGTCTAAATTTTCAAATTTCGTGTTTGAGTTTTTATGTCATGTGTTACAGGTTGTCACGACGACAAATATATATATTTTTGATATTATATTTTACCTATCAAATATTTAATTCTCTAGGAGATGTCTGCTTTACTATAAGAGCGTCCATGACCTAGTGAATAGACCCCCTGAGTCACACGCGTGATCGTGCAGGTTCGATGCCGGATTGTGGTGTGTAAAAATAAGACTTTCTTAATAACCGTGTACTGACGCTAGACTTAGTTTAATTTACTCCTATCTTCTGTGACGACGAAGGTGTTCCTCAGTACGTGAGTATTTTTACTCTGTGCTCGTACTGCCAGAAAACACACCGGCTTTGAAGGTCACGCACCCATCGTAATGGCCGCGTGGTTATGAATGGAATTTAAGTAGGTATTTTATAGGATAATCTGGTCAAAATTTTAATATGAATTGAATTTAATGAAGTGATTTCATTCAGCAATTTACTCCGATTTGAGCAACATAAGCCTAAATAGCATGAATAAGTTGGGTTTCATTCACTTCAGTCGCAGGGGCGACACTCTCTACAAATGACAGTCCGAAAGGCGAATGTCAGCATTTTGACGTAAGCCTAAGGTTGACACCTAAATCATTTTAAACGTCGCGTCACTCGTCAGACAAATCTATCTTAAATATAATGAATACTGTCAATTGTGTCAAAGCACGAAACGACCAGCGGCCAGCCCCATGAACGAAAGTCCTGGCTGGAAAAAACTCACGCCCCACGTACCTTCGCATTCGCCCAGCCATAGTAATATATATTCTTTGCCTCAGTACAATGGACACTAAAGTTGATAATATCTTTTAATTAAATTAATTAAAAATATCATAGCAAATTATATCGAAATGGATTTTCAATGGCTTGCAGACATTAACGAGTATTTGGTGTCAGTTATGAAACATTTTTAGGGTTCCGTACTTAAAGTGTAAAAACGGGTCCCTATTACGGAGACGTCGCTGCCCATCCATCTGTCCGTCTGTCTGTCACCAGGCTGTATCTCATAAACCGTGATAGTTAGAAAATTGATTTTTTTTTGTCTACAATTTTATTACATACTATATGTTTCCCGTGACTTTGTACGCGCAAAAGAAAATTCTCCAGGAACCGTGCATTTTGCCGCGATTAAAAGTAGCCTATGTACTTCCTCGTCGTCTAATCTATATCTGTGTCAAATTTCATTAGTACATTCATGACCCAAAAAGAAAAATAAAGCGCGTACCTCTTGCCCCAACTAGTCCTATTGTTTTTAACATACGAATGGGACTTACTAGGGATTATTTTGCGGCCAATGGGCTTATTATTTATTGTAATTTTTTTATATGTCTACATACTACATCTAAAATATTTAGTTTCATTAATATACTAAGAAATATTGAGGCATTACTACTTCGTAAATGTAAAAAAAATATAATATTTTAGTTTATTAATTAAATACATCTTAAAAGTACAAAAAATATTTATTTTTTTGCTAAATTAGTAAACTAAACCTACATCATTAGTTTACTTACATCATAAACAAAAACATCCATTATGGTAAGTATAAACTTGAACGCACAAATATATCGAAGATATGTTCCTGCGGCCTTATATTTCATACACTTACCTAGGCGTGACGTCACAGCTAGGTACGACTTTATTATGGAGCGTTTTCACGAGACTTGCGAAATTTTGTATACAAATCGCTGTACCTTTGAAAATATTGACTTTTGATATTATAGGTACTGTTTCTTCTGAGAAGTTACTCATATTTAAGAGTACTATTCATTTCTGCAATAAAAAAAATCAGTCATCTAGCTTATTCTTAGGATAGTCAAATAGCTAAAATTATTTTTCGATTCATTGTCAACTTCATTAATATTGACTTAAAAGTTATGACGAGAAAATTTAACTGCACCTTTTGCAATTAGAAAGATGGATCAAAAAGTTCAGATTTTAATATTTATGAAACTGGCACAGTTTGATATTGTAAATCAGGAAAAAGTATTTAGTTTTTTTTTTGTATTTGTTGTATAATATATAACGATGTTACTTGTCAAAATTCATAGGGCACTTCTTTGTTCTAGGTCAATGGGATGGATTCCCTATCAATTATGATTCCTTTGAGAGTGTCGAAATATTATTTTTTTTGTGTCTAATCGGCGGTATCCTTTTTTACGTCAACTTAGAAGTCTGATTTTTTCACAGATTCAAGGGACCGTAAACCTCAGGTATGCATTTTTGATTTCAACTCGACACCTCCACGCGTTCCCGAAATATAGGGTCTCGACTCTTAACAGACAGACGGACGGACGGTCGGACGGATGGGTGGTCCAGAACGAAAACCCAAGCGGGGTTGGGGATTCTGAGAACCAGGAACGCAAGTGCGCAACACCAGAGGGGTTACAAGTGTAACTCCTCTGCTGTTGTGACTGTCCATGGGCGGATGTAATCGCTTTTCATGAGGCGATTTTCTGGTCCATTTCAATAAATAACGTCGCACGGATGGACGGACAATAAAGTGATCTTAGACGGGTTCCGGTTTTTCCCTTTGAGGTACGGAACCCTAAAAGTATTTTTCATAAACCTGTAAACTGTAAAGTGTAAGTTAGCTGTTGGTTTATAGGTGGTCTGGTCTGTTGCTATGCAAATAATTATGGTTGAATTTACATTATTTTGGCTCAAAGTTTGCGTTATATTATTATGTAGCGGGGTAGTTTTCCATATAGGGATGTCCTTCTGAATTAAGAATATATGGTATCTTAAAAATATTAACACCGATATTTGATATCACGACGGAGAAATAAAAAAAAAAACTTGACAATTATTCTTTTCGTGCTAACACGAAAAGTAACAATATTTATCAAGTTTATTTATTTCCTTCCTTTCTAATAATAATATTAAAAGCTTTCCTTAAGCTTTTAATATTATTATTATAATACATATGAAATTAAAAATAAAAATAATATATCATTAAAAAACGGTAATAATTAGTTGAATACACTGGTCAAAAACTGCTGATTTAATTATGAATGTTTTATTAAAAAGAAAAATAACTTGAACATACTCAGCCAAGGAAAATGACCATGACCAATGATATCCTGCCAGGAAAGTGACGAAAAGTCGAGAAATCTACATAATACAGTAATTATTGCTAGCTATAGTTTATTATATAGTTATACACTATAGTTTATTTCCAAATGATTATCACGGAGTTTTTTAACCGACGTCCAAAATGGAGGCGGTTATATGTTCTGCTGTGGATATTTTTTATAATGTATGTTTGTTCTTGTCAATAACAAGACGGATGTTCGTTTGTGTATCTGTTGTTTACTGCGAGCTGACACGCAGGTGCGTTTACCGTGATGTATAACCCTGTAGAGTGTTCAAATAACATGATTTAGCGTCCTTTGTGCTTTATTATTAATGGTGAAGTGATAGTCAGTAACACTATATTCCTTTATCTTGCGAGACTTTAAGCCTTTGCCCACGAGTCAAAACTCACAAGTCACGAACTCACGACATTGTATTAAAAAACTATTATCCAACGGGGACCGTACAATTTGTCGGTTAGTTAGTAGGTTTATCCGAAATCCCAATCCTAAATCTTACACTTAAAACCATAAAATCTTAAAATATTTGAAACCAGCAATTCTTGTATAAATTTAATCAGAATCTCGGAAACGGTTGGAAGTATTTCCAAGAAAATTTGGAGAAAAATCGATATGGCTAGGTCTTATCACTGGGAAACCGCGCATTTTAAAGTTATTTAAGTTTTTTCTTTCATCGTGAAACATTATAATATCAATATGTTTGACTTTATAAGGTGGGTGAAATGGCCGAGCGTGAGAGCATGGCCTTTCCCATGGAAGGCCGTGCTCCCTTGAACGCCAACTATTAAAAAGTCGTAGTTATTGACATGTTGCATCTATTACATACTAAGATCCATCAAACTCAAAGCCACAGACGCGGCGGCAAGACGCTCGCGCCGCTATTTTGGTAGTGCGATCCCACGTTTCGTAGACGTCGGTCGTCAACATTACAATAGTTATTTGCGCGCAAAGCAAAACGTTAGTTTTTAGTTCAATAACGTATTATACTCGCATATTTTCAACTGTATAAGGAATTTTTTATGGTGCTAAAGAAAATAATATTTTTTCCTCGATTTAAGTTAAAATATTGCTCAGGAAAGCCGGCACCTTAGTGTCAGTCCAAATGTCATGGTAGGATATACGTATGTATCATTTTTGCGTTGTGGAAAATTGGTGGTGAGTTCGATTCCCGGTCAGACAAATATTTTTGGGATTCTTTTATTTTCGTTTGGACTTCTGTATTTCTTTTTGATATGTATTTTGAAAGGCATTTCTTTGTTGTTGTACTCAATGAATATTTTAAACATCAGGATACATGAAGTATTTTTAAGGAACGGAACGTGCGACGGAAAGTATGAAATTCTTAATTTCAATATGCATGACATGTTCGAATATCTGAATGCAGTAAAACTAATTAATATTTTCATTGAATTCAGGCCAGCTACGCAGGAGTTATTTTACAGTGCCCAAGTATGTGCGCAGTACACAAGAACACTTTACTCTCGAAACCTAGTGGGACGGATAACCGATACGACTGGCGGGAGATCAACTGCAGGACCGACTTTTTACATGCCCATCCGACGCATGGATCATCTTTCTTGTCAGACAATCAGGTGATCAGCCTGCATTGTCCTAACCAAACTTGGAAACAACATATTTTGTTGTTCCAATGCGGGAATTGAACCCGCGACCTCCGAGTCGAAAGCCAAGCTCTAAACCACTGGGCCACAGAGGCGTATTTTAATAAATACGTCCGTAGTATATCTGTTAAGGACAGCGGCCTCGTAACGTAAAACATGAGTGAATTTAAATGTGAACGATAAACGTGTAATTAAAACAGTACATAAAACTATAATAGTGAATACTCAGTGACTATATGTATAGATTTATATGGCATCAGTGTGTAAAAATCGTGTTATATGGTGTTTTATCAAGTGCAGGTTATTTTGCTTATATATATTTAACTAAAGCTAATTTTAACGTAGCTTCTTTTGATTTGTGTAAATAAACATAATACCTAACGTGTAGCGTAACGATTAAGAATATATAATAAAGGGTTAAATAGTTATTAAGAAAATAATGGTAAAAATGTAGAACATTTCTTATATGGTAAGCTTTAAATTGTACATATCTTTTTTATAGAATAAGGTCTCTAGTATATAAGGGTTTATGTATATGGTTTTTACAATAAAGAATTTTTCACAACGCGTTTTGCTTCACCTGGCTCATGAAAAATAGGGAAAATTATGGAAAATAGCCGTATAGAGAGGTAAAAGTGAGATAGCGAATCGGCCCGAAAGAGGCGTACGGGCGGGGCTCTCTATACGGCATTGCCATGAGCCAGGTAAGCAAAGCGAAAAAAGTGAAAATGGTTCTCCTCAAAAATAGTGTTTTATTATCGCCCCGGCTCTGCCCAAATCGGTGTAACCTTGCTATCTTCGAGTCTAATCTGAGCCGGCGGTTGAACCCCTGTGAAATTATACAGTCCTGTACAATATCATTAAAAAAAAATTATGCCAGTACCGAAGACACGCCGATAGCTCTCTCTAGTTTTCACACTAAGGTATCGCCTATGGCGATTGTAAGTATTGGCGTTCGAAATTCAAAATTATAGTCGTTTACTTGTTTTTTAATTATATAGCTTTAACACTATGACGTTATAACTATGGTGACCGATCGTGGTGCGTTCATAGTCACGTGATTTTTTTTTTATCAATTTTTATTTGTTTATCATTAATTGATAAAGTTATTTTTCAAGATTTTCGCATTAAATATCAATATAATTAATATTAAAGTTTTAAAATACTTACATTAAAAAACTATTTTCTTTTTTCAAATTCCCAATTACGGCTAACGAGTAAAAAAGACGGACGTGATATAATAAAAGTAATAAAAAACTATATCCAGGCCAAAGCAAGAAAATAATTGAATAATTGAAAAAGAGATGCGTCGCGTCTAGGTACGAGCTGAGCTGAAGGCCTAGTGAAGTTTCTAGAAATATACCCCGAGATATCAGACGGCTGCGATTTGACATCGACTGCTCTGCATCTTACGCCTCTACCTTGACCATTTTTTAACCTATACATTTTTGGATTTCTATCTGAATTATTTTCTTGTTTTGGCGTTTTTAGACCCCGATTTGCGTAGTCGGGTTAGGTTACATAGTTTTTTTATTTATTATTTATTTCGTATTTGCCGTTTCCAAATCGAACATATTATTTAGTCGATATATATATATATAAGACCCGTATAGTGACATCTATCGAACGAATAAGTAATAAAAATTCTAATAATTTATTTCATCTGCATTATCTAATTAAAAAGGAATGAACCGATTAACCGATTTTAATCTACACACACCGGCATATTATCGGAACATAAAATAAAGGTTTCATATCAGTATCATATAAGGTTGCTGGCTGGTTTATACGTCATTTAATTTAAAAAGAAATATTTTCAAATTAAGAAAACAACTGAACATCACATTTTATGCAATTGTTTTAATTTTATTCAAATACACCTTATCTGGAGCGAACTTCGAGTATTTCTTCCTTCTGAGTTTGATTTAAAATTTCATTGAAATACTGTTTTTTGTTAATTTTTTTTTAATCGCGTATCTTTTTGGAGTTGAGGACTGAATTATGCCTGACTTAGCCCCAACGGAGATTGCCAGGGCACTCGAAATGCGAAGAAATGGTCAAACCTACAGAGTGATATCCGGAGATCTTTGTCGACCAGTTTCAACGATTCATCGCAGTATCCAACGGTTCAGGGAGACCGGTACTTATGTGAGAAGAGCAGGACAAGGCAGAAAAAGACGCACTTCGAGTAGGGATGATCGTTTCATTCGGCTTCGTGTACGTAGGAACCCCCGTTTGACGGCCGTCCAAGCCCGACATGAGTTAGAAGCAGTGCGGGGTGTAACCCTAAGTGAGCGTACGGTACGAAGAAGGTTCGAAGAAGCTGGTTTGGGTTCATTTGTGCCCGCCAAGGCTCCAATGCTCGAGGTTAATCATCGTAGAAACAGGTTAACTTTTGCTCAGGAACATCGACTTTGGAACGCGGACCAATGGAGTAAGGTATTGTTTAGTGATGAGCGCAGAATTTTCTTAAATCAAATTGACGGCAGGCAAAGAATATATATGCGCAAAGGAGAACGATACATTCAGACAAATTTTGAAACTACAGTTGCGGTTTGGGCGGGCATTTGTTTGGGAGCTCGCACAGACTTGGTAGTGATTGACAGAGGGAGTCTGACTGCAGACCGCTATATCAGAGAAGTTTTAGAAGAAAATGTCGTACCGTTTACCCATATATCGGTGACGATTTTGTTTTTATGCAGGATAATGATCGGCCGCATACCGCTCGGGTAACTCAAGCTTATCTTATATATGAATATCACTGTAATGGAGTAGCCGGCGAGATCACCGGATATGAACCCAATAGAGCACGTTTGGGACTTGCTGAAAAGAAAAGAAAAGTCCAGAATTCCAGCTCCTGCCAACGTGGGTGAACTGCGAATCGCCGTAGTTGAGGAATGGCGAAGACTATCCCAGGAGACCATCGATAACATCATTCTCAGTATGCCTAGACGGGTAGAAACTTTAATAAGAGCACGTGGAGGAAATACGCGATATTAATCAACATTTTTCTAATTTAATTAATTGTTATTTTAATATTCATTTTCACTTTTCCCGGTTACATGAAAAGTTCAAAAATGTACCATTTTTCACAAATAGCCTTTACTCGCAAAATCTGTTCTTAATGTGATCTCATTTCAAGTAAAACAAATGAAACTTTAAATAACAAAAGAAGTGTAGTAAGTAGATTTTAAAATAAAACCATATTTTTTTAATTATGGACCTTTTTTTGTGTTCCGCTAAATATGCCGGTGTGTTTAGTTTTTTTTGTTTGAAAGCTGACATGATCGAGAGTGTTCTAAGCTATAATCAGCTCGTTTACTGCTTCACAATTCAAAAATAAAATAAATAACCCCTTTATTTTTTTTTTGTTTTATTATGTATTGTCTATAATAAATTATATTTATTAAATAAAATACATTTTATGAAGGTAAAATAATATATAAATAATTATATATTTATAGTCTTATATTACGATCTTATATTATAGTCGAAAATTGGAAAGGTGGGTTAATACGAATTGTACGACATATTTTATATATACATATTTCTGCAAGCACACGACAAATGTGTAAAATATATATACATATTTGTGGTGTGCTTGCCAAGACCTTTCTTTTGATACCAACAGGTGATGATTATCTTGGTATTTTTTTTTTAGGTGAATCTGAGGTTCAATTTTCGAAATACAAAATTTTGAAATAAATTATATATAGCCTATGTTACCCGCGGCATCATTACAAATCTATTGACACCACATTTATTAAAATCGGACCAGTAGTTTAGACGCTACGAGGGAACAAACATACATGCCTACATACATAGACTGCTAAAATCATTACCCTTCCGTAAATTTACGCTTACGCATTACGCTTCGCCGTAGTTGGGTAAAAAAGCACAATATTATTTGTTGTAATTAAATTACATAAGTGTACATATGGTATTTTAAATTTATTTTAAAAATTTAAAGCCTGTTATGGATTATAACGAAATGATTGTCACCGAAGTAGTTACCTAGCCTGTGTTCACTAAGTACTTGACTTTATTTTATCAAAAAAAAAATGGTGTGAACGTAGGTTTCTTTTGGAATAAGGAAAGGGGTGATCACCAATCAATTTGAATGTTGACTCCCTACGAAATGTATGGCGAGATAAATGTACGTCATTATCTAAATGGGAGGAATGGGAGGGTCCATCCCGCTAAGTGAATTGGCTTTTACAATAGTATTGCCAGCAAGTATAAATCAAAATTAACCTATAAAATTATTCAGATAGGAACTGATGAAGTAACTCGTTAATGTTGTTATGTTTATAACCTGGGAGGGCCGACTATGGCGGAAAAAGCCAAAAGGAAGGGTAATGATTTTGGCAGTCTAGGTATATATTATGTATGTATGTTTGTTCCACCGTAGCGCCTAAACTACTGAAAATTATCGTGAAAAACGTTTGAAGTCTAACTCCTAGGTAGATTATTGTATGTCAATTTTGTATCAACTTTTTGCCCGAATTGATACTAAATTTCATTCAAAACTCCACCTCACTAAATTCAGACATCCTAATTAGGATCCTTAAAAGAAAGGTAATTAGCATTTAGTCAGTCAGAAGCCACACTTCTTCCAGTTTAGGATGATAATTAGGATACTAACTTTCTAAATGCTATTTCACTTGACTGAATTTAGTTACTGAAGCATTCAGGGCGTCTGAATTTCGTGAGTGGAATACGTGCTTAGGTGGGATTAAGGACGTTATGAATTCTGTAATGTTACGTAATATATCCTGGCTGAGATATGCCTATTGCTTAGTTAAGAACACTACCTAGATACGGCGACTTTACGAGAAACCGGAGTGTGTTATTTGTGTTGTGTTTCGCAGAGTGGGCGTTCCGAAGGTCTGCACTCTGAAGATCTGGCCTGGCATCGACCTGACCGACGTCGACGTCTCCAGAGACTTAAATATCTGTAAAGATATTTACGCCATTGTAAAGATCTGGCCTGGTGACTGATGATTATGATTACCGACGTCAACGTAAGAGACTGGTCGTCACAATCCAAACCAGTAGCTTGTGAACTATTCTGAAGTAGTTTGCGACGTCGAAGTGTCTAGCTAACGTAGGCTATGATTGTAGTAATCATCATTGAATTTCGCTGTTTAAAAAATAAATCAAAGAAAGTAAAGTAATTAATGTTAAAAAAGAGATACAACTTTTTGTTCCATGCTCGTTATCCGGAATTATTAACCTCTGGCTTTTGTTACATTCAATTAGGGGATATTTCCAGGGAAATTGCTTATGGGGAACAACCTGCTTTGTTAAATTGAACTTACCTGAAGGTAAAATTAAAAATAAATTACCCATTGATTGACATATACATACCTACGCGAATAATATTTAAATGAAGATACAAATATTATTCGCGTAGGTTAACGCTTTGCTAAAAACGCCGACAGAATCGCGAGCCATAAAGAATTGTAAACAAAACATATGCGTTACTGTTTGCCACCTTTACCACTGTTCCCTTAAGCTACCATTTTCCTCCAGAACAGAATAAATGCAAGCTATCATTCTACACTGAAAACTAGCATTTTCCTTGAACATACCGAAACTCCTAAAGTCCAACCTTTTATCCGCACTCAGCCAGCTCTCACTTTTTGCTTATTATATTTTCCGTTTGCCTAAAATTTATTCCGTGCACGGAATGGCAAAAATTGTAAAACAAAAGAGACCCTCGGATATTTTTAAAACAAAAAAATAGAGTTCCAAATTATAAAGGGATAAACGCGTAATACGAATACTATATTAAAGTTTATACTTTTACTAGCTAACACAACAGACGATATTCTTATAATGCCCTATTTATATAGCAATAAGAGCATTGTAAGTTAAAAAAGTCTACCGGACGATTAAAAGCTGTGACCGTGTGCTCAAAAAACCTACCGTTTTTATCCGTTACAACATACATTTGCTTGGAGAATGGCCTTAACTATGAACTTGTATAAATAAATTACTATCTACACACACCTATCGTTTCCACACCAACAACTACATTTACTACTTAGATTCTTCTTTAAATTAGGTAAAACACTATATAATCATGCAAATAAAATTATGAACATTTATCTATCCTTAAATAAAATGAATGTGTAAAGAAGCTGTAACACAATGGCTTATGAACCTCGATTATACTGAAACTGAAAATATAAGGCACAAAAATAAAAATAATATACATTTATATCATACATATTTTACGCACACACTCATACGCACACAAAATTTCTGAAAATATGCTATGTTAGAATTAAATTCAATGTTTTCTTAAATTGTATTAAATAAGTTATGCAATTTTTGTTAACATTTCATATTTGCTAAAGCGAGGGTTGGAGGCCTGGTGTCTTGAAATACAAGCAGGAAACTGCTTAGTTTAAGACTCCAGTCTCCCCACAAAGTCTGTACACTATATTGTAAATGATAAAATTTTATATCAATTATTGTGGAGAGAAAATAAACTATTATTATTATTACTAATGCTACCTACACTTACAATCGTTATTCATTCGGCGTTATGTGAAAGAGTACATACATAAAAGTTCTCGGCTACTAAGGGTTGAAGATTATTACAGTTCTAATATCGCTTTTAAATAATGTTTAATTGGAAATTGAGGAGAGTAATGCCAAATCAAAAAATAATTAAAAAATTACAAAAAAAGAGAAAAAATTTTGGGTACCCTTACCACTTACCCCTAAGTTAAAGAAACATAGCTTACACCTGCAATATTTCATAAAAATCGGTCAAGCCGTTTTGGAGGAGTTCAGTTACACTGTGAAACGAGAATTTTATTATACCCATTTAATTATTCAAACAATATAAATAAAAAGAAAAGTGGTCTAGCTACCTATACATAAAAAAAGTATAACTTACATCAGTGTTTCCCAACTGCCGGGTCGCGACCCGGTACCGGACCATCAAAATAAAATACCATACTATCAATCGACGCATCATAAATATTCGTAAGCAGTAAGGCGATACCAAAATATGTAGTATGAATAAAACATTTTTACTATTAATAAATTTGTAATATTTACAACAAAGGGACAGTGTGAAAATAACAGGGTCATAGCGGAACGATTATTGGGAAACACTGACTTACATCATATTATATACATTGAATATCTTCGCTTCAAAAATGATCAACTCCCCATAGATTTTGGCTAAACATCAAAGTTACTAAACAACGATTAAGGACCTTTCACAATCGTCTTATAAGTGACGAATAGTTTATCCGGAAGTTTTGTCTCTGTCGCTCAGTATAAAGTAATCAGCGACAAAACTTCTGGATAAGCTATTCGTCACTTATTAGGCGATTGTGAAATAGGCCCTAAGTCTAAAAAACTATGTCTATAAATAAATGAAAGGGGATCTCTAATCTATTACATACCGATTAGGTGGCGGGGGCATTTGCCCCCTCGTAGCGGGGCGTTTGCCCCCTTGTCCTGGGCCAGATAATCCGGATGAGGCGGACGCGGCTGACGCTGAAGTTGGATAGTCCAAGTTCACCGCCAGATTATTGCGTAATGTTTGCTAACTAACTACTTATTTTATGAACGAATTCTGTTTGTCTGTTTTAGCTGAAATTTATCATCATTAGCTCGCTTTTATACATACACGGGGTGTTACAGGAAATTTCCGGCTGTATACGGTATTCATTTTATCCCCAAAACCTAAAAACTTTACAAAACATGCACTACAGTACGGGGAGTATTTTTACAAATAATTTAAGAAGTCGTCAAGTTAAGAAAGAAAATAAAAGTACGCATGGTCCTCAAACCATACTAGAATATTTATTATATTTGTTGTAGATGGCAAAAAACTGTTTATTTGATAGATGATGAACACTGAACAATTTAATGTAAATTTTTATCGACAATTAGGTATTTGAATATTAAAAATCAGTAAGAGCGAGTCTCTATAGTGTGTTGCGTTGTCGCAGCGTCGACGCTGTGTCGTTTTTCATAGATTTTTTATGACGTGCCCCATTGATGAGTTGTGTCGTCGAACGCGACGTTTCAACGGCACGACGGACAGGAGACAAAGAGGGAGGATGGATGATGCGATGTCACCCTCTTGCATTGTGATGTCGACGCAACGCAGGTCTGGCATGAAATCCGTTGCGACGACGCGACGCAACGCAAGGCACTAATGAGCCTTAGGGTCAGTTTACACCGAGACGCGACGCGTGTATAATGAAACGTGTGTACCTACCTTTTTGTGTAGTAAATAAAGTTTACTAAAGTTTACAACTAAAGAGGTTGGTGTGAGCTCGTCCGTGCACAGCGCTACAAATACAGCCGCTTTAATCCCTCTGTTGCCGCTCTAAGCTTTATTTGATTTCAAATAATTGTTAGTTTCGACTACGTTTGTTAAGAATAAAAATCATTTTATGGCAGTCAAACCGCAAATTCGTTTGTCAATTAATTTAATGACCAGCAGGTCTGAAATGGCCACATTAAGTTCTTACGTGAACCAACAATTCATTACGAGAATTCACTACGCGTGTTTGTTATTCAAATATGTTTCTTTTTCGGTTGTTATTTCTATTATATGTAAAACATTCATCTCACATTGGAATCCTATTATTGTATTTGTATTGTTTGGAATATAACCTTCACACTAGTCAAATTAAAAATTAATTACTTACTGGTCTAGGTGTATCCTTGGCATATTGTAATAAATTCACGTTTAGCCTCAATACTCGTATTTATGATTGACAAAATTAAAAACATGATGACATAATATTAATTGAAAATTAGGAGACGACTACATGTAAAATATTTAGTTATAAAAACTTATATCATTAGTTTACTTACATCATATACAAAAAATAAATAATAAAAAAAATATAAAACCCGACTGCAAAAAAAGACAAGAAAGAAAGAAAGCCTAAGTGAAATAATTGACTTTATGTTTGGTAGCAGGCGGGACCCATTTAATTTTGTACGATTTATTATTTGCCACTCCACTCTCCTCCACTCATAGTGTAGTCTGTTTTCTCTATATTGTTTTGGTCTTTTTAGTGCGTTCCTTAGTTATCTGTCTTTTTTTGCAGTCGGGTATTTTTATTTTTTATTATTTATTTTTTGTATATGATATAAGTAAACTACAGATATGTTTTTTTATTAATTTAATAAAAAAATAAACTTTTTTGTATTTTTAGATATATCTAATTACAAAACTATATTTTTTATAATTAACACAACATCAAAATTATATTTTTTTACGTTTATCAAGTAGTAATTCCACAATATTTCTGAGTATATAAATTAAACTAAATATTTTACATGTAGTCGTCTCCTAATTTTCAATTAATACTATGTCACCATTTTTTTAATTTTGTCAATCATACATAGTCAAACAGCGTCCGCATGATTCACCTTTCAAATGCGTCAACCAATAATTCGAATGTTTTAGCTAAAACCAGCTTGAGTCTAGCTTGGTTCCTATCAGCTAGATGAAAGTTTGGGAGATACCGGTGAATGGTGAATGACGCCGCCCGCCCGCCGCCGCCCAAGACAGTCTCATTCGGAGTCTGCGCGGTTACGGACGCCTCCGCCGCGAAAATATACCGCGAAAAATAATAATAAAAAATGCGTGAAAATTAGTGCCAAATTATTGCTAGTTTAGTGTTGTTGTGTATACAAGTGTTATTTAGTGTATGATTTATTTTACTTGGGTACAATATCATAATACAAAGTTAACTTCTTTTATTAAGGATTAACGGTACTTTATTCATATTTAATAATTATTTTGAATATAATAATACACAATACGGTGTACAGGTTAAAAAATACAATAGAATGTATACACTATAAAGTGCTTACGAAGCGAGCCTCAGGATAGTTTTTTTCATTAGGTATAAATATTGATTTATAATAATATCTGAAAAAGGGAAAAGTTTGAAAGAACGTGCAAAACCCGCCTCACCTACAACAACACAGTGCTTGCGGAAGGATACTTCAATTGAAGCAATTAATTCATTTGTTTTGTAGAACAATTTATAAATTAAGTGTTTATGAGTTGTTGAACATTTCTAATAAACATTATATACCTGCTGCAAAATACTTCTGTAAACTATATTTTATGTTTTTTTCTTACGGCTATTCTTTTTCAAGATAAAAGTAGCCTATGTGTTAATCCGAAGCATGAACCACTACTATACTATTTTCATTTAGTCAGTTCAGCCCTTTGGGCGAGAAAACAGTCAAAACTACACACATTAATTTATCCAAAGCCTGGTTTGGATTTATCCAAAAACTGGTTACCGAACCGATGGTAGGTCAAAAAATTTTTTCTCAAAAAACCACGATCTTTTGCTTTCTATATTTGTGACAATTAACATTTACAAAGTTGTTTCTTTTATCTAAGAGAAAAAAATAATGTATGTGCGTCTTATCCCATCTTCCTTATTATTATTTCCCTATTACTCGTTCTGGTAAGTTAGCATTTGATAGCTAGCATTTGTGAATGCAAAAAAATTTAGCATAATTGCATTCGAGCAAATGGACGAACGATGTGCCTACTGTCTTTTGTAACAGATATTGTATTGATTGCGTAGAATTTGTATTTTGCCTTTTTCGGCTCACTTTGAGCAATTTGTAATTGAAGCGTCTCTTCAATCGTCGTATTTATTCCGATACATTTTAACAAGGACGATTTCCTTTTATGTTCGTTATAGTTTCCGTATTTAGTTTCATACTAATTTAAAACTAGAGGTCGTCCTGTGATCGAAATTAGCCCATAATAATTCCTATAATTTTTAAGTTTGAACTTTATAAGGGCTCTTTTGAAAAACGTATCTATCAGTCGCACGGTAGTGACGTGATTATTAATTTTTAAAATTTAAGTAGATTATTATTAACATAATAATCTGAGGTAGAGTGTGTGGTTGTTATTTTTATTAATTTTATGTACTTCTAAGCATTATTTAAAAAATATTAGCTTTCTACACACCTTATTCCACATATACTTTGCTAAAAATCATACTCGCTCGCACAATTCTCGTAAAACTGCACTGAACGTTTTTGCTTCACGTATATAAATAAATTAAATATATTAATAATATGTAATTTTTAATAATTAATCTTTACCTCATTTTGGATGTTATAATGTGCCTTAACTTCACGAAGCTAGTGTTATAATTACATCTCTATAAAGATCTTTGTCAAACGAATTTGAAACAAAATAGAATATTGGAAGGAAAAAACTGTATTTAAAAAACACCTTGTGTTTTGTAGTTTAACTGGATACAACTAGTTACGGCAATTTGGTTTCCTAGAAAATAATATACAAAATAAGTCAAGTAATAATATTGTATTTGAATTAAAAAATATATAAGCACAGTGCTAACTTTTACGTATTGACCGTTCTTTTTATGAAAAAACATTAATTTTATCTTTACAAAAAAGATAAGAATGTTTAAAAAATGTTTACAAAAACCTAATCTATACAAGTAATTTTAGTTACCTCAAAAAAACTCGCAGTGTCGATTTCAATTGAAAAATCGTGGTTCAATTCTATGAAATATTTATTAAATCAAAGAAAACATTTAAAAATATTATGCAACGAGAATAAACGCTCGACCGCGTCGTGCGAATTTAAATTTAGGTCTATGATTTTTATTCAAATTTTAAACTGAAAGTTTTTTGTGCGGTTATGAAATGAATTTTTGTTTCATTTCTACCTGCACTTTTGATAATATAAGCATTCTTTGTATATTATAAAGCTGGCATACGTCTATTTTTTCATGATTCCCCGACGCCCAAGCACATGCGCGATACAAGTGCAATAATGGTGCATGTCTGGTTTTTGAAAATAGGTGTACCTAGTTCTGGATAGTTAAACTAACTTATTTTAACGTAACATCCTATATTCATAATTTTTTATATCCTTAATTTTTATCGCAGAATCTATTCTCATATTAATTCGAAATGGTTTTATTACTCATTATGAATATGCGTGCAGAATAATATATTCAGGTTTTCAAATAGAAATAGTCCATTTATTTGTCTCTGTGTACAGTGTACATTGAGACGAGCTTTGTGAATAATTATAATAAAAACTCTGTTTTGTATAGTTTATAGAAAAGAATTTCTATAAAACTATACAATTGTCTACTGTATTGTTTCTATTGTTTAGTAATTACTTCTATAATGAAGCTTTCAATTTTTGTGTTAAGAGATTTTGAAGCAAAATTAATAAAATAAATTCTCTATAGTTTTCGTCAAAGTGACGCACATATTTGTGTTTTGATGGTGCTCGGATTAAATCAATTAGTAAATTTTTTTTCACACGAGCAAAAGGTACTCGAAGGTGATTAAAATTAATCATCATATTATATATATTTACGCGAAGTAAAAACTTTAAGTACAGTTTTACGAGAATTGTGCGATCGGAGGAGGATGAAATTTGGCATAGTTAAATTTTATACATAGGAAGGTGTGCAGAAAGTGTTTTTTTTGAAATCATGTATGCTAAGAAACACATAAAATTAATCAAAATCAAGTTGCACAAACTACACGCATGGGTTCATAAACTAAACGCATGGGTGTGAGTGAACACCCATGCGTTTAGTTTATGAATTATAAAAGTAGCACACAGCTACTTTGACACGACTGTCAATCTTTCTAACACATTCCATGGACAATATTTTTTATTGCGTATGTAAGAGTATTATAATATGAAAAATGGTAGAATGTATTAATATGAATAATGGTAGAATTTCGACCACAGGGACCTCTAGTGCCGTATAATTAGTTATTTCTCCAATCATTTCTCACTTTACACTATACAGCTTCCCTTCAATAACATAACAACCAATTAAACAGAAACTATACATGTTGAATTTTCAAATGGACGTGCTGTCTTCGCGACGAAAACTATGATGGCAATTTTTTTCAAGTAGGCGTGGTCGGTTTAATCCGAAGTATTTTTCCACTCTCCAACCTTTCCCTAAATTATTTGGACACAATACAAGGTGATTTTTCACGTGGTCATGATAATAAGAATAATATCTATGGACGCTTCACATGTCAATCTAGCCCCGCGCTAAGTACTCAAAGAACTTGTGTTACAGGTATCAGACAACGGGAAGTATATTTAATACTTTTAATTTAAAATAGTATACAACACATATTTTATACACATCCATGACCCAGGAATACAGAAAAACTTTTTGTTCCTTCAGCGGGATTCGAACGCGCAAGCCGGGGGGCTTGAGCATCAATGCGCACAACCACTGAGCCACAGAGGTGGCATTAAGGTTCTAAATCTGTAGATTATCTTTGGGCGTGGTACCAAGACTATACCCTGTATATAGTTTCTTTTGTGCCTCTCCCGCCAGTGACGCATCGTGACCACTACACCATAAATCGTATATTGAATATGGACGCCTAAGTGACGTCAGCGCCATCGCCGTAAAATTTATGTCTCATGCATACGACGAATATCTGTTGCAGAAGGGTGTTGTGGGAGATAAATTTATGTTTAGTTACAATTTGGAGTTATATAACACTTCATTCATTACTTTTGTATGTTTACGCAAACATTACGCATTGTACATCATTCTGTCGACACATAAATTCGTAAAAATAAAGTAATTAACAAAGATCTAATAGAATAGAAAGAACTATCTTTCACATAAAGTACATTGAACGGATTTAAAAAGATAATTTCATTCTCTTTTACAAAAAGGATGACAAAAAGTATTCGTTCGAGGCACTGATACCGACTTCGTAGCCCGAGGCGCTACGCCGTAGTCTTCCTGATACACCGCTTTTAATAATGCCCGACGTTTCTGTGGTCCAGTGGTTTAGAGCTTGGCTCTCTACTTCGGTAGTCGTGGGTTCGATCCCCGCGTCGAAACATTTTTTTTTTCATGTCTGGTTAGGACAATGAAGGCTGATCATCTGATTGTCTGAGACGAAAGATGATCCATGTGTCGGATGAGCATGTAAAAAGTCGGTTCTACGCCTGATCTTTCGTCAGTCGTGAATTTAATAAATTAGTGTCAATATAGTCGTAATAATAGCCCGGGTAAAATAGGCCATATAATTTACGTAGTCGCGACATAGTTTTTTTATATAAAAATTATAATTATTGTTAAAATATACATCGTACCACACCTACTCACTTAAATATCATAGTTTCAGGGATTTGAAACAAAACAGTTTATTAAAACAACAGCACCCTCGTCACGTGCCGGCGATGTATGCGCTCAACTAAATCAACTCATACTTTATTGCACAGTTATTCAGTATCTGGGTATAAGCGGCGTTCGTCACTCGCTCAAGGACACGCGTTACTTGCCTACCGCTTGGCGTATCTCTTACGATAATATCGACAAAGGTCCGCCGCATGCCGCCAGATCACTCGCACCGCACGTTCCCGCGCTTACGCGTCGAAACGCTAGTAGTTTAACAACCGAATTTAATAGTTTTTGACCTCTTTAGTAGGCATTTACTTATTAGTAGTTTTTTTTTCGAAGAAAAAGACCTCCAACCAGAAAAATTAGAAAGAGCGTTCTTAAATATGTATTGAAAATTTTAAAATTGCAATACCTACTTATTTAAGAATTTATTGATTTTCCTCTGCTTTTTTCCTTATTATTATTATATACCTATTAAAATTATTTACGCAATTTTGTTTATTTATATATATAAATATTTTTAACTATAAAATTTAATAATCGAGAATTCTATGAGTCGCACTTGCTACACAATTCTCATTAAATTTTGACGACCTGCCGGTAGCGGTAGCGCGTAGTTGCTTGTGTAGCGGTCGCAGCCTGCATAGCTACCTGAGTACTCTGTTATTTATACAGTATTCTCCGAGCGAAGTAACCACTCTTGAAATAATCTAGTGCCTGGGAAAGTTGGTTTTTAAATGTCCTATGGTTGCCCAAGCACATACGGCATTCTCACAACATAGTCTGCCTAGTCCAGAGGACATTTCTCTGGTTGGCCCCAGACGTATTGACCAGTCAATACGTTTGGGGCCAACCATGTGCGGGTTTCCACACGATGTTCACCCTGCTTCAACCTGCACTCACTCGAGTGCGAATCAAGCGGTCTACCCATTAGGCCACGGAGTTCTTTTGGTATAGCCTATTAATATTACCATTTAATATTTCAGTTCATGATAATTTCCATATCGCTACTTCTCATCACCAATGACATGGAAGTGTGTCAATGTCCATTTCGTAATTACCATAATTCATAGCTCCAGCCGTACTTATATTATATTCTTTACTTTTACTGGAATAAAGCGCAGAAATTCTTAAGTGAAATGCGCAAACTCGAGCACCCACTAGAGAAGGTTATTGTGGTCCACTTTTGTAAAAACTCTGTAAGCGTCTGTTACAGTTGCCATACACTATACTGCCTATCGTCCAATCGAATGACGCTGCAGGTTCGATCAAATCTGCAGTTCGTCTATATAATAACATCTATGGACGCTGGTCTTTCTCGAAGAACTCAGCACAGGACCAGAGAGGCAATTTTCGTAGTTAATTATCGGTTAAATCTCGTTTGGTTTTCAGACTGTCGGGTCGCGCGCGCACGTTTTGACGCGTATGAGAACGAGTCAGCAGTTCAGCACGTTAACCGAACCAAAATTATATCGAAAATGGACTTCAGATCATTTTTGCACAGAATATAAATGTAATTTGTGCATTTGGGATGTGGATGGATTGACTAATTATTATAGAAATCTCTTTCTTCTTTATTAGTATGTGTCGTAAGGAGAATAAGGAACGATATATGTCTTTTTCTCCTGCTAATAGCCGGGTATTTATGCTATTTGTAGTTGTTAATCTGGGGGTATCCTCTTGAGCCGGAAAGAAAAAGTTTGCCCCTCTTGACCCAACCGACATTAGATTTTAACGCTTTGTCTTTTGTTTACATAATATTGAAGATAGTGCGCGTCTCTTTGTTAGTGCTTCTTGACTTTACACTTTTATTTCGGCCCAAGGTGTGCGCGTGTAATAACTTTTGTCGTAACTTTTACAGTCTCAATACTTGGCGCGAGAACGTTTTACGGTTAATTTATTTCTTGCAAGATTACTTCTATAAATAGAAAGGATATAAACATTAATTACTATAAGATAGCTGCAATAATGCCTATATATGTAATTTTTTAATGTTAGAGAAGTACATTGTCATGTGCGTAAAGTTTAAACTCGTTTTAATTAAGATACAGAGTAAAAAAATGACGATTACATATTATAATAATTTAGTCATAATTTGTCTCAGTCCCTTTTTTTAAACAAATTAGATCTATTTTAGCGCGAGCTTCTGTACCAGATTCTGTACACTATACACGGCATGTAAACAAAAACATTACATTCAACCAAATTATTTTGTCATTGTATTTCTATATTTTACGCCTGCGGTAACTTTTAAATTGGCAGAATTCAAGTCAGTTCATACTATGACGATACGTTGCGCTCCATTTTTAAGATAGTTGTTCAAAATTGAAATTTATTTACTACACAAAAAGAAACACGTTTCACATGACATCAGTCATATACTGCACACGCACAGTTCTGAAAACGTTTTTCTCTAAGTAGGGTTTTTTAGTGGACAGGGTGTAGTGAATTCATAGTCATGTTTCAAAGGCAAAACTGACAAAGAAAAACAGATGAAACTGAAAAATTCGAAGTAAAAAATAATATACATGCGTTGAAATTAATTTCTTAAGCTTAACCGAATCAGAGCAATTATAAATACACATAAAATTGTAGTTGTCTCGCTGGGCGTCGAGCGAGCGAGACCAATCAAATATCTTCGATTAGAGAAAGTTTATTTTTTTGATGAAAAAGGTGAACTCACCTAATTGTGAGACGTATGATCGGATCGAAGCTGTACAGCATATTTTGATGAAATGTGTAAAGTATCGGAGTAAAAGACAAACTACTGTTCCAAAAATTGAATTGTAATCTGTATGAAGTAGGGCTTATACAGGTAATACTTTCCGACCCAGCTTTGGAACAAGCTGTTATGCTCTATAGAATTTTTGCCAGTATCGAAGATAGTATAGTGTAAAATATAAAAGTGTGTGTGTGTAAAGTATAGGGTACAATGGGATTAAAATATTATCTTTAGATATTTGTATCTAAAGATAATATGTCAATTCCTAAATAAAAATAGATTAAAAAAAAACTAAGATAATGCTATGTCTAAAACGTTCTGAAGTAACAATGAAGGAATTATAATAAAAAAACAATATTTAATGTTACCTACCTCAAAAAGTTTAGGTAATTTTTAAAAGTTTTATTGTAGAAATAAGTATCGCTGATACACATAACATAATTTTAATTAATAAGTTATCAGAATACGTAACTTAAAAAAAGCAATTAATAATAAGTTCAAAATGCCAGCTCAAACTATCGGCCTATTTTAAACGCGCAGTTGACGCGCGTACTACGCGCTTTTAACGAAATACGAATGAATTTCTAAATACAATAATACAATTAGAATCTACTGCGCGTTTTGGTTAACAGTTGCCATTTGAAGTATGCACAAAATAAAATGCCGTGAGCGCCATATTGTAAGGAGATTATTCCATTATTCACCGCAAGTACACCCTTCTATTGTGAAGGCAGCGTCCCTTCGATCCCGTGTAATGAGTGAAATGACTTCTCAAGAAAAGAAATGGAAAATCATTTGTGTGAATGCCTCAATCAGCCCGATTCTCCCCTGACGCGAAAATTTCGAAATGGTTTTTATATTTACTTTTGTTTGGTTTTAAATTAAAACTTCCAACAACTTCTTTTCATTTGTGCGAAAAACTATGTTGATAAATTGTAATATTTATTAACATAGTTTTTCGCACAAATGAATAATTAAATAACATAATATTCAATCTAAAATATACGAATAAAGTAATTTCAATGCATAAAATGTTATCTCTCGATCCTGCATCCACGTGTTACCTTTTTTAACAAATTTGGAGGCCCTTGCTTGCGGCAGGTCGAACTGACCCCATTAATAAGTAACGAAAAGGGTTCTCATTACGTTTGTTTTCAAACCCACATTAGGAATGGGTTATTTCTGGCCTATAGATTTATTTAGCAGCGCGCCGCTCAATCATAATTCAAAACGACTTATTTCCCCATAAACTTGTTGGCACAGCTGAGGTGACCAAGGATCGTAAAACCCCTTAATTGTCACTATTTTAAGTGCACTACAAAGCTGTGGCGTGAGATTCCTACAACTCCATTCCTATCGGCTTCACTTACCACTTTTTGAAGACCCCCATCCAAATCCCTACCTATTATACAGTCTAGGGCTTCTCTACAAAGGAGAACCAGCCTTCACCATTGCTACATAGGGTGTATTTCTTCACAAAATTCAATAATATTGCTCATGGTCATTGATCCACGGGCTCTCTAAGCTTGGAATGTAAAAGTACATATACGGCTCCCCGTAAGCTTCCTTTAGGCACTCTTAGTGAGAACTAAGAAAAATAACATAAAAATATTTTAACACGAGCTTCCAGCATGACCTCTGTAAAAATGTTTTTTTTTCTGCGGAAGATTAATAAACAAAATAACAGATTATAAAGATAATCTATCATTTTCCATACAAACTGGTTAATACGTTCTAAAAGCTTTTGACAAGGGAGCTTTGATGAGCGAAATCAATTTTTTAATAATCAATTTCTTTCAAAAATAACACTACAAATAGGTTACATGTGTAACTGTTGTTAGCTGCCAATTTAATTAAAGTTTTAATTTCTATTTTACCCCTTTAACAATTCGAGTATTGGTGTCAATTGTATTTATATTCTAGAATATTCGATGAAACATAAAAACATTTCCAAAAAAAGACTAACGTTTTAGTTTAGTTACAGTTTTAGGCAAATAAAATGTACATGCGAACTGAAATTTAAAAACGTGTACATAAAAAAGTAACACATGAACTAGAAATATTTGCTTTTATTAGGAGGCAAGGTGATTTAGAGCACGGTATCTCTTGAATATTTTTTACTGAAATAGCATTTTTGCTCAAGGTTTACGAGTAATATTTTAAGCTATCGAGTCTTTATACGTTATGCGGCGCTCGAGTGGACGTTTAGTATAAAACATTTTTTCTTTATCGAGAAAGAAACGATTTGAATAATGTCCAGCGCGTACTATAATAGATGCGAATGGAAAACAAAACATAGGTAGTTTATTTTGTTTGGGACATCCTTATTTTTGGAACAAAATTTTCTTATTAACTATCAAAAAAAAAAAAATTACACGACCTCAATGCCTTTCGGCAATTGTCATTTTTCATACATCGTCTGTCATTTTTTAGAAAAACGATTGCCGAGGGCCATTAACAACATAGTTTTACTGTACCTATAAATTACTATTCATGCTATATTTGTCGAACTCTGAGGCTCAGTGGTTTAGCGCTTTGGTGCTCAAGCCGAGGGTCGTGGGTTCGAATCCCGCCGAAGGAATTAAAAATTTTTCTGTGTTCCTGGGCCATGGATGTGTATTATATATATAATAAAAATCTTAAATATATGTATAGTATAAAAGTATTAAATATACTTCCTGTTGTCTGGTTCCCGTAACGCAAGATCTTCGGGTACTTAGCACGGGGCCAGATTGACGTGGTGTGAAGCGTCCATAGATATAATAATAATTGTTATTTATTTCAAGCTTGTTACAATTTAATCTTGCTTGTACTATCAAGGAATTTAATTCATAAGCAGGTACAGTATTCTAATAATTTATTTCTATTATAATGACGATATGCAGTCACAATACAATAATTATCAATGACATGTCAGTTTGATATCATATTGAATACAAGAAAGTGTATTCATTCATTCATACTCTTTATTATAACAGCCTCCGTGGTCTAGTGGTTAGAGCTTGGCTCTCGACTCGAGGTCGTGGGTTCGATTCCCGCATTGGAGCAACAAAAATGCTATTTCCAAGTTTGGTTAGGACAATGCAGGCTCATCACCTGATTTCCTGACAAGAAAGATGATCCATGCGTCGGATGGGCATGTAAAAAGTCGACCTGCACCTGATCTCTCGCCAGTCGTGTCGGTTATCCGTCCCACTGGATTACGAGAGTAAAGGAGGAGAGAGTGCTCTTGTGTACTGCGCACACACTTGAGCACTATAAAATAACTCCTGCGTAGCTGGCCTGGTTTCAATGAAACCGGCCACCGTCACCGAAATCGGTGTGGGTGGTGGTGTGTGAAAAGCTATGATATTATAATAGCCAGCCGATAGTTGTGTTACAGTTAGTAAAAAGTTAGATAATTGTTAACACAACTATCAGCTTTTTGGCTCTAGTTGTTTTAGGCTCTGGCCTAAAACAACATAAACAACATATAAAGGCTGGTCGTAAACGCAAAACAGCCTACAGCCTCCTGTTGTACAACACCAATATCGTGCTTCATCAATTCAGGATCTCAATGCTATATGACCACGAGGTTTTTAGGACAGCCATGCCATTGATTCAGTTGACTCTAGCCCAGAGAGGTGTAGCTGGTATGATCCTACTAATATTATAAATATGAAAGTTTGTGAGGATAGATGGACGGATGTTTGTTACTCTTTCAAGCAAAAAGTACTGAACGGATTTTGATGAAAGGTATAGTAGTAGCTTGAGATCTGGATTGAAACATGGGTACTTTTTATCCCGGAAAAGTACAGTGTTCTCGTGGGATATTGTATTTACACGGGCGGAGCCGCGGGAAACAGCTAGTATAACAATATTATATTGACTATTAGGAAAGGATTTTTAGCACTTGTCTATGTAGGTAAAGGATAGGGTTTATCGTTTTATAGGGATATTATTAATAAGGGTTTGTTCACACCGAGACGATAAGCGTCGCTGCATTTTTAAGATAGTTCAAAATTTAAAGTTATTCACTGCACAAAAAATACACGTTTCATATGACATCGGTCATACACTGTGCAGCGCGGTGCAACTTGACATTCGGACTCTTACAATGAAACGTGTATCTTCTTGTGTAATGAATAAAGTTCAATTTTGAATAGCTATCTTAATAATGCAGCGCCGCGTCGCGTATCGGTTTGAACTGACCCTAATAGTATTAAACGTATAAGGCGATGTAACATACGTAGGTATCCTGTACCTCATACATTATATTATGTACCTACGTATGTACGTACATGCACATAATATAATCTATGAGGTTGTACCTAAAATCTACATACCGTATAATGTATTATATATTTAATTTCGCGCGTTATAATCGCCCTGTGGACGTCTATGAGACTGATTATTTATTTAAAGTATTCTTGACATTGACTCTGTTGGAATGCTGCGAGCTGCGATTAGCCAATTATATGTTGCTTACACCATAGACGTATATATTATAGACAAGGCATGTTGAGGCAAAATAAAAAGGGGCCAGTTAAATGGCCCCACTTTTAAGATTTTTGGGACCATTTTGACATTTGAAGTATGGTATAAACAAGATGGCTGACATTTCAAGTATGGTGAAAACCAAGATGGCGTCGTAACTTTTTATTGTATGAAGGTTTGTTCTGTCAAATGTACGAGTACGTCATAGCCTATGTTGAGTTTTGAAATCTTTTCTTACACACATACCGACGGTCTGGAGCGGACCATATTAGACAGCACGACACTCGTGTGTTTGATTTTCAGCTCTATTTTATTAGCACAGAGTACTATTTACAGTGCGTTCCGATTTTTGTGCAGTATTCCAATTCTCCAAAATATATCGCCCTAAACTTAAATAAACTTATAAATAAATTATGTTCTGTAATATTATTTTTTCCTTTTTACATTAAAATGTACTTCCAAAAGTTTGTTTTCTACAGGTTGACTTTTCAAATCGCTTGTTGATAAATAAAACAGTTCAATAGCTTAACTTAATTATAATGAAGAAAATACAACCTCTAAAAATAACCCTAATATATCTTCCCAAATTTTAGGGAGAAACTCCTTAGTTGGCAACAAAATCCGTGGTTAACTTTTAACCCTAACCCATTGAAAAGCATTAAGAAATAAAGAATTCCGAAATTAAATCCGTGATGATGAGTGAACGTTCAAAATAGGAATCACGGAATAAAAGGTGTCCTTCCCCGTTCACGGGCGACGGCTTTTAATCTCGCGATGGCAGCCCGAATACTGAACGATCATTGAAATGCCCTCATTGTCTCCGCCTGAGAGTAAAACGCAATCTCAATACCTAAAGATGGGTATCAAGTGTAATACAGTATACAATCTCCCTTGTTTCATTTTGGGGTATAAACTACACAATAACAATACACTTGTGATTTTTTAAATTCACAAGTGTTTTTTTTTTCTTTTTTTTTTACTTTGTTTGTTTCACAAACTTTCGCATATGAATGTTGTCGCATATCTTTGTTGTAGATCAGGTACTCATAATAATCTGCTTTTATTTTACTGATAATATTTGTATCGATTAGTGAAGTTTTTGATACAATAACCTCTAAACAAATAAAGAATACAATGAGCAGAATCCTGTGCTCAGCGCCAAGCACACTTGTTTTTTAAGTCGTTTGTATACTAACCATATTGCGGGCTACGCCTGAAATAAACATATTTTATTTATTTATTTTTGATAAGTTTCTTTTTAAATAGTTGTATAAGGTACAAGAGGGTAGGTATACTTACAGGGTTAGGTCTTTTGTCTCCCGTCGTCTTTGTACGGGCGCGGGGTGAGCCGCTGTGGTCTTGATAGAACTTCAGAGCAATAGCAGAGATCTTGACGGAAGTTGATTGTTATTGCTTTACTTATAACGTTCTCCTTTCTTTTGGTTACTTCAAACCATAAACAAACACACACACACACACACACACACTTATAACGCCCGTTTTGTCAACAACTCTGTTTTCGTCGGGGGTTAAAAATGATATTGTACCTAAGTGATTTGTCATCACATGTTTGAGTTTTAGAGTCGTCAACCATTGACAATACCTACAAAGAATTTATATAACTGAGCAAGACTGATTTAAGGACTGCAAATTATTATGCGTATATTTTTGTGACCGAAATCGTAGTGTTAGTAGAAACGGTGAAGTTGAGTATTTATTTTCAAAGAAAAAACAGCAAGAAAAACAAAGAAACCTACATTCTTAGACAAAGAGTATATATATTTAACAGAGTAGGTAAATGTGATTTTATGAAGAAAGAAAATAATTTCAAAATCATCTACTTTCGAATTAATAATAACTTTTCAAATATTTTCAATAACGGACAAAAGAAACATGACGTCGGAGACAAATAGCCGATAAGATAGACATATCTACGTGCAGCGAGTGAGAGGAGCGCGACACGATAAGCGGCACGGGTCGCTACGCTAAGTGCGGCGCTGTGCGCCGTGTGGGCAGCCAAGCTGGGCGAGCACGCAGCGATGTTGGCGGTGGCCATCTGCTGCATCCTGGTGCTGCTGCTGGTCTTCATCATCCTCATCATCGTGGTGGGACAGAACATGGAGGGCAAGGGCGGCTCATAGCGACGTAGGGCCAGAGGTAAGAGTTCAGTGCTAGGTGTAGCGGAATTAGCGGATTAAACTATAGAAAAAAAAAACTATAATATACGTACTCATAATTCAATGTACTATATTTATTTATTAGCTCAGACATTAAATTTCAAGGGCAGATTTTATAGCCCAGTAATTTTCTGCATTTTAAACCCCAATCTGCGGAAAAATGAGTGTTTTATGAAAAATATTTAATACTCCACTGATTTTAGGTTTTATCTACGTAAAAATTCCTAGTAAGCTGAATTTTGGTATACACCTTTATTACGGGATTGTAATGAAGTTGTGAAAAATCGACATTGATATCGTGCCGACTAAAAAAGTTATAAAGGTCAAATGGTCACGAAAATCGGTCTTTCGCAAATATCTCGCGACCTATCGCTCGGAGGTCAATAGAGGTCAGTATAAAAATTGTTTGTCGTGAAATTATCTACAATTATCCGTGAAAGAGTAACTGAGATCTCCGATGTACTCGATTCTTCTAGGCGTCGTTTAAAAGACGTCGCCGCTCCGTTACTCTTTCACGCAAAAACTACTGAACGGATTTTGTTGAAGTTTAGGCTCTGGATTAAAACATAGGCTACTTTTTATCCCCGGAAATACAGTATTCCCACGGGATACTCGATAGTATATTTACACGGGCGGAGCCGCGGTAAACAGCTAGTATAAATATATTTTTCACAAAACAGCCAAGTATATATAATTCACCAGAGGGTGAATTCTTATAAAGCCAGAAACACGTAAGTAATGAAATATTTAAGAGCATGAATCTCATATGTCAACAAATCTGTGCTTTAAAGATTTTCCATACAAACTTTCAACCCATATTCACCTCTTTAAAGTCTACATTGTAAATTAAAACTACTATCCAAATTTCACATTTCCAACCACCATTAACCACACAGCGGTTACGGCTGTGTAAGCGTCTATATGTCAGTGAGGATATCTCCTTTTATATATAGATTAATTATTTATAGATAGATATCTTATATTTAATGCTTTTTTTTCTATAGCATTGTTGGATTCGGCAGCTCTTCATGTTAGTTTAAAGAATTAGGTTTATATGTATCATGCATCTGCGACTCGCTAGCGACTGGTCTATATCATTCATTTCTGACGACCTCTGTGGCTCAGTGGTTCAGCGAGTTGGTGCACAAGCCGGGTCGCGGGTTCGAATCCCGCCGAAGGAATAAAAATAGTTTTTCTGTGTTCCTGGGTCATGGATGTGTATTAAATATGTGTATAATATAATAAAAATCTTAAATATATGTATAATATTAAAGTATTAAATTTATTTCCCGTTTTCTGGTACCTTTCACACAAGTTCTTCGGATACTTAGCACGGGGCCAGTTTAACGTAGTATGAAGCGTCCATAGATATTATTATTATCATATTTTATTACTTACAAAACTTTATTTTATTCAGGTTCTGACTTTTCTAATCATTTGACGACAAATCAGATTATTTTCATAATTAAATTAAACAAGCATATAAAACCTTCCAAAAACAGTTCCTCCTAGAAACCCTTTACGAGATTAAATTTTTTTTATCACAACCAGGCCGCCAGTCATATTGTCCAAAAGCGACACGCACGTAGCTTTTAGACGACAATTCTGTACTATCGAGATACTTTTTTACCCGAATACGGCGAAGCCAAAAGGATAGGAAAAGGAAGGATCAATAGATTCATAATAATAGCCCGGGTAACCCAGGATATATAATTTACGTAGTCGGGTTATAGTTTTTTATAAAAATTGTAGTTATTAAAGTGAAGAAATAAAGCAAAACACAATTAACTGCCGTGTAGTCACGCCGGTCTTACCTTTAGGCTTTAATAGCACTTTGAATTGCAATAGAACAGTTTGTAACAGCTCCAACACCACTTGAACTCACAGGCTCAGTAATGCACCTCACATGCGCAAACTTTGAAAAGGCGGGGAATGCCAAAGCCTGCAGCAAAACACTTTGAGCGAGGTACACTCAAACAGAGGCGGAACGTCTTGTGTTTAACACAATACTTGCATTGAGTTCTTGTTTACGTGAGTTTTGTAGTGAGTACACGGCATTCTAGCAGATTTGCGGCCGAATGCTAAGAGGTCACTTAAATTTAACGGCGCACAGTGTTTTAGAAGCCCCACAAAAGCCGCAACTACATTCTATTACAGTTTTGTAAAAATTTGATCAAAAGAAATGCGAGTGTAGAATTCCCAATTGTTTAGGGTGTCTAAATTCGGAGGTACGTAGCACGTACCGTTAAAAATTCATATTTTTACGGCACAATTTCTCTAGGGAAATATAAATGGAGCATGTAATTCAGTTATAATATTTTAAATAAATCTATTTTTATTAACAACTCAAAACACTTAATTTTTTAAAATAAATTTATATGCAGCGCTGCGTAGCACAATTTCGATTTTTTATAAGTGCGCGCCGGCGCCGGCGTGACCTGACCTTTATATGCAACAAAACATATGTGTTGGGACCTATGTATTACTTGTCATTCAACAGAGGCCTGACATCTCCGTCATAAAGCCCCGAGCCCTGCGATAAACGACGCCTACCGTCTTGTATTAATGGCCTAACTCAGGCGTCATAGGACGTTGACAGATGCGACCATATATCTAAATCTGCAGGTTTAGGACGAATATAGAATAAAGATGCCTAATATTTTCTTACCAAAGAGAAAGAATTTAATATAAGGCACTTCCTTTCAAATAACGAGGGGCATTATATGTATGGAGCCCGTCCCCGCCACTGTAGCACTACAAGACATACTTTTGAAAATAAAAGATATAAGGAATATATGTTTTCGGAAGCTGTTTTACTTATCGTCTTCATTGCGTCTTGTCTATACTGACACACTAAGCTACCTTGTGACCCAACATTGTTTATAGATTTCTAGCGGACTAGATGTTGTCTGCGACTTCGTACGTATTTTTCTGCAAAAAAAATTGCCTATATATTATGTATATATTACTATAACTGTGACAAATTTCATCAAAATTTGTCCAGTAGTTTCGCAGCCTATTCAATGTAAACAAAAAATAAATCTTTCCTCCTTATAATATTAATAGTATAGATAAGCCGTAGCTATACCAATACTCAAGGGCCAAAACCGCGTCACTTTTCTAATGATCTTTCCATTATTGTTAGACCAGTATTAGTGAGAAGTTGAATATCTGATGTAAATTATAAATTAAATTATAAATATTTAATTTTTATATATATATATATATATATATATATATATATATATATATATATATATATATATATATATATATATATATATATATATATATAAATATAATGTAAATCGCTTAAAAATAAATGACAATTATAGGTTTTAATTATGCGAAATGGGGCAGAGAATAACAATACAAAGTGAGTATCGAGCCGAGCGATTAAAGTGGCAACAAGCCGCAAGTACACACCATCAACCTTATTCCTATAGCGAAAAGGTTCAAAAGTGGTGGTGGGTCGACTTTACAACTGGAAACTGTATTCAAACTTCCACGCGCTCATTAAACCCACGTTCACACGAGCGGTTTTTTCCGTCGGCGTAAGTAAAACAGCACTGTAAATAAAACTTTGCTCTAATACAATAGAGAAACACTGAAAATTTACCACTCGCGCATCGAGTTGACAAATTGCTGCGGTGTGATCGATTTTGAACTTTATTGCATAAGCGCAGAGTTATATTTTCAGTGCTGTTTCTGCTAACGCCGACGGAAAATACCGCTCGTGGGAATGAGAGCTTACTGTTAAAACTGCAGCGTATGATCAATACACTCACGTACTCATAGGTATTCTGCACAATAACAACGGTATAACTCATGTTTTGTATTTAGTAGTTTAAACTATGGTCTTATGGAAGTTATGTTTGTAGGTAACATTGCTAATGGAGCTACTTTATATTGCAATGGAGACACATGTTATGATGTTCATTGTCCAAAAGGTATTTTGGTATATATATATAACTCAAAACAATAGGGTTTGAGGAGTTATTTCAAAACTATGGATGGGCTATGACGTACATCTGACAGAAAAAACTTTCACACAATAAAAAGTTACGCCAACTTGATTTCAGAAGATTTTGCTAATAAAAGTGGACTGATTATACTGCGGAAAACAAATGTCAAGATGACAAAATATGTCAAACCTTAACTGCCACAAACAACTCTAAAAGTACCTAGTTTAACTGTGGACGCATTTTGCCTCGACATGCCTCGTCTATAATATTATAGGTATATGGTTTTAAACTCTTTTTGGAATTGAATCTACACTGTAGGTCTTTACCAGTGCAAAGAATATTTAAATTTTTAACGTAACCAGAGTGAAGGTAACTGTTGGTTTGTGACCATAAATAGCTATTACCTACATCTATAACCGTAGCTGACAAACGGCGGCGAACATCTATACTAATTAATAATCTATATTATCTATACTAATACATATATAAATAGGAAAAGTTTGTTTGTTACCATTGAATAGGCTACGAAACTATTGGACCATTTTTAATGATATTTAGCACGTATAAATAATAGACTACCTAAAAGGATATTGCCTACTTACTATCGCGGAACAATGTATGGTTCCCGCGAGATTTTCTCTTGCGTGCACAAAGTCGCGAGCAACATCAAGTTTCAAACAATTCACAAAAAGTTCAGCCATGGTCCTGCACTGCTTTAATTTCATGTTATACTCTTTCTATGTCCACAAAACTTTTCACAACTGAGGCCCACTTGCGCAGATTTGGGTTAAAGTTAACCCAGGGTTAAAATATCATGCTTTCTCTTTCATAAATACGAAGAACGAGAGAAAAAACATGATATTTAACTCAGGGTTAACTGTAACCCAGATCTGCGCAAGTGTGCCTAAGCCCCAATTTCACCAACGTATTAAAACGACGTTTAAGCTGAGCTACGGTTTTTGATCTGTCTGTCTAGTTCTAACATCGAATGAGAGAAAGAGACCGAATCCGGGTTTAGCGCGTTCAAAGAAGTTTGGTGGAATCGAGGCTTAATCTATTAGTTTAACACATATTTGAAATCGACTCGCAACAAAATACACTCCAACCAATCGGTGGCTATTTTTAGTTTACAAATACTTTAACAATATTAACATGTTTCGGAGTAAAATGTTAATCTGTTACCCCACCTACGGTGTTTATATCCACATCGTTATCTACATCTGTTCTGTATTATATTATGTGCGAGTAACTACTTACAGTCTCCGCCTATAAAATATTTGAATTCTGTGTATTAATTGTTATCAACTGTTTATAAAAGATTTTATTATTTTACAAGCTGACACCCGTCACTTCGTTTGCGTAGAACTAACTTTAGCGGAACTTTTTTTTAACGGAACTCTAAGATAATATAGCCTATGTTATACCTAACAACATCAGCTATCTGCCAGTGAAAGTGCCGTGAAAATCGGCCCAGCCTAACGGCTATTATAGCGGCAAAGATTAGCCGGAACAAACAGACAGACGCACAGAAAAAGTTTCAAAATGGATTTTTATCGTAAGTAGGTACCATACATACTTTCATATGCAATAATTAGTGAGAAGCTATTAATTTTGAATTACAAACGGACACTTCAACTTTACATATTTGTAGGTATAGAAGATGTTATGTGCTATCTACTAAAAAGTAATATGTATTCTAACTAAGCGCAATGAGCAGAATGCCATTAATAGAAATAATTAATAATTGGATATATTATATTATTATGTACATAATTTGAACTTATAAAATTATTAGCGAATTTTGATAGTTGATTCGAGAAATTTGTAGCATAGCTACATTTTTTTAACGTATCGTTATAACTAATAACGATGCTATAGCGTCATCTATTAGCAGTTGTCGATATTAATAATAGCTAATTTGTGATATACAACGCCATCTATTGGCAAATGCGTCTAACTAGAGCTTCATCTCTGATATTTCTTTATTGTGGCATTTGTATTACGCATTACCGCTAATTGTCGGTTAAAAAAAAAACAAATGTCAGGAGAGGTATAAAAGGGTTGTCGCGACAGGACAACGCCCTTTTTCCCTGCCGAATTTTGGTTGTTCAGCTTCTTCTAGATACAAGTTTATACTAAATAAAATTATAATATTTTAACCCCGTGTAAGGGGAACTACGGTACGGGTACAAGAACTGTTATCTACATCCTCGGTACGGCACTGCTTGACTTACCCTTCGCCATCTGATGACTATCTAGCCTGTGCCACGGACTGTCCGCTCCTAGGCGACCACGTCGTGACGAGTTCCTGACCCGAACACAGGACCCGAAAGCGCCACGTGTTGTCATACCTATCGTCGACAGATCCAGCTAAGTGCCGTGTGGTTTAAAAGCCCCACCAATCTCTAAAGACACTAGAGGCTAAACCAGATACTTACGGCCTTCTGCCCACGACCCCTATTTCTTTTTATAATATATATATTGTCACGGGAAATCTGTTTTTATTTTAATTTCCCCCGTAACAATTGGCGCCCAACGTGGGGCTTTCGGAAGTAAAAGTTAAATTATAATAAAATAAAACAAAGTTAAAGCCAAAAATCACATAAACATCATTGAAGATGATGCTGATGTGTGTGCATGTATAGTGTGTGGGTATGTGTAAAATAAATAATATGTATAATTAAATAAATAATTTACAATAGATAACCAAGAAATTACACAAAAAAAAATACTAATATCCTGCCAAAAAGGAAGGACAGGACAACAAAAAAAAAAAAAAAAAATAATAAATATATTTAATAATAAAGAATAAATTTAATATTATGTCCACTGTAAAAAAAAACACAGGGTTCCTTATGTATCACGGAACCCTAAAAAAAAACAGTGGGTGTGTGCTGTAACGTTACCTGCCTCTTACACGTGTCCGTTACGTAACCTGAACCAATTCTACCCCGGGCCCAGACGGGTTAGAATACTGAGAGAGTTGGATATTAAAGACGGCACAAGACAAACACCAAATACTGGACACACAAACCCGGGAGAAGACACCATTACAATTTATATTGCTATAATGGAAGGAATGTTCAACCGTCTTGTTAAACATGTCCCAGAGAGTGAGAAGTTGGAAATATTATTACACAACATTAAACCTTGCTATGCAAACATTTTAGCTTCTTCTCCTACGGTCAACTCTATTGAACAACTAAAGTCTCTTTGTAAGAACTATGAGGATGTACAATCTCGACTAACTTTATATCATGAACCGCCTAGGATAACGTCCGATACCTTGGCACCGGACCTAGCTTATACTAGTAATAGTAATAAAACAGAGAACAAACAAACTTTTAATAAAACTTTTAGTAGACCATTTCGAAATAATAATTTTTCTAATAATCCACCTAATAATAATAATAATTTTGCTTTTAAACATTCACATAATCATGTTAATAGTTTGCAATCGAATATCCCGAAATTTTGTTTACGTTGTAAGGTTAACTCGCACAGCTATTATGAGTGCACAGCTGATAAGTCGAAGATTTTTTGTTTTGGCTGTGGCAGTCCTGGCGTGCGCCGGCCCGATTGCACTCGTTGTCTTAATAGACATCATTCAAAAAACTAGTTCTGTCGGATCGTGTTATACCTAACCATACCGACCTTGATGTTCGGAAACAATGGGTTAAAACTGTAGGCATTTTTTAAATATTACACCATTAATACGGTCCGATGTATTAACAACAATTTAGATTCTCGACCTTATGTCAACATACATATAGACGCTTTTAGCATGCGCGGTCTTTTAGACTCGGGTTCTTGCATTTCTTTGTTAGGTAATAATTCTCATTTAAACATTATTGAGCTAGGCTATCCTATCAATAATGATGATAATAATATTTCAATTTTCGCCGCGGGCGGTCATTGCTTAAAGTCTATAGGTTATATAAATTTACCAATTCGTTTTGAAGATCAATTTCATATTTTAAAATTATACGTAGTTCCTCAAGTTACTTCTAACCTCATTTTAGGTATTGACTTCTGGCGTATTTTTAAACTTTGTCCTAAATATTTAAATTCTATTAATTCTAGTACGGCTACCGAACAAATCACTTCTCATCAGGTGACCCAGCCGGCCATTAACGGCTATGAAAATTTGAGTCCGTCTGAGCGCTCGGTAGCTGACGACATAATAAAACAATTTCGTTCTATTTCTTTTGAAGAAAAAGGTTTAGGTTTAACTTCTCTTATCACTCATAAAATTGATACAGGCGATGCGTTACCTATCCGTCAACGTTATTATAGGATGTCGCCTGAAAAACAACGTATCTTAGTTGAACAGGTTGACGAAATGTTGGCTATGGACGTCATCGAACCGTGCCAATCTGCTTGGAGCTCTCCTGTATTAGTGGTGCCTAAGAAAAATACTGGCGAATTTAGATTTTGTTTAGATAGTCGTAAGTTAAACTCTGTCACTAAAAAAGACGCTTATAGTTTACCGTACATTTCGGAGATTTTAGACAGCTTACGCGACGCTCGTTACCTAAGTACTATTGACCTTTCTAACAGCTTTTGGCAGACTGCTATTAATGAGTCTGATCGCGATAAGACAGCTTTTTATGTTCCGGGTCGTGGAATGTTTCGTTTTAAACGCATGGCTTTCGGATTGACGAATGCACCTGCTACGCAGCAGCGTTTAGTAGATGCCTTATTTGGTAACTTCGGTCATAAAACGTTTTGTTATTTAGACGATATAGTTATTATTAGTGAGGATTATAATGAACACGTAGCTACTCTTTTGAGGGTTCTTCAAGTCCTCAGGGAAGCTAATTTAACTGTAAAATTTGAAAAGTGTAAATTTTTTCGGCCTCAACTTAAATATTTAGGTTATGTAATCGACGGCAACGGTCTTCGTACTGATCCTGATAAGGTCGCCGCAATCATAAATTTTCCTACACCTACTTGTAGGAAAAGTGTAAAACGTTTTCTTGGCACTGCCACCTGGTACAGAAGGTTTGTGCCTAATTTTAGTACTCTGGCAGGGCCCCTAAATAAACTGACGTCTACACGTAAGAATGCCCCTCCTTTCGAGTGGACTCCTGAGGCGGACTCGGCGTTCAACAAACTTAAGGAGAGCTTGGTCTCCGCGCCGGTACTGCGCTGTCCCGATTACAATGAACCCTTTGAGGTTCATACGGACGCCAGTAGCTATGGTATTGGGGCCATGCTCACCCAGAAGTTCGAAGGTAAAGAACACCCTGTCGCGTACATGAGTCGCTCCTTAACTAAACAGGAGAAAGTTTATGGGATTACTGAGCGTGAAACGTTAGCAGTTTTAGTAGCTTTAGAACACTGGCGTTGTTACTTAGAGAACGGTAAAAAGTTTACAGTTTATACTGATCACAGTGCTCTTAAATGGTTCTTGTCTTTGTCCAACCCCACTGGTAGGCTAGCTCGCTGGTGTGTCAGACTTTCCGAATTTAACTTTGAAATTAAACATAGGAAAGGCTGTGATAACGTTATACCGGACGCTTTGTCTCGAGCGGTTAACGTCAACGCAATTTCTGCTTGGACAAACTATACCGGCGCTGATACCTGGTATCTTAATATTTTTAACGGTTGCAATAACACGCCATCTTCTTTTCCAAATTTTACGATTAAAGATAATAGATTATTTAGGCTTTCTAAAAATAAACATAACTTAACTTCTGAATTTTCTTGGAAAGAGGTAGTTCCTAACGATTTTCGCGAGGAAATTATTCGTGCTAACCATGATGAGCCCACTGCTGGTCACATGGGAATTTTTAAAACTTATAAGCGGCTCGCACTTAACTACTTTTGGCCTAATATGTATCGCGATGTCGTCTCTTACATTTCAAAATGTTCTAAATGTCTTCAGTATAAGTCTCAAAATCATAAAGTTTTAGGTGAAATGGGTCGCCCTAAAGACTGCTCACGACCATTTCAAGTCATCTCTGTCGACATAATGGGACCATTACCTACTACTAGAAAACGTAATAATTTTATTTTAGTTGTAACTTGTTGCTTTTCAAAATTTTGTCTTATCTTTCCTATGAAACGTGCTACTTCCGATATCATAATTAAAATTTTGGAAGATAGTGTTTTCTTGGTGCATGGTGTACCACAAACTATTATAATGGATAATGGCCCTCAGTTCATTAGTAACGAAACTAATAGGTTTTAAAAAAAATATAATATACCTAAAGTTTATTTAACACCGCGTTATACCCCTCAGGTAAATACGGTCGAACGCTACAATAGGACTATTATCACTTGTATTTCGACCTACGTGGAAGAAGATCATAGGTCATGGGATGTACATATACCCGAAATACAATTCGCCATCAACAACTCGGTGAATGAGGCAACCGGTTTTACACCATCTTTCTTGGTATATGGTAGGGAACTAGTGTCTTGCGGTACTCACTACCTAGATACCGACAGTATAAAAGACCTCGTGTTTTCGCCTCGTGACGCCTACGCCGAAAATTTGGGGTGTATGTCATCTTTGTTTGACAGCGTTCAGATGCGTCTTTGGCAAGCTCATGTTAAGAGCACTGCTCAATATAATTTGAGACGAAAGCCTGCTGAATTTAACGTTGGTGATGTAGTTTTTAAGAGAACTTATTTTCTCAGTGACAAGGAGAAACATTTTAGCAAAAAGTTGGCTCCTAAATTTGTAAAATGTAAAATTGTAGGTAAACGTTCTCCCTTAGTTTACGTTCTGCAAGACATGCAAGGCAAAGATCTTGGTGCCTGGCATTTAAAAGACCTTAAGCTATCAATTTTATCAAAGTAGTTGGTTAACTATTGTAGGAAGGCTAGTAGTTTCGCGCTTTATTGCTGTTCGTTATCTTGTTGTACAACGTTATAGCTGTGTACATTATTATCTTCGACTTGTGTTGTTTTTCTTTTTCTCTTTACGGGAAACAATACTCGCATGTTAGGGCGTCTCGGATCATATTATTTGGTTCGGGATGCAATAATGAAAGTGGATGTATGTATGGGATGTATGAATATAGTATGAAACGTAGTATGAAAGGTTGTCGGTTTTATGCGTGTAAACACTAGACTAGCACTATCTTCCAGTTCTAAATTTTTTTTATTTTCCTAATTCTTCATTTTGATACTTAATTTGGTGAATTTTATTTTTCCAAAGGCCTAAAGTATTTTTTTTATATAACTTAATAGCTATTTCAGGATTTTTCCTTAGAGCACTCAAAATCCTTCGGTAACAGGGGGGGATATGTAGCATAGCTACATTTTTTTAACGTATCGTTATAACTAATAACGATGCGTATAGCGTCATCTATTAGCAGTTGTCGATATTAATAATAGCTAATTTGTGATATACAACGCCATCTATTGGCAAATGCGTCTAACTAGAGCTTCATCTCTGATATTTCTTTATTGTGGCATTTGTATTACGCATTACCGCTAATTGTCGGTTAAAAAAAAAAACAAATGTCAGGAGAGGTATAAAAGGGTTGTCGCGACAGGACAACGCCCTTAGGACTTACGCGCGCGAGTCATCCCGACCGTACGCGGAAGGGGAGAGGGACGGCCCTCTCAGTACCGATATCGACCAAATCGAGAGCTCCTCTATCGCGATAACTCGCACGCCGCTAGTCTCTGCTACCGCGCGCGAGCAACCTCACTCATCAGCGAGTGAGGAAGGGGTCGGACCCCTCAGCAGGAGAGACCCGCGTCTCCCCTGTCAAAATAATAGCTTCTAATCCGTAGCTGTCCCCAATATCCGGTTTGAACATCACCCGGGTGATGTTAGGGAGGGTCAAACCCTCCCATCGTCTACCACCAAACAAACTAGCTACCAGGCTAGTTATAGTCCGACTTAGCTACAGCGGTCTTAATCCGACCCTTAGCATAGACCCGTTCGAAAAAAAAAAAAAAAAAAAAGGACAACGCCCTTTTTCCCTGCCGAATTTTGGTTGTTCAGCTTCTTCTAGATACAAGTTTATACTAAATAAAATTATAATATTTTAACCCCGTGTAAGGGGAACTACGGTACGGGTACAAGCACCGTTATCTACACATCCTCGGTACGGCACTGCTTGACTTACCCTTCGCCATCTGATGACTATCTAGCCTGTGCCACGGACTGTCCGCTCCTAGGCGACCACGTCGTGACGAGTTCCTGACCCGAACACAGGACCCGAAAGCGCCACGTGTTGTCATACCTACCGTCGACAGATCCAGCTAAGTGCCGTGTGGTTTAAAAGCCCCACCAATCTCTAAAGACACTAGAGGCTAAACCAGATACTTACGGCCTTCTGCCCACGACCCCTATTTCTTTTTATAATATATATATTGTCACGGGAAATCTGTTTTTATTTTAATTTCCCCCGTAACAAGTTGTTCAACGTAACGGCGTTTTCCGTTACTGTGGCCCAAGCAAGTCTCTGTAAATAACGCAAAGTTTACAATGTAAGAGCTCTTGTATAATATCTGAGCCTTTAGCCAAGTTGCCATCGCTAATTATTATGAAGCATCGGTAAGTGACATAGCATCGCTAAGTGACTTAAGCATCGCTATGTCACTTAGTGATTATAATGTCAAATTCCATACATTTTTGTTTTCGAACTCCGTCGTCGTAATTAGCGAATGCAACTTTCTGGGACTATATAATCCGGAATGCGGCGGGCCCGTGAATATTCAGAGCACTGAAAATAGAACTCTGCGCTATTACAATAGAATTGAAAATCGCAGTGTCGAGTGTCGAGCTGTAAAATATGACATTGACTCGACACTTGACGTTTTCGTCTTTCTCTTTTGTATTAGCGCAGAGTTTTATTTTCAGTGCTTTAAATTTTCCCCGGTCTTACGGATTCCGGTACATATAGTCATATAGTACATATACGACGTGTCGCCGGAGATGGCTCGGATATGAAGCTATTAGCCCGCACCGTACTTTTGACACAACAGCTACCCGAGTACCTGCTACTTGTATTACGTTGTGTTACACAAAACTTAGCTCGGCTACGGGCTCTCAAAGTCTTTTGGTAGCTAAACTAGTAATATTAGTAAAGAACCTACCCGTAGGTTAGTGTGACCAGGTTTAGCAGAATCCTGCGCTTTTAGCAGAATCGGCAGGTCTAAGATGGCCACATTAAGTGAATTGTACTACATGCTATTTTAGAGTTACTCTATTTTAGAGTTCCAGAGATTGTATCGCAGATCTGAGAAATTAGACTTTTTTAGGAGAATGTTACAAAATCTCCAGATTAAGAACACAATTTAAAAAAATATTCATTTTTCAAACAAACCTCATATATATTCGGCATGCTCTGCCTAACTTACATACCCCGGATGTTTAATTTCGAAAACGTTATTTAAAAGTTTTTGGTAGCTTTTAGCAGAACTCGGACATGTAAATTGCAGAAAGGTCTATTTAATTTATTCAAGGCACACTTTAGTAGCTGTAGTTCTCTGTCTGTTTGATAAAGGTATTTAAATAAATATTTTGAAATAGGCATATTATGATTAATTTTGATTGATATAATTTTCAGAGTAAAATCAATTTTTTTAGCAAAAGTGTGACTTGAAAACAAATTATAAGATACAAACGGCCAATTGCGGGTCGAAAGACGAAATCGCGCGAGAAAGGTTGCGTATAATCCGTATCTATAGTATAATTTTTTAAGTGAATATACAACTATTCTGTGGATACTTCAAGCGTCTACCTGTTGCCGTTATTATCGAGCAGAAAAAACTGAAAGGTTCTAGTTTGTTGGCTGGGAGCCCCTTAGATATTTATTTTATTCTGCTTTTAGTTTTTGTGTTACAGCGGCAACAGAAATAAGTACATCATATTACTATCTACGAAAATTTTAATTGTCTAGATAGCTAGACAGCTATTCCGTGACAGCACGGTTCATGAGATTCTGCTAACGGGCAGACGGACAGACAACGGAGTCTCAGCTATGACTAATAAAAAGAAGCAATCGCAAATTAAAAATCGGAAAAGGTAAAATATGCGACATAATATAAGTCATATTTTTAAGGTTTCACATCTGTCATGTGTAAATTTCATATGTTTTTATTAGATATTACATGGGCACCTATGTTAATTTATCAAACGCACTTATGTTCAAACAGTTCTAAAACGTTATTCTTGTAATACACGCTTCACAAATTTCGTATTACATCCTGTGTAGCTTATGGCTTCTGCTTAAAATCTGCCGGTCAGTTTCGACAACGTGAAATTACGTCGCTGTGACGCAGGTACTTTCCTTTTTATGATTGTTACATTACTATTTTATAGCAGTTTAAAATAGACAGAGTTGTAGCAAGCCGTAATAGTAACTATTAACTAACCAAACAGTTACTGGAACTGTACTGTAGCATTCTGTTCTGAATTCAGAACCCCAAATTCTCGTATTTTACTTAGACTTTCTATGAATAGGGATGATGACTACATCTAAAATATTTAGTTTCATTAATTTACTCAGAAATATTGAGGCATTACTACTTGGTAAATGTAAAAAAATATAATATTTTATGTGTAGTTTAGTAATTAGATACTTACATATAAAATTAGTAAACAAAACCTACATCATTAGTTTACTTACATCGCATACAAAAACATTAATTATGGTAAGTATGAACTTGAACGCACAAATATCGGATATATTTATAAATATGTTCCTGCGGCCGTATACTTCATACACTTTTACCTAGGCGTGACGTCCCAGCTAGGTACGACTTTAGTATGGAGCGTTTTCACGAGACATGCGAAATTTTGTATACAAATCACAGTACCTTTAAAAATATTGACTTTTGATATCATATTTCTTCTGAGAAGTTACTCATATTTAAGAGTACTATTCATTTATGCAATAAAAAAAAGTCATTTAGCCTATTATAAATGAGTCGTCTTGATATCTATCATAAACGGATTTTGGAGTTTGGTCCAATCAAAACGCGTTTAACGTGGGTGTGAGCATACCACTTTGCTGTATTAACATATCGGGTCTGCATCGACACTTTATTATTGTAAGATTAATTAGCATAATCTTCCTACTGATTCAAATTATTCTTTTTGTAAACAAAAAATTGATCCTACTAATATTATAAATGTGAGAATTTGTGAGGATGGATGGATGTTTGTTACTATTTCACGCAAATACTACTGAACGGATTTTGATAAAATTTGGTATGGTAGCTTGAGCTGTGGATTAAAACGTAGGCTACTTTTTATCCCGAAAAAGTACAGTGTTCCCGTGGGAAATTGTATTTACGCGAGCGGAGCCGCGGGAAGCAGCTAGTATAATATACATTTAATAAAATATAGCCACCAATTGAATACGTTACTTATTAAGAGTGCCATTAAGAAATACAACGAGACATTAACGGTGGACCGCACTAGGCGTAACTACGCGACACTCCATTGCGGTACTACTAGTAAGGATTCGCCGCGTCGCGTCGCTTCACTGCCGCTTAGTCTTACCTTCATTTTGCTTACAAAAATATTAAAGGCATCCATCTGAGTATAGTGAGCAGTACCTATTTTATATGAATAAGGACGTGGGAGAAGGAGAAGATGCGTAAATATTAGACATCCCGCGCCATTGTAGTACACCCATCAAATCGCTTAAGGCGCACATTCGAGTGATAGATTACATCTCGTCCCAATTTTTTCTGAGCCTCATAAGACGCGTTTCACATACCCAATAAAGCGTTTTGAGCAGGAAAATAGTCATATTATGAAAATTAACAAAATTCACTGACTTGCTTTTGCGAAAAGAAATGCCGAAGATAAAGCGGAAAATCTCTTTATAATACTTTATAGATACTACTATTGTAGTAGGTACTTTGTGTATTCGTACACACTAATATTGTAAATACTAAAGTTCGTTCGTATGTGGGAGTCTTTGTGTGTACATGTGTATGTTTGAATGTTTATCAGGCTTAAACGGCTAAACCAATTTTAATTAAATGTATAGCGCGGGTTTCTTAGTCAGATAAAGGGTCAACCTAGGAAGCTAACGAACAAACTGTACAAAAAAAGTGTGTTTGTGTGTATGGCTGAGCGCTCCACACTCTCACACTCTGCGCCCTCTAGTTTGAAAACGTTTCAAAGTATAAAAAAGTAAAAGAAACTTGTAGAGAATTTTATTCTTTAGAACTTTACATATACATACATACATACATACACGCAAAGACGACAAAAGGCAGAGAAAATGGGATATTCTCAAAAAATTGATTTCTGTGCCCTTTGACGTTGGCGTTTGCGACTTTTGAGACAAATGCTACATTTGTAATGCTAATAAATAAAGGTTTGTACAATAATCCAGCTTGATCCGTTACATTCCTCGGTGAAATAGTTATTTCACTGGACTTATACTGGATACTTATTGAACATGATAGTAGATTAGGCACGGGATTAACACATAAACTCTATTTTTATCCGGAAAAATGTTATTTCCTTAGGATATACCAGTTTTCTTTGAAAACGCGGACTAGATCTAGTCGTTGATTCCTTTTTCCTTGTGAACCATACGTCTAGAAGCTGTGCAATGTGCACATGCCGTAGTGAGCACTCAGTGGGCCATACCTATCGGAGTGGTCAAGATCTGTGGCTATCTGGGCGGTCTTGTTCCGTTTCAACTACTTAACTTTCCGACTCTTAAAAGGCTCTTAGTAGAAAATAGTTGTGAAAGTGGTAAAAATCCGAATTAAAGTACCTATTCACAACATGTCAGGAAGTTAAGTAGTGAAAACGGAACAAGGCTCGGGGCTGTCTTCGCTGATTATGACCGCTTCACCCCACCTACTTACCTTATTAATAAAAATATTTACACCACGAATACGCTACTCCATGTTTCTGTAAAGACAGAAACATGGAGTGGCTGTTCTAACGTATTAGATGAGAGTTAACAGACAAAGAACAGCAACATGGGTTAGTGTATCCGTGGTGTAAATATTTTTATTAATCACGGGGCAAATGTTATATCGTAATGAATTAACGGTGTAAGCAGACCTGTGCAGTTTTAATGATCATGTGTATGGAAAATTGATACGATAATTCTCTACGATTTGTCACACACACGATCGATAAAACTACACGCACAGTTCGGCTTATACCGTTAAATCGTTACGATAAGACGTTGAGTGTGTAGCGGACTTTACATAATTTATTTCGCAGCTCCTGCAAGTTCATTGATTTAATTTACCTAATTCCTATATTTAGCAAAAAAGGATTTCATTAAAACTAAAAACACGGTTACGAAGAGTTACGTAGTATTACGTATTACGTAGGTCAAAATCTTGATTCAGCATAGGCAGTCTCCATAATAATATAATAACGTACATTCAACAATAATAGACTACTTTTTTTTTTGTTTTTATGAGACGATGATAATAATTATTTTGCCATTAAATACATTGTAGCTTTGTCTTTATATTTTGTGCGCCAAAAAGAAGACTCACACACGACAATTTCATTGCGTTAAGTAAGCACGCTGGGGACCGAACAAACGAATTCTGTTAAATACATTCAATTGGAACATTTGACTGAGGCTGAGTTACACACACAGTTATAAACCGCTGTTGTTGGAGTTTTGTTTCGTATTTTTAATTATCTGTTGCAATTACAATTTAAGTGTCGAATTGAGAGAAACCTCGTATTAGTATGGAATAAGGTCTTACTAAACTCTTAATAAATACGCACTGAGTGTGTGTAAGATTTACAAGATATTAGAACATATATCATCCTACTACTATTCTAAATTTGAAAATATGTGAGAATAGGTGGACGGATGAATAGATGGATGTGTTTCACACAAAACTAATGAACGAATTTTAATTAAATTAACTTTGGTAGTAGGCTTTGAATTAACAAAAACGCTACAGTTTTCTTCCAAAGAAGTACAGTGTTTCCGTGGGAAAATGTATTTAAGCGGGCGGAGCCGCGGGTAAAAGCTAGACTGTCATATATACATACAAATTAAGATATTACGATTTATAAACCATGCATGTTCTCCATTTGTTAAAACTAAGCTGTAATCTGTATTTTGGGAGAAACGTCAAAAAGAAACAAAACTTTACGCGCCGTTTTCTCGAAAGTGTCTCCGAGGCACTCACTGTGTTTATCGCAAGTACGGCAGAATATCAGTCCATAACTATGTAATAAATAACAATGTAAAGCATATCTTAATTACAGATTCATTACATCCAATTAGTGAATTGATAATGTGCAGAAAGCGCAGTAGGTAAACTCTGAGTTCAAAGCTATAACGTCTCTTTGGCGCGTTTTCATTTCAGATCGTAGTTATTTTTTCTAGACTCTTCTCTTCCGCTCATTTCATTAGCAGCGAGCTAATTACTGGTTAATTAAAGAACATTAGAAGTGCATCGAGAGGTCATGGCAGAAAACTGGCTTTGATATTACAGATAATACATTTTGTAACTACCAGTTACATATTATTATAACGTTACATATTGTAACTAGGAATTACTTATTGTGACTTCAGTTACATATTGTAATTTCCAGTTACATACTCGTATACCTTACTTAGTATACCTTAGTTTAGACGCCCCTGTGGTCCAGTGGGTTGGCTCTCGACTCCGGAGATCGTGGGTTCGATTCCCGCGTTCGGACCAGGGATGTTGCGGATGCATTTTTTTTCACATCCGCGTATGCGGATGCGGATTTTAAGAGGCTCACATCCGCGGATGCGGATGCGGATCTGTACAAAAATCTTAAGTGTTGGTTTGGTAGGGTAAAAAAACAACGAGGATCTAGGTAAGTGGCTATGACATATAAGTTATCCTCTTCCAACAAGTGGAAAATATTCCTGAAATTTCAGCTTTTGAAGTTGTGGCTGCATGGTGAATTGGAGATTCCGGTGAAGCTGTCAAATAGTCACTAACTTTTTGCGACAACAGTCAAATTATTGGAATCACTGATGAAATGAGAGTCTGAGAGCTGCTTCACGTGTTCGTTCACGTGTGGCTTCTTCAAAAGGTTTCAGCAGCTCATTCACACAATGACACAAAAACACAACATTCTATGATTTTCCACTCTTCTGGTAAAATAGGGTCAATCTCGCTGTCATTTATGTAAAGGCTTAAGGCATCTTTTGCTTTCAAAAAGCTCTCTAACATATAAAAAGTACTATTCCATCGCGTGACACAATCTTGAAAAACTTATACCTATACGTAGTACATTACATACGTACTATTACGTACCTACGTAAACAGCTCAGTTATTTAGTATGCGATGATATTTCTTAATAAAAAGCACAATAAAAACAAACGTGCGCGTCAGATCTTGTCATGACATAACAATAGCGAGGCGCATCACCGTCACCGATTCACCGAAGTCCAAAGCAAAATTATTGCTTTTCTATTGGTCAATCAGCACGTGCGGTCCTCGACATTCGACACGCGCCACTCGCCGGGCCCGCCCCTTTCTTTCTCGTCGCGACTTGCTACACATCCGCATCCGCATCAGTTCCGCATCGATTTATACGGATGCTGATGCAGATGCGGATGTCTAAATCGATGCGGATGTTCAATCGATCGATCGCCTGATGGTAAGCGAGTATAGCCGTCTATAAACAGCCGCGACACCAGAAAGGTCTTAAGCCTGTTGCCGGTCTTTAACCCCACCACTCTTGGCCTTCCGGTAATCTTACTCAGCGAAACAACACAAGCTACCCCGGTTTGCTGACACCTTGGTATCTTGCCTATCCATATGTATCGTCACTCATCGATTACCAGGCATAATTACTTAGAATTATTTCATTTTGAGATCTGTCAAAATGAAATAATTCTAAACCCAGTCAACCCAAAGTAACCAAAAACGTGTCATTCGAAACTAAAAAACAATTTGAATTGGTTGGATTATACCTGAATTATGTCTAGCGCCTGACTATAGCACCTAATAATAATGATTGAATACATTTTTATTTTGTCTAGTGAATGTGTAAGTAATGTAAATCATTAAGAAAATATTACACGTTGATTGATGATAATGATAGATTAAGCAGCAAACTGTATACTATGGCACTTTCAGCCAAATACTTTATTAGCACGTTCCTTTGGTAGTCTGAAGAGTGCCCTCGTTGAACAAAACAAGGCGTCTTAGACAATGTACCTACTATGGCCGATATGACCGCGCTTCACTGACCCACTTTCTGCCTCTCCAGATTTAAAAATAAGATAAGTATCAAATTGTTGGCCCTGTAAGTAATTTATCGGAAGCGCGGGTTTTATTAAACAATGTTTAACTGTTAACCTGGTAAAATAAAATAGGTGGGTATCAGGTGGGTTTTGTAACGACATATTGCGTGAAATCAAAACAAATTATTTGCACCTCGCAATTACTAGTACTGTTTTTACCCGACTACGGCGAAGCCAAAAGGATGGGTAATGATTATTGAAGTCTATATTTAAGTATGTTTGTTTGTTCTATCGTAGCGCCTAAGCTACTAATCCGTAATATTTTAATGAATGAGGTATCAATAGAATTTACCTTAAGTAAAAACAATAAATTTTGATGGTCACAGTTTGGGCAAGAAGTGACCCACCTGTGACCTACACCACACACAAAAGGCGGCCACAATAGAACGCCCTTGGCCAGCCCTTGGAGTTAACACTATTATTCTCACTTAAAGGTGTTAAACTGTATTGTTCTGGGACAATGACATAGGGAACTATTGAGTCTAAAACTGTATACTAGGTAGAAGTTGGCAAACCAATGCAAATTCATTCATTAACGAAAGTGAATACGAAAGATTAGAAATACAAGGATTTTTATTATATTTGAGGTCCTTACTAATAATCCTACAACTATTATAAATGTGAAAGTTTGTGAGGAAGGATGGATGGAAGGATGGAATCATGTTTGTTCCTCTTTCACGCAAAAATTACTGAACGAATTTCGATGAAAAAAATTTCGAGAGAGATAACATGATATGTATTCACCGATAAACTTTAACAGGCGTTGGTAAAACAGGCGTTATAAGTGTAATAGTCATATTTACCCAAAACTGAAAAAAACTTTTCGTGGTAGTCAGATTTTCAAAATAAATCGGAAAGAGCGATCGAACGAAAATATTTTTTACGAGCGCAGCCTTAATTTTACCCACCCAGGGGATGAATTTTAGAAGAAAACGCTGAAATACGTAACTAATTATTTTTTCCGTATTAAATTCATACGAAATATCATAGGAATAAAACTTTTATCACCTTTTACCCCCTTGGGGGTTGAATTTTGAAAAGTCCTTCCTTAGTCCGTACGTCATATGAGGAATACGTGTGTCAAATTTCAAATTTCTAGCCTTAAGGGTTTGGCCTGTGCGTTGATACATCAGTCAATCAGCTGTGCCTTTTATATATACAGATAGATTAAGTATGAATTCTTATAAAGAAAGTAAATGTATCGATTAATTTAATAATAATAATAATATCTACTGCATATATTGGACGAGTGGTTAAAGAGTTAAGGTCATATTAACCCGCTCAGCTCTTGACAAAATTGAACTTTTCGATTTATTTTTATAATGTAGCCAAATCGGTATGTAAGACATACTTACAATTGCAGTAAAAATATAACCCGCCTTTTTGCACTCAGGAAATAAACCATAGCACTTAGTAGTCAGTACTGACCGAACTACACTCATAATTTCATCACAAGTAAAAATGTTTATCACCCAACGAAGTAGGCAGGGGTCAGCTATGTAAAGTAAAGAAATGCTTATAGATATTTATTACAATTCTAAGGAGGTCGACTCGGAATCACAAAGAATTGTTTTGTTATCTTTGAGCCTCAACTTCTCAAGAGTATATTTTGTATTCTAGATTGGAGCGATCTTGGAAAATAGATTTTATGATAAATGTCCTAGATATTTTTCATACAAGATAAAACTAATCGTACTAATTACTGCTCTATATTTATAATCATGAGCTGTAATCGACATGTAGTATTTAGGGTTCCGTAGCAAAGGATAAAACGGGACTATTAATATATATATTAAAATGATAATAAATAAAATGTTCCCAACATGATTTTGCAGTTGACTCCTTAACCCCTTAAGAAACCATTTTCATATATAAACCAGGGGTATGAATATCTACGGGGTAGTAAATACGGCACGGTGTCACACGATGTTAGCCGAAGATGCGTCGGTCGCTTTGCATTACACACCAAATTTTACTTTTTAGAGTAAACTTCAGTCGTCCGTCGGAGCTGACACACACACTTTTTTGTGCCGTTTGACAGGAACATAAATGGAACCCTGCGACCCTTCGTGCGCGAGTACGTCTCGCGCTTGGCCGATTTTTACTTTTACATCGACATGTTACATGTAGTTTCAACTAGTAAGGCTACTTGTTGTCGACTTTCCGCCCCAATGGGTTTCAATTTTATGGAAGCTTCGTTGATAACTACGGGTTGGTTTTAAAATGTAAAATTACAATTTTCACTAAATGATTTATGAAATTCAAACATTATATTTAGCTTCATTTACTTTCGACAAAATATATTAAATTTGTTTTTTGTCAGAAACGAATGAATATTTTTTCCGACCCGTATAAGCCAGACCACGAACCGCAAAGAAAAATAAATTAAAACTTCTAAATGACATTTTGACGTGTATTTACAATAAATAAAAGGTTCGCCGGCATCATCTCTAATATTATACAAAGAGAAATCTCATATCTCACTGTTGTTGCTTTCTTTTGGCATATTTTTTTACCGCTGCGGTGAAACTGGAGATGTTCCTCGGAGTTTGGGAGTTCCAGTGTGTTTAGATTCATTTTTTTATGAATCTAAACACACTGGAACCTTATTCCAATATTATCTATTTAGAATCGCTAAAATGAGTTTTTGTTACACTAATCGTGTAGCGCAATGATATAAAGAGTGGGTTAGAGAGAATTTGTGTCTAAATACAACACACACTGGTCATATAATAATAATAATAATAATTCATTTTATTTCTCCTCACAAATAATCTTAAAAGCTAGTTAACATGTTTACTAATCTAAAATAAGTATTCATTTTATTATTCTGTGATGCCTGGTGTCATGGATGGCATGAATGCCTGTGGTACATCACCAGGTACACCCACCCACGGACATGCAGCGAGTTTTAAAAATATTGTAGACATATTGTGTAACATAACTAATAACTATGTACTTTCATAATTAGTTTCAAAAGTGAGCTTATAGTAAGTTATATTGGTAAGGTAAAAACTATATTATTTAGCCGATCAGCGTTTTTTTTTATGTGTTTCGAATGTTGTGTTACAATAATACTAATTAAAAAAGCAAAAGCAAATATACACAGTAAAAAAGAAAATTAAATGTAAAAGTGTAAATAACTAACTATTAAGGTTTAATGAAGAAAGTTGTATAACGTTGATTGTGACTTGATATTATAATTTGGACATCATAGAAAAATCTTTACTGGAAACTGTGCATTTTTAGCTATATATAATTATTACTATATATTTTCTTTCGTCGTCCAACAATATATCAATAATTTCGACTCTATTACGTCAGTCCGATTGGCAGTTTGGTATGCGTATGTATAATTTTTGCTTTATTCGAAAATTCGGAATGTGGTGGGTTCCAATCCCAGTCAGATAAATATTTTTGTGATTCCTTTTATTTTTTAAATTTATCCAAGAAAAGCTCGGTTACCCAGGTACTAATAATAATCTATCGATTCTATACTCTGTTCTGATCTAATCTAAGACATCAGTACACTATAATGGATTAAAAAAAAATACACATTAATTTGGTCGAACTTAGTCTCAACAAAACAAAAAGAGTAAATAGGATCTGAAAGAGTATAATTTTCACAAATATTTTACTATTCAAGCTTTGTCTTTTAGTTCCACCATTGATCTAGATTGTAGGTCATGATCTAGGTATTTAGCTCGCCGGAGGCTGGAGGAGTGATTACCACGCTCTCCGCGCTAATGACCGCGCCATTTTGTCAAATTCATCACTACCCACATCTAATTATAATCTACTTTCATTATTCAGTGAATATGTCGATCTAGAATCTAAATTTATAAAAGATATGAATAAAAATGTTTTCCGTAATTTGTTAGTTGGTACATTTAATAACTAGCAAAATTAATTTGACGAGGTATATTCCGTATGACACATAAAAATGTAAAAGTATCTAATAAGTAGGTATGGACGTGGAAAGACTCCAACTGTTCCAAACGACCGATACATTCAACTAGCTGCTAGACTTTAGCTGTTGTTAACCGCCCGGAAGATAGGTTTAAAGCTATAATTCTCAAGCACTAATGTTGTTTTCGAGCCTACGATCACGAAGCCCTAGTAGGTGCCCACCTATAATTGGTACAAAATCGCATTTAGATGATCTCAGATGTCGAGTAGACCACGAAGAAGGACTTAAGCTACTTTTATTTTATCTTTATTTTTATATTTAAAAATGTACAGTTCTTGAGAGGTTTAATTTTTTACACATAAACTAGTAGTTATATATATCTGGAATAGTACGGCTCTACTATTCCAGATTAATCTTGTGCTAATGTGCACCAATGGCTTTTTGTATATAATCTTTTTCTAAATATAGACTGCATTTCAAAGGCAATGCAGTTGAATTTTGCGATTAGATGTCGCTACACGGTGTAATTTTAATGTTAAATCCATATTCTAAAGCTCCAATCCATAATTAATAAAAAACACATTGAATATTTTTAAAACTTATCCGTAAATATAAGTAAAATGACAAGTTTCACTTCACAAAACGTTTTTTGTGTGCAATGAAAAACAGTTATGTGTGGAGGAAAACATGTCGATTAGTTCTGTTTGAGTAATGGCTAATTAGGTTTCGGCGGCCCGACTCCGAACGATGCCTCAATAATGAAAATACCCTCGTTGATATTATATTATTTTTGTTGCAAAAATGTTTAGAGAACATGTGTGTTATTGGGATACTGAAGCGCTTATCTTTAATTTTATAATATTAATAAATGTTCCCTGCGACTTCGTACGCGCAAAAAGAAATCCCCCGGGAACCGTATATTTTTCTGCAATACAAAGTAGCCTATGTGTTAATCTAGAGCCTATTACCTTACCAAAATTTAATCAAGATCCGTTCTGTAGTTTCTGAGATTAGCGCGAACAAACATACAGATAAACAGGCAAAAATTAAAAAATGATAGATTTTGATTCTATTTCGTTTACAAAGCGTACGTTTTCCATGTACAGACAACGACCAGTTACGATTTTATTAGATGTGATTTGATTGATTGAGCAGCTATTGTCAGGTCGAAATTTTCCTATATAATTGTGAATGATAAGACAATTGACTTCATAATACACATTTAGAAATATTAAATAATTCATCAGCAATTAAGAAAATAATTTAAAGGAAGCTCAAAGACTGTTGAACTTTGGTATCATCTTCTGTTGAACTTGTACAGTTTCGTTTGTTTGTATGAAACCTGCAAACTTTGTATGATTTCATCAAACGATTTTTCGCAAACTTCTACAGATTTGATGAAATTTAATTAATGCTTGGGTTAAAGTAACATTTTAATGTTACAGTTTATTCCTTTAACGAGTACTTCAGCACTAATAAGTGTGAAAAGTCTTGAGTTGTGTTACGAGGAAGTATGAACTAGTCGTTATCATTGTACTCACGTAGCTCGCTACGATGCTACGCGATATCGTGGCAGCTACGAATATGCTACGAATGTTACTTTTAATCAAATTGGCTATTGTTATAATATTGATTACAATAAAAAAAGTTATTATATATTACATAATAATAATATTTTAGGTTTTTAATCTTTACATCTATTTCTTTTCTTTCATCTGTATCTCATATTCTTATATCTACCTATATGATTAAATATCGGGTTATTAATTTTTATAATGAAAATAGATGCAGATATGAAGTGACATGAATATTCATGGCGCTAATATAATCCATTAATACGAATTCCAAATTTAAATGAGACGCCACATTTAATTTCCATTTCACGGTTGCCGCTGATTTACGACAAGCTCTTATTAAAATGATGCATTACGATATTTGGTAATATGAGTTTTTGAAAGTTGATATCAGTAATCAGTGACTACTCAGCATGGGCTAACTTAAAATTAAACTAATTATAAGTACCTTTTAAGCTTAAAATTATCCTCAAAGCTCGCCTTCGCTCGGAGAAAAAAAAATTAACGAAATTTTTCTTTTGACAGAAATATGTACGGCCGGGATTCAAAACCGAGATGCCGACATGCCAACAACAACATCAACATTTGCAAATAGTCAGCGCATATGTCGCTCGCCGCTGGGCCACGCGCTTTGAAAATTTGAGAGCGAAATAAGTCATATCTTATTAAGCAACAAAATAAAAAATATATAACCCAAAAATTCATGGTTTCCCTGGGATAAGATATTAGATTGATTTTTCACCTCCAAAACCCCTTGTATAGTAAATTTTCAATGAAAATAGTTTGAGCCGTTTTCCAGTAATTATATTAATACTAGCTGACCCGGCAAACGTTGTTTTGCCTTATAAATTATTTCTAGTTTCTAGATAAATTCTAGTGTAGACAAAAAGTAACTTACTTATTATAAGTGTGTAAGTATGTGGTATATGCGTGAAATAGGCATGGAGCGCCATGAACGATAAGGGAATATAAAATAACAAACGCCAAACAATATTATTTTCAAGTTATTATAGTTTATTTCTTAAAATTACATATCACATATTAATTACGACAGTAATACTAACAAACAACATCAATCTTTTAATGCTATAGCGTGAACAATATTTTTTGTTAGCCCATCTTTAGCGAGCACAAACAAACTGGATGGTTTACCCACTCGAGAGCATGCTACGTACAATTGCCCGTGTGAAAAACATGGTGTACTCAAATCTAAGCCACAAATACACATCGTTTGGCCTTGGGATTTGTTGATTGTCATTGCAAATGCCAATCTAATCGGAAACTGAATTCGTTTGAATTGAATTGGCACATCTGTAGGTATGATAGGAATCCGTGGTATCAATATATTTTCACCTTTGAACTTGCCATTTAAAATGCTGGCTTCGATAACGTTTTTCATCAATTTTCGAATGACTAATCGCGTACCGTTGCACAGCCGTGGCGGGTTTAAATTACGAAGCAAGATAATTGGAGATCCAACCTTCAATTGTAAATTATGCGGTGGCATGCCTGGCAAATCCAGTGAGTTCAAAAATTCTGTGGGAAAATTGACAGCTTCGCTGGCATCGCAAACTGTATCAATAGATTTGTATGATACCAAGTTCCCTGGCAACAACTGTTGTATCTTCAAATTTAAATTGTCAACGTCTGCATTTTTTGCTGCTGAAATAGCTCTTTCTGCAAGCCACTCATGATTTATGTACTGTGTGTGTACATCAGGAAATATTTGTTCAATGAGAGTATCTTGCGAATCAGCGATTGTGCAGAAATCGGTCGGTAATTTTACGTATCCAGTTTCATCTCTAGCAACTTTTCCATCACCGATATTTAAGAGTTGTTTTGAGAATGTTTCAGCGGATGGATCTTGAAGCATTTGAACGCGCATATTTACTTTCAGCTGTACTTTTTCAACATTACGCCACAATGGAGATGATTTTAAGCAAGCGTTGATCTCATCAGCGTATGTTGAACGTGGAATGACGGGAAGTGTTTGTCTGAAATCACCTGAAAGCACCAACAGAGTGCCGCCGAATAGTTTGTCGTTGTTTTTAATATCTTTCAATGTCCTGTTCAACGCCTCAATTGGATATTTGTGTGCCATAGTACATTCATCCCAGATGATAATTTTACACTGTTTCAGCACGGTGGCCATGGACGATTGTTTTTTAATGTTGCACACTGCGTCCGGGTTATTTTGAATATTTAGTGGTAGCTTAAATACTGAATGAGCTGTTCTGCCTCCATCCAATAAAGTTGCCGCAATGCCCGATGATGCAACGGCCAATGCGATGCCATTATTTGATCGTATCTCAGCAAGAATGAGTGAAATAAGGAATGTTTTGCCAGTTCCACCCGGTGCATCTAAAAAGAAGAACCCACCTTGTCCTGCTGAAACTGCGAGCAAAATGCGGTCATAAATGGTTCTTTGTTCGTCATTCATTATTGGGACATTGCGAGTAACAATCGCTGCCATTTCTACAGTGTTGTACTGCAGTTCACGATTAATTTCAGTGTTAATTAAATCAGATGCAGTTCGATTTGGCGAATTCATACCGAAATGAGTGAGTGATAAGTTGGTAATGACAATGCAAAGATCCTCAATAGCAATCAATGCTTCATTGTACATAGCGTCGCTGAATGTTATCGTTAGATCGTTGCACCGTGTACGATGTTGATGCAATATATCATCAGTCATTGAATCTTTGTGATTATCCCACAATATCTGTGCTCGAGATGGGAAACATGTAGTCAACACTATAGCGAATAGTAGACGAATTTGTATTGCTGTACAGTTTAATGCAGCTTCAGCAAGCATACACTCCCACTGGTTGTCGTCTTCCAGCAAGCCGAGTGCAAGGCATGCGTCTTTATATGTTGGATACTGTTTCCCATTCACTTTACGTATATCTTGAAATGATAATGGGCCAGTAACATTAACCAACAACAGTCGAAGATAAAATCACTCAGTGTGTCTTGGATTCACTGTAAATAATCGCCCCAAAGCGCTCGATTTAAATAAATTGAGACATGCATCAACTGGTGAGCCTTGCTTGCGGGGCATCCATTTTTTTGTTTGAGCCCATGTGAAATAGTGTGGTACTTGTGAATAGAGTAATGTTCTTGCAAAGGCACCAAAATCATCCGTACTATTACACAATTCAAAAAATGCAGTGAGTGTAGTTTTAGGTGGATTTGTAGCACGATCAATCACTGTCTCGTTCGTGAAAAATACACGCTGACCGTTTTCAAGATGGACGGCTAACTGAACAACTGCTGGATCCCGTTCATGAATTGGAAAACCGAAGATACGCCAAGCAGCTTCATTGGAGCTGATGTACCGACCAATTTGGTAGAGCGTAATTTCATCGTTTTTATTCATTGGAGGAGCATTTACATTAGTATTTTCTACTCTAAATACAGCCATATCACTGCCTTTATGGACATACTTGCAAATATATTTTATGCTCTTCACAGAACTGTAAAACTCAACATTAATATGAGCATTGTATGTCTTGCTTAGCAGAGGCGAATACGGCACCACCCAACGATTCTCAATGTCAATGTCTATGTTGCTGATATTTTTAATAAATGATTGTCCGCCATTATCGGGATTTCTTCGACGATATATTGGATATCCGTCGGTATTTGTTATCGTATCATTAGTGAAATCTTTAGGGAAATTTTTACTACATTTTCCATCTGCCATGCAAGGCGATGAACGATGAAGATTACCGCATGGACCATGGATCATGTTTGCTGTAACAATATCAAACAGCACTTGGTCAGTAGACCGATCTGGAATTTCCGCAGAAATGATACTATCGATTTCTTCAGGACGGATTTTGTCGATTAACCAAACCAAAATGTGCGCATGAGGTAATCCTCGCTTTTGCCATTCAACTGAATACAGCCAGCAACGTGTGGGACCGAATACATGTAATTTAGTAATGAAACTTATTAGAGAATTCAACTTTTGTCTGAATACACGTGCTGTAATGTCATGACGATATATTGCATTTTGGCCAGGCAATAGCAAAGATGTAATCTCTGGCCATTTTGGATTACATGTGAACGTGATAAATAAACACGGTCGTCCATATTCGCGCACGTAAGCCATAGCATCCTGTATATATTCTTGCATATGACGTGGACTGCCTACGTACGATGATGGTAAAATGACAGAGTTACCAATTTCGGCGACGTCGGCGTTGTTGTTAATAGCGTCTCGTAAGTGAATGTACTCTTCCGCACGCAGCTTGAGTTGATTATATTGTAAGTATCGTAGTTGTTCGCCCTCTATCTTCGCGTACATGTCGACCATGAATTGTTGACAAAGCTCACGACATCGTAGAATGACGTTGTCCAGGCCGCGCCGAATCATTAATCGGTACGCATAATAATCTTATGTAATAATATCTACCAGAATATTAGCGGATATTGGAGAGCGTCATATGAACGATGTGTATCAGCAATGAACTGAAGATTATTATTTATTCTACGAATCACAATTTCTCGTGTACCTGTACGATCGCCAACCATGATTCCAGCAACGTCTTCAACAACAGGTGCATTGAATCTACGAATATGTTCTCCAGCTGGTGTTTTATCAGGATTAATGACAATAGCGTGATTATCGCTTTGTAATTTGTGCATGTGTGATTTGAATATTTTCAACAATTCATTGTGCTCGTTCAACAGAGCGTCCAAGTCGCTGACGATGCGCCTGGCAAAAAATGAATCAAGGTTATTATAGTCACAACGTGCATTCACGCGATTGGCAAGTGCGCTTCCGGAATCCTCGCCGCCCATGAAGTAAAAAGTTTGTAAAAATTTATGTGGTTCGTTTGGCATTGGCAGCAATGAGCCCATTTTATGATAAACTTGGCCTCTGATTTTGAATGTAGAATTGTATTGTTGACCATTAGCATTAGTATTTCGAACTATTTCTGTTGCTCCAAACGATGTCATTTGAAAACATGAATTGAATGTTCGAATTGACTTCAGGAATACGTTAGAATCTGGATCCGTGCCGATAAGTAAACCGTTCAATGGTTCAGGTGGTGTTTCAATTTCAGGTAGTTGCACTTTTCCTGACGCGCAAAACATCCCAGGTGGCTCATTTTTTAATTTGAGAGCATGACAATGCGGACATTCCTTATCCATAGCACCAATTACCACTTTTGAATGAGCATAATATTCAATATCGGGCTCATACTGACGCAATGCTAGAAACGAATGCTAGACGCAAAAATGAATCAGATGTAAATGCACGATGTACCTGTTGGCGTTGTTGGTCATTTGTTCTGCTTCTATTAACCGTGAAACGGCGTGATTGTCGTTGTTCTAAACGTATAACTTTATTGCGCTCAGCTCGTGTATCTTCTGATTGTTCTTGACGCAATTGCTGCATGCTCACACGTGCATCAGCATTTTGTTGCTGGACTTGTTCTCGGTTCTTTGGGATCTTTTATCTCTCATACTTCTGGACCTACTTAAAATTAATAATTTTACTATTATGAATAAAATAGTAATAATTAATTAATAGTTAATATGAGAATTACACTGAGATAGCAATATGATAATTGTAAACGTTACTACTACACTTGATACATAAACAATAATGATGGCCGAAAACTGTGTAGGGAGTGAGAGAAGTCTTATTGTGTGAAGTGAAACAGGAGACCGGCTTTAGTCTATGGTATAGTGTGGCATTTCACTCACCAGTAAAGGCGCGGCAAATTTTAAGAATCTAAGATTGGTAACACTAAGCATATATCAGGATTAAACTTTAATAATAAAAATAAATGTTTATTTTCTTTAAAAAAAATTTAGATTTTAATCGAAGTACAGTTAAAAACACTATAATTGATCAGTTATCGAGCGGGATGAAAAATTACTAAAATGGCTATAAAAAAATAGGGTTTGATGATAAAAAAGTAAAAATTTAGGGTTGTATGTATTTTTTAATGCCACATTATAAAAAAATAAAAAGAAAAAATTTCGTCCAAAAATAAAAATAAAAAATTAAGGGTGAACAACCCTTATCACTTAGGGGTATGGAAAATAGATAGTAGCCGATTCTCAAACCTACTGAATACGCATATAAAATTTGGTAAAAATCGGTAAAGCCGTTTCGGAGGAGTACGGTAACTAACATTGTGACATGGAAATTTTATATATTAGATTTAAGCAATTCTTGTTTGTATATAATCATAATCTTGATTATAATAGGTAAAGACCTATGAAATTGCCGTTTTGTATGAAAAAATTTAAACGAATTATTTTCATGTATTTTTTTATTTGTATTAATCGAAGTAATCACCCATGCAATCAATGCATCTTTGCCAACGCAGTGGCAGTTTATAGATGCCCTTCTTAAAGAAATCAGCTGGGCGGGCAACAAATTCTTCAAAGGCATTTTGTACTGCCTCTCGGGTATTGAATTTTTTTCCCGCCAAGAAGTTATCCAAATTCTGGAAAAAGTAGTAGTCTGTAGGCGCAAGGTCTGGTGAGTATGACGAAAAGCTTCCAACCCCAGTTCTTGCAACTTGGAGACCGTCTGTTGTGCAGTATGAGGTCGCGCGTTGTCGTGCAGGAGCAGCGGAGACGAGCGATTGACCAATGCTGGTTGGAGATGTGCCAGCTTCTCCATCATTGTGTTCAGTTTTTCACAGTACACATCTGCAGTAATGCTCACCCCGTTTGGTAAAAAGCTGTGATGAATCACACCGGCGCTAGACCACCAAACAGTGACCATCACTTTTCTAGGGGTAAGTTTTCGTTTAGGGCATTCTTTAGGTGCTGAACCAGGATCCAACCAACTTGCTGAGTGCTTGCGGTTATCAAACAGAATCCATTTTTCATCGCAGGTAACAATGCGGTTCAAAATTCCTTGAGCAGTGCAAGGCACGTCTCGACGCGTACTTCGCGCTGGTGATCATTGAGTTCGTGGGGCACCCATTTTGTACTGCAGAACGGCAATTTCTATATATATATATAGATGGGATGTCGTCATCACGTGTTAAGACGGAAAAGTGATATGTCAAAGTCATTACCTGCTCCTCCTCCTTCCTCCTTTTTGAGATGGCAGCCTCTCATGTACGCACATGTATAACTAAAAACGCAGCCACTTAGTACGCTGACATACGCGCCGCAGCGCCCGCGGTGACGCACTGCACTAGGATTTCTATGGATTATGTGATGCAGGTGCAGCGCCGCCGGCGTAAAATTCTTGTAAATTGTGTTGCAATGCGACGTCGTTATTTGAGATGCGTCGTTGCAAAACTATCTCGCATCTGTAGAAATGAGTTACAATGGTTTAGCTAGTCCATTTATAACGAATAACGTTAACTGCTAATTGCTGACTGACTAACGGCCGGTTTCAATAATCTATCTACCACTATCAATTTTTTAAAAACACCATTCAATCGTTTGCCGGTTTTTTGCGTTTCAAATTTGACGTCTCTAACAAATAGTTATTGGTAGATAGGTTATTGAAACGGGCCGTTACTCAAATAACAACATTATGAAGCTGACACGTACTCTGTAAAGTGGCCTAACGTCAGCCTACAGTTAGTACTAGCCACCATGCAGTCAACAGGACGGTATCATAAGAAGAAAATAAGAAAAAGAATTCTTCGTAATATAGTTAACATTGTCCGAGATCTTTGGCGCGGAAAATATGTGCCTTTCAAGCGAAAATCATTGTTGCCTTCCAAAGTAATTTGGACCTCTTTATGGGGACTGCTGTCAAATCTTTTGTGAATAATCTCTGTTATATCTTTTGTTAACTCGATGTGAAAGTTTTAATTTTTGAGTTACGCTTGGTCGACCACCGACTGAACCTAATTGATAAGGAGGGCTACTTAGCTAATTAGCTTAGTTTTGATAAATTGTTTGTCCTAAGAATAAGTTATTCCATTAGTATTCTTGTAGGAGTAAAGTAAATTTTAAAAACATTTATAAATTCGAAACTAATTATTTTGTTTTTTATTATTTTTAACAATATTATTATTAACAAAATATATTTTATATTATTTCACAACAAATTATATTTTATATAATTTCTATTGAATAAAATTCAATAGAAATAAAAAAAACTGATCAATGAAAAAATAATGACAAAAAGTGCAGTAAAATGATTCCCGCGTTATCTTACGGGACACCTGAGCTCGTTAATTATTAAGCTCTATACAGCCTCGTGAAAACATCTATACTAGTCTGTCCTTACCAATATTATAAATGTGAATGTGAGTTTGTTTGTTTGGTTGTAACGCTTTCACGTAGAAATTACTTAACCGATCATCATAAAATTTGGCACAGATGTAAAGTAAACCACGGGGAAGGACATAGGCTACTATTTAACGCCGGAAAATGTACGAGTCCCTCCGACTTTTTACGAGAGAGACGACGAGATTTCCTTTTACGCGTACAGAGTCGCGGAAAACATCTAGTACTTAATATTGTAAAGAGGAAAAATTTGTTTATTTGTTTGTTTGCATTGAATAGACTCTGAAACTACTGGACCGATTTAGATGATATTTGGCACATATATAGAGTAAGCCAGAAGGACATTAGCAACTTTTTATCGCGGCAAAATGTCTGGTTCTGGCGGGACAAAAACGTCACACCTTTCATATATCTCCTTCATCTTCTTCAATATAGCGTTAGAGCATTTTTACGTTACGCGATACGATATCGCTTATCGCGTCCGATAACGACAAAGAAATGAATAAAATTAGAAATACAGTTATATGTTTCAACATATGAAACATCTCGTCTGTATAATGGGAAAACGTGTTTATGACAATGCCATAAGAGCGATTTTGGTCCGATAAGCGATCATATCGCGTAAAGTGATAATTCTCTTACTTAGTAATTGTTTTTTTATATAATTGTATTTTCAACAGTTACGATCAAAGCTAATATTTGTTTCAAGCCAGGTGTATATGGTATACTTAATCAGTCCGATAGTAATTAATTAGTTACGCAACATGTTTCTACCTATATAACATAATATTTTTCAACTCATTATAATAAACTAAAACAAACGTTGCAGACACTTCGACACTAATTTTGGTAAAATCAACATGTTATACTTACAAAACTTGATTGAAAACTGAACATAGTTATTATTGAATATCGGTCCACAGACGGCGGAGTGATCGTTGAACATATAATATATATATATATATATATATATATATATATATATATATATATATATATATATATATATATATATATACATCCGAACGTATGACCGCCTCCATTTTTTTTGAAAGTCAGTTAAAAATATGCTGGTTATTTAAAAACACGGATGTTTCATGAGAAGTAAGCAAGTAATATCACATGTGACCATCCGCTGATGGAAACGTCACCGGTGGAAACGTCATTACTTTACCCGCCCCAGGTTTAAAGGACTGCAAGAACACTGCACTGGCAACACAGAGTAAAAATATATTCTTACGTATTTTTTAATCTGTGCTGGCAACCTCGTTTTACCCGCGATTGTGTCGTCATTTTAAAATCACTAGACAAAATACTATTTGTAAAAATATATTCTTAAAGTGGAAGTTGGTTTTATTCATATGATCTCTATTTATTTATTACCGTTTAAACGTCTAATAATAAATCAGGTGTTTTGGAATTCACTACTTTATAATATACATTAATGGCACTGCAATATAATTACAAGGTTCAAGTAATCCAGACTCTAAAATACCCCACATGCTTTTCTACACATACGAGTACATAAAGTGATTCTTATAAACTGCGTTATTCAAAAAATCATACGTATCCAAATTTTGAATTCGAGTTATTCGGGGCATAAAAGCGCCTTACAAATCGGGGGCTTATTTTAACCTTATGAATTTGTAGGGAAGCGAATACATATTTTCCTGTTTTTGAAGTAAAGCTCCTTAGCGGCGTCAGATTGGCGGTACACAGTTATTTTTACAAGTGATCAAATATGCACTTATATTGATGGCTATAAATATTTTCAGTGTAAAAGTTTTCAGTGTTAACAAATATTGATCACTAGCTGGTGCCTATAGCTTCGTTTGCGTAAAACTAACGAAAACGGAACCCTATGATAATAGTAGCCTAAGTTACTCCATATAACATCAGTTATCTGCCAGTGAAATTCCCGTGGAAACCGGTCCATCCGTTTCAGAGATTAGCCGGAACAAACAGACAGACAGAGGGACAGACAATAATTTTAAATATTTGTTTTGGTATAGGCTATCTGACTTTTTTTAAAATAATATAATTGAATAGTACTCTTAAATACGAGTAACTTCTCAGAGGAAAGAGTATCAAAAGTCAATATTTTCAAAGGTACAGCGATATGTATACAAAATTTCGCAAGTCTCGTGAAAACGCTCCATACGTCGTACCTAGCTGTGACGTCACGCCTAGGTTAAAGTGTGAAGTATACGGCCACAGGAACATATTTGTAAATATCTCCGATATTTGTGCGTTTAAGTTCATACTTACCATAATGAATGTTTTTGTATATTATGTAAGTAAACTAATTATGTTTTGTTTACTAATTTAGCAAAAGAAAATTGAATTGTATCTAATTACTAAACTACAATATATATTATATGCCTCAATATTTATGAGTAAAATAATGAAACTAAATATTTTAGATGTAGCATCATCCCTGTAAGTACCGTATATACTTTTATTAATGAAGAGCTTCAAAATTACAAACAGACACTTCATTTTTATTTATTTGTATAGATAAGATAAGATCACAAGTAGTAGGGTTAAGCAGGACAACATAGAACACAAAAAACTTACTGTGCTTAAAGATAGTGTAAATATATAAATACTAGTCCTACGTAAAACCATATTTAGAATTTACATATCCTACTAATATTATAAATGTTAAAGTTTGTGAGGATGGATGGATGGACGGATGGATGGATGGATGTATGGATGTTTGTTACTCGCTCACGCAAAAATAACTGTTCGGATTTCGATGCAATTTGGTATGTTAGTAGTTTAAGCTCTGGATTAAAACATAGGCTACTTTTTATCCCGGAAAATACAGTGTTCCTTTAGGATTCAGTATTTACGCGGGCAGAGCCGCGGGCTACAGCTAGTCAGCTAATAAAACTAGCTGACCCGGCAAACGTTGTTCTGCCATTGTATGTATTTTAATGCCACAACATATAAAAATGCCAATGAAAATTTGAAAAAAAAATTAGGGGTGGGGACACCCTTATCTCTTTTATTCTTTCTTTCTCATACCTACCGAAAATGCAAAAAAAATCATAAGAATCGGTTAAGCCGTTTCGGAGGAGTGTGTGTAACAATATGACACGAGAATTTTATATATTAGAAAGATGTATTGGAAGCGTTCCGTTGGAAATCATAATTTCCAGTAAATGAAACTGGGGAATATAAAATATCGGGACGACTTATCAAGTCAGTGAGCCGTATACGACTTATATGTCACCTCGCTCCGCCACTGAAAAACAAGGCAATATCGGCAATCACACGGCCCCCCGGCCCCGTTCCTCGGGTTCCGCCAGGCCCCCAGGCCCCATAGCCCCGATATCGTGTCCCCAATATCCCGTAGACAATCAAGATGACTGAATATTCGCCATGTCACTCGCGAACAGGTTCTGGATTCACGGGACGTTTAACCTGCAATAAATCGTGTCTTAACTTCATGAAAGAAAAATTTTCTCTGTATACTTTTTACTTACTTTCATATTAAGGAGCAAAGTATAACTTTGTACAATTTGTATGACCACTATCTGCCACACAAAAGGCACGATTGTTGACAAACCTTCCAAGAGTTTTATTATTTTCGATCGGTGAAGTTCAAGTGTAGACTTTAAGAGTCTACACTTGAACTTCACCGATCGAAAATGTGTCAAATAAAAAATCCTTTTTTGACATCGTCTTAAAACTCACGGATTAATTTCGAATCCCTGTTAACCCGTAATTTCACCTGGCGGATGAGAATCGGAAAGCCAATAAGCCCTCACTTGTGATGGGCAGCGGCGGGTTAAAGCGGAAGGTGGTCGTTTGTTTTCGCTTCACTTCACATAGGCTTTTTAACCGAAATATTGAGGAATTCCGTTTCGGGTATCAGGTCTGATATTTGCAAGAGTTTTGTTAAGGTTTTAAAAAGTTACACTGTAAATCGGTTTTAAGATCGGATTCGGATTAACAACTAAAGGACATTAAATTTAAGTCAAATTTAAGTATATATAATGTATTGTACTTATGTGTAATTGGTTTACATAATATCAAGACATAATTCCTGTCTTTATGTAAGCTAAAGCTTAGATTAATTTGCCAAAAAAAAAACTTTTATAAGCAAAATATAATACGATTACCTTAATTGGCAGCGGCAAGACAGCGAGTTAGCTAGGATGTTTGGATGTTTCGTAACGTAACCTTTAATCATCCATCACAGTTGATGTGTCCCACGAGACACCGGCTTTTATTATGTATGCCACGCAGGTGAAAATAAATACCATTTTACATATACCATACCATAAGTCATAATGGGTGAAATATTTTCCCGTAGCTGAAAACAGCTACGAGTCTTTTTATTTTAGCGAGCTACTACTGATATACGCCTATCAGTGCCTGGGCAACCAAGCTTTGCTCGGAGTTCTGGTAAATTAAAAAAGACGAAAAGAATCACAAAAATATTTATCTGACCGACATTCCAACCCACCACATTCCGAATTTACGCATACCAAACTGCCAATCGGAGTTACGTAGAGTCGAAATTATTGAAATCTTGTTATACCGCGAAAGAAAAAACATATATAGCTTAAAAACGCGCAGTTTGCCAGGGATAAGACTTAGCTAGATCAATTTTTCTCCCCCAAAACTATCTGCATACTAAATTTCATGATAATACTTGCAGCTGTTTTCGAGAAACCGATTTTAAATATACAAGAATATCTCCTTTAAAGCTTAATATTAGTGATTGACTGGACTGACAACTACAGCTGTCAATCACTAACTAGGTGCATAACTTTTTTTATATTTATAAAATTAATACTGAAATAAATGTATGATAGCTTGCTAAAATAAGTGGACTAGGTAAAGTTGTTAAAAAACTCTTTTTTGGGCTTAAAAATTACCAATTTCTGTCTCGCATCTTTTCCTTCAAACTTCCTGAATAATATTCGGTTACGCGAAATGTGATTTGTATTGATTTAACATAACTATAAAACTTAAGAAACTACAAACAATAGGAAGAAAATATAAAAATGGTTTGCCTGATCGCGATAAAGCGACAACTGTGTGATGGCTGCATAAAACTCGTAGAAACATCCAGAAGATAAATCACTTTGTGTATTGAAAAACTTAGAGCAGTTATTTTGTAATTGGAACTCTCTGAATACTTGTTTTCTAACTCTTTTATTAGTTAATTCTTTACTTACTCGTGGCTTTGCTTGAGTACAAGAAGATAGTGAAATATCAACATCATGTAGCTTTGATTACTGTATTTACTCTACAATTTTCATCTTAGGATCAGTTCACACCGCGACGATACGTGACTTTACGCGGCGCTGTATTTTTAAGAAAGCTATTCAAAGTTGAACTTTATTCACTACACAAAAAGTTACACGTTTCATATTACATGAGTCATACATTGCACAGTGCACATGCGTGGTGCAACATGACATTCGAACTCTTACAATGAAACGTAAATCGTCTTGTGTAATGAATAAAGTAAAATTTTAAATAGCTTTCTAAAAATGCAGCGCTGCATCTCGTATCGTTTCGTTTTGGTGTGAATTGATCCTTAGACAATAAGTACTTCAAATAACAATACCTGCAGTCACTTTATTTGCAACTACTTATTGAAAACACTTGATTTAGCATCTATTTTTTTAGCACAAAAGGTAGTCAAATGGTCCATAATAGGTATGTTAATATACGAGTATATAATCAAAACTAACACATTAGTATCTAACTATTGAGAACTGCCAACATAAACTACGCTCTATAAATCGCAACTTCGAAGTTGGATGTAACTTGTAGCTCAGGAAGTTGTCTTAATTACTCCTGGAATACTTTCAGCGCTTCAAATATTTAATATCGCGATTAAACTTCAATACTTTTACCTTTAGTGGAATTTACCTGTCTTCTCCCCTCATTATTACGCCCCATTATACAGCGAAGTTTTATAAATTAATATCCGAGTTTCTTTTCAAGATACTTTATACCAACTTTAGAATTATATTGAGTAGAAAATAACGGTGGAAAAGGCCTGCTTCGGTGTGAAAGGCTGGCTTGGCCGGATGGATTCCCGGCCTCACAAAAAGCGGTCGTTAAATAACACGCTTGCGTTGTTTTGATAATTGAGGATACCGGATACCTATTGGTTGGGGGCTAAGGCGAGGTGAGTCGACACTTATGAAGTATTTGAAGGGATGAAGGAGATGAGTGGGGGACGTGCCGCCCCCGTAACTGCGGGGTGCTTTGCGCGAATTACGTCAAAGTGATGTGCCCATAATGTACAAAAGCGTAATTTCGACATATTCGTAATGTACTTCAAAGCCTAGCGGTTATTGCCCGCCTGGGGCAAACCGTAGAGTCTAGGTTCAGATCTCCATTCCAAATTAATATATTTCTTATCTTTTTTTTAAATAAATAGGTAATAATATATCACTACATATTTTCATATTTTTGCTTTATTGCTCTTCGTATTTTTTGTTACCCATTTTTTTATAATCTGTACTAATATTTACGACATAAATACAACTTGTGCCTTTTTCATGGATGGTTTAAATAATAAAATGCATAAATAATATTATTATTATATGCGGTCGAAGTACTGCGGAATATACGCACTACAAAATACACATTACACACATTGACGTTTCATTCTAAGACGACATTTCAAAATTTTATATTTCTCATAATTTTTCAGCGGTTACAAAATCTAAACTTGCTTTTGCCCGCAACTTCATTCGCGTAGCACAAAGCTAAATTTTGTCGCCTGATTAAAAAAAATAGATGAATACAAAATAAAATTTGATATCCAATAGCCTTCCACATGAAACTTCGGTTATCTAACACCAAAAAAATTACAATTTCAATTACATTTTTTAGTTTCTGACATTAGTGGTTTGAATCGAATAGTCTCTTCGGCTACATCATATTTATTGTAAATATTGTATTATTTAATAAAAATAAATCGATTAATACAACGCTTGAATTATAAACGTAATTTGCTAAATACAATATGTTCCTAATACTCGTGGTGAAGGACTTATTTATTAGGATTATAATTGATTATAATGATTGATATAATTAAATACACTTTACGTTAAGATAAATATTTTTGTGATTCTTATTAAACTGCGAGAAAAGCTCGGTCTCCCAGGTGCTTATATTAAAAAAAGGGTTTTTGTACTTTCATTATTGTATGATGTATTCATTCAATACAATTAATTCATATTTTTTTCTTTACATTTTTTTATAATGTACACTAATATTTACAACAACTTAGAGAAACTAATAATTGATTAAATAATTAGGTAAATCAGGGTGCTTTCAACAATATACCTATACCTAAGAGAACAAGCCTTGCTCGGTGTTAGTGCGAGAAAATGCCACGAGCGCCGACCGCTGTCGTTTGTCCTTGAAGTGCACGCGTCCGATCCCTATGCGGTGGGATTGTCTTTAAGACCTAATAATAAAACTACATGTAATTTAAATCGAAAAAAAAGGATATTATTGTAAAAAATGTTGTCAATGAAAAATTGCTAATGAAAAAACTTGATGATTACAACTGGATGAAACTGTACGAAATAACATGCCCACTTATACTATATGAAGAATTTTGTAAATTTTTTATTGAATTTTATAAGGCCAGTACGGTCACTGTCACTATAAAACAGAATAAAAGAATACGCCAGCCGTGGATAGATCAGGAATTGTATAACTTATTATCGCGTAGGGATTATTTATTTAAAATATGGAAAGCGGAGCCTAGAAATATGACTAAAAGATTAGAATATACCAAGTTTAGAAATAAAGTAAATAAATTAATAAATATAGCCAAGAATAAATATAGGCAGTCTGAAATATTAAATTGTAAAATTTGGAAGAATATAAATTCGTGGTTAGGTGTAGAAAAAAATAGTTCAGATAGTATTATTTTAAAGCATTTAGGAAAAAAGATAGTACAAGTAATATATGTAATAATTTTACGCAAACATTTACCAAAGAAATACACAACATTAAACATATATGTAATACACAATTTTTAAATAGATCATAATATACTGTTGCAGGCGATGGATGAATGCGGTATACGTGGGCCGACTAGTATGTGATTTAGAAATTATTTAACTGACAGATAAATACGAACGGTGATAGATGGTGTGGCTGGTGATGACGCGGATGTGAGTCTGTGTGTACCGACCGGGTCAGTGTATGGCCCGGTCGGGTACATTATGCATGTGAATGGTGTGTCAAACGTGATCAGGAAGTGTAAGCTATTTATTTATGCGGACGATATGTGTGTGGTATACGCCTCAAAAGATATATCACAGATACGGGAGTATGTACAGGACGATTTTGGATAAGGACAGGATATTACGAAGTGGGTACACCTAAAAAAACGCAGTGTATGCATCTACACTCGCCACTTTACCACTGTCGATCCTGGCTACACAGGAGTTGCAGTGGTGGGTAAGTGTGGTGGGCCAATTGCCCGTTTTAAAAAAAAAAAAAAAAAAAACTACACTCGCCACACAATCATAAAGCAAAAAACATTAACGTAATAATTAATATTAAAATAACTGGCCACACGTATGAATGTCTACACATGAACCAACCTAACTGTAGCTGTTTTACGCTCTGCTATGTAAATAACTTAAAATATCTTGGTCTTAAAATTGACAACAGCTTTAATTGGGCTTTACATATAACAGAGGTATGTAATAGATTGAGATCAGTTCTAGGTAAGTTTTATCAGCTAAAGAGGATACTAAATGTGGATACATTAAAAATTGTGTATTATGCACTAGCAGACTCGCTATGGGCTAATTGTTTATGGACGATCATTTGTAACATATTTACATAGTGTCAAAAATTTACAAATACTACTTTTAAAATATTTAGTAAGTAGAAAAGTAAAGGACGAATGTAACACAGAATATGAGAAATTATTTAAAGAGTGCAATATTTTGGCGATAGATGAAAAAGTGGAGTACTTAATAGGCTTACAGTATTACTGTAGTAATGAATTTAAAGTGATAGTAGATAATAAATATAATACTAGAAGCGTAAGAGAGCAAAGACTGATTAAATCAAAAATAAAAAACTACTATGGAGAGAGGACGAATAAATACTTAGTACCTAAAATATTTAATTAGTTAGATATATTAAGACACACAGAAAAAATGTCAACTGGAATGATAAAGAAAATGTTAAGGGCTGCATTGTTAAATTAAAATTATGAGCTTAATTACTTTTTTTTATAAACTGTAAACTTCTTTGAAGTTAATAGCTTAGTTTTGTTTTTTATTATTTTATCTATTGTACTAAGACTTAACTACTCATAATATTATGCAACAAATATTATATTAGACGAGCGCATCTCGCCGTCAAACACTCGTTTGGCGAGATACAAATTGAATTGTATATGTTTTTTTTTAAATGAATAAACAAAAACAAAAAAAAATATAAAAGAAAGAAAAATAATTAAAAAAAAGTCTGACCGGGATTCGAACGCTAGACCAATTGGTCAACAACACGAAAACCTAATGGCCTACGTAGCTGCACTATCGGGTATCTGACATAAGATGGCGAAATTACTCATATCTTATTAGTATAACACGACGAAAGAAAAAACATGACAAACTAAGATCCGCATTTCGTCGGCATAAAGGTCAAGTCCGAGGTAAAATAACTATGAACGGACTTCAACAATAAATTCGAATTATTTTTGAGCAGAAAAAAGCGGAAAAAATGACATACGTCTCCATAACGAGAGGTCTAAGCCGGTACTGTCGGATTCCATACATATGAAAGAGAAGGAATGACAGGTCGCCATTTCGCGATATTTTATTCGACTCGTCCAAATTATTTATCATTAAAATTAATTAATCCTAACAAATATCTTATTCCAATCGAAAAATAAAAACGATAATTCCCTTTCTTTTATTATGTATTACGAAACTGTTAATTTTCTCTTTTTTGTTTACAAATAATACAGTTACAACTCCGGAATATCTATTTTAATGGTTATTTTATGATTTTTTTTATCGAGTAAATTTACAGAAAACGTGTTTTGAAAAGGGGACCTATCTCTTACAAATATGATCAAGATTAAGATATATATTTTTGCTGCACTAAAATGTATCCATTCGTCTCAAATTTATGCGAGATATATTTATCCTGTCAAAATTACGCGCCCTTACAAATTTTTTCGTTACCGATACGTTACGCCGCTGTCAAATGTCGCGATTTCGGGTCGCGGTCTCGCGTCGCGATCACATATACCGGAAGGCTACCTTTAGATGCGAGTACGTAGAATAATATTTGCGCTCAATAATGTGCCGTATTACAATAATGTTTATACATACACGACGAGCAACCTCTCTCAGCATTCAATAGGAAAATGTACTGAAAATTTTGCTTTTATTGTTTCATAAGTACATATACTTACTGTAACTATGACGAAGACAATTCTGAAAATATACTGTCGATATACTGCACAGATAAAGTGAGCATTTGTAGTCTAATGCGAACCTCGTTCTGTGTAGTCGTTTTAAACTAACTTCAGTCAGTTTGCTTCACGTATTAATATAATAATAACTAGCTATCCCGTTGTTCACACGTTGTTCTGTCGCACCTATAAATATACTAATTAATATAAAGTTAATGTTTTCCCCGTAAGTTTTCCAATATTTCTCACCGTTTAAATTTCAGGACCAAAATTAGCCAAATCGGTCCAACCGGTCTTAAGTTTTAGCTAGAGATTGGAATTGCAATCCATTTTTAGTATATAATATACGATAAGATTTTCCATTACTTTGTAATTTTTCCATATCAAATCACACATTTTAAAAAACTTTGTATCACGTCCTACGGGAACGGGATAAAAAGTATCCTATGTCTGTCTCCTGGTTCTAAGCTACCTTCCCGCCAATTTTCAGCCAAATCGGTTCAGCCGTTCTTAAGTTATAATATGAAATATGAAATTGCCGTTCTGCAGTATTGGCCATTTCAAATCAAAATAATTTTTTGTTTGGCTAAGAATTCTTATTTCAAATTAATTTTATTTTAAAAACATGGAATTCTTTTTCCAAAAGTAGTCATTTGTTTATTGATGAGTGTTACATTTTCATCGCATTTCAAGCTTTTTCGTCATCATGGATACGTTAAAAATTCGAGTAATTATGGAATATGAGTACCGTCGTGGCAGCAACGCGGCACAAGCGGCACGCAACATCAACGACGTTTACAGAGCTAACACTACAAACCAACGCACCACCTGTTATTGGTTTGCTCGCTTCCGTTCTAGAAATTTCGACCTGAAAAATGAACCTCGCGGTCGTCCGAAGACTTTGGTCGACAATGACGAATTAAAGGCGATTGTGGAAGCTGATGATACACAATCTACGGCTGAATTGGCAGCAGCTTTCGACGTTAGAGTCAAAACAATATTGGTCTATTTCGTCAAATTGGCAAGGTAAAAAAGCTTGACAAATAGGTGCCCCACGAACTCAATGATCGCCAGCGCGAAGTACGCGTCGAGACTTGCACTGCTCAACAGACACACAAATGAAGGAATTTTGAACCGCATTGTTACCTGCGATGAAAAATGGATTCTGTTTGATAACCGCAGGCGCTCAGCAAGTTGGTTGCATCCTGGTTCAGTACCTAAACAATGCCCTAAACGAAAACTTACCCTAGAAAAGTGATGGTCACTGTTTGGTGGTCTAGCGCCGGTGTGATTCATCACAGCTTCTTACCAAACGGGGTGAGCATTACTGCAGATGTGTACTGTGAAGAACTGAACACAATGATGGAGAAGCTGGCACATCTCCAACCAGCATTGGTCAAGCGCTCGTCTCCACTGCTCCTGCACAACAACGCGCGACCTCATACTGCACAGCAGACGGTCTCCAAGTTGCAAGAACTGGGGTTGGAAGCTCTCCGTCATCCGCCCTACTCACCAGACCTTGCGCCTAAAGACTACTACTTTTTCCAGAATTTGGATAACTTCTTGGCGGCAAAAAAATTACCTACTATAAAATACCCGAGAGGCCTTCGAAGAATTTGTTGCCTCCCGTCCAGCTGATTTATTTAAGAAGGAATCGATAAACTACCACTGCGATGGCAAAGATGCATTGATTGTATGGGTGATCACTTCGATTAATACAAATAAAAAATACATGTAAAAAATTTAAACGAATTTTTTTCATGTGTTTTACATATATATATTATTATTTATATATATAACAGTTAGTATGGGAAAATTCTATCGTCGTTTTTAGCATTTTCCCCACAATTGTTATATTTCTCACCGTTTAAACCTTCCTAAACTAAAAAAAACTAAACTACCCTAAACTAAACTAACTACCAAAATCAGTTCAAGACCAAAATTTGCCTAATCGGTCTTGTTCTCGAGTTTTAACGAGACATTAAAATTGCAATCCATTTTTATATATACATAAGAAGATGATATAATATGATAATGAATTAAATTAAAGTATTAGGATTATATAGGATAAGTATGCGTATTTATAGGTTTGTTTAATGATTGTAACGTTCTTTAAGTAATTAAGTACTATATAATAGCTAACAGAATCTAGCTAATAACTTATGTACATTCTATTAATTTTATAATATTGTAGTAACGTACCAATATTTGGACAGTAGTACAAATGCTAGCGTCTCGTGAAATGGGCCGTGTTTATGTCGAAATTTGCACATATGCTTATGTTGCACTGAAGCTGTAATGCAAAAAACAATTCTAAGCAATATACTATCTGCATACACTAAATCGCCTTAATATTTCAATGTTAAATGAGAACCTCATTATATGCAGTGGGTGAACCGGTTATTCTGTTTAAATAGGCACATGTAGATACAATTCTGATGAATATACCTTCTAAATGCACTCATATATATTTGTATTATTAAATGCGTGAGGTACGTGTGTACAGTCGGTTAACAGATGTTGTTTGTCGCAGTGGTTGCGGGGGAGGCCACGCAGCCTTCGAGCGCGGCCTCGCTGGCGGAACCCTCGCCTACTAAGCCTCCAAGTAGGTGCATTTCTCTTACTGCTTCAATGAGATCTCCAAACACATGTCACAGTGGGGCCATACTGAGGATAAATGCCGTCGGTTATCGCGGTTTAAGGTGAACGTTGGTGTAGAGTCTAAACTGTAGACTGCAGGCCAAAGGCGTCACAGTTCCACTTTTGCAAGGGTTGAAGGGTATAGACACGATACCTCGATTATAGTTCTATTCATTTTTTTCGTCCGTAAATAAAATTTACAGAAGTCATAATCACCCTCTTTCATTGTAGCATCAAACACAATAAACCTTCCAAGTTCATGTTAGTCTGGCGCACGAAGGGTTCCTTACCATTATCTATACAACTAATCCCTTAAATATTTATTTTATTTTGTTTTTCGTGTCGGTTTTTATAGCCGCAACAGAAATACATCACTTGTGTAAATGTCAATTGTCCAGCTATCACGGTTTACGAGATGCAGCCTGGTGACAGACAGACGGACAGACGGAAGGACGGACAGCGAAGTCTCAGTAATAGGATCCCGATTTTACCCTTTGGGTACGGAATGCTAAAAAAACTACAAACATGCACAAGTTATCAAGAAAACTGTATTATGAATAAAATTATGAGATCTTATTGAAGCGCACTTGTGTGATGCACCGACAACTACCAGCACTCCCCTAGTCCGCAACTTCTAATTAGGGTAATAATGACTAATCGGTGTTTATGTCGCATATTACACTGATATTACTAAAAGTATTCGAAGTATTTGTTATACTTACGAGTAAAGTAAGATAAAGTACGCTGATGTTATCAAAAAATTTAAAGATGAAGCTTGAATACAAAGTAAGATAGTTTATTCGAAAAGAAAGAGAAGGTGTAAATAAATGGTAAATAAATGCGTCCACTTACGCACGTTGTTTAAAATTTGGATATGTGTATTGTGTAACCTATTTTTATATATATACATTTTTAAAATACTGTCCAACGTATTCACAACGCATGAGGTCGAATGCGAATCACACAATAGCGCATTAGGCCGCACAGGTCCTGAAGGCCCACATTTTCTAAAAGAATACAATATGCAGCAATATTTCACAGGCAAGAATGAACTCAACGCCGAGCGTGTGGGCGATCCATAATTAAAGCCCTAACCTAACGAGTTCACAACTGCATCTCATTCAGATTTGAAGGGAAAAAACAGTGGCGCTCCGGGAGTGCCGACAGAAGTGAAAACAATAGCGCACATGCCAGCATGCGGCGCGCAAGTCATAAAAAAAAGAATAAAATATATTGTATGTGTGATGGTGAGACACATATTTTTCCTTAACTTTTATGCTCGAAGTACTTTAAAGTTATATTATGGTATATATCATAAAAGGTATTATCATACTAATATTATAAATGTGAAAGTTTGTGAGGATGGATGGATGGATGTATCGATGGATGGATGGATGTTTGCTACTCTTTCACGCAAAAACTACGAAACTGATTTCGATGAAATTTGGTATGGTAGTAGTAAAGGCTCTGGATTAAAACATAGGCTACTTTTTATCCTGAAAAAGTACTGTGTTCCTTTGGAAAATTGTATTTACGCGGGCGGAGCCGCGGGCAAAAGCTAGTTATTTAAATAAATCATGAGAGTATATGTATTTTTTATCCACGAAACTGTCCCATATTATGTATTTATTAATGCTATTCTTTGTAAATCAATTATACTGTTAGTTAAAAAAAAACAAAATAAAAACCCGTCTGCGTCATATAATCTTGATGTACCCAGTGTCACTCTCACGACTAACACTAATCTAATGTCACCAAATAAATACATTCATATATACACTCGAAAACATAATCCTACTTCTGGCGCAGTCGAGGAAAAATATCAATGTTTAGAAGCTTTCTGCTAATTCGTAGTCTGCAGGTCTAAAAATGACATTTCGAGTGTTTCGTATTACGTTCATAATTTGTTTCATTTCAGATGTCATAAAATGGCTACATGCCAGATGAATCATTATAAAATATATAATCAAATTAGAAATTCATAGATTTCGATAGTTATATATAAAAGAAAGTCGTGTTAGTTACACTATTTATAACTCAAGAACTGCTGTACCGATTTGGCTGAAAATTGGTGGGGTGGTAGCTTAAAATCAGGAGACGGACAAAGGATACTTAAGTGCCCCGCCGAGTCTGTCTGTCTGTATGTTCGCGATAATCTAAAAACTACAGAAAGGATTTTCATGCCGTTTACATTCACCGACAGGTTCCTTAGGAAGGTTTAGGTCGATAATAATTTGTTAAGGTTTTGTGGAAATTATTTGATATATGACGATAATTGTTGAAGGTGTCGGAAAAAATCAAACCGTCTGGGAACTTTTATCGAAAACGCTGCCTAACCTAACCCGTTGGCGATAAATAACCAAACTTATTGTTGTATGTATGGTGGGATTTTTTCTCTTTTATAGGTCTACAAAAATGTTCGCGATGGGATAGATATTGTCTATCTTTTAAGGATTACTACTACTACTAGGTTACTTATACCCATTCTAAGTTTGAAAAAATGATCAGAAATAATGTGGTATTTTCAGAAGATAGCTTCTGAAAATAGTTAGAGGGATACAATTTAATTATCCTTATATTTTATAGAGATTGTAACTAGGGGATATCTTAGAATTAAAATGTACGTGTGAATTTTTTTTATAAAGTATATATTTACTCTATGCTATATTGCAGATATATTTGCTAAAGAAGTGTTTTGCCACGATCACACTCCCTAGCTAGTTAAGCTAGGCTAGTAGTAAAGCTAGTATATTATATAGAAATGCGTAAAATGGCGCACTTAAGAAAAATTGCTTAACCGTAAAATAAAAAAATAAGAAAGTAAGTGCAACTTCTTCAATATATAGTACTAGCACAGATAAAAGACATAGGACCAGATAAACATTACATAGTAAGCAGTCGATTAGATTGCACTACTACAAGCATACGACGTGTGCACAATTATTGTCCTATCGCGTACACGGAAATAGTGTCTAAAAACCGGTAATGATTGAGCAGCGTCAAAGGGACGTCTAAATTTTCAGTGTTTGAGTTTTTATGTCATGTGAGATGATGAGGGATTTTAAATTCGTGACACCTGACAGCTTTTTGATACGACAAGGACCGTCGGGCTACCAAGCGCCATCTGGTGACAGAAAAACAATCGAAAATTTTTATTGACCGTTTTAGATACCACTTACGCCACCAGATGACGCTTTGTGTGCGTTACGTTTGCCCCCTAGCGGCAGAAAAAATATCAAACACCCTCATTGTGATGTGTTGTTGGTTGTCATGACGACAAATAACATTTTTTAACGTAATTTGGTGTCCAATGAATGTTAAAACTTTATAATATTAGAATATTAAATAAAAATATGTGGTACCAGCACAGAGTAAAAACATATACTTACGTAGAGAGGTACGTACACCTTTCATAGAACGATTGAAATTTTGACAGAGTCGTCACAGAAAATGGAGGTAAATTAAACTAAGTCCAGCGGGAGTGTACGGTTATTGCGAAAGTTTGATTGGTACACTCGGTTCAGTTATATAGCTGTCTAGCTGATCCTGCCTTTAATCTGTGTACCAGTGGGTATTTTAGACCTGTCGGTTTTCATCTGCAAGCCTTTTGATTTCCGCCTGCAAGCGTTTTACTTTTAGTATTTAACTATAAGCGAAGGCGGATAATTTCTCCACCCGATTAAACGTCTAGTGACTCGGAGCAAGATAAAACTGAATTCTGTTGATTGCGCACGAAATGGACACTAGATTATGGCGATTAATAATATTCCTCGAACAACTCAAAGACTGAATAAGTTTGCGATATCGAATTTCACATCTTTTTCACACTGGTGCCACACTAACGATTTAGTTACGATGTTTAGTTTAGTAGTAGTAGGTTATCATCATCGTATAGATTAATACGTTAAGCAAAAACTTTCAGTATCTACTGTTTTAAGAGAATTAATAGCAATAAGAATTAATATCTATGGGCGCTTCACAGCACGTCAAACTGGCCCCGTGCTAAGTACTCGAAGACTTTGTGTTACAGGAAGTAACGTAATAGATATTAATTATTTAATACTTTTCTTACATATATTTAAGATTTTAATTATATTATACACATGTTCAATGCACACACATGACCCAGGAACACTGAAAAACTTTTTTCCTTTCGGCGGGATTCGAAACGATCGCTCAACCACTCAGAGGTCGTCGAGGATTGTGCGAACGGACTACAGAGGAGTATGATATTTGGCACAGTTAAAGTTTATGAGGAGAGAGGTGTGAAGCAAGCTTAAATGTTTGTAAATAATGCTTAGACATACATAAAATAAATAAAACTAACACACACTATCTCAGATGATTAACACACACGTTGCTTGTTGTCAATCTGTCACACAATGCTTAGACATACATAAAATAAATAAAAATAGCACACACTACCTCAGATGATTAACACACACGTTGCTTGTTGTCAATCTGTCACACAATGCTTAGACATACATCAAATAAATAAAAATAACACACACTATCTCAGATGATTAACACACACGTTGCTTGTTGTCAATCTGTCACACAATGCTTAGACATACATCAAATAAATAAAAATAACACACACTATCTCAGATGATTAACACACACGTTGCTTGTTGTCAATCTGTCACACAATGCTTAGACATACATCAAATAAATAAAAATAACACACACTATCTCAGATGATTAACACACACGTTGCTTGTTGTTAATCTGTCACACAATGCTTAGACATACATCAAATAAATAAAAATAACACACACTATCTCAGATGATTAACACACACGTTGCTTGTTGTCAATCTGTCACTTTTTTTTACTATTAGGCAAAAGAAAATTGTAAAGTTCCAAATTAACCCTCTGCGCCTGACGAGGCTCAATTATTGCGATTGTACTGCGGTGGTAGTACGCGAGACGCCATTTTAACAGTAAAAATTTTCATAGAATTAAATTATTCAGTTATTTTATTTATACCAGATAAAATAACTGCATAATTTAATTCTATAGATAATTAGATTTTTAGCCTATTTTCTATGTTAAATGAGCTTGAAATAAAAAAAATAATTTGTATTTTCAACATTAAGTAGTTTTTATTGACTTCTCACAAATCAGTCTATTAATCTCCCCATTAATATTAATGACATAAAAAATAACAAAATCAACTTTTTTAAAATTTAACTTAAAACATTTTAAAAACTAACAATTACAATAATCAGTCTAGGAAACATGAGATCTATTCATTGGTTCAATTCAAAATTAGAAACTTTCAAAATCACAGCTTTGTTTGACTATTGATCACATAGTGGCTTAGAGCACTGAAGGCAAATTGGGTTCGAACAATCACAGCAACAATATTTAGTTTGTATTTTTATCCTTGTTGGACAAAAATAAATAGTTTTCTGCCACTTGGTGGAACAGACCGAACTACTGGCGGTGGTGGGGGGGATATCCTTACCTAAAACCCTAGTGATAGTCATGCCTAACTCCCTTGGCAATCTTTCATTGTATACTCGGGTTTTCATATGATTCAGCACTAAGTCTCTTGCCATCTACGAGTATTTATCTATCTATATATATAAAAGGCAAAGCTGATTGACTCAACACGCAGGCCAAACGCTTAAGGCTAGAGATTTGAAATTTTGCACACGTATTTCTTATATGATCTTACTAAGACAGGATTTTTCTAAATTCAGTCCCCAAGGGGGTAAAATAGGGGATTAAAATTTGTATGAAACTTTTTATTCCTATGACATATTTGCATGAAATTTGTATGTATTGAGTACAGAAAAATTATGAATTACGTACTTCAGCGTTTTCTAAAATTCAGCCCCCAGGTGGGTAAAATAGGGGATGAGAGTTTAAAACCTAATTTCACGCGGGCGAAGCCACGGGAAATTAATGCTAGTATTCAATAAAAAGTTACTCTTCTCATTTTGTCATCACTCTCAGCACAGCTTTGATATAACACAATGATGTCCTCTTCAATGTCTTGGATTTCTAGCTCAAAAGTCGGATCTTCATCTTCATCATCAATATCGCTAAACTCATGTTCACTTTCGTCTTCCAACCACTATATTATTCGATCTTCTTGACCTAGAAAAACTCCAGCCGAAGTTCTCTTTCGAGCAGAAGAAGTGTTTGGCATAGGGTTGTTACTTGAGTCACCCATCTAAAAAACAAGTTTCCTTTTAAAAAATATAAATAATACTAATCTTTCCTCATTATAATATTAGTATTTAGGTATGCGTATATACAATTAATTGAGGTAAATAAAATCAAATTTTGATACATATCGCAACATCAGTACATAAGTTTGGATTATCTTTCGAAAACGTTTGTGGTTTGTATTATGTTGCGCTATATACATATATCAACATAATACAAACCACAAACTTATTTACTGATGTGGTTGTTTAGGAGACGTCTGAAAATATAACGATTTTCCTTAGGTGGTAGTAAAGTAGACACAGTACTTGCCACTGATGTGGTAGTCTCGTGGACACCTTCTGCCCGCTACGTACACGTGTGCTCGCTACAACCGCTTCGCGCGCACTGACCGATGCCTGAGGTCACTAGAGTAAGGTACTAAGAGCAGCGGCGCTTAAATTTTAAAAAGTGCCGGTAATAAACCAAATTTTATATTTCGCGGTGTCTGTTGGACTACCACGTCAGTCGCAGAGGGTTGAAAATTATAATATGAATTATTATGTGCGAATTTCTACCACAGGGCGACCTCTATTTTCGGTAATTAAGTATTATATGATTATTATAACGAGCGCCAGCGATTCGTCGTAGCTGTACCGAAAATCAACAACCTATTTTCCACGATTTTAAGAAATATGAATACTAATCAAATTATGGACATAATTAAAATATGAAACGAAATAAAAGCTGTAGCTCGTTTACAGGAGCTCTTAATAATATTATAAAGGTATTGAACATGATAGTAAAAGGTTGGATTCTCAGGGGACAGGCCTTCGCATTGTATTTGTTTTGGCCAACGTGTTTATTAAATTACATATCTATAATTGGGTATTTTCCTACTTGTAAGAATTTAGTTTTTTTAATAAATTAAGAAATAATTAGGTATAACAACTTGATAAAGTTGAAAAAGTAAAAAGATTTAGGATTTTATGTGTAGTTTTGTAATTAATTATATTCATTTCTAAGGCACAAAAAAGTTGAACTATTTTTTTAAACATTAGTGTATAAAACCTACATAATTAGTTTACTTACATCAAATACAAAAAGATTTACTATGGTATGTATCAACATAAATGCGCAAAATTACGAGATATCAGAAATTTTGTGCATACGGCCCATAAATTTCGTAGCAACTTACTAGCGTATGACGTCTACTACTAGTACGACTTTTATATGGGGCGTTTTCACGAAATTCACAAAAGTGCTTCAAACAATCCGCAATATCTTTGAAAATTTTGACCAGTTTACAAAAGGAATAGTATACTAACAGAGCACTATTCATTTATGTAATAAAAAAATACAGGAGAATACCGTATTTGGAAGATTTTGGTAGCGAATATAGACCTTCTATAACTCTATACCTAAGGATCAGTTTGCCTCTATATACCTGAACACAAAAAATAATATCAATAGTTATTAAAATAATAATTAGGAACATATTAAAATTACAAAAATCTGTTAAAGAAAACATTTTACCAAGATCATAAAATATAATATTTAGATTATTATTACAGGCGTTTTCTAGTGGCACATATTTTTACCCAGATATAAATTGCATATTAAATTATTTTACCCTAACAATAACTTAAGGTAAACAGTAGAGAATATCCTAAAGGATGCTTAGTTTTCGATAGTCCTAGTCCACAGATTTTGACGACCTCCGTGGCCCAGTAGTTAGCGCGTTGGCGCTCAAACTGGAGGTCGCGGGCTCGAATCCCGCTAAGGGAACAAAAAGTTGTCTGTGTTCCTGGGTCATGAATGTGTATTAAATATGTATATATTATATAATAAAAATCTTAAATATATGTATAGTATAAACGTATTTAATATACTTCCCGTTGTCTGGTACTTGTAACACAAGTTTTATGGATACTTAGCACGGGACCAGATCGACGTGGTGTGAAGCGTCCATAGATATTATGATCACTATAGATACTTATCTTTATTTTCGTTGTCGTAGAGTGCGACCGCACGTTCGTGAGCCGTGGCGGCGGCAGCAACGGCACGTTCAGCGCTCCCGAGCTGAGCAATCCGCTCAACCAGACGCGCCAGTGCCTCTACACCTTCCTCGCCGCGCCTGGCCAGCGCGTGCTTGTCGAGTTCCGCACCTTCGACCTGCGGGGCAAGCCGCCCGAGTACGTATACACCACACACCGGTGACGTCACACCGCCTTACCCACCTGTACTACACCTGCCTCGCCGCGCCTGGCCAGCGCGTGCTTGTCGAGTTCCGCACCTTCGACCTGCGGGGCAAGCCGCCCGAGTACGTATACACCACACACCGGTGACGTCACACCGCCTTATCCACCTGTACTACACCTGCCTCGCCGCGCCCGGCCAGCGCGTGCTCGTCGAGTTCCGCACCTTCGACCTGCGGGGCAAGCCGCCCTAGTACGTACACACCACACACCGGTGACGTCACACCGCCTTACCCACCTGTACTATACCTGCCTCGCTGCGCCCGGCCAGCGCGTGCTCGTCGAGTTCCGAACCTTTGACCTGCGGGCCAAGCGCCAGAGTACACAGAGTACTACAGTCAAATGACACCAATAACTCAGCCGCACACAACAGCATAATTAGTACTTTCGCGCGCCGAAGTTGTCACGCGCTATTAGGTAATCTAGAAGTAGATTGCCTTCGCCTCGTGCCGATTGGCAGATTTTTTTACAAACTTATTGGCACGCAAATCAAGATGCGGCGCGTGAGTGAGTTATCTCGACTTTCGCGTCTGAAAACTATTGAGATAGGAGGGATGTAGATAATTCCAGGTGTTTGTAGCTATATTTTTTCTTCATATTAAGCTGATCCAAGTCTAAGATTTATAGACCAAAAAGTAAGGTTTGTAGTCAATTATTACAAGTCGAAATAACACAACCTACGCAAACATAAAATCCCGTGACTAAGCTTCGCAATATATGTTTACTGTCTGAGTTAATATATTTATGAATATGTTAAGCAAATGGTATTAATATTAGAAGCACGTTGTTGTTGAAATATGTTTAACGGAATTTCATATGGTGGTGAGACGCGTGAGTGACCCCGACTCAATATTGTAATGTAACGTCGGTATTATACTTTAGATAGTACTTACTGGCGCCTATCGTTTGCTTTTAATTCTCTTTTAAGTTATCATCATATTTACGTATGTCTGAATAATTCATTTCATGTCTTACAGCCAAAACATATTGTTCGCACGAAGATTTTAGCTTCAGAGTTATCGTTAGACTCAACTCGATTAAGACTGGACTTTTTCATTAAATGATCTTAGACCAAATAAAAAGAGAAAACAGAGCTTTGTCAAACAAAAACTGAGACTGGTTTTTACTCGACTACGGCGAAGCCAAAAGGAAGAGTAACGATTTCGGGAGTCTATGTATGTACATATGTAAGTTTGTACCACCGTAGCGCCTAAACTAGTGATCCGATTTTACGAATGAGGTGTCAATAAATTCGTAATAATAGCCCGAGTAACATAGGTCTTATAAGGTAAGGCGTAGTTTTGTTACATGTGTGTTCGTAAAAGTGTGTAATTACACGGCGAGGCGTAGTTTAGACCGGCCTCTATGTGTGGTTGGCAAAACTCGGGCTACATTTTTTTTGGTCTGAGTAAACGACCAGACTTATTAGTAATTTCATATTATCTTGTATCTACTCGTAGTATTGACGTACGTTGAAATATTTCCAAAAACCTCCAAAAACATGACTACCACAATTAGCACGGAAAATACTTTCGCCATCAATAAATTGTATTAAACGTTTGTTTGTTATTTGCAGTGGCGCGGCGGTGGGGGAGCTGCCAGCGTAAGTAGAGCCCTGACACACAAATACAGACCTGACACATTCTCTTCACAAAACACAGCGTTATAGGCCGGGAGAGAGGTCAAAATACAATTGCTAACCTCATTTCCCTGGGAGTCCGACTGATTTATTCATGATCGGTATTTCGGTCCTAATAGTGGTATAGTTATTTGAGATTTGAAATGTTTATTTTTATCCGATACTTGTGATTGGCTTTTGCTGTGGTAAAGAAACTTTTATATAAATCTGTCTATTATCATAATTCGTATATGTGTTAAAGTACTTGCCTAACATTTTTTCATAAAGAATTGTAATTCTCTATGAAAAAATGTTAGGAAAGTAATTACTACTACATTAAATGAAAACTTACTTGTCATTACTACATTAAATGAAATATTCTATTTTAATAAAATTCGGTGACCAATATAGTTTACTGGATATAAACCATTTATAAGTGATCCAAATACCGATGCCTAATTCATGCTGAAATGCCTGAAAAGAATATATCCAGCGTGTCCGTTGTCATTACTATAATAATTGTATAATTATTATACCTAGTGGCATTAATATATAATTTAACGGGCTTGCAAATAAGGGTCCGTGATGCAAATAAGTGTTAATATGGACTTATATTTAAGTATCCGTAGTATTTGTAAGCAATGACACTCAAGTACACAAACCTACTCACAATAAATAATTAATTGTCGCGAATGCACTTCATACACATTCTCGTACAGATGTATGCACGAATACATGAACATATTTTATGCGCGATTACACAGACATATTCCCCTGCACAAGTGCATACATAATTACATGGACATATTATATACAGATGCATGCACGAGTACATGGACATATACTCGGAGATGGCGAGCCTGGAGGCGGGCGAGCTGGTAAACTCGGCGTTCGGCGGCCGCTACTGCGGGCCCATCCCGCCGCGCCGCCGCGTGTCGCTGCACCGCGCGGTTGCGCTGGCCTTCTTCACGGACCACGCACACACGCCGCCCACGCTCTTCACCGGGACTTATCAATTTATAAATGCCTGTACGTATCCTTATTCACTATAGGATTTGAAAAAACGCGCTTCTATTGTTCGGCGGAAACGGAGAGACTGTAGTAATCGCGCGCGCTACTTTACATACATTTAAAGTTGTCAAACCGGCTACACCGAACCCGTAGTCGGTGGCCTGTACGCGCAGATCTTAATTAAATTAGGAATACGACCACTACTCATTGGTCAATTAGGAATCTTAATTGCTAAGCTAATCTGAGGCTGGGACTATATGATCCGGAATCTGGCGGGCCCGGGAAAATTCAGAGCACTGACATAGAAGTCTGCGCTAATATAACAGAGCTTAAAATCAAACACACGAGTGCCGAGTTGTCAGATTTGACATTGACATTTGACTTGATGCTTGCGTGTTAAAGAAAAGATTTTATTGTTTGCATTGAATACGCTCTGAAACTACTGGGCCGATTTTGATAAAATTTGACACAGATATATAATGGATCACAGGATATAGGCTACTTTTTACGCGGCAAAATGTACGATTCCTACGGAATTTTCTATCGTGGAATCGTGGACAACATCTAGTTTATATTAAAATTTATATTGTTTAAAAATTAAAAAAAATTATAATCAATAAATAATTATAGAAGCTAGAAGAGCGGACAGACAGACAGACAGACGGATGGACGGGGCGAAACTATAAGGGTTCATTGAGTATTGAAATAATTAATTTATTTAGTAAAATAAAACAAACTGTAAATAAAGTCAGTAAAATGAGGATTAAATTTCGAGACGGCAGCGTTCAGTTTTATTGGAAAAGTTCGCCACAATTACGGAGCGCCGGATGTGTGTGCAGTTAGTAAATATACTCGCTCACAGTCACAAGCTTAGATCATTATATATGATTCTGTAATATGGTATATATAATATAATAAAATCATCAAATCGTTTAGAAATATCATGCATATTTTACATACATGATGTTCAGATTTGATTACTATTTCATGGAAGTCTAAAGTAAAAATGTTCATTTAAAAAAAAAAAATTGTTAACGACCTAATTCATTTCTCTCCTTTAAAGTATTAAAGTCACAATTAAAATAAATTAATTTTCAAATAACAAAGAACGCTGCAGTTTCGTAGCGCTACGAACTACGATGTCTACGCCGTAGAGCTACCATCTACGCGAGTTACGACTACATGCTACGCGGATCCCGTACTTAGCAAAATCTCTAAAAAATTCCTATAAAATGTATATTCAAGAGGTAAGGGTCAGCTCACACCGAAACGCAACGCGACGAGACCTGCATTTTTAAGGTAGCGATTCAAAATTGAACTTTATTCACTACACAACATAGATGACGAACTCTGTGGTTAGTGCGTCGGCATGGCATTAGCCGGAGGTCGCGGGTTCAAATCCCGCTGAAATAACAAAAAGTTTTTAATGTTCCCGGGTCATGGGTGTGTATGAATATGTGTATAATAAAAATCTTAAATATATGTATAGTTTAAAATTTATTAAATATATAAGACAAGTTCTTCGAGAACTTAGTACGGGACCAGATTGACTTGGTGTGAAGCGTCCATAGATATTATTATTATTGTAGAGTACAAAATGTATGTATGTAGCGGAGTTCGAGGTGGGCACGCCAGTACCCAACACGCTGTGCTCGTTCATGATCGAGGCGGGCAAGCGGCGCACGGGGCTGCTGCTGTCACCTACGTACCCCGGCATCTACCCCAAGGACCTGACGTGCCACTATCAGTTCGTGGGCGCGCCCGGACAGCGCATCCGCCTCGAGTTCCGCGACTTCGACCTGTTCTTCGGCGGGCCGCAGTGAGTCAACACAGCACTTACAATGAGGAATATGTTTATTTTACGAAAGGAAACATAAATATTGACCGCAAAATGCAAAAAGTACAGTAATCTGTTGATATTATTACGTACTTTTCGAAAAGCCCATAAAAAAGTACTTATGCATATTCCTGTATCATAAGAGACGATATATTTTTATTGAAGTATGCCCTTGAAGTAAGCCCTTGAAGTAAGCCCTTGAAGTAAGCCCTTGAAGTAAGCTCTTGAAGTAATCACTTGAAGTAAGCAATTACTGTTGCTCAAAGTCGACTCTAAAACTATCTTACTGCAAATAACTATTCTTAAGTGCTTTTACACACGTGACGCCGCAGCCGCCGCCGCCAAGGTGCCACTGATCTAGGTTTTTAATGGATTTTTCCGCGAAGACGCCGCTGTGGCGTTTCACCGCCGGCGCTGCCACACACAATCCACACAAATCCTAGTGCAGCGGCGCGGCGCCGCGGTGCTGCGGCGCGGTTAGATGATTGTACTGGTCATGTAATACCACAAACCGTATTTATATACACCTTACCATTCATTCGACTCACTAAAGGCACGATATTCAACGGAAATTTAATATTCAAACCAGAGGGCTTAACAACATGCCATCGTTAATTACAATGACGATCTTCGAAATTGAAAATACGGGATTGACATAACGTTCGCTAAGTGACAGAGCGCGCGATACGTCAATACCATACATTTTTGATTCCGAACTTGGCTAAAGGGCCAGACATTAATAATTACCACTTCATATGCAGCCGCCCATTACACTGATTGCACTTGTATCAGTCAATCTCTTCCTAAAGTGCCACATTAACCCCATAATGTAACCACTTATCGCAGCTGCCCATTCGACTGGGTGCGCGTGTACGACGGCGCAGACAACACGTCGGCAACCATCGGCACGTACTGCGGGCAGCAGCGCAACCTCGTGCTGTACTCCAGCCACGAGCGCCTGCTGGTGACGTTCTTCACGCTGCAGCGCGCTGCCAACACGCAGAACCGCGGGTTCAAGGGTATCTTTGAGTTCTCCGAGAGTTTCGTTAAGTTAGGTATGTAAAGTACAAAGTTTTACTCACAACATTTTTATATACATATAAGAGCTCTGTCATAAACCTAGGATTCAGATTTCAGTAAAATAATGAATCTTTACCTGAATACTTAGTTATGCCAAGCAGTGTTTCTGGTTACTGGAAAGTAAGTTGTTTACTCTGTGCTGGAACTACAGGATTATTTATTTTCAGATTTTATAAGTAAGCACGACGCAGAACACATTAGAGGATCGGAATGCGACCAGAAGATCCTCAGCAAGAAGGAGTCCACGGGCTTCGTGTACCATCCAAACTATCCATTCCTCTATATACAAAAAGTTGTTTGTAGGTGCGTGGTCATTAGTTTATTGTTTTCCGATTTTTATATTCTTTTAAAGTTTTCTAGTGTTCAATAATACCTTAATAACCTACAGTTTAAGCTGCAAGTCAAAGCCACTTAAAGCTGATGCTAAATTTCAATCCTCAGAAAAATTTACTACACGACTAAAAGTAAATTTTATATCTCAATGCCATTAATATGTCTAATAACGCATTATAATTTATTTCCAGGTATTTTATATATGGCATGCAAGATTCACAAAACTTGGAGAGAGTTCGTCTGGAGTTCCAGAACTTTTCGATACCGAAAGGAGATAATCCCAAGCCAGAGTAAGTTGTTGTCTGTTCTTTACATCTTAGTGTATCCCATTTTTTCTACTAAGTTGAATAAATTTAGATATTTTTTTTAGATACATGCTTTTGTTATTTTATAATACGTTTGTGCCATATAATAAAACAGAGCTAAAATATAATAATTTGCGAACAAAAAATTGTTTACAAAAAACGTGTAAAGACACGTGTCTAACGTGAAGAGAATTTTCAATTTGTGTGGCTCGTAGAACTGACGCCGCGATCGCTTTATTTCGTAGCCAAACTGTATACTCGTATATAGGGCGTTTGTAATGTTTTCCAACAATTGAGATTGTTTTGTGATGTTGCTTACTTCAGCGGCCATAAAAATTATTACTGATGCCTAAAGTCGACTCTAAGGGCCAATTCGCAACGAAATGGCAGCGGAGAGACCAGCAGCATAACTGTCATATAATTATAAACTTTATCTTCATTACTATAAAACACAGTTTCGCTCGAGACAACCGCCGCCGCTGGCCGTTCCGTTGCCATTTCAGAATGGATCGGCCCTAAAGCTGTCTTACTGTGAGGTGTTAAGTGGGAAGTCAATTAGAAGTAGACTTAAGATGTGACCATACTTTATTGAGGTCTAATACAGACTGTCGTTACCAACTAAAAAATGAACTTAAATGTAAAACTACAATCAAGCTTAGTCTGTATTAATATGATATTACTATAAAGGAACTTACATACATAACTCATATATAGGAACTTACAGCTCCCCCCAAAAAACCAAAAAAATAGATATATTTTTTTTTATCACAAATCTACAAAATTAAGAACAATTTTTAGTTTTATTAAACATAACAAGACTTTGTTCTATTTTTATGAGCAGTTATTTCTTTACCATATTTTAAAACAGTTACATTTGGTCTATTATCTTCAACAACAACATGTGGACCATCATATAATGTATTTAATTTAGTACCAGTTTCGTTATTTAACATAAGTTTATCTCTGGGTTTGTACAATATTAGATTAATATTATTTTACGTTTAATTTTTGAATTAATAAAATTATTTATAGCATCACTGTGTGCTCTCTGCAATCTTAATTTGATTTCTAAAGGATAATTTTCATAATTATAATAACGGATCTACAGTTTTTGATAAACTAGTTGGTAGGCGACAGACTTGACCGAATACTAACTCAAATGGAGTATACTGCTTCTCGGTGTGCACAGTTGTGTTGTATGAGAAACACCAGTACTGTACCCATGAGCCCCATGAAGATGGCTGATTAATACATTATATATAATAACTACAAATAACTATTCTTAAGTGTCTTTACACACGTGGCGACACAGCCGCCGCCACCGGGGTGCTGAATGTTGCAACATTCACTGTATTCTAGCACGTGCCCGGATGGCTACCTCAAGGTGTACCTGCGCGGGCAGGAGGCGACGGACTCGTACGACAAGCACGACGCCGAGCTGTGCGGCGAGGTGGCGCTCGGACCGCCCGCCTTCCCACCGCCGCTGCTGTCCGACGGCCCGCGCCTCGTCATGGTGTTCAGCTCCGGCGAGCTACAGGGCCGCGGGTTCAAGGCCAAGTACACATTTGAGACAGGTGAGCTACAAGACGAGTCTGCGCCACACACGTAGAGTGACGAGGTCAAAAGTAACAGGCTAACAAGTAACAGGCTAACAAGTAACATATGTGATGCATAAGAAGGCGGATGTCCTTAATCAATCTGATTTTAAGAAAACAAGGATTTCAACCACACTGGGTCCAACCTATTACTTATGAGTACTGAGAATTACCGACATAAGAAACACGGCAAGGTTTTTACTGAAAGACGACACTTTTTTACGACAAAAATAAGTGAAAGCATTCTTATTATTTTTAACCCCCGACGCAAAAAGAGGGGTGTTATAAGTTTGACGTGTCTGTGTGTCTGTCCGTGGGATCGTAGCTCCTAAACGGATTACCCGATTTGGATCTAGTTTTTTTTTTGCTTAAAAACTGACATGATCGAGTGTTCTTAGCTAGTCATCATCATCCGCTCACTCACTGCTTGACAATTCGGGGATTACTTCATTTTTTTAATTTTGCTTATTAGTTTTTATGTATGCTCTGAAGAAGTACCCACCACGCATGCTTGCATCATGCAACCGTTATCTGTTCCAGAATACCGCGTGCCCGGCACGGCAGCGCCGGGCGGCGAATGCGCCTTCACGTACCGCTCCGAGGCGAAGAAGAGCGGCGAGTTCAACTCCCCCCGCTACCCCTCCAACTACCCCTCGCATACCAACTGCACGTACACGCTGGTGGCCGCGCCCAACGAGCAGGTCACCGTCGTGTTCGACCACTTCAAAGTACGCGCTGACAGCTGGAACGCCACCGCTGGGCTGTACGGGTAAGTAATTTGTATTTGGATAGGCTACGGGTAAGATAAAAAGTAAAGGACGTTACTACAGGTATTAATGCGGATAAATTATTTATTAAAACGTAACAAACCGAAAGTTTAAAAATGATGCATGCCTGCTCCACAGTAACGGCAAGCCCAATACGACAGTAATAGGTGTAGACTAGGATGATGATGTGAATGTGAGCTCAATACAACCTACGAGTTTTAAGCAAACTCTCGTCCGTTTTTCCAGGGGCGCCACATGCACAGAGGACTGGCTAGAGGCGTGGTGGACGGGGCGCGAGGGCTCCCGCGTGCCCCTCGGGCGCTGGTGCGGCCCCGCAACCCCAGGGCCGCTGCAGTCTCCGCGCGGCGCCCTGGGGCTGCTCATCGCCTTGCACACTGACCACGACTCGGTGGCATCCGGATTCAAAGCTAGATACATATTTGAGGTAAAGCTAAGCGTATATTTATCGAAATAAGCAAGTGACATAAATGTGAAAACAATATGAATTGTAATAACAGTGGGTGACCTGAGAGTGCGAAACGTGATGTAGAATCGTCACACCGTTCAACATACAATAAACTCGAGAAAATAATGCAGAGAAATGAAATGAGAACAAAACCGATTGCACGAAAAGTGGCCCTACGTTGAGCGCCAAGTGTTTTCAGTTATTGGCGGGGACTACATAGTATTATGAATTTTTACGCTCATATTTCATGCCAGCCGGCGAAATCCATATTCGGCGACTGCGGCGGCAACGTGTCGGGGTCGGCGTGGGGCGCGGTGTCTTCGCCGCGCTACCCGCTGCCGTACGAGAAGCCGGAACGCGGCGCGGCGGCGCGCGTGTGCAACTGGTTCATCACCGCGCGCCCCGGCCGCCGCCTGCTCATCAACTTCGACCACTTCGCCGTCGAGGGACATCTCACTGGTAAACTACCGACAGAGTACTTTTCAGTCGGTGATAATTATACAGATTCGGAGCGACAGGCTGAGCATTCACGACAGCACACTCCCGCGGTTGTAGCACTCTCGCGACAACCAACACCACGGCTGTACTATACACCATCTACTATACCAACTGCTTTGAGGACCATTGTCAAGATCATCAGGCGAACGATGGAAACGTCATCGACGTAAACGTCGTCAACGTCGAAGAAGTATTTGACCATAACTTTAGAATGGCCATACGAGACGGGCAAAAAACTATAATAATAACATCAATCCTTTGTTCTTTGCCGAAACAAATTTCTGCTGTTGTGAAATTACTAATATAAGAATAAATTTTCTGGTTCACAAACGTGCAAAGTTAAGTGGCGAAAAAAGGCTGTAATATTGTATTGTATTGGCTGTTTGTAAGTAGCTGAACAAATATTCATCGTGATCTATGATAATAAAATAAAAATAATAAAATTGATATGATAATGAACAACATGATAGACAGGAGTGATTGATTTTGTGATGGGGGTGACTTGTCGATAGTTGTCGATAATGTGTCTGACATACGCTATACACGTAGCTTGCAACAAGTATAAGCAAATCCTTTTGTTCTCCATTTTCTCCCCGAGCACTAGCGTGTTGTGAGACGGTCGAGCCGGATATATTAGCTACTAGATTTTGCCCTAGACTTAAAACCGTATATTTGGCCGCAATTTAAAGTAGCCTATGTCCTTTTACGTGGTCTACTCTATATGTGTGCCAAATTTTATCAAAATCGGTTCAGCTATTTCGGAGCTTATTCCATGCAAACAAACAAAACACATCTTTCCTGTTCATAATTTTAGTAGAGATTACACTATTACGGTTGTGAACGTTTCAGAGCGCGGGTGCCCAGCGGCGGTGCTGCGGCTGTGGTACGAGAGCCCGGGCCCGCCGCTCGAGCTGTGCGGGGAGAAGGCGCCCGCCGACCGCTGGCAGTACCTCTCCTCCTCCAACTCCATACGACTCTCGTGAGTAGTGTAGTTCATTGCCTGTTTTTGTGACTCTTGAAAGGTCTTTTCCCGCAATCTCTGATGCCCTGATGGCTTATTACAATATGTTATATTTATTACAATATGAATTTCACTGATTTGAATTTAGAGAAAACATGGATTGTAATATCAAAACAGAGATTTTTAAATAAAGAAATCTGCCGATAACATTTACTTAAAATTCAGTTAAGAACCTACAATAACTAACAACAACTAACATACAAATCGAAAGCGCAAAAAAAACAATATACGAGCATGACGATGGGAATCGTCAGCATTCTTTCCCATATTCCACATTGGATACGAGCGTGCGCGTTACAGGTTTATAATAGCGGACAAGTCAGTGGGCGCGGGCGGCTGGCGCGCCGTGTGGACGGAGGTGACGGTGGGCGGCGCGGGCGGGGCGGGTGGCGCGAGCAGCGAGTGCCCGGCCGCGTGCGCCGGCGCCTGCCTGCCGCCGCGCGCCGCCTGCTCCGGCCTGCAGCACTGCGCTGGCGCCGCCCTTGTCAAGCCCGCCTACTGTTAGTATACCCGCACCAGCCGGCACTCTCCGACTATACGCTGGGAATCTCGAATGTATCAGAAGTGTCGGTTCCCCTGATAACAATATTTTTGCAACTTCTCGGTCGCCAGCAAAATTACAAATTGGTATTAACGCCTCCCCAATAGCTTAAATTTTAGAATCTGCACATATTGGCACTTTCCAGCTCTCTGCAATTTCTGACACGAGAACGTTAAAGTAATCCCCCGAAAATTGTGGTAGAATTAGATCACATACGCTGATCGAGCAACTAGATTGATTAGTATAGACGATAGCAAATAGATATTAAATATGTAATTACCGACATACATAGCGAGTCGGTTCGCCGTGTCTCGACTGCCCGCAATCCCGCGTTGGGCGCCAAAGTTTCCACACCACGTATACAATAATATCTATATGCTTCTTATGTTTCCTTGATTGGCTAAATGTTTGGTAAAAGCTTGTTAAAACGTTTCTAAATTACGGCCTTGGCTACTAAATTAAAAACTATTCTAAATTTTAAAAGTATTCGTATGTTGTGCACACTTTGGAAATATTACACGATGTCACTTGTGCATTTCGTTGTTGAAAAATACTTATTAAAAACTTAATACAAGATTTAAATTGTAGTATGTAAAGGAGTAACCAGTAATTCAATAATTGTATGTGTGTAATGTTGTGTGGTGATCGATATAACCATATCTCGTCTTACAGTGAAATGAGCATTCAAAATAGAAAAGATACTTTAACGTACCTACTATTCGACCAAATGAACGTTTATTTTTAAAAAAATGTCTAAGCCAAATCATACACTCATTAAACGATAGTTATTAGTAAGTAAATGAAATTATTATTTTTTATCTGTAAAAGAAAATGCTAGATGCTAGGTCTCAACTCTCATCATAGCATATTATATTTATAGACCCTCTGCTAAGCATCCAAACAACTTGTGTTACAGGTCCCAGACAACTGGAAGTATATTTAATACTTTTACACTATACACATATTTAAGATTTTTTTATATTATACACATATTTAATACACATCCGACCCAGGAACACAGAAAACTTCTTGTCACCTCGGCGCGATTCGAACCCGCGACCTCCGGCTTGAACTCTGACGAGCTAGCCACTGAGCCACAGAGGTCGTCGAAATATAATATAAAATACTTATCTATTCTAAATGTATTTCTTGTATGAGGCTCATACTGCGTCACGCTACCGGGCGTGCAGTCTTACAGCAAACGTTGTGAAAAAGGTAAGTGCAGTCGGTAGGATTGACCCTTTGGTATCTAAAAATTAAATAGTTCTTTGGTCGACTAGTACGATCCAATAACTTGTAGCTAAAATAATGTGTTCTACTTATGTCTTGTTGAATTTCAAGTTAAATGATAGTTTAATAATAATAGTGTTTGAACAATTATTATCAATACAAATTACACTGTTTGCTCCTTTTATTGACCTATTGTAAGATATTGTATGTATAAATTATGTAACCTTAAACATGTTTCTTAAAAAGTCAAATAACATATGTATTCACTGTGCTGTTATTTTCTCAGTATTTTAAGGATTCAATGCAATCTTTGTCCCAGAGGACCTGTAACGATATTGGTAGGTGTTAGTATTTTGACAATTTATTAATTGTTAATAATATCATAATATATTGACGATGTTGCAAGATTATGGATCATTTTATTTACGAATACCCTTTTTTAAACATTTATTGCTCACATACTTCATTTTTACACTCATCTTTTTAATTCACTTTTTTCCAAACTCTTCCTACGAACACCTAAAGAACTGTATTGTGATGACTCACAGGAGTTTACCGCACAATATCATTTCGACGTGGATGTTCCACGAATTCAGAACCGATTGGAATTCGTTAGGCAATAGATCCGATGGGACGAAGCTTGCATTGAGTCATCGCACTATGGGGCCCGAGGTCTCCTTCTCAAACTCTTGATATTTGTTTTTTTTTCAACTTCAGTTAACTCTCATTGATTTGATACTGCGCATAACATAACGTTGTCTAGTCTATCGCATCCATGTAGAGTACAATATGTAGATATTAGTTATGTGACAGTAGCTAAAATCACTGAGAGTAGCTAAGATCTTAGTGTTGTATTTGAATACTTTTGCATTCTGTTCGTCTCCACCGAGCTGCCGGCTTAACTTACGAGTAACTTGTATGCATACGGGAGCAAATCGGTTGCTGGAGCTGGTGGAGATGTGACAGAAGGTAGAGTGCTGTGTGCGGGTGGGCCTGGCTGACGCGGCGGTGTGCGCAGGCGGTGCGGCGGGGGGGTTGACGCCGCGCGCCGCGCTGCTCGCCCTCTCGCTTGTGCTAGCCGCCCCGCACTGACCGGGCGCTGCGCACGTGAGTTTATATATACCTTCCCTCCTTCTCCCGCCGGCTTCTCATCCCATTCCACTTTCGCGCTTTTGCGGGTTTTTTTGTGGGTATCTGTGAAAAAGTCAATCTACCCGCGCGGATGACATGATGCAATTTTGCTTAAATTTTCATCATAATATGTACATTATTTCTTTTTGATGAAAGCTCGACGAAACCATCCATGATCCAACAATGCCATGGCTTCATATAAGTAGGTATACCTAGTGCATCCATAGATGAGTGAAAAATAAGAAGGACTTGGTGTTATTTGTGCATCGCTGTCTTTGTTTCAATGCTTCTGTGTGATACCTACCGCTGTGGTTTGGCTGCTTATATATTTTTTTGCATGATATACGTAAATATAAACGTAAGTCAAAATAATATAAAATTTAAAAATGACTCAGCACTTGCTGGTGAAGAAAGAATATGTATAAAAAGAAGAACATGGAAGATCACGTTAAATGATACCATTTTATGCGTAATGTTGCTTTTGAGATACTAAAGTATTCAAGATTATACAGATGGAAAGATAAAACAAAACATTCCAAATTCTAAAGATTTTTTTCATTTGATCATTCAGTTGCAAAAGGTGATGGTCAAAAATTAAACTCTGGAGTTTACAGCAATGAAATGGTTGCCAATGTGTAAATTTGAAATCATAATATTATAGTATCTACGTACAATAAAATTACGTTGCTAATATCGAGATTCGTGTTTTTTTTTGTTTCGTCATTTTAGGTACTTTTTAAAAAAATTGATTGATTTTGTTTTTTGCGTGATTAACATTTTTGTGGCATCAAATATGATTGAAAGCGAACCCATTGGCAAACATTGCTGTCGACTGCTGGTCGACAAGCTGATTTGCGAAGCTTTACGGCACGGGACGTGTGGATGGTTTTTCATTCCCGCGTTTCGCCGATGGGGTTTCACGGTAAAAGTGCAGAGCCGTGGTTATCCGGTTTCGGTCGGCGCAGTGACATGTCGATCCCTCAGGCTCGGCGGAGGGCGAGGCGGGCTGGGAGTGGGTGTCGGCGGGCTGGTGGGCGGCGGGCGCGGCGGGGGGCGCGGGAGCCACCGTCGCGGCCTGCTGGCGCCGCCGCCGCCGCCGCGCGCCGCGCCGCCCGCCGCCGCCGCCGCGCCCGCCGCCGCGATCCGTGCCGCGCCCGCGTACGCCTCATCAGCTGTAGCGGACACACCAATACACCACTTTAAACACATGCTGTCTTTTATTTCCTATCCCAGTAGATATTCGCTCTAAACTGTATAAGATTCATCCATAAAAACTTTTTTTAAACAATTCATAAACATCAATCAGGTCAATTATTGTTCAATCATAAGATTAAGCTTGAACCATTGCCCGGTTTCTGAAGTGTTTTGTCGGTAGTTTTTTTTTCTCCTTAGCGCTATTGGTTAGATAATGGGTTTCTAAACAAAAAAGTAATAAGTAAACTAAGTTTAACTTAACTAACCAATGTCATATGAAATCTAAAACCCCATTGGCAAAGAATATACCTAATATTCTTTTCCAATGGGGTTTTAGATTTCATAACTCGTTATTGACATAGGCGCTGACACAGAAAGGAATAAAAAATTACAGAAAAAATATTGTTTTCTTAGTTAAAATAGTTCAAAGCACCAGTTGACGTCCAAAGCAAGAAATGTTTTTAATAAAACTAGTTACATTGGTGCTTTATAGCAAATCAAAATAACTTTATCCTCTAATTTAAAAAAGATTAATCACAAGATTAAATAAAAGATGAACCACTAGATGAGTGATGACCCTTTTGGGATTCCGAATCTAGATCTTGAACATTTTACTTAAACTCTGGAGTTTAAGTAAAATGTTCAGAAACCGGACATGAGTGCCATTGTGACCGAAGTGAATTTAATACCAATCAAGACAGGCAACGCGTTAGTAGGGTAGGGTTTGTGTTTTCACATTATCCGATAATCGGTATTGGGGTAAGTTAATTGATGAATCCGATATCGGACCGGGTAAGAGCGTTTTCCTACTATCCGATGCAATATAAATAGGTAGCAGACGATAGCCGATATCCGATAGCCTTGCAAGTAAAATGAACATAGTTTATTATACCCGTCATCACATTATCAGTCTAATATAGAATAATATCGGATCGGTTAATTTGATGATAACGCTCTTAAGAGAAAGACTTTTTTGAATTAAATTACTAATATTAGTAAATATGAACAATTATTTCGAAAAATATCCTACTTCTTATTTGGAAATAAAAATTGTTTATTTACTGGTCAAATTTCTGCAGAATTTTTACAAACAAAAAGTACCGGGAAACGCGCTCTACGCATGGGAACCGAATCAGTTATTTCAGTATGTGTGCGCCTGCCATATCTGCATATAGGTATTTATATGACAGTATTTTTCTTAAACAAGTTCAATGTTGTATTATTAGTTACTAGCTTTCCAGTCTTAACTATGAACTGGAATAAATAAATAAATAACTGCACCTACAACTACGTCTACTCCTACACCTTTTCCAATATAGAATTCTCACCGTTTAAACCTTCCCTGAACTTCCACAATTATTTCAAGACCAAAATACTTAAGCCAAATCGGTCCAGCCGTTCCCGAGTTTTAGCGAGACATTGAAATTGCAATCCATTTTTATATAAGAAGAAGATAAGGTTAAGTAGCTTTTTTACTAAATTACAAATTTCCAATTTTATTGTTAAAGCGCGTTCTGATCACCGTATCATGTAAGTTGTGACCGTTTAAGCACTGTCCATGTTTAGCTTTAGTATGGAGAAATTGGAACAGGCAGACACAATCGTCATTCGTCAAGTACCAGGGGACCATACGATTGTAGGAGACTTAGATATCAGTCTAGTCGTTGAAGCCGTCATTAAGTGCACTCAAATGACCCCGTTGACACAATACGAGTATTGTCCAAGTAAATATTATCCAAGTGAACTAAGTCTAATCGAGGTACTTTGATAGTGGCAACGCGGCTTTACGAATTATTCAACTTTCCTCCTGTACGGAGCAGGCAGTCACAAACACCAAGTCCCAGGAGATATATACGCTTGTAGGAGACTTAAATAAAAGCTCCATCTAACGTAAATGAATAAATTGAAATTTTCCTTTTACTATTGTTCAATAGATGGCGTTTGGTCCAATTGAATTTTGAAGATAAAAAAAATAATTAAACGCGCTCTACGCGTGGGGACCTATTAATTTATTCCAGTATGTGTGTCCACTATAATATAATATGCATATAAAACACATGGCAGTGTTTTTCTTAAACAAATAAAATGTAGGTATTAAAAGGTTAAAATAACTTTTTTACTAGATTTAAGAATTTCTAATTTTACTTCTTCTTTTGATTGCTGAAGTCCGGTATCAGATGTATCAAGTATGTAAGTTAAACTTTTAAATATATATGATTGATATATATGATTCATGAAGGATTTACAGCATACAGCCCCAATCCTCATTCGTTAAGTAGGTAGGTACCAGGAGAACATACGCTTGTAGGTGACATAAGTAAAAGCGCTACCTAACGATACGTAGAAGAATAAATTAAAATTCTTATTCAGCTATTGAACATAGATGGCGTCACTACAAACTATATTAAAATATAAGTATGCCTGTTTTTTTATTTGTATCTTGTGCCTTACTTAATTGATTTAAATTTCGAGTACTTTATTTTACAATTACTACCCGACTGGGTTTTAAAATATTCATATTAGCCGTTACCTTTATTTAGAGCTTTTGTTAATAATATTGTTGTCAATAAAATAAAAATCGTATTGTTAAACCAATAAAAAGTGTGTGTCAGCTCCCTCAGCTCCGACGCAAGACTGGAGTTTACTCTAAAGTAAAATTTGGTGTGCAATGCAAAGCGACCGACGCATCATCGGCAACATCGTGTGACACCTTACTGTATGACCGTGGATATCGTGAATAGATTTTCATACCCCGGGCTTATATATAAAATCGTTTCTTAAAGAGAAACTCCCAAAAATATCGACGGGCACATCTTCAGTTAGGCAGTTGGGTTGAGGCACCAATATTTTATATAAAAAATAATAATATATTCAATATTATTATTTTTTATATAACACTATGTCTTAGATTTCATTAAGAACAAATTGTTTATACAGCATACAATTTGTGTCACTTCCAGTTTCTAATAATAATAAAGCGACTTAACCATCTGTCCTAATTTGTTGAAAATTATTTTAGTTTAGTTTGATGCCCATTGAAAACCAGCGTTGCGGATCTGTTCGCAACATAATGCTGAATGGGAACCAATTTGGTATCACCTTGATTTATTTACTGTAATCACTTTATTTTGTAAAATGTTGTTATACCAAATAAATTTGTTTTTCTTTCTTTCTTTCAATAACATGCTAAAATTTTTAGATTGTAACCACGCAAGTTTGAGATTTTTTTAACTGCAATCATAACACAGGTAATAATTATACTGATTCCAAACAAGAAAATATTTTGCAAATTTTATTAATCATAAATGTAACATTGCTATTAAATTACAACAGGCATTTCGTTTCAATTTTGTTACAATTCTACTAATATTGAGACTTCTCGACGTTTCTACCGTTAACACACTTTTATTGAGGCACGGAGAACATTTGAACACTCCGTACAATATTAATACTAACATCTACATTAGACTAGCTTTATTCTAACATTCTCGTACTTATCAGTATCACCTATTACCCTACATAAGCCACTTCGTCACTAGAATGACTTACAACTAGTACTTAAAAAGATGCGTATACTGGCTTAGGGTCTCGGGTTGCTAGTAGAAGAAACTGCGAATATTGTGCATTACATTAGACAACTGGAGCAAAACGGACCTATCTAATACAACAAACGAAATTAAAAACTCTTAAAATAAAGGAAATAAGGAAGTCCACCAAAGAAAAACAAAGGTATAATAAGGCAAACACAGTTTTGCAAATTTATTCCACATATTAAACTGATACAAGATTGATACAAGTCAGAACTCTAACAGTATGGATATGCTATTCGGTCGAAATACAAAAATAATATATTTCAGTAGTACAGCGATGATGATAAACATTGCAGAAATCCTGAACTTTACAATACTACCTCACACTAATGTACTTTAAGGGATATGAATAACATAAAGCAAAAAACTAAAGCAGGAACACAGTCGGGAAATGTTATCGGTTACAGATACAGGTTGGTTTATTTTAGCCGTCATTTCTAGCCGTTAACTTCATTCTCTGTCAATTCATCCTCGTGTCAACACTAACTTGTAAGTATGTCAAAAACAACAGTCAAACTCCCTTATAATAATAATTACTGCTAAAATACACATCACTTCGCAAAATGCGTTCGCAGGAATAAAATATATCGAATAACATGTATTAAAAAAACAGACAGTCGACGGGTCCGCGACCCGCGCGCGGCCGCAAACAGGCAACCGCGGCCGCGCGCTCTCACAAAAAATAATAAAGTATAATATATTAAACATATACGGCTAATACGACAGTGAAAAACATAAGCATAACGGGAAACTTACATTCGAAACATTTCATAACGTCCTACTTTAAGATTTTTACGGAATCGTTGCGATACAAAATTGAAAACGTGAAAATCAAATAAAAAACACATATATAGAAAAAATCGTAGCGGTCCTCCGGCGGGCTTCCGGGCGGACCGAGCGCTCTGCCGCTCGCGAGGGGCTCCCCTGCGCAGCTTGTCGTTCTCCGGGACAGGGGCTCGCGGGCGGCGGCGCGGGGCGGCGGGCGGGCGGGCGGCGCGGACGGCGCGCGGAAGGCGGGCGGCGCGGACGGCGCGCGGAAGGCGGACGGCGCGCGGAAGGCGGACGGCGCGCGGAAGGCGGACGGCGCGCGGAAGGCGGGCGGCGCGCGCGGCTAGCTGGCCGGTGAACCCGCCCACGCGCCCGCCGCGCCCACGCGCCGCTTCGTCTCCGTGCCCACGTGCTGGTGACCCCCGTCGTGTTTACGTTTACCTGCAAGATGCAACACGCCACCGTTACTCGCCGCTCGCGCCACAGTCCCACCGAGCCAAGTCTTGGGGCCCTCGCCCTCCTAACACGCCAGTGGTGGCTCCACCAGTGTTGAATAGCCGCTGGGGGGGCTCCCACCGTGGTGGTCTAAAATACAAATTCTACACGCACAGTGGCATTGACCACCGGCATATTACATACTAACCAAATTTACTACAGTTCCTAACGTCAGCTATGTAAATACGAATTAAGTTTAATTACATGACAACAAAATAACCTACGTTATATTATAGTGCATGAAATAACATAAAGTGAAGAGCCCTCATTTGTTATTGTTAATTAGCTAGTGTGTTAAAAGAATCTTAGTAAAAGCAATCATATCATTACTACATAGTTTATAAAGGTAGACTTTCGAAGCGTCTATAGTCTAAAGTAAGGCCAACGAGACGAGATAAAAAACGTAAATAAACGGACCGCTACTGAGTTGCATTATGAAAGTGAGTTAATATTATATCTGTCCTTATCACTCGTATGCAATAATGACGTCAGTTGGTCGACGACAGCTGTCGTAGCGTGTTTCGTGGTACAGGAAAGCGGCCAGTGCCGCAGTTGTCAACATTTGGTCCGACAAACAATTGTGAACAAGTTCATTCCTGTTTGGATTGCGTTCGAACATATTTTTTCGTCTCCGTATTTACTTGGTTTTTTGTTGTTATTATTCCGTTTCGGTTAGTTTTATTTTAGATTTTTGCTGTTATTGTGAGTGCTTAGTTGTTGATTTTAATTAACTAAGCTATGATGAAAAACACAAAGGCAGAACTTTTAAAGAAAGTGAATGACGTAAAGGCGAACTACCAAAGATACGCTGTGGATGAGCTCGCCAAAAAATTTAAGGTGGAAGTCCTAAGACTGCCACCTTATCATTGCGAGCTCAATCCCATTGAACTCGTATGGGCTGACATAAAGGGACACGTAGCTCGCAATAATACTACATTTAAATTTGAAGATGTGAAAAAACTGCTACAAGAGGGGATCCAACGTGTATCTGCTGATAAATGGCAAAATTGTGTGGATCATGTAATAAAAGTCGAGGACAATTTTTATAGCAATATTGACAACATGATTGATAATACAATAGATAGTTTTATCATAAACACAGCTTACTCGGACTCTTCCGACGAATCATCTTTGTCTAGTACAGACGACAGCGATTAAAATTCGAACTTTATAATAATTTATTCAAATAAAAATGTTTTGAACCCCTGAAAATTTGTTTACATTCTTATCTCGTCTGGTTGGCCTTACTTTATACTATTTAGCGACAGTGCCGCCGCGACAGTGCGACAGACAATAAATGTAGTACTTAAAGTACTGAATGAGGGTTTTTGATATTTTTTCTGCCGCTAGGGGGCAGACCCAACTCAACTGGCATAAGTGGTGTCAAAAACGGACAAAAAGAATTTTCGATTCTTTATCTGTCACCAGGCGGCGCTTGGTAGCACGACGGTCCTTGTCGTGTCAAAAAACTGTAAGATGTGAAGAATTTAAAAACCCTCATTGTTTGGGACGGCTTTCGAACGCTGCGACAGCGTCGTGCAGTGTCGCGGCGATCGAAAGACGTCCCATATAATTCAGTACTACATTGATCTGTCGCACTGTCGCGTCATAACTGACGTCGCGGCACTGTCACTATGGACGCTCGCTTCGAGAGTCTACCTACCTTTAACCTTATCGAGAGTCTATACCTTTACCCTTAACCATTTCAAAATTGAATATAAATAGTTTATGACACATGAAATTATAATAAAACTACAAGTAGGAGCTCAAGGTACTTTACGTTGGTCTGCCACAAACTTATAATGCAAGCAAGAAACGGACTCCCTGTCGACGCTATATGTTGGTGGCAGAATGCGATGGGATATAGGATGGATGGATGGTGGATCAAGATAGGACAGGATAGTTACCAATGACAAAATATTATCCCGGATTAGGCGCAAACCATTAAATATGCTGAAATAAAAGATAAAACTTCAGTATCGTAATCGAACCAGGGTCCAAAAAGATTTTTAATTTGAAATTCAGTAGATAACGTAACTAACGTGCCTCAAAGAGCCTTGGTCATTTATAAAAATAAATAAATAAATATAACAAAACTTTACTCAACCTCCAATCATTTGATAAACACAACACCGAATTATGGATGGAATCAAGCACCCAAATATACGGAGTCGGGGTTTACGATATGTTAATAGGGGTTTAGGATATGGAAGAAAGAATGGAAGAGAAGGTAAATGTCTAAGGTGTACGCGCAGTTTCTAGCAGATGACGCGAGATCATTGTACACGGCACCTACAGTATATACGTACGTAAACGTATGCGTCTATGTAGGCGTGAACGTGTGCGTGAGTATTCGTGCGTGTGTACAGGTGTGTGCGTATACGTGTATGCGTACGTGTGCTTAATCATATGTGTGTGTGTACTTACATATGTACGATAAGTATGAGTATACACACGTATATTCATACTTATCGCACAAGTACACAGCGGTACGTATGAGTAGTATACGTTTGTGTTTACATGCATATTTACGTATGCGTACAGTATGACAACATTCTTAATGTCCCTCGGCAATCATAATTTTTCTACAGCAATAACAGACGATATATGAAAAGATGACGATTCCCAGAAGAGATAAGGAACGTTCATGCGTGTACACTCTACGTGTTTCACTTACCTGGTAAACTTGGTTTGACGCGCTGGCTGCCACGCATGGCGCTGGGCGTGCGGCGGCCACGAGCGGCGCGTCGCGCACCACCACGGGCCCCAGCCGCGGCCCCGCGCCGAGCCCAGCGCGCGCCCGTCCCACATGACCCACCCGCCTGCACACGCCGGGGGGTTATCGGGCGCTGCGCCTGACCTCCCGCGCTACTTGATCGAGCTCGCGTGTCGACGTATGGGATATATATGACCTAACGCGCCATTTGCTGCTTAAAATTACACTTAAAAGGCGAGTCACCTGCAAATTATCTCACCTCAAAGTGTAATTTATAGCTTTGTTATGCAAGCGCTCTTACAGACGGACGGCGCTCCGACATCCGTGACACAACTGCACTTGACGTTTGCCGTCGAACGCCGTTAACGCGATGGCTGTACTCGACAAACGCTCGCGACATGTGGCGTTGAGGGCCGTCGAGAGATTCGCCGACGGCTGCAGTTGTGCTCCGGATGATGGAGCGTCGTTCGTTTATAAGAGCGCTAATATCGACGCGCGAACTTCACGTAGTAGTGCGGGAGGTCTCGGCGCAAGCGTACAGCATTCACGGTGACCATTACATACGACTACATACACCTACATACTTCGCTACAGTCACCATAAGTGCTATAGTTTAACAGCAACGTACTTTTAGACTACATTATTTAAACATTTAGATTTAAATATTTAGAGAAAAATCTAGTAATTTATTATAAGCTGTTTAAGATAACATACAGTTTAAATTTAACTTTTTTTTTTAAATGGTGGCTGCTAAACGGGCCACGTCTATCAACAAGGAATTTCCTCGGAATACAATGCGCACACGCAGCCCATTTATGGCAAAATAACTAAAGAGACAAAGCTTCTAGATCCGCTGCGAGCTCAACATTACAGTCCGTAGAAATCCTTCTTACAATAAATTACATGCTGCGTCATTCAGCCTCAGCTTCACTCGATGTAACGAGATAGAAATATGCTAAAGAAACTTGCTAACATTAACAAAGAAACAATCAGGTACCTACATCTACACAATGGTACATCTATAGATATACTATTACACAGCTACGGCCGGCTATACACCGCTGGACAAATGACAACACATATGAGTTAAGGGCGCGGTACCTGACTGCCTCCCGTTACGCTGTAGTAGCGCGAGTCGCCCGCTTCGGCCTCCTCGTCCTGGGTGAGGCATTAACCAAGCGGTCAGTAAGTCTTCTTAACATATTGTCTACCTCGTCGCAACAACGACATTTCGGTGTAGCGGTCGATTTACATTCTCTACGGGATGCGAGGACGAGCGCCGAGCGGGGTGATGTTAGTAAGCGAAGCGAAGCACGACAATGGGATATGCGAGCGAGATGACGCTAAGCGAAGCGAACGTGATGAAACAACGGGAGAGGTGAGGCGGGCGGGTTAGTGGACGGCTGCAGACCTGAGGGTGGCCCGCCCGGCCCCACGCCCGCCGCCGCCCGACACCACCGTCAGGCCTACACACTACCGTCTCTACTGAGTCACCGACTCCATTCTAGGACGGGACCAACAAAAAACAAAAGTAGTGGGAGAGATGAAAAATTTGGCAACTCAAAATCGAGAGGTAAATGAGTACAGCGTCTAGTGACTAGTAAAATATAATGAGATTAGTTAGTGTGTATGGGACCCACCGGTTGCGCTCTGTTGGCAGTCTGGCGGACGGCGGACGATTGCGGTGGTCCCGCGTAATCAAAATAGAACTCATCGTACCGGTAAAATGGCTCATTGTAGCCACCTCGGTAATCCCCGTACCCGTAATAGTCGTAATCATAATCTATAAACACACAACACAGGCCTTTTAGAGGCTAAGCTAATCTAACACTAACTTACAAGCTACCGGGGCCTCAGAGCGCCGCGCTGGCGCCGCACACGCATGCTCGGGGCGACACACATCGGCCACAAAACACAGTACAAACCCCCCCTCCCCCTCTGGCCCCCTGCCCTGCCCACACCCCAGACGGACGTCAACTGCACGCGGTGATGGAGATGATAAAGCATGCACTGTGGATCTGTTACGTTGTTAATACACTGACACAAATTGTGACCCTCCTCACAGGTACTCACTCGTTTCTAACGCGTAGACCGAAACCATGCAGACCTACTCCTAGCTCTGTATCGTCTAGCTTAGAAATTAGCGTTATGAATCACGTGATAGCAGCAATGATATACTAACGGTTTAGTAAGTTAGTGTATTACTGCGGCCGTGTGTTAGTAGGGGATCGGTAGCAGTTGCGTGTGCGAATGGAGACCACACCGTGTACGCTGGACGTGTCGGACTGTATGTGACTCTGTATTTTTTGTGCACTGGTTTCAACTCTTTCGCAAATTGTGGATACACACTCAAACATGAATAACTTTTCACTTTGTTATAGAAAACAATTATAAATAAAATTTAAGAATGAATTAAGACATTGTTATGTATTGAGACAAAAACTGTTTCAAATGTAAGATTTGGCAATGAATTACTATAAAATATTGTGTACCTAATATTTTTTTCATCGGTAGGCATACAATTAATTGTTATGACGAGAGTACAACTGTGCAAACTTTACACCCTATCGTCTGCATGTGTGCGTGTAAATGTGCGTGTACGTGTGCTTGTACGAGCGCGTGCGTACTGACCGTAGTCGCCGCGGGCCTGCGGCGGGCGCGGCTGCGGCTGCGGCGTGCGGCCGCGCAGCGCGCCGTGCACCGGCGAGCAGCTACACCAATCAAATCTGATTACACAGCGACACGTTAGGGCCCCTACTCACTGGCGATTGTTTAGCGTACGCGAGCAATGACCGATATCGCTTGTCAACGTTTTCCTCCGACTCGAATATATCGGTAATTGATCGCAAACGCTCATCAATTGCTAGTGTAAAAGAGCCCCTACTCAATGCTCACTGCGCCCCTAAGCCCGACCTACCGGATCACTATAACGTGACGTTTAACCCTTTCAATGAATTTATATATCCATACATGTCTATAACCTTGAAAATAGGTCAAGCACGTTATTACAAACTTATAGGGACGTATCCAGTAACTCGAGCGTCAGGGGTTATTACGAAACATTTGTTAGTACTATAAATTTAAAGTCTTAAACACATTTTTGAACATTTTACCAAATAATTTGACGTGATAGATACGGCATATTAAATTTGGGGAGTTAATATAAATTACACCACCAAGTTTAATACCTATTTGTGCATGAAATTCTAATTAGAATTAATCTAATAAGAGTTTCAGACCTAGACATAGTTAAAAGTGACAGGTGATATTAGAACAGGCTTCGAGAACTCTAAGATTACAGTCCTAGTGTTTTTAACGCATTTAATGTTGTTGTTAACGCATTTAATCATGTCAATCATGACATCCTACTGGCAGCACTCTCATGTTTTTCGATCTCGTCTGAAGCACTAAATTGGATTTCTTCCTATCTAAGAGGGCGTCAGCAGTCTGTACGTACTGATAAGTCGTCCTCCAATTGGCAATATCTTGACTCTGGCGTACCCCAAGGCGGTCTTCTCTCTACCCTTCACTTCTCAATTTTCATAAATCTTGTTACTAGAATACTTCGCAGTGCGTATCATCTGTATGCTGATGACCTACAACTCTACAGCCAGGTAGAACTAGAATACCTATCAACTGCCATCGAAGTTGTAAATCGAGATCTTATTGCCATTAAAGATTGGTGTAATAACTTTGGACTAACCGTGAATCCCGCTAAGTGTCAGGCCATTTTATTGGGTAGTCCTAGTTACTTAAGCAAAGTGGACCTAGGAACCCTTCCACCCGTTATCTATAACGGCTCTGTTATTCCTTTTAGTCCAAGCGTCAAGGATCTTGATTTACACATCGATTCGACTTGGCAAACTCATATTACAAATGTTTCTTGTAAGGTCACTGGCATCTTGCGGTCCCTCTATCATATTAAAAATTTCCTTCCTCTCCCGGTCAAAACAATGCTCGTCCAGTCACTTATTTTTCCCATCATAGACTATGGTGATGTGTGCTATTTCGATCTCAATGCCGACAAACTTAATAAACTTGATCGCCTTCTCAATTCTTGTTTAAGATTTATTTTCAATCTGCGAAAATTGGATCATGTTTCCGCCTATCGCTGTAAGCTGCACTGGTTACCAATACGACAGCGCCGCTCTGTACGGGCCTTGTGTATGCTGTACTCTCTGTTACATCATCCAAATACTCCCAAATATCTAACTTCATCATTCCAGTATCTTTGCAGCAGTCACGACAAGATCCTCCGATCCTCTAACAACCCACTTCTTCTTTGCCCTTCCCATAGATCCGGTATCGTTCACTCGTCTTTCAACATACAGGCTATTCTTCTCTGGAATGCTCTTCCTCTAGAAATCAGGATGTCCAATACCACAGACATTTAAGCGCAGAGTCCGTGAGTTTTATGCGACACAATTGGCAGAATCTTAGTATTTTTATTATTTTAGTATTTATATTTTTAATATTATATGGCATATTATTTATATTTGTTAGTTATATACATATATTTTGTGTATTTATTTTATACTACTTTATGTATGTGTTTTAGCTACATCTTATTATTTTATTTAGAGCTAGATTATGTATATGACCTGTTTTTGTTTTCTTAATTCATATTACTATCTTTTACTTTTTAATAATTTTTAATTTAATAACTCTATTAGCACCTGCACAATTTTGCTTTTGTACGCCTAAAGGTTGACTGGTAGAGAATGCCATATGGCATTAAGTCCGCCTATGTACCTATTTTTGTGCATTTAGTGTAAATAAATAAATAAAATATGAAATAGTTATTCACGTAGCAGTAAGGCGTGTAAACATAACATCAGACCGGACTCACGTGGCCAAAGTACATAAATCGGCCGGTCGCGGTATGCCGCCGAAAACTTTTGGCCTTATGTGTTGTAAAGTGAAAAAGCATTGAAGGCGTAATCACGTTAAAGTTCATTGCGCAAGTTCGGCCTCATATGACTGTTTACACACCAAGTACTAACACGTGGTGTGCGCTTACCCGGCCCGGCCGTAGATCATCTGCGTCATGCGGCGCTCGCGCGCGCGGAGGATCTCCTCCTTCTTCTTCTTGTCCGACGGCGGCTTGGCCAGCGACACCTCCAGCCGCGACCCGCCCAGCTCCTTGCCGTCAAGCTCGTGCATGGCCTGGATAAACATCATAACCAATATTATAAATGACCACCAACGTCCAACCATGTCATTCAAACAACTTAATACAATTTGCGAAGTTTTTTTCACATATGGAGAACGAGAGTCAGATTGCCTGATTCGAAGCAATTATACATATTGGAAAGCAACACCAGAGGTGATACATGGTGTTGACAGAAATTTGAACTTTTGGGAAATGTAGGTACCTAGCCTTTATTAGAAGACATTTGGGCATTGTCAATCAGGCGACACGGTAAATATTTAATAACACACCAAATAAATACAAGTATCATGTGCACAACACTTTAACGTAAATGGAACCGATGTAATAGTTAAAATCATCTACAAGTAATCGACAAAACTCCAACAACAAAAAAAAGCTTTCACAATTTGGACCAATAGCAGCACTGCACACAAGTGCATACAAATGCACACGCCCCTCCGCGCGCGCGTCGCTCGCCCGCGCCAATGGAACAGGAAATACAAGTGGGACGAAGACGGTACGCGGCTAGTAACGAGTCATTGGTTATCATTGGGCCGCAGGCCGTCAATAGCAAATAGTATAAAGACGTTCTCTAGCGCTGATAAGTCAGACGTATTATCATAATATTTGTATTGGAGGGCTATTCGGAGATCTACGATAGTTAAATACGAATATCGATGGGCGCAGTTAGAAGTGGTATTACCTAATTAATAGATATATTATGTATATATTACAATTCTTTATTTCAAAGAGGATGGGAAATAGATAGAGAGAAATGTGAGTGGCAGATAAAAAGTAAAAACATTATGTCTAAAGGATAAGACATGGTTGAATTTGTTGCTAGATCTAAAATCGATTGTCAAAAAAAAGATTTACTCTCACTTAGGTACCAATGATAATCTAGAAAAGCTAATTGTCACTGGTAAGTTGGAAGGCAAAAGACTTCGTGGTCGAAACCCGATGCGTTGGTCCGATCAGATCACAGCACTCAATAGCACAGTACAAGATGCACTGCGAGTAGCCGGGGACAGGGAGAAGTGGAGAAACATCGTAAGGACAAAGACCATGGAAGGTGGTGGTCACGACCCTCAGACATGAGGAGCACAACTGATGGAGGAGGTACCTATGTACTTTTTAGGCTATATAATACACGCTAGGTTAGAGAAGCAGGTTTCAATACATAAGTAATATAAGCTTACCTTAACGGCACAGTCCCGGTCCTCAAAGTGTACAAACGCGTAGTCCTTGATTTTCTTCACTCGCTCCACGTGGCCAAACTGTTCGAACTCTGCCTTCAGCGCTTCCTCAGATATGTCTTGTGTTAGGTTCCGTACGTACAGGACTTTCACCTATACAAATTATTTCTGCATTAGCTAACTTTTTCATACGTTTAGTGGTACATTTATAAAGAGTTCGTTTAAGGTAATCGATATTGAGAGCAATCCTTTAGATTTTAGAAGTTGTATGAAGACCTACATGAAAAATAGAAATTAATTTCTCAAAGACAGAATACCTAGGTATTTTATTACGGCATGTATTTAAACTTGCGACAAAACAATCAAATTTTGGGTGTGATGAAACCGAATATTGAATACTAAATTACCAAGTTGGCGAAAGGATATAAGGAACAAAAAATTTCAAATCTAGTGACTAATTAATACCAGTTTTTTTCACTGAGTATTCTCAGACTGGCAGACATTTTAACGAACAAATAACCATCTTAGCGACCATTTGAGAGTACACATTTAATTCAAGAATAGGCACAAATATTTTCCCTTCTGTAGGTAATTCAAAAAACATAATAAACGGCAAAACGAGCGCACATAAAAAAACGTAAAGAAGCGTACAAAATTCCCATTTTTAATTTTTCTCGGTTTCGGGGGTGTAGATATTGTGTAGATTCTTTTTTAAAAATCATGAGATTTCCAACATATCTATAGCTTTATACATCGCTCGTGTCTCAAAATAGGCATTGCCATATTTCTTTCTATAATGGCTTCTATCTCGGAAACGGTACTGAAAAAATAATGAAAACTTCCTCCCTCCAAGTAACCACGTATTTTCTTTATAATAATAGTTTTTTTATCCCGAATTTCCAAAAATTTCTATAGCTTACATAGCTGGTACTACATAACATACTGTGTTAACAATCATCAATCCTAATCAGCTTCCGCAACAACTTTTAAATTAGTAATCATGTAATTTTTATGAAGAATGAAAATTCTCAATTTTGGAAATTCAAATTTGAAGACAATCTTATAATCAGCACCCTCAGAGACCTGGAAAAGGACACCCATATTAATTTTAATTCAAAGTGGATTAAATTTTCATATTATTCTGCACCCCCAAAAAGCTTGAAAACGACACCCATACCAAAGGAAAACAAACTCCAACAGTATCCAAAAATGCTATTTTCCTTAGCCTGCAAATTTAATTTTTATCAGCCATTAATTTGTCAAGCCAATCTGGTTTTACAGCTGCTTACATCGTATAATAGTCACCAACTCGGAAATTAAGTCGCCAACTTATAAATTACGGTTCCAATTTGAATTAAATTTCGCCACTTTTTATCTGCCGATTTTTGTATTTTTTTATCACCTGAGTGCTTTCGCCAGTTTAGTAATTTAGCCGCCAATATATTAATTCGCTGCCAAATTCAGTAATACAGTATGCTCATGTGCAGTCGCCAACATATTTTTTGTTCGCAAGATTAATTATATCCCTTTTATTACCATTCACCTCTAACTGAAGTCAGTCATGTTTTTACTTTAGCCAGTTTCTCAATACAAAGTTATCTGCTATATTTATTTATTATAATATAGTATTGTATATTTTTAAAATATATTATGATATAATATTTTAGTTTCTTTTAATCTATTTTATTTATTTATATTATTCAATTCTGTTTAGGCGATGTTGTATTATTATATTTACATTTCGATTTTTTTACTTTTTCATTACCCGACTACGGCGAAGCCAAAGGTAGGGTAATGATTTTGGCAGTCTAGGTATGTATGTTTTTTCCCCTGTAGCGCCTAAACTACTGATCTGATTTTAATAAATATGGTGTCAATAGCCCGAGTAACGTATTACATAGGCTATTTAATTTACGTAGTCGGGTTAAAGGTTTAATAAAAAAATATAGTTACTCTATTGGCACCAACACAATTTTGCTTTTGTAACGCCCAAAGGTCGACTGTTAGAATTATCTAACAGTGGCATTAATGGCCGATTTCTTCATGAGAGATAAACTAGAGTTTGTTATTGCGCAGATATACTCATTCCAGGGTTAAAATTTCGATAGTTGTCTTCATCAGACCGACGGGTTAGCTATCCTATGGTTATGTATGTGTGATTGTGAGCTATATACCTACTCTAGGGGTCCTGTAGACCCAAATTTAATGTATGTACTTAAAAATATTTACTACTTCTCCGTTCTAATAAAATTTGTTACTTATTATTTGTTTACGCTAAATTATCTAAAGTTTTTTTTTCAAATTTTTTTTTCCGACAAATTTTCATGGGAGATCGAAAAAGAAATGGTCAGTTTTTTTGGGCCACCCTAATATATATATTCACCTCTATTTGTTTAAAACAATCAAAATTTTCACAAGTGGTATGGAAATATTATTCATTTTATATTTGACATTCGAAGAATCGTTGTACAAGCATGTACAGTGCCATGTAAACTCTACACTGTACCTCGAGTTTTTACGCACACACTGACATCAGTAAGTTAACTGCCAGGTATAAAGTCAGCCCAATATTTATCCTTAGGACAAAAATATTCGGAGGTTATTTCTTAAACTGGTGTAAAAAAAACGAAATCGCCAGTTAACTCACGTTAACCAACGGATAACTCTAATCGTAGGATAACTACGAGTGAAGAAATAGGCCATAAGTCCACCTATCGGAAAAGTTCTTGCTCGACTAGTTTCTGAAAATTTTCCTTTGCACGGGGACGCCTCAAAAACTCTTAAGCTATGTGCTTAAATAACAGCGTGATTGGTTAACGCACACATCGTCGAGTGCTCGACCGTAAAAATTATAAGTTGTAAAGTCGTGTTCGTCGGCGTACTTTTTGGCGTACGAGGGCGGCACTGAAAATTTCGGGAATCAAGGAAGTGACACAACATTACTATTTAAAAATGTATTTATTGCTTTTCGAAGTATTCTCCGCGAAATTTGACACATTTTTCCATACGATGGAACCAATCATTGAAGCAACCATTCCATTCGGAAGTTGGGGTCTCCAAAATGGCCGTTTTGTAGGCGTCCACAGCTTCTTCAGGTGACGAAAATCTCTGACCACGCAATTTATTCTTTATTTTAGGGAAAGTATAGAAATCATTAGGGCTTAGGTCGGGGCTGTTTGGCGGATGGTCTAATAATTCTATGATTTCTTGCTCTAAAAACTCTTTTGTTCTGTGCGCGGTGTGAGAACTCGCATTGTCGTGATGGAGGATGATGCGGCGGTTGCAGTTCTCTTTACGGAGTTCAGAAACGACCTGTGGCAAACAAATGTTAGCATACCATTCTGCATTAACCGTTCTTTGTCCCTCAAGAGGAATAGTCGCAACATGGCCGGTTTTGGAGACAAATGTGGCCACCATTTTTTTTGCAACACTCCGTGAACGAACAATTTTTGTTGGCTTTAACTCATTTTCGAACACCCAAACTCGTGACTGGTTTTTTGTTTCGGGTTCGTACGCATATATCCAGGATTCGTCACCTGATACGATGTTGTATACAGCATTTGAGGATCCTGCGTAGAATCTTTCGAGAGTTCTGACGCACCAAGTAACGCGAGCCGCTTTTTGCTCTTCACAGAGCAAATGCGGTATCCATCGGGAAAACAACTTTTTTACACCTAATTGTTCATGCAAGATTATTTGTATTTGACTCATGCCAATGTCTAAAGTTGCCTGAATTTCGCGGTATGTCACATGTCGATCTTCCTCAATCAGCTTACGCACAGCATCAACGTTTTCTTGGGTGACTGACAGTTTTTGGACGACCTTGACGGGGATCATCACTGGGCTTGACACGTCCACGTTGAAATTCAGCAAACCAGCGATAAATTGTGGTTTTGGATGGGGCTTCATCACCAAATACAGAAATCATCCGGTCAACACACTGTTTGTGTTAAACCACTTCGAAAGTCATAATAAATCATCGCTCTAGAATTTTCTCGAGTCAATTCCATTTTCTCAACGACTAAACAAGTTTGACAAGACCTTGTGACAAGACCGAGAATCTTTTTTTAAATAAATAAACGGTATTCGATTTTTAAAACCAAGGAGTTTTAAATTAAAAAGATGTTAATATGACAGGAACAGTGGAAATATTCCATTCGATACTTTTAGTGCAGCCCTCGTATGCACTGTGGCATCGCCGAAACTTAGTACTAATTAATAACAAAGGTTACCCTGGCAAGTTGTTAACAAATTTGAAATTTGTTTATCAATTGACAGGTAACCAAAAACAAACGTTTTTAATTGGTAATTGGACAGCGCATGCGTCAACAAATATGCCAGCGAACACGGCCAAAGCTCAGGGGACCTAGCAGAAACATTTGACAGCGGCGTAAACGTACCGTTATCGGATGAAATTTGTACGGGCGGTGTCATGATTTGTCAAACAATTCTCATTCGATAACGTTACGTTTATGCCACTGTCAAATGTTCCTGTTAGGCCCACAGATCTGCCGATTGACAACGCGCTTATTTTTTTCTCGATTTCTTTTTTTGACTTCTGACCCTCGCTTTTTATACCGGACTTGCTGAAATTATCTGTGCTGCGTTTTAGTGGACCTTTGATTGCTTTACTGCTTGTGCATGTGAAGGGGGTCTAAAAAGGCCACTTAGCGGAACATTAGATGAATCATACTCAAATCATACATTAGCAGAATCTTTTACTTATTTTTTATTTATGGATGCCCATGGATACAAAGTCCTTTAGTCGTTTTTAAAACAACAGTATCATACTATTTTATAGCAAATTCAAAATGTTTTATGTATGGAAAAAAAAAGAAATATAATATGAAACACACAGTGGCCTTTTCAGACCCGCTGGATTCTTATCATTCATCATGAACAGAAACCTCACAAGGGAGGAACACGTCCAAATTCTCGCCATGCACCAACAAGGGCACATCATCGCAAATATATCATGGGAATTGAATGCCACGGTAAGTCATACATTAGTTTAAGAGACTATTCAATGCAAACAAACATACCTACAAACAAAAAAACATTTCTTTTTTATTATATTAGAATAGATGATGTTTAGTGACTAGGTAATATAATATATTAATAATTATATTAATATTGTTTTCAATATATGAATGAGTAATTAAAAATACAAAATAAAATTATTATCGCATCGATTGCAAACGACTTTAAAGCCGGTTTTTACGCGGTGCGTGATGAGTCGTGACTCGTGTCATCATGATTCATCGCTACCAAGCGATTTTAGCCTTATGCCTGGTCGAGCGGAAACTTTGTCGATAATACCTATTTTTGTGCATTAAATATTAAAAAAAAAAGGGTTTTACTCACTTTGCTCATGGTCTGTTCATCAGGTTCCTCTTGCGGGTCGGCCCAGTCTACTATGATATCACAGCCCCACACCTGCGAGTACCACAATTGTTATCATTATTTGGTTTGCAGTTGAGCATTTTTTACGCAAAGGACTTTTTTTTATTATATTGTAACTTTAGAAAAGAGTACTGCAATGACCTATTAATATTTCCTATTGCATTTAAATCTTGAATATAAGATTTCCGAGTTATATATATATTATTCCAATGTATGGTTTGGCGTTGACTAAATAAGGCTAAGCACTAAGGGTTGAACCGGTGGTAGCTTTTCCTGTTGACTTTCCGGCAAAAGCTTGTAAAGTTTCATTTGGAAATAACAATAATTTTCATTGTTCGACGTACCTTTATTCTTCCGGTTCCGAGTCTACGCTTAGCTAGTGACGCCGCTTTGTGGGACTCGTATTCCAAAAAACAAAATCCTCTATTTTTCTTCTTGTCATCGGGCGAACTATATATTATAACCTCGACGAGTCCGGCTGCAAACATAACAGAAGGAGTAGAGCGCTTCGAAACCGGCCGCGCGCGTCAAATACAAAGCTCCCACCAACCCCACGCTGATATTCCAACGCTACACATATGAAGCAAATCAAACGATATTCCAGGAGAACATATACGGTATCGAGAGTCTAGAGAACAACAGCAAGATTCTCCAGTCATTACCAGTGAGCATTCTCTGAGCGGAGGCCAATCGTCAGGTTAACACTTCACTACCGGCGGCGCGGCGCGGCACGGCGGGCCGGCCCGCAGCAGACGTCACACCTCACCAAATATCGCGTTCCCTTGTCTCTACAGTTTTTATACCACCAACATGTCCCGCCAGTTATATTTAATGTAATGTGACGTCACAGGCTGCCGTCCCCTTGCATCCTCGGGCCGGCCGGTTGTACCGCGCCGCGCGGCCGCCTGAATAGCATTTATTATGAATTCGACAAGGACTTACGTGCGTGCCTAGAAAGCTCCTCAAACAAATCGTCCCGATCTCGATTCTTTGGGATATTTCCCACGAATAAACGGTGATTGTTAAAGGAAACCGTAACGCCAATCTTTTTCCCCTTTCGAATTTCATAATCATTCAGCTGCAAGAACAATTCGAGGGAGAATAGCCAATGGCCTGGGCCGGGTCGCCGCGGCGGCCGCGCCCGGGCCCGATGACTGGAGAGGGCGGGGTGGGTGTAGCGGGGGATGCGGGGTGGGGTCGCACGGGGTAGCGGGGGGGAGAGGGGCGGGACAAGCGGGACGCAAGCGGGTCACCCTCAGCGGTCCACACCAAGCCCCACGCACTCAACCCAACAACTAATCAACTCCTTAATTCATTCATTTGAACTTTACCTGTTAATTTACCAAACTCTTCCAGTATCTCCTCTTTGCCTTTAGACTTGGGAATGTTGCCGACGAAAAGTCGCAGATTCGGTACGCTAATCTTAATTCTCAGAGTCTTCCCAGGTTTTATTTCGTGATTATCGAGCTGTGGGAAAAATAACAAGGGAAAAATTTTGAAAAACGGATATCAATTCGGACCGTGTCATGGCGGTCGCGGATGGTCGCGGAGTTTCGCGGCAGCCGCGCGTCGCGCGCGCACGCCCGCGCCGGCGGGACGCCGCGGCGGTTAGAGCCAATCGTGATGAGTTAACTGAATTTTGATGAGAAGCCGAAAGATTTGTACTGAGCAAAGAGGAGAGCCTGAGATATATTAAACTCTCAGCTGGAGATCATTGTGAAGCCGATTGAAAGTTAACCCTGTAAGTGGACCGTTTGATGAAGTGAAAATAAAAAGAAGCGAGTACAAGTGTGGTGGTGAAAAAAATAAAAAAAATAAAAATTAAAGCAACTTAAAATTGAACGAGGTGCAAAAAGAACGGGATGATATCTCAGGACAAGCGAGGCTAGATTGAGATTACGGGTGTTATGTTTGCACATTTACACAAATTCAGTGATTACACGGGGACGGCGCGCGTTTCCATTTCGCGACTGTCGTCCGACATACAGTGCCTATAGGATAGCACATCTCGCGTTCAGATGGAAACGTGCGCAGTCGAAGGGATATTAATGTCATGCTTTTTAATGATTTAAGCTTAATCTAATAGATATCCCAAGTGTGACTTGTGACATATTAATCAGGCAAAAGATTCGCGTCATGTAAAATTACATTGCAATTTTACATACGACGCCACATTTTGGAGACTTCAGGGCTCGAGACAAAATCATCAACGAAGGTGCATGTACACTGGTGTGCGCGAGTGTAGATGCGCCTTAGTAACTGCAAATCATAAGTAACATGAGCTCTAAGTAGCTGAAGCGATTGCGAAGACATGTTCATTGTTCAGTGAATCTTCGTGCGACATGCAGTCCTGCGACCCTGGTACAAGTTTACTGTTGGTAGTATTGGCGACTGGAGCCCACGGCAATGTCGTATAGAACATGACTTGCGCTCACCGAGTGCGGGCAAACGCTAGTCATAGGACATAGACAATTTAACATTGGCTGTCAGTCAGCAAAACTGTCGCACAAGGTGTACCAGGAGCACAAGATAACAAAAAGAACAAAAATATTCGTATTGATGATTTCACTCAATGGGAAGGTAAATGTACATCGGGCCGAAGTCACCAAATTGTGTTCAGCCAATCAGCTGTTACATTTCAATATTGTTCAAGGAACTACACTTAAGACATTCGGCGAATCACCTGGAAAGTAGATTTCAAATTAGAATTTTGTATCCAATTATAGAATTATTACAATCACTGCAACCAATTGAAGATTTTTATTGCGATAACACTGTGCTGGATATGCATATCGATAGATGTGCTTAATACATCCATTTGTAGGTAACATTGTTGGCGCCAATTTGGAGGTTATGGCAATGACACGCTCTTGAGTTGTGACGTCACGATAACGATTTCATTTAGAATATAGACAACTTCAAGTAATTTGCAAATACTGCCAATATACTCATTCAACTAGTTCACAACTGTGAATAAATCTAAGTAGGTAAACTAATACTAAATAATAAATGCAGTTTGTAAATTGCAAATGTTTTATGTAATATGCATTATTTAAAAAAAATGATTGGATGTCTGTAATCTGACAGTTTTTGTAGTTTTGAAACTAATAAAATAGTTACTACTAATTATAATTCGATTATAAAAAATAAAGTATTCATTTGAATAGTAAATCATCATTTTTCGTTTCCAACAATGTTACCTGTATGCAACACATTTGCTGAGACTTGTAAGAGGGTGGTAATTTAGCGAACTGACAGAAAATTATTGACAAATGATCGTCTTAACAAGACTGATGAAGTCCAAGTAGTTAGCAAACAGGAGCCATCGTTAAAGTCATTACCACTCTCTGCACTACAACATCGATTTATGTAACGGAAACACGCATACGAACTTATTTTTCTTACTAATAAATTTTTAAGCGTTTTATGCATTATTGGTTAAAATTCTTCAACATTATAGTATACAATTTTGAAACAATGATAATAATAAAGTCGAAAAATAAAATCGCAATGTGTTTTGCCTGGGTATCCAACTATCGAGCTGTAACCGCTTCAGTTTTTCAATTTAGTTTGATTCACAACTTCATTTCCAGTCAAAATTAGCTTGCAGTTCCAGCTCTTTAGCGAGGTCCTGACATGAGCATGTATGATTAGCTGTCGTCCAGGTGACGCGATCCCGCACGAGTAGAATCGCACTCTAAATTTAATGACTGCACAAGGTTATTTACACCTGTCAAAATGCGCTTACAAATATTTTATTTTATTTAAAATTTTAAAAGATAGCGCGATTCAGCTCGTCAGGGTTGGATCTCGCCGCCGGGCCGGGTCGTGTAGGGGGCGCTACCGCTGGGGCGTCTCCATACCCACCTCCTGCACCGCGCGCTGCGTGGCGTCGCGCGTCGTGAAGGTGACGAAGGCATAGCCGCGGTTGGTTGCCGTCATAGGGTCCATCATGAGGCGCAGATCCCAGATGGTGCCGCAGCGCTCGAACAGCGGGATGAGCTCGTCCTCGTACATGTCCTTGGGGATCTTGCCGCAGAACACCTCGCAGCCGGCGCCCGGCGTGCCGCCCTCCCAGCCGGGCGGCGGCCCGCCGTACTTGCGCTGGCCTGGAAACAGTGACGTAGCCATATTAGAGTTGACCATCAAAATTTCAATAATAATAATTAATTTGTCTATTTCACTCGAATTTTACTAGCGAATTTTTTCAGTTATGTCTTTTCATTCGATTGAAACGTAAAAGTATGAATGTATGTGAAATAAGTTATTTAACAAAAAAATTCAAAGTATTAGGTGCAAGCTCAGAGCAAATAAAGAAGTGAAGACAGAGTAGTGCGAGTGTGGCTTACGCACTATACAGGTGTCCCGTAAATCGACGTCAAGCCGTAAACCCGTGATAGGCCAATTTACAATAGTTATCAGAAAAATTAAAAAAAAATCCAAGTAATGTGTCTCAAAAAATACAAATCTTTTAAAAAAAATCGAAAAATCGACATCTTGTGGTGGTTTTTTAGTTCCCGGCACTACAAATTGCACTTATTTTCTTTCTACAAAATCAGTACGTTACTCTACTTCGTTTACTGCGCACACCGTATTCGTTCGTCTTGATTTCGTACATACCACTTTTTGCTTTGTTTATTGGACTCGATTGCTTGTGTTTTGGATTTGGACTGTTTAGTTTCTCTTTCAACGACCTTTGCTTTCTCCTGGACTATCGTTGATCGTGTGATTGTGTAGTACCACCATGTCGGTGTACACCGCACAGGAATATGCCAACATACATTTCATTTATGGTGAATGCCGATGCAATGCTAGTGCTGCAGCTAGGCTTTACCGCCAAAGATACCCAAACGCTGCTCGTCATCCCGATCATCGTGTTTTTGTGAATTTGCACTGTTCACTCTCAGAGGGACGATTCCCAAGCCATGTACACAGTGAAACAACAAAGTACAAGTCCACAAGTCGCTTGCCTTACGATGACATCGTACTACAAGCAGTCGCAGAAGATCCAAGTACTTCAGTACGACAAATCGAAGAAAGCACAGGAGTGCCCAAAAGTGTAGCCCATCGAATCATGAAAAGTCATGAGCTCCACCCATACCATGTCACGCGAGTACAAACTTTACTACCCCGGGACTATCTCCCAAGAGTTACGTTTTGTGAAACGATATTACAAAGACACCGGGAAGATCCACGATTCATAGACAAAATTTTATGGTCCGATGAGTCCAAAAAGATGGGTACCTGAATCTACACAACTTACACGAGTGGCATGTAGATAATCCACATTTGATGAGAGAGGATAGATCCCAGTATCGATTTAAAATAAACATGTGGACCGGGATTCTAAAAGGGGAGAATCATCGGACCTTTTGAACTGCCAGAGACCTTGAATGGCGACATTTATTTGGACTTTTTAAGAAATCATATACCAAATTTATTGGAAGACGTACCTCTGCACATTTACAGAGACATGTGGTTCCAGCAAGACGGCTGCCCGGCGCACTATGCCCGTTCAGTGCGAGATTATTGAGATAATGAATATCCAGAAAGGTGGATAGGGCGGTCTGGTACCATTTCGTGGCCAGCCCGTTCACCTGATTTAAATCCGCTAGATTTTTTTTACTAGGGAGCTGTGAAAGAAAAAGTGTATACAAAGCCAATTGAAAATGTAGTAGAACTACGACGACAATTAACGCAAGCAGCTGAATTAGTTAATAACATCAGATTTGCCCGTCTGATAAAGCGGTCTTTTTTAAAAAGATGTCGAGCTTGCATTTATACTGGTGGGAGGTTTGAACATTTGTTATAATGTAATAAAAAATTTTAGACTCCAAAAATTTGTTTCAATTAAAAGCTTCCTAAAAACACCTTTCCTAAAGTTAAAAGTAATGAGACACTATGGCCCCCGTGGCCCGTGATATTCTTTTACTTCTTGGATTTTGTCTCTCTTACACTCGTTGAATGTTTCTCTCCGTCTCATCAGAATATCACTTAGAAGAAAGTCCTGGGTAAGTAAGAAAAAATTGTCGAAAACTGACTTCCTTTACAAAAATCAACATTGTGCAAAATTTAAGAAACAATCTAGCAAGTGTCATACCATTTTGGAATCCTTATTAACTGCTCCAACTTTTAAAATTACCTGCCAAACAAGCATAGTACATTTTTTTCCAGTACAGTCAGTTAAAGTCGAGCAAACTATTAAATTCGAATCATTGTTTTGGGCAAAATGCCTCAATTACTTTCAAGTCGGAGTCGTTTGATTTAAATTTTAGGCACCAGTTTACTAAAGCATTATTCAGGATTACATACAAAAAAAAATACAAAAAAAGTAGAAATTTGTAGTGCCGGGAACTAAAAAACCACCACAAGATGTCGATTTTTCGATTTTTTTTAAAAGCTTTGTATTTTTTGAGACACAATACTTGGATTTTTTTTTTAATTTTTCTGATAACTATTGTAACTTGGCCTATCACGGGTTTACGGCTTGACGTCGATTTACGGGACACCCTGTATACATACATAAAAAACATAAATAAAACCACACACCGCTACAGCCTTACAAGGCAATAGCAAAGAATATATTATTAACGTAAAGAATCGTCATTCCACCGATTTACAGACATGATGACGGCTCGTGGCTGTGTGTGCGTGGCTGGACGAATGCGGAGGCGGGCGGGGATGAACTTTTTCCCAGTCTGGACTATGGCTCACGGGGCTAGCCGCTGGTCGTTTTGTGATTTGACATAATTGACAATATAATTTCATAATATCTATGATAGATTTGTCTGACGCGACGTTTATAAATATTTTGGTGTCAAACTTAGGCTTACTTTATTAATTTGTAGAGAGTGTCACCCCTGTGGCAATAGGCTAAATTCGCTACATGTGTGCGCGCGAAACTGTGAATTTATTACACCGCGTGGCGTAGTTTTAATTTGGTCTGAGGATGCAAGAAAATAGCAAAATATCCAAGTAGAAGCGGTTTTAATTACTGCTCAACCTGCTAGGTACAATGTATGCAATCTTTGTGTTTGTACCTGTGGTCACGTCCAGCGTGTATCCGGTCCTCGCCAAGATCTGCTTGATCTTATCCTCGTCGGGGCCCTTAACCTGGACGGAGGGCAGCGCGGGCGCGCCCTGCACGCCCGCCCTGCTTTTCTGTCTGAAACAACGAGCCGGCCCGATCACACACAATTATCTTCTTCCAACCGCCAACTTCCGTCGCGCCAACCTTAGCGCAAGGGCAATGACATTTGGAGGCACCCGTCATGTGACGTAGCTCCGCCTCTGTGTACCTAAACGCCATTGTTGCACTTATCAAACTCTGCGGTGGTAATGCGGATTTTTATCTGCTAATAAAAATAGGTCGATAAAACACACTGCTGTTTCGACATTCGTGCCATAAATACGTTTCCAAATTTTAACATAAAACTTTGTAACTACAGCCTTTAACATGATTTATTCAATTTGGATTTGTTTAGGAGCAAGAAACGCAATTGGTTATTTCGGGATGAAATAAGTAAACATGATGGTTTTAATTTGTTTATCGAGTTAGCTGCCAATCATGCGATGCCATTGACGCACTATCCATTTTGAGTAATATGTACTGTCGCGGATACCAGCTTCAGAAACGATTGTACCACTTTAGAACCACTGTCAGCGACTGTGGCTACATCTCATACAGTGCATACCTACTCATTGTCACTATATCGGTCAACGTTTTGAACAGCAAAGTACCTACTATAGATAATGTTAAAAAAGGAGTATTCTTACAGCATGAGCATTGAACATGCGTCACTACTCAAAGTATTATTATGTACTCAAAGGATAATGACCCTTGTTTTATCTAATCGGAATACTAAAAACCGCTCAATCGGACTCGCGAATGAAGAGTTCCGTAAACGGCAAAAAACCACGTTTGTTGTATGGGATTGGGAGCCCCATTTAAATATTTATTTTATTGTTTTAAGAAAGTATTTGTTGTTATAGCGGCAACAGAAATACATCATTCTGTGAAAATTCCAACTGCTTTGCTATCACGGTTCATGAGATACAGCCTGGTGACAGACAGACGGACGGATGGACAGAAAGCAAAGACTTAGTAATCCTACTAATATTATAAATGTGAAAGTTTGTGAGGATGGCTGGATGGATGGATGGATGAATGGATGTATGGATGTTTGTTACTCTTCTACGCAAAAACTACTGAACGGATTTTGATGAAATTTGGTATGGTAGTAGTTTAAGCTCTGGATTAAAACATACTTTTTATTCCGAATAAGTACAGTGGAGCCGCGGGTAACAGCTAGTAGGTATATATAATATGTAATAATCCCGTTTTTAGTGTTCCGTAATACATAAGGAACCCTTAAAGTTTCGATCTGTCCGTCCGTCTGTCTGTCTGTCTGTCTGTCCGCGCTTCTAGCTTCTGTAGTTAAGAATATAAATTGATGAAATTTAGTATAGTTATAGATTGTGTATAGATCTCGGTTTTAGCATCATAAAATAATAATAGTTTTATATTTTAGGGGTGGCTCCCCATACATGTGAAGTGGGGATGAAAAATATTGTTTCATCCCCACTACATCGTGTGGGATAACGTTGAATGGGTCTTTTAAAATAAACGCTAGGTTTCATACATGGATTTTTTTTTATAAAGTCAACCATTTAGGAGTAATCGGCCTCCAAAGTGGTTTATAAGTCGGTCGCCTCCTCCCTGGCATTTCTAAACTATGAGACTTAGAAACTTGCAATTTTCCATGCTGATAGATCATGCTAAAAACTCTTTTTGAAATTGGACAGTAACTTTTGAAGTAATATGAAAAAACCTTTTACGCGGTTATAGTTACGGAACCCTCCTTAGACATGTCCTGACATGCTCTTGGTTAGGTTTAATTACCGTATGGGTACGGAACCTTAAAAATGATCGTGGAACCGCCGACGCGGACGCGCGATCCGTCTGCACTCGTACCTACGCTAAGGTCACTTACAAATACCAGTTCTATTACAGTTTGATTCTGGGCTATACAGTTCTAGCATTAAACCCGCGTGGCGTGTAGGCACCTTATATTCCCTTATCACGATGAGTATATTTAGAACTTACCGTAGGTTTCGCTCTAACGCCGGTATCTGTAATATTACATTTAAACCGTAGTCTATTCGCGTTACGAAGTCACTAGTCAGTGAATCATGCGTACATAACATATCAAAATAGCTTATTTTCATTGGTTAATGTATAATGTTTGGTAAAATCAACTACACCCTATTTTGGGTACCTATATGTTCTACTGCTCATATAAAGACGTTTAGGCAAAAAAAAAAATATTGTCATACTCAAAGTAAAAAAATCATCTCTTAATGGGTGAATCTCTGCTTAACGCAAACTCGCCCATAAAAAGGAAGATTTTTTTTTTTCGAGTACAACCATTATTTTTCTGCCTTAACGTCTATACATATTATGACGTTTAGTTTGAGACTTGTAGGTACGAAAAAAGTTTGAAGGTTCCGGACATAATGAGTCGCGAACGTATTTTGAGACATTAATTATTATTCACCATATTCTGCTTACTAAGCAGTAGATCATATGCCCAAAATATCCGCACTTGATTATACCGAACCTTATACATACGGCTAATGGCGTCATTGGTCGATTTTAACATTTGTACGCATGATTCGCTGACTTCCTAACGCGAATAGACTATGGTCAATAATAATTAATGTCTCAAAATACGTTCACGACTCATTCTGTTCGGAACCTTCAAACTTTTTTGACACCTATAAGTCTCAAACTATATTCTATTATTATAGGTAGGTAGGTAAAGCAGAAAAGTTAAAAGAATCTATACGTGACCAATGTTACATGTACACTGTACAGATTAATTAATCATACTTATATATCTTCCGCCGTACTTCTTATCGGAATCTAATAAGAATATTCGTAAATAATAATGAACTAATTACCCATAATCTGACCGCATTTTTTGGCAAACGTAGGCATACCTACAGTAAATATTATGAGTTGTACGAAAAATGGATTCAATAAGACAAACTTATTGATATTTTATGGGCAACGGTTAGTTTAATTTTTATTGCGGAGCTGAGTGCGGACATGTTTTGACTGTCGACAAGGTTTAACTCACTAACATGTGAGGTTATTGGCTAAACTTTTCCTTGTCCGAACGTAACATTAGTCACAGAGCACACTACGCCTGCAGTAAACTGATTTTGTGAACAAATTAAATGGGCCGGCTCGAACGGACTAATACCACGGTCTCACAGAAACCCAGCGTGAAATAACGCTCGCGTTGTATTTCGCAGTGAGGTTACCGAAGGCCCCTTTGGGGTTGAGGATTTAAAGGACCGGGAACGCAAGTGAACAAAAGACAAGTGTAACTCCTCTGGTGTTGCGTGGTCTATAGGCGGTAATCGATTAATTACCATCAGGCAAACCGTCAGCTCGAAACTCATTGCATTATAAAATAAACCGCAGATAAATCTATAAAAGTAGTGTTGTTAGGCATTTGCAATTTCCCAAATATTTCTGTTCTTTTTGCTAATCGTCATTAGATTTCATCTGATGACGATTAGCAAAACGTCACGTCTGTCGCAATCGACTGAAGTTGGGTGATAAAGTACAAACCCCGCAAGCGCGCAAGTCATTACTCTGCTGACTAGATGGCAGCACTGTACTTGCAATGAGGAATCATTACTTAATTTGCCGCAGTCCGCAGCGGTAAGTGTCCAATCAATTTTTCAAGATGACCCAGATGCAAAACGGTTTATTTGGATAACATCCAATAACTATTCGCCATAGGCATTCAGCGCTCTCTAGCTAATAAAATGGAAACTACCTTAGCCAATTCATGACAGAGGAGGCAGAGAGTGGCTCAAATTTTTACATCTGGCTATGAGTTGATTTGCGCCGAATAATAGTCGTTAATTAGAGTAAAATGTGGCTGGTCAACTTTTGACCTAATCAACGTATTTGGCCTCTTTGTGCCCTTAACAATTGGATTTGAAAATAGCATGAAAAAAATTTGCTGTCATAAATTACTTCGAAACACAATGACATATAAAAACACACTGGCATAGAGTCAATCAGCCAATCTGAGTGGTACCTGTATTTATGTTATAACTTTAATGTTAGCCTCATGAGAGATTAATAGAATGTATGCAGACCTTTTTCTTGAAAAAAAAAAAAAAAAACAACTCACCTATAGGTCTTCATGACTCCACATAAATAAGCACTTTTATTAGATACATGCTCAAGATTTGAATCTAAAAAATGTCCAAGAACACTTAAAGCACCGTCGGATGGAAATTCTTTTAAGGCATCTAGCGCACGCTCATCCAACTCCACATGCGCTAGCTTTCCAGTCTTATAAATATCATCTAACTTGGCTGCTACCTGGAATACAAGAAGTAAACAATACTTTATAAATTTAATTTATTATATACAGTAGATACTGCATTTTTTGGACCTCAGTTATCTGGATTCACGACCATCTATGCTACCAACTGCAATCAAATAACTTTATACCTTTAATTTGGATCTATAAATCCAAATTCAATAGATTATGTAAGTCTATTTAAATTTCATGGGTACATTTATGGCTACGTCCCACCTCCATTATCAGACCCTGGATGTTCTATCTTAGATATTACGTTTATGTTTAGAAACCTCTTTTCTTAATTTATTTGTATTATCTGGATTTTCAGTGACCCAAATGCCAGTCTACAATAATTAGTGTGGATAATTGCATTTTTGCTGTATTTAACATTTTATTTGAAATGTCCTTTTATCAAGATACCTCCATAATATTTCCACGAAATTATTAAATTTGATACATTCTTTTCCAGCAGGTTATTTATTTATTTATTTAACACTTTCTGCACAATGTACAATGGAGGACATAATGCCATAGGGCATTTTCTACCAGCCTGCCAGGTTAATAGTATGGTTAATAAAATGAATATTAAATATTCCCTCAATCATAACGCACATACACACAATATTAAGATTTCATAATATTATATAGATAATTTCCATCATCATCATCATCATCTATGAAATATTACGTACAGTCTTGCATAGTTATTTAAAGCATTCTATAGTTTTATAGAATGAAGACAAAATTATTTCACATTATTGTAAATAATATTGGTCATATGCCTATAAATGTATGTTTTTTGTGTGAAGTTGACAAACCCAGAAAGTGAACTGGTGAAGGTGAACCAGTTCTACACATACTTGGTGCCGGCAACTTGCACTTGTAACTTCAATTATCATGTAGGACTATGTTTTATATATGTTAATATGTGGCAGCAAAATTGAACCTTATTACAAAGAAGTTACAGTTATTTTTTAGGTGTTACAAAAATTTATCATTAGATTCTTATAAGACCTATTTTATAATACATTTTTAATTATGTAATTAAAAATTGGCATGATAGGCATGATAGCGAAAATTTGAATATCTCATATTTTCATTTTAATAACCTCTATTTGGAACAAGATAATGTTTCATTATGTTGTGTTATTACTTTTATACAGTATAACTTAATAACATCAAAGGTGTCTCCTAAGCCTGACTCATGAAAACAAAGGTGCTAAAAATCTTTTGTGCCTTTGTACCTCGCTAACATAACACAAATATTAAAAACTGCATACAAAGGCCTTCTACATATCAACAACTATGTTATGGCAACAGCGTTAACATATTATGCACATGCAGATAATATAATATCTAGGGTCAGTTTGTGAAAGAATAATAATAAGATAGTTTTTTAATAACAAACAGGTAGGTCACAATGACATTTTTATCTACAGAAAGTTCTAGGATTTTTTCAGGTATGGCATCACCAAGAAAAATAAATAGTTTAAAAGTTTAGATAAGTAATCATAAGCTATTTAAGTTAGGTAGTATGTTGTATTAATAATATATATTTTAATTATAACAAGTAACTAAGCTTGAAAATTTAAATATTTGAATTAATTTTCACAATATAGCTGGAAGAAATGAATTAAGTTTAAAAATCTAATAAGAATCTTGTTTATACTTTATAGAGTAACTTTTTTTTGTAGCTTGACATATTAAATTTTTATTCTGTAATTAAAATAGCAATATGTTTTCATTATCTGTTTCATTATACTGTGTTTTCATTTGTCCTATAATGTTACATTCAATGTAGATAATGTGGTCCTGCTGTTGAATTTCCAAAATATTGATTTTTTATCTATCTACATTTGTGTTTATTACATATATTTCTTTACTTACTATTTAATTGTAATATTCTTAAGCTAGTATATGAAATAAAGACTTACTTTAGGGTCTAATCCATATTCTATAAGTTTGTGGTAATCCGGTGTTCGGCCAACGTCTGAATCTTTGCCAGACACATCTTCTATAGATAATTCACCGTTTCCCTCTGCCATTCTGCACAATTATTATCGCATTGAACACCACACAACACTCTCACAGAAGGACTAAGCACATAATGCAAGTGTCAAGTTATAAGTTACTTTTGGATGATCTGGCCTACTCTGTCGAGTCCTCTTTCGTCTTGACTGTCTGATGATGTCATTCTATATCAAGTGAGCCATGAACATGAACAATGATAAAATTCGTTGATACGCTTTAGAAAATATAGTAGTATGACGACTTTAATACTACAAAAACTACTCAATAAATCAAAACCAGCTATATTTACCTTGTAATAATTTTGTAAATTTGGGAAAAACGTCAACTTTTAACGGTTTGAAAAACAAAAAAACAAATGATGTTCAAACATATGAAACTATGTAACAATGGGTTTGTGCACTCCTCATTCCATCCGGTAATTGTCAAAATTTGAAAAACGAATTTTTGACTTATTGCATTATTAGGGATGTGACACAATATTTGAGCCTAAAACGAAAAATAAATTATAAAAAAACTCAACAATACAAGGATATGAGATCCTGCGGTCAATGACCGAAATAACACAAGAGTAAATTAGAGGTAATTTAAATATTCGCACAAAACACTTTTTAATAGTGTAATCACTTTTAAACCACTTTTAAAATCCTTTTGTATTGCTCAACAAAAACTAGTAACTTTCCGCGCATAAAACTTTGGCAAATGCAAAACTGCAATAAGTTGAGAATGCAACTGCATTGCACCCGACGAGAACCGGCCGGCGCGCGCCTCAATTTCCAATAAGAATCCAATTAGAACAGCACTTTTAATGTAGGAATAATAAAAACACTATGAGACACAATCACTTATTTTAAATATTAATTTGAAGCACTGTACACCAAAATAATTACCTATAATTTTGCTAGTTGGTGGCCGAGACAGATATGGCGGCACAACGCGACGTCAACGTGACCGCCAATACGGGGTTCTCATAACGACGCGCGCGAGACATGCAACGAGGAGTGCATTCAAACTTTCAAAAACAAGTATAAAAAAAATTGTTTCAATAAATCTCTCTGCTTTTCTAAATTATTGCGACCGGAGCAAATTGTAAGTTATTTTTATTGCACAGAGAGTTTTTGCAATGGTTGCGAATAATTTTGAATGTGAAATAGCGCGGCGCGTCGTGCAAAGCTGCCGGCCGCGAGGTGAGACAGGCTAGCGGCAAGACGGCGACGAGCGAGAAGCCGAGACTCGAGAGCGAAGAGGGGAGGGTGTTGCAACCGGCGGTGCAGGCGTGCAGCAGCGACGACGCCGCAACGAGCTCGCTTGCATACTTGCATATTATAATATACACTCACACTCGCGCAAATATTCTGACCTTCGTTACTTATAAGTGGTAATCGATTCAAAGGGAATTGGGCTTTCGATTTTAACTGTCTGATTTATCTCTAATCACAAAAATTATTAAATTAACCTCCCAATAAGTTAGAATCTATAATTTTAAAATTGTTCATTTAAAGGTTAATTTTATATAACTTACATACAAAAATAAATTGATTAACTAATTAGGTACTAAAACTCTAATTAGAAAGAAATAAGTAGATACAATTTATTATTTGTAATAAAAATAGCACCCTGTATTTTATGTGGGTAAAACTAGGAGCATAGACAAGGAATCGAATCGTAATTTCAAATAGAAATACTATCAATATAGTACAAAGGTACATAATAAAATAATAAAAGTCACTTGAGAAGACGCTTCTCATGAACGGACATCTATTAAAATAACTACATATTAAACTATAACACTATAGCTACAAGTAGATATAAATTTTAATAATATTATATTCAAAAAGATCACACGGTTTCTAATCGACAATGTCCTATAGTAAAGCAAGGTTCATTACTCTTTGATATGGAAACGAAGGGATAAAAGAGTTAATCGCAATAACCCCTTGCTTTAGTTCGCTTCACCTGCTGATTATTATTGAAGCCGTATGTATTCACGACACATACGCAAAACTGGCCTTCATACTTCGCATGTATGTGTAAGAATCTTGGATCTGTATCCGCCGCAAAACGCATATGTGGGTAGATACTTAGATAGAGCGGCTACTGCGGGTGCCTCGCTTTGTGTGGACAGACTTCTAAAGTGATCCTTTCACTGCGATTGTGAATCTTACAAGAGACCTGTATCGCGTCGAAAATCGCTCAATGCCAGTACAGACGTTTCACAAAGAACTCGCTTGTAGTATACCTATGGTGTAGCGGCACGACAGACACACTTCCTTTCTCACATTTTCTTGATATCAATAGCGTTAAAATACAAGCTGTAAAACGAACTCTCCCCGAATTTCCGGTTAAGTCTTCTTGGGAAAGGTTTTGCTCGCCTCACACGTCTGTTTTATTCACATCTGATGAATAGTATGCTCCTACAATACATAATGGTCGCTAAAATTAAATTTAAAAAATAAAAAAAAAAACAACAACAATCATCAACAGTGCGAGCACATCACTAATTTGGAAAATGACAAAACAACTTCTTTTTTTACTCTATGGTTTGTAATGTGCTTAATAAAGACATACTGAAAAAGTTTTTAAATAAATTTATGGATTGTATTAAAAACATTGACCTCGGCACTATTTAAAGTGAGTGTGCTACTTAAATAACTATGCCAAGACATTTCTTCTAAACCGTTCTCATAAGGATCGTAGAAATAGCACTATTTATCCGTCACGGGCACTCATGGTTATAAATATCCATTTTGCAAATATACATAGTATCGCGAACCCGCTCCGTCGGCCACAGCGCGTACTACACTCACGATAAGGCACATAATGCGTATTTAAATACGTCAACAGTTCATTGCCCCGCGCCGATTTGCACCGTACGTTGCCGAATTTATTGTGTTTGTAGATTTGTAGGTCGGCGTCTCGCTTAGACGACCAGCAGAGCAGCTATTCGTGTTACCTTAAATACAGAGGGCTCACATGTTGGTGACGTCACCTCATCTCGATTCCACTAGCCGGTGCTTCTAGTTCTAGTTTATAAATATAATGTTAATACAAATTTGCATAAACGCGAACTATTATAATACTTGCCCTAATCTAACCTGTCGCGAATAGACAAATAATATAAATAACGCCGCAATATGTGTCGAGGCCGTTTGTATTTGTTTATTTTTCGTACTCCTCAAGGGCAGAATAGTTTTAATTTTTATAAGTATTAAAAATACTTACCTAGGAGCATATTTAAATGAGGTTCGTTAGGAGATACCCAGGTAGTTAGTAGTAGGAACTCAAGAATAAAATGTTTATTTGATACTGGGTAAGAGTCGCAGATAAACTTGCTGAAGTCTTACCATATTACGGGTTATGCCACCACTTTACGCATATACTACAACCGTTGTGAAACTCCTCAGAAAAGCTTTCATTGATCACAAATATTCTCTAGCAAACTCTATAGTAGCAGTAGGTACCTACAATGAGCGTCATAGGCCGTGGCCCGTGATAATACGGAACATGCCGCGAAGTATTCCATTGTGAACCTCCCGCGCGGCGGGCTCTTGACCCGAGCGGCAAACCCCCCGCGCGCCTCGCCCCGCACTCAATACACTTTTTTGCCCGTCTGCTAGTGTCATGGGCTAAATTCTTCATTACACGTGGAGGGCTAGAAATAACTCGATTATAATTTATAACGAACAAAATAAATACTTTCGCAGATTTCTTCTTATTTTAAAACAGTTTTTGTGGAAAGCCAAATGTCCACAAACTCCAAAGTAGAGGTAACTATAAAGGTAGAATAACGTCTTTCAAAAGGAGCTTAAACAAATAAAGCTTTAATATTGTCCTTGTTAAGGGCTAAAGAGCTCTATCGAAAAAAATACCTAAAACCTCCGAATCAAGCAACTACGGTGTGACTCTACATGTCGCCTCGCCAATCGCCAACGCATGCATGGACGCATGGTTTTTTTGACATTTCTGCTAAGCACTTCTGTAATTCCTATTTCAACTTCTAAGAGGCTCCCAAGTACCGTATTGCCATAACATGCATACGTTCACTAAAGACAAAAAACAGTCTGTAATGAGGCAATTTTCTCGAGCGAGTGAACAGATGGGGGAAGTACCAGCATTTGGCAAGTACGCGGAGCCACGAGAAAAAACAATCTTAATAAAAACAATTTTTTCGTGTTAAACGTTCGTGAACCGTTTTTCAATAAATAGAGCTTTTAACCCTTTAACCATAGAAAATATTTACTTAAGTGATAACGCCGCCGCATAAATGAACGCCGGCAGGAGAAATTGTCACGTTCCGCCTGAGCCGAGCGTGCAAGTGAGAGCGGGGAACAAGCCATAGAGAGGCACGATCGGGCCTAAGCGTTCGGCTTGTGATGACGTTATCACGTCAAATTATTTTTATACAAAAAATTAAAACGACTGGAAGTAAATATTAAATAAAACTTATTTTCTTAATAATTCCCCTTTTAAATTCGGCTAAAACGATATCCTACAATATTTTATAGAGCTCATGTTCAAATTTGCTGGTACCGACTTCAAAATTAGGAAGATTGAGTAGAGAAATAGTTAAAATTTAAGCCGAATTTAAAAGGGGAATTATTTAGAAAATAAGTTTCATTTCATACTTTTTTGTGCATTTTTACTTTGGAAGTCGGTTTTAATTTATTGTTTAAAAATAATATTTTTTCTCTTTTTAGTTTAATTTATTATCTATATTATTATGAACACATTGATATTGGTGCACAAAACTCTGATGAGTAGTGAGTACTTATGACATCATAATATTATTATGTTGATGTTTCTTGAGAAGATGGTGGTGATGATGATGATGATTACTGTAAGTTGTATGATGGCATATGCTTGCAGTTCTTTAAACAACGCCGGAATCCCCAAACAAGTTTCTATAAGGACTCGAGGAGATCTGTTCAGTACTTTTGGATCCAGGGTATACCTTGGTGCAAAATCTTACTTTTTAATAGCATATGCTTAGATTACTTCGGAAAAAGTCGAAATCACCATGTCCATATAAATTTCGAAGAGTTCCCTTGATTCCTCATGGATCCCATGTGAGAACGGGACCAATTTGGGATTATACCCAAATTTTATTACATCAAAAAAAATTTGGAAATCGGTCCACAGACGGCAGAATTATCGTTGAACATACAAAAATAAATATTAGGTTATTACTTGAAATTGGCGTTTTGTAAAGGTGGAACATAAAGTCGATTTTTTAAACATAATATATTTCTTTAATCAAAGTATATACCATTGCTATCTATGCACTTTTACCATCTCATAGGTAGTTCATTGATTCCTTTACTAAAAAAACCATTCGGACAGGAATCAATAAAATCTTTGAAGGCGCTTTGGACTGCCCCATTGGAGTTGAATTTTTTCCCTTGCAAGAAGTTATCCAAATTTCGAAAAAAATTGTTATCTGTTGGAGCAAGATCCGGTGAGTACGGTGGATGTCTTAGACATTCCAATTGAAGCTCCTCTAATTTGGTAGCCGTCTGCAGCTCCGTTGTGCAGTGTGTGACCTAGCGTTGTCCTGAAGTAGCAGTGGACTAGAGCGAATGACAGCTTTTAGACAGCTGACAGAATTTAGCAGCTAGCTTTTCCGTCATGATTTGCAGTTGCTGGCAATAGACATCTTCCGTAATCGTCTGGCCAGATTTAAGAAAGCTGTAGTGAACGACACTGGCACTAGTCGTAACTTAGGGTTCAGCCATTGCGATGAGCGTTTCCGATTATCGTACAGTATCCACTTTTCATCACAGGTAATGATTCGATTTAAAATCCCTTCTTTATTGTGCCGGTTGAGTAAGGTAACGCAGCAGTCGACGCGCGTTTGTCGGTTTGCTGCACTCAATTCATGAGGTACCTTTCAAGCTTTTTCACCTTCCCAAATTGCTTCAAGTGGATTAAAACAGTTTTATCACTAACACCGCAGCCTACAGCTAACTCGGACGTGGTTTTCGATGGATCCGCTTACACAATAGCCTTCAATTCTTCATTATCAACTTTAGTCTCCGGCTGTCCACGGGGCTTGTTCTGCAGGTCGAAATTTCCAGAACGAAAACGTTGGAACCAAAAATGCACTGTGTTTTCTTTTGCGACCATATTATATGCCGCCATACACGTCATTAATCCTTCGAGCCGTTTCTGCAGCACTGGTTCCACGGTGGAACTCATACTTGAAAATAATACGATATATCAAGTTTTCCATTTTGTAAACAGAGTGACGCAAAGAAAAAACCAAAAGAGGAAAAAACAAATTAATAACGGTTTTCGAAACACAAATGCATAAGTATAAATTTGAAATTGGAATTCCTAACCAAAGACAGACATATTTGAGATCAAAGTGGCCAGTACGACAAAACGCCAATTTCATATGTAAGCACCTAATATATAAATATATATATACAGCCGAATGCATAACCGCCTCCTTTTTTTGGAAGTCGGTTCAAAAGCTTTTCAAATGCTGCGCAAAGTATTGCGTTTTCTATTGCATAGAGGATTTTCTTCCTACCGCAGGCTTACCTATCTTCATATATCTAATGATTATCAACTATTTCAATAGTATCCACCGACACAGTAATTGGTGAAATAACCGGGGACGTGGGGTAGAATAGATTCTATTTTTTTGGCCTACGCACTACGTTTCTATTGGTCGATACTTGATAGCACAGTAAACAAAAACTTTTGGGGCGCGGCCTTGGGGTGGCCTATTAGATGTTTGAACTTTGACGTAACTTGACAGAAATTTTACCTGCGCTTTTTATAGTTCCCAAAAATTGTTTATGTATTTTGGAAATTAAATAGGTAGCTTGGCATTAGCTTACTTTGTGTAAGTACCTATAAATTTTTTTCGTGCTTGCACTTAACTAAAATAATTACCCAAAGTTGCTTAGAGGACATAGTATTAGGTATTCATTATTAAAATAGCTTTACATTCGGTTTTGTTCGCTTAGAATTTAAATTGAAAAGTACCTGGGTAACCGAGCTTTGCTCGGTGTTCTGATAAATTTACAAAATTAAAAATAATCACAAAAATATTTACCTGACCGAGATTCGAACTTACCACATTCCAAATTTCCGAACAAAGCAAAAGATGCAAACCAAACTACCAATCAGACTGACACAATAGAACCGAAGCTATTGATGATGACCTCTCTGTGGCTCAGTGGTTAGCGCATTGGCGCTAAAGCCGGAGATCGCGGGTTCGAATCCCGCCAGGGAACAAAAAGTTTTCTGTGTTCCTGGGTCATGAATGTATTATATATATATAGAGTGCACACTGAGTGGATGTACTATATATATATAAACAAACGAACAAACAGAGAGACAGTCAGACAAACATTTTAAAAAGTGGTTTATTACTGTTACGAGTACCGTTTAAGCTTTTATATATGCATTATGTGAAAAGCTGTTAATTTAAAGTTAAAAAGAGGCACACACAGAAAATGCGCTGTTTTTATCGAATATATCTTTATATATATATAATTCTACTGTACGTGTGTATGTCACTGAATTCCTCCTAAACGGCTGGACCGATTGGAATGAATTTTATTGTATGTGTTTGGGTGGCGCCCTGGATGGTTTAGATTCACAAATCAACCCGGCAGGACAAAGTCTGTCGGGTCCGCTCGTATAAGTGTATAATATAAGGTCTAGAAAAATCAATTACGGATATTTAGGGCACATGTTTTACTGCTTATGTGAAGACGTTTAGGCTGAAAAATAAATGTCCTACTCGAAAAAAATATTATTTCTTTATATGGGCGAGTTTGCGTTTAGCGGAGAGTCACCCATGAGATGATTGTTTACTTTGAGTATGACAAATATTCTTTTGTCTAAACGTCTTTACACAAGCAGTGAATAATGTGCCCTAAGTATCCTTAATTGATTTTCGGAGACGTTATATATACAGCCGAACAAACCACCTCCTTTTTTGGAAGTCGGTTAATAAGACGGTCTATAAACCTCCGCGTATACATGAATACTTACTTGGTACTACTTTATACTTACTCCTTTAGGTCTCCACATGTAGGTAAACATGTTAAATATGTATGAAGTGAAACCCTACACACGACTGACCCTTTGTAAGCCATATCTGAGGCGCTATATGTAATAAGATTTGAGACACACGCAAATAGATCTTAATAACATTTGCCACCATGATACCAGAAATGTCAGAACAGTCAAAATCGGGCAACATTTCATTATGACAACAGACAAATTACCTCATACCTGAAGGTAATTTTTATCCGATACTTCGATATCTACTTAGCCTTATCGCTAAAAGGCGATGTCTTCCAAGCAATCATCCAAATGTATAAGAGAACATCACATCATGAAGAAACACAAGGGTGGACATACAAAGTAAACAACAAGTACAGAAGAAAAACAAATTTATTTTGATTGTGGACCGTATATATAATAAACAGTGTTGCATTTTAAAGTGTAGTTTTACGTGGAGCCGTTTGCAAAGTTGCAGACAGCAACTAGAACCAGATTAGTGGGGCTAATCAATTATAAAAAGACGTTATTCTAATTAGATATTCAGCAAAGGGACAAAAATATTTTACAATTAAAAATTGAAATCGGATTCGCTGACCCTGCTTAACCTCAACAATCGGGGTCTTAAAATTACAAAAAAAAAACTAGAATCCTCGGTGCCCGTGAAAGATTACTCTCCGCTATCACAATTTCTCCATTGTTCGGACTCCCATTAATTTTTTCTTCACACAGTAGCAACGGGTTTGTCTGCACAAAGGGCGAATAGAAAGGAACGATCTTATTCAACTGGTCCCGTCTGTAACAAACGTGTTACACCGCGCGACGTAATTGAAGGTGTTAGATGCATTAGGAACATAAAGTGATACACTCAGAGATAAAAAGTTACACGACTCCAATGACCGTGAAATTTTACTTGATTTAACTCAAAAGTACTTTATGCATTCACGCAGCATATCCTGTTTCTAAGCAGATGTTGTGCATATGAAAAATGTCTACGTCATTTTTTAACGCCACTTTTGAATTGGAGTGTTGATTTTTTCGAACCTGTTGAAACGCTCCGGAGTAAGCTATGTCTTTTATTTAGTTTACGAATTTACCTTAGTAAGTTGATGAAATTCAATCACAAAACCTTACATCTCTTTTGCAACTAAAAAACGGCCGAATGCGAAAGAGATCTGAATTTAGAGCACTTAAATAAGTAAGATTTGCTGCACAATTTATATAAATTCATCGATGAATCCATTGCAGACTCATAGCATACCACGTTTCTTTTGGTACGAGACTGATCTGAATACGGTCAAGTGCGAGCGAGCTCAGAGATATGTAGAGTACAAAAATGTTCCGTGAGGCCTCATTACTCGCACAGCCTGATTCTGACAGTTTTTCTTTGAAATTCACGTATCCTGCTGCTACTGTGAATTTTAACAGGAAAAAGAGATAAATTTTTCATATACCTTTTAACATGAATCGTGCGTGATACGCTAACTATGGATTACCATTTAGTTGTTACTGATTACACACTCATGCCTACTAAAATAGTTTCCCCTCTGCCTGTTTCTCTCGAAACGGAAAAATTTAGCCAGTATAAATAACCTCAGTAGCAGATGACGTGTGTTATTTATGTAGGCCGTAGGGCGTAATAACTGCAGGCGATAATTTTTGAAGCCATACCCGCGGTCAACTGATTGCCCATCCGTCAGCTGTCCTTACCGTGAAAAATAGCGATATTATAAGTTATCTGGCAGTAACTTACCGTACTAACCGTGTTTGGATTCGGTTTGTTTTGGCAGTTACCAATTTTTTGGGTGCTACTTTCCAGTTAGGGCCAGAACACATAGCCGCGTTGCGCTACTGCGGCGCAAAGTAACGCGTTCTAACTTATACTGCCGTACTCTATCATTGATTTAGCTTGTTATTTACAAAGCCGATTTTAGTAGTGCGGTGCCGCAATGCGGTTATGTATTTTGGCGCTTAATTAAGAGTAATTTAGGTGGTGGTGCGCTCGATAGACTGAAAATTGGATTTCTTTGAAACTCTCAGTCGTATTAAAAAATTCCAAAGAAATATATGTTAATCTGCATTATATTTAGCCGAGGACTGTCTTTTTATAAATTGAAATTTTTATTTAAATATTGATTAAAAATATGCTAGGTCCACCTTTTTTTTTAAGTTAAATTTTTTTTCTCGTCTTCTATAATTCACACGAGTGTGGAAAATATTTCAGTATTTTAAGTAACGCAAGATTCAGTTTTTGAAAATTTTGTCCCAAATGTTTATAGCGATTTTTTATCCGATTTCAATACCCTCCGGTCGGCGCGATACGCCCTTGTCGCCTACACAATCGGTTTGGGACTTGACGCGCAAGGTCACTGCCGTTATATAGAGGCGTAAGGGTTCCGTACCCTTAAACATTCGTTATAAAACATTAAAAATACATAATTATGATACCTTTACAACTGCCTACCACTATTATAAATGTAAAAGTTTGTGAGGATGAATGGGTGGATGGATGGATGTTTGTTACTCTTTCAAGCAAAAACTACTAAACGGATTTTGATAAAATTTGGTATGGCAGTAGTTTGAGCTCTGGATTAGCACATAGACTACTTTTTATCCCGAAAAAGTACAGTGGTCCTTTGGGTTACTGTACTGTATTTACGCGAGCGGAGCCGCAGGGCAAAAGCTAGTATTATTATTAAATTAAAGTAAATTAAAAACAAATAGGTAGAGTAATACTATTCTGGTTTTTTTTCGACCTAAAAACTCACTTGTGACATCTTTGCAAAATCTTCTCTGCAAGCAAAGAGTCCATAGTCAGTGGTTGTTGCCTACCAACAGGCGATCTACTGATCGTTTGGCGCTTGCATTACAAATCAGTAATTTATTTAATCGTTCAGCTCTTACTCATTACAAGCTCAATGAAACTGACTCACGCAGTTATGTAGGCCACGTATAAACTGAATATATAGCCCAAATCACACGCTCACACATTCAATCACACGCTCAGTATCTTTAGCCATTCATACCATTAAGTATTTGGCAAAGCTAAACTAGACAATTATGGCGCAATTAAAAAGGTAATGAAATTGATAGAGCGTAGGTATCTCAGAGCAAACTTTTGCTAAGAATTTTTAACTTACTTTAAGGCTGGGGCCTGGGACTATATGATCTCAGGATCATATAGTCCCAGGCCCCAGCCTTAAAGAATCCGGAAGAATCCGGAAGGCCGTGGAAAATTCAGTGCATTGGAAATAGAACTCTGCGGTAATACATTACAACTGAAAATCGAACACACAAGCGTCGAGTCAAATGTCAATGTCATACATGACAGCTCGATACTCGACACTTCGATTTTCAACTATATTGTATTATTACAGAGTTCTAATTTTACTGCTCTGAATTTTCACCGGCGTTCCAGATTCCGGAGCAAATAGTCCCAGCCCAAAATGAAGGGGCTCCTGCCTCCTACACATAATTGCGAATTCACATCACATCGGCGAGCTTGTATACAAGAGCCCATGTACAAGCTCGCAGATATTTGCGATGCGATGCGTATTCGCAGTTTTGTGTGGGAGCCCAAAGATAGCAGAACATTAGTTAACAAGCATACACGGCCCGGCGGTCTTCAAAATACGGGCGACTTAGGTACTACATGAGTACATTGACGAGCACTCAAGTTGATAGAAGCCAAGTTTAAAAAATAATTTACACGACACAACATGTCTATAAATCCAACGCCATGCTGTTGCAACTTTTCAATGTCCAAATTTTTATAAGTGGAACCACCAAAAACATACTTAACATATTACAAAGAGATCTCCTCTAAGTCTCAGCTAATAGATAAGTGCAAATAAAACTCACGTCTAATTTTTACTCGACTCCGCCGAAGCCAAAAGTTACGGTAATGATTTTGGGAGTCTATGTATGTATAATGTATGTATGTTTGTTTCACCGTAGCGCCGACTACTGATCCGATTTTAATGAATGAGGTGATAATAAATTCGTAATAAAGGTCCGGGTAATATAGGCTATGTAATTTGCATAGTCGGGTTATAGTTTTTAACTTTCGATTATTGGTAAAAAAGTTATACGTAATTAACGCAGGTAATTTATTCACAACAATTACCGACAAACTAACAAAAACATATTATTTAGTCGTATAATACATAGAGGTCTTCAAGGTCTATCCGACCCCATGCATCGTAACAAGTGTTTGTTATTCGAACTATTTTATCTATTCCTAACCCCTGTGTGTGGAGCAGGCCACAAACCAACCCTTTTGCCGCCCTCGTTGGCCTTTGTCGCAGGGACACTAATCGCCCTTAGCCCTATTTTGTATCACTATTAACTTTAAGCACCCATATAATTATTAGGTGACAAAATTTTAAATTGTATTGTCCGTTTCATAATGAATTAAAATTTAAATCCGTATCTAGGGTCGCTCGTATAAAGGGTCACAAAGGTTAAATGAGTTACTCTAACGTTGAATACAAATGAACTGTAGATTTATCATCTAATAGGTTAATGTCTATTGTATTGTGATAACTGGGACAAGTGCGGTTCTGTTTTTTTAGTTAGCAAACACCTGATGCTGGTAGACCGGTTAAAATTACTTACCTAACAGAGGCGTGGGGTTCCTACAACTGCATTCCTACCACTTACTACTTACCTTTTGAACACCCTCATCCAAATCCCTACCTATTATACAGGCTAGGGCTTCCCTATGAAGGAAAACCAGCCTTCGCCACTGTTGCCTAATTCTAACAAGTGTCTTAGTTAATGCAGACTGAAATAGTGGATTGTAATGGGCGGTGGTGTAAAATTTAGTAGACTGAATATTTTTTATGACTACAAAGTTAATGAATCTTCCTAATAGTAAGTAGTATTATAAATTTGAATGTTTGTGAGGATGGATGGATGGATGGATGTTTTTTACTCTTTCACGCAAAAACTACTGAACTGATTTTGATGAAATTTGGTAGTTATGTTAGTAGTTTAAGCTCTGGCTTAACTTAAGTCTTCTTTTTATCCCGAAAAAGTACTGTGTTCCCATGGGTTACTGTATTAACGACGTTGCGTGTAAAAGCTAGTTACTTAATATAAAATTACCTAACCAAGAGAATGTCAGGACATGTCTAAGGTGGGTTCCGTAGCTATCAACGCGTAATAGAGTTTCTTTAAATTACTTCAAAAGTTATTGTCCGATTTCGTTAAAAATAATTTTCCTAAAGAGTTTATAGCATGACCTATCAGCATGGTTTCTATATCTTATAGTATAGAAATGCCAGAAGAAGGGTCCAACTTATAAACCACTTTTGACTTTGGATGCCGATTACTCGAAAATGGTTGACTTTGTTAAAAAGTCATGTATGAAACCTGGATTTCATTTAAAAAGACATATTTGAGATGAAACGATGGGGTAGAATGAAAAAATATTTAAATAAAATAATGTTATTATTTTATGCCTAAACTGAAATCTATACTCAACTCAATCTATAACTATATTAAATTTCATCCATTTATATTTATAATTACAGATGCTAGAAGGGTGGACAGACAGACGGACAGAGCAAAACTATGAGGTTTCCTTGAGTAGGTACTACGGAACCCTAATGAAGTCGCTTTCGCGAAGTTTTTAACTACTCAACGGATTTTAATGCAGTTTTCAGCAACAAGTATAGATGGACTGATTCAAAAGGCAGGTTCATGTGTATTAATACATTGCACCTCAAACAGACTGCGCAGTCGGGGCGGGCGCTAGTAAGAAATGTCAAGAAATATCTTGTTATAGACAACTTGTCGTAGATAAGTAAGACAAAGTATGTAGTCTATGGAGGCTATGTTCTTAGTACCTATGGGCTCAAAAACAATTCTAAGTTTATCTTAATCTGTTTATCATCTTTATATACAAATCTTCTGTGCGTGTGTTTGTAATTGAACTCCTTCTTAGCGGCTGGACTTATTTTTATGAATATTTTGTATGTAATCGAGCATGGTTCAGATTTACAATTTAGTCCACTTGATGATCAATCAAAAAGTTTTTCATTTTGACATTGAAGACGTGTGTGGGTACTGCCGGGTCCGCTAGTATGAAATCCATTTTTCATCGCAGGTAACAATGCGGTTCAAAATTCCTTCATTTGTGTGTCTGTTGAGCAGTGCAAGGCACGTCTCGACGCATACTTCGCGCTGGCGATCATTGAGTTCGTGGGGCACCCATTTATCAAGCTTTTGCCTTGCCAATTTGACGCAAATGGACCAATATTGTTTTGACGCTAACGTCGAAAGCTGCTGCTAATTCAGCCGTAGATTGTGTATCATCAGCTTCCACAATCGCCTTTAATTCGTCATTGTTGACCAAAGTCTTCGGACGACCGCGAGGTTCATTTTTCAGTTCGAAATTTCCAGAACGGAAGCGAGCAAACCAATAACAGGTGGTGCGTTGGTTTGTAGTGTTAGCTCCGTAAACGTCGTTGATGTTGCGTGCCGCTTGTGACGCGTTGCTGCCACGACGGTACTCATATTCCATAATTACTCGAATTTTTAACGTATCCATGATGACGAAAAAGATTGAAATGCGATGAAAATATAACACTAATGAATAAACAAATGACTACTTTTGGAAAAAGAATTCCATTTTTTTTTAATAAAATTAATTTGAAATTAGTATTCTAAGCCAAATAAAAAATATTTTGATTTGAAATAGCCAGTACTGCAGAACGGCAATTTCATATGTAAAGACCTATTATATAAGTAGTAATACAGAAAATTATTCCGTTATTGGTTTAGATTATTTAGTAACAGATACAATGTTCAAATCAAATCCGAAGATATCAATATCAACCACAACGGATCTGGGATAGTCTTAGCTAATAAGTGCAAATATGAAAGGCCTATTCAGTTACCCTACTAAGAAAAATCCAGTTGGTGCCGGCATGGGAATGTTCGGGGGGTCAACGTCATCCGCACTGGGTATTATTATTCGGATGATGTTTTTATTTTAGGGTCTTGATCCGGTCCGCGCCCCCTCCAGCCGCCGCGCGCCGGCCGCCGAGGCCTGCCAGGCCGCCACATGCACTCGCGGGTTGCGCAATGTTGCGATTGCAGAGACTAAATTGACAGACGTATGCACTTTCGAAAAGGTATTTCATGAAAGATACTCAGTAATCTGTATTTCCTGGACGGTGTAGTTTGTAAAGTTGTTTATATTCTACTACTTATTTTATCCTCTTTATATATGCTCTATATTTAGATGCACTATTTGGAGAAATAAGTGCATCTAAATATAAGTCTGTGAGAGGAGTATCATCCATTTTAAACCCGCTCTTTCATAGGAATTCAAACTGTAGATTTAAATGAACTCTGAACTCATAATTTTCTGCTTTAACGATATCAGCTTTTAGCAGTTATAGTTAATACTACAAACAAAAATTACTTTGGTCGAAAAATATTGCTCTTTTTTGTCGACAGGATTAAAGACAAATATTTATAAATTAAAAATGCATTCTTACCATACAAAAGTTAGAGCTTGCGGTAGAGCGAGCTTTTCGCTACCTTCTGCGGGTAGTTTTAAACAGATATAAAATTAATAATTTCCTAGCTATTGCATTATAAATAAATAAATTATAAGCTATAAGCCACCAAGGTATATATTTTTTTTACATTAGTTATTGATTTTCATTAAGCTTAAACCTTCATTGACGACCTCTGGTGCTCAGTGGTTGAGAGCGTCAGTTCTCAAGCCGGTGGTCGCAATTTCCGGTTCGAATCCCGCCAAAGAAACAAAAAAGTTTTCTATGTTCCTGGGTCATGGATAGGATAATGTAATAAAAATCTTAAATATATGTATAGTATAAAAGTATTAAATATATTTCCGATGTCCTCGTACCCGTAATACAATTGAGTTCCTCGAGAACTTAACACGGGACCAAATCGACGTGGGGTGGAAGCGCCTATAGATATTATTATATTATTGTAATAATTATTCAGAATCGAGGTAAATGAAACGAAGTATTGATACTGTAAAAGTCTGTACATATTCTGTTTCTGAATCAATAACAGATTGGATTCAGGATCATAATCTAGAAATAAACTACAGTAAAACTAAAACCATCCAATTTAGATCATAACAAAATCTCCCAATAATAAACAACACTTTTCATAATACTACCTTAGAATCTGTAGAAACATTTAACTTGCTCGGAATAAATATTGTCACACACGTAAACTGGAAAACTCACATAAAAAACATAAAATTAAAATTATTAAAATTTAATTATGCACTATAACATTTAAAATGTAACACACATTATAAAACAGCTCTATCAGCATACTATGCTTATGCATACTCTTGGTTAAGATATGGAGTCATTTTGTGGGGAAATAGCGTAAATATTCACGAATTATTTATTTAAAAAAATTCATTAGAATAATACCCCAAATAAGAAATCGAGATAGCTGCCGACCATACTTTATTGAAAACAAGCTTTTAACACTCCCATCTATTTACATACAGGATATTAGTTTGTTTGTTTTAAAAAATATATATTATTTCACAAAGGTTAAAGATACCCATAACATCAATACTAGACATAAAGACAGATTACACTTACCATATTCTACAATAAAAATGCTTAATGAAAGTCCATATTATAAGGCAGTAAAAATATATAATAGACTACCAGATAATATAAAAAAAGAAACAAAATTATTAACATTTAATAGAAAATTTAAAATATACTTATTAAAAAATGCTTTTATTCCGTAGAAGAAAATTTTTCAAAGGATGAAGGAAAATTAAATAACATATAAAATAATAAAAGTTCATAAAATATATTACTTATACTAAAGATAATAATTAATGTATACGTTATATATTATGTTAAGAATATAAATTGTTATTAAATAAAATGTTTAGCAAGCGCCTGAACAGGGCTGCTAAGTTTGTCCTGTCAATATTTTTGATGATGTACCTACTTAGTTCTGCTACTAAAGTTTTGAAGTTTGAAGTTCTTATTTTTCATTAATGTAGTGTAGTGGGTACCATGATTTTTAATTGTAATCATATTGTAATCGAAACATGAGCTTACTATTGAGTCCAACTAAATTTGACATCAGGTATACCTAAATGGAAGCTTACATTTCATTTTCACAAGTTGATATCAGATATAGTTGGTAGCGAATACTGTCTACAAACCCTTCATAGTTGATGTCTTTAAAATTGTATTAAACTAATTATGAGTTTGTTTAAATCATCAAAATAAGTTAAAGCTTAGAAAATACATAGATATAAATTAACTCTCGGCCCTCACTAATAAAAATATTGACACAACGGATAATTTCATAATGGATTTCATTGTTGTTTGTCACATGTGTCGGAAAAGTCACTTGACAGTCAAAGACAGCAACATTTAATTGCTATCAGTAATCAAATTAGAAAATATTCTTATTAGTAAGGGGGATTGTTACACTCTACATAATAAACTTTAGTTGATTGCGTTAAACTCTATTTATCGACAATAATGCTATTTAATATAATAATATTTAATGGGTACTGTTACCTGGGTAACCGAGCTTTGCTCGGAGTTTAAGTAGATTTTAAAAAATAAAGAGATTTTCAGAAATATTCGTCTGAGCGGGATTCGAATACGAGACACCAATCAACACAAAAATTATATCAACGCAAAAATTATATACATATACGCATTAAAATATACGCATTAAAATAGAGTCAAAATATTAATATACTGTTAAGCGACGAAAGAAAAAACTTATATAACCAAAACAAAACTAGTTATTTCGGCAAATGTTGTTTTGCCATATATATTATTTTTATCATTTAGGGGTTGAAAAAATAGATTACGACCGATTCTCAGACCTACCGAATATGCAATAATTTTTTTATAATAATCGGTTAAGCCGTTTCGGAGGAGTGTATCCCCGAACACTATATGACACGAGAATTTGATATATTAGATTCCCAGGGATAAGATCTAGCTACATTTTTTTTCTCTCCCAAAAGCTGATATTCTCCCTGCATACTAATATTCATGAAAATATTTGCAGCCGATTCCGAGATTCTCTGAAATCTCGGAATCGGCTGGCTCGAAAAATCTGAAAAAATTCATGATGGTAGTCCATGTAATGAACTTTATTTTTAAGGGCCGTTATAGTTTTCCTTTAAGGAAAACTATAACGGCTTATATAACTTTGTTAGTTTAGGAGTTATACTCAGATACCTAACTTGTAAAATGCGCTTACTTGGAAAACTTCGTACAAAAATAATGAAAGAATATTAGTATAGTGGTGGAACCCTACGTGCGCGAATCCGACTCGCACTTGGCCGCTTTTAAGTTAACATCCATTGAAAAAGATTGCACCGGATGACGTACATTCACGTTTAACAGTGACTTTATTATTTGCTGAAAAAGAGCAGAGAAAATAACAAAAACTATCTTTTGAAAGGGTATTTGGGATGAATAGATCTTTTCACCTATTCTAGGTTTCCTGCAGTCTGTAATCTGTATATAGACACAATTATATAAAGCAACAAAGACTCCTTTATCTATTCAATTGTAAGTATTATAGAGTTGAATGTGTTTTTAATCCGTGAGATAATTCTTGAATTGAACGACCGGTTCCCGTTTTGAGAACGCGAAAGCCAGTTGTCTACAGTTCTATAGTTGAGTATAGTGCACTTATATTAGTGACTAGGTCTTTCAGCCTAGGACTGTGAGAACAAATAACGGTGGTACGCACGATCACCCGGAAATAGCACAATAGATCTTGAGGTTTCGATTTCTGTTGCTTTTCTGTTGCTATTATTCACTTAAACACAGCCATGCGTTAGCTTTAGTTATATATACAAGTAAATATAGGTTTTTTTAATAGAAATTAGAAATACCAAACAAGTTAAGCATTACCGGTATTTAATTATTTATTCAGAAGTCCTATAAGTATCTATTTGTGATCATAATACCTTAACCAAACTCTTCTATAGATTAAACTTAGTAATTATATGAATGAATAGCTTTTGCCCGCAGCTTCGCCCGCGTGGGAGAGTGTTTGTGGCAAAAAGCTTCTTTAGCAAATATAGCTACTGCAATATAGTAATAGCACAGAGTAAAAATATATACTTATAATAAATTTTCACACGTATTCTTCAATTTTAATATAGGTATCTCCTAGATAAGGATTAGGTAATATTGTATCCGTCTTAATAGTTTCTGAAAATACCATATTATTTGTGATAATTTTTTTAAACTTAGAATGAGTATAGTAACCTATCCTTAAAAGATAGGTTATCTATGCCAACGCAGACTTTTTTGTACATTCTGACTGACTTCAAAAATATGAAGATTGAGTAGAGAAATAGTAAAAATTTTTGCCGAATTGAAAAGGGGAATTATTTGCAAAAGGAGTTTTATTTCGTACTTTTTTGTGCATTTTTACTTGGAAAGTCGGTTTTCATTTTTTGTTTAGGTCACCACTTTGGTGTCAAAAATACCAATAACCAACGGACCCTTTACACCAAAAAAATAAATTTGAAAATCGGCCCACAAGCGGTGGAGTAGTCGTTTAACATACAAAAAAAAATATATAGAGCCGAATGTATAACCGCCACCTTTTTTGGAAGTCGGTTAGTTAAATTTTAAGTGGAGTGGAGTAACCAAAACGCGTGTGAAAACCGACAAACAGACAAACAGACAAATATTCTTAAAATCATTGTTTTGGGTTCTATGTCGTTCATAAAGTCCACCGGCAATAGTTTTTCTTATATATATTCCATGCACAAACAACGACCAGTTACGAATTTATTATATTTATAGATAGATATAGATTATCCAGAGCTAGTTTCGAACACAGGGCGATCTCTAGTTATTATAAATACTAGTAACTACTAACTAGGCACATAATATAGAACATACGACAGACGTATTCATGACTCTAGTTGAAAGTCTGCATTTAAATGAGTCTGTTATTATTTTAAAAATCATTGTTAGCAATGGAAGCCAAAACAATTATTTTCAGATTGTTGGCCTGTCAGCTTGTACGCCAACCAACGATGAAAGTTGAATTGCGGTCTTTTCATATAAGGTACTTGAGCCGCAACATAATTTTATCTGGGATGAAGCCAACTTGTTAATATTTTGTTGGATAGCCAGTTTTTAAAAGTCTCCTTTAAACTATTTTTAAGCCAGGCAGTGGCTTTTTTTAATATCCGTGGGGACCGTATATTTTGCCGCGATAAATAGCCTATGTCCTTCCCCATGGTCTACCCTATATCTGTGCCAAATTTCATCAAAATCGGTCCAGTAGTTTCAGAGCCTTTTCAATGCAAACAAACCAAGGTGTTAATCCAAATAACAAGGCTAAAACAAGGCTACCATACCAAATTTCATCAATTCTATTCATTAGTTTTTGCGTGAAAATGTAACAAACATCCATCTATCCATGTATCCATCCTCGCAAACTGTCACATATATATCTGTAGTAGGATAGAAGAAAACCCGGCACCAAAAGCCAATGGTTAAATAAAAATAAGCACCCCCAAGTTCTTACTACCACACAGAGGTATCTAATGTAGAGCGAACGCCGCACAGTGACAATATTACAATAAACCTATTATTTAATTAGTTATTGCATTACTTCTTCAATACTTATAATATTGTTCAATAAAATGGAAGCCCGGCAAGTGTGTTCCTGTGCATGCGAACCTCCATACGTCCGAGTAGCCCCGTTCGCCATATGTTACAGCTTACTGCGTAAGCCATGTCATGTTATAGGTTAGACTATAAATAAGTATAAATACTGTCGTCGTCTTATTTGTGGTGCGCACATGACTACGTTACTGATATTAGATATTTCTAGACAATATCCTTTTTTATTAAAAATCCAGGTTATACCTGTTTTTAGGATTCCATAGTACTCACGGAGCCATTATAGTTTCGCTCTGTCCGTCCGTTTGTCTGTGTCTGTCCGCCATTCTAACTTCTGTAATTATGAATTTAAATAGATGAAATTTGGAAATTAAATTGTTATAATAATAATTTTATATTTTACTGGCTGAAAATACACTTAAAGCGGGGATGAAAAATATTTTTTAATTTTTCCCCATCGCGTGGGGTATCCATGGAGTAAATATAGTCTGCTCCATCGGGGTATCGTTTAGTTAGCACAATATAGATTAGCGTATCCTTGGCGTAAATATATTTATTTATTAATAATGTGGTATAGTAATGCCATCCACAAAATGTATATTTTTGGTTCCAGTTTAAGTTAAGCTAAGCCTGATGATGATGGTGAAAGTCTCCCCTTATAAATAATTTAAAGTAAGCACGCTCGACGCATTCTGTATCACACTTTGGCCGGTCTCGACTCTCGAGTAAAGAAACGGGCGCGCGGCGGAGTGCCGCGGCACCGGCATTGCAGTGTTTCAATGCAGTGGCCCTATGTACACGTCTAGTGGGGTGACGATACTTTACTGCGCGGGCGGGACAAATCTAGCGTACATAGTGGTGAAAAGATTTGTTATTTGGCTACAGCATTCAATATAGAAGCGTAAGGATCTTTCTACACGTATTTCTTTAAAGAAATCATAGCTAAAAAGTAACAAAGACTTACATTTTTCACCTTAGGTCCCTAAGGTTTGTTACGTAGGCTTAATGTAGGGTTAAATGGACGTGTAGTTTTGGTATAAATTATTGAGAGACTTGACCACATTTCACTTGAGAATTTATTGGTGGGATATATTTTTCAAGAAGCAATTCCTTCTATGTTCTAACTTACGAATGATCTAAAGGTGTGCAAGTACGTACAGAACTACAGAGCGAGCTTGCAGTGTCATTACGGTACCCCGAAGTGGCGAAGACTGATTCTTCTTCATAGGGAAGCCTTAGCCTGTAGGGTAGGAATTTGGATGAGGGTCTTCAAATGGTAAGTGGTAAAGGAAGCTAATAGGAAGAGAGTTATAGGAACCCCACGCCACTGGTACTAGTGTAGTGGAGCTGTGTGCTTCGCGGAATCGCTTCTACGAGTATTTTATCCGCATAGGAGGACTGTCCGTACTACTCGAGTTTTATAGACACCATAGCGCCTAGTAAACATACATAGGCACCCTTGGGTGTGAATAGGCTCCGGCTGCGTGCACTAGGCACCCGTCGTTTAGAGCAAATCTTTTTATAGCATGCGTCGGCAACGTAACATGACCCTTTATAAATATTAAATGAGAACAACCCCCGCCCACTGCGTCCTCATACGCATTAATATATACCGTGTTTAGTAAATTGTGCAATAACTAACGAACAGTTCCCGAGTAGGTACATGAATCAATGCGGTATGCTCTTAATGCAGTTTTTGTGCCTCTGACATTTAATTCGCCATAGACTTTAGTCATATTTATGAGTGAGTAAAGTCAATGGCGAATTAAATTTCAATCGTGAAATCAATAGTGTAGAGTGAAATCAATCCAGAGAACATATAAACTTATCATAAAGCATTCTATCGTCATTAATTATTGTCAATTTCCTAAAGAAACGTGATATTCCATGAGTACAGTAATAACTCCAACGGCTGTAACAATAAAAATTCCTTTGCCGCGCCAAGAAAAAAAAATCGCATTGTCCGCGTGACCGTATACGATAAACCTGATATATGCCGAGAATAAAGGTGAGAGGTAAATGATGCACTCGACGAGATTAAAATTAAACACTTCCGTTCATTTAAAAATGGACGATTGTTCCATTCGCACAGAAAATATGCATGTGTGAAATTATGGTACAATCGGCGACCATTCACGTTGGTGTCTACGCGACGTAGAATAAAGTAGGTAGCTTTTGTGACTTTAAATTTAATAATACGCAGCTTTGACTGGTACATATGAACCATATTGATTTCTGTTCATTTGTAAACAGACAGACAGCAAATCCATCACTAAGGTTTTTTTATCACGTCATACAAAGTTACGATAAAGTCAGAAGTTGCGTCGACGATAGTAGTTACACATTACATAGGTACTTGAAGCTTTTTAAATTATTGAATTTCACGATTATTCAATTAGATGTTAATTTTATTAAAATCAAACCATTTTCTTAACATTTAATAACTACAATTTTTATGATAAAAACTAAAACCCGACTACGTAAATTAGGTAGCTTTATACTAATAATATATATCAGGTCCTTACATATATTATTATGAATTTGGCGTTTTGTCGTACTGGCCACTTTGATCTCAAATATATCTTCTTTGGTTAGGAATTCCAATTTCAAATTTATACCGCTATTTACTCATGCATTTGTGTTTGGAAAACCGTAATTAATTTGTTCTTTCCTCTTTTGGTTTTTTCTTTGCGTCACTCTGTTTACAAAATGGAAAACTTGATATATCGTATTATTTTCAAGTATGAGTTCCACCGTGGCACCAGTGCTGCAGAAACGGCTCGAAGGATTAATGACGTGTATGGCGGCATATAATATGGTCGCAAAAGAAAACACAGTGCATTTTTGGTTCCAACGTTTTCGTTCTGGAAATTTCGACCTGCAGAACAAGCCCCGTGGACAGCCGGAGACTAAAGTTGATAATGAAGAATTGAAGGCTATTGTGTAAGCGGATCCATCGTAAACCACGTCCGAGTTAGCTGCAGGCTACGGTGTTAGTGATAAAACTGTTTTTATCCACTTGAAGCAAATTGGGAAGGTGAAAAAGCTTGAAAGGGGATATGAATTGAGTGCAGCAAACCGACAAACGCGCGTCGACTGCTGCGTTACATTACTCAACCGGCACATTAATAAAGGGATTTTAAATCGAATGTGATGAAAAGTGGATCCTGTACGATAATCGGAAACGCTCATTGCAATGGCTGGCAATGGCAGTCATAAGCGCCTTCAAAGATTTTATTGATTCCTGTCCGAATGGTGTTTTTAGTAAAGGAATCAATGAACTACCTATGAGATGGCAAAAGTGCATAGATAGCAATGGTATATACTTTGATTAAATAAATATATTATGTTTAAAAAAAAACGACTTTATGTGCCTCTTTTACAAAACGCCAATTTCATGTGTAATGACCTAATATATACCTAATTTACGTAGTCGGGTTATAGCCTATTTTATCCGGGCTATTATTACGAATCTATTGATACCTCATTTTTGAATTCGGACCAGTTTAAGCGCTACGGTACATACATACATAGACTGCCTAAATCATACTTACTTTTGGCTTCGCCGTAGTCGGGTAATATCAAGGATCACATGACGTGTTTCACGTACATTTTTAACTGAAGTCTGAAAGATATTAAACGTTATATATATATATTAGGTCTTTACATATGAAATTGCCGTTTTGTATGAAAAAAATTTAACGAATTTTTTTCATGTATTTTTTATTTGTATTAATCGAAGTAATCAACCATGCAATCAATGCATCTTTGCCAACGCAGTGGCAGTTTATTGATGCCCTTCTTAAAGAAATCAGCTGGGCAGGAGGCAACAAATTCTTCAAAGGCATTTTGTACTGCCTCTCGGGTATTGAGTTTTTTTCCGCCAAGAAGTTATCCAAATTATGGAAAAAGTAGTAGTCTGTAGGCTCAAGGTCTGGTGAGTAGGGCGGATGACGGAGAGCTTCCTACCCCAGTTATTGCAACTTGGAGACCGTATGCTGTGCAGTATGAGGTCGCGTGTTGTCGTGCAGGAGCAGCGGAGACGAGCGATTGACCAATGCTGGTTGGAGATGTGCCAGCTTCTCCATAATTGTGTTCAGTTCTTCACAGTACACATCTGCAGTAATGCTCACCCCGTTTGGTAAGAAGCTGTGATGAATCACACCGGCGCTAGACCACCAAACAGTGACCATCACTTTTCTAGGGATAAGTTTTCGTTTAGGGCATTGTTTAGGTGCTGAACCAGGATCCAACCAACTTGCTGAGCACTTGCGGTTATCAAACAGAATCCATTTTTCATCGAAGGTAACAATGTGGTTCAAAATTCCTTCATTTGTGTGTCTGTTGAGCAGTGCAAGGCACGTCTCGACGCGTTCTAGCTGGCGATCATTGAGTTCGTGGGGAACCCGTTTGTCAAGCTTTTTTACCTTGCCAATTTGAAGCAAATTGACCAATATTGTTTTAACGCTAACGTCGAAAGCTGCTGCTAATTCAGCCGTATATTGTGTATCATCAGCTTCCACAATTGCCTTTAATTCGTCATTGTCGACCAAAGTCTTCGGACGACCGCGAGGTTCATTTTTCAGGTCGAAATTTTCAGAACGGAAGCGAGCAAATCAATAACAGGTGGTCCGTCGGTTTGTAGTGTTAGCTCCGTGAACGTCGTTGATGTTGCATGCCGCTTGTGCCGCGTTGCTGCCACGACGGTACTCATATTCCATAATTACTCGAATTTTTAACGTATCCATGATGACGAAAAAGATTGAAATGCCATGAAAATGTAACACTAATCAATAAACAAATGACTACTTTTGGAAAAAGAATTCCATATTTTTAAATTAAAATTAATTTGAAACTAGAATTCTTAGCCAAACAAAAATTATTTTGATTTGAAATAGCCAGTACTGCAGAACGGCAATTTCATAGGTAAAGACCTATTATATAATATATACAGCCAATATTTATATATTTTTTGTATGTTCCTCTATAACTCCGCCGTCTGTTGACCGATTATCAAAATTATTTTTTTGATGTGTGTGGTGTTGGCTATAATTCGAATTTGAAAAAATTATAAACTCGTTGTCACCAAAGTGGTGACCTGATGATGGCATCCATGAGAAATCGAGGGAACTCCTCGAAATTTATATGGACACATAGTTATTTTGACTTTTTCTGAAATAACCCAAGCATATGCTACCAAAAAGTTACATTTTGCACCAAGGTATACCCTGGATCCAAAAGTACTGAACAGAACTCCTGACTCCTTATAGATACATGTTTGGGGATTTTGGCGTTGTTTAAAGAACTGCAAACATAAACCACTATGTCAATTAAAGTAATCATCATCACCACCATCATCACACCATACATCATCACATAATGATGATTTATTAGGTACTTCTCATAGTATTTTATACCGACACGGATATCTTTGAACATTATTACTCTGTTGTTTATGGCATGATTTTCAAAATTATTTATTTTATGTAAAGGGTATAATTCGAAGTTGGTCCCGTAACCCGTTGTCACCAAGACCTGATAATGGCATCCATGAGGAATCGAGGGAACTCCTCGAAATTTATATGAAGACATATAGTGATTTTGACTTTTTCTGAAGTAACTCAAGCATATGCTACCAAAAAGTAAAATTCTGCACCAAGGTGATGGTGGATCGGACCATGGATCCAAAAGCACTGAACAGCACTCCTCAGTCTTTAAAGATACGCGTTTCGAAATTTCTACATTGCTTAAAGAACTGCAAGACTATGCCATTATGTAACTTACAGTAATCATCATCATCGTCATATATACAATACCCAATGGAAACCTATACCTATACCAGGTATGGGCAACCTTTGACATGTTGAGGGCCAAACTTTAGCGTGCAAATACGTTCACGGGCCGCGTTTAAAAGTATTTAGTGCATTTCAAAGTAGTGATAATATTTTTTGCGATAGATATTAGACATGAAATAATACGACAATGTTATTATAGTACAATTTATTAAAATAACAAAAAGAAATTAAAAAAAATGGCACATTATAATTAAATCGTTTAATTTGCAATTGTTACAAACTACGAAAGTTAAATACTTACACCGATATCAATGAGACACTTGAGCTTGAATTTGGGAAACTAATCCATCGATATTTGGATTAATTCCACTGATACAAAGACGTTAAGAATTTTCCAAATTATCGTCAGTCAGTCTTGTACGATGTGTTGATTTATTAACTTTCATCAATGACAAGAACTGTTCGCATTTATAAATACTGCTAAACGCACAAATCAATCTTCTTGCGAATTTTCTAAGCTGCGGAAAATTGTCTTTTTCTAGGTATTTTTTGTACAAATCGCACAACTTTACGTCTTTAAATTTGGATTTTAGGAGTTAGTTTTCTTGAATTTCGATCAACTCTATTTGTAAGTGTATTGAAGAATTTTTTACATTACATTTTGTAGGAGTAGTAAATAAAATGAAACAGACTTCCATGTTTTTGAAGTCGCGAAATCTGTTCGAAAATTGTTCCGACAGTAACTTGAGTTCTTCAGCATATTGAGCATGAGCAATATTTTCATACGCAGAGAGCGTGTTGAAATGGTAACTGTTACCAGACAGTATCTGTGACTCCCACAAGCGTAGTTTGATCTGAAACGCTTTCAAATGGCTGTACAAATAATTTACTAACTGTCCTTGTTTTTGAAGTTTCAAATTTAAATCATTCAAATAGCCTGTAAGATCGACCAGAAATGCTAAGTCACATATTCTTTTTGGGTCACTTAATTCAGATAGTGGTTTATTTTTTATTTTCATAAAGTCTGCTATTTCATTTCTAAGCTCGTAAAACCGTTTCAACATTTTTCTTTTGCTCAGCTATCTGACTTCACAATAATATGTTACGTCGTTATATTCAGCTGATATTTCATCCAAAAACGCCTTGAACTGACGATGGTTAAGCCCTCGGGATTGAATAAAGTTGATGGTTTTTACTACCACATTCGTAACATTCTGGAGTGGAATGGACTTAGAAGACAAGTTCTGTTGGTGGATAAGTCAGTGAAGGACTATCAAATCATCTTTTTGTACATTTAATTCTGTTGTTTTTTCATTCAAAATTACGATTAAACCTTTATGGAAGCCGACCATAGAAGGTGCACCATCAGTGCATACTCCAATTAATTTTTTACCATGGCAAGCCAAAACTTCTGAATACCTTTTGAACTTCAATAAAAATATCCTCTACTGTAGTGATTCCTTTTAGGGGCTGTAAAGCAAGCAATTCCTCAGTAACAGTGAACTCCTTATCAACACCTCGAATAAATATAGCCAGTTGAGCTGTGTCAGACAAATCGGTGCTCTCATCTAATGCTAAGGAAAATGATTTAAAACCAGCCATACGATCAGTCAATGTTGTTTTTATATCATTAGCCATCATTTCTATACGTCGAACAACAGTTCGTCTTGACAAACAATTTTTTTCAAATTAATTTTTCTTTTCAGGACACAAAACACCGCAAACTTCTAACATACACTCCTTGATAAATTCTCCTTCGGCAAATGGTTTTAATGCCTTTGCCAATTTTGAGCTAACTATAAAACTAGCTTTCACAACATTATCAAGTTGTGTTCTTTGTTTATGAAACATTTGTTTTTTTTTTTACCAAATTTGCGGTAAGCTTCTCGATTTTGTCTGTTCTTAATTGTCCTGTCAGTGAGTGCAGCGTAACATGCTTAGATGAGTAATGCCTCTTTATATTTTAATTTAATTCTTTCATTACTGAAATGGATTCATTACACAGCAAACAAATAGGCTTACCATTGTGCAAGATAAAAAAGAATTCTTCAGTCCATTTTTCTTGAAACTGGCGACCCTCTGTACCTATTTTTTCTTTCCTTTCCACCAGACATCATTTTTGTTTACTTTTCGTTCAATAAACTTAATAACAGACTATAGTTAGTAACCACTCAAGATGCACACAAAGTCACAAAGCAAGTTGACGGCTCGAGCTGTTCGCTAGGATATCGCTTGTCCAAGTTATAGTCTTATAAGTTATAGCTCAAATAGTACTGAACTAACGTTCGGGCCATCCACCCGCTTATATAGGCAAAATGAAGGAATAATCTGGAATTAACTAGTTTTGAATAATTGAGAAGCGATAAATCTTTTGATGTGTCGCCCGTGAGGCGGCAAACCTCAAAGAATTTGATCGAGCAAGCCGAGTGGCGGCGATTATCAATAGGTGACTCCCGTAGTATAAGTACCTAATGTAATATTTTTTTAATTAGGTTTTTTCAAAATATCTCGTGGGCCGGATCATATCTTACAGCAGGCCGGATCCGGCCCGCGGGCTGGTTGTTGCCCATATATGAATTATACATTCGATAGTTTATTTTAAATGTTCTTAAAATGTGTTTATAATCACGGAATATAAAACACAAGAATATAACAAATATGACTAAAAAGCTAAAAATTAATATTTTTAAACAAAAAATTAAACCAACTTCCAAAGTAAAAATATACAAAAAAGTATGAAATAAATCATATTTTATAAATAATTCCCCTTTTAAATTCACCTAAAATTTTAACTATTTCTCGACACAATCTTCATAATTTTGAAGTCGGTACCAGCCATCTTAATCGTAAGCTCTATAAAATAATGATTTATTAGAATATTGTGTGGCCTGGTACCGACTTCAAATAATGAAGATTGTGTAGAGAAATAGTTAAAATTTTAGCCGAATTTAAAAGGGGAATTATTTAAACAATAAAAATTATTTCATACTTTTTTGGGTATATTTACTTTGGAAGTCTGTTTAATTTTTTGTTTATTATCCTACAAGAAATGCCTGATGTATTTATTCAATGCGAATATGAAAAGAAAGTAATCCACTTATGCCTACGAGTATACATTCCTGCGAGATCGGCTTACACACCTGGTGAAAGCGGTCTAGGCTAGCCGCGGCCCTACAGCCCGGCTACAGAACGTTTAGTGTTATTTTACCTCCGAGAGGACCTTTATAGCGACGCCATAAGGATCACTTTCATAGCATCTCGGAGGTAGAATAACTCTGAACGGACTACATTGCAGGCTGCCGGCTACTCGGCGAACTGGATCTCAACTACAATGCTCTCCCTTCAGACACGTGGGACATGCGAATATTATATCGATATGCATTTCTATAGGCCAGTTCGGACTTTAGAATTTTTAATTTAGGAACAGAATTCTGTGCTGTTCATTTGCGTTATTTAATTACGATAACAACGACTCATCGAGCTCACCTACTATATAAATCAGATTTATACCTTATATAATTAGGTAATTATTTTATTATATACCTACTTACATAAATTATTTATTATTTAATCTATGGTAACATATTAAGTTTCCTTATGTATGACTCGCACTATTAATATAAGTTACTATATAACTATATACAGGAAGATCTATTAATATATTATAAATTTTATCTACTGTGATCATATGATGTAGCTCTATATAAACTCTATATAGGATCTGGGAGCTTACTCTTAGCCAAAGTAAAATATAACGAACGTAGAATGAATAAAATGGATGAATGTCGTTTCAACTTTTTTCCCTTTTCCAGCTTCGTTATAGTTTTGAATTTGCAATATTGCCAATTGTGCTGTCTCTACTACTCTCGACTACCTACAATCGACACATAGTCAAAATATTACGTAGCATGGCCGTACCTTCGATTTTCTAGCGCCTTTTTTGATGATTCATTTGTGATCACAATTCACAATAAATAAAGGATTATGGTTAGAATTTTGTAAATAATTTTGTAAATAATATTTATAATACTATTATATGTACTTTATTTATATATATATGTACTTTATTTATTTCATCTGAAAATATCATATTATATCATAATAGTGGGTGAAACCTGCTCGAGAACCCATCTCAGACTGTGTCAAGGCAAATAACGTAATATGGAAACTTTTCCAAAAGACATTTATTTCATACGATATTTCACCGTATGAAATAAATCGTATGAAATAAACTTAGCTGCAGTAGCCACTAACCATCCAATAAAAACTTTTCATTGCATTGCAGTAAATGTTCTGCATGCGGTCTTGTTTGCTGTACAGTCAAAAGCTCTAACACAGATATTCAAAGCCATAATGCGGCATTAGAATACGTTCAAGAAAATTAAATAATTTTAACACCTTTAGCGCAGATCTGGGTTAAAATTAAACCTGCCTTCTCTTTAATAAATACGAGAATGAGACAGGTAACATGATATTTAACGCAGGATTAACTTTAACCCATATCTGCGCCAGTATACCTTACCTTCTTATAGGTACTCAGCTAAAATCGGTTTTGATAGCAGAGGTAATTCCTACATTCGCAAAGATACCTGCTATTTTTTCAGAGGACACTTTAGGGCTTTCAATATATATAGTTTCAAGAGACGATTAAACTGCTAAGCATTGTTTATCCTCAACTGTACAACAACATACATAGACACTATTTTTTTAAGCTACTTTTGGCATCTGTTTATAATTATTAATAATGTATAAAGTAGTTACGTGTACCAATATAGTATTGTTTTCTATAATTATAACTAGATTTTGTGCCTCAGCGTAAATACGACCGGACCACTGTACTTTTACGGAACGAAGTCCATCCATCCATCCTCACAAACTTTCACATTTATAATAGTACCTACCTAGTAGAATATCTTTACATTGACTGAATTTATATTGAGCGACAAACTAAAATCGTTCAAACGTAATGACGATTGCGAATGAGGGTTTTTTAATTCGTCACATCTGAAAACTTTTGACACGACAAGGACTGTCGCGTCGGGCTGAAAATTATTATTTACCGTTTTTAATAACACTTACGCCACCAGATGACGCTTTGTATGCGTTGGGTCTGATCCTAGCGGCAGAAAAAATATCATAAACTATCTCATTGGTTAAGTAATATTATTTATGAAATACTATAAGAGAGGTTGTGGCTAGATAATAGATACAGACAGTTTATGTTACAGCGGTTTGCGTATCGTTTTGCTAGTTTTCCATAACGACGGGACATTAGTTCGATGTAAAATTTTATTAGATTATTAAGAATAATTTTATCTGCAAAACTTTACATCTGTATGAGTACAGTAATGATCAGTAGGTACAGGCTTAATTAAAACAAAATGTATACAAACTCATTAATTTTGTGTAACATTGGTTTCTGCACTAGGCTGAGCCTGTCCTGCAGATCGTCAATTATTTCTTTGAATAGAAAAATCTTTTTGAAAAAAACATAAGTGCATAGTTCCCACAGAAATATATGAAAGCTTCTCATATCAGCGAATACTTCGATTTTGCCGGGTAAGTACATATACCGTAGTAGTATTTTAAAGCATAATGCCTATCCTTAAATTCCATTCAGCGGTTTACAATAATCTTAACCGCCTCCTTTTTTGAAAGTCGGTTAAAAAATTTAAAATTATAACCCGACTACACAAATAAACATGCTATGTCACCCGGACCATTATTACGAATCTATTGGTTCCTCATTCATTATAATCGGATCAGTAGTTCAGGCGGTACACCGTTCAATGGAACAAATATACATAATATATGTACACACATATACTGCTAAAATCATTACCCTTCCTTTTGGCTTCGCCGCAGTCGGGTAAAAATAGGAGGTACCATACAGCAGCATGAATTAGGTTCCAGGAGACGAAGCATCGAGCAAGCAGGCGCAACTACATTATATATATAAGTACCTACGCAGCTGTTTCCCGCTTTCCGTGTCGCAAAAATAAGAACAACAGGTATAATAATAAGCAGTTTTTCATTTCTGCCATAATATTATTATTTTTGTGTTAAAGTACTTAGCTAGGTATTTGCATAAAACGTGTAAATAATATTATTGGAACGACTCTCGACTCAAACTAAATAATTAATTGTCATAATTTATATATCTATAGTTACATTCTCTTTGAGTTGTATATTTCAGTCGTCAAACCTCACTGATGTTTGAGAGACCTATGAGAAAGGAAATTTTTTGCGTTTCTCAACCCCTGATCCCGCCCTGGGTGCTACTATGGCGCCTGCTTCTCGTCATTAATTATTTTATGAATTGTAAAAGTTATTTACATTTTTTTTCCTTAACTGTTTGTTAATTTTATTACGTCGTATAAAGTTCCAGATTAATAATTATATCAATCTTCTTCCATGAATAAATTAAATATTACCTTATTTAATTTATTCATGGAAGAAGATTGTCCACCATTTTGTCTTTGGCATGATAAATTAAAAAACACCTTTCATTTATTGATGTGGTAACACACAAAATAAGCCATATCAAATAGTGTTGTGCATTTGCAAACTACACACATTACTCGATTTATTTATATTTGATCGATTATGTTAAAATATTCTAACAAAACAGTTATCAAGAATTTTATTTCTTAATTATTAAACACGCCCTCGTTCTCACTAGCACTTTTTTCTTTCGCGTTTATTAGCGTTGGAATTGAGTAACTATATTTTCATGTTTTTGTTCAGATGGCAGCGCTTTTTTTCTTCCGCATATTTATATACTAATATTAAATAACTTATCTAAGAGCATGTCAGGACATGTCTAAGGAGGGTTCCGTAACTATCAACGCGCAGTAGGTTTTCTTTGAAGTACTTCAAAAGTTATTGTCCGATATTGCTCAAAATAATTTTCCTAAAGAGTTTTTAGTATGATTTTAAACTCTCTATGGGAGATAGAAACATACAAGTTTCTATCTTCCATAGTTTAGAAATGCAAGGCCCCCACTGCTTATAAGCCACTTTGGAGGCCGATTACTCAAAAATGGTTGACTTTGTAAAAAAACATTTATGAAATCTTGCCTTTATTTTAAAATACCTATTCAACGATACCCCAAACGATGGGGTAAAACAAAAAATATTTTTCATCCCCACTTCACATGTATGGAGAGCCACCCCTAAAATTTTAAATTATTTTTATTTTATGATGCCGGAACCGAGATCTATACATAATCTTTAACTTTACAAAATTTCATCAATTTATATTCATAAGTACAGAAGCTAGAAGCGCGGACAGACAGACAGACAGACGGACGGACAGAGCGAAACTATAAGGGCTCCTTAATTATTTGGCTATATACTAATAAATAGGCTTCGAAACTACTGGACCGATTTTGATGAAATTTAGGCACCTTTTTATCGCAGCAAAATGTACTGTTCCCGAGGGGTTTCCGCGCATGAAGTCATGGGCAATATCTAATTGAATAATATTTTGAAGGAAACTTTTTCTAAGTAATTTTTTCTTCATTTTTTTAACATGATCATAAAATACAACTTTTATTGTAATCATTTTTTATCTTCAATCATGGCCTTTATTTTATGACTGTGATGATAAATTGTGTGATCATAAAAATGTAAAAGTAATCCATAAAATCGATGTTGACGTCATTTGACGTTTCGTTTTCGCTGACGTAACTACGTAAGTATTGACTACATTGGTACATCACTAGACTATTCAGTCATTATCAATGGGGGTGCTGTCAAATAGTTTTAAACCCAATTTTCTGGGTTTACTCAAGTTTATAAACAGTATGAATTGGTTTATAGTGTTTTTTAGTTTAATTAACCTGTCCATGTGCATTTACGAAGATCAAATCGGGAAGTTCGATTGGTAATTATGTGATTAGGTTATGCCAGTTGTACGACTTCGCAGGGTCGTAGTTCAATGATTTATTAATGAATGTTGTTTGCAGGCGGCAAACTTACATCGGCCGGATAAAATTCGCACAATTCGATACGGTTTCGACGGCGAAAAAGATAATTGTGGCTACCGAGGAGAATGTTCTAGCCGCCCTGAACATGAAGACTGGTAACTGTCATATTTTATTTACATATTCAAATTCAGCAGGTATCTCCAATTGTGCCAATATTTTAATATTTGTAATTGATACAAGTTTGATTACTCGGGATTTGATATTGATATTGTATTTTCTGTCCAAATATACAAAAATTCTGCTTGTTCGAGTCATTTTGTAATTTTTAGTTTATTCTGAATTTTACATGTATGTTGGTAGTAAATTATGAAGAAATAATTGAACAACTTTGATATAATTTCAGGTCAGGTGGTGTGGAGGCATGTGTTTGAGACAACCTCCAGAGGTAAAGTCCAACTGCTGCATGTGGCTGATAAGGTCACCACTGTGACTGGGTCTAACCCGTACCTCGTCAGGGGGTGGGACACTAACTCAGGTATGTATATATTGCTTACAGTCTGATCAAGAATTAGTTTCACCTTATTATGTGAACCGCATAGCGCGTTGCGGCGTGTTTCCTGCATGTGTGTTTTTCGAATTATACAAAACACATTTGTGTAAGAATACACAATGATTTTGTCTTTTGGAACGGATGGAAAACATTCCCCGCGCAATTAGAGAGAGGAAGGAATGACCATTAAATATAGAAATACAGAAGAAATTATTTATCAATCCCAAATCGGTCTTCTATTCGTAACTCCTGATAAATACTAAAATTACGGATCAGTAAATATGGCATAACTCGAAATCTGGGGATCTAAAAAGGCCACATTAGATGTTTCATATTATATTTCATATATTTTTTTCCCTACAAAAATTGTGAAATGGTAAAATGGCTACATGATTCATCTGATTGCATCATATTAGAAAACATACATTTTGACAGTTTATACAGTAATAGAAATGCGTAAAATGGCGCACATAATATGAGTTGAAAAAAATATATGAAACACCTAAAGTGGCCTTTTTAGACCCCCTGTGTTTTCTCCTAGATTCTGCATCTGCAATAGCTAAAACTACGAGTGCTTATGTCTTCCTCAGCGGAACTCATGATCTTGTCTACACAAAATGTTTTGTTTCAACCAATAACATTTTCTATAGCTGGAGACAGCTTGTGTATGAAAACAAATGTTTTTGTTTCATGTTTTCTGTGTAATCTTTCTAAAAAACATGAGCAGGAGTCTACACCTTAAAGTAGTTGTGGTGTGGGTCTGGAAGGGTAATTTCAAAAATGTGTCGTTCAAAAACCCAAGTGATTCTTAATAAGAGGCATGTGGTTGTGGTATTTAGCTTAAAATAGCTTTTTTATTCTATATGTTGTTTTCTTTTGCAATTAAATACAACAACTAAATGCGATTTATAAATGCCATCATGGTTTAATGTGTAATTATAATTTAAGGCCTGAATTTTTTTTTCGCTGGCTTGTCCCTTTGCTGTTTGTCGTTTAACTTGCAGATAATTAACACCTTTTTTATAAATTGCAAAGATTTCAAAACTAAAGATAGGCTATGACATCAATTCTTTATACAAGGAAAGTTACGCCATCTTGGTTTTCACCATACTTCAAATGTCAGCCATTCTTGTTTTCACCATCCTTCAAATGTCAAAATGGCCCCAAAAATAACAAAAGTAGGGCCATTTAACTGGTTTTTGTTTCATTTCTGTAATTTTACTGAGTTTATGTGGATTATTGTCATACTAAAAGTTGTTACAAATAAGTTAAGATTTTGTAGGCAAGTTATGTATAAAATATGCATAACTTGCCCTTTATGATATAGAAATAGGACAATCATAGTAATATAGGTGTTTCATGAAAAAATTCAACATTTTGCCATGGGCAAGTGTTCTAAGCAATGGAATGCATTCTTTTGTTGAAAGTTTTTGACATAATCTTCTTAAAACTCTATAGATCATCTCTGGTAATAACATGCATTTGACACAATAGTAGTATTTCAAAATTGGGACATTGCACTTTCATATTATGAACAGGATATAACAGTTTAACAATAGGGAGACAGTTCCCTCTGTTTTAAACTGAGGCAATCATGTTATAGTGTTTAGTTTCCCATGTCAACATCACCAACTTAGACATTAAACTAATTTTGACACAAATATAATGAATGCACACTTTTGTGAATATGGTATGATGCATTATGCTATGTAACTTTTTTATTTCAGGAATTCTACTTTGGGAGTGGTCCCTCACTCTACAAGATGACTACAGAGCCGAGTATGCGGAGTGGTGGGTGCAGAATGGCATCCTAGTCAACTTGCTGCCGTTCTTTGGCTCCCATTTGGAAGTGTCTATGTACAATCTGGTTTCCGGATCAAACAGAGGATCCACATCTAAACTCCCTGCTCAATGGACCAATGAAGGGTAAGCTATTATATCTTAAAATTATCACTCTCATATGTTGATTTTGTGATTTTTGTATTGATTGTAACATTAGCTTCAGTTCACACCGAGACGCGACCTGACGTGACGTGTCGCTGCATCTTCAAGATATGATTCAAAATTGGACTTTATTCACTACACAAGAAGATGCACGTTTAATAAAAACACAAGAGTTCTAATTCCGTGCTGCACCGAGATGTGTAGCATGGCGTCTCTCTTGCAATGAAAAGTGTATCTTCTTGAGTAGTAAACAAAGTAAAATGTTGAATCGCTATCTTAAAAATTGTCTAAAATTGTCTAAAAAGTCTTAAAAAATTGCGCGTCTTGGTATGAGTTGACCCTTATAGTATTTTATTTAAGTAATGAAAATTTTTACAAGGTCTTGTCTTATTGTAAATAAGAAGTCTTTATTTATTCACCAGTAGAAATATTAGGTCATTACACATGAAATTAGCGTTTTGTAAAGGAGGAACATAAAGTTGTTTTTTTTTAAACATAATATATTTATATAATCAAAGTATTTACCCAATGGTAAGTGATCGTTTAGATAGCAATCTATCTATACACTTTTGCCATCTCATAGGTAGTTCAATGTTTCCTTTACTAAAAAAATGACGATTCGGACAGGAATCAATAGAGTCTTTGAAGGCGCTTCGGACTGCCCCATCGGAGTTGAATTTTTCCCTTGCAAGAAGTTATCCAAATTTCGAAAAAAATAATAATTTGTTGAAGCAAGGTCCGGGGAGGACGGTGGATGTCTTAGACATTCCAATTGAAGCTCCTCTAATTTGGTAGCCGTCTGTTGTGCAGTGTGTGGTCTAGCGTTGTCCTGAAGCAGCAATGCCCTAGAGCGAATGACCAACCTCGGTTGTTTAGCAGCTAGCTTTTCCATCATGATTAGCAGTTGCTGGCAACAGACATTTGCCGTAATCGTCCGGCCAGATTTAAGAAAGCTGTAGTGAACGACACCGGCACTAGTCCACCAAACGCTCATAAGTAACTTTTTTTGAGTCAATTTTCGCTTGGGGCAGGCTTTGGCTGGTTTTGCAGGGTTCAGCCATTGCGATGAGCGTTTTCGATTATCGTACAGGATCCACTTTTCATTACAGGTAATGATTCGATTTAAAATCCTTTAATTATTGTGCCGGTTGAGTAATGTAACGCAGCAGTCGACGCGCGTTTGTCGGTTTGCTGCACTCAATTCATGTCCCACCTTTCAAGCTTTTTCACCTTCCCAATTTGCTTCAAGTGGATTAAAACAGTTTTATCACTAATACCGCAGCCTGCAGCTAACTCGAACGTGGTTTACGATGGATCCGCTTCCACAATAGCCTTCAATTCTTCATTATCAACTTTGGTCTCCGGCTGTCCAAAGGGGCTTGTTCTGCAGGTCGAAATTTCCAGAACGAAAACGTTGGAACCAAAAACGCACTGTGTTTTCTTTTGCGTTACCGCCACACATCATTAATCCTTCAAGCCGTTTCTGCAGCACTGGTGCCACGGTGGAACTCGTACTCGAAAATAACACGATATTTTATGTTTTCCATTATGTAAACAGAGTGATGCAAAGAAAAAACCAAAAGAGGTAAAAACAAATGAATTACGGTTTTGGAAACACAAATGCATGAGTAAATAGCGGTATAAATTTGAAATTGGAATTCCTAACCAAAGAAGATATACTTGTGATGAAAATGGCCAGTACGACAAAACGCCAATTTCATATATAAGGACCTAATACTATAGTCACTTTACAACGTCGTCAAGTGTAAAGTTTTAAACTTGCTGGTGCCTGCAACTTTGTTTGTGCGGAACTAATGGAAATGGAAACTATTTTTCAAAATGAAACCCTAAGATAAAAGTAGCCTGAGTTACTCCTTATAACATCAGCTATCTGCCAGCAATAGTCTGGTCAAAATCCGTCCAGTCATTGTAGAGATTATCCGGAACAAACTAAATAGACAGATAGGCAGACAGACACAAAAATTTGAAAATTGGATTTTTTGGCGTAGGCACCATAATATATATACTATCATATGCATTTGGTGCAAAACCGTTAATTTTAAATTACAAACAGACACTACAATTTTATTTATTTGCATAGATTTAATTAATTTTTTTAAACGCAAAATTATTAAGATTTTATATGTAGTTTTGTAATTAAAAGCATTTCAAAGTTACAAAAATATATATATATTTTTTTTTTATAACATTAGAGTAAAAAACCTACATAAATTAGTTTACTTACATCAAATACAAAAAGATTTACTTTAGTAAGTATGAACATAAACGCGCAAACTTTGGAGATATAAGAAATTTTGTGTATATGACCATACATTCCCTATCCCTATCAACTTACAGGCTTGTGACTGTCACGTGCCAATACGATTTTTGTACCGGGCGTTTTCACAAGACTCACAAAAGTGCTTCAAACAATCCGCAATTTCTTTGAAAATATATTTTTTTTGCACACTAATCCTATACCTTTATTAACCTTTATTATTATACCTTTTGTAACCTTTCTTATTTTTCAGAGCACTATTCATTTATGTAATAAAAAATTACAGGCATATACCGTATGGAATTATTTCAGATGTGTTTTAACTGCACCCTACTATACCTGCGTGTCAGGCAGTGCGGGAAACCAGCTTCTTCTATCACTGGACGTCACTTCTAATGCTGTACAGATTTTGAGCAAACCGTTATCGGACTTTGTCAATCTCAATAACGGTGTAGGAGGTCAGCTACGCGTGTTAGATGGTACTAGTGCAAACCCAGGTTTCATCGTTGACAACAGGAAGATAATTTTACTGAAGAACAACATGTTTGAATCTCTGAATGTGGAAGTGAGCGACGCTTCTGTTAGTGCCAGTATAGTAGACGGAGTCGAGGGGCCTATGTTGTTGCAGACTTGGAATGAAGAGAACAAGGTGACTTGACAATTTAATTGCAATGTGAATACTCACATGTGAATAAAAAGTTTTCTGTGTTCCTGGGTCATGGATGTGTATTATAATATGTGTATAGTATAATAAAAAATTTAAATATATGTATACTATAAAAGTGTTAAATATATTTGTCCGGTACTTGTAACAGTAGTTCTTCGAGAACTTACCACAGGACTAGGTTGACGTGGCGTGAAAGTGCATAAGTGTCCATAGATATTATATAATTTATTAAGCTAGTAAAAATTCGAAAAAATCAAGCCAAATATAAATGTCTACATAAACTGCAAAATATCAATATTTATTATTGTCTAACTCCGTCAAAAGAATGAAGTAAATTTAAAGTTACTCTCGATATTAGAAGCTTAATAAAACAATATCTACAGGGGTTCTCGCTGCGAGCACACAGCATAGAGACCGGTAAAGAGATACCGGAGATAAGCGGCATTGAGAAGCAGAATATTCCGGAGCCGGAGCTCGTGGCGGGCATGTGCTCCAAGAGCGGTCGGGAGCAGCATGTCTGCAGGTTACTGGTCAGCGCCGCTGACGATGCAGTGCATCTGATGCAGCAGTCTGGTAAGAAATTAAACCTTAATGTTTTGTTTAGCGATATTCTTGTTTTGTTACAATTGATTAAAACATCGTAAATGTTACAGTTTTTAATTAATTACTTACCATAAAATTTACTTACCATCAGTAAGAAGTTAAAGAGTAACATACCATGGTCTAACAGAGAACCAGCTTGAAATAATGTTTGCATTGTTGAATGAGTTTGGTGTCGAAGTGTGTCCATGGGTGGAGAAAATCACGTACCATTAGATCCATCTGCCTTCTGTTCGATTGATGTTGTTTTTAGACATAATAAACGCCTCCTTTATTGGAAGTCGGTTTAAAATTATATTACTACACAGGTCGTACGCTGTGGTCCCGGCAGGAGGCGCTGGCCAACGTGGTAGCGGTGGAGTTTGTGGACCTGCCCGTCTCCGACACAGACGCTGAACTGGAAACTGAGTTTGGAAAAGAAGGTAAGTTTAACTATTAAGGGCCTGTTTCGCAAACTTCTAATTAGTGAATCGGCTGAACTAGCAAACGCTACTTACACAAAATCTCAGGGTGTCTACTAGACAGAATGACAAGGCTAGCTTGAGGCTTAAGAGCCACTCAATTTAAGAAGCGTTTGAGTATTCGGCCAGCCAGAAGCACAGATTTCTGCCATTATCTGATAGAAAATCTATCCAACACTTAGTTTAGTGTCGAATAGCTTTTTCTCAAGTTCAATATTTGTACATAATTATAATAGAGTTGATTAAATATGAAATTTAATTAGGTATAACAAGTTTGCAAAACAATTTTTTCGGTGAATTTAGATCATTTGGAATATATATTTATAAGTCTGTTATATTAGTCTTTATTTGTTTCTAGCTGCCAAGGAGACTAGTAAGTAATTTGTAAAGAAAGTAGAGTTCTGTACATAGTTTTGTCTGTGTGTTGTAACAAGTGTCGATAAAAAGTTTTAGAGCTCACTCAGTGGGTGTAAAGTGTACTGTTTAATGAGAGATATAAATATATCACAGTTTCTATTTTAGTTTAAATGTTAGACCGCACTAGGCGGCGCCGGAGCGAAACGATGCGATGCGTCCCTACTAGTAATACCGCAATGGAGTGTCGCGTCGCAAATTTCCGCTGCCGCGTAGATACGCCTAGTGCGATCCCACCTTTAACATAATAGAAATGGTAGAACAGCTTACCTTGAAAATTACCATTTACTTTTAGCAAAAAAATGTGATTATGAACTGTTATTATTATAAAAACATGAATCTTCAGATACTGATGTTTTAGTGTGTGTTTTTATTTTATTTTTTATATTAGTTATTAGTACTGTGAATTTTCTTATTAACATTTTATGTGACAAGTGTCTGTAAATACTGCACAAAGAAAAGTACTTACACATAAATAATAATATGCCAATCTTGGTGGATCTATCTTATTTTTAAAATAAAATACTACATTTATATATTAGGTCATTCAATTTCATAATTGTCGTTTTGTAAAGGAGGAATATAAAGTCGATTTTTTAAAACATAATATATTTATTTAATCAAAGTATATTCCATTTCTATCTATGCACTTTTACCATCTCATAGGTTCATTGATTCCTTTACTAAAAAAACCATTCGGACAGAAATCAATAAAATCTTTGATGGCGCTTTGGACTGCCCCATCGGAGTTGAATTTTTTCCCTTGCAAGAAGTTATCCAAATTTCGAAAAAAAAAGTAATCTGTTGGAGCAACGTCCGGGGAGTACGATGGATGTCTTAGACATTCCAATTGAAGCTCCTCTAATTTGGTAGCCGTCTGTTGTGCAGTGTGTGCTCTAGCGTTGTCCTGAAGCAGCAGCAGTGGCCTAGAGCGAATGACCAACGTAGGTTGTACCCACTTTTCAAGATTTTTCATCTTCCCAATTTGCTTCAAGTGGATTAAAACCGTTTTATCGCTAACACCGCAGCCTGCAGCTAACTCGGACGTGGTTTGCGATGGATCCGCTTCCACAATAGACTTCAATTCTTCATTATTAACTTTGGTCTCGGACCGTCCACGGGGCTTGTTCTGCAGGTCTAAATTTCCACAACGAAAACGTTGGAACGAAAAACGTACTGTGTTTTCTTTTGCGACACCGCCGCCATACACTTCATTAATCCTTCGAGCCGTTTCTGCAGCACTGTTGCTACTGTTGAACTCGTACTCGAAAATAATACGATATTTCAAGTTTTCCATTCTGTAAACAGAGTGACGCAAAGAAAAAACCAAAAGAGGAAAAAACAAATGAATTACGGTTTTCGAGACACAAATGCATAAGTAAATAGCGGTATAAATTTGAAATACGAATTCCTAACCAAAGAATAAAGAAAAGATATATTTGAGATCAAAGTGGCCAGTACGACAAAACGCCAATTTCATATGTTAGGACCTAATATTTAAAAAAATCATTCTATTAGATTCTGTGTGGACAGTGTTAAAAAAAATACATTATATTTTTAAATTTCAAATAAACAACATTTGACCAGGTTCCGTATGGTCAGCGTTCACGCGCCGTCTCTACACGCAGTACCAGCAACTGGTGAAGTTGACAAGCGGGCTCGATAGTGCCGAGGAGTCGTTCGAGCTCGTGCGCGACTACTTCAACCTGCACAAGGTCATCGTGCTCGTCACTCAAGCTGGGAAGGTACATATCAGAGTAAACCGGCGCGAATTTAATAACGTTTACATTGTGTCTTCGCCTTGTGAGACATGTGGGAGACAGAAATTTACAACAATAGAATGAGCCTATAATTACTGTAGTAATAGTGTTGGACCGGTAGATACCGTATACGCAAAGTGGGCGGGGTTAGACAATCCCTCCCACCATAATTTGTGAATTATGAAGAGTTGTTTCATAGAAAAATCTAATTACAGCACTTTGTTTTGCTCTTAATACAATTTGCTAGTTACATTGTTGTCACGTTGTACATAAATCATTTATGAATTTAAAAAAAAATCGTCCTTTAGATATTCGGTATGGACAATCTCTCCGGGCGTATTCTCTGGGATCGGTACGAGGTGGACCTCAATGCAGACTCTGCTCTGATATTCACGCGCCGCGCCGCACGACACCCGCCCGCCGACGCGGTCGTTTCTGTAGTGGGGAAACACGTGGTAAGTAGACATCATTCTAATATTATAAATGCGACATTGTATGAGGATGTAGTGACTTCTATGGGATAGACAGCTGATGTCCTTTTTGCACGAACGATCATTAGTTCTTACACAGTCATTGTACAAATTGACAAGATTTTTATCTGAAAGTTTCACATTTTTGATGTGTTCAGACCCCAAATAAAATCGATAAAATCTGTGTGTTATTGTAGGACACCAGTTACGGATACATAGTGAGCATCAACCCGCTGACAGGCGAACTAGTGGAGGAGAGGCGCTACAACGCGGGCGCACGGCTTCGGCAGGCGACGCTCGCGCCCGCGCCGCTGGCGAGCCGCCTGCGCGCGCTGCTGCTGCTGGACGAGGACGACGTCGTGCAGGTACAGACGCGGTGTGCTAACAGTGCTGCGAGCTGGCGGAGGAGGGGCGCTTCAGCTGGCCCGTCCCGCTCGCACAGTGGTATAGACTGCCTACGTTATAATAGGTCTTTACCTATTTAATTGCCGTTCTGCAGTACTGGCCATTTCAAATCAAAATAATTTTTGTTTGGCTAAGAATTCTAATTTCAAATTAATTTTATTTTAAAAACATGGAATTCTTTTTCAAAAAGTAGTCATTTGTTTATTGATTAGTGTTACATTTTCATCGCATTTCAATCTTTTTCGTCATCATGAATACGTTAAAAATTCGAGTAATTATGGAATATGAGTACCGTCGTGGCAGCAACGCGGCACAAGCGGCACGCAACATCAACGACGTTTACGGAGCTGACACTACAAATCAACGCACCACCTGTTATTGGTTTGCTCGCTTCCGTTCTGGAAATTTTGACCAGAAAAATTAACCTCGCGGTCGTCCGAAGACTTTGGTCGACAATGACGAATTAAAGGCGATTGTGGAAGCTGATGATACACAATCTACGGCTGAATTAGCAGCAGCTTTCGACGTTAGCGTCAAAACAATATTGGTCCATTTGCGTCAAATTGGCAAGGTAAAAAAGCTTGACAAATGGGTGCCCCACGAACTCAATGATCGCCAGCGCGAAGTACGCGTTGAGACGTGCCTTGCACTGCTCAACAGACACACAAATAAAGGAATTTATAACCTCATTGTTACCTGCAATGAAAAATGGATTCTGTTTGATAACCGCAAGCGCTCAGCAAGTTGGTTGGATCCTGGTTCAGCACCTAAACAATGCCCTAAACGAAAAGTTACCCCTAGAAAAGTGATGGTCACTGTTTGCTGGTCTAGCGCCAGTGTGATTCATCACAGCTTCTTACCAAACGGGCTGAGCATTACTGCAGATGTGTACTGTGAAGAACTGAACACAATGATGGAGAAGCTGGAACATCTCCAACCAGCCTTGGTCAATCGCTCGTCTCCGCTGCTCCTGCACGACTACGCGCGACTTCATACTGCACAGCAGACGGTCTCCAAGTTGCAAGAACTGGGGTTGGAAGCTCTCCGTCATCCGCCCTACTCACCAGACCTTGCGCCTACAGACTACAGACTATTTCCAGAATTTGGATAACTTCTTGGCGGAAAAAAAATTCAATACCCGAGAGGCAGTACAAAATGCCTTTGAAGAACTTGTTGCCTCCCGTCCAGCTGATTTCTTTAAGAAGGGCATCAATAAACTGCCACTGCGTTGGCAAAGATGCATTAATTGTATGGGTGATTACTTCGATTAATACAAATAAAAAATACATGAAAAAAATTCGTTTAAATTTTTTCATACAAAACGGCAATTTCATAGGTAAAGACCTAATATATTAAACCTTTGAAGCAAACCATTCACGAAGTACGAAATCAATGTATTTAGTTATGTGCCTTATGATGTGATTACCAAAATATTATCATTCGCAGGTTCTACCACATTCCGCCGCCCCGCTGGTACAGGACATGTACATGTATGTCGCGGAGAAGGACAGCGGCAAAGTTGAGGGCTACGCTTTGAGATATAATGGAAAGGTAGATCTGATATTTTTAAGAACAAATAGTATTAAATTTAACATGTTATTATGTGTAATAGAAATATTGTGTCAGTCAGCAAAATTACAGTCACTTTATTATTTATTAGAATACTGTTCTGTTTGTCTAACTGACAAAAAAGGAATTAAAGGAGAAGTTAGAAATGTCGTATGTATATTAACTATATAATTTCCAACAAATCGTGACTTATTAAACCCTTTGGCTGCCACGCAAAAATACGTCGTGTACACCATGTATCCCCCCACGTTGAAGTTCTGTGTTTAACGAAATGTTTTCCATTACTTATGTTTCCTTCGGAAAACAACACTTTGTTCACACTCTAAATGTAAAATTTATTTTCAGAAAATAAAAGGCTCTTTTGGTTATTTTTTAATTGAATTTACGGATGGAATTATTTATTTATTCGGTAAAGGAGCTGACAGCGGTCCGTACGTGGTCGGCGCTGCCGGGTGGCGCGGGCGCGCGCGTGGTGGCGGCGGCGGCGGCGCGCGCGTTGGACGTGCGCTCGCCAGGCCGCGCGCTGCCCGACCGCTCCGTACTCTACAAGTACAGCAACCCCGCGCTACTGCTGCTTGTGCTGCAGCGCTACGACCGCGGTGCCGACGGTACGTACAGTCAGCGACAAAATGACCAAAAACTATAAATAGAATAGGCTACTTGACCTTGTTTTTATTTATGTCCTAAACGCTTCATAATTGTTTCATTACACACAAAAAATAACATTATTTTGAAACCTAAAAACCTACAAAAAAAATTTAAAAAAAAATATTTTTTTAAAACCGCCGACAACACATTCCCCATGTTGGTTGATAGATTATCTGTGCTGTGACGTCATACTAGTACTATTAGTAACCTGTGCTATAGTCCGTAGTAGTAAAATGGCCGTGTTACGTTCCGTTTGACGTTTTGACATAAATAATTTTTTTAGATGTCATGAACTATTTATTTACAGTTAGTATTTATTTACAATTCATAAGTAGAAATACATTCGCTTGACTACTTTCAATGAGAATCCCTAAAATGGTCCGCTTAAGCTTAAGAAGAATTGCTCTAATGTTAAATAGCAATTCCATAAAAAGTTACTCGTGAAGAACATATCGCAAAAAAAAAAAAGAGCATTTTAGTGTTAGTATTGGCCGTGTTAGTGAAAAATATCATTAAACAAGTGCGTATTTCGAAAAATGGATAATGGACAATTCCGAAATTCAGTCTGAATTTATAGGATTATTTCGCCTCAATAAAGGCTTGTGTTGCTCATACTCTATATACTTTAGGTATACTTTCCAGGTTCGAACTCTCGTTCGAACCTGGAAAGTATTGCCCCCAAAGTAAGTAAATGTTTAATAAATGAGTAAACTACCATATGATATGTATCTACTTAATACGATTATTTCAATTTAATAAATATAACCATCGCAGTTTTCTATGACATTTTTATAATATAATAGGATGGTAACCAATTAGTAATTAGTTATTTATTTTTGTTTAAGGTATTCTACACTTTTATGGCCTATTTTATCGCCTATTGTATCGCCTATTGTTTATAAACAAACGTAAAACGTCAAACAAAACTCGGCGTGACGTCAACGAGTTACCAGTCGAAGAACAAAAAATAAAACTAAATTTTTATACCTACTTCATTGATTACCATAAATATAAATATTTTAATATACTTATTGGTAACTTTTATTTACAAATGCCAAGTACTAAAATAGTTCTTCAAGATTTACCTCTAAGACTAGTATTTTTTACACACATACAGAATATTCGGTTAGTCGTTTGATTACGGTTATATAATTTTTTAATTGGCAACATAACCGACAAATATGAATCTGCTAATGAAATAAATTGCTGCAATTATAGCAACTATAAAACGTGACAATATTACAAAATTTTAGCAAAATAAATGCTGCAAATGATTTACTTTTAGCAATATTGCGCGATGTGGCCTTTATAGACCTGCTGGTCAAAGTGTTTTCATTTAGAAATGGCATAATGACATATTTTATATTAATTTAGTATATAAATAATATTTTTTCTATTATTTTTGTACAGAGGTGGTGAGCATGGCGCTGGACGGCGTGACGGGCGCCGTGGTCACGGGCGCGACGCACCGGCGGGCAAGCGCGCTGCCGCTAGCGGTGCATGCCGACAACTGTCTCGCCTACCTCTACCGCAACGACAAGCATCGTCGCGTCGAGATCGGTACGTAAATATCTTAGACTCTAACCCCTTTACTAATAAGAATATTTACACAACAGATTATACAATACAGTATGTCTTTGTTTCTCAAGTGACTTTTCCAACATATCAGACAAAGACAGCAAAGTTTGTATAAGTTATCCATTGTGTAAATATTTTAATTAATATATTGTTTAGAGTAAGGTTCAAACAGCATAAAGATTGCTTTAGTAAATCGTTTCTAGCGTTAACATTTGCCAACACATCTGGATAGCTAGATAATTATGAGCCCAAAAGGACTAACGCACGGACAACGCCCCTTTAATAAGGAATTATTTACTTTCAGTGTTAAAAAACAATAACTAATAACATTTTTATTGCAGCGACGATGGAGTTATACGAAGGCCCCACGCGGTGGAGCGAGCCTGGCGCCGCGTTCAGCTCGTGGGCGGAGTGGCGCGCGGCGAGCGTGCGGCGCGCTGCGTACGTGCTGCCTGCCACGCCCGTTGCCGCCGCGCTCACGCACACGCGCCGCCAGCTCGCTGACACGCACCTGCTGCGTGAGTTACTCACTTATTAAGATTTTGTATCTATTTTTGATATAAAAACAAACATGGAACATATGTTACAAATTGATTTTACATGTTTGTCGGCTGCACTCAGTTACTACTACATTCAGTTTAAGTGACTCAGAGTGCGGCCATAAAATTGCTTCCATAGTGATATGAATAACCAGTAAAAAAATTAATGATAAAAAGTCAAATGATAGCAAAATTAATGATAAAGGAATAAAATATACAGTCCTAATAATATATTATCAAACAATAGCATAGAACTTGACTTAATGGGCTATATTCGTAGTGGGTCTGACGACGGGCAGCATCGTGGAGTTACCTTGGGCGCTGCTGGAGGCGCGGCGCGCGGGCGTCGGCGAGGGCGGGGAGGGCGCGCTGCCGTACGCGCCCGAGTTGCCATTGCCCGCGGACGCCGCCGTCAACTACAACCGCACGCTCGAGCGTCTAAACGTCGTGCACGTCGCGCCCGCCGGCCTCGAGTCTACGAGCCTCGTGCTGGCTACGGGACTAGGTATAACTCGAATAAGTATAGACAGGATCAACCCCTGGTAAACGGCGATAAGTTGAGACGTCACACGAGATCGTCAAATACTCTGTACAGATCTGAATTTATCCTACTACTATTATAAATGTGAATGCTTGTGAGAATGGATGGATGTTACTCTTTCAAGCAAAAACTACTGAACGGATTTCGATGAAATTTTGTATATAGTTTTTGGCGCTGGATTAAAAAATAGGCTATTTTTTATCCCGTAAAAGTACAGTATTCCCATGCGATACTATATTTACGCGGGCGGAGCCGCGGGAAAAAGCTAGTCAAAACAAAGAAAAAATATATTTAAATGCAATTGTTTCAGATCTCTACTATACGCGAGTAGCCCCATCGAAGACATTCGATCTTCTAAAGGACGATTTCGACTACTATCTGATCACGATAGTGTTGATAGCACTGGTGGTGGCCACCTACAGCACCAAGTACTTCGCGTCCAGAAAAATGCTCAAGCAGGCGTGGAAGTGATGTCTGTAGTGAATAGCAAATTTGAACTGTATCGTAATGTGAGTGAAATATAGTGACGTACCAAAGTATTATAGCAGAAAAGTTCTTACAATGACAGTCTTATTTGTGTCTCTGCTGAAATATTGGTGCGAGTGTCTAGTGTACTTGCTGTATAGTCGACGATGATCACGTTTGTAAGTTTAAGTTGTTTATATTAAAATGTATTTTACACAAACCTCTGAATGCCATGCAAAAGTTGTACACATAGTAAAATTATAATACTTGGGGGATTGTGAGATTGGACTTTAGTACAAAAAGTTCAAAAGTAACCGCCTCAATACTTTAGTAAATTTTCTTACTTTTGTACATTGTAAGGGACGACCCACACATGTCATAGTCACACAACACCGACGTGAAAAATGTTCTCAACTTTAAAAAATGCTGTAGTTACACATTACACTATTCACACAATAGTGTCGCTGCGGCTTCTTGTGGTTGCGTTGTGATATCGACAAAATGTCGATGTCGATTACCGTTATAAATACCCGGCACGGTAAACAGAGAAACGTAGAACATCTTCATACAAACCTGCCGCGATCGGTTTGTGTGCCTGCGCGCCGGGCGCTTATCCGCACGCAGGCACACACCTCGTATAAGGAATGATAAGGCGCTCTCAGTGCGGGCTGTGCCGTGACCGATCGCGTACGTACCGTGATCACGCGCATTGAAGTAGGACGGCTCGCGTTAGCCCGCATTATTTTAGCATTTATTTGAAAGCCCTTGCGCCAACGCGAGATTAGGCAAATCGAGTTATTTGACTAATCTCGCGTTAACGGCCTTAATGCCCTACTGTTCTCTGTTTACCGTGTACCCGGTGTCGCTGGTGGCTCTAAAGTGGTCGGTATCACACACGGGGTCGATAACTATTGCAAAATGTGGTACGTGTTAATAGAATATTCATCCCGACTATGTGGTGTGGTTGTTTGTGGTCGTCATGTGGTTGTGGTACTTGAGGGAAGACCTTTATGCTTCATAAAAGACAATGCTACACCTAGGTGCATTATAATGAAATAAAGTCAAGAATTTAGCTCTTTTATCACCGTAATAACAATAAGACACGTTTTTGAGTAAACATTTATTTGTCTCACACATTTTGGATAAATATTATTATAATATAACAGTTATACATATTATTTACAATGCTAAGATTTGCAAAAAATAACAGGTTATAAAAGGTCCAGAGAATGTGACAGCTTGTTTCCAGAACAACTATTTTAAGTAAAACTGAATTGTTATCGTAGTAACAATAATTGCTACTGCCTATTTGCACACACGATTTGTAACCCTTTGTTTTAATATTGAGTGGACAAGAATATCGTTATTTAACATTGTTATTCTTTATAGTACAATCTTCTATAACTAAAAGTGTGTCCCGCGGCACATTGGTGTCAAATGGTGTACCGTGGTCATTATTGTGCCTCGGGAAAATACGGTTATCTTAAGTAAACTAATTTTTTATTTGTGGTGTAGGTACCTCCAAAAATTTTCGTTTTCCTAGATGTACCTTGAACCAAAAAAGTTTTCGGAACACTGTTCTATAATATGGTACTTTCAAAACAGGATTCTTTTGTTTTAACAAGTAGATTTAACTTAATAAGCTCAATTTTGGATGATTTTTTTTTTGTTAAATTGTGCTTGCTTTTTTTAGTATATCATAATGGTTTTGGGTTGTGATAACAAATTCCTGTTATACTGCCATTAATATACAGTTCAGATTTCTTCACAAAAGAACACAATATTTATAGGTTATTTGTTTGCAAATATTATAGATATGTGATTGTGTATAGCATAAGTAAATATGTTGAATACACATAAACAGTGTGTTGGATAGGTGAAATGACTATTTAAATACTTCATTTATTTTTTAATTTGTCTTCTGTTGATGGTTGCAGTACTGTTTTTCCATATTTAGGTTTCCTTATACTTTTTAAAGAATAGACTTTAAAAGTATTTTAATTTTTCTTGACCAAGTTTCCATGTAAACCAAATAAAACTTCATAATGTTGTTGACACAATAAAGACATATACAAGGCCTGGCAGTGAAATGTCCCTTCTAAAATGGCCTCGAAGCTGGATAGGACCGAGTACAATGTTACTATTGTTTTTCTTGTTTATGATTTGTGTATTATAAGTAGAGAATGGACACAGTGGGTCGAGCTATACAGCAATAAATGTTCATGTAGCTAGTGCAATTATATAACTACATTTGTAAAAATATTTATTAAATTAAATAAATTAATAAAAAATAGCAACAAATTCATTCCAAAATCATTTAAATTAGAATTTATTTACAAATTATTTATACAGATACACTTATACTAATCCTGTAAATTATTAGTACATATAGCATTTTTAAATTCGAAAAATTCAGATCGTAACTAGTAAGTATGTATTTTATTTGAGATGTTTAAATAAAATAATATTATAATAGGTCTTTACCTATGAAATTGCCGTTCTGCAGTACTAGCCATTTCAAATCAATTTTATTCTAAAAACATGGAATTCTTTTTCCAAAAGTAGTCATTTGTTTATTGATTAGTGTTACATTTTCATCGCATTTCAATCTTTTTCGTCATCATGGATACGTTAAAAATTCGAGTAATTATGGAATATGAGTACCGTCGTGGCAACAACGCGCCACAAGCGGCACGCAACATCAACGACGTTTACGGAGCTAACACTACAAATCAACGCACCACCTGTTATTGGTTTGCTCGCTTCCGTTCTGGAAATTTCGACCTGAAAAATGAACCTCGCGGTCGTCCGAAGACTTTGGTCGACAATGACGAATTAAAGGCGATTGTGGAAGCTGATGATACACAATCTACGGCTGAATTAGCAGCAGCTTTCGACGTTAGCGTCAAAACAATATTTGTCTATTTGCGTCAAATTGGCAAGGTAAAAAAGCTTGACAAATGGGTGCCCCACGAACTCAATGATCGCCAGCGCGAAGTACGCGTCGAGACGTGCCTTGCACTGCTCAACAGACACACAAATGAAGGAATTTGGAACCGCATTGTTACCTGCGATGAAAAATGGATTCTGTTTGATAACCGCAAGCGGTCAGCAAGTTGGTTGGATCCTGGTTCAGCACCTAAACAATGCCCTAAACGAAAACTTACCCCTAGAAAAGTGATGGTCACTGTTTGGTGGTCTAGCGCCGGTGTGATTCATCACAGCTTCTTACCAAACGGGGTGAGCATTACTGCAGATGTGTACTGTGAAGAACTGAACACAATGATGGAGAAGCTGGAACATCTTCAACCAGCATTGGTGAATCGCTCGTCTCCGCTGCTCCTGCACGACAACGCGCGACCTCATACTGCACAGCAGACGGTCTCCAAGTTGCAAGAACTGGGGTTGGAAGCTCTCCGTCATACTCACCAGACCTTGCGCCTACAGACTACTACTTTTTCCAGAATTTGGATAACTTCTTGGCGGGAAAAAAATTCGATACCCTAGAGGCAGTACAAAATGCCTTTGAAGAATTTGTTACCTCCCGTCCAGCTGATTTCTTTAAGAAGGGCATCAATAAACTGCCACTGCGTTGGCAAATATGCATTGATTGCATGGGTGATTACTTCGATTAATACAAATAAAAAATACATTAAAAAAATTCGTTTAAATTTTTTCATACAAAACGGCTATTTCATAGGTAAAGACCTAATATAAACAACAAAAATAAGACTTACGGTGTAGTACTATAATTAAAATACATATTACATCTGCACCTATTATATTAATAAAGTAATGTAAGCAAATAATACCTATCATTAGGAAAATTTTATACATGTGTGCATTGAAGTAAGTACACCTTTAGTGTAGAATCACTTCCGCATACACATTGTATGCGGAAGTGAATCTACACTAAAGGTGATTGTACGCTAAAGGTCAAACAAGCATAAAGTTAAAACCTACGCACTAAGTAAAAAATCAAATACGCACTTTGGAGCCATCCATTAATGCCGTGATGTTTTTTTAGAAAAATTTTACCCCCATGGTGATAATGAGGTTTTACACTACAAAAAAAAAACAATTACATGTATTTTTTGTAGTTTCGCCAACTTGGTGGTTTTGCCGCTCAACATAGCGGTTTTTCCCTCCCTATTTGTGTAAGCATTTAGTGGTTAGTGTCTTTATTGGGATTCTTCTAGAGTTCTAGACAATCTAGACACTATCTAATCCAATGCAAAACGACCTATGTCAGGCAAAAAAAAACATCAAACGACAGTGCAAACGCGTTCTTAATGTCATCGTCATCATAGTTTTTAGGGTTCCATACCGAAAAAAGTAAAAACTGGACCCTATTACTGAGACTCCGCTGTCGGTCCGTCTGTACCTGTATCTGGGGCTACCATACAACAAACGTGATTCTTTTGGTTTTTGCTTAAATTGACCATTTACGAGTTTGAAATTTGGCGTTCATGACAATATGCGTATTCGACATTTTGCGAAAACTTGCATCCTCCTGTGATTTTGTGTTTGACCTAATGCGTATTTGACCTTTATCGTAGAATCCTATGTACGTAAGTAACCAGATGTTTTTACAATGATAATTCAAATATTTATAACTCACACTACACAACCTGAATGCTAATGTTTATTTGGAATGATTTAATATTATGATTTCAGAATAAACTTAATCGAATGTTTGACCACTTCCTATTTGAGCCACTTATTTTCACTTTGGCTTTGGTTTCTATGGTTTTAAATTTAAAGTGGTCTTTTCTACATTTACACCAGACAACACGGATGGAATAACTACTTAAGTATTCGACGACGACGACGACGAATTGAATAACTACATAAGTATATACTATAGTACGTTTATATCTAACATTAAAATCCGAACAGTCTTTTCGCGTATATACAAAGCACATAAAGATGAAACATTTTTGACTGTTGCTACAGGTTTGTGTGTTCTAGTTTTATATTTATGTTACCAAAAAAACTAGCTACGAATATACAATCCAAGCAAAAGGAAATGTCAAATATATTTAAACATAATATTTAAAATAACAGTTTATAGATTTTCAGCATTGTCTTTGCTTTTTTATTCTGATTTATTTTGATTGGACCTGTATCAGAATGTTTGACTTTTGATTTGCAACATCAATAAATATTGTTTCATGATTTCTAAGGTAAGGGTTTAATTAAAACGTTTTTGCATTTTGTTAGCTTTGAAATGTAAGACAGAAAGTTACTACTACAGTTATTGGACTAGAATTCATGGCACCAATGGATTTTTTACAATGACAAACAGTCAAGTTACAAATTTAACATCAATTTGTATTGTGAATAGAAGTTGTAACAAGTGAATTACTTTATCTAATTTAGCTTCAGCATAAAGCAGCAAATAAATTTGCCATATCGTTTTTTGGCGCTATGTCTGAGAGCGCGGTATATACATAAGTGATGGGTATATTTGTTTCTAGTGACTATTAAATGTTTTTATAAAACGATAAAAAATAAAATAAGTACCTACTGCCTCCCCTGTGTTTTATTTATACACTTACAAAATAAAAAACGCCTCTGAAAACGTGTACGTGTGAACTGAGGGACCTACCTGAATTTCCCCAAAATAAGTGTAGCTAATTTTAGTAGAAGTCTAAAAAAAAAGAACAAATGGGAATTTGTACAAAGATAGTTTAAGAACTACAGCCCTCAGTTCAAACACCGCTAATTTTCCAGATCTCAAAAAGTGTGTGGAAAAATTATGGTTTTTTCACTAGTATTTTAGTAGAACTTTTGTAAGTTTTTACAAATTTATAGAATATATAGCATAGAAATAAAAAATCTGTAACCACCGAAGTGTGGTCCCTCAGTTCACACAAAAGTGACATATTCATTTCGCGATATATTACTGACTTTTTTAATTATTTTTCTACGTATTTGTAGAATTTGTAGACAAAATTTCAGAAAAAAATATCGGCGCAATTTGAAGATATCAACCATTATGTTGGGTCCCTCAGTTCAGACACTGGCGTTTAGTATGATCTGCATTGTTTCTTGGTATAATCCGTTCGTTATTTCACCTTACTGATTCTATGGGAGTGACCCTTGTGTCATTGGCATAATGGTCCTGTTGGAGGTAAATTAACTTCAGAGTTACGGCACTACAGTGCGTGCAGACGCACTGTATTGTATATTCCATGAACTCGGCCTTCGTTGTATATTGATTATTAGCCCACTGTATGTAATCTTTGGTTACACCATGTTATCAAATATTATCTATTTATATACGTAATTACATCGGAGTTATCAAGAACGGACAGAGAAAACTACAAATAGTTAGAGAAGACTACAAAGTTAGAGAAAACTACAAATAGGGCGGGCAGAGCGAAACTACAAATAGTTAATAATTGGTATAAGGGTTGCCGGTTGCTTGTAGTACTATGGCCCCTAAAATAGTGAAAATCTGCGAAACTGCGAGCAAAACTTAATTTAATAAGGTATAACATACACAATATATTAGGTACTGTCCTCATTTTGCTTCTTGTGTGGTAACCCTGCTCTTCATATTTAATAGTATCAAAAAATTTACATCATCTCAGCTAGGAAGCAAGAAATTAAATATTATATGTGCTAATTCAAGAGAAAAAAACTTCTACAAAAATTTAAGTATAGTATAGACTTTCTTATATTTTTTTCGCGTTTAATAGATAATTGAGTTTTTCTTATACACTAGTGTGTTAACTGAGGAACCCAACATAATGGTTAAAATCTTCAGATAGCGCCGATAGATTTTTCTGAAATTTTGTCTGCAAATTCTACAAATTTGCTACAAAAATTCTACGTAGAAAAATAATTTAAAAAGTCAGTAATATATCGCGAAATGAATATGTCACTTTTGTGTGAACTGAGAACCACACTTTCATTTTTCTTCACTTTTGTTATAGATTTTTTATTTCTGATGCTATGTATTCTATAAATTTGTAAAAACTTTTACAAAAGTTCTGCTAAAATTATGTCGTGAAAAAACCATAATTTTCCAAACACTTTTAGAGATCTGGAAAATAGCGGTGTGTGAACTGAGGGATCACACTTTGAGGGCTGTAGTTCTTAAACTATCTTTGTACAAACTCCCAGATTTGTTACAAATGTTTTACCTGAAAATAAAACGTGAATTAAATTACTTGCTTAAATTTGAAGCCTAATATTTACATATGAGAGAGAGGCCATTGTTCCGTTCCTTTTTCGCACGTTTCGTCGTCCAATCGTGTCGATTCTCCCCTCCATCCATCTCTCTACATCCACCACCACCGGCAGCTGCAAGATCGCTTGCGCCTGACGTTTCACTCATTGATGTCGTTGTAAAACCAGGGAGAATTTAAACTATTAGGCTTCAAATTTAGGTAAGTAATTTAATTCACGTTTTATTTTCAGGTAAAACGTTTGTATTAAATAACTTGACCGCAAATTTGACGACCTAATATTTATATATGAGAGACGTGTTTGGTATCGCCTGGTGGTGGTGGAGACGTCAATGTGATAAATAAATAAATAGTTAGATCACATGACCTGCAAAGGATATTTCCTAAGCAAAAAAGTAGTAGATGATTAGTATGCATTTATTACATTTCAATTGGCGCATAACAAATATGTGCAGTAAAAAGCAAATATTTAAATTACTTAACATAATTCAGAAACATCTACTAAAAGCAAATAATTGTGCTAGGAATCGATCAAACAGTATTGAAATATTTTGTAACTGAGTTGTGACTATTCTGTTCTCTTATTTTTTTACAGTAAAATCGTTTAAATGTATTCCTAGATCGCCAGTTTCCTCTTTTAAGAATATCGTCTAGAGAGCAGTTTTCTCCCCAGCTTTTCGACGCTACGGCAGAACGACAGCTGAAGCCTCAATGCCGGCCTCTTTTAATAGCTTTTTAACCCAACCTGAAATGACACTACGCTAGGCTGGTCGAGGTTTTCCACAAATTGATATAAATAAATTATCACAATCAGATTTCATTCTTCTATCCATACCAATTGAAATCAATTTCTTAACCCAATTAACTGGATCTAACGACTGATTATTTTTGTTTGACAATAATTTCCATCCGGATTGACAATAAACAGCAGAATGAGTTTTTGAGCCGAACTTTGGCCAAAATATTATAAAATCATCATTAACTTCGCAATTATTACTATTAGTGCTTAATAACGTTAGGTCGTGTACACGACGGCCAGAACGTAAAAGTAACATGGATGCGGTATATTTTTATACCTCAAAAAGATTTTGTAAGTCATGATTTTGACAACCTATGAAGGATATAAATTGATCAACATTCCAAATCGGCAATTTCGATGGTTTTGGTGAATTTAAGGCAATAGATTTTAGTTTAACAAGCGGATGTCCACTGAGACGATCCACAGAATCCGGGCTACACAAGGTAGAGACAACAGCTTTATGACACAAAATTGTACTATAGGAGAGCCTTTCGTTTTGATAGAGGTCCGCCAAAAACCGCTCTAAATCAGAACCAGTAGCTTCAGATATCGGTACCTGATGATGGCTGGTCCATTTTATCCATCGCAACCATGCGGGTTTGTAAGTTTTCAGGGTAGAGTGCGGCAGAGTGCGCCAGTTTGTCATGAGATGACCTTTTTGTTTCGGGGACCAGTTCATGAGTTTTTTATTCCACCCCCACATCTCTAAACCTCCATGGTAATTTATCCGACATTCTGTGGAGGTTGGCTCGGGGATACATCTATCAGTACTTCGTGCAGGTTCCTGATTGTCCATGGAGGACTTAACGCTCGGTTTTTCAATTCCGGTCTCCAAAATACTTGGTTCCATTTCGGTGCTACTATCAGATATATTCCTCGGCATTTGTTGAGGTGCTGAAGAACTTTTAGCATTAGAAAAGGAGGTGGGAACACCCAAGCCAGTTGGTAGTCCCAGGTCGAGGTGAAATCGTCGTGAAAAACTGCGGCTCGATCTTGGAGATCCAGTGTGCAATAGCCTGGGACTACATGAGCGCGACAAGATGCGAATAAGTCTACTTGGGGAGTTCCCCATTTTTTGAAGATCTGATCTATCACTTGTGGGAGTAGATGCCATTCTGGTAGGTACCGAAGCCTCGACAATCTGTCGGCTTCTACGTTGTAAATACCCGGAATGTGGTGAATTTTGTAAGTGTCGACAACATTTAGAATTTTGTGTCTTATCCAGAAGTGCTAGGTATATTGTCCCGCCTTCGTTTCTCAAGTACGAAACTACGGTTTTGCTGTCAATTTGAATGTGCAGAACAGCGTTGAATGGTTCCGGGAGCAATGCTGAACTGCTTTTAAGATGGCAAGCATTTCTTTCTGATTGCAATGCAGCAATCGTTCTGCCTCTGTCCATGTCCCCGATATATAAATGTTGTTTATTTGAGCGCCCCAAGCTCTGTCGGAAGTGTCGGTCACTATGTATACGGTTGGACAAGGCATGTGAATATCGGATTTTATCCCGAGGTGGTCTATCCACCATTTTAAATCTTTCAGAGCTTCTGCGGAGACTGGTTGAAGAATGTTGGGCTTCACGTGTATGATACATAGCCTTTGTAAATGACGATGATTTAACCTGCCGCGTGGAATAGTGAAACTTGAAAAGTTCATCATTCCTATTATACTCTGAAGATCTTTGAGGGAAGCAGTCTGTTTCGTCACGATGGTAGTGAGCCGATCTTTTAGTTTTAGAATCTTCATTAGGGGAAGATGCTTTTGATTTGTTGTAATATTCTGTAATCTATAACAGATTCCGAGATAAATCTATAATTTGACTTGGCTGTAAAATTGATTTTTCGGTATTTATTGTCCACCCCAGATATCAGGATCAACTCGTGGATATCCTGATTTGCTAACAAATAATCGTCCAGGTAAACAACCACCCGAATTCCGCGCTCTCGTAATTTTTTTGCGATCCAATTGCTTAGGGATGCAAAGGTTCTTGGTGCTGAACTGAGCCCGAAGGGCAGGCAGTTCATTTGCATTAGGTGGCCTCTGTATACGAGGCGTAAGAAGATACTGTGCGATTTTGCTACTGGATAGTGGAAATACGCTTGCGAAATGACGATTTTTGCCATCCAAAGGTGGGGTTGGAGAAAGTTTGGAATCGTGAACATATTTAGTAGTCTGAAAGTCGAGTTGTCCACGAATCGGTTGAGAGCTTTCAAATTGAATATAGGACGAAGCTTTCCGTCGGCTTTGGGTATCACAAACATAGGGGAGATAAAACTCCGCCCTATTCCGTACCACAGTTAATACTTTTTCTGTTACCTTTTTGTGAATTATTTGGTCCATTTCCAGATAAGGAGGAACAGATTGACCTTCGTTCCCCAGAATTGGGGTATGTAGCGGCGGTTTTCGCATGAATGGAATCCGGTAACCCGAAATTAAGGACAAAACGTATTTTTGGTGCGCCCATTTTCTGCCATCGGTCGTAAAAGTTTTTTAGTTAACCTGCACGAAACTGATTCGGAGAGTCAATACCTTTTAGGGTTATCTCTCCTATCCCGGTGGCATGAGGGAGAGCGTTTTCGTTGATAACCACGGGGGCAGTTGTTGGTTTTTCGGGCGTTTAACTGCTTGCCTCGCCCCCCGAAAGGGCTTGCTGTTAACGCTATTATGAGAATAAGTATTGTTGTATCTAGAAGATTGTCCCAGAAGTTTATAAGTTATATGGCTTGGAAGTAATATTACCTCAATTAGCTGAGGCATAGAACTATTTGGATCGGACTGCAGCAGGAGCTCGATCTCTGTTATATTGTCCACGTGGCCAGAATACTTGATTTACACCCCCAGATTTGTCCAATGTGGAGCTAAATTTCTCCGCCTTAAATAAGTTGTGGCAGGACGGGGGGGTATCTTTCTTAAAATACTTTTGTTAACGGTGTCCTTAATTGCCGATAAAATAGTTCCCTTCTTTGCTAAATGCATTCCGCCCTATGACCACAAACCATTTGCAATGCATCGCTTGATATTTTTGCATAGTCACCTTTAACAAAAATTTTGGAAATTTGTTCACTTATAGAATCAGCATTTAAATCATTAGTTTCTCGAGTCCAATTCAAAAAGGAGCGTAGCTCAGTTTGTAATATTTCTTTCTGATTTATAAGTGCAAAAGTTATTGAGGCAAATGCCTTTTCAGTATTAGCTAACGACCGTGGTGCATCGTAACGTTTAACCTCTTCATTTACTTCCAAGTCAGTAAAACCGGGGCATGCTTATATAATTTCTGGACATCAGCGTACCTAAAATTTGTCCAATCAGCGTCGTTAAAGCGTTGTAGACTATTAAGAATCTCTAAGTAAGAAGCAGGAGTTTTTAAGGTTTCAGGATCCTTAATCTTAGTGCAAAAAGAAAGGGAAAATTCAGGCTCCTGGTTCTCTGGCTCACGGTTATTATACTTATCCCTTAGAAGATAAGGGATTATCAAAGTACAGCTCTCTACTGACATCATCATCAACGCTATCACCGGAATATGACCCACAGTCTAATTCAATAACCCGTGGTTCTAGCTTTTTCTTTAAGTCAGCTACGTCATTAGCTAATTTTTCTAATATACGATTATGGTTCAGTTTGCGCTTAGAACGACGTGAACGCTTACGATTACATGAGCAATCGGGAGTCACTTGATTGACTACTTGAAGATGAATAACTAGAGTCGCATTTACGTTTCCTTTTTCTAGTAGAATTCACCTGGGTTTGATTCAGTTCGCTTGCGCCAGCATGTAATATATTCTGATCACTCATTATCAATTCCATAGATCAAAAATGTAAAAAATGACGAATAATTCAAAATAAACATTTATACTTCAATATAATTTAGAACACGAACAGTAGCACCGTTAACATCCTAGTAATAAAATAACGTAAATATTAGGTAATCATTTTTCAACCTTTTTTATAATTAACAATAAATATCTTATGCGAATTAGAAACGATTGACGAGATTTCGTAGGATTCATAAAAAACATGGCGGATAACCATGCCATTTATATAATATATATTTTACTTATTTAAAATATTTAAATACTTGAAATAATGGATTTAGGTACTTCGCCTGGTCTATTTCATTGTAAAAAACCACGAATGTACGATTTTAAAACAGTTTTTTTTTGTAAAAACGTGCAAGTGTAAAGTTTTAAATCACTTCAAAATGAGTTATATTGTACAGAAATAGATAAAAAACATACCAATTGCTTCTGCTTTTTACAATTAAAAAACTTATTATTTTAAATTTTTATCACTTTACTTAAAGTTACAAGTTGACAGGACAGGAACAACGACGTCAATGTATCAAACGTCAGGCGCAAGCGATCTTGCAGCTGCAGCAGCAGTTGGTGGATGCAGAGAGTGGGATGGAGGGGAGAATCGATACGATTGGACGACGAAACGTGCGAAAAAAGGACAGACTTACTACTGAAAAGATAATTCCATTTACAAACATCAATAGGCCCAAATATAGAGCCACACCTCATAGTCTCTTCAAACAATAAATCACTACCTTAGTAATTAATATAAAGTTCATCGAACTCAGGCTGTTTTAAGCCAATTGCGAATTTTTATACCTCCATCTGTCCTGCCCAGGTCGTCACGAGTGACAGTTAGGACACGGACAGCTTAGGTCTATTTGATGTCAAAGATCAGTCGTATGTTGGTGTCGAATTCCAGGTCGGCGGTCTCGTAAGGCGTGCCCGCACACGGCCGCGAGCTCGATCTCATAAGGCGCGCCACACACAGTCTCGATGGTGGGAGGCTCGAGCGCGCTCTGGTTGTTGCACAGCCGTCGCAGGTGCTGCCAGGTGGCGCCGTATTTGTATTCCAGAAACTTCTTGAAACATCTCACTGCCAACTCCTTGAATAGAAAATGAACATTAAAAAATATTTACTTTTGTAAATATGTATTTGTATCAAATAACAAATGTTAGAAACATGAAGTTTTTGATTCACTCTCATTTCTACAGTTGCTTAAAATCATAATATCTCAAGATACAACCGATTTTTTGTAGGACCGAAATGATTATTAATCTGTCCTACAAAATGTCGGACGCATCTGCCATCTGGGGTTATTATGATTTTATGAATCCACGTAGAAATCACGCCTGCCATAAGCAGGCACGATTTCTGGCTTACTTTTCTTCTGACAAACAGTACGGTCCATTTTTTCTCTTAAAAACTTAGTTACTCTAATTATTATCACCACAAGTATTTTAAACAGTTTGTGACAGAATTAGCCTTTTCATTCCACATGTGGTGGGACTCGTACCTGCAGCGGCTTCGGTTGTTTCCTGCTCAGGTACAGTTTCACACAATCCATAGTCTCCCTAACGTGTCTTCATCCACCTGCAGATGTGTCGCGAGCGACGGCAGCGCGTCTAACACGGCGAGCTGTAGCGCGAACGCGCGCGACAGTCGGTATGCCGCGCCCGCGTCTTGTAGGTAGCTGTCGGCGGAGGACTTGCTTAAGAACGTGTGGAGTGATGGTAGGACGTCACTGGAAATTGACAAAAAGTACTATGTTTATGAATAGGCATTATTATTTAATAATAATATAAGTAGTTTAAAATAATATGTAATAATCGATATTAAATATGCAATAACGCTTACAGGCAACCATGAAAATGTTTGCAGAGTGAAACCAACTCTTCTTTAGAATGGGAAACCTTAAAATGGCAACGAAGTTGAAACATTAGGATTACTAACTTGACGGTCCGGCTGCGTATGAAATCGCCGCACAGCCTGGCCAGCACGCGGAGCAGCTGCAGCGCGGCGTGCAGCACGGGCGGGTCCGCGTGCACGGCGGCGGCGAGCGGCGCCCACGCGGCGTGTGCGAGCGGCAGCAGCGTGTCCTCGTGCGGCGCCAGCAGCGGCAGCGCGGCGCTCAGCACGCGCAGCGCGAGCGCCGCACACCCGCTGTCGCCGCAGGTCGCGAATTGCACGCAGCGCTGCGCAACGGACACAACCGCGCGCGCGTGCTGTGGCAGCGGCGCCACCTCCGCTACACAATTTTTTTAACTATATTAGTCTTGTTCAGTGCTGGACTCAAAACTGTTAGTAACATGGGGATGTAAAGCTGTACACATAAAGATCAAATTGTGATTTGATTTTACATAATTAGTCAAACAGTTTTATGTCTGATGTCTCAAGAAAAGATGTTAGATCACTTCCTTTCCTTGCATTGACGTATTTTTTTCAAGTGAAACAACTTACAAGCAACATTGTCATCGTAGTCTAACATTTCTTCCTCTCTCTTCTGCTTATCCTCCATGTACATTTCTTCAACGCTCTTCCCCGAATCTTCCTTCTCTTCCGCCTGCATCAATCTCTCCGCCTCCTTCTGGTTCTTAATGTATTCGTTAAGATCGTTTAAAATATGAATTTGCTCTGTTACTTCCGGTTTCGTTTCTTCCGGGAACCATTGTCTGAGGCGCGCTACGAACGTGTGGAACACCAGAAGAAACGCGTACAGGTCCTGCTGATAATATCTATCGCAGCTTTGGACTAGAACCTGGAAAAAAGTTTGGTGATGCCGTTGTTTTTTGATAAGGCTTTAAACAATACATATACCTATATATATATTTTACCGATTAGACCGATTTCTCTAATTTTGCTTCTTGATATAATTGTGGAAGTTCAGGGAAGGTTTTAACTGTGAGATATTTGTCACTTGACTGTCAAGGTGCGTTAAGTTTATATCATCATCAGTGATTTATTTAAAAAAATCAGCCGGCCCCAGAAGGTTGATATTGGTGTAGTCATTTATTTATTCCATTTTGTAGTTAAGACAGAACAACGTGTGTCGGGACAGTTAGTATTGTATAAAATAAATAAATTTTGTCGATCTCTGTGGCTCAGTGGCTCGCACGTCAGCGCTTAAGCCGGTGGTCGCGAGTTCGAAACCCGCCGAAGGAACAAAAAGTTTTTCTGTGTTTCTGGATCTTGGATGTGTGTAAATATATGTCAGAGATTAAAGATTTATAATCGTTGAAGTTTACAAATGTCTCGTATAGTATAATAAAATCTTAAATACATGTAAAGTATAAAAGTTTTTAATTTACTTCCGTTGTCTGGTACGTGTGATACAAGTTCCACAGACACTTAGGACAGGACAGATTGGCGTTGTGTGGAAGCGTCTATAGATATTATCGTGTGTATGTAAGTGTGTGCGAGAGTGCGTTCGTGCGTGCGTGTGCGTGCAAACGTGCACACACTTGTGTAGTCAACTTACGTCGTCGACAATTCCGTGCAGGTAGTCGAGTATGGCCACGTCGCTGTACTGTATCACAACCGACAGCATCTCTAGAGCAGAACCGATGCTCCACGCCTACAAACATGGGGTACAAGCATTGTTTTTTTTTTTGTTATCTATTTATTAGGACAGTTACTTATAGCTAAATTAAATAGACAGTATTGTAAACATTTATTATCATCTGAAAGCTATTGTATCTTTAATCGAAGCATTGTATGTATTGCGGGCAAACTACAAGCAATACGTACACAAGTCAAGTAAATTTCGGGAGTGAATAACCGCCTCCTTATTTGCAAATCGGTTAAAAAGAAAACACTAAACTTTCAGCATTTTATAAGTGTTTATTTACCTTTTTTAGTCTAGAAGTAATCTGACTAGTACAGTAATCAGCATTATCCGCTATAAGTTCGACGACGGAGGCGTGGCCGAGCGCGCTCGCGATGTTCGCCAGCGCGCCCGCGCCCGCTAGCGATACCATCTCGTACTTGCTGCCTGTTTATGAAATTAACTGTGTTTTGATTTGACGATACGACTTTAAAGTTGCTACCTTATTGAGGGTATGGCAAAAAATCTATTGTTAACTAAATAAGGGAAGACAGTTTGGTGTTGTATATAATATCTATCATCTCTGGACTCTGACCAAAATCAATTACACAATTAAAAAGCTACAAACCAAATAATTCGTAACGCTTTTTGAGGACTGTGACTCACCGACAGTCTCGAGCACCAGCGTGAGCGTGCGTAGCAGGTGCGGGCGGTACAGCGGGCCGAGCCGGAGCGCCGCCAACCCCAGGCCCTCCACTAACAGACACCGCCGCAGCACGCCGCGTCGCGCCGCCGCCGCCGCAACCGCGCGCGCCGCCGGCCGCCGCGGCTGCAGGTAGCTGATGCCCGTGTACCGCGTCTCCGTGGTGCCCTCGTATAGACCTGCACATTAAGCTGATTAGTAGACTGTGGCCAAACAAACATACTTAGACAGTAAAGTTTCGTCGAATAACTTGTAGTGACCATTTTAATATTGCATCGTTTTTGCATTCCGATTATATCGCTGTGAAAGTAGCATTTTGTCAGTTCCCTTCAGATGATTCGTCATCATTTTTTTAGTTTATTTGTTGTTTGTCTTTAATGTAACGTACTCACCGGGTACGCTTTCCCGGCTCCAGGCGTGCGGGTCGTACACTGTGATGTCACAGGTGTCGGGGGGCGGCGCCGGGTCGCCCTCCTCCAGCGGGCACGCCCACACCTCCTCCGCCGTGTACTCACACACCAGCCGCCGCGCCAGCGTCACGTCTGTGTCCGGACCTGCGAACAAATATTTTATGCACGATTTTATTTTACGCGATTCCAACAATTAGACGTATGCAAAATGTATTGATTGAAATCGGCCGAGTGCGGACTGACATTTCTTTAGAAATTGTTTTGTGCAATAAATATAAACACTCACTCAAGACAGTGACGGAATAAAATAAACCTTAATGCCATCCATTAAAGTTCAAGTATAATAAGCAAGAATTGTGAAACATTTTGAAGAGACTTTTGTTGCTTGTTCCAAATCAATTTTATCCGCTTAATTTTCTACTGAAACAAAATAATTTTGGGCTCTCACATTACTGTCTAAAATTAAAAATCGGAGAATAGGTCGCTAAAATACATAGACAATATAGTGACCTGTGGCGATCCAGTTGATGAGCAGTATGGGCTCTGTGGCGCCGGCGCGCAGCTCGTCCAGTAACGCGTCGAATAGCAGCGCCGCCGCCGACAGCGAGCCCAGCGCGCCGCACACCCCGCGCAAACGCTCCTTTAAAACATGTAAACATTTGTTTATAATAATATCTCTCCAGCTGGCGTAGCATGAGTTGCATGGCCACCGTAGAAATGTTTTCTTCAAAATAGTTCTTAATCTAAGGGTCAGTTCACACAGCAACCCGGCGCGACGCGATGATACTTGAAGAAACCAGTGACTATTCGCTGCGCAGCGCATAGCCGCAAAGCGCATTTGACAGCAGTACGCCGCGAGGTGCCGCGCGTGCAGCCGAACGTGTATCTATGTGGCGACAGTAAAAAACCTCCTCTTTAGTTTCGTTGATGGCGATGACGTTTCTTTGATGGCGGGCGGCAACCTCAGGCGTCTCGCGCCGTCGAGCTATGTCGCGACGCTCATCACGCGGGTGACGGCGCGCATATACTGCTGCGTCACGATGCACCGCTCTACGCCGAGGTGCAGCGCTACGTGATGCAATGTATTCTAAATTGTCACAATGACATAATATGCATCTTTTCGTGTAGGGAATAAGTTCAATTTTGAATGGGTATTTTAAAAATGCTTCTCCGCGCAGCGCCGCTCCGCGTTGCGGTCTGAGCTGAACCTTAGGTAGCAAAGTCGTAGATTCTATGTCAAGAGAAGTCAACATATTTTCTTGAACCGTTGAATTTGAACTATCGTTAACGACTTTCATTGTTTGGCGAATCTGAATTTAATAAATGTTGTCTAGTACGATGTGAACAACGTTTGTATTCGTTCTAAACACATTCGTTAAATTGAGGCTTGTGAAACAATGACAGCTGTAACACAATCGTATAACGCTCGTAAAATTCCTACTCTCCATTGTTCTCGGGCTGCTATGTCCATTTATTTGAAGAATAGAATGGAATAGAATAGAAATCATTTATTTGCTTAATATGACATAGACTATACAATATATTCAGGAGATCACCATACTCATCCGGTATATGTGTTTTAGTCTGAAAGAAACTGCTGTAAGCAGTAAGATCGCCATTTAGTAAAGTTCCTTCCTTATCTGTGATTTTATTTTCTACAAATAATATATATCTATGCATTCTGAATAAATCAAAAACTAACGCGAAGAACGTAAAAATAACCACTAACGAAGGGAAAATACGGTGAAAGGATTTTTGTCATGCAACGCCGATTTACGTTTTAAATTATAATGGAATCCAAGTCTTGGTTGAAAACAGTGTTGCTTCGTAAAATTATGATCTAATCGACTAGTGGCCCGTTTCAATAACCTATCTACCAATAACTATTTGTTAGAAACATAAAATTTGTATCGCAAAAAACCGTCAAATTATTGAATTACGACGTTTTTAACAAATAGTTATAGATAGAGAGGTTACTGAAACGGGCCGTATAGGTACCTCCTGCCGGCCGGCGTCGACGTGTCGCAGCGACCGCCACGGCGCGTCGCACCCGCCCGCACTCGCCACCGCCTCCGTCGCCTCTGTTGACAAATTTTACATAAATAATTGTTCTAATTTGTAATGAGTTTAAGAAACAATATAATCAGACTTTGAAGCTATTCCCAACTCCCGTTCGGCTCGGAATTCATAACTTCCCGCGCGGCGACCATAAACGCTTAGCGCGACGAGCGTTAATTGGTTTCCGAGGCGGGGGGCAGTTTACGCTCGAAATGTTAACGAGTTTATACAGAACCTGTCAGTTATTAAGCTCTTTAAAAGTATATGAAAATATGTATACACTATTACAGTATTTTTTTACAGTAGATTAACGTATACGCACCACAGGTGGTGCGGCGAGCGAGCAGCGCGGGTGGCATATCCAGTGCTGATGCAGCAACAAGCGCAAGCGCAGCGGGACGCAGGCGGTCGTACGCCAGGGCGCGCCCGCCGGTCACGTCCACTGGTCGCACCTCGCCCGCTCGTCCCCCTGCCCCGCTTACTGGTCGCGCCTCGCTCGCTGCCAGTACCCGCGCGTAACCTAGCACAGAGTCCAGCGCGGACAGCTTGCTCGACGTATCTGTACAGTACAAATTGATTACTGATTAACGAAACATGGTTAATGTACAAGATATATTAAAAACCAAATGGTGTGCTCAGCTAATTTGCCGCTTGAACGCGTCTCCAACTTGCACCCATCGCGTTTTTAACTCGTTTGCTAGTGTTATAAAAGCTTTAAACAGCCAATACTTGAGATATATACCTACAACATCTTACAGAAACATGCAAGCGGTAAATATTATAAAACAAAAACAATTTCAGTTATAAAGCAGCTCTTCCCGGCTGCATAGCATATGTAAGCTGCACGTATGTTGACTCCAAAATGGCGATCTTAACGCAGACACAGTTGAAAAAAACGCGACCGCCATTTTAGGGTTAATTTACGTTTCTTTTTACCTATGTTATTGAGCACTCTGGGTAGGTTATTGATGGCCAGTATAAAGTTATCTCGTAGACTCTCCATGGCCTCGACTCCAGGGTTTCTTGAGAAGTGGTCCTGGACGGCTTTGGAGCAGTATTCTGACACCACTGTGTACGGGTCGTTGGTCAGACATATAAGTACTTCTACACAAAGAGGTAGGGATGGTAGCATTGTTCTAAAACAAACATTGATATTACTGCTTGCTACAGTGTTTACATTTTTTACCTAAACAAGTGAGTAATAAACAATCATATTACAGCTTCAAACCTATACTCTGTTTTCTTAACTATACTCACTTGGAGTATAGTAGGGGGATTATTAAAAGGCCTACAACAAATTAGTAACGCCTTGGATTTGGGGTTTCCATGGCAGACGATAATCTTTTTTGCATAAGTCAAAGCATAGTTAATATCAATACATAAGATTTTAAGTATGTCTACATGTAACTGCCCAATCTGATTTTTAGCTATTATAAAATAATCTCGCTACAGCCCACCAACACTCTATGGCAGAGCACGGCCAGCTCCTGCCGCACTTTGTAGTGCTCGTTGGTCACCAACAGCACTATGCTCTTGATCACCGTCTTCAGCTTCTCCCCGGCCATCGTGTACCACCCGCGAGACAGCTTCATTCTCTTATATACAAGGAACTCACTCGCTGCAGTCCACCAACACTCTATGACAGAGCACAGCCAGCTTCTGCCGCACTCTGTAGTGCTCGTGGGTCACCAGCAGCACCATGCTCTTAATCACCGTCTTCAGCTTCTCCCCGGCCATCGTGTACCACTCGTGAGACAATTTCGTCATGTTCTTAAGTTTTCTGTCTAAAAATACACAAGGGGATTAGTTGTTAAGAGTTTCTTGTATTCGATTTTATGCTATAGATTTTAAAAAAGTATAGTTTCAGTATTTTTGGTAACATTTTAGCATTTTGTTGTTTTGATATATTTTTATGTAAAAAAAGTATGCTCGCCAGTTCTGTTCGCTTGACACGCTACTAATGTCTAAATAATTTATAGTATATTATGGTTATAATAATAATAACTCCCCACACCGATATCGGTGACGGTGGCCGGTTTCATCGAAACCAGGCATATTACGCAGGAGTAATTTTATAGTGCCCAAGTGTGTGCGCAGTACACAAGTGCACTCTCTTTTCCTTTACTCTCATAACACAATCCATCCCGGATAACCGACTCGACTGGCGAGATATCAGGTGCAGGACCGACTTTTTACATGCCCATCCGACGCATGGATCATCGTTCTTTTCCGACAACCAGCTGATCAGCCTGTACAATCTGTAGGACAATAGTCCTAACCAAACATGGAAACAACATTTTTTGTTGTTCCAATGCGGGAATCGAACCCACGACCTCCAAGTCGAGAGCCAAGCTCTAAGCACTAGTCCACGGAGGCGGTTATTATGGTTACAAAGAGTTAGCAAGCCTAAATTAGTACCCTTCGAATGCACGCAACGCGAGACTGCGACCCGACACCGAATAGGGTCGCGGAGCCACTGCTTACTGATAAACAATCCCCGCGACTTGCGACCGGTGAGCATGGTCAGAGAACCCGATGGACTGGTTTGCTGGGCGCGGTTGCGAGTCGCGGTCTCGCGTCGTGGTCGCACGGATTGGAAGGCTACCTTAAGATTCATCCGAAATTGTAGACCAAAAATCAATTGAAATAGATATTAATGCCAACCCAAGATTGAAAATATTACCTCTGGTGGCCTCATCATCTCCGTCCTCTTTATCCTTCAAAAGAGTCATGAAATCCTCTGCTGTTATGTCCATTTTCTTTTTGAAAAACTTGTCATTCATTGTGAGGCATAATATTCTGCTTGTTGCATCCAGTGCCGCCTACAAAGAAAAGCTGAATTGAATAGGAAAAAAACAACAGTGTTCTCTTGCTTGGCAAATGCAAAATGGGCAGGGCAAAACACAGCAAAGGGAAGCGTTCAAGTATTACGTATTCCAATTTTTGAAAATTTTAGACTCCCTCCCGTAAAAATTTTCTGTACACCCTTTAAAACGTTACGTAACACCCAATAGACCATTTTTTATCTAAAAGTCAAAAAGATACCGGAAAGTCTCTCAAATTCTTCTGTTATTGTTTATAGTAGCTGCGTTTATCGTTAATAATCGTTACAAGAAATAAACCGACGACATCCCCCTTTTACCTGTACTTTTTGACGTGACAACGTCGGCGTTACCTCGCTCTGAGGCGTTCCATTTAAGGCTTGAAGTGCAAGCGAGAGCGCGGAATCTGTCTCTCTCCTACTTGAGTGAGCGATCCATCAGTATTTTCTTATGACGTTGTCACGTTCAACTATCGTCAGTAAACCGACTTTACAGACAACCGATTTTTTGTTACGTAAGTCGTTGTTTGAATCCCCCCTCTGCCTTCGTAACGCATCGTAACGTTTTACAAGACACCCCCCCCCCCCTCCCCCTAAATTGCGTTACGTAATACTTGAACGCTCCCAAAGGCAAGATTTTTTTAAATGACTATAGTGTATTAAATTTTAATTTGAATACACTATAATAGTTACCACAATTACTGCATGTGCCGGGTTATCAGTGCAAGTGGCGACATCTTGTAGCGCAGCGAGCACTCCCGGCAGTATAGTTGAGGTCATATTCACAACAGCCTTCTCAATAGCCGGGTCCGTTATGCGGCCCATGTCATCTGTCAATATCCTGTGACATGCTATGTGCGCATTTAGAGCGTCTATTGCTGCCACTCTGAAAAGGATATTATATAAAGTAGGGTCACTATCGCAAATTCACTCTTATATCTATATCTACATTGGGTATTCCTTTTTATCTCAGAAGGGATGTGTGCACAAGTTGCGGAGATAAGGGTGAATTTGCTATATGAATTGATGATGATTTATAATATAACGTAATTTTTTCGGTCAAAAATAGTATCAAAATCCTTTTCAGAAAATTTGGTCAATTTAAAAAGCTTTAAAAATTCCTGATAGAATAGTCTCAAATACTAGACTTTTTCATTTTTATTTTGAATGAAAGTAATAAAACAAATTGTGTTTTTTTAATAAATCAGCATATTTATAAACAACTAGCATTAATTACCCGCGTCTTCGCCCGCGTGAAATTAGGTTTTGAACTTTCATCCCCTATTGTACCCCCTTGGGGGTTGAATTTTGAAAAATTCTTCCTTAGTGGATCTATTCATCATATGAGGGATACGTGTGCAAAATTTCAAATTTTTAGTCTTAAGGGTTTGGCCTGTGCGTTTGGTATATAGATATATATATTTTTTTTATCTCACGTGAGATAAGGGAGAGAGGGTCAAGGCAAATCTCAACAAGGAGGAGCGGTAAAAAATCAAATTTATGGAATATTATTTACAAGGGGCAACATTTGAATGTCTTATTTTTAGATATGTTATTGATTGTACTGTAGGTTCTTGGTGGAAATTCATGTTTCACAGTAATAACACACAGGACTTCTTGCACTATTTCCACTTTAATAAGTATTTTACATTAATTTTAATATATTACACGACCGGTTTCGACAAAGTCATCATCAGGTGTAGGTAGATTAAAATTTTTAAAAAAATTGTAAACATTGTGCAAAGGGTTGTCAGCATCATGAAATTTTTACAATTTTGTGCAACGTAATTTAAATTTTTATACCAACTTATTCTATTTTCTACTGTATATCACAAATTAATATTAGTATAAAATTATAACACATTAGATTGATAAATTAATAACTTATTGATTTGTAATTTCATAGAATTATGTAATTATATAGAATGGATGTCAGAATATAAAATTAAAAGTACTACTATCATCAATGATTCAATTAAATTAAAAATGTCCTTAATCTAAGATATTATAAATAATGGCAAATAAATTATATGAAATTAAAACATGTCAAAATTAAAATTAATAAATTATGTCAAAAATTCATCTAAAATTAATACCAATGTCAAAAAGTCACAACAAAAGAACATAGTATAACCTATAAATAATAATTAAATTAAATGTCTTGCAATAATATGGAACTCGAAAGGCATGTCTGGTCATTTAGTGTGTCTTATTTTTTCTTTAAATTTTTTTGGAATATGTTAAAAGATAAAACAAACCTTAATGATCTTAATTTTTCTAATTTAGCCAGATGAACTGAGAGAAATACTGACTGAGCCAAAAGTGGTACTTGAGTCTGTAACAACTTCAATCTTACACTTGGCTCCAGATTTATCATTAACGCTGTGAGACACTCCATCACACTTAGTTTCAACTCCTCGGGCACATTTGCAACTGAAAGTACGCAATATATTAAAAAAAGTAAAATTGCAGTCTTAAAACTTAGATTAGAGTTGTTAATAAATAATTACTTTCTTACAAATATTAAAAGAAAAAGATATTATTACACATTAAGTAACTTATAATATTGTATAGCCTAGATAATATATTGTAGGCAAATAGAATCAGGTTTTAATTTGGGGAAATCCATATCATACAATTTAATTAATATTATATCTAGCATTAAACCCGCCAAAAAATACCCACAACCTGCAAGCAAATGTGTGAGTGCATGCATAAGCATGCGCATATCTCCTCCCAAACTGCTTTAAGAGACTTAAACAACTTTGTTCGCAGGTCCACTTCCTGAGGATGCTCCCGGGTCGGGGCGAAACACACGTCGAGTTTTCCAACCTGCTTGGTAGTGTGGGGCTTTGCACAATCTTACTGACATTGTTGATTGTGTGGTGGTGGTGTTTGCAAAACCTTGTTTTTGAGTGTGTGATAAGCAGTGTGGGACTCACACATTTGCTTCAATCAATAAATCAATCAAATCATTAATTTGCCAGAATATGGTATAAATGGTGTTACAATCATTATAATATCACAAACATATTCTGCCACATATGCAAATATTTGAAAAATAAGTTTAAGTGTACATAATATGGTGTAAGAGGATTCATAGCATGTGTATTTTGAAACACCATGGTTTGTCTCAGTTCGATCAGGGGCGTGCGCTCCATATAGGCAGAAATGCACTGCTTTACTTGTCATTCACAGATGTTTTAATAAAACGTTCGTACGTTTTAGATGACTTTAATTAATAGTAAATAAATTAATTTAAAAAATATAATAACTTAAAAACGCCTAATATTTTATAAATAGCAACTAATGCCGTTAAGTTTTGCAGGAAAAATCATCGCATGTGTGTGTAATTTTCATACTTCGCAAACGCACACACCCATGAATATCGACATGATTAAATAGCGATAAGTCATGCGGCGGGAGATGGCCGAACCGAGAGCTTCGGTTCGGCTATCCGATCGCTTCCGAAAACCGCCGAACTGGCTTGTCGGAAATTATTCGTTGCCAATAATCCGAGTAAAAACAATACGACGCGAATCTAATGAATCATGTACGCACAAAATGAATTTTTGTTTAGTAAGGTATTATTTTTTTAAATAGAAGAAACGTTTTGTTTCGCGGTGGCCATATTGCATATTTCATGTGATAAGCATTGTTTACAATTTAATCGCTCCTGTTTATTTATAGTTTTCTTAAAAGATTTTTCATTTTAACATTTGAAAGTGTGTACATTTAACAGTTTCTTACTGAGTTTCTATAATAATTGTAGTGATTTGCTTTTACAAGGTGCGTTTGTTGATTTTTTAAAAATGTTATTTGATTGTGAGGGTTGCGTTGATAATGTGTGTTTATTAAAAATTAAAAATAACAAGTTCTCACAATTGTCATTCAGTGAAAAGATTCAAATTTTGTCTAAAGGTAGGTGTGTACCCGAGTTACAACAATTAAACCAGCAAAAAAATAATGTAACTCGAAAATTTCATGTTAAAAGTTATGAAACGTATAACTGGCTGTGTGGTTGTGTACACACGATTAAATTATATTGTTTTCCTTGCATATTATTTACTTCGGGATATAGTAATCTCAAGTAACCGGAAGCTTGAATATGTGAAAATTGAAGCTGACTGGTGGTAGTTATAATATTTTGAAATATGCTTATTATTTTACTTATTAGAATTTCTTCCGCCGCGACGATCGATCGCTGTTTTGTCTGCGTTGCCGTAGAAGATGTACATGAATAGTAGTACATCTAAGACTTGCTCTGTTGGCATGGTTTCGACTTACGAGATCCGTCGCTTGGCTGTAGCTATGCTAAAAATCTATAAACGATAAAGTTTTTGTGACCGAGTACTTCGCCGCATACCCAGTATCATAATCCTGTGCATGCCACTGAGTTCGATACTCACATTTTCCCAAGATTTCCAACAGGTTAGTTAACAAACTAATTAGCTTTAGGAATGATAAAATGGTCAAAAAAAATTGGTAACAGATGGCTAATTTTAAGAATTTTCCACCTCGCTGTCTTTGAAGGCCGATTTTAGCCAAAGTAGTTCTTAAGTATTACTTTTTTTTTAATAATTATGAAAGGTGAGAGACTAGCGCATTTTTGAGGCGTATTAAGGATCCATGAAGTCACCTATTTCGATTTTTAATTTAAAGTTGAAAATTTCAGTCATATTTCACCGAATGTAAATTTTGCAGTTTAGCCCATCATTTCCGTAACTTTCATCGAAGTTATGAACCTGATAATTTTATGCATAAAAGTACAACTAATTAAGATTCAGTTGCAAAAAAAATCTCGAAAAAGTCTTCTACTTTTTTTTTTCGAATTTTTTTAAGATGGCCAGATCGAAAATGCTCAAAAATTCAGAAAGAAATTCATAACTCGAAAACGATGAAAATTCGCGGAACATACATGGGGGTGATTCGGATACCCCAAGACACGAGGCACCTAATTATTATTTTTTGACGTCAATCTCCCGGCCACCCTATATTTCACCCAGCTTTACACGCATTTTTCGAATAATTTATATATTTTAGGCTATTTAATTGTTGCGATTTGTATATATTTTTTTTAGAATTTTAGCATAATTATCGTATATAATTTATGTATATATATCGTATATAATTATAACATAGATGATATTTCAGATATAATGTCCTTTTTATTATACAGCAACGTTTAATACCTTTTGTGAATCCCATGTTATTAATTTTTTGTTTTGGTGATTTTAACTTAATTATAATATGAAGGTCAGGAAAGCATAGGTCGTAAAAAAGAGTAATAGTTTAATGTAGCGAGTCCAATGCTACATTTACTGTTTGGCAGCTATAGCAGATATATTTCAGAGAAAGACAGGTTCGAAATGTAATAACTAAATTTATCTATATTTTCTTCGCTAAGATCCCTAATACTTTTAAACCAGAAAGGAGACCGGCAAGTCGCCATACATTTACTGCCTGATAATTAAAATACGTGGCCACAGAAAGTATTTGTTAAAGATAATCATAATGAGATTGTACTTTTTGCCGACACTTCACTAACTTTTAATGTGAAACGACAGCAGTCAGATTACGACGAGGTAAATAGTACTCTCTCGAAAATAGTACATTGGTTTAAGGTTAACAACTTACTTTTAAATTAAAATAAAACAAAATGTTTAAAGTTTACTTTGCCCAATGTTAGGCAAGTACAAACCAATATACTATTAAATGATGAGAAAATGAACAAGTGGACACCACTGTGTTAATTGTGTAAATTACAGTGGGGTCCTCATATTGCTAATCTTGCAGATAGGCTCAGTTCTGCAGCACATGCAGTCAGAAAAATTAAAGAAATTTCTGACGAACATACGGCGCGACTAGTTTATGTTAGTTAATTTCATAGTAGAATGTCCTACGGCATCCTTTTATGGGGAAATGCCACCGACATTAATACAATATTTGTGCTGCAGAAGCGAGCAATACATTCAATTTACAAAATGTCCCCTTTTGAATCTCTGAGAAAAGTTTAAAAAAATAAGTATTCTGACCGTCGCTTCTCAATACATTTTGGATAATGTATTATATGTTAGAAGGAATATTAGTAATTTTAAAACTAAAAGCGACAATCACTGTAGAAACACTAGAAATAAGCACAAGCTATATATACCGGTGATCAGACTAAGTAAAGTAAACAAATCCTTTAAAGATCAATAAACTATAAAGGTATACATACGCATTTACAATAGAATCCCAGAACACGTTCAAAATCTTGGAAAGATTTTGAACGTGTTCTGGGATTTAATAAATTTAAAAAAGTAGTTAAAGAACATTTATGTGCTAAAACTTATTATAGGGTCAATGATTTTATTGACGATCGTACACTATGGGAATAGGATGGCCACCTGCACGGCTGCTTCTATGTACTATATGTGTCTGAATTTTGTTAATATTATATAGACTAAGTTTATATATTGTAAAAATATAATATATTTTTTTAAAAGATCAATTTTCCAACTTTTTGCTTAAAGATGGCCCCGTGCGAGTTTCTTACGCCGGTTGTTCTCGCCGGATTAGTTCCCTTACCGGTGGTAGGCATCACGTGGGGACAATTCCATAAGCGTTGCTTTGTAATCTATATGGAAATAAAACTTATTTGATTTTGATTTATTGTAAGTTATACTTTATGAACATAGGAACAAAAAAGTAATAATATTATACATCAAACTCGGGGGATAAAAGATAATTGGTTAAATATAACTTAACCTATTGTTCAATAAATTGCCCTAGTCGCGATTTGCGGAAAAGCGACATCTATTGGCAATGTCAATTACGTTATTAAATTAATAACTAGTTTGTTTGGAAACGCAATATGCTAACAGAAAAATGATAGCTATGTCGCTTTCACGTTACGAAAACCAACAACATAATAATTATTTTTCTTAGTATAAATATTAAGTCATTACATATGAAATTAGCGTTTTGTAAAGGAAAGTAAAGTAAAGTAAAAAAAGTAAATAAAGTCGATTTTTTTTTAAACATAATAATTTATTTAATCAAAGTATATACCATTGCACTTTTTACATCTCATGGGTAGTTCAATGATTCCTTTACTAAAAAAACCGTTCGAACAGGAATCAATAAAATCTTTAAAGGCGCTTTGGACTGCCCCATCGAAGTTGAATTTTTTTCCTTGCAAGAAGTTATCCAAATTTCGAAAAAAATAGTAATCTGTTAGAGCAAGGTCCGGGGAGTACGGTGGATGTCTTAGACATTCCATTTGAAGCTCCTCTTATTTGGTATATATTGGTGTATTGTGCAGTGTGTGGCCTAGCATTGTCCTGAAGCAGCAGTGGCCTAGAGCGTATGACCAACCTCGGTTGTTTAGCACCTAGCTTTTCCATCATGATTTGCAGTTGCTGGCAATAGACATCTGCCGTAATCGTCTGGCCAGATTTAAGAAAGCTGTAGTGAACAACAGCGGCACTAGTCCACCAAACGCTCACAAGTAACTTTTTGGAGTCAATTTTCGCTTTGGCTGGTTCGCCAGGGTTCAGCCATTGCGATGAGCATTTCCGATTATCGTACAGGATCCACTTTTCATCACAGGTAATGTTTCGATTTAAAATCGCTTCATTATTGTGACGGTTGAGTAATGTAAGCAGTCGACGCGCGTTTGTCGGTTTGCTGCACTCAATTCATGCTTTTTTCCTTTCAAGCTTTTTCACCTTCCCAATTTGCTTCAAGTGGATTAAAACAGTTTTATCACTAACACCGCAGCCTGCAGCTAACTCGGACGTGGTTTGCGATTGGATCCGCTTTCACAATGGCCTTCAATTCTTCATTATCAACTTTGGTCTCCGGCCGTCCACGGGGCTTGTTCTGCATGTCGAAATTTCCAGAACGAACCAAAAACGCACTATGTTTTCTTTTGCGACACCGCCGCCATACACATTATTAATCCTTCGAGCCGTTTCTGCAGCACTGGTGCCATGGTGGAACTCGTACTCGAAAATAATACGATATTTCAAGTTTTCCATTTTCTAAACAGAGTGACGCAAAGAAAAAACTAATAGAGGAATGAAGAGAAAAAACAAATGAATTACGGTTTTCGAAACACAAATGCATGAGTAAATAACGGTATAAATTTGAAGTTGGAATTCCTAACCAAAGAAGATATATTTGAGATCAAAGTGGCCAGTACGACAAAACGCCAATTTCATATATGTAAGGACCTAATATAAATAGTATAGAGGGATCTATTTCACACCCCAAGTATTTTTTTTTTTTCATAAAACTAGTACTAAGCTGCTGAACTTTAGAAAAAGAAAATAACTTTATACTCCAAATTAAAATAAATATATGTAATGGGCCACTAGATGGAGCTTTTACGCCTCAAATTGACAATTTACAGTGGGATAACCATAGACTATTATGTATACAACTGCCATATTAAGAACTTCAACTGACAAGGGGGAATGGGCTTTATTTTGACGTTTGAACTTAAAAAAAAAACAAATTAAAAAGTTCCTATGTCAACATTTTGTCATTTTAACTTTTTAAATTGTGTTTAAGTGTACATATAACAATAAGGTTTATATTTATCATTATATATATATGGCCCAATACTCAAAATGAAGTGGGATAAGGGGAATTATATTACTTACTTATTTATTTGTTTTGAATATTATTATTCCTTATTAGGATACATTAACCACCGCGACTTTGGTTATTTCGAGAAAACGATGACGCTAGTTTAAAATTATTTATTTTAAGATTTGATTCTGTACCACTCCTAATAAACGTTTCCGTAAGACATATAATTTCGACTATACCTAGCTCCTTTTGCAAGTCTGTTATAGCTATTTCTATCAGTTCTTGTTTGTTTAGTACTCCGGTAATATTTTGGTTCATCAAATTTATTTTAATATTTTCTTCTTGACAAGGATTTTCGAAAATTACTAAAACTATTTTTAGACCCTTCTATTTTACCAGTCATTTCAAAATAATGCGTAGTTATGTTTAATGTTTAAGGTTGGATTGCGTTTTTTGCATGGTGTGTGTCTTTTTGTGTATTATATTTAAACTAGAGATTAGTGGATATATTATGTTTGTATTGACTAAGAACGTCCTTTCGGTATTGTCGATAATCAATTGAGATGTTCAGTTTTTGAGATTAAAATAAAATAAACTTTTCTATATATGTCAATATAGGATAATGGTCATTAAAGTAGTATTTATATGAATTGTATACTTCTAGGTATTTACAGTTTTTATATTGTCGAGTTATTAATTCTAGGTTATTATCTTGCTAATTTTTTCTTGTTTCTTTTTACGTGTAGAATTTTGAGGCATTTGTGAGTTACTGCAAATTTCCCCATATCGTGATGTATTTTTTTGTTGTTCTGTAGTCTGTTGTTTAAGTTCGTTGTTTTGTGCGATAAAAATCTCTATCTCATTGTGTGTTCTTTGTAGTTCATCGGTTAATTTTTCCATGTGTTCTTTAAGTGCCTCTATATCGTGTAGATCGATACCTGCAAGGTCCGGCAGTTCCTAGGCTTGATGTTATTGAGCCATATGACAAGTTGAGTGAGTCTGGAGAGGGTAATGATTACAAATTACGGTTTCTACGAAAGGTTATAATATTACTGTTTTCTAAGCTTTTTCGTTTATTTTGGTTCTCCATTTACTTTTACGAAAACTATAACGATTAGCTTCATTAATAGTTAATTTATGTTCATCTAACGCCATCTGTTGTCGGTTGTTTGGAGTTACAGATATTTGTAGTTCAGCTACTTGTGACTTGATGTCTCTATTAACTTAACATTTATTGAAATATCTTAGTATTTGTCTGAATTGATTATTTTATTAGTAATTTGTGGGATCACCTTTTTTCTGTGTAGTTTTTAAACTTATAATTTTGTGAAAAGTTTGTGCGGGGCCTGGGATCGAACTCGCATTCAATTCATATACTAAGGGCTGATTTTTCCATCGTCAGATAACTTTTATCTGAAGAATAATTATGTCTCTGACAGATTTTTTATGAAAAATCTGTCAAAGTAACACTTTTTTAAAATATTTCACTTTTATGCACTAAATGTAGTTTCACTTGCACTGCTTATAGATATTATATATACACTCACTTTTTTGGATTTTATTTAGTTTTAGTTCTTTTTACATATACACATATACACACTGGGAATCACTGAATACTTAATAGTTTTTGCAGAAAACTTTTTGACTCGGTAATTGTCCATTATGAAATTGATTCATCTAACAAAATCAATAAAGCTGGTTAAAATTGAGTATATTTTTTAGACTTTTTTTTCCCCGCGGAGATGACGTATGTCGGGTTATACGTTGTACGTTGTTGGTCCATACGTTGTGGGTATGTTTTCGCGGGATATAGCTAGATATAATATTAATTAAATAGGGATGAAGACTACATTTAAAACTATTTAGTTTCATTAATATGCTCAGATATATTAAGGCATTACTACTTGGTAACTGTAAAAAAAATAAAAAATTATGTGTCGTTTAGTAATTAGATACATCTAAAAAGAACAAAAATTTTTGTTAAACTAGTACAAAACCTGTAGGTTTTTATCATTCATCAATATGTAATTAGTTTACTTACATTATATTATATAAAAACATTTACTATGGTAAGTATGAACTTAAACGCACAAATAGCGGAGATATTTACAAATATGTTCCTGTGGCCATATACTTCATACACTTTAGCCTAGGCGTGACGTCACAGCTAGGTACGACTTTAGTATGGAGCGTTGTCACGAGGTTTGCGAAATTTTTTATACAAACCGCTGTACCTTTGAAAATATTGACTTTTGATATACTGTATCTTCTCAGAAGTTACTCATATTTAAGAGTACTATTTATTTATGCAATAAAAATAAAAAAATTACATCTAGCCTATTAAATTATAGGCTTTTTAAATCAGCCAAATGTTATATATTGATCTAACTGAATTGTGAGACTGAATAGTTTATCCACATTTTATACAAACCAAGTTTTAAATGACTTTTAAAATGAAATCTAAAGGTATCTGTTTATTGCGGACACAAAGTATTTTGTAAATACATAAATTAAAGTAAATACATTTCTGAACTTTATTTAAAACTAGATTTTGCTACAGTGACTTACCCATTCCTTTTTTCGTTTTGTCAAATATTAGGTTCATGTATGCCATCTCAATCTTTAGGCACATTTCATAACTGGTTATCTTAACCCTTTGGATCACAACCTTCATTCCATGCACAAGAACTCTTTGCATTTCATATTTAGATCTGAAAAAAGTCAAATTCCAATCAAATATAATTTAGTCCTCTCAAAATACTACAGCCTTATTGTGTTTAAGAAATCTCTTAATAAAATAAAAATAATATCCATAGAGGCTAAAATTTATAATCATGCCCCACATTTATCCTATTAGTAGGTTTATGGTAATTTTACGGCTTTAAAAAAACGAAAAGTTCCGTTATCCATTGCCTGCTGTCAAATATTTTAACTTCACGTAAAAGTTGTTAATAAAGTAATAAGCATCCCTGATTTTATTTTGTTTTGTATCATAGTATTAATATTTTGAATAAGTAATATTTTTATGATAAATTTTATATATTATGTAAATATTATAAAAATATTATGAAAATATTATATATTATTAAAATAAAATCGGTTTGGCTTTAGAATAGGGGAATATTTTAATAATATCCTGAATTTATATATTTTGATGGTTGAGAATTGAGAAAACACCCGGCGTGAAATAACGTTTGTGTAGTTTTGGGTTAAATTAGGTTAGAACTTTGTTATCACATTCAAAACGTCTTCGGAGCTGCACAGTCTCACAAAAACCCGGTGTGAAATAACGTTTGTGTAGTTTTGGGTTAGGTTAGAACTTTTTAATCCCGTTCAAAACCTCTTCGGAGGGGTAACACGGCCTCACAAAAACACGGCGTGAAATAACGTTTGTGTAGTTTTGGATTAGGTTAGAGCTTTTTTATCACGTAAAAAACGTCTTCGGAGTGGTAGCACGACCTCACAAAAACCCGGCGTAAAATAACGTTAGTGTAGTTTTGGGTTAGGTTAGAACTTTTTTATCAAGTTCAAAACCTCTTGGGAGTGGTAACACGGCCTAACAAAAACCCGGGGTGAAATATCGTTTGTGAAGTTTTGGGTTAGGTTAGAATTTTTTTATCACGTTCAAAACGTCTTTGGAGCGGTAACACGGCCTCACAAAAACCCGGCGTGAAATAACGTTTGTGTAGTTTTGGGTTAGGTTAGAGCTTTTTTATCCCGTTCAAAACCTCTTCGGAGTGGTAACACGGCCTCACAAACACACAGCGTGAAATAACGTTTGTGTAGTTTTGGGTTAGGTTAGAACTTTTATATCACATTCAAAACGTCTTTGGAGCAGTAATACGGACGGCCTCACAAAAACCCGGCGTGAAGTAACGTTTGTGTAGTTTTGGGCTAGGTTAGGTTAGAACTTTTAATCGCGTTCAATACATTCATATTATTGTTTTTATTATTTATAAATTATACCTAACCTCAGGTTTCTTCATATGGTCAGGTTCATATGTGTTAGTTTATTATAACTAACCTAACCTAACCTCTGTACATTATCAAGACAAAATTTTAGTAACATGCCGGAGACGAGACAGGCTGACAGCTGAACTCTGTGACTAATGTTGTGAAACTTACTTATGATATGCAATTTCAAATATTATAACATTAAAAAAACTCGTTAAGTACAGTCCAAAAACTTCTAAAAAGGGGGGGTTTCTCCTAGAGGGGGGAGTGGTATGGGGGTTCGCCCCTCTCCCCTAAATAATGGGGCAGGGTCCTAAATTTTTACCATTACATTGATTAAGTCTATACTATACGTACATTTAAGTTTTTTTTATACTATTTTACACATATTTAATAGGGATATAATTAATCTTACGAACAAAAAATAAGTTGGCGACTGCACATGAGCATACTGTATTACTGAATTTGGCAGCGAATTAATATGTTGGCGACTAAATCACTAAACTGGCGCACATACAGGTATTTGTGCGATCTAGGCGGCCAAAATTATTTTTTTGCTTTATTGTTTTCCAATCAACACAAATAAGAAAATAATACAAGTTTAAAAAGAAATAAGCGTATATTCACAAAAAAATATAAATATAAATAATAAAGTAATAAGGTACATAGATTATAAAAAGAAAAAATTATAAGTTTGACTAAAAGTTTAGTCTTCTTCGCTTTCTGAAGAATTTTCTAATATATTCGGTTCTGCAGATACGAGGGCTGCACTAAAAGTATCGTACCTACAATACAGTAAAGTACCTACATTATAGTAGGAATGGAATATTTCCACTGTTCCTGTCATATTAAAATCTTTTTAATTTAAAACTCCTTGGTTTTAAAAAAAGAATACCGTTTATTTATTTAAAAAAAGATTCTCGGTCTTGTCAAACTTGTTTAGTCGTTGAGAAAATGGAATTGACTCGAGAAAATTCTAGAGCGATGATTTATTATGAAGTTACACTTTCGAAGTGGTTTAACACAAAAACAGTGTGTTGACCGGATGATTTCTGCATTTGGTGATGAAGCCCCATCCAAAACCACAATTTATCGCTGGTTTGCTGAATTTCAACGTGGACGTGTCAAGCTCAGTGATGATCCCCGTCAAGGTCGTCCAAAAACTGCAGTCACCCAAGAAAACGTTGATGCTGTGCGTAAGCTGATTGAGGAAGATCGACATGTGACATACCGCGAAATTCAGGCAACTTTAGACATTGGCATGAGTCAAATACAAATAATCTTGCATGAACAATTAGGTGTAAAAAAGTTGTTTTCCCGATGGATACCGCATTTGCTCTGTGAAGAGCAAAAAGCGGCTCGCGTTACTTGGTGCGTCAGAACTCTCGAAAGATTCTACGCAGGATCCTCAAATGCTGTATACAACATCGTATCAGGTGACGAATCCTGGATATATGCGTACGAACCCGAAACACGAGCGTTCCAGTCACGAGTTTGGGTGTTCGAAAATGAGTAAAAGCCAACAAAAATTGTTCGTTCACGGAGTGTTGCAAAAAAAAATGGTGGCCACGTTTGTCTCCAAAACCGGCCATGTTGCGACTATTTCTCTTGAGGGCAAAGAACGGTTAATGCAGAATGGTATGCTAACATTTGTTTGCCACAGGTCGTTTCTGAACTCCGTAAAGAGAACTGCAACCGCCGCATCATCCTCCATCACGACAATGCGAGTTCTCACACCGCGCACAGAACAAAAGAGTTTTTAGAGCAAGAAATCATAGAATTATTAGACCATCCGCCGTACAGCCCCGACCTAAGCCCTAATGATTTCTATACTTTCCCTAAAATAAAGAATAAATTGCGTGGTCAGATTTTCATCACCTGAAGAAGCTGTGAACGCCTAAAAAACGGCCATTTTCGAGACCCCAACTTCCGAATGGAATGGTTGCTTCAATGATTGGTTCCATCGTATGGAAAATATGTGTCAAATTTCGCGGAGAATACTTCGAAAAGCAATGAATACATTTTTAAATAGTAATGTTGTGTCACTTCCTTGATTCCCGAAATTTTCAGTGCCGCCCTCGTACTAACATGTCCAACGTTTCGGGCATAAATGTGTTAGATTTTCTTTTTTTGACCTCACGCATACTACTTAACAAATTTGCCCGATAGGTAAAAGTGCGTTTTCTATAATGACTGCGCCATGGACCAAGACTTTATGCATTGTTGGCGTCATAGGATGCCAATTATATAGGTTTACATAAAGACGAGCCGTCTCTAAAGCATACTTTTTATATTTTAACCCGCTTGAAATTGTTTCCAATATAACTTTTAGCCTATAAATTAATTCATAGTCAATTCCTGTTATTTCTGAGGCTAATCTTGGATTCTCAAAAATCCTTCTACTTGTATTACCATCATTAGTGTTACCGAAATTTTGTTTAGGCATATCAACCAAAAGACCAGTTTCTGTTCTAAACCTATCGTGTATATTTATTTTTCCGTGCTTCTTGGTCTTTTTCTCCTTGCGTTTTTCTTTCTTTATATTTTTTTACTTCTAGTTTGTAAGCTAAGTGTAAAATACTATCGTATATATGAATTCTACCATGAAGTACCGATATCCCGAATTCAAGAGCCGCAAAATTTACTTCAGTCGTATAGTTACTTAAGTCATTAAAATCTTTTGTTGTTGCTCCACAAATGTAGCACTTACTTGTAGACTTCGTACCTGTGGCTGCATTGCAGACTACCTATACCTACTTTCCATCTACCATTCTCATTATAAATGTGTGCTTATTAAAAAACTTCTTCCCGGCTATGTCAACTTCGGTTGGAGCTAAAGAGCTAATAGAGCTCTTAATATATCGTATTTCCTCTTCAGTGACGTCATTATTTTCCTTCATAAACCGGAACCTTATTGGTCGACAGAATCTCGGTGAATAAGGCGTTGGATTTCTCCATAATACTTTTCTGTTGTTATGTCCACAAGCTAACTGAAGGGGCACAAAAGAGCTTTGAAAAAGATTTGCGTCTGAATTTGAATCATTTTCATGTTTTTGTTTATATTTTGACTGTTGGGACCCATCGCAGCCCCATTTACTTATTAAAGTAATGGATTCCCGCTCTTCCTCCTTTAAAGTTAACAAAACCTCTTCTAGGTATTCCGATACGGTATTACGCCTAACGGTAACATCCATTAAAGGTTGTAACTGAGGTTCGGCACTGGTACTCATTACTGTACAAGTTTATTTAGGTGGATAGCATTTCTTTTTGGCTTTTTGTAAGACACTGTAACAAGGGAAAAACTTCTTATTCGTTTTTCTTATTATTTCATATTGACCTTGTGTCAAATCAGCATCTACAAACATTTGCAAAGCTTGCATTGGTGTCAATGCATCGTGCTCTTTAGAAGATTTTGTTAGATAAAATGCCTTCTTGTATTTACTGGCTCGTGTCGGAGTACTCGTGATATCTTTGAGAACATTCGATGCATCTCTTTTACCAGATTTCCCCAGTAACACCTGCGCAGCATGTATTATGACCTCCGTGTCGAAACCGGAACGAAGTTCTTCGGTCTTTCGCCTTTTACTCCTCTAACTTGCCTCTTCAAACGATTTAGACGGTCGATCTATTCGTTTTTGTGAAGTCTCAACAATAGGGATTTCAAATGTACCATCCAGCCATGACCGGTTGTATTTGAGAAATACATCCTCTTTATAGTGAGATTTGGTCCACCTTTGTTTGATTTCTGATTTGAAATGAGCAAAATCACGTTTCAACTTAGCAATTTGGTCTTCATTATATCCTTCACAGAATAAAAGTTCATTTTTTAAATAGTTTAATTTTTCATCAAAATTAGGCAAATTTTCTTCCTTCATAAGGTCGTTCAAGTATTTGCAGGTCACAATCCTCACTCCTGATGCACCCGGTGGGCCTAAAACAAGCGAACGTTAAGTAACGAGTCACTAACATTAAATTGCATTTTTTATATTTTATCTTTGAACTCCCAAAATTGAACTTATCCGGACATTTCCGGAGATATTTTTAATAGTAATTAGGAGAAAAATACTTAATATATTAACTATACCAATTATCATAGCCCGATCTATCCCGATACATAAACATAAACCCCAGTAAAGAAAAAAAATAAGAAACTATATGAAAAAGGTGTTCTGTTAGTATACAAATATATTTCAAGTTTATTAGTTTATTAAAACTTTGTAAGTTTCTTACCTGCACTAACAGAATCCATCACTTTCAAATTATAAAATAAATGTTAACACTTTGAAAAATACTGTAAAGTTTCTAAGTTTGGAGTAGTGCCGAGAATAGATACGTACAATTGATGCAACGTTACAATTCCGACTGACGGTACGGGTGCGGGGTGAGCGATGGCGGGGTTGGGGGTAGCGGCTATTGTTGTCAGGCAGGTAATTTATTCGGGGAAACCAGTTTTATGACTGTCATTGTTAATTGGAAAACAGGACTTTTGGCCGCCTAGATCGCACAAATACTTGTATGTGTGGCGGAAGCACTCAGGTGGCAAAAAATACAAAAATCAGCAGATAAAATGTGGCAAAATTTAATCCTAAGGGACACCGAAATTTATAAATTGGTGACATAATTTCCGAGTTGGCGACCATGATACAATGTAAGCAGCTATAAAACCAGATAGGGTTGACAAATTAATGGCTGCTAATAATTCAATTTACAGGACACGGAAAATTGAATTTTTGGATACTGTTGGAGTTTGTTTTCCTTTGGTGTTGTTTTCAATGTTTTTGGGGGTGCTGATTAATATGAAAATTAAATCAATTTTGAAATTATAAAATGGCGTATTTTTTTAAATATAAATTAATGGAAAAGGTTTTTGGAGGTGCTAGATTTCAAAATCCTCTTCCAATTACAATTTTCAAAAAGGAAATTTTCATTATTCGTAAAAATGATATGAGTATTAAAGTTCTTGGGGATGCTGATTAGGATTGATGATTATTATCATAGTATGTTATGTAGTTCGAGATACCAGCTATGATGAAAGATTATATAGACATTTTTAGAAATTCAGGATTTTCAAAATTTCATCATAAATAAAATATGTGGTTATGTGGTTGTTTGGGGAGAGGAAATTTTCGAGATAGAAGCTATTAAAGAAAAAAATATGGCAATGCTCAACTTTGAGATACGATCCATGTATAAAGCTATAGAAATTTTGGAAAATTCAGGATTTTCAATTTCTGATTCTCCCATCATGAAGAAAATATGTGGTTGCAAGGTTACTCAGGGGAAGGAAATTTTAATTCTTTTTCCAGTTTTTTTTTCGCACCGTTTACGAGAAAGAAGAATTTTACAGAAATTAAAATATACCCACCATTTAGAAATTTAAAAATAAATGTTTCTTTTTGTAATTAACATCCCCTTAAACATAGAAAATGCAATTAGACTCATTTTATTGAAAATTCATCTTTGAAATTAAAAAATGATATCATTTTTGTATTCAGCACCTGTAAAAACCTCGAAGACGACACCCATATCATTTTACAATAAAATAAATATTAGCCGTTTTGAAATTTCAAAATGAATGAATTTTTTAATCTACACCCAACAAAACTATTATTATCTAGTTGCCAGATTTGAATTTTTTGTTCATTATATTCTTTCGCCTAAGTAGTAATTTAGTATTCTATATTCGGTTTTTTCATACCCAAAATTTGACTGTTTTGTCGCAAGTTTAAATACATGCCTATTTAACATACATCCATGACCAAGGACCACAGAAAACTTTGTTTCCTTGCCGGGATTCGAACTCGCAATCTCCGGCACCGACGCACTCAACCACTAAGCCAGAGGTCGTCGTAAAAAATAGACATTACAATATATAAAAAATATATGTAATAGGTACAAAGACAAAGACTTACTCAATTTCCTTAGATTGCAAATGTGTTATAAATGGAAAAAGCATATATTGATGGAGTTCCTGCAGAACATCAACCTTCAATTCACTAACCAGTGATTCAAATTCAGTAATGTACGCTGGAGAAGGATTTATCATCACCATATCACATACTGGTTTCATTCGAGAAAAAGCTTCCTTTAAATGTATGTTCATTGTGGCTTCTATTGTGAGACCTTCCAATTGGGAAAGGTCTTTTAGGTCATATCATATATTCTACACAATCTCAATAATTGGGAGATATTTTGTATCCCTACCTGCGCCAAATAAATAAATAGGAAAATAGAAACTCACAAATCACAAATTACGAATTTACCGACTCTACAGGTGACAATGACAGCTTGTTGATAAAAATATGACATTATGACATTTTTTTTGGGCTGATACAGTTAAGGTTTTAGCTGTGAAAAGCTTTAAACCTTTTGATACCACCTATTTCATTGAAATAAGTAGAGAGAAAAATCTGCTTGTAAAGCGACATAGCTCACAGCACATCCAGCAAATCCAGTACCGGTACTAATAGCCGTCATTAGTATCAATAGTGTTAATAATTTATAATTTTTGCCTACAAGGCCGCGGCCTTGGGCTTGCAGGCTGGATGGTCAGTATGGCCCTTTATAATAAGTACTACCTACCCAATATTATTTTAAAGAAAGTGCAATGCCAAATTTTAACGTGAGTTTTTGCCGGGGAATTCAATGGGTGACGTTTGGATTTTGCATATCTTTCATAAATTTGTGTTATTTCGAACTAACCGTTTCGTTCTAACTAATAGTTAGAACCGAGATAGCACAAAATGAAATTTTACAAATTCCACAACGTCACCCATTGAACTCCCCGGCAAAACTCTCTTCTTCTTCTTTTGGTATATATGTCCTCCAAAAGTCAGCTGAGAAGTTTTGCCGAGAATGTCACTGTGCGACGTTGTTGTTTTTAATTTTTGAAACGAGGTTCCTTATCGCGCGTTGCGAAAGGGGGCTAGACGGAAAAAATTAAGACTAAAAGTTGTAACGACACTTTTTGCTATAGTGCGGCGTGCGCGTGTTTCTTTGTCTGTGTGTCTCTCTCTCTCAATTATTACTAAAATTGAGCCTACTGATTAAGTTTATATAACATTATATTTGTTAATAATAAAAAAAAATTTATTATAACTTAAAAAAAAAATATTACAATTCCTTCACAATTAATCGAAAGGAACTTCGTTCCATCCGGGTGTCCCTTGACACCTCTCAAGTTTCATTTACTAAAATTTGTGTTAATTCGGTTCTTAATGTTGTAATATTGGTAGAATATATTCGTTGATGTGCACAAGTGTGGGCAAGAGGTACAACTATTTACAGCGTGCTATTTTGTGGTTTCTCCAAAACTCCCTAGGAACTTTCAATATAGCTTCTACCACTTTACTGAATCGACTGACTTGACTCATTCACTGCACTGACTATTTATTTGGACTTTGACTAGACTTTGGACTTCGCGATTTAGAAATACGGTGTTGAAAATTAAAACAATAATTCTATTCCGCCTTTTTAACAAGACACTGGCAAATGGATATAAGCCGTCGCTATTTATTTAAAAAACAAAAGTCAGCTGAGAAATTGCAGTGACAGTTGTCAATCGAATCAATAGAGTCCAAAATATTGACAAAGTTTTTGATTTCTCAAAAATTGTTGTTTACTAAATTATGAGATCAGGATATGTTTATATAAAGTAATTTTATAAGAATCATGTTCGCAATAGGTGGACCCCGTGTCTTACATAAGTGTTATAAAATTTTGAGGTTATGTCTAGCAGAGTTTAGCAACATACCGGATATTAAGAATTTAAACCTCGTTAGAACTGTAGAAAAGACGATAGATACTACCACGAGTATTTTTATCGATAGTCCTATTCATGTGAAGGTTCAGCCTATCGACGTCAATGACTTGAGTGCCCACAATAAACTGACTATGATGCTGTACAGCCAAGGAAAAGATACTAATGATTTTCAACTCAAACAGACTTCCAAGCGCTTAGACTTACTGTGTAATAAAAAAACCTCGCCGGACAAAGACGACGTTTGCTTAATTCGAATTCCTTATAAATTAAAACTACACGTAACAACGACAGAAAATGCGTCCGTACATTTAGCAAAGCTAGAAGCTGATGAATTTATTGTCAAAACAAAAAAAGGTGATGTGAAAGTAGCGGATATGAAGGCGGACAACCTCAAAGTTGAGTCTGAAAGCGGAGATCTCGAAACAGACGGAAGGTTGCAAGCCAGCCACATTGAACTGAAAACAGGTGCGGATGGCAATGTTAAGTGCAACAATATTATGGCTAACAACTTCACTGTCACCACTCATGGTGGAGAAATATCGGTAAAGTCTTGTTATAGTGACCAATCTCATTTCACTACGCTCATGGGAGACATGAGACTTGACCACCTACATCGTTCAGTGAAAATTGACGTCATACAGAGTGGAAATCTACACATAACTGGTTTTCATGGCAGCCTTGAAGCCTCCCTGAAAAGTGGACAAGTATTCATGCATGCATCTCAATTTACGGACAAAAGTAGTATCTTTATCCACGAAAAAGGCAAAGTGGAGGTACTGGTGCCAGATATTGTTGAGAACTTACCTGCATGCAGTTTAATTGCTGAAAAAATAAATGTGGATGATAAAATACTGAAACTTGGCAGGTTTATGGATGATTCACATCCTAAAAGGTTCAGATATGAAAAGAATAATAAAAACGAGTTGCACATTGTCTGTAGGAATGGTTCAATTGATTTAAAAGAGACAGATCTACCATTTTTTGTTCCAAGTTCCAACTACAATTAGTCAGAACTTGGTAGAGGTTTCGAGCTCAATTCTGTTATATATGACCTTATATACCTCATTTTTAATTTCTCAAAATGAGGCTTTAAACTTCTATGAATATAACATGTCATAGGAATTGTATTCAGCATAAAGATTCTAATTATATTTATGTTGTGTTGTTTTGTATATAGTTAAAATGTAACACTTAAAATAAACTTAAAATTTATTGAGTAAACTTGGCATTATTAGATATTGATGCATTTTTAGTTTTATGCTTTGTGTGTAGCAAGTGCGTTATATAAGTTTATTTATTTGTTTAGACAAGTTTTATGTTATTTGGTTCTCATAATTCACTGTATATATTATAGTAAATTTATATTAAGTAATGAGTAATGTTCCTTACTTACTCTTAAACTCGTTCACTTTCTTTTTTGTATATGGTATGCAGTTAAAGGTAATGGTTGTAACTAAATTTTTAAAGTATTTTTAGATTACTTGAATATCTGTTCAACATCTATGTAGTTTAATACCTATGTAAGTTTTATATTTATTGTAAATAATACCTACAGCTACACTTTTAAACGTCAGAGCACTCGATCGTGAGTGCGTTTGGCGTTTACTAGGAATATGTATCTGATTCGACCTAGTTGCCGCGTTTACAACTAGGTGGCGCTGTACAAATCAAATACAAATTCCTAGTAAACGCCAAACATGCTAACGATTGAATGCGAAAAGGAAAACTCACATTAGCACTCGGAACACTTAATCTAAAATGTACTTTGTGTGTATAATTGTCAGTAGTTAATGCTACTTGGCATTTCAATTTCAATACCAAATTTATTAATGGGGACTATGAAGTTGCAAAACATTCATTCTCCTCGTCTGTACAAGTGGAATTATGTATATACTTAAGTAATTGAATCTAGTTCTATGGTTTGTCTTCAATTATGTTATTGAACTTCCACATTTTGTGACAAACTTTTCTACTGTATGAACACTTTGTGATTCTTTACTATAGGGGAAAATGGGGACACTTGACCCTTTTATTTTTAACCCTAATTTCCCACATATAGGTCCTGTTATAACCTAACAGGACCTGTATGTGGTAAATAGTATCTGTGACAACCAGAAGAATATTAGTGAAAAAAATATAAATTTATCTATTATCATTATTACTATCCATATATTAAAACTCAAGACAAGAAACCGTTCCAAGTGTCCCCTATATAAGGGACACTTGATTTACCTATACAATTACTAAGCAACAAAAAAAATCTTATTAGACCACTAAAAGTTTAAAATACAGTCATTATTGTATTCTCATTCAGTATTTTAGCATTAATTAATAATTTCATTAACATCTTTTTTTGCATTTTTTTTGTACTCTTTGTTGTGTATTTCTCTTGTTTTTATACCTTAGGACTATGGAAATATTAAACAATAAATCAATAATTAATAATATTTTAGAGGCACTTGATACAGGGGAGATGAAGTCTCCCGAACTAGCTATACCATATGTGCCTGGAAGTAGTTTTATGTACTATATGTATAATTTATAATCAAATTCATCATAAAAGTCGATTAAGAGTAAATTTTTTATTTAAATTAAACAAAAGACACATAGATAAGGACTCGTTTTATATTACTACACATATGTTGAATATGGGTTCAAACAAATTATCTGTTAAATCAGAATAATGATACAAAAGTGGATTGCAACAAAAATCATTTATCGTCCACCATTTCAAAAATGCCAGATGTGACGGTTCTACTCACTTGGAAAAGTTAACTGGTATCGATGCATACCGACAGCCACTGTAAAACTAAATATTGCCCATACAGGCTTTGTAAATTGAGTGTACCTAGTCGCCCATAAAGATCAAGTGTCCCTTCCTCCCGTACATAATTATTATTAGGTGTGTTTAAATAACCAGAAGGGTCTATGTATAGTAAAATAATACTAAAGTTACTTTATATTTTCTTCCAAATGTTGAATCTAGTCATAATAACTTCTGATAATTAAGTATCTTAGGAAAGTTGTTTATAAAATGTTAAAGATAATAGAGTTTTGAATGTTAAAACTTCAGGTTAAAGCCATTAGAACTGTAGAAGGATTATTAATAAAATATTATGTCTTAAAAATGCGAATATTTTTGTTCACACCCCTACTATTTTCATATACTTAGGTAAGGAATAAGGATAGATCATAGAGGTATGATCTATCCTTATTCCTTACCTACTTGGTAATGTCTTTGTTTTTACCTTAAGAAATATGTTTAATGATAAATGCAAGAACCAAATAAGTACCTACCCTTTATTGAAATATCAGATTCAGTTTAATATTTTTTAAAGACGCAAATAATCCTCGGAGGGCAAGGTCAAGGTTAGATTCAGGTCTTGTGACATAATTTTTGAATATGCTATTATAATTTTATTTTCAGCGGTAATTTCGTTTCCCGTCAAAACAAACATCTAATTATAATATTAATCAATGAGGCAGCTTAGCTAATTACTTCGCATTATGAGTTGTTTATTGTTCAAGTGGGTGACACTTAATTAGGTGCAAAGATTCGAGCTGTGCGCCGGCGCAGGCGTCCCATTCTGTGATAACGAGGCTGTTTATATGCGGTTGCGGTGTGCGCGCGCGCCAGTTTATACACAACCGCCCGCGATGCCGGCCTGCGCGCCCGAGTATCGCCTCGCGCGATCCAACACCGAGCTGGTGTTCTCCCCTCGCGTCAAAAGGTGTCCGCATCAGACGCCACCCTTCACGGCCCTCAGAAGATCGTTCTCCTCGACGTTTTCTCTCATCCCGGAGGAGCGCGCCGTCCCGCCGGAGCAACCCCCGGCGCTCACTCGCCTCGTTCGCGTCGTAACCTGGCTGCCCAGACAACTCCTCCGGCCGTTCTTCGCTATACTGAGTTTAATTGCGCACCCGGCATGGAAACAGATCCTCGTGGTGCTACCGACGTTGTGGATCGCCGCTACACTGTTCATCTTCTGGAAATGCGTGCAATGGCCTCTCGGATTTTTGAAGATGATCGCGAGTGCCATATCGAAGAATCCCAACAAGCCGCGCACGGTGCTCATCAGCGGCGGCAGCTCCGTGCAGGCGCTCCACTTGGCTAGAAACTTCCACTCTGCTGGAGCCAGAGTGGTCGCTTTCGAGATCGAGGGACAGTTCGCATTGCTGAAGTACTCCGCGGCCGTCAATAGATTTTACACGGTTCCCCGGCCTAACCCTGCAGATCCTTTGGCGTACGCGCGAGTTATAGAAGAGGTCGTCCGCAAGGAGTCAGTGGTGTTCTACATACCTGTCAGTTCCACTACTCCCGCCTACTACGACGCGCTAGCTAAGCCGCATCTAGAAGTTCACGGATGTCAATGTTTCATTCCGAGTGCCCGCGATGTCGTCACCTTAGACGATCCTCTGGAGTTGATGCGAGTGTGTCGGGCTGCCGGCCTGGCTACTCCTCAACATTGGGTAGTAACGAGTGAAAAGGATGTCCGAAACTGGTACGATACTGGCATATCAAAGGAAGGTCGCTTCTTCATAGCTAGCGCTGGAGCACGCGGTGCTAGAGATCGTCTAAGATTTATTATGCCAGAAGAACGATCTCAGTTCAGATTTCCCCGAGAAATCAGTGCCGAGAAGCCGTGGGTGATCGTCAAGGAGCCGAAGGGAGAGAAGGTCGTGACCTGCACAACCTTGAAAGAATCTCGGGCGGTCAACAATGTGACGTGTCGAGTGGATTCCTCCAAAAAGGGGTTAGTGCACCAGCGGGATGAGGAAGCAGACATTTGGGTACAAAGGTTCATATCGTACGTCGCGTCGTCGCGACCTATGACCGGTCATATATCGTTCAGACTGGTGCGAGAAGAAAATTCATCGGACGATCATAATAACAAACTGGTAGCGATCGGAGCTCGAGTGGGAGTTTCTTTGCCTTATCTCTGCCAAGGGCCGAAACGCTGCAGCCACTCGGCCACAGTCGGAAAACTTCTGAACACTGTCTTGGACACTCGGGAAGCGTTATTCGCTTTCTGGGATCCGCTGCCATATTGCGCCTACTATCAGTCCCGTGCGCCGGAAGACCGCAGATCGCTACCTCCGGAGCCTTGCAAGACTCCCCCGAATGTTCCTCTATAAAGATTAGACAGTAATTTATAAAAATACTCAAGTACCTGATGTTTGCGTGAGTGTCGCGCTATTTGTCTTCTGTCCCTCTACGATGACCGCCGGTCTCGGGCCGAGAGAGCAGGACGACAAATTTGTACCTACTAAGTAGAGATATGTGAACGTTCATAAGACTACGAATTTATGCTAATTATTATTATAATATAGATTAATGATGTTCCTTTAATGCTATTTATATGAATAAAAGTTTTATAATCACTTACGAATCTACTTTTTATTTTCCAAGCTTTTAGAATGATCTAGATATACCCACCGACTACATAATTTCACTTAAACTATCAAAAATCATGATTTTTTATCCAAAATCCGATTTCCAACATCAATTGAAAATAATGCATCAAGAGGAACGATTTACAATTTACTAGTAATTTCTCTACACAAGTTCTTACCGGTTTGACCTAGCGGTTTAAGCCAGCATGATCAAATTACTAGAACGCTCATAGTGGCTGTTATAAATCAATAAAATCAGTAAAGTCAATAAAAATACATAAAAGATATCTTTATCTTACCTACAGATTGCAGACAGGACTCGTCTTACATATTGTGGCTACCCGCTACCGGCTACTAGGTACTTTTATTGTTGCTATGTAGTAGGTAGGTGTTAATTGTGTAGAAATATATTTTATTTGATTCTCATCAAAAGAACTTAGGTAAGTATATGTTCCATCTACGAAATTGAATACAAACTGAAACTGTATTTTTTCCGACAATTCATGTTTCTCGTAAGTGACTATTGTAATCTTTTGAGAAATAAAGAATCTTTAAACCAAGAGCTACAAGTGATGATGATGGATGTTGATGTGTCTGTTGCTGCGCTTGCTGTGATAGCGGTTATCGTCCGGGTCAGCGGCGCAAAGATCGCACCTTTGCAGTCCATCCCGCCGCGCCGCCCGCGTCCGTCAGTAATTAACTGCAACATGCACTCTGTCTGTGGCCCAAAAAACGATCGTGACTTGACAGACCACTAAGGAGGGTAGGATCGAGTCTGGGTGGTTAAAATCTCATTGGCATAAGTTTCTCTTAAGTATCTACGGACGCTTAAATGGCATAGGAAAACATAACAAGTAGGTAATTCGTGAAAACCCCGGGATAGGTATTAGGTTATGATCTATACCGTCTACACTACTACACTAATATTATCAGGGCCGTCTTTAACCTATTAAACCCTGGGTACATTAGAATAAAGGGCCCCTATATTTTTTGTCTTTTACCTGTTTAGAGTTTAAAACCTAAAAGACTGTGTATTTCGGAAAAATAAAATTATATGAATAGCCCAAAACTCACATCAATACTAAATATTATAATATGTTTTTTACGCCAAACACGAGTGAGCGGAGCGAGCGAACTAACATTATTTTCAATCTTACAAGTTAAAATCTGTTCTAACTTCAAACGAAAACACTTAAAAACAGTGAGCTTCGGAAAAATCCCATAATATCAACTATCAGTCTTATAGGGCTTAAATCCTAAAACACTGTGAGAATGTAATAGCCTCAAAAGATTAATACATTGATCACAATTCACAAAATAAAAATAATTCACAGATGATTTTTTTTATTTAATTTAATACATACAACTATCATTACAGACAAAATAAGTTTAATTTAAATGTATATTATATGTAATTTTTCTATTTTTAATTATTTAACATATTGCAATCAGTAAGCCTGATTTTCAAGCGAGCGTTGTGTAGCTATGAGTTGGGACTAGGGGGCCCCAATCCATCGGGGGCCCTGGGCACGTGCCCAGTGTGCCCAGTGGTAAAGAGGGGTCTTAATATTATAAAGAGATAAAAATATTAGTATGTTTGCTTGTTTGCATTGAATATACTCCTAAACTACCGGACTTCTTTTTATGAAATTTGGCACAGGAAGGACATATCAAATAGGCCTATGTCCATTCTAAAAAAAAATTATATTGCATATTGTTTTGCTCTTACGAAGTCGTGAAAACTGAAAAACATGTTTATCTAAATATATATTTAAATTGAACTGCTTAAGTTCTACTTAAAGGCAATGGAGGGTAGAGGGAAGGAAAACTGTCTCATGAGGGAGCAACTTGAAAAAGTGTGCAGCTGTAAGCAGTAAATACCAGTTGAAAAATCCTCCATGAGCGGCGCTAGCAGCGGCAAAGGGTATGGAATGTATTCGATTCTTGATTATTGTATTTAACAGCCTCCGTGGTCCAGTGGTTTAGAGCTTGGCTCTCGAGGTTGGAGGTCGTGGGTTCGATTCCTGCAATGGAACAACAATAAATGTTGTTTCCAAGTTTGGTTAGGACAATGCAGGCTGATCACCTGATTGTCTGACAGAAAGATGATCCATGCGTCGGATGGGCATGAAAAAAGTCAGACCTGCGCCTGATCTCTCGCCAGTCGTGTCGGTTATCCGTTCCACTGGGTTATGAGAGTAAAGGAAGAGAGAGTGTTCTTGTGTACTGCACACACACTTGTGCACTATAAAATAACTCCTGCGTAGCTGGCCTGGTTTCAATGAAATCGGCCACCGTCACAATCGGTGTGGGGAGCTATAGTATTTGTAAATAAGGAAATTAAAAAATGAAAAAATTCACTACAACGGAAAGGAAGTTATTCTGTCCTTGTTTATTTATCAATTCTAGTGTAATTACATATGGCGCTTACTTTGAAATTTACCCTGTTGCTACTGTGGCGCCACCCAAATTTAACGAATTTCAGTGGACACTTTTTACATACAGAGATAGTTTTCCTTTCCTCTACCCTCCTTAAATTCGTATATTTATGAAATGTACCAGGAAACGAGCAGATTGATGATGGTATGCGGTTATAATTATTGCTTTTTGATACGATTACACATTACGATTACGAGACGACTTGATAAATACAGCCGTGGTCAGTCGCAAGTCGCAACGGGAAAAAAAAGGGCAATAAATAGGCCGAAACAAGAAAATAATTCAGATAGAAATCCAGAAATGCATTAATACAAAAATGGTCAAGGTAGAGCCGTGGTCGCACCTACTTCATAAGGTTCGGCACTGTCGATGTCAAATCGCAGCCGTCTGTCATCTTGGGGTGTAATTCTAGAAACTTCTATAGACCTTAAGGTCTATCTATCGTCTTCTATCTCTAGGGTCTAAGTTTCTAGACAAGTCCACAGTCCCAAGGACAGCTCATACCTAGAAGCGACGCATCTCGGTTTGAACTGACGCGGACGCTTAGATGCCATTAGTGAGTTTGCCACAGCTCTAGCTTAACCATTTTTGTACTTATTCTGCACTTCTGGATTTCTATCTGAAATTCGGCCTTTTTAGACCCCTTTTTTACGTAGTCGGGTTATAGTTTTTATAACTTATTTTTATTTAACTCTAATGCATTAGTGCAAATATTTATTTTCAATTCTCTGAATTTTTCCAGGCCCGAAGGATTCCGGATCATATCGCCAGCCTTACACTTGTAACTCGTAACGTGTTACGCACTTGCGTTTCTTGTCCTTAAAAACATCCACCCCCTTGGTCATCCGGTTTATGAACAACTTCATAAACATTATTTCATTCATTTCTATTGGAATTCATAATTAATTCCCAAATATGCCTCAAACGATCTTCAATTGTTTACGAGTTTTTGTATAAAATATGTTACCGATTCCTTGACAAAAGCGTATCATGGGACATGATTGATGTGGTGTGTTCGTGCGCGGCGGCAGTAAAGTCTGTGCGTGCCCGATATCTCTGATCAATAGGTAAGGGTTTATGGAAGACAACACGGGCATGCGATACTGATTTACTAGTTTGACTTACTAGTTTGAAAATATTTGTTGACATAATATTCAGAATACTTAGAACACAAAACTATTCGTTGCAATCTCTAGATTGCAACAAACCGTTTAAAAGGACCCGACTATTTAATAATATAGCCTATATTACCTGGGCATTTAGTCAAGATACATTCGATAATTCGACGGCGAAGTTCGAAAACAAAATGTATGAAATTTGACATAAGGCGTCGCTAGCGACATAGTCACTTAGCGATCACTTGGGTCCCATACATTTTTGATTTCGAACTTCGCCTTCGAAATTAACGAATGCATCTCGACTAAAGGATCTGGACTATTATTGCGAATCTATTGACACCTCATTCATTAAGATCGGATAAGTAGTTTGGTCGCTGCGTTGGAACAAACATAATACATAGGTACATACTACATAGACTGGAAAAATCATTACCCCTCCTTTTGGCTTCATCGTAGTCGGGTACACAACTTCGTTTGCACACATCGACAATATGCCTGGTTAAGGCTACCTATGTATGTTTGTTCCACCGTAGCGACTAATACATAACCTCATACATAACTATAAGAACATATTTTTGCTGGGATAAAACGAAGTCTACACCTAGTAAGTACCTACCTATATTTAGTAATAAGATAGATACGTTTATTTTTTCTAGTTGTTATGCACTGACTAATTTATTACTTTATGGGCCTGTTGCACATTCTACCTACTGTTAAGTGTCAGAGCTTAGTTGCAGGTTTTGTCTCTGTCGCTCGATATAAAGTTAGTAAGCAGCGACAAAACTTCTATCATATTTAGATGTTTTGTCCGATACTTATTAGAAGATGGCGAAACACATCAGATTTGAAAAATATAATCACTAAAACTTTTTCCTCGTTCAAATGCTGCTAGTACCAGAAGTCCAATTCTGTTAGATTCAGAAGTGTAATTATAATTCGTCGCTGCGTCCTCGAGACTTTATAATTAACATGGTAGTCCGCCCCTAGCTTCCGGCATCGAACACGTTTTAGAGTTTCCTGAAAAAATAAAATAGATGGCGCGGCAATGGCATGCGCGTAATATCTCGGCGGGAACAACTTACGTCACCCACCACTCACCACCAGTCTGCCTTAGAGGTTTTCTGGGGATCGATCCTCATTCGTTTCTAGTGTTCGGGCATCGAAACATCTCTCATACTCAATAAATAGTGTATTTTTTATTATTCGTAGAAATTAAACTGATAAAAGTGTTTTGTGATTTAAAATCATGGGTAAGCGAAAACATCGTAAATCGGAAGAAGAAATACGGAGGAAAATTCGTCGCAAAGAACGCCGTTTAGACAAGCGAGTGGAGTCAGAAATTAGTGAGGAAAGTTAGTCAAGTGTTTTCTTTCGCATCTTTGGCTAATTGTTTATATTTGTCATTTTTGGAAAATGACCGTATATACTATATTTAGGAGTATGTTTAGACTGCAGCTATACTCTAAGTGTGTTCCGCGGAACCCTAGGGTTCCGCGATACCCCTGTAGGGGTTCCGCAAGAATTTAGAAAAAAAAATCAAAACACCTCTCTCTGGTCGAACGTTTTGACTCCGCCCGCCGCGCCGCCGCCGCGCGTATACTTGTGAGCGCGAAGTCCCTTTGATAAAAGCCGCCTCTGAATTAGACACTATAGTTGTGAACAAGCGACTTTCGGCTCTAACTTCAAAACATAAAGTCGAGATTGTTTACAACGCATTTTTTGTATTTCTATTTTTATTTCCGCTTTATGTTTATCAAAGGCGCCGACTCGAGTATTTTTGAGAATGTTCGAGATCGAGTCTAGGACTAAGTATAAAAGCAGCGATCGCGCGTCGCGCCTCGTCAGTCAGCTGACGATTAGCGTTCGGAGCGATAAGTTCCTACCTACCTACTTACAAGCTGGCTAGCGAATTGCGGAGTTTAAACGTGATATGTAACTAGTGTTTATTGTTCTACTGCCTGCTGTATTCTGATTGTATCAGATTTGTACATTTCTTCTTTGGACTGAACTTAGTCTCTTATAAGCAGTAACGATTGTGCATTATTTTGACCCCACCATCCTGACGTGTAACATTATTAATAAAGAAGAATGGAACGTTGGCTTAAAGGCGTTAAACGTGTTGCAACAAAATCTTCTAATGACGCTGAATGTTCAAAAGCAGTACGCGCGGAGAATGCAGCAATTACCGATCCAGACGATGATGCCACGACGTCAAGCTCCACGGTTTCAAAGACGAAAAAAAGGAAGTATGATGAATTATATATCAGTTTCGGATTTGTTGATTCCAACGGCTCACCTCTCTGCATGCTATGTAGTAAACTGCTTCCTAATAGTTCCATGGCACCTGCCAAATTGCGCCGACATTTAGAAACTGTACACCTCGAGTCTAAAGACAAGAATAAAGATTTTTTTGTTCGCAGAAAAGAACAGTTATTGGAAAGTAAAAAAAAAAAGATGCATGTAACACAAACTATCAATGAAAAAGCCACGGAGGCATCATATTTAGTTAGCTATCGCATTGCACAAGCAGGTGAAGCGCACACTATCGCTGAAAATTTAATAAAGCCATGTGTGTTAGACATAACAAAATGTATGCTCGATGAAAAATCTGCAAAAATTCTACTGTGCTGCTATCAAACGATACTGTTTCACGGCGAATCCATGATCTGGCAAGCTACATCAAACAAGAACTAGTTACACGTCTACAAAAAACCCGATTCGCCTTGCAAATGGATGAATCAACTGATGTCGCTGGTCTGGCTATCTTGCTGGTTATCGTGAGATATCCATATGAAAGTTCTTGTGAAGAAGACATGCTTATGTGTTCACCGCTGCCTACAAACACTACCGGGGAAGAAATTTTTAATAAAATAAACATATTTTTTGAAGAAAATAATCTCAGTTGGAACGATTGCATTGACATTTGTACAGATGGGGCCAAGGCGATGACAGGTAAAACGGCAGGAGCAGTGTCACGCATAAAAAATAAACCGCCTAATTGTAGTTCCAGCCATTGTATTCTGCATAGACAAGCACTTGCGATGAAGCAAATGCCGTCAAATTTAAAATTAGTTATGGATGAAGCGGTAAAAATAATTAATTTTATCAAATCACGACCACTACAATCCCGATTGTTCTCATTATTGTGTGAAGATTATGGCAGCAAACATAAAACACTGCTGTTCCATACAGAAGTGCGATGGCTGTCTCGGGGTAAAACGTTAACAAGGCTATTTGAACTTACAGCGGAGTTACAAATGTTTCTTTCAGCCGATACTTCTTTTAATTTGAAAGACCGTTTGTATGATAAAACTTGGTTGTTACGATTGTCTTTTATGGCGGATATCTTTCAAAAACTAAACGAATTGAATTTATTATTGCAAGGTAAACAGACAACAGTGTTCCAGGCCTATAAAAAAATAACTGCCTTCAAAAGAAAATTAGATTTTTGGATTGTTTGCGTTGATAAGAGAGAAATAGAAAGCTTTACGTCACTCAGTGAGTTTGTTAGCGATAACGATTCAGAAATGTTTCAAGATGATATGTTTGAAGAATTGGTCCAATATCGCACTTCGATGCACGCATCTTTTGAAAAGTATTTTCCCGAAGAACAGAATACAAAAATAAAACTGAATTCATGGATTCATAATCCTTTTTTACCCAACTTGCAAAAGCCCGAAAGTATGTCAATATATGAATCTCTTTTAGAAATGTCATCAGACACAAGTATGGAGTCACTGTTCAAAACGATGCGTCTCAACGATTTTGGTGCAGAATTCGTAATGAATATTCAATGCTTGGCAAAATGGTTCTGAATATTCTTCTCCCGTTCCCAACAACATATTTGTGCGAAACAGGATTCTCAACGTATGCAGCCACGAAAACAAAATATCGCAATAGACTGGACGCCGAACCTGATATGAGACTGCAACTGTCTTCTATCAAATCTGACATCAACCAATTAATGAAAACTAAAAAAACAGTTTCATACCTCCCAATAGTTACATTTTTTCTTTTTTAATATCTTGTAATAATGTACTTGCCATGTGGCATGTTAAAGTAAGTAATAATCAGTAACTGTTACATTGTACTTTTATTATATTTATTAATAAAGAATACAAATTTAAAAACTATTGTTTTATTGTAGGGTTCCGTCAAGTATTTTGCTTTCCAAAAGGGTTCCGTCACCAAAAAAGTTTGAGAACCGCTGGTTTAGAGAGTCATAATGCGGTCTCGACCACACATACTTATTTCAAAGGTATATTTAAAGAGTCTTGATGCGGTCTTGACCATATATACCATAAATTCTTATCTTTTTACTGCCTGGTGGAAGTTTTATTATTTATTCTTCCAGACAGCGAATGCGAGTATTTAATTTCATCCGATCGGAGTGTTCAATCTATAGTGCGTGTACCATTAGAAACCAATAAATCCTGTAATGATTTGTTTGACGTAAACGCTCCACCAGAGCTACCAAATAAAATTTCGTCTGCCTTGACCTCTCAAGGTGACGAGGACACGCCCAATGCGGACAATGAGTCCATCCTATCTTCACCAAATGATATTTTTGAGGCGTTAGGGACTTCGAAAAACAAAGCCGAGGTTTTTACGCCGAAAATTAGGGATGAGATCTCTAAACGTTGGGGCCAAATAACTGTAGACGGACTGAGTAAAGATTGTATGTAGAAGTTAATGGAAAATATACACATACCTCAGAATTTTACTTTACTTAAAGCTCTTCTTCCTTACTTCTTAATCCGGAACTCGCGTCAGTTTTAACCGATACAGTGAAGAACAGGGATAAACGTTTAGAAAAAGCACAAAACCATTTAGGACAATGTATTGCGGCGATTGCTAATCTTACGTCATCTCTAATTGTCGGTAGCTTAGAAAAGACTGATATCATCAAGAAAGTTTTTGAAATAGGCCAGTTACTTCTACATTTACATTGTTAAAATACTTATGCTAGGAGATAGCTTGTCTCTTTCAGCCTAGACAAAAAGTTTATTCCTATTATTCAAGGATCTAAAAGGGATTCCTTTTCATTTGTTGAGAACTTGGGAGAAAAAATTAAGGCTAAAAAAATGGCTGAGCGTTCTGGTCTACAAATTAAGTATAAAAGGGCTTATGATCCACAATTTTCCACCTCGTCACATCAGTCCAACCAGCCTTTGCCGCAGCAGGTAAACTCCAGGGGCCCACCCAAACCGCAGAGAGGCAGGAAGGGTGGGCCCAGGAATTTGGAACCAGCTCAGACGCACAGACGCTCGCGCACCATAACGACGAACACCGATCGGAACAAGACGTTCAGACACAACCACAGGAATTAGACAAGGTAACTAACCCTAGCAGGCAGACTTAAACATTATTATAATAATTGGAAATTTTATAACTAGCGGTCCAGTCATTCACGATTATGTTACTGGATATAGAATCCCGTTTTCTCATGACGTAACACAAGACCACGAGCCACATCCATCTTTTTCAAGCACTGAAATATTTCACATAAACCTTGAAATCTTTAGACTATTACAATTAGGTGATATTGTGAAATGTCAAGATGTTACTGGACAATTTATTTCTTCTATGTATTTATCCCTAAGAATGACGGAAGTCATAGGTTTATTGTTAATCTTAAAATGAAAAACTAATCATTTTAAAATGGAAGATATAAGTAACAGCTACAAAATTAGTATCCGAACTAGACTATATGGCAAATATTGACTTAAAGGAAGCCTATTTCTCTATTCCCATACACGAATCTAGTAGACGGTTTTTAAGGTTTAAATTTCAAAACCAAATATATGAATTTTAATACTTGCCCTTTGGTTTAATGTCTGCAATTGGTTTCACCAAAATTATGAAACCTGTTATAACATACTTAAGAAACCGGGGTCATCGTCTAGTATGCTATTTAGACGACATTTTATGTCTAGAGAGTTCTTACGATACATGTAGTGCAAAAACTAATGAATTACTAAAGTTACTGCAAAATGTAGGATTTATTATTATCGAACAAATAAGTGACATATTCCCAAGTACAAGAAAAGGATTTATGGGCTTTGAAATAGACACTACGAAGATGACTCTAGAATCACCAGATAATAAGAGACTAAAAATCCTTGAATTAGTCAAAAAGCTATTCAGTAAAAATTCAATTCTTATTCGAGACATTGCAAAATTTTTAGGTTTACTTACTTTAGTATGCCCAGCTGTAAATTATGGATGGTTATATACGAAGCAGTTTGAAAGAGAGAAGTTTTTGGCTCTCAGAGCATCAAATGATAATTATGATAAGTTAATGCCATTAATACCGGCTTTAAAGTCCAATTTTTCATGGTGGCAAAACAATATAATGTCTACTTTCAAATCGCTTCGTTATGACCGATAACATCTGGAGATATTCTCGGATGCCTCCCTTACAGGATGGGAAATAGCTTGTGATGGGGAAACATCAAATGGGTTTTGGGATGAAGTAGAGTCAAAATATCACATTAATTTATTATAGTTACGGGCAGATTTTGTAAACTAAAATGTTTTGCAAATTCTTTACATAATAAAGAAATTCTCTTGAGAATTGATAATACTACTGCAATCTCCTACATTAACAGAATGGGAGGAGTTCAATATGAACATCTTAATAATGAAGCTCAGCAAATTTGGAAATGGTGTGAAAAACGCCACTTATTTATTTTTGCATCCTATATCAATTCTAAAGATAATATAGATGAGGACAGGGAATCGCGATGCAGTAATATTGATACGGAATGGAGTTTATCTATTGAAGCTTTTAACAAGATAACTTACAAATTTAGTTCCCCAGACATTGATTTATTTGCATCCCACATAAACGCTACATGTCCAAAATGTGTTTCTTGGAAAAGAGATCCAAATGCATACAATATTGATGACTTTACCTTAAATTGAAATAATTACTACTTTTACTGCTTTCCCCCATTTTCTCTAATACTAAAATGTTTACGTAAATAATTAATGACCATCTGACATTATTGTTTTTCCTTATTGGCCTAGTCAGGCATGGTATCCGTTATTTTTAAAATTTATATCCTCAGATGTTACTCATTTTTTGTGATTCTCTCTTTTTTCTCATTATTCATGATTTTCAAGACTGTCGCTGAATTTAGAGACAATTGATCTAATGATTTCCTCTTTATCGTTACGAGATAAACGCTTAAACAATACGAAACAGCGTACAAAAAAAATTTGAGATTTTGTACAGAGAATAATATTACTGATTGTTTGAATATTCCAAATCAAATAGCACTACAATTTATAACTGAACATTTTAGATTAGGCTCTAGTTATTCAAGTATTAATACTATACGCTCTATATAAGATAAGAAAGAGCATATAATATACTATATGCTCTTTCCCTCATTTTAGGTAAAAGGTTCAGCGCAGATAGTAATGTCAGCAGATTACTCAAAGGTGTCTTTAATCACGACCATGTTTTCCTATATATGAAAATACCTGGAACACTAATTTGGTTCTTGATTTTGTTAGTAATTGGTATCCAAATGAAAGTTTATCACTTTCGATTATAACTAAAAAAAATGTAGCACTTCTTGCTCTGGCAACTGCTCAGCGAGTACAGACTCTCTCTCATTAAAGTTTCAAATATCAATAATTGTAAAACCATTCAAATATCCATTGACGAATTACTTAAAACATCTAATCCTAATAAAACTCAATCGCATTTAATCATTCCGTTTTATCATCATTAGAAAGAAATATGTCCAGCGAATACAATAGAAGTCTATATACAAAAAACTCAGTAACTCAGGAATAGAGAGATAACTGATAGATTAATTTTAACAACGAAAAAGCCTCACCACAATGCAAACGCATCCACGATAAGCCGCTGGATTAAACAAGTACTAGAAGAAAGTAGTATAGATACACGCCAGTTCTCGGCACATAGCACTCGTCGTGCATCTACTTCGGCGGCTTCCATTGAGATCATAAATAAGCTCGCAGGTTAGTCAGGAAGCTCTTTTGTTTTTGGTAAATTTTACAATCGATCTATTTTACCTACAAATGATAATACAACATTTGCAAATACGATTTTTGATCATGACCTGGAAGAGAGCAGTTAATACTTTAAATAAATATCTAAATAATGTATGTAGTACATAATATTATATTGATTAGGTATGTTAAATACAAGTAAATTATATGGGTAACAAAATTGATTTTGGTAACTATAATAATAAATCATAATGTTACGATTAATTTATTAATTTCTTTTATTTAAAATAACGATTTTCCTAAAAATCTAAAAATCTACCATGTTAAATATAAAGTCTCGAGGATGCAGCGACGAATTATAATTAATGGTTAAACAAACTTACCTCAAGAGAAGTTTGACCATAATTATTAGAGTCGCTGCATCCGAAGAGACGTTATAATTAACATGGTAGTCCGCCCCTAGCTTCCGGCATCGAACACGTTTTAGAGTTTATTTTTTTATTTTATTAGGTTTGTCAACAATTGATTACACATAATACATTTAAAAAATACAATTTAAATCTCAATGAAACGTATATCAATTTCTTAAAGACAAACACAACCTGCATAATTAATTAAAACACATTAAAAATAATTAAGATTAAAATAAACAAAATTCATGCATTACATTTCGCAAAAAAAAAGCCGTGGGACACCGGATAGGAACGAAGTTCCTTATTATTAAAAAACGTACCGGTTGTCTGTAAAGTCGGTTAACTGACGATAGTTGAACGTGACAACGTCAACAACAACAACAACAACAACAATAATAATATTGAGGGGTTGAGGAGGGGTACCCTAGCCGGGTTTTTCCCGGCTAGGGTACCCCTCCGCATCGCCCCATAAGGAACTTTGTTCCATTATAAAAAAATTAAGTAGTAAATTGAATTTTCGAAATACGTAGTTAAAATTTACAAAGCTCATTGAATTATATATAATAAATATACATTAAGTTATTATATTACTAAAATTTATACAAAAGTTTTTTAAAAATTATAAATTAATAGTTAAAATACTAAAATAAAAATAAAATCATTGAAAAAATATAGTAAAAAGTGACAAAAAAAGAAACCTAATCGTAATTACAAAAAAGTATTTATCTTGACATTCGAGTCAGAGGAGAGTTCATGCCAAGATTTGCTCTCTTTGGCTGGCAGTAAAGAGGGGTTATAACCCGCGGGAGACGAACTGGAACGCGATACTTTGCAGTAATTGGGAGCACGATATTTTATGTCTTAATACTTTATATAAGAAAGTTGCATCTATTATTTTTGCCCGAAGAATTAGCGGATCAAATTCAGAGCGAGTAAATTGTGAAAAGTATTTAAATCTACTGCTATACGAATCAAGATCCTTATTTTTGCTAAGAGAAAAAGCTAAGTGCCAAAGAAACCTCTTTTGGACTCGCTCTAATCGAAGTGAATGTGTGGCATGTGCGGCCGCCAAATTTGTATTCCGTATTCAAGAACAATTTTTAACTTATCTTTGGTACTTTTTTGTTCTTTTTCGAAATCATCAAATTTACTATTAATATAATATATAAATGCCATTGATTCACCGATGTCTTTTACACTTTTTTCAATAGGTTGTATTTGTTTCCGAATTTTATCTTGTAATTCTAACTTCATTTCCTACATTTGGTTTTCTATCATAACTGTAAATTCTATATTAATGTAAGGTGTAAATGATATATTATTTTTGTAATAATTATAAAAAAAATCAATAAAATAGGGAAAATTACATTTTTAAACAATTGGGGTTGGAATCTGACAACTTGATGAACTCTAAGAATTTGGTGCATGCATACGTGGGATTTGATCCCCCGAATTAACGATTGCGATGTCAGTGAGAGTTCGCCCTTCCCAGAACCCTATGGACACTATTGAGTATTGGAGCTAAATCATTGATCACTAGTGATGTTCGATGTTGACACTAAATGCACGCCTGGCGGTAGAGTAAAAATTAAAGATGTTGATTAATAAAAAATACTTGGGTCCACCGTCACTGAACACTTTAGTTTGTAGATTTAACACACTAAAACAGTTCCATTCGACGAAAAAACTTTATAATTCGTTTTAGAAATTATTTATTTAAAAGATTCACTATAATACTCATTGAAAAACTATTATTTACTATTATATTCATTTAAAACTTCGGAGTTCTGTATTACTGTTAAATAGTTCTGTATTAGTATTTATTCTCGGTTCGGTCAACGCGCGTCATCTCACTCGCATGCGCGTTAAAACGTGCGCGCGTAAGCGGGACAGCCTGAAAATCCATAGAAGATTTAACCCATAGAGTTGCCCCACTGATTTAAAAATGTTAAGTATATTAAGTTAAATAATCCTTATGCTTACTAATATTACAAATATGAAAGTGAGTTTGTTTGATTGGTTGTTTCGCCTTCACGTAAAAGCTACTTGACCGATCGTCATGAAATTTGGTACAGATATAAAGTAGGCCACGGAGAGGGACATATGCTAATTTATCGCTGCAAAATGTACGGTTCCCGCGTGATCTCTTTTGCGCGCAAAGTCGCGGGTAACATCTAGTACCTTATATTGTAGTAAAGGTTATCCAAGCCAGTTGTGATATTGTCCCGATTTCCTACATTAATTAGTTTCAATGAAAGTCGAGCTCATTATCTTTATAATAACCCGGCATAGACAGCCACAATTACACCACTATTTTACGTAATACTTAAAGGGGTCGTCCATAAATTACGTCACACGTATCACACCCAAATGTGATATTGTGTGACAGGGGGTGGTAAAAAGATTTGTGACGTCATATGTTAATATTGATTAAAAATAAGAAAAAATTAAAATATCAGTTTTCTATTGATTATTTTTAATACATGAACATAATTGAAAAATGTGTGACGTCACATCAAGGGGTTCTATAAATGTAACAACCTGTCAAAGGGGGCAGTTAAAATTCCTAAAACTAGTGTGACTTTATTCATTGACGGTCCTAAAGAACTAATTATTAGCAGCAACATTGCTGCGATTATGTCAACATAATGCCTTTGATAAAGTAGGATTGAACCCTGATGGATATATCTTTTTTTTTAAAGGCCCATTTCTGGGCTACTTGTTCCCCCAACAACTAGGTCAGGACAATTTTTGACTTATTCTATTGTTACATGTATATTTATTTATTTTAAGTACATTTTTTATTTTTGCCATATTTTTATCATATCTATTTCATTCTACATTATTTTACATTTTTCTATTCTTTGCATTTAAATATCCACTTTCTTACATCTACATATTAATTTTTGAATTTTTGTTTTTCTATTACATTTTGTTTTTACATCACTTCTATATTATATATGTTATTTTTATTTACCCTTTAGTTACTTAACTATTTCTTACATTTCTGTCCTGTTACGAGTTATTAAAGTTTTTACATTATTTTGGTTCATCTTGATTTACATACTAGAATTTAGATGCTCCTTCGCCTTACATTACATGTCCATTTGTTTAATTTCTATTTTATTCATATTACTTACAGTTACGGTTGAAGTCTTTAACAGATCTGTTTCATTCTACATTATTTTACATTTTCCTATTCTTTTCATTTACATGTCCACTTTTTTATATCATTCTGTATCTACATATTTATTTTCAAATTTTTGTTTTACTATTAAATTTTATCATAATATCACATCTATATTATATCTGTCCTTTTATTTGCTCTTTAGTCACTTAACTATTTCTTACATCTCTGTCTTATTAAGAGTTATTAAGGTTTTTACATTTTACTTAATTTTGGTCTACATACTAGAATTAAAATGCCCCTTCCTCCTTACATTACATATCCATTTGTTTCGTTTCTATTTTATTCATATCATTTACATTTACAGTTACAGTCTTTACATTCCTTCAGTATATATTTTAATCTGTTTATGTTTCTATTTTTATTTCTGTTTTTCGCGCCCGGCGCGAAGCGCTCGGCCAGGCGGTTTGCCGAGAAATTATTTTCACAATAATTTCACTATTTCTCCAAACTCAATATTCTTGTGAATTTCTAGTATGCTATTATATTCTGCCATAAATTAAATGACGTAACCTAGCAGATAATAATAATAATAATATTAAAATTAGTAATATAAGGACAAAAGACAGCATGCTATTTAATACCAACACTACCAACCAAAAAATATTTTATTAAAATCTTAATTCGGACAATATTAAAATTACACAGCCACCAGATATAAAATAAGTCAAGATTATTGAGAACATGATCTTGACTTCATTTATTAAATCTGACTAAACTAGTTCAACAAAATACGAATAGCTCCTCGTGGATCTATTCCGTTATACAGGGTTACCAGAGTATAAACCCAAAGTCGGATGTCACAGTAGATAAAGATGACGGAACTTTTGAATAAAAAAAAAAAAAATTAGAAGGCCCCAGGACCTGATAAAATCAAAATTACTTTTACAGGAGTTATATTATAGTGCGCAAGTGTGTGCGCAGTACAGTAAACCTAGTAGGACGAACAACCGACACGACTGGCGGGAGATCGGGCGCAGGAACGACTTTTTACATGCCCATCCGACGCATGGATCCATCTTTCTTGTCAGACAATCAGGTGATCAGCGTACTAACCAAACTTAGAAAAAACATTTTTTGTTGTTCCAATGTGGGAATCGAACCAACGACCTCCGAGTGGAGAGCCAGGCTCTAAAGCACTGGACCACGGGGTCTGTTAAATAAGACTGGCGGACATCGCGGTATGGATGATGGAATGCACAAATCTAGCAAGTATGACTATTATAATATACCATAAGAAATTTATTTGATCAATAAATTCAACGATCATTAATCAATCAATCAACTATTATGTAAAGGACCCCGCTAGCTGAGAATGTAGAGCTTATTCGTAGCCCGGGCTCTACGGACTACGAAGATCTACGAGGACTTGGAATGTTTGGTCCAATATTATAGTCTACGGACTACGGACTACTTGCGACATGCGGCGTTCAATTTACTTATTTGGAACTAGGTGTTTCCCGCACGAACCGTACATTTTGCCGCGATAACAAGTATCCTATGTCCCTCTCCCCGTGGTATACTCTATATTTGTACCAAATTTTATCAAAATCGATCAAGAAGTTACGGAACCTGTTCAAACAAACAAACATACAAACAATCAAATCTTTTCTCTTTATAATTTTATTGTATAGAAGTATAGATAAGTAAAATTTAATTCAAAATTATTTACCTACAAGAAGTACTACTTCTTTATGCCGCTCTTAGGGTTCAATTCACACCGAAACGGCAGCGGAGCGGCCAGCAGCATAACTGTCATATAATTTTAACTTTTTCTTCTTGTCCATAAAACACAGTTTCGCTTGAGACAACTATCACTGCGCACGGCCGCTGACGGTCGCTAGTCGCCGCTAGCGGCCGCGGGACGTTCCCATTTTCTAAAGCGCTAATATGTATTATAGTAATGAAGGTAAAGTTTAAAATTATATGACAGACATGCTGTTGGTCGCTCCGCTGCCATATCGGTGTGAATTGGCCCTTTAAATATATTGTACCTACTGAGAGCTTAGGACAACTAGCTTAATGAAGATTTGAAATTATCGTTTCTCACCTATCTTTAGTTTACTTTGGCTAAGTATAAGATACCAGGAAAATACCTATAACGACATATTTCTTCCGAAACACAGTCGAGGTATTACATCTTCTGACATAAGCTGTGATCCTGGTGATGGGTCAAATGTCCAGCAGATAACTCGTGGCCCACTGCCCAAACGTTAATTAACTCAGTTAATTAGTAACACGGTACAAAGTACATCGTTATCACCTTAGATATGCTGACACCTCGTCACCTCAGATACAAAAAATATAAAATCTTTTCCTCTTTTATGGCAGAAGACTGATAAATTAACAGACAAACATCCGAAACACCATAGAATGCACCATCTCATTTGGACAAACTGCACAGGTTATAAGCTGAAGTTTCGCAGATTAACAAACTGCAATATGCATTGTCGGTCACAGTCTTACCCACAACGGTTTTAGCCCCCGGCAAAGTGTTTCGCATACACTATGCACCTTATTTATAAAAATATTTACACCACGGACACGGTAGACCATGTCGCTGTCTTTGTCTTTTACACTTCCTACTCCTCTTACAATCTTCTGATTAATTTCGTTGCGGGTCCCAAGAATTTTTTTATTAATAAGTTAGAATAAGGCATTCAACAGTATTTTTTACTACATTATTACAGTATTTTTCACAATCGTTATTGTGAGGCATTGGCATCAGTCAGTCAGTCACTCCCGTGCCGACCCGTCCGTGACTAAGCTTGACGCTTTAAGATATTTTCTATTACTTATTCAATGAGCGATATAATAAATTGTTTCGAAATTACCTGCCATTGGCAAGTACCCGTGCTCCAGTGGCTAGTAGGACCTCATTATCTCAATTCTAGATAATAGATCGGCTTCTACGAGTATTGTACTAACCTACGAGGAGAATAGGTATAAAAGAAATTGTAAGTATACAATTTAATAAGTATCACGGTATAACAGATGCAAAGATGGCTTTTGTTCTCATTTATTATTAAATATTTAATTTACAGCTTCCTATTTCTGTAGTCTCAGAGGAAATCGAGATTATTATACAGACATTTGCGAACAATATTACATATTTTTATCACTACGACTGATGATTATTTAAAACGTACCTACTATATAAATACTATTACGACTCATTTGAAATATGGAAAACTATTAACATTCGTTTACTATAGATTAGATATATAAATGGGAGCATAATCTATGCAACAAGAAACTTTCCATGTACATTGCCCTCCGTCCACACTCCACAGTATCACAGGAAGGGGCGGGGCCTGCGGCGCGGAGCCCTGTCGCCTGTCACGCCTGTCACACGTCTGGCGCGTGTCTCTCAAAGTCTATCACAAACAAACGGCGTCACGTTATAAGATGTGCACTATTTTGACCACGGATGATAAATATAGCATTCGGTTCTTAGCGACCACGAACCGCGACCGCAACCAGCGAACAAGCGAATCAGGTTCACTGGCCACGGGAACTTTTGTGCTCTATATTAATTCATTCTATAGTCTTTTCGCGTTAAGAAGACAGTGAAACATGCGTACTAAACACACCGGCATATTTAGCGGAACACAAAAAAAAGGTCCATAATTAAAAAAATATGGCTTTATTTTAAAATCAACTTATTACACTTCTTTTGTTATTTAAAGTTTCATTTGTTTTACTTAAAATGAGATCACATTAAGAACAGATTTTGCGAGTAAAGGCTATTTGTGAAAAATGGTACATTTTTGAATTTTTAATGTAACCGGGAAAAGTGAAAATTAATATTAAAATAACAATTAATTAAATCAGAAAAATGGTGATTAATATCGCGTATGTCCTCCACGTGCTCTTATTAAAGTTTCTACCCGTCTAGGCATACTGAGAATGATGTTATCGATGGTCTCCTGGGATAGTCTCCGCCATTCCTCAACTACGGCGATTCGCAGTTCACCCACGTTAGCAGGAGCTGGAATTCTGGACTTAACTTTTCTTTTCAGTAAGTCCGAAACGTGCTCTATTGGGTTCATATCCGGTGATCTCGCCGGCCACTCCATAACAGTGATATTCATATCATTAAGATAAGCTTGAGTTACCCGAGCGGTATGCGGCCGAGCATTATCCTGCATAAAAACAAAATCGTCACCGATATATGGGGCAAACGGTACAATATTTTCTATGTCAATCACTACCAAGTCTGTGCGAGCTCCCAAACAAATGCCCGCCCAAACCATTATTGATCCACCACCGTACTTGTGTTAGTTTTTTTTTAATCGCGTATCTTTTTGGAGTTGAGGACTGAATTATGCCTGACTTAGCCCCAACGGAGATTGCCAGGGTACTCGAAATGCGAAGAAATGGTCAAACCTACAGAGTGATATCCAGAGATCTTCGTCTACCAGTTTCAACGATCCATCGCAGTATCCAACGCTTCAGGGAGACCGGTACTTATGTGAGAAGAGCAGGACAAGGCAGAAAAAGACGCACTTCGAGTAGGGATGATCGTTTAATTCGGCTTCGTGTACGTAGGAACCCCCGTTTTACGGCCGTCCAAGCCCGACATGAATTAGAAGCAGTGCGGGGTGTAACCGTAAGTGAGCGTACGGTACGAAGAAGGTTCGAAGAAGCTGTTTTGGGTTCATTTGTGCCCGCCAAGGGTCCAAGGCTCGAGGTAAATCATCGTAGAAACAGGTTTTGCTCAGGAACATCGACTTTGGAACGCGGACCAATGGAGTAAGGTATTGTTTAGTGATGAGTGCAGAATTCTCTTAAATCAAATTGACGGCAGGCAAAGAATATACAGACGCAAAGGAGAACGATATATTCCGATAAAATTTGAAACTACAGTTGCATACGGTGGTGGATCAATAATGGTTTGGGCGGGCATTTGTTTGGGAGCTCGCACAGACTTGGTAGTGATTAACAGAGGGAGTCTGACTGCAGACCGCTATATCAGAGAAGTTTTAGAAGAAAATGTCGTACCGTTTGCCCCATAATTCGGTGACGATTTTGTTTTTACGCAGGATAATGTTCGGCCGCATACCGCTCGGGTAACTCAAGCTTATCTTAATGATATGAATATCACTGTTATGGAGTGGCCAGCGAGATCACCGGATATGACCCCAATAGAGAACGTTTGGGACTTGCTGAAAAGAAAAGTTAAGTCCAGAATTCCAGCTCCTGCCAACGTGGGTGAACTGCGAATCGCCGTAGTTGAGGAATGGGGGAGACTATCCCAGGAGACCATCGATAACATCATTCTCAGTATGCCTAGACGGATAGAAACTTTAATAAGAGCACGTGGAGGAAATACGCGATATTAATCACCATTTTTCTAATTTAATTAATTGTTATTTTAATATTCATTTTCACTTTTCCCGGTTACATGAAAAGTTCAAAAATGTACAATTTTTCACAAAAGCCTTTACTCGCAAAATCTGTTCTTAATGTGATCTCATTTTAAGTAAAACAAATGAAACTTTAAATAACAAAAGAAGTGTAGTAAGTAGATTTTAAAATAAAACCATATTTTTTTAATTATGGACCTTTTTTTTGTTTTCCGCTAAATATGCCGGTGTGTTTATATTTGAAATATATATTTTTACACGGTGTTTATTGGCTCAGTGCGAAGCCATGGTAGGGAGAGCCAGATCGATCTCAGCGCTCGCAGTGGATGATTTAGGCGTTAAAGGGGCCGTTTAATATTTCTGAGCAATCAAAATATACGAAAAAAATTGCAGCAAATATGCAGCAACATTTGGTTGTAAACACAATTACATCGAGCTGCATTTATCTGAAATAATAAATTAAGTTTCATTAATATATTGATTCAGTTACTGTAATTTAATAAAATATAATTATTTATGACATTTTTTATTACATTTAAAGATGTACTGTAGGGTGTTGCATGGACTGATGCCTGCCTAATTACGAGTATACGAGATTTTATTAAATAACTTTCATTATTTTTACGGAACTCTTAAACTTCTCGTACGTGGTCAGCTAATACGAGCTTTTTTCCTTTAATTTTTGTTTGTGGTTGAAATTCAATTGTATGTGTGATTGATTGAAAGCCTGTTTTAATAATGATGTCCATGATGAATTTGAATCTAAGAATAAAAAAAATATATTTATTTACTTAACAAGTACATAAAACTACAATTTTATATGAAATTGAAATCGGTAGACATCTGACAGTTTCGGTAGACATTCAAATTAACATTCATAGTTTTGTTAAAATTCTACATAAGATTTTTTTATAATTTTAAAATCTTTACAATAAATTATATTTTGAATAAAAATTATTAAAATTGTCACATGTCTACTAATTTTAATTTCATAATTTAATTCATTATTTTTCTCTGGCCAATATTTTTTTATTCTGTTTTTATCTGTCAATAATTTAACCTCACATTTGCTGGTTTTTATATCATTTGTATTGTTCAAAATACTTACTTGGCACTGCTGATTTCACACAAATACTTCACGACATAAAATCTTCATTCATTAAAAATTTAATTTTTTATAAAATTATTGTTTTTATAATATTTTTTTTACATCAAAGATTCATAGTGTAAAGCTCTCTAACAGCCCCCTTTAGTTCATTCATGCCGTGGCGCTGCAGTCACGCACAGAGCGAATACTAAGCAGTGGGTCGCGCGACCCGGTCGATAAGAACCGAATGCTACTTATGACAAGAGATTAGGTCCAATCACATATTCAATGTGATATTCATAATACTATAAACAAAAGGCAAAAGAAATATTATATCACATACTTTGTGATGGATTGAATCGTTAAAATTAATTGTTTGATTTGGCGATGTCTTTCAAATCAATTAGGATATGTTTTAAGTCTGAATCCGAATAATATTGTACTAAATCCTTCCGATATTGATAGACAATATTATGATAATATGATAATATTGTCTGAATCTTCAATCTAGTATATTAAAATTCTTTCAAATAACAAATTCTTACTCTAGGCACAGAGTAAAAAAAATATATCTCTACTCTATACCTCTTATTAATAAAAATATTTACACCACGGATACGCTAATCCATGTTGCTGTTTTTGACTGTCAAGTGTATCTAGCAAGTCTCTTTTCCAACGTAACTGACAAAGACAGCAACATCGATTACCGTATCCGTGGTGTTAATATTTTTACTAACAAAAGGCATCATAGACGGCAAAGATACTATAATATTTTATGTTAAGATAAAATATTGCTTACCTTACAGCTCGTATGAATTATCGCAGACGTATCTCTTTCATATTACGTACTGAAATATGAAATATATCGAGGCATCTTAAGGTAAAATACTTCGCCATCTGTGACGCCCTTAAAGGGGTCTAGGAATAACTATTTGTAAGTACGTCCTATAAGTAGATGAGTAACTTTGATGGTGGCCATTTACGGTCGGGAAAAACCCCCATTGGCCTGGATTTACTGCCGGTTGTGGAGTTTTCCATTTTGTGGATCCGGTAGGAATCATTTTTGGACTGATAACTGCAGCAAGGTCCCGATCACGGGATACCCACATGGTCACGATACCATGTTGTAAATATTGTAATTTAATTATATTTAAATAATTGCTAAGCTCAAGGCCTCGCTCTATGGTTTAGTGGTTGGAGCATTAACTTTTGATTTAAAGTCGCGAGTTCGAATTTTACCAAAATAGGCACAGCCGCTGTTGGGGTATACTTACATTTACTTTATAGCTCGTTTTAGTATTATTTAGTTATTATTATAGTTTTTTTTAGTATTATTCAAACTTTTGTTTCTGTTAAAATTAGGTGCTAGCATTTCATTTATTTTTTTATTTATTTACAACTATTAAAGATATGACGTAATAATTATTCCGTTATTATCAACTTACAAATAGTGTACAGAATACTATTTATATACTAACAGTCTGTCTGTCAGCGAACTATGCTGCATATTGAACTATTTTCAGTATGTATGCTAGGTACCTGAAGTGAAAGGTTAAAAGTAAGATCCAATAATTAGTTTTATTAACAAATTATAACGGAACCCTGATAACATGATGCCACGATAAGCCGTAGGTCCGTCCGTCAAGGCTGGTACATAGACTCGGTGTAGACACGTTGTACTATCTACAGAAACGTGTTCAAAACATTTTAAATGTAATATTATGTGATCACAATCACGGTTAGATTCTAAGAGATTATATTGTAATCTATAGTTTGTTATGAAATCGATCGTAAAAGATTGTGATATGTGAAAAGGAGTCTTAGAAGAAGCCTTCGAGGTTTATGATATATCTGCAAAAAATTACACATTATTATAGTACATTTTTGCAAAGTATTTATTTATGTATATTCAATAACATTGAAATTATTACTTTTATTAAAATAATAGCCATGTTGCCTAAGCATTTTTTTTTCGTCTATTCGATGTTAGACAACATGACGTTAATAAACAATCTAGAACCCCTCTTATATATCTCTTATTTATAGAATAGGGAGCATAGATATATTATTTTAAATATAATATATCTATGCTAGAACCCATTTTCGTATATCTTGAAAAATAACGAAGATACAAACAATTTAAATTTACAATATGAAAGAGAGCTATATATCGGCCTGTGACGTCACGAGTTGCACCCGCCAAACATTTGTCATTACAAAATGTATGGCGGTAGCAACTTGTGACGTAATAAATCGATTTGCGAGAAAGATATGGGCAATATTTTTTATTTGCTTATAATTTTTAATCGCGTCAATCTAAATACTTACCTATTTCTTTTAGATTTATGTATCTATAATAAACAATTTAAAAAAATTAATTTATATGAATTTGATATTCCACACTAGGAAACATCCCTATTATATATTTTACAACAATGTTATTATCATTTATTAATGCGAGAACAGTTAACCATCGACTATACTAATTTGTTGAACAACAAATATTTCTTTCTTAGTGATCAATTTGGTGAACGAGATTCGTAGGGATATTCCTTGGTGATAACGGAGCGAGGTCCTGCACGCGGCGATCACGTGAGTACGTCGCGACGCGCGCACACACGCACGGTCGGTGCGTACGTGCTACGGGCGAGTTGTGCGAAAGTTGCGAGCTGCTTAACATTTGAGAGGCCGTCAAAATTTGAGTGACGTTTCAGCATTCGGCATAGCCATGACACTTACACTTGGCACTAATAGAAATATAGTGTCCAAAGTAGTAGTCAAGCTTTTAACAAGTGTTACTTAGTATGCAACAATTACCTAAGTTTAGCTAGTTACTCTGCCTACTAGAGATATCTCAGATTTTCTTTCGCTATTAGCTTAGTTTAGACCATGGAGCTAGAACAAAGATAGCAGAGCTTTGTTCCAGCTGCATGGCTTAGACTTAGTCAATACAAAGTTGCATGCAGTAAGTAAAAATCGGTTATAATGACATTGAAGGGACTGATAAACTATGTCTGAAATTATAGCCATTAAATATATTAAAATTATCATATTATGGCACCTCAATATTTTGTCGTAATACCCGGTTCCTCTTTATAAAATATGAAGTCGTAATATTATAGGCTGTTACCGACCGTTATCATATTCAGCGCCTGACTTACTACATAAGTTAGAACGCGGTGCCCGGGCAATGGGCATTCGTAAAGTTCCGTTGACACATCCGTATCTAATAGGAATATACACACCAGATAAAAATACACCCAGTGACACCGTTTGGTCGATGATCGATGATATAATTAGTCAAAACGATGGGTGACACACTTGATAAATTGCAATTATTTTTTGGTAATATGATAAAATGAATATCAGAGAAAAATTAATTACCTTTTCCGGTTTCATTTATGACGCGATTTCCGTCTTCATGGGACACAGTCGATGAGTTGCAATTATAACAATAATATAAGTTCTTATAATTTTTTATTGGGAAAAGTAATAACTTCAATATCCGAGAAAAATCAATAATTGTTATGGCTGTCCCCGTCGGCTAAGCCGTATTATTTCGGAGAAAAATAATCTTATAATAAAATTCTACTTACTCGAAAAACAGGTCGTGTTTAGGATTTATTTATTTATTATATTTCAACTCTCTATACTCTTATGTAGCTTATTTTGTTTGTTAAAAATACCCAAAGATAATGGATATAATCACCTTCAAATGTACTTAAAAATATTTCAACAATATTAAAAACTCTTCGTGACGGATGGATGGAAGCAAACGCAGATCTTATTTTATAAGAAAACTGGCTATTACCTACGGTAACCTAACCTAAACTCCTGTTTTGTTTGCTTGTTTTTAATGTTTCATATTTGGTACGAAGTAAGTAGTAAGGAAGTGGTAAGTATCTAGTTGTATTATATAGGAACGAATCCATCAAATATTTGGGAATTAACATTGACGAGATACTGGATTGGCGTGTTCATACTCATACTATGGTCGCTAGAATAAGAAACATTGTATCATCTTTAAGAATTTGAAACAACAAATTCTTAAAGATGTATACAATTTTGCTTTTATTTATTTGATTATAAATAATATAGACACTGCATATTATGCATAATATGCAGAATCCAGTAAGACACTCACATAATGCTTGATAAGTTTGTATTAGAAGTTTTTCATTTGGGACATATGCGCATGGGGAGGAGTATGCAAATCCCTTTTAATAAAAGTTGAAAGAGCCCAGCGAGGAATCTTAAAAGTGCTTTTACACTGCCCTACACCGACATTCAACTACTAACGTATATGCCAAAGTAGATGTCTTGTCGGTGAGAAAAATATTCGTTTTCGAAATGCTCAAGAGATACCATACAAAAAGCGCATCACACTTACCACCTTCATCAAAGAGACTCGATCGGTGTCCGGTTCCATTTGCGCTATTGCGCATTTGCATATACCTAATATGTAATGTCTTGGCGCCAACTATTTATAACAAAGTATTAAAATCAAAAGTAATAAACAAAAATTATGCAAATTACACCTTTAAAAAAATAATAATCAAAAGGCTTACAGAAAAGACATACGATGCAATAGTGTTAAGATCTATGGCTAATATGACGACTAACGCCATCTAGCGAAAACCGGGAGAAACTTGAAAGAAGCCTCTGAAACTTGAAAGAATCCTTTAGCTGCCATTACGATGACCTTTTGATTTCGATCGACAGCTTCGTCATCTCCACATACATTTTCTGTTACTACGTACCAAGTATTATTGTAATTTGTTTAAACGTTAAAAATAAAGTATTCGTCTCGATAAATAAACGCATTCATTCAAGTAAAAGCCCGGATACCTACCGCAACGCTAACATTTGATCCATCATCGCCGGATGACCATTGAAGATACCAGTGCCTCATCAATACGCCAAGATTCAGCAGCGAACGGTCAGGTCTCCATCATTTTACTACTCCTAACCCTGTCTCGAATTGTGTTAAAACCGTTCAACTTGTGTTTTCCAGTTTCCGTATTTCGAGCTTCCGATAGCCGCGCACGCCTTGTTGAATTACACGTGAGTAACCTACTTGTTCTTAAGGTTTATCAAAATGAGTGAGGAATCTAATACTAAATTAACAGTGCCATCCCGTTCTCCTAGTAAGAAAACTAAAGAGGAATATATTGCAGATTTAAAAAGACAAAGGGGCAATCTAAAGGGCCGTTTGACTCAGTTCAAAAAATTCGTTGATTTACTTCAAAAGGAAAGTGAAAATCTTACTAAATTGCAAATAGAAGAATTAAAATTAAGATTGCAATCAGCTAGTGATATATTTCAAAAGTTTAACGTTATAGAAAGCGATTTAGAGTTGTATTCTTTGGAGTCGGAACTTCCGAGTAATTTAGAATACACAGAAAACTTAGAATCATTGTATTTTAGTACTATGGCTAGTGCTAACTGTTTAATTAAATGTGCTGAAGCTAGTGACACACAGTGTAGTAAAACAAATGAGTCTGTTCTCTCAAACGTTAAATTACCAGAGATCAAATTACCTAGTTTCGATGGGTCGTATGATCACTGGCTGGAGTTCAAAAATTCCTATATAACCATGATACATAAACGCTCAGATCTTGATTTAATACAAAAATTCCATTATTTACGTTCCTCGCTATGTGGTAGTGCGTTACAGGTAATCGGTGCACTAGAATTTACTGCTTCTAATTATGTTCATGCATGGGAGTTACTAGAAAATAGGTTTAATAATCACAGGTTACTTATTCACAACCATGTGAAGTCGCTGTTTACCATTCCACATTTGAAACAATAATCTGCTTCACAAATTCGAAAATTAATTGATACAATTTTAAGAAATTTACGTGCACTTAAAACTTTAAACGAACGAACAGATTCTTGGGATACATTGGTTATATATTTAATTGTTACTAAGTTAGATTCTACGACGGAACGTGAGTGGGAGAACCACAAGGGTTCTTTTAGTTCTAGTCTTACACATAAGTTGACTTTAGAGGATTTGTTATCTTTCTTACGTAACCGTGCAGACATGCTCGAAATGGTGAGTGCTACAAATTCTAAGCCACATTATAAATCGCATTTTAATGAACAAAAACATACGCAGGCTCTAAATAGTTATGTTGTGACGAGTAATAATAGTAACAAAGGTAAGTTTACCGATAAACAGCGCAACAAAGTATGTATTTTGTGTAACGATAATCATGCATTATATTCGTGTATTAGGTTTCTAAATATGCCAATTCGAGATAGAATTAATTTTGTAAATACGAAGAAGCTGTGCAGTAATTGTTTACGAGCTGGCCATTCATTAAACGATTGTTTATTCGGACCTTGTAAGCAGTGCAAGGAAAAACATAATAGTTTGCTACATTTAACTAACAGTGTTAAAGAAGGTAGCTCGCGCGCGGAGCCGTCGCCGGCGGCCGGGCGAAGTACCTGTCACACGACCGCGATTCATTCCATGCATCATTTATTCAATACGGATATTAATAAAGCGACACACTCACGAGTCGTACTACAACAGGTTTTATTATCTACGGCATTAGTGGAGATAGCCGATTCGAATAATGATTTTCATTTAGCTCGCGCCTTGTTGGATAATGGAAGTCAACACAGTTTTATGTCGGAGAAGTTAGGTAAACGATTAAACGCGCCTTGTATACAGTCTGCTATTAAAATTTCGGGTGTCGGAAAAAACGTCACACACTCAAATGAATTATGCGAAATATTTATACGTTCTTGTTTAAGTAATTTCAGTACTCGTTTACGGTGTGTGGTCTTGCCGCGAATAACGTCAAATTTGCCTTTGACCCACATAGATTTAGAGTTTATACGTATTCCCGAAGATATACAACTCGCAGACCCTAACTTTTATGCGCCGTCAGAAATAGATTTACTGATAGGTGCAGATACATTTTGGGATCTTTTACATGAGGATAGAATTAGATTACCTAGAGGGCCCTATTTACAAAGTTCAAAATTGGGCTGGTTAATTTCGGGACCCATTTATTCGAAAAAATCGAACTTAAATGAAACCACTTGTAATTTTACGCAAAATTTAGACGTTCAGCTCCGAAAGTTCTGGGAACTTGAGGAGGTTTCACATTCAGGAAATATTAAATCACATGATGAACAATTCTGTGAAGATATGTACGTTAACACTACTAAACGTGATAAAACTGGGAGATTCTCGGTTCGAATTACGCTAAGAGAATCAGCTGACTCATTAGGTGATTCTTATACGTTAGCGAAAAGGCGATTTTTAAGTTTAGAACGTAAACTAGAACGTTGTCCTACACTTAGACGTATGTATTGTGATTTTATGCGAGAATACATTGAGTTAGGTCACATGACGCGTTTAGATAAGCATAGTGAACCCAACTATTTTTTACCTCATCATGGGGTCTTTAGAGAAAGTAGTTCTACTACTAAATTACGCGTTGTTTTTGATGCGAGTGCTAAAACAAGTAACCAAAAATCTTTAAACGATATTCAGTTCACTGGACCTGCACTTCAAAATGATATTTTTTCCATCTTACTACGCTTTAGGCAATATAAATACGTGGCATGTGCTGACGTAATGCATATGTTCCGCCAGGTCCTAATCCAGTCAGATCAACGTTCACTTCAGCTAATTTTGTGGAGAGATAATCCTGCAGATAATCTACACGTTTATCAGCTCAATACGGTAACATACGGAACTGCGTCAGCGCCATACTTGAGTATGCGGTGCATAAGACAGCTAGCTCTCGAGTGTAATGATGACGTCATCAGACGCGTCATTAATGAGGATCTGTTCGTCGATGACCTCGTAACCGGTCACGATAATCATAAGATTTTACTATCAATGTGTGAAAACGTCTCCAATGTTTTAATGTCTGGATGCTTTCTACTCCGTAAATGGACGTTTAACTTTGATAAACGTCAAGATACATCGGATATGTTTAAAGGTGACTTGACGCAGAGTAAAACGCTCGGACTAGGGTGGTTTAATGATAGTGATGAGTTTTATTTTGATATACGAATGAGTAGTGATTTTAATTCATCAAATTTAACTAAACGTATGATACTCTCAATGGTTTCACAAATATACGATCCGCTAGGCCTTCTTGCACCGTCTATTATAATTGCTAAAATTCTATTACAAAAGCTGTGGCTTAGTAAACTAGACTGGGATACTCCGGTGACCCAGGAAATCGTTGAAGCGTGGAAAGGTTTTGTCAGCACACTAGACAGCTTAAAACAACTAAAATTGCCGCGTCATGTCAGAAATTTTACTAAGTTCACAGAATTACATATATTTACAGACGCATCGCAGGATGCCTACGGAGCGTGTGCTTATATACGTTCGTATGACGATAAATCTCAATTTAGTGTAAATTTGTTATGCGCGAAAAGTAAAGTAGCCCCTTTGAAAACAGTTACTATTCCGCGCTTAGAACTTTGCGGGGCGCTAGTAGGTGCCAAACTTTATAAGAAAATAATAGATTCCCTCAGGTTAACTTTTCATAAAGTATATTTCTGGACGGATTCAACCATCGTTATGGGATGGATACGTATGTCCCCTCATCTCCTAAAAACGTTTGTCCAAAATCGTGTGTCAGAGTTGAACGAGTTGACAAAGGGTTCGTCCTGGCTTCATGTAAAAGGTGAGAATAACCCCGCCGATTTATTGTCAAGGGGCGTCAACTTTGATAATTTAATTAATTGCGAGTTGTGGTGGCACGGTCCATCGTTCTTACATAACACAAATTTATTTCCAGAATCAGACTTTAATGGTTTGGTTGATTCTAATAATTTACCAGATTTAAAGAAAACCCGTACACTAAATCACGTTTGCTTAGTAGGAATTAATTTCATAGAATTTAAAAAATATTCATCATTTCAGAAATTAAAACGCATCTTTGCTTATGTTATTCGCTTTACAAAAAATATTCGCATTAAAAGTAAATGTAAACACGACCGTCAGACCGGTTTGTTATCAGTTGAGGAGTTAGATACATCGCAGCGCATTCTTGTTAGATTCGCACAGATGCAGTCGTTCCCCAGTGTGTACGATTGTTTAGTAAATAAAATGCCTATTGATAAGTGTATTAAAAATAAAAAAGAAATTAATCGCGTTCTAGGACTTAATGTGTTCTTAGATAAACATAAATTAATAAGAGTAGGTGGCAGGTTAGATAACTCTTTAACTTTTGATTATAATAAAAAACATCCGATTTTATTATGTTGTGGACATAATTTTACGGTGTTACTTTTTAGACATGAACACATACAATTGTTGCACGCTAGTCCACTTCTTTTGATATCTCACATACGTGAATATTGGTGGCCTCTGAGGGCAAGAAATTTAGCTAAAAAGATAGTGAATGAATGTATCACTTGCACTAGAATTAAAGGTAAGACGTTGTCTCCTATAATGGGGAATTTACCAAGCGAGCGTGTGGATCCTGGTTATCCTTTTATAAAGGTCGGTGTAGACTACGGCGGACCAGTGTTCGTATTAAATCGAAAGGGACGTGGGGCTCGTTTGTTAAAAGCGTACATTTGTTTATTCGTTTGTTTTACGACACGAGCAATACACTTGGAGCTTGTCACTAGCCTCAGTTCTAATGATTATATTTTAGCTCTAAAACGTTTTCTAAGTAGAAGAGGCAAGCCTCAAGTTATATTTTCAGATAATGGTAAAACATTCGTAGGTGCTGAAAAGGAATTTCAGTTATTTTTAAATAATATTTCAAAGGAAGTAATCGACTATTCTAGTAATAATGGCATACAATTTAAATTTATTCCTCCATATTCTCCTCATTTTGGTGGCCTTTGGGAGAGTGGTGTGCGATCGTGTAAATATCATCTAAGACGTATTATAGGAAATGCTAATTTAACTTATGAGGAATTTTATACGGTTTTAACACAGGTCGAAGCGGTCCTCAACTCCCGTCCGCTATCTCCTATGTCCTCTGATCCTCACGACCTTCTCCCTCTCACACCTGCCCACTTCCTGATCGGGCGCACGCTGACGGCCACCGTGAGCGACGACATGACGACAGTACCGGCATCCAGGCTGACACGCTACACCAGGCTCGAACAACTTCGGCAGCACTTCTGGCAGCGCTGGTCCCGCGAGTACGTGACGGAGCCGCAGCAGAGGACGAAGTGGAAGACTAACCAGAAGGACATCGGTCTCGACATGTTGGTGCTTATCAAGGAGGATAATCAGCCGCCTCTCCGATGGAAGCTGGGTCGCATTATCCGAACATTCCCTGGCGCTGATGGGGTGTCACGCGTGGCTGATATTCGCACTGCCACTGGCGTCACTCGACGTGCATTCTCCAAAATCTGTCCATTGCCGTTACCAGAGGAGGAGAGGAAGTAAACGCTTAATACATATTTCGAAAGCTGGAGCTTTCAAGGCCGGCGATATGTTAAGATCTATGGCTAATATGACGACTAACGCCATCTAGCGAAAACCGGGAGAAACTTGAAAGAAGCCTCTGAAACTTGAAAGAATCCTTTAGCTGCCATTACGATGACCTTTTGATTTCGATCGACAGCTTCGTCATCTCCACATACATTTTCTGTTACTACGTACCAAGTATTATTGTAATTTGTTTAAACGTTAAAAATAAAGTATTCGTCTCGATAAATAAACGCATTCATTCAAGTAAAAGCCCGGATACCTACCGCAACGCTAACAAATAGAAAAATAGTTCTTACCCGATACTTGATAGGGTTACACACACACCCACACACACACTAAGTTAATCATAGATTTACCTAGAGCTGTTAACTGATGACAGTCATGTTTCATTTTCTTTATTTTTTCTTTTTTAGGTTGTATTTATATCAAATTGTTTAAAATCAATATTGGTATAATATTCATATCAAGCATGGGCAAGCAAGTATATACAGTTAATCAACTATATACAGTATATACAACTGTATTGTATATATACAATACCGTTGACACTAGTGCAGGGGTCAGGGACTTCAGAGAAGTATTTTTGTTGTGTAAATAAAAAAAATATTTATCATTTATTTATTTGAAGTTTTCTGCGTTTTTTTCACTAAGATGGTCTATAACCATCTTAGTGAAAAAAAATTAAGATACCGGATCAGCAGGCCTCCGCGTGCACTTGATGGAAATTTCTCGAGGCAAACAGTGCATTACCACTAGACGTCCAAAGTCCGGGGAGACCAGACGACACGACCCACTTTGTAAGATATGGATTTTAACATTAATCAACTAATTATAGATATAAGGAAAACGTAAGGTAACATTTTCTTGCAGGAAAGTTTTTTCGTTTTTTGTAAAAAAAAAGGTGCATAAGTAAAAATAAAGTTAATGGCCCCTAATTTAAGATTAAATAAGTAGTAAGTAAAAATTTTACTAGAACTGATGGGCTTAAATTAAAAAAAAAATAGAAGACCTTGCTTGGCTTATGAACATATTATTTAGTTTTAAATATTGAAATGAAAAAAATTAATTGAAGGTAGCTGGTTTCTGGTACTAAAAATAAAAATGGAAGAAGTTAAATGAGACATTCATTTATCTGGGCACTGCTATCTGTTAACTGAAAAATGGTAAACGGCAAAATCATCAGCTACTTCATCATCAATCACATGTTTTAGGTCTCAATGACTACCTACTTAAATAAGTTGGTGCTAGTGAACTACACAAGAGTGTCAAAATATTGAGTAGATTCTTTCTGCGTATCAGTAGGTAATATCGAATTCTTTGGATGGTGCTTATTACGACTTGTTAAATCTTGTTAAATACACGGTATTCGATCACTATCAATCATCCTTGATTACACTACTGAGCCTAAGCTTTAAATTGTGAAATTTAAAAGATTAAAGATGAAATATCAGTTCTGTTTTTTTTTTAATACCGCAGTCCTCAGCAGTCATATAAACAAACGAAGTAAGCGAAGTGACTAAGACACCCCTAACAAAGGACAATCAATGTCAGAGTCAAACTTTCGTTTTGTGTTAACGTGAACACTGAATACGTTTATCCATTTATCTTTTGCTTATGCATTCTACACACTGACCTAGTAAGAAAGTGGGGCATTCTTTATAACATTCAGGAAGTAAGGCCATATACAGGGGTATAGCCTACTATACCTATATAGTTGACAATTCAATTCCCCCACATGTTCTAATAGGAAAATAGTTTGCGATGACTTGCAGTATTGGGTGTAGCGTGCGCCAGGTTTCAGTAGTTTTCACCTTTAGCTGGTTGAAACACATGATTTACTATATAAAGTTTCAGTAAAACGTTGTTTAAAAATGGATACTCAGTGAAAAGGACCTCAGAATGTCTGAAGACGTCGAATCACTACTCATCTCAAGATCTAGAGCTCCTCTAAATGAAGCCGGAGTTGAATTGTGGGATAAATATTGTGGTAAGAAAGTCAACGATGTAATGAAAGGAAATAAATCCGGGACAACAAAATATAGAGACAAATCCACCAACACACACACGGAACTCAATCCGAAAGACATCGTACTTAAAAAATGGCGGGAAGACCAATCGAAAAAGCGGTTATACGAAGCGAAACGCGCAATAATCGAGTCCATAAAACGTAAGTTTGAAAGCCAAGAACATAAAGTTACCAAAAATGATAACTCGTGTAATGCGGATGTCGAAGACACGTCAAATCCGAATTCCGTCAGTCAGGCTAATACTGACTCAACTGTTGAGGGCGGGAGAGTTGAAATTGGCAGTGCGGCTGGGTATGGGCTTGGTCACGCGAGGAGTTCTCAGCCGGGAGCAGCGGCCGGGGTGGCACATAGTGAGCTGGCAGCTCGCGGTAGTAGGGCGGCGGCGGCGGGCGCGGAGGGCGGTCTACGCGCAGCTGGCATCATGCCGGTAAGTTTCTACGGAACTATTTATCCATAAAAAAATGCAAAATGTGTTGTTTCACGGCGGCCGAGTACGGACTGGCGTTTCTTAAGAAAGGTTTTGTGCAATAAATCCAGATAGCAACCTAATAAAATAAATCTTATTGCCACGCGTAATAACAAACATGTAAAAATTTTGAGATGACTTTTTATGCTTTTTCAAAATCAATTTTTATACTGTTGGATTGTTGTTGTTGGATTATATCCATTATCTTAGAGCAGGGGTGCCGACCCCTGCTCTAAGATAAGGGATATAATCCAATAGACTAGTTTTTTTTAATAAAAAGGTTGCCGAACCTTTTTATAAAAAAAACTAGTCTATTTGTTCATAAGAACTGGTGAAGACGCTTAACGCGTTGAAACCTACTTAGAAACATCCTATTTTTAATTACAATGCGAGCGAGCGGAGCTAGCGAGGATATTTTTTTTTATCTATTTTACAGGTTAAACCTTAAACCCCGAAAGGCTGTAGGTATGTACACTTGGAGTAATATAAAAAAACCAACATCCTAAAACAGAACGTTGGTACAAAATAATATAGTAGGTACATAATATTATGATAATTATATTTATTGCATCTGAATTCTGATTTATGCGTAATTGAGGCGCGAGGCCGCAGGCGGAGGTGTACGCCGCGTCGCGCCGCCTCTGGCCGCGGTGACAAGCGATTTTCCCCGCAGCCTGCCAGCCGAAGTGGCTGTGAGATAGAAATGGTGCCTTATCTTCGTTCATCGATTCAGAACGATTTTCAAACTTTTTTTTATAAAATAAACAATATTTGCGTATAGTACTAAAGAGCCGCAGCTCCACATTCAAACAGCCGCATGTGGCTCGCGAGCCGCAGGTTGCCGACCCCTGTCTTACAGTATTTAAAAAAAAAGCTACATAAGAGCAGAAATATGATCCTAAACACGACCTCTTTTTGTAAATTTTGGGTGAAGAGGTTCTGGAAAATTAATTTTACTATACTAAAAACCATTTATTACCATTTTTAAACCATTTTAAAGAAAAAGAAGTACTCTATTTGCGACAGTAGTTAGTTTTGTAGGATTTGGTTTTATTTACTAGCAAAATTTACCGAAAGAGCCAATTTATGACAAATTTGTAAACGCGTCACTAAGGCAATATTACTGCAATAGAGGAAATACCTAAATGCCCGTTAATACTTATCGTTAGAAGACTAGAAAATATTAAAGGACTTCGTAAAACGGAGTGGCTTTTCTTCAAGTAAACTATGGTATTTTAGAATATACTTCTTATTTAGAACTTCAATCGTAATCCAACGTTAATGTAATTCGAACGTAGGCTTACTGCACGTGATAAGAATAGCTAAGCTGTCACATTCATTTGTTTGTTTATCATAGAAATAAGCATTTTTTAATTATTAGTCATTAGATATTAGTTAGATTAAAAATTATTGATGGGCGATTAGGCAAAAACTAAATCGACTATAAAAAGTGTTGGCACAAATTTTTTTATATTATACTAGCTGTCCCGACACATGTTGTTCTGCCTAAAGTATGAACCGCAATTTTTCCAATATTTCTCACCGTTTAAACCTTCCTGAACGTGAACAATCATTACAAGACCAATATTAGACTTATCGGTCCAGCCGTTCTCGAGTTTTAGTAAGACATTGGAATTACAGTCCATTTTTAACCGACTTCCGAAAAAGGAGTTATGGATGGATGGATGGACGTTTGTTACTCTTTCACGCAAAAACTACTGAACGGATTTAGTTGAAATTTTTTATGGTAGCAGTATGAGCTCTGGATTAACATAAAGGCTACTTTTTATCCCGATAAAGTATATAGTGTTCCCTTAGGATTTCCTATTTACACGGACAGAGCCGCGGATAAAAGCTAGTTAATTTACAATATTTAGAGATTAAAGAAGAATTGCTCGTTTAAAGTATAAGAGAACATCTAAAATCAAATATTTTTTGTATGTTCAACGACACTACCGCCGTATGTGGACCGATTTTTAAAATTATTTTTTTGATATAAAGGGCTTATACCCTTGGATAATACCCTTGGATATAAAGGGACCAACTTGGGATTATAAATTAAGTTGGTCCCGTTTTCACCAAAGTGGTGACCTGATGATGGGGTCCATGAGGAATCGAGGGATCTCCTCGAAATTTATATGGACACATATGGTAATTTTGACTATTTATGAATAAGCATATGCTACCAAAAGTAAGATTTTGCACCAAGGTATACCTTGGATTCAAAAGTACTGACCAGAACTCCTGACTCCTTATAGGTGCATGTTTGGGGATTTCGGCGCCGTTTCAAGAACTGCAAGCATATGCCACTATGTCAATTACGGTAATCATCATCATCAACACCATCGTCACACCATAATAGGTACTTCTCATAGTATTGATTACTATCGACACGGATATCTTTGAACATTAGTCATTACTTTGCCGTATGTGAACCTATTTGCAAAATTGTTTTGTTGTTGTAAAGGTTATAAATGTTATGTTATGTAATTCGAAATTTGTCCCTTAGTCACAAAAGTGGAGACCGATATAATATCGATATCACAGTCAAGATGTAATATAATAATAATAATAATATCTATGGACGCTTCACACCACGTCAATCTGGCCACGTGCTAAGTATCCGAAGAACTTGTGTTATATCCATGATAAATCGAGGGAATTTTTCGAAATTTATTTGGACGCATATACTGATTTCGACTTTATTTGGAGTATTCCAAGCATATACTACCAAAAAGTAAGCTTTTGTACCAAGGTATCCCTGGATTCAAAAGTACTGAATAGAACTCCTAAGTCCTTATAGATACATGTTTGGGAACTCCGGCGTTATTTAAAGAACTGCAAGCATATGGCATCATACCACTTACAGTAATCATCATCATCGTCACCACTATCTTCGCAAGAAACGACAACATATTATTATGATGACATAGGTACTTACTACTCATCAGAGTTTTGTGCACCGATATTAATGTGTTCATAATAAAATAGATAATAAATTTAACTAAAAAGAGAAAAAATATTATTTTTAAACAAATTTGAACGTGAGTTCTATAAAATATTATAGGATATTGTTTGTGTCGGTACCGACTTCAAAATTAGAAAGATTGAGTAGAGAATTAGTTAAAATTATAGCCGAATTTAAAAGGGAATTTTTTTAGAAAATAAGTTTTATTTCATACCTTTTTGTGCATTTTTACTTTGGAGGTCGGTTTAAATTTTTTGTTTATTGTATTGGACTTTGTACTTTGATCGCTTTAAAAAATATTGTTGTTTAAACAAACGTACGTTATAAGCAATAGCAGGCTAAAGGGCATTATGATAGTAGTTGATGGGCATTGATAATAAATAAATAATAATAATCATTGACGCCACCGGAGTCTAGATGAGGAGCGTTGTTATGTAGCTTGCAGGCAGTGTTATCGATCGCGCTTTATAAAAATTATAAGTGGATTTGATAGACAGATCAGAGACAGTCGAGAGATTCTATAAGGTTTATGTTCATGGAGAAACTTTAGGAAATCTCAGCTGCTGTTTAGATTGTAGAGCAAAAGATCTAAAACCGTTTAATGTTAAGGGTAGACCGAGGCTCGATTCGCCTCGCTCTACCCGTATAGTTTTTTTGTTGAGAATATGTTTATCCGTACTACCCACAGACTAATTATGAAACTTTTGCTGACAAAATAACAATAAGTACGAAATTAATATTATAAAACTTAGTGGGTCATTAATTTTTCAAAATATTAACTAAAAACTTGCCAAAGAGAAATATCCGTATCACCACAAATTCGTGAGGTGAATAGGTGACGATGTCCTTTTTGACGTGATAACGTCTTATAAATCGATGAAGCCGGCTGCACGCACGAAAAAACATGACTCATGCGTTACCTGTTACCCGTTATCGTTACCAAGTACCGTTACCAAGTACCCAAGTACCAGCGTCACCTCGCATTGCCTTTACCTCATTATTATTATTGTTGTTGTTGTTGTTGTTGTTGTTGTCGTTGTTGTTGACGACGTTGTCACGTTCAACTATCGTCAGTAAACCGACTTTACAGACAACCGGTATGTTTTTACATAATTCATATAAAAATACATGTTTTTAGGGTTCCGTAATACTCAAAGAACCCTTCTGGTTTCGCTCTGTCCGTCCGTCTGCCTCTCTGTCTCTATGAAATTGGCGTTTTGTTGTACTGGCCACTTTGATCTCAAATATATCTTTTTTTGTTAGGAATTCCATTTTCAAATTTGTACCGCTATTTACTCATGCATTTGTGTTTCGAAAACCGTAATTCATTTGTTATTTCACTCTGTTTACAAAATTGAAAACTTGAAATATCGTATTATTTTCGAGTACGAGTTCCACCGTGGCACCAGTGCTGCAGAAACGGTTTGAAGGATTAATGATGTGTATGGCGGCGGTGTCGCAAAAGAAAACACAGTGCGTTTTTGGTTCCACCGTTTTCGTTCTGGAAATGTCAACCGTGGACGGCCCTCCACCAAAGTTGATAATGAAGAGTTGAAGGCTATTGTGGAAGCGGATCCATCGCAAACCACGTCCGAGTTAGCTGCAGGCTGCGGTGTTAGTGATAAAACTGTTTTAATCCACTTGAAGCAAATTGGGATGGTGAAAAAGCTTGAAAGGTGGGTACCTCATGAATTGAGTCCCTTCTTACTGAACTGAACTGAACTTCATGAACCCTTCTTAGACATGTCGTGACATGCTCTTGGTTAAGTTATTTCTTTTTGTGGATGAATTTAATAATTAATATGTTCGTTTACGTTCAGATTAAATTGAACCTGAACAGAATATACACACATAATAATATATTCAGTATGAGGGCTGCCAGGGTTCCTCTATCCGCGTCTATCCTAATAGCAATTATTATGTACTAAGATAATATAATTTTGAGGGCACAGAACCGGTAAGATCTGGCGATACGTTATCTGATTGTGTTTACGTGATAACAAACGACAACATGATTTCAACTGTTGTAAAAATAATTATTATGTTCAGTTTCCTACGTCTTTAATATACAATACATACACACGCTCACGCCTTTTCCTCAAGCTATTGAAATTAATATCCCCTATTGGAAAAATTTCCCCCTTTTCCCCATATGGGATAGCTAACTTAATAGAGTAAAGGAATAGAGAGTGCTCTTATGTATTGCGCATACACTTGTTCACTATAAAATACTCTTGCATAGCTGATCCGTTTTCAATGAAACCGGCCACCGTCACCGAAATCGGTGTGGGGGAGCTATTATCATGTTATGTACGGTTATAGAGTTTGTATCTCTGTGTCCGTTTCATGATTCAAAGTTCATTTCGGTCTTGTGACTGGATCATTGAATATTACATAAACGCGTGAAACTATCATCACAGCTACGAATCGCATATATTTTGTATCTAAGTATATTGTATTTCCGCTGCCTTATCTATTGCACTCAAAATGTGTTGCTTCAACTATTTATAATTTGTGCAAACTAAAGTAGATTAATTTAGAAAACAAAACAATAGTTATTTGTCTTATCTTTATTTTATCGTTATTATAAAACATCATTTACTAAATAATAATTATTCAAACTGATGTTCCAAAATTAAAGTTGTTTAAAAGGGAGGTTGGAGATTTTAAGGACTGGGAACGCAGGTTGCAACACCAGAGGAGTTCCAAGTGTAACTTGGAGTTGGTTGGAGGAGTTGCACCTCTGGTGTTGCGAGCAAATCCGCAAAACTGTACTGAAAATTTGTGCGTCTCGTATAATAGTATCAATCTTTATCATCATGTGATCATACATTTCGTTGCAACTTACAAGCGTGTTGCGTCTCATGCCAGTACGACTTTATAGATTATGAACTATCCTACAATCTGATTTTTTGCCGCTTGCCAAGATATCAAAATTTCATCCCCCAAATCTAAACAATTCACAAGTACTAGGGGCTCCGATTAAAGTAATCGAAAACTCGATTACCGATTGCCGTCAAATCGAGATTCGTGGTAAGCACCAGTTGGCACAATCAATAGCCAGACGGACTCACTTTTTATTACTTATCCGACAAATAATATTTGGGGGAATTTCGGTCTTAAATCCAGGGCATAACGTTTACGGTGTCACGGCCAATTTGAAGTTTGTTTTCAAGATGGCTGCGGTAAGATGGCGGCTTGACACATGACATATAGTTTATTTACGGCGGAAATTCGCGATTCGGCAACATGCCATCATGTCATGCAAGCATCGTAAAGAACCATTTCTATTTATGTCAACTTCGAATTTAAGGAACAGTATATTTGCCGTAAGGATTGTTATCAAATTTTGCACGTATTTCATTAAAAGTTACAAACTTGTAGAATACGAAATGTTAAATGGCTTATTCATCAAAATAGTAAAATTGTTTAAAATTATCAAATAAGGGCGTATATATATATATATATGTATAAATTATACTGTAATATGAAAATAATATAGTATCTTTGCCGTCTGTGATATTATTATTATTATAATATCAGTAAGCACACTAGCAGCTTATAAGCTGGTGCGTGTGTATCATACGATTTAAAGTTTGTCCAGTCTGTTTTTTAGAGAATTTACTGTAGGTGCCATTATTACATTTTCAGGCAACTTGTTCCACTCAGAAACTACTCTATTAGGTAAGAAGTATTTTAGGGGATTTCTCTTATGTAGTATTATCCATAGCTTCAGTGGGTGTCCCCGAAGATGATTATTTTCATTTAAGACGAACAAATTCTCAATTCCATCGACATTGTAGCAACCAGTAAGTATTTTGAATGTTTCTATAAGGCTGCCTCTCATCCTACGCCTTCCAATGTGGTAAGTCCGAGATACTTTAATCGTTCTTCATACTCTAGGTTTCTAATGTCTCTGACCAACTTTGTCGCTCGTCTCTGAACTTTTTCGAGTAGTTGGATATCTTTTTTAAAGTATGGATTCCAAACCACAAACGCATACTCCAATAGAGGTCGAATGTAAGTTTTAAATAACAACAGGAATGTTTCGGGTGTGAGATGCTTGAAAGATTTACTGACCAAAAAGAGGAGCGAGTTGGCTTTTTTAGCAATTGACGTAATATGTGTTTCCCATTTCAGATCCACGCTAATAGTGACACCTAAATCGTTTTGGGTCTCGACTGACGCTAGTTGTTGTTGTCCAAGAAAGTATGTCCTATGGGGATTTTTCCTTCCTATGTGTAGTACATTACATTTTGAAACATTAAGACTAAGTAACCATTGTTCTATCCAATACATTATAGAATTCAAATCATTTTGTAATGCTTGGTAGTGTGTATCGGGATTGACAAAAATCTTCGTATCGTCAGCAAACATGGAGAAATACATTTTAACTGCACATCTTAGGTCTGCCACATAAAGTATAAAGAGAAGTGGTCCGAGTACGGAGCCTTGAGGTACACCGCTCAGTACTAAGCGTGGTGCCGACAATTTATTTCCAATCCGAACTCTGAATTTTCTATTTGTTAAGAAGTCTCTGATCCACGACAGCATTTTTCCTCTTATCCCAAAGTGTTCCAGCTTCTTTAAAAGGCGTTGCAGAGGGACACGGTCGAATGCTTTTTCAAAGTCAAGATAAATTACATCTGTTGGGCAGCCATCATAAGCCGTAACCCATTTATTAAAACAAATGAGAAGATTGGTAGTCACCGAGCGTCCAGACATAAAACCATGTTGTTCGTTAGGGATAGTATTCTCTTTGATTAAAAAGTCTCTCAGTTTTTGAGCTATTATTTTTTCCATACATTTACAAACAATACTTGTAAGACTTATGGGTCTATAGTTTGAAGCCATCAATTTATCACCTTTTTTATATATAGGTACAATAGAAGCCAACTTCCAGTCGTCAGGTACACACCCTGTTTCTATAGATGAGTTCATAATATTTGCTAAGCAGTCCGATAAAACGTCCGAACATTTATTTAACAATGTACTTGGAATGTCATCTGGTCCAGATGCAGTTGAAATATCAAACGAAAGTAACGTTTTCTTGACCATATCATTAGTTATTAGAACACCTTCGAATGAGTTTGTAGTTCTAGGAAGGTTAACATCAGGCAAGGGTCCTGGGGGTTCTAAAACAAAAAAGCGCTAAAATTGATCAGCAAATGTTTCGGCTATAAGTTCTGGATCATCTACGAGTCCTCCGGAGTTATTTTTAAGGACAGAGGGAATTTCTATTTTGGAGCTCATCTGTGCTCTTATGTATCCATGGAAAGCCTTAGGCCAGTATTGATAACATTAGATTCAAAGTTCTTCCTCCTGGCTCTTGTTTCTTTTACAATCGCATTATTAATAGCTCTGTAATTCTGGTAAGTAATGTCAGATTTTTCTAGTCTATACAGACGCCATAGTTTTTTCTTTTCTTTAGTTAAGTCTAATATATGATTATTTATCCACGGTTTATATAATTTTTTATTTTCTATCTTTCGTTTCGTAGGAATTAATTTTTTAACAGAAGACTTTATAATGTTCTTTAAATCACACTATGCATCAATGGGATTGGGAGAGTTTGATTTCAAGTTTTCGGACAGGTACTTATTAATATCATCATACTTAGCATTTTGGAAATCATACTTATACAATCATACATAGTTCCTTTGAAGTTTTAATCATTTCAGAGCCAACAACTTGTACAGAAACCGTTATGACTACATGGTCACTTTTGCCTATAGGCGGATGGTATTCCAAAGTACTAATTAGTATCTCATCATTACATAGAACTAAGTCAAGCAACGACTCTTCATTATTCCTTTTCCTAGTAATTTGGGTAACTAACTGACTTAGATTGGAATTTGTGTACATATCAAGAAATAATTCACTGTGTTTGTCAAGTTTGTATGTTGTAGGATCAAGTGGCCATTTAATATTGGGTAAGTTGAAGTCGCCTGCAATAATTGTCGTATTTTCAAATGAAGCTCTCTCGTATATAATAAATAATATCATAAAGAACGGCGTCATAATGATCAGAGCTGGAAGGGGGACGGTATATGCAACCCAATAACATTTGAGTCTTCTTAAATTCGACATCAATCCATAAAGCTTCGACTCGAGGGTCCATGTACTTATTGTTTTCTTTGGTCATAACTTTAATGTTATTTATCTCGTAGGCTGCATATATTATCACACCACCCCCTATCTATTTATTCTATTTCGTCACTATTTCGTCTATCCAACCTGTAGATCAAGTATCCGGGAATCACTTAATAAGGCCATCACTTATTTTATCATTTAGATGAGTTTCAGTAATCATTATAAAGGCAGGCTTATGAATTTTTACTTCAACAAGAAACAAATTGAATTTTGCCATTAGGGAAGCCAGGTTCGTATATAAGATTAGAAATTCGAGGAGCCTTGGTGAAGCTAGTTTTTTGTGACTTGGACTATTTTTGGAACACTATTAAAATATTTTATGGTTAGGTCTTTTTCACCACCATCTATTCTCGATGACAGCTCTTCGCGCAGTCTCTTCAGTTGTTCCCTTTGGTATGGTGTCAAGTCAGAGAAGATCTTTACAGGTTTCGACATCTTATTCTTGTTCTTCAAAATATTTATTGCAGCATATTTACTATTGAGAACAATTTTTAGCGGTCTTGGTTTATCGCTACTATTTGGCTTGCCGAGACGGATAAGCGAGACCATCTCAGGTGCAGGAAAAGGTAATGTATTAAATGCTTCCGAAATTTTATCTTTGTCGGAGCATATACGTTCCTCTGAAGTAGTTGCTCTTGACTCTGGGGTTCCGTGCACAATAATATTTCGGCTTCGCTTCTCCCTCTCTTGGATCTAATTAATCACACTATCCAAGTTTATTGGAGTTGTTTGAGTTGACTTAAGTTCTTCAACTTGTTTTTGGAGTTCCATAATCAATCTACGTAATTCAGGCACCTGTCTAAGGCCAACCTCACAGTCATCACATAGATAAGACAACTTAAAAGATTTCAGACCAAATACACGGAGTTCAGTTGCCGACAGTCCACTACATTTATGGCAAATATAGCGTTTGCAGCCCTTACAGGATACCCGAGGTACTTTGTCATCCACTTTATTATCACATTTGAAACAGGATACTGTGTTCATCTTGAATTATCTGGAGTGATTTCTATTGTAAGTTAAATTATGATATGGCAACCCAAGTTTTGGTGTAGCAACTCAGGTTTTTATATGGCAACACCAATTTAGATATGGTTACCCTAAATTTAATATGGAAATAGTTCATACAAATTGTATAGCAAGCGATATTTTTACCTAACAAAAAATATTATAGTATCTTTGCCGTCAGCGATGCCCCTAAAGTTTTTTTGTGCAAAAAAAGTTATTTACGGACTTTTTGAGGATTAAATAATTTAAAAAAATATTTAACCAATCTAATGAATGTTTTGTATTTTAACTGTTCTACTCCTTACGCCTGTACACAATAACTATTATTCTATAAAATTTTAGTTATTGTATTGTAAAGATTCAAGATTTTTTTAAACTGAATAACGTTGAAATCGTAGCACTGCTACGAGTTTTCGTAGAGGGAAACTACTGCGCGCGGAGAAAACCATGGGCTTAAACTTTTCTTTCCCATTAGTCTATAATCTAAAATCCAAAGACTTCAAAATCAAAGATATGCCATGAAGTACATTTGATGGAACAAAACTTCATACAAGAAAAGGTTACGCCATCTTGAATTCACCATACATTAAATGTCAGCCATCTTGATTTAACCATACCTCGAATTTCAAAATGGCCCCAAACATCCCCAAAAGTGGAGGCATACAAGTGGGACAGTTTTTGCCTCGATATGCCTCGTCTATAACATATACGACATACGTCTATGCTAAAATCATTTTCGAATAATCAGTAGTGAATGTCAGGCTACCTGTTTTTCCAATTCGCGGATAAGAAACTTGACTGCGGAATCGCTGCTGATTCGCATTTCTCAAAAACATTTCCTAAGCAGGCAAAAACTAATGCTAATTTGGCATTTGAAATGGTTTTGGCTGTCCGCCACCTGTGATTAGAATACTAATTCGAACGTTTCATAGTTAACCACTTTCAACCCGTGATCTCCAAAGCTGGTACGGGAACACCGTTCATGTCTCGTCATTTTCATAATTCAGCGTTTATCATTTAATCGTAATGATAAACTGTGACCTAGTTCCACACGCGAGTTGCCAGGATACACAAACCTGATGGGTTAATTTGTTTTTTTTTTCCATCACCGCGCAAATAGGTCGCAAATTATACGTCTGTGGTTGCCGTGATCAAATTACATTTTTCATTGAAAAAGTTTCTGATGCATAGACCTAGGTATATATTATAGTCAAGGCATGTCGAGGCAAAAAGAGTCTTAAACTGCCCTTTTAGTGCTGTTTGGGTTAGTCGAGGTTTGACAATTATTGTCAACTTAACGTTTTAACATTTTTAGTGTTTTCAGTCCGCATTGATGTGACAAATCTTCTGAAATCAAGATGGCATAACTATTTCTCGTATGAAGATTTTTTCTGTCAAATGTACGTAATACTCATACATAGCCCATCCTTAGGCCGAGACTATATTGTTCGGAAACCGGATGGCCGGAAAAATTCAGAGCATTCAAAATAGAACTTTGGACTGATACAATAGAGTTAAAAATCGTACACATGAGTGTCGAGTTGTCAGATTTGACATTGAAAATTGACTTAACTCTCGTGTGTTAGATTTTCAGGTGTATTGTATTAGCGCAGAGTTCTATTTTCAGTGCTCGGTTTATTCCCCGGCTTTAAGGATTCCGGACAGTATAGTCCCGGCCTTAGTTTTGAAATCATTGTTGTTCATCACAATCATTGTTCATTAAGCCACATAACTAACTATTAACTATATATTTTCATTCTCCTCCTCTACAAGATACGGCTTGTGTTGCGGTTCAGTGGTTAGCGCGTCAGCGCGGCGCTCAAGCCGGAGGTCGCGGGTTCAAATCCCGCCGAGGGAACAAAAAGCTTCTATTGTTCCTGGATCACGGAAGTGTATTAAATATGTTTATGATAAACCTAATAAAAATAGTATATTAACCTAATAAATTTATAGTATAAAGGTTTTAAATATACTTCCCGTTGGTCCCCGTAACACAAATTCTTCGGATACATAAACGGGGCCAGTAAGAACATATGTTAAATCATAGTTGAAAGTTGTAAAATACGCCATCATTGTTCTGTGATTAAAAAAGGCAATTTTCGCGATACAATTTCAAAGTCTCCCATCTACCATACGTTATTTACTGTATTCAAAGATTTCAAAACTCAAGGTAGGCTATGACGTACATTTGATTGAACAAAACAAATGGGAGCCATCTTATTTTCACCATACTTCAAATCTCAAAAGTGGGGCCATTTAACTGGAGACACTTTTTTCCAGAACATGCCTAGTCTATAATATATACGTCTATGCTTGTATTAATATTTGTTATGATTGTAGTTATAATTATTTTCGCTACGCCTCCGTGGGCCAGTGGTTTAGAACTTGGCTCTCGACTCCGGAGGACGTGGGTTCGACCCCCGCGTTTCAGCAAAAATAATATGTTGTTTTGACAATTTTTGTTAGTAGCTTGTAGTTGTACCCATTAGCTATAGGTATAATAATAATAACTCCTCACACCGATTTGGGTGACGGTGACCGGTTACATTGAAACCAGGCCAGCTACGCAGGAGTTATTTTATTGTGACCATGCTTCTGCGCAGTACGCAAGAGCACTCTCTCCCCCTTTACTCTCGAAACCCAGTGGGACGGACAGACCGACACGACTGGCGAGAGATCAGACGTAGGACCGACTTTTCACATGCCCATCCGACGCATGGTTCATCATTCTTATCAGACAATCAGGTGATCAGCCTGCATTGTCCTAACCAAACTTGGAAACAAGATTTTTAGTTGTTCCAATGGGGGAATCGAGCCCACGACCTCCGAGTCGAGATCCAAACCACTGGACCACGGAGGCTGTTAGCTATAGGTATATTACAGTTCCGTCGCGGTGATAAGCTGCTTTCTGTTATAATATTTTGATAACCCTTTCACCATTTCGTCATTGAGTGGAGATAATGTTATGAAGTGTGACAGAACGGTCGGTCAAACATTACTGTAGACGAAAGCAATAAATACGCATATTGTCTCAACAATGTAAGTGCTGACTTGAATGAAAAGACATGGTCGAAAATCCATACAAAAATAACCCAGGATCGACAGCAATGAAAAGGTTGCCAATGAGTTCTTAGAGTAGGTACTTACACCCGGTTTCTGAAAGCTAAAACAAATAGTTGACGAACTTACGTGTTGTTGAGTTAACAGTCTTGTTAAATAAATTTGCGTTTCTGAAAAACTAATTAGTGAAAAATTTACTAAGCTTGATCATCTTGAAATGGCGCAATTATGTCTTATATAGCTTTCCAGAAACCGAAAAAGCGTTTGACATGAGGGTTGACCATGGATTTGATATTAGTTTAGTTAACTAACGCGTTGATCAAATCGAATGACTGATCAAGCTATTTGCAACTCAATTTACACCTGACAAGAGATTTGACCGCTGATTAGTTAATGTTGGCGTTGATTAGCCTTTCAGAAACCGGGGGTATGTCATGGTATGTTAGTGGAGAGGCATTATATGCCTACCTACGTCCTACATTTTACTTGTTTATTTATTGAGAAGTACTGCAGGCACCTACATTTCTATTTGTAAGTTTATAGTTTTTATTTATACCTATCAAAATTTTTGTAAAACACAAATAATTTACTTACTATAATTAAGAGACATTGATTAGTACCCTTCTTAAATATTTATTTAATTCTTTTTTAGTATATGATTCTATAGCGGCAACAGACATACATAATCTGTGAAAATTTCATTTGTCTAGGGAACACGGTTCATGGGATACATCATACAGCCTGGCGAGTAACAGACGGACATCGGAGTTTTAGGTAAAAGGGTCCCGTTTTGACCCTTTCGGTACGGAACCCTAAAAATCTTAATAAGTTCGTTACAAACAAAACTCGAATGGTGTATAAAACTTCTTAAAAACCTCGAAACAATCCGAGCGTTAACGGGAACTTGGCTAATTAATTCTAATGAACAAATTAAAAAGTTATGTTAAGAAGACTCTTTAACTGTACAATGACCATTTCGTGCTGTCATGCAACGAACGATGCTATTAATAATTTTTTTTACCTTTTTGAACTTCAAGTTGTTTTTAAAGTGAAAGAAAAAACATTAATGCCCGTTTTCACCAACTGACTCCTAATTTTAAGTGTCCTTTAGCGGCCATTTAGGGCGCCTCTTAAGAAAAATTGTTTTCACCAACGCTTAGGTGTCACCTAAGACCTTAGGGGGGCCTCTAACTTTAGGGGCCCGATATTTCGCGCCTTTACTGTCACCTAACATTACATTGTGATTGAAAATACGTGAATCCCTTGAAATGGAAGACGATCTAAGCCAGTGATTGGTAACTTTAGACGCTGTTGAAGTGCTTGAATTGTTTTCTAATGACTTGTTACCAAAAAGACCCCGTTTATATCGCCAAAGAGTGGAACATTTTGATAAATATGATATCGACTTCTTCATCCGATATATGTTAACAAAACAGAGGGTAATATTTTTATTAGAAAATGAATTGAACATCTTCTTGAGTATAAAGACAGGTAAGTGTATTTTATATTTATTCATTTACATTTTACATTTAAGTACTTTTCTCGTTCCTTTACCAATGGAATTCATAATTTTCTAATGATACTTGAATATCATGTCGAAATCAAAATAACCTGTACCATTACCTACTTGGAAGTCTCTGATACAATTTCATACAAATAGGTATGTCACAAGTAGCAGGCAGCGAAACATAGTTAATGGAAAATATTTTTAATTAATCTAATCAAAAATGATATAATAATTAACCCCAAAAGAATAAACGAACAATTTGGAGGTTGTGAGACAGTAAACGTGGTTGTGAATTGTAGATAAACAACATCAAATGACTCGTCTTTCACTCATCAGTGAAACTGACATTATTACTTTTTAATTTACATCACAGTATATTTTTAAACATGCTGTACATCATCGTCTTACTAATTTTGTTATTGAAATTGCTTTAATAATTTATCAAAGCATACAAAAGTACACTAACTTGGATTTATTTATGTTATATTATTTATCTGTATAATTATTTATACTAGAATTTGCAATGTTACATTTATCGATAAAATATCAATAGTATGAGCGCAAATTAGAACAAAAAAAATTCTGTCACTTGACTAGGAGTTCCATAGCTAAGTGTTACCTAGCTTGATGAAAATGAAATTAGGTAGGTGCCGATTTTAGGAGACCACCTATCCAATGGTCACCTACATAAGAGTTGTTTAGGAATCAGTTGGTGAAAACGGGCATAAGCTATCTATGTTATTGATTGTACTGTAGGTTCTTGGTGGAAATGTATGTTTCACAGTAATAACACGCAGGACTTCTTGCACTTATTTCGTACCGGTTTTTCGAATTTTTGCCGAATTTAATAGGGGAATTATTTAGAAAATAAGTTTTATTTCATACTTTTTTGTGCATTTTTACTTTGGAAGTAGGTTTTAATTTTTAGTTAAAAAATAAAATTATAAAGCGATGGTCAGCATTTTAATAAATCATTTACATAATAAGATTCTCATAGATATTACGGTAATAGATATCGTTAGCCAATATGAATGTGCGCGGCGTGTGCACGTGGTCTATGACACGCACACAACTAATCGTTACCAACTGGCGACCGGTCAGTCGATGCTCATTTTCCGGTATTATTTCATAAAATGATCCAGCTATTCTACATCTGTGTGAGCACTGATTTCCTCACACGGAACATTGCGGCTAGTCTATTGCAAGAGCATTGCGGCTCTGCCATCGAGTCTATTGTTAATTACAATGACGATCTTCGAAATCAGGGTTTTGGTTTTTCTGCCACTAGGAGCCAAACCCAATTCACACAAAGTGCCATTTGGTGGCGAAAGTGATTGGGATATGGTATTGACATAACTTTTGCTAAGTGATAGTGTGGGTCGCGGGATACGTCAATGTCAATACCATACATTTTTGATTTCTTAAGTTGCATTGCGTTCATCGTAATCAGCGATGGTATCTTGGCTAAAGGAACACTTAACGTAGGAAAATTAGTGTACATACATAATATTGTACTTTCACTGTCTGTTTATATACATACTTTCTATTCACCCTGTAACTATACGTTTAGAAATATTTCCGCTAGTGCAGAAGCAATCCTCGTTGTGATGTTTTATTTGAAGTATTCCAATAGTTTTTTACCTCTTCGTATAGGAAATAAATGTGCCCGAAGGCTACTTTTGGTAAACGTTACAGTTCATTTTACACGAAAATAATATGCTTTAAATGTTCTAAAGTAGGCTCATCTTATTATCTAAAAATATTTATGATTATGTCCATTTCTTATGACGCCAGCTATCGAACATGGTCAACGACCCGCTGCTAATCTTATCTGCGACGACAATGTTGCAAACAGCAACATTGAATATTTGAGCATGTTTGCGCGAGATATCTTACGCTACTCTCGATAGGCAAGTCAATAGGCTAAATAAATAACAGTTGAAAAATATAACCCGACTACGCATACTTATGTAGCCCACGTTACCCGGGCAATTATTACGAAACTATTGACACCACATTCAACAAAATCGGACCAGTAGTTTAGGCGCTACGATGGAACAAACATACATTACATAGACAGCCAAAATCATTACCCCTTCATTTGGTTTCGTCGTAGGCGGGTAAAAATAGAAACAAAACCAAATGTATCATTTAGTTATTTGTCGAAAATAGTAAAAACTAAAAACCATTTCTTAAAAAAATCTAAGGATAAGTGTCGGATAGCTTATTTGCATGTTTTGTCTCTGTCGCTCGATATAAGCATACTACGATAGAAGATAGTGAAACAGACAATGCTTGTAAACAAAAGAATATATAAAAGTGCTTATATTCAGAAAATAAACATTACATATCACTGTATTAACCATTAGGGAACGATAGATGTAACACTTTGAAACCACTCTTCTATACAGATATTTCTTCTATACTACACACAAATAAAGTTAAAGTATTTGTAATTTTTAATTAACAGCTTTTCACTTAATGCATATGAAAGTATATACGGTACCTACAATAAAAAACAATTTTTAAATTTTTTGTCTGTTCGTCTGCCTGTCTGTCTGTCTGTCTGTTTGTTCCGGCTAAACTCTGAAACGGCATTTCCGACGCCGAACCGATTTTCACGGGACTTTCACTGACAGATAGCTGATGTTTTAAGGAGTAACTTAGGATACTTTTTATCCTCATCATCATCATAAAAAAATGTTAGACGCCCAACGAAGCACGGGCACGGGTCGGCTAGTAGTAAATATAATAAAGTACTTTATTAACATAACCAGCCGTTTCTTAGAGTTTTAATTGCCAATTTATAAAAAGTGAAAAAAAAAATCATAGAATATTTTCAGTGTATCAGCGATTTAACGGACCTCTTCATTTTGTGACATCTATGTCACGTATGGGATAGTTGCTCGATCCATATAAATCCCGCATAGGATAGGTAGACGAAAAACTTTTATCTCAATTTGCGTCCCTCAATATTATGCCTACACCCCCCGCTACCGAAATGTGAAACAATACAACGACGCTCGCGTATGTTTGTTTATCACCGGATCTTTATCGGTCAGCGAACCCTCTCCCTGTGACGTGAGACCACTTCTTCTTTCAATAAACAATATTCCGATGTATTTGCATCGAGATATATAAAGATAAAAGAGAACTTTGCAAGTTTTTTTACGTAGGGAATTGCCCGCCAGTGGGAATTAATAAACAATATGCAACCAAAGGTGAACTGTTTTACTGAATTTACTGGTACTAAAAAAATCCAAAATTGATTGGGAACATTTTGTAAATTGATACCTATTAAATAAGTAATTAATTTTTATTAAATAAATAATAAGATTTCGTTTTCAATATTAATAAGAGGCTCTGTCCAATAAACCATGTAAGTACCTACTAAGCATTCTACTACCGCTTACATTTAAGTTATCCGTTGACACTAAGGCTAAGAACTCACGAAGTGATTTTCAGTCGCAGTCGCCGCGATTGCAGGTCCGCAGCTTCTGTAGAATGCAAATATATATGTAAAAATTAAAGCAAAACTCACGCGGCGTGCGTGATTGTTTGCGGGTGTCGCTGCACCAGCGGGCGACTAGTAGAATCGCGCGGGCCGCGATCACCCGTAGCCTCGGCGATTTGCTCCCGCGCGCTCTGTGATCGATTGGCGGGCGAAATTCTTATGTAGATTTGCAGTCGCCCGCCCGCAAACACGGGCTAAAATCGCAACCGCGGCAACTTGTAATCGCGCAAATAACCTCTCTTCCTCACTTTAAGGTCTCGTGAGTTTTGAAATAAAATCGCAGTTTCACGATCGCGGCGGGCGCGACTGAAAATCGCTCCGTGAGTTCATAGCCTAAGGTTGTCTGGAAGAGATCGCTTCAAGCCGTTTTTATGGCTGAGTCTATTATTTTGTAACTTGTGAGCAACAAAGTGTTTTATTATTATTATTACTATCGAACACGTTGCCGCTCGATCAGACATAAAATCAAAATCATAAATAGCTACAAGTAGGGACCACACAAAAGTGCATGCTTGCCACATTGGTGACCCCGAGAACACGAGTCTGGTGAATATAAAGTAAACAATATTTTGGTGAAAAAACGAATAATTTTGGGGTATCACGAGTGATTTATAATAAATTAGAAACTTTATAATTATAAACTATGGCTACCGAACAGCCAGCCGGTTATCCAGCGCCGACAGTAAGCCACCCAGTGCCGCCAGCAGACATGATGTCCGTTACCGTGTCATCCAGAATACCAGAATTCTGGATGGACCACCCGAGAATCTGGTTCATCCGCGTGCAAGCGAATGGCGCCTCAGAAGTTGAGCGATGAGAGTCGTTTTGATCTGGTGGTCTCTAAACTCCCAAAGGAGGTAATCATACAAATATCGGATTTCCTGGCAAAGCTGCCAGACACTGGAAAGTTTGAGGCGCTCAAGTACAAATTACTCGGCATCTTTGAAGACTCTATGTACAGGCAGATAGAGAAATTGATCGGCGAAATGGAGCTGGGAGACCAAAAACCTTCCCAACTACTGCATCGCATGCAATATTTAGCTCGCGACAAGATTCCTGACCACACGCTCAAGGTGCTCTGGCAGGGGCGTCTGCCACAAACGAACCGTGATGTTTCGGACACAAAGGACCTCAACAACCTAGCGGTCATCGCCGACAACGTCGCTGAAGCCACTCGCACTTTACATTTGGCAGAATTGTCACACAAACCAAGAGCTGCGGAACGCTATGAAGACTAGGAAATCGACAGCAACTCGGCAGAATTGGCCAAGATAAATATACGTTTGGCCAACATGGAGCGCGACCGATCTAGAGGCCGACGGAGCAGCGGCAGAAACCGTCAGTTTGTCCGCCCACGAGGCCGCAACCCGAAATGGACGCAGTGGCTCTGCAGGTACCACTATAAGTTTCGCCAAAATGTCTATCGCTGTGAGCAGCCATGCGCATGGAGACCGAGGGAAGCTGGCAGCAGCAGCAGTTCGGCCGCCCCCTCCACGTCGGGAAACTAGCTAAGGAGGTGCAGCCCCCGGCAGGGGCCTGTACCATCGTCCCCTATCAGTCACCGATCGCAACTCTGGTCTGCGTTTTCTCATAGACACAGGTGCCAACGTCTCCGTGCTTCCGGTGAGCAAGAATATTTTTAAATCTTTGCAGCCATCTAATTATAAATTGTACGCCGCTAACAACACCGAAATTAAAACCTATGGTGTTAAAAACTTTAGTATTAGATATTAATTTAAGACGTCCCTATCGCTGGGATTTTATTATAGCTGGAGTCAAGCAGCCAATTATAGGTGCAGATATTTTGCTCACCATAAAATTTTAGTTGACATGCACCGTCGTAGACTCATAGATCAGATTACTGATATGAGTAGATCAGCGCCTGTTGTAAAAATTGGTTAGCCTTCTATAACATCGATCGTTGAGAGTCATCCATATTTTGATATGTTGAGTAAATATCCCGATTTAACTAAACCAGTGTCATTTAGGGAAACGCCTTCACATAACGTGCTACATCATATTGAGACGACCGGCCCCTCTGTTTATGCGCGGGCCCGTCCATTGCCACCCGATAAATACAAAAAAATTAAAGAAGAATTTAGAGTTATCCAGGAAATGGGCATCTGTAGGCTATTTAAAAGCGCATGGGCTAGTCCACTGCACGTGGTTCCCAAAAAGAACGGTGACCTACGACCGTGTGGTGACTACCGCCAGTTTTTCGCAATTACGAAGCCTGACAGATATCCCATTCCTAGGTTTCACGATTTTACGTACATTTTAGCGAATAGAAAGATTTTTTCAAAATTAGACATAAATAGAGCATACGAGTATCATTGTATAAGCGTAGCACCGGGCGACATAGAGAAAACTGCAATTATTACCCCTTTTGGGTTATTTGAGTTTCACCGCATGACGCTTTATGAGTAATACCGTTTTACAAGGTTTAGATTTTATTTTTAATTATTTGGATGACGTTATTATTGCCAGCGGGAATGCAACCCAACATAAGGAACATTTAAGGCTCATATTCGAAAGGTTCAATACTTATGGTATCACTATCAACCTAAGTAAATGTTGTTTCGGACAGTCGCGAATAGAATTCTTAGGTTAGGAAGTTATCGAAGACGGTATCAAGCCGCTAAATGAAAAAGTCGTAGCAATTGTAAATTTTCCCAAACCAGAAACTGTTAACGATATGAGACGATTTTTAGGAATGTTAAAGTTTTATAGGCCTCATTTACCGAATTTATATTTCTATCAGAGTGAACTCAATAAATATTTAATTAACGCAAAGAAAAATGATAAAACAAAAAATGCGTGTACAAAAGTAGAAGGAAGCGTTTTAAAAGTGTAAAAACGGCCTTCAACAAGCCGCTATTTTATCTCATCCTCATGCGTAGATTTTCATATTTAGAAAGCCTTTTTTTTATAAAACACTTACACACACATATACACACTTTATACATTTTGTGTTTTTACCTTTAAGATTATTTTACAAAGAGTTTAATAAATGTGTTTTTGTTCAAATCTGTTTTATGTAAACATTTTTTTTGTATATCTAGATTAAAGTACGTTTTACATCTAGGGCACGTAAACTTTAGCATCGAATTATATAACGGACATTGAGCAACTTATTCTATGTAATTTGCTAGCTTGCATATTCAACAGAAAACATATTCTGTACTTTAATAAGTTTTCAATAATTAAATTAAGTTGGAAGTCGCTTCAGTATAGTCTACTTTACTTTCTTTTATCATAATGGGAAATTACCAAACAAAAGACAACGTGGCAGCGGCACAAGCTCAAATTAATTCGGGTACAGCTGTAGACCTGCACCAAAAAGTTAATACTATGAGTTTGGTTTTAATTGTTTTGGCGGTTATAATCGTCGGCGCCCTGCTCTATGGCATTCGCATGCAATGTCACCGCCGGGCCCGGTGCTGGCTCCGCAAGGAGATGCGATCCAGCAGCGCGAGCGTGCTGCCCACCGTGGTACGAGTACGTGTTCCCGCCGCAGCCCGCCGCGCTCACGGTGCAATAGGGATACGTGTAGATTTAGAGTTGCTACTACATATTTTTAGGTATATTAATAAATTATATATTTTTATATTGTTTTGAATATACAAGCAAGCAAGCAGTAATTCTAATTAATAAGCTGTTTAGTTTAATGTGTGTCTAAATGCACAATAATTTTTATTTTTATTTTTGTGAAATCAAAGAATTCTGTCATAGAATTAGCTATTTGAATTTCTAGTGTTATTTTAGTTGAAGAAAATTAATAAATGAACAGTTTGGCAACGAAATTATTTTGTAATAATAATTATTGATAATTATTTTGAGGGAGGATGATGTAGGGACCACACAAAAGTGCATGCTTGCCCTCTTGGTTCCAAGTCGTTTCCGATGTTAAGTAGCCAGTCTCGTCCTAACCTCCGATCTAAATGGTATATTATGCTAAACGTTGTATGTACGTAATAAGTGAAAAGACAATATAATAATAAGTCTTTACCTATGAAATTGCCGTTCTGCAGTACTGGCCATTTCAAATCAAAATAATTTTTGTTTGGCTAAGAATTCTAATTTCAAATTAATTTTATTTTAAAAACACGGAATTCTTTTTCTAAAAGTAGTCATTTGTTTATTTATTAGTGTTACATTTTCATCGCATTTCAATCTTTTTCGTCATCATGGATACGTTAAAAATTCGAGTAATTATGGAATATGAATACCGTCGTGGCAGCAACGCGGCACAAGCGGCACGCAACATCAACGACGTTTACGGAGCTAACACTACAAACCAACGCACCACCTATGATTGGTTTGCTCGCTTCCGTTCTGGAAATTTCGACCTGAAAAATGAACCTCGCGGTCATCCGAAGACTTTGGTCGACAATGACGAATTAAAGGCGATTGTGGAAGCTGATGATACACAATCTACGGCTAAATTAGCAGTAGCTTTCGACGTTAGCGTCAAAACAATATTGGTCCATTTGCGTCAAATTGGCAAGGTAAAATAGCTTGACAAATGGGTGCCCCACGAACTCAATGATCGCCAGCGCGAAGTACGCGTCGAGACGTGCCTTGCACTGTTCAACAGACACACAAATGAAGGAATTTTTAACCATTGTTATTACCTGCGATGAAAAATGGATTCTGTTTGATAACCGCAAGCGCTCAGCAAGTTGGTTGAAGCCTGGTTCAACACCTAAACAATGCCCTAAACGAAAACTTACCCCTAGAAAAGTGATGGTCACTGTTTGGTGGTCTAGCGCCGGTGTGATTCGTCACAGCTTCTTACCAAACGGGGTAAGCATTACTGCAGATGTGTACTGTGAAGAACTGAACACAATGATGGAGAAGCTGGCACATCTCCAACCAGCATTGGTCAATCGCTCGTCTCCGCTGCTCCTGCACGACAACGCGCGACCTCATACTGCACAGCAGACGGTCTCCAAGTTGCAAGAACTGGGGTTGGAAGCTCTCCGTCATCCGCCCTACTCAGCAGACCTTGCGTCTACAGACAACTACTTTTTCCAGAATTTGGATAACTTCTTGGCGGGAAAAAAATTCAATACCCGAGAGGCAGTACAATGCCTTTGAAGAATTTGTTGCCTCCCGTCTAGCTGATTTCTTTAAGAAGGGCATCAATAAACTGCCACTGCGTTGGCAAAGATGCATTGATTGCATGGGTGATTACTTCGATTAATACAAATAAAAAATACATGAAAAAAATTCGTTTCAATTTTTTCATACAAAACGGCAATTTCATAGGTAAATACCTAATATTATCGGGACTACACATTTCATTTATCTCTCCAACATAATATAAACCCCACACTACACATAACACAGCGCCGAAGAATCGTGCACACGCACACATACTCACGTGTAAATAAGGACTTCGACCACGTCTGCGTACGATACGGTCACTTCCTTTGTGTTTAAATATTTTGAAATGGTCTAGTGCAAAGTAAAATGTTTAGCAACTGGTTGAGCAGGAACTTTACCGATATAGTAACTGTGTAAGTAATTTGGTATCAGTTTGTTTTCCGATTCTTTATAGTTTACGTTTCTACACATCTTCTGCATAACAACAAGGCCACATACCTACTTACTCGTAACTCCGCTTTCTTATCGGCGTTTTTTGCATATTTACCGCATACAAAGTAATTTATCAGTTTTGCTAGACGAAGGTTAAATCTTACCTGCCAGTCAATTTTACAAGATAGTTATGAGTAATAAAAAGGGATTTTTTGTTAGAATATAAAGATGCAATTTTTTTAATTAAAGCTAAAAGAGCCAAAAGAGTGACAGTCTTTGCAACTCGGACTTTAACGGAGAAATTTATCTGCTACTAGATGTTTTCCGCGACTAAAAGAAATGCCGCGATTAAAAGTGTTATGTAAATATGTCCTTCACCGTGGTCTAATCTGTGTCAAATTTCATCAAAAACGATCCAGTAGTTTCGGAGCCTATTCAATACAAACAAACATACAAACAAACCTTTCCTCTTTATAACATTAATATAGATGAGCTGTCCCGAGTTCCGACACACGTTATTCTGTTCTAACTATATGGAATAAATAAATAACCTAATAGGTAATTTGAACGATTAACAGTCAAATGACAAATTGAGCACAGTGAACAGTTAGTATGGAAAAATTTATTTGTAATTTTTTCTATTTTACCTAGAAATTTTCCAATATTTCTCATTGTTTACAACTTCGTCAACATCCCTGAACTTCTAGAATTATTTCAAGATCAAATATTAGCCATATCAGTCCAGCTATTCTCGAGTTTAGCACATAACAAATATGTGTATATATCCTTACTTAATATTATAAATGTGAAAGCGTGGATGTTTGTTACGCTTTCACGCAAAAACTACTGAACGGATTTCGATGAAATTCGTTAGGTAGTAGTTTAGACTCTGGATTAAAACATAGGCTACCTATGTTTTTATCCCGAAAATGTAGTGTTCCCGAGGGATACTACACTTACGCGGACGGAGCCACGAGCAACAGCTAGTATAAAATATATGGGTTAAATATTTCACTCACATCTCTAACAAGTTATTAATACACCGGACGAGGTTGAAAATATGTAGATTATAAAAAATTAACATAGCTCTGTGTGTTATGTTCGTATAGTGTAGACTAGACTTACATAATTTTCATGTGCTTGCACAATTCGTTCTAACCCAGTTGTCCAATTTTCGAACACTACGTAGTATAAGATTATAAATATATAATTTATATATTATATACAGGATGTTTGGAAGATGGGTGCAAAGCTTTAACGCCTTGTTAGTATAGACCATTTAGAACCGTATTTGACCATTATTAACTTCAAACCCCTGTTACAAATTTATCTCATGATACAGATGTGTACATCAAGTCTCATTTGGTTGTTTACACATTAATTAATTCAAATACAATAAAAAATAATTCGATTATCTTCCAGATTGGCCATTATTTGCAATTGATTACGGAATTTGGGGTTTTTCAACAAAAAATGTAAAAATTCGATAAAAAATAAAATCGTACGTTCGAACGGTAAGAATGGTCAAATACGGTTCTAAATGGTCTATACTAACAAGGAGTTAAAGCTTTGCACCCATCTTCCAAACATCCGGTATATTATTTTACCTTCATAAAACATATCTTATTTTATAAATATAATTTATTATAGATAATACGTACCAAAATATAAAATTAAATGGTAACCAAGCAGTGAACGAGCTGATGATGATGAATTATAGCTATAACACTCTCGATCATGTTAGCTTTCAAACAAAAAAAAACTAGATTAAAATTGGTTAATCGGTTCATCCGCTTTTATTTAGATAATGCAGATGAAAAAAATTATTAGCACTTTTATTACTTATTGTTTTGTTCGATAGATGTCACTATTTTACGTTACGTACGTTTCTTACATATTTCTGAATCGCAGTATACATTACATTTATTATACGGTGAATTAGTCAATTCATGTTGACTGTTGAATACTCTCAATTGCGTTTCTTGATCATCATAATATTATAATGATTTTATCGTTTTTTTAATCTAGAAACCCGACCCGACTACGTGAAAAAGGAGTCTAAAAAGGCCGAAACAAGAAAATAATTGAGATAGAAATCCAGAAATGCATAGGTACAAAAATGGTCAAGGTAAAGCCGTGGTCGCCTACTTTATAAGGTTCGGAACAGTCGATGTCAACCCCTTATTTTATTGTAAATCTTCTTCTTCTTTTATATATAACCTATTATATATAACAGAAGAAGAAGATTTACAATATCTACTCAATTAAAGTAGGTATATTATGGTATCTAGCTGGTGTTAGTGATAGGAAGATACATAGTCACTCACTGAACTAGCAAGCACCATGTTAGTAAAATGTAGTATAGGTATCACTTGCATAACGTAATTGTAGGGACTAGGGTGAATGATGATTACTCATACAGGGGTGCTTACTCGAGCGAATCGTAACCCTTAACACGGAGAAATATACATTTCTGCCAGTATTCTACGTTTTGTGCAGTATGGCACATTCCTAAAATTACTGCAATTTAATAAGTAAAATAATAATAACGTGAGAATGATTAAATAATTTGTTGCTATTTAATTATAACAGGCGCAACAGTATAAATAGTCACGCGTAGAATTCTAAATTAATGGTTAAATTTTTTACTGTTCTATTGTAACAGGTAAGAATTATTTTAACTGTTAAAATTTGTAACTATGTAATTACAATTAATCCACAGCTTTTACTACGATGAACGATCCAACATTTTAAATTTTAACTCACCTTAAATACTTACTTACATAATAACTACAGTTTTTACAAAAAACTACAACTCAACTACGAAAATTATATAAATAGCCTATGTTACGCGGGTTATTATAACAAATCTATTGACACCTTATTAATTAAAATTAGATCAGTAATTAAGGCGCTATACTTAGTACAAATATACATACATATATATACACACATGCATATACTACCAAAATCATTACCTTTCCTTTTGGCATCGCCGTAGTCGCGTAAAAATATATTTAGAAGTAACCGAAAAGGGATCGGCCCTTTTAAAATCGGCCTTTTTAGATAACGCGTCGATACGGTGTTGTTTGAATTCAGTGATAACGTTGCTAGGAGATAGAACCAGCAATATTTATGTGGTTTAATCATTGATTTATTTGACATTCTCGTCATACGTAAGTAGCGGTTGAGTTGAGTAAGTCTTGATAAGTGACACAATACCTTTTGCTTTAGGTTTTCTGATGTTGATATATTCCTAACTCAACCTCAATAGATGTAATACTGTACCTAATATTATTAAGATATACCTAATATTCTACTCTCTACGTCAGTACCTATATTACCTACTTATCATTTTTGCTGGTGTGTATAATTATAATTGTAAAAATATTAATATTTTTAGTTGGCATCGAGGGAAGGTTTGATTACGCCAAGGAGCGCGAGGGCTCCAGTGGGCCGGAAACCGAGCGCGCTTATACAGCAACGTCTGAAAAAGGAGGTCTGTATTCGCAATGTGCTACGAACATTTGAAATCATTGGTTACGAAATAATATGCGTCGTCGATAATTTCATTTTCTCTCGTTGTAGAAGTCTCTGGATAGTCCTCCTGAGATGAATTCACCTTTAGGAAGTCCAAGCAGTGATTTGCAACGCCAAAATGAAGAACTTCGTGCTCGGCTTGCCGGTGAAAATGCTGATCACAAACGACGTCTTGAAGCATATCGTAGAGCTCAACAGGGTCAAGCTGCACTGGTTTCGAGACTTCAAGCAAAGGTAAATGCTAAATTAGAAATTTCTTTCTTGAAAACTGTAACCGATTAACAGTTGAACACACGCGTAATAGAACAAATTGTAGGCTCAAAATAGGTACCTGCATATTTTTATAGCTGACAAGAGTTCTATGAATAAAAAATAATAGTTGCAAAATAAAAAGAATACTATGTCAATTGTCAATTCTAATACAAGGTAATAAAACATTTTCCAAAAACAGTATCTGAAATACTCTTATGTTTATATAATAAATTATGGCTAGCTGGAAATATTCCGCATAATTGGAAAATACAACATGTTGTCCCCATTTTAAAACCCAATAGTGATAAAAACTTACTTAAATCATATAGACCTATTGCATTAACTTCATGTTTTTCGAAATTGTTTGAAACTATGTTAAAAAATAGGCTAGAATGGTATGTTGAGCAAAATAAACTTATTCCCGATACCCAGTTTGGTTTTAGAAAAGGTAAAAGTACAATTGATAATTTAGCGTGTTTAGTAGGTGACATTCATAACAGCTTTGCAAAACAAGAAAATATCATTGCTGTATTCTTAGACATCAAAGGAGCATTCGATAATATTGACCATTATTAATTAAAAGTTTAGAAAAATTAGGACTACCGGGTAAACTGTTGGATTGGTTTTACAAGTTTTTGTCTAATAGAAATTTGTACTTAAAGATAAAAAATAAGCTCTACGGCCCAAGGGTATCAACTAGAGGCACTCCACAGGGTTCTGTCATATCACCGTTATTATTTATACTTAGCATGGTCCCTTTAATTCAAAATATTTGTAAATCCATAAAACACTTATTTTTTGCTGATGATTTAGTTATTTTTGTCAGTTGTAAAACGATTGCCGAGGGCGAAAAGACTTTAAACAATTGCTTAGACAAGTTGAAAAATATTTTCCACGGAAAAATGAAATTAGAAATAAATACAAACAAAAGCGCAGTAATACTTTTTACCAAAAGCTTCAGAGGAAATGTATCTCCTAAAATAAAATATAATAATGAAATCATTCCTGCAAAGTTATCCGTTAAATATTTGGGAGTAATATTGGATACACAGTTAAGTTGGAAGCTTCATATTGAGCGCATTAGTAAAAAGGTGAATTAAATTTAAATATATTAAAATGCCTAACAGGCGTGAAATGGGGATCCGATCCTAAAATATTAAAAAATCTATATTCAAGCATAGTCCCCACTTTGGTTATTGTTGTCAAATATTTAATGAAGCAGACATGAAATTACTTAAAAAAATAGACATAATCCAAAATAAAGCTCTTCGAGTTATATCCGGTGCCATGATGTCTTCTCCTATTAATTCTTTAGAAGTTGAAGTGGGAATACCACCACTACACGTCAGAAGGTCTTATTTGATTGACAAATACTGTCTGAAATTAGCCAGCAGAGATAATGTTGTTGTTAGCAGGCTTTTAGAAAATTTTCAATATCCGAAGGATAATTTATTTACATTATCTGCACGTACTTCTTTGAGCCATTCTGTAGCTTCCCTGAATTCAGAATTTCAAGATATAATATATTGGTCAAATTTATTACCATGTTTTAGTAATACCTATTGGAGTATTTTTAGTAAAATAGACATAAATATAACTAGATATGAAAATAAATATGATTTTTTTCAATTTTTGCAAACTAAATCGGAATTTGTCAAAATTTACACAGATGGTTCAAAATGTAATGATAAGACTAGTTTCGCTTATTACGACACTGGATCAAAAATTGGAAAAGTATACGAATGTCATAATAACTTTTCAATATTTTCTGCAGAATGTCTCGCTATACTGTATGCATTAAAACACATCGTAAAGTCAAAAGATTTAATTAGGAAGCAGTACATAATAATTTCAGATGCCATGAGTGTATTAAGAGCTTTGAAAGAAAATGTAATGACAGCATCTACAAACTACTTAATTTATGAAATAAAATTCTTTGTCTACTATCTTTCTAATTTAAAATGTAAAATAGAATTTTCTTGGGTTCCTAGTCACTCAGGAATATTTGGTAATGAGCTAGTTGATAAAATGGCGAGATTTTCGCATACTGTAAATAAAACTAATTACAAAGTTCCATTTTCCGATTTACATGTATACTTAAAACAAAATATGTTAAATCGTTGGTTTTACAATTTAGATAATACTAGAAAAACTAAAGGAAAATGGCTAGCTGAAATACAAACACATCCATCTACAAAGGCATGGTTTGAGAAATATAAATTGTATACCCATCGACATTTTATAACAACAATGTGTAGGCTAAGGATTGGGCATGGAAGGTTTCCAACCCATCTTTATAGATTAAAATTAACTGAAACCTCGATATGTAAATTTTGTAACCTTGAAGATTGTGATTTGGATCATATAATATTTAAATGTTCTAAATTTGCTATTGAAAGATTACTTTTTATCTGTGAATGTCAAGATATTTTAAAAACCTCAGATTTACCGCAAAATACTAAAGATTTATTAAAACATACTCAACTTTATTCTCTAATATATGAATTTTTAATGTGCACAAATATTGAAATTTAATTTGTTAATTTAATTGATGATTAATGTTTTTATAATTGTTTTCTTTAATTATTATTTTTTCTTTTGAAGAATATGAAATGTTATTTTGTTTTGTTTATGATTTGTTACATTTTGTTACATTGTAGTTAGCAATCTTGTGTTAAAAGTTAGATAAGTATATTATAACTGCCTCGTGGCTCATAGTTTGTAACTAATGCCTTAAATAAATAATAAAAAAATAAAAATCAATTCTAATCGTCAACTGTCAAAATTAAGAAACATACGAATAAAAGATAAAATAATGTAAACAAACAACCTACAAAGTATAATTTGAAATTTATTTAATTAATAATTAATTACTACATATGTCAATCAAAACTGTACTGCGATTCGTGCCTCATGAACTCTAAAAGCTTAAATATCTCAGACAAGCTGCTAAGTTGTAAACTTCGTTCATCATATTTTTATGATGTACCTATTTACTGTTAAATGCCATGTAGGTATTGCAATATAAGCAACGATGCGCCGAGCTTGAGAATCAAATGCTGGAAACGACGTCACGCAGCGAGCCCAGCTATAGACCTAGTCAGTCTAGTACAGCTATAGCGCTCCCGGCGCCGGCCGCTCTGCCCACCCCTTCTACCGACAGACGAGATGAGAGGATCAACGACCTCGAGACTGCTTTACGCAGGCTGGATGAGGAGAAACGAAGGTAATGTCTGTATAAGCATCTTAATGGCATCAGAGAGATCAGAGAATGCTTAAGTCTTATTACTAGATACTGTTACTTTTCTTTGACCAGGAAAATGAGCAAAATTAAACAGTGCATAGTCTGTAAACAATAAATATTAAAATAATATAAAACACAAAGATTAAAATAGTTTATATTGTTTTTAAATAAAGTAAAAATTATCAAGTAAATACCTACAATAGAGACTCAATTGAATAGACTTTAAACTTTTTGAACCTACTTTCGGTTGTTGAGGAGCATAAATTATTGATAAATGATTCTATTGCACTAAAATTTAAATCAAATTAAAATGTAGGTGTGAGAAGCTGGTGGCTCAAAACAACTTGCTCCGTGACCAGTTGGAGGAGTCTCATCAGCTCAACGAGGCCCTGACCAACGATCTGCAGAAGCTGACCAATGACTGGGAGGCTCTACGCGACGAGATGACCATCAAAGAAGATGAATGGAAAGATGAAGAACAGGTGACACAATATTTCACATCATGTTTTTATATGTCACAAAATAATTAAAATTAATTTTTTGTACATATTATTATTATTACTACTTGTTTTTGGCTGATATGATTTATATCTCACAGTGTTGGAATTGTGTTTTTTTTTCATTAATACAACAAATTGTTTCAATTCAAATTCAAAGATAAAAGAAAATACTAAGATAGTTGAGTAGTAGAATACATTAGTTGTTAAAATCATATTGTGTAAAATGAAATATTATAATATCATTAACAATACATTTGACTGTTATAGGCTTTCAACGATTACTACTCGAATGAACACACACGGTTATTGAGTTTGTGGCGTGAGGTGGTGTCTGTCAAGAGATTCTTCAACGAACTGCAATCCAGCACTGAGAGGGACCTATATAAGACGAAGAGTGACATAGACTCAGCCACCAGAGAGCTAGTCGGGACACTGAGTGGCTATGCCATAAATGCCTATGCAGCTCAAGGTCCTAAAGTATGTTATATATTTTAGATTTATCATTAAGAATTTCTATAGAATTTATTCAACATAGTTTGTCAGTGTTACATCAGGGAATATTTTTTATAAGCAGGTTGACCGTTGAGCACCTGCGCGCACAATAAATTATGAGAACATTTAACCTGCTTACGAATGAGATTCCCTGATAGTACTTAGCATTCTAGAGGTATAATACTTCTTTATATAATTTAGTAATTTGATTTATAATTTTATAGGTATTTTTCCTGTGCTTGGCATATAAATTAACTTAACATGGTATAACGTGTTTTTCTATTTTGATAATCAATTTCAGGCTGAATCTCAGATATCAACTGGTAACACTGCATTGGAAGGGCTACGAGTGGAGCTGCATAATGTGACGTCACAGCGAGACTCCGCTGTCACTGAGCTACGTGAGAGGGACGCTAGGATACAGAGGTTGCTGGACGAGCTTCAAGAACTGGTATATTTTGATTGTATCAATATACAATTTTCCTATTAGTATATTACAGTTAATATACGAAAATCTTGTGTCTATAATCTAAAGCCTGTATATCTGTATATTGTACGAACATTTTGGATATTCATCGTGTCAAGTTTTATTTTATTCTTTGAAAATACAATTTTTTTAAGCTAACCCTGTTAATAATTGTGTCGATGTTTTCAGGAGGAGCGGTGTGAGTGCGCAGAGGCGGGCAGCGCTGAAGCGAATGTGATGCGCGGCGCGCTGGAGGAAGTGGCGCGCGCGCTTATATACGACGCCGGCAGCGACGCGCCCGTCGCCCTCACATCTGACAGGTAGGATGTCTCTTTTACACTTCTACTGTTTCATTCGACACCCGACAGCACCACCGACAGCTTATGGCAGATCTCGCGCCTATAGCGAGATCTCTGTTCTAGCTCATAAGGACTCTGACAGCTGAGCGCTGCGAGCTGCAATCATCCCAGGCCTTGTGCAAAATAGGAGTTGGTGACACAACGACTTACAGGTTCTGCGGGAAAAAGGACGAGCCACCCCACCCCTCGACTGTCCAACACTTCAACAGATCAGAAACAGGTACCTTGGGCAGCACGAATACTCTACCACAGAGGAAATTCGTACCACCTACCCCAACCACCAGACTTGGGGCCGGTACTATAACGCGGACGAGTCACGATAGATCCACTTGGGTTGCAGCGAGGTCAGGGCTCGATTTTGACCTGCCTTCGATTTATATAAAAAACGTGCTTATGAATTAGATTCCCTGATAGTACATAGGCCCCTGCATGCGTGCGCTCCATATAGGCAGAAATACAGTGCTTTACTTGTCATTCACAGATATTTTAATAAAACGTTCGTACGTTTTAGATGACTTTAATTAATACTAAATAAATTAATTAAAAAAATATAATAACTTTAAAACGCCTAATATTTTATAAATAGCAACTCATGCCGGTACGTGCTGCAGGACAAATCATCGCATATATGTGTAATTTTCATACTTCGCAAACGCACACACCCATGAATATCGACATGTTTATATAGGCGTAACTCATGCGGCATTAGATGGCCTTCGGCTTCGGGCGCCCGTGGCGCGAGCTTGGTACTACAACGAGTTCTATGATTGTCAGTATAATGTTATTTACTAAGAAAACTTACTAGATGGCACTTTACGTGGAAATTATAAATGACACTATTTTCAGAGAACGAACATAACCAAACATAACTAAGTATATTATTATCTACGTACTAACGTAGTATATTATTATATCTGTGCTATAAAGATAAATTGTTAAATAAGCGCCCATAGCGCCGTCTGCGCGTTGCGTCGTCGTTTTAACTAGGCCGCCATCTATCGTGAATTGACGATATTTAATATGAAGAGTCCCGTAGTGCCGATGTACTTTATCAGTTCAATTTTTAAAAAAGAGGGCGTTGTATGAATAAAATATTGTTATAAATTCATATTTTATTCAGTAATCATAGAAAATTTTGAAGAATAAAACGAAATAAATCACTGACGTAAAACAAAACAAGTTACATGGCGGTTTAATTGTGCTTTTAATGTGATTTACTTTTCCATGGTTCAAAACTCGTACATCTTACTGAGCATGTACTTCATTAGATGTTAAAAGTTATGAAACGTATAACTGGCTGTGTGGTTGTGTACACACGATTAAATTATATTGTTTTCCTTGCATATTATTTAGTAATTTACATCGGGATATAGTAATCTCAAGTAACCGGAACCTTGAATATGTGAAAATTGAAGCTGACTGACTGGTGAGTAGTTATAATATTTTAAAATATGCTTATTATTTTACTTATTAGAATTTCTTCCGCCGCGACGATCGATCGCTGTTTTGTCTGCGTTGCCGTAGAAGATGTACATGAATAGTAGTACATCTAAGACTTGCTCTGTTGGCATGGTTTCGACTTAGAGATCCGTCGCTTGGCTGTAGCTATGCTAAAAATCTATAAACGAAAAAGTTTTTGTGACCGAGTACTTCGCCGCATACACAGTGCCATAATCCTGTGCATGCCACTGTACATAGGTACCTTATAAAAGTGATATCTTTATCCGCAGATCGCCAAAGCGCGGCATCCCGCAGACAGCCAACGCGACGGCATTTGCGGAAAGTACGATATCAGCGGTGCAGGCCGCACTGCACAAGTACCAGATACAAATACACGAGCTGCAGGTAATTACAATTTACTGCTCTAATATAAAAATCTAATATTATATAATATTTATGTAGTTTTTTTGTTACAATATTATTGAATCTAATTAACTAAGCCTGTTATATCTTAAATACTAGTTTCGTTGTTTAGTTGTGAAACAAAATATGATAAATGTGATTAAATTAAATTGTGATTAAATCGAAAATATTATGTTTTATAATACAATATATATGTGAGTTAAATATTGACTGTAGAATATTAAGTATGTGAGAAAAATCTTATTAAGTTAGTTTAAAATAACTTTTGTACGCGGTTATGCGTGGCTATTACTGACTTTCGTGGCTATTATTGACTTTTTATGTGTTCGAGGTTTTATCTGTTTTTTATTTCTTCTAATTCCGATGTTTAAAATACATACAGACATATGTATTTATAAGATTACAGCATGGCATTGTCATGGTTTTCAGGTGAAACTTCAGAATACGAAAGAACAACTTGTGACAACTCGAAAGCATTCTGAAATCGCCGACAACACCATCGCGACCTTGGAGGGGAAAATACAAGATCTGCAGGGTACTAAATACATAGTAACAGAATTTATTACAGCGTCATGTTCCTACTGAATTCATATTGAAAACAAATAAGTTGTGTCTACTTCAGACTTATGTACGGTCTCACACAATTTAGTCACTACCACTTAAAGGTCAATTCACACCGAAACGAAACGGTGCTGCATTTTTAAGATAGCTATTCAAAATTGAAATTTATTAAGAAGAAGATACATGTTTCATTGTAAAAGTTCGAATGTCAAGTTGCACCGTACTAACAAGGCCAACAAGTGCCTCAACGTAATATCGAGTTGGGGCCACAGAAATCGATTAGAATTTGCAGCACATAAAACCTTTCAAGTACTTTTAAAAGGTTCATTAATATCAACTTGCATTAAACAGAACAACATCAATGTGAAACGTAAACAGTCACTTTGTTACATAGGACTTATTTTAGAAAATAAATTTACATTCCTGGAACATATAATACAGACCGGTGAGAAAGCTAAAAGGAATTTCTATTGTTTCACAAAAATATCAACGTCGACATGAGGCCTTTCATTTAAAACATTAAAAATAATTTATAATGCGACGTACCTCGGCAGCATATGCTATGGCGCACCGGCGTGGGCAGATAGGGCTACAATAGGAGCGGCCCGTCGTAAACTTTTGCAAAGCCAACGTCTCGCCTTAATATTTTTATGTAAGGCATACCGTACCGTAAGTACTGAAGCACTCCCAGTCTTAGCCGGAGTCCTACCAGTAGATTTAGAGATACAGCGTCGTGCAGCACTATATTATAAAAATAAAAAAATGAGTAACCCTGAGTTTTTAAGCGCGAAAGAGAGTAATAAGATAACTAGATTCGAGCCATTAGATATTTCTATACAGAACCTAATTTCTGAGTGGCAGGAACGGTGGGACAACACTATCAAAGGGCGTCACCTATATAATTTCTTCCCTTCGGTACGCGATAGACTCTCGAAGCAATGGATAGAAATAGACCACTACGTCACTCAATTTTTGACAGGACACGGAAACTTTAAAGCGAAACTATTTGGATTTACATTAGTCTCGTCTCCGCTATGCGAGTGTTCGACCGAAGGTAGCCCTTATGAACAAACTGCTCATCACATACTCTGGGAGTGTGATCTCTGGTATGACGAAAGAATCGAAATGTTGAACAGCGTCCATTGTGTTTCTAGGGTTGTGTACTATGAAGATCTCGTGGGCTGTGCGAAGAACTTCCGAGCTTTCAAACGTTTTTGTCATAAGTACTATTGGAAACAATGCAACACTTTTTTGTCATTATAAATGCATTGTAATCAACTGTCATATTATAAATTAAAACATTTAATTACATTCTGTCTTGTAGTCATAAAAAAAAAAAACATGTTATTCCCGTGGTGCTTCCCCTTTAATTCTGACTTTTTGTCATCACAATTTTTGCTGTCTCCCGCTTTGCTTGGGGAGGGAAACTGGAATACTTCTTTCTCCTCCTACAATCTTCTGATTAATTTCGATGCGGGTTCCAAGACAGATTTAGCATGTCCCCCGGGCACCCCTGAGATCATATCAAAGGGTTTTTGCGGTTGGTTACCACTGTCGATCCTGGCTACACAGGAGTTGCAGTGGTGGGTAAGTGTGGTGGGCCAATTGCCCGTTAAAAAAAAAAAAGTTGCACCGTACTGCACAGCGCATGTTCGGCGTGTGACTGATGTTTTATGAAACTTGTAGCTTGATGACGACCGTACCGACTTAGATATAATATAATGTGTTAGTTAGAATTTAAAAAAATACGTTGTCTTTTGAATACACTATTTTGTAGTACACGCATAAGGCTTTTTTGTTTTAGTACATAGAAAAAGTTATTTACATAATATAGCCTGGCCCGAGAGTGGTTTTAAGATATTCATTACACTTTTCCAGTTAAATTAGATCAATCCACCGCCGATCTAAATCAACTGACGCAGGAGAAGGAGTCCATGCAGAAGATGATCGAGTCGCTAAGGGTCGACAAGAACAATCTAGAACGAAACAGAGTCGAGATTAACGCTATGGTAATTTATTTCGATTTGAATACATCTTACAATTGATTCTGTAGATAAAACATAGTTAAAATAATAACAAAATCAGACATAATAGTTTGGTGTTGCAGGTACATATTGCTATTATCTATCGTCTTAATCTCAAATTCAATAACAATACTGGATATCTAAAAATTAAAGAATTTATTACGCTAACTAAGAACTATGAAGCATTTTGCTTTTAAAAACAATTATATGAAGTAATATATTTATTTTAATATGTATTATACATAAACTAGGAATTGCCCTGTGTTCTGAATTCGCACATAATAATTCATATAATTTTTAAGTTTGAACGTTGTAAGGTTTCTATTGCCACTAGAATCTACATAGATAAAATGAAAAAATGTAAATGTTATGACAGATTGACAAACATCAAGGTACAACTAAATTCTAAACTAATGCCCGTATTAATAAAGCGTTCTTATATCTAAGACAGTTCTCAAGAAAGTACTTAAGATGTTGTTTTAATTTTATTAGAAAAAGTACAGCTGTAGGTACGGCGTATCAAGTGAGTGCGAACGTATTACCTAATAAACGAGACTCGTTACTCAAGTACGCTGTCATTGCTGTCAAACTGTTACTTGAGTATGGCTTGGGATACAGTACAATATTATTTGTTGTGTTTTTGGTTGTGTTACAATTATGTAAATTAAAATCTAAATACTTATGATTAAACAAACTCAGAATTTACACTACATACTCAACACAAAATAAAAAAGACGATCGTTGATTCTTATTCTTCTTTTTCTCCTTTTTTTTGGCAATCGCGGTTGCAATGGTTTTGCACCATTCTGCCAGTGTCGAGTATTTATAAAAAATATTTTCGATTTTATTTATTTATTTACATTAAACGAATTATCTATTTGATTTATATTAATAGCACTCAATACCAAAGATAAAAGTAAAAACACAAATGACTTGATTTGACACTTGACAGCAGAACTTTTGGAGTTTACTCCTTAAGAATCGATTTTCA